>OX244036.2:61088075-62529742 GCA_945859785.2 Tridacna gigas
TCTTTAACCCTTTACCATACAATGCCGCCTTTTGACGACCCTGGGAAAGAAGCCTTTTGAAAACATTGTGGAAAAAGGAGAAAATGCTGGTAACCAGCATTTTCTCCTTTTTCCACAATGTTTTCTACCCTATGTAAGAAAAGTTGCACCATTTGAGCCACATTGAAATTGTCGTCTGCAAATGCTTTGAATTTGGACAAGGCTAAAATTTTGTCGTCTGGTAAAGGGTTAACCCTTTTCCTTACAATCATTACTTTTAACGACCCAAGTGAAGATGGCTGCTGAAAACATAGTTGGAAAATGAAGAAATGCTGGTAACCAGCAATCACCAAATTACCAGCAATTTCTCTGTTTCCTTCAGCAGCGATTTCTCCTTTTTCAACAATATTTTCGTACTTTTTGAAGATGGACTTCAATATTTAAGCCACAATTTAATCTTTTATCTGCATTATGCTTGAATTTTGACAAGTCTTAGATTTTGTTGTAAGATAAAAGCGAGAAAACATTGTTAGAAATAGGAGAAAAAGTAATGCTGGTTACCAACATTTTCTCCTTTTACCACAATGTTTGCAAAAGATTTTTTCTATCGGGTCATTAAAACTAATACTATTAATCCATTACCAGACGACAAAATTTTAGTCTTCTCGAAATTGAAAGCATTTGCAGACGACAATTTCAATGTGGCTCAAATGGTACAATTTTCCCTTGATTTGGTAGAAAACATTGTGGGAAAAGGAGAAAATGCTGGTTACCAGTATTTTATCCATTTCACACAATGTCTTCAAAAGATTTCTTTCCCAGGGGCGTTAAAAGGCGGCATTGTGTGGTAAAGGGTTAAAGAGTTATATTAAGTCTGAAACTAAACTATCTCATCACAAATATATGAGCCTTGCTCTGTGAAAAGGGAGCTTAATGCATCTGCAAAAAGTATCGACCCATGTCAGCCTGCAGTCTGCAGGCTGACATGAGTTGAAACTTTTTGCCATTGGTCAATTTTCAGCATGTCAAAGAACCATTACAACCCCCAGATGCATTGTTAGAAAAATATGAATTTCATGGAACCAAAACTATGTGATGTATTGCTTGGTATAATACATAATGAAGATGCATTAAGCCTTTCCCAAACGACAAATTTTGGACTGGTCCAAATTGAAAGAGTTTGCAGGCGACAATTTTAAATTTGATGAAAATGGCAGAAAGTTCTCAAAAAGGGTAGAAAACACTGTGGGAAAAGGAGAAATTACTCATTACGAACAATTTCTCCTTTTCCCACGGTGTTTTCAAAAGACTTGTACTGCAGACACGTGAAAACCAGGGCTTGTTTGGGAAAGGGTTAAGCCTCTTTTTGCCAGAGCATGGCTCAATTTATTTGTAATCAATGTCAAAAAAACCAGAAACACACCAGATTTCTTGATCAAGTCTGGTTCTTTGATCCATTTGCTGACTTCTCAATAATGTTGATTGTCTTGTGTGATTCTGTTTTTTCTAGCATGCAATCAGTAAATAATTGATGTCTCTGAGGATAAGCTTAACCCAGTGCAATTTTTCTACCCTTTACCCCTTCCGAAACAACCAATTGTTGACTCTCCTAAATTGAATGTAACTGCAGACAACAAAGTTGAAAAAGGGACAAAAGAGCTACAATTCTCTGATAGGGTAGAAAACATTGTGGGAAGAGGAGAAAATGCTGGTTACTAGCATTTTCTCCTTTTCCTGTTACGTTCTCAAAGGTCCTTTCTCAGGGTCATTAAAACTTGGCATTGTTCAGTAAAAGGTTAACCCTTTACCACACAATCCCGAGTTTAAACGACCCTGAGAAAGAAGCCTTTTGAAAACATTGTGGGAAAAGGAGAAAATGCTGGTAACCAGCATTTTCTCCTTTTCCCACAATGTTTTCTACCCTTCCCAAAACAAATTTCAATTTTTGAGCTATATGATTTTGTTGTCTGCAAATACTTTGAATTTGGACCAGTCTGAAATTTTGTTGTTTGGTAAAGAGTTAAAATGTGCATTGACTTTTGTTCACTCAACAGCTTGATTCTTTACCAAATGACAAAACATGAGACTTGTCCAGCTTGAAAGTGTTTCCAGAGAACAAATTTTGTTTTTTTGTTTTTCCACAAGGTTTACAAAAGCCGTCTTTTCCCATGCTGTTAGAACCCAGGGTTGTTTGTAAAGGCTCTAGTTTTAACTCAGTGCCAGGCAACAAAATTATAGACTTGTCCATTTTTAAACCTTTTGCAGAAGACAAATGCAGCTGAATTGGAAGGAATTTGTTTTTGAAATGTTTAAAAAAAGCAGCTTGGGAAATGAGCATAACACGGGTTACCAGCATTATCAGCATTTTCTCATATTCCCATGACATTTTCAAAAGCCCACAGGGTCATAAAAATTAGAGGCCATTTGGTAAAGAGTTACAAGAGTTTCTTTGTGTCCAAGAACTGTGATAATTATAGAGGAATTGATTGCAATGTAGTTTAATGATGAAAAACATATGTGCAATATTAGAACTGTCTCAGTTCATATTCACCATTTTCTTATTATTCCAAGAATAGCTTTCTGGTTGGCTGAGATCTTGTGTAAAAGGCAATCAGATGGCTTGTCTTGAAATTGAGATTTAATATAATACTTTAAATTGGTGGTGACTATATATCTAATTTTTCAGTTTTTTATGTGAATTGTTTGAAATAGTAAGAAATTTGTGACCTCTGTTTTGAAGAAAAGGTTATTTTAAAGAGGTAGATTTGTTAGATGATGATTGCTTTACCACACAATCCCAAGTTTTAATGACCCTGAAAAAGAAGGCTTTTGAAAACATTTTGGGAAAAGGAGAAATGCTTGTAGCCAGCATTTCCTCTTTTCCTACCATGTTTTGTACTCATTCACAAAGTCAATTTTTTGAGCCACATTTAATTTGTCGTCTGTAAATGCTTTCATTTTGGACTTATGAAATTGTCATGTGGTACATATTTAACCCTTTACCATGCAATCCCAAGTTTTAACGACCCTGAGAAAGAGGTCTTTGGAAAACATTGTGGGTAAAGGAGAAAATGCTGGTAACCAGCATTTTCTCCTTTTCCCACAATTTTTTCTATCCTTCCCATAACAAATTTCAATTTCTGGGTCGCATTTATTTTGTCATCTGCAAATGCTTTCAATTTGGACTAGTCTATAAAATTTTGTTGTTTGGTAAAGAGTTAACCATTTTTTGAAACCTATTATTTTTCACAATTAATTGAATTTAACCTTTTTTTATTCACTTCTTTTGATCCTGTCACATGAAATTAGAGCATAAAAAAAGAAACATAAATCATCAAGAGCTGTATAAACATTTTGTCACAATAACTAAAGGAAGCTATCATTTTTTCACCAAAATGACATTTTTAGACTCCATATTGAAGGCATTTGCCAACAACAATAAATGGGGCTTTAACTCTTTGCCACACAATCCCGAGTTTTAAGTACACTGAGGAAATAGCCTGTAAAAAACCTTGTGGGAAAAGGAGAAAATGCTGGTAACCAGCATTTTTTGCTATTCCCACAAGGTTTTCTACACTTTCAGAGACAATTACCATCATTTTAGTTACATTTAATTTGTTGTCTGCAAATGCTTTGAATTTTGACAAGTTGAAAACTTTATTGTTTGGTAAAAAGTTAATGATGAAATTTGTCTTAGAAAGACTTCGAAGCATTATAGAGAGAAGGAAGAAAATACCGGTTACAAGCATTTTCTTCTTTTTCCAAGATGTTTTCGAAAATCTTCTTCCAATAGGGTTTTTGAAACATGGGATTGTTTCATGAAGGATTATACTGTAAATGATTGTTAACCCTTAGGCTGATTAAATTTTTTTTTCAATTTTGGTAGCAGAATAAGGTTTAACCGTTTACCACAAAATCCGACTTTTAAAGACTGTGAAGAAAAAGGGCTCTGAAAACATTGTGCTTCCCAGCATTTTTTCCTTTCCCCACAATTTTTCACCCCTTCCAGAGGCAAATTTTAGGTTTTTTGGTTTACATTTTTTTTGTCATCTGTAAAGGTTGACAATTTGTACCAGTCTAAATTGTGTATTTTGGTAAGAGTTAAATTTGCTTGCATTGTGAGAGAAATAAGGCTGGTATTCATTAGTAAAGTCAGTAAATATTGCAATTTGCAAGAGTACTTCAGTACTGGTATTGACTATTATAGAGTGATGATTGATCTAGCTGCCCAGTGACTGTGCAGTCTGATTGTGATCTACACAGTCATCAGTTAACTCTTTACCAAACGACATAATTTTAGACTGGTTGAAACTGAAAGTATTTGCAGACGACAATTCAGATTTACATCAAAAAATGGAATTTGTCTTTGATAGGGTAGAAAACACTGTGGGAAAAGGAGAAAATGCTGGTTACCAGCATTTTCTCCTTTTCCCACAATGTTTTCAAGAGGCTTCTTCCTCAGGGTCGTTAAAACTCGGGATTGTGTGGTAAAGGGTTAAAAGGAAAGTTGTAGACCAGAGTCACAGCAAGGGTCAATATGTGATTTTACAAAGAAGCTATTTATTTCAAATTGTTTTCTAATCAATAATCAATAGCCTAATACTGTACAAGAAAACTTATCCCCTAATAACACAATACCGTGTTAACCCTTTACCAAACGACAAAATTTTAGACTTTTCGAAATTGAAAGCATTTGCAGACGACAAAATAAATGTGACTCAAAAATTTAGATTTGTTTTGGTAAAGTTTAGAAAACATTGTGGGAAAAGGAGAAAATGCTTGTAAGAAAATGCTGGTTACCAGCATTTTCTCCTTTTCCCATAACATTTTCAGGGTCGTTAAAACCCGTGATTGTGTGATAAAGAGTTAAATCCTCGACTTACTTCTTTGCGAAACAACAGAATTCTAGAATTGTTTCTCAAGTTGAAAGTATCAATGCAGACAACAATTAGAATGTAGCTAGAATGCCAGGACTTGTCTTAACCCTTTCCCAAACAAGCCCTGGTTTTCATGTGTCTGCAGTACAAGTCTTTTAAAAAAGACACTGTAGGAAAAGGAGAAATTGCTCGTAACGAGCAATTTCTCCTTTTCCCACAGTGTTTTCTACCCTTTATGAGACTTTTCTGCCATTTTCATTGAATTTAAAATTGTCGTCTGCAAACTCTTTCAATTTGGACTACCGGTAGTCCAAAATTTGTCATTTGGGAAAGGGTTAAAGATAGACAATAATATGAGAAAAGGAGAAAATGCTAGTCACCAGCATTTTCTCCTTTTACCAGTATGTTGTCCAAAAGCTTTCATAGGGCTGTTTAAATCTTTACCAAATGACAAATTTTGTGGACTGGACCAACTTCAAAGCATTTGCAGATGTACAGATTAAATCTTGCTAAAGTGATGTTTTCTGTCTTTGATAGGGTAGAAAACATTGTGGGAAAAGGAGAAAATGCTGGTTGCCAGCATTTTCTCCTTTTCCTGCAATGTCTTCAAAAGCCCTTTTTTTTCAGGGTCTTAAAAACTCAGGATTTTGTAACTATGTGTAGTAAACGATTTTAATCTTTCACTAAACTGTTTTTGAGCTAGAGAATGAAGACTTGTAAACTTTCAGGAAAAAGGAAAAGTGCTGGTAACAAGCATTTTCTCATTTTCCCTTAATGTTTACAACCATATCAAAGATATATATCATTCAAGCTAAATTTAACTTCTTGTCTGCAAATGCTTTCAATGTGGTCGAGTCAAAATTTTGTTGTTTGGTAAACAGGTGACCCTTTTCTCCCCATTCCTAGCTTTTACTACCTCTAAGTTCAGCTCTTTACCACACAATCACAAATTTTAACGACCCTGAGGAAATAGCATTTTGAAAACCTTGTGGAAAAAGGAGAAAATGCTGGCATCCAGCATTTTCTCCTTTTCCCACAAGGTTTTCTACACTTCCACTGACAGTTACCATCATTTCAGCTAAATTTTTTATGTCGTCTGCAAATGCTTTCAATTTAGACCAGTCTCAAATTTTGTCTTTTGGTAAAGAGTTAAAAGCAACATCTTAACATGTGGAAGAATTACTGAAAAGTGTGGAATTTCTCAATTTGTCTTCTCTGCATTCTTTTTATGTAGTATTATTGTTTCTTTATCCAGGACACAGGACTTGAGAACAGGAGGTCGCTGGTTCGATCCCAGGCTTGGCCAGTTTCTTTCCGAGGATTGATGATAGTCATCGTGACAGGATTCATTCCTCTCTCACCGCTGACCATTGTTTTGACGATGGTTATGTGGGAAAGCAGCCAATGGCTTGCAAAGAATATTGTGCGGAGTACTGGTAAAAGAAACTCCAGGAAAGCATGGATAGGTGCACTGGCCGCCGTGATATAACTGAAATAATGTTGAAAACGGCGTTGAACACCGTACAGCCATCTTTTTCCAGGCTTTGTTCGTAAAGATTTGAGTATTCTTTACTTTTGAATATAGAAGCAAGTCTGGAAAGAAATGGCTTACAAAGTATTTAAGCACTTAATTTTTTACCACACAAGGTGCGAGGTTTTAATGACCTTGAGGATGAACCCTTTTGAAAACATTGTGGAAAAAGGAGAAAATGCTGGTAACCAGCATTTTCTCCTTTTCCCACAACAATTTTTTTTACGCTGTCAAACAAAAAATCACGTCATTTGAGCCACATTGAAATTGTTGTCTGCAAATGCTTTCAATTTGGACAGTTGTAATTTTTGTGGTGTGGTAAAGAGTTCAGTAGGGGATTTAATCCCTTTGCTTCTTTGGAATTTTGTCACATTTCTGCATTTGAAGTGTTAATGAAACAGTCCTATAGGTGTTCTTAATGCTCTAGGATGGAGATTTTAAAACAGACCTTTAGCTTAAGTCATTACCAAATGACAAAATTTAAGACTGGTCCAAATCGAAAGCATTTGCAGATGACAAACTATGTGTTACAAAAATTAGGATATTTTTCTTTGAGAGGGTAGAAAACATTGTGGGAAAAGGAGAAAATGCTGGTTGTCAGCATTTTCTCCATTTCCCACAATGTTTTCAAAAGTCCTTTTTCTTGGGGTCATTAAAACAGAGGATTGTGTTGTATAGTGTTATAGGCTTTCATCTTATTTGCATAATGATTACATGTTAGGTGAAAACTTTCCTGCATTCATTTGATGACACTTGTGTTGAATTACAGTTTTCAGAAATAATTTGAATCCTCGACCAAACAGTACTCAGTTTCAGAGACCCAAGCAGGAAAAAAGACTTTTGAAAAAAATGTGGGTAAAGGAGAAAGGCATTTTCTTCTTTTCCCACAAAGTTTTGTACTGTTTCAAAGACATGTTCCATCATTAATTTTAATTTCTATCATGAGGCACATTTAATTTTTACATCTGCAAAATTAATGCCTTCAGTTTGTACAAGTCTAAAGTACTGTTTTCTGGTAAAGAGTTAAATTCAACAAATAGATATACTTTTCAGTCAGAGAAAAAAAGACCTAAACATTACAATTTCAAGACAAATTAAGCACCTGAATACTGAATATCTAACAGTTAGCAGGCAGTGCAGGTGTAGGATCAGACTACATAGATCAGACTCATCAAGATGTGCATTCTGATCTGCCTGCATGAGCACCTGAGTTATCCTGAACCCTTTATCACACAGTCCTGACTTTTAATGACCCTGAGAAAGAGGCCTTTTGAAAACATTGTGGGAAAAGGAGAAAATGCTGGTAACCAGCATTTTCTCCTTGTCGCACAATGTTTTCTACCCTTCCCAAAACAAGTTTTAATTTTTCATTCGAATTTATATTGTCATCTGCAAATGCTTTCAATTTGGACCAGTCTAAAATTTTGTCGTGTAGTAAAGAGTTAAGCATCCATCCCTTGAAGGCTTAACCCATTTACTCTTTACCACACAATGACGAGTTTTAATGCCCCTGGAAAAAGGAGCAAATGCTTATTATGAATACTTGTTACTTTGCTGGCAATAATTTGGGTATGGCTTGTTGAAAATTTCCTTTCCTTTAAACATAAGTTTGTTTATATATCCCCACCAAGTTAACTCTCTACCTAATGACAAAAGTTTAGACTATCCCAGTCTCTATGTATAAGCAGACTACATTTTGATCGAACAGTCCCAACTTTTAGCGACCCAAAAGAATAGGGCTTTTGAAAACATTGGGGAAAAAGGAGAAAATGCCGGTAACCAGCATTTTCTCCTTTTCCCCCATTGTTTTCTACCTCTTCACTAACTAATTTCAATATTT
Source organism: Tridacna gigas (assembly GCA_945859785.2). Lineage (NCBI taxonomy): Eukaryota > Metazoa > Mollusca > Bivalvia > Cardiida > Cardiidae > Tridacna > Tridacna gigas. The sequence goes on from OX244036.2 coordinate 61,096,303, forward strand.
GAGTCACATTTATTTTGTCGTCTGCAAAAAATAATTCTTTCAATTTGGACATGTCTGAAATTTTGTTGTGTGGTAAAGAGTTAAATTTTTGCTTTAATGATGGAGACTTTCTTTTTGAAAGAGGAGTAAACACTATAGAAAAAGGACAAAAAGTTATTTAGCTGTATTTTCACTTTTTTCCAACAGTGTGTTCAAAAGCCTTCTTCTGCAAACATGGAATTGCTTGTTAACCCTTTCCCAAACAAGCCCTGGTTTTCATGTGTCTGCAGTACAAGTCTTTTGAAAACACTGTGGGAAAAGGAGAAATTGCTCATAACGAGCAATTTCTCCTTTTCCCACAGTGTTTTCTACCCTTTTGGAGAACTTTCTGTCATTTTCATCAAATTTAAAATTGTCGTCTGCAAACTCTTTCAATTTGGACCAGTCTAAAATTCATCGTTTGGGAAAGGGTTAAACGATTAGATTAATGCATAGTTAAGTCTTTAACAAGCCACAAAATTTTGGCTTGTCCAAATTGAAAGCATTTGCAGACGACAGTGTGGCTCAAAAATTGAAATTAAATTTTGGTAGGTTAGAAAACATTGTGGTTACCAGCATTTTCTCCTATTCCCACAATTTTTCCAAAGGCCTTCCTCCTCAAGGTCATTAAAATCGGGACTGTGTGGTAAAGGGTTAAGGGATAAAGGCTTAAAAAAGATTTTATGCCTGTGATAATGAATTCAATAACACTCTGATTTATTGGTCAATAATCCAGCACTTTACAGGGACAGGTTCTATTCAGTATACCATCCCAGGAATTTGGTCAACCCTTCACAATACATGCTATCTTTTACACCAGTCCAAAAATGGCGCAATTTGACAGGAGAAAATTTTAAATGATTGGAAAAGGTTTTTCTTGAAGGGAATAGGAGCAATTGCAGTTTACTTCTTTTTTGCGCTATTTAACTCTTTATAAAACAATAAAATATTTGACTCTACCAGGGATCATATATATATATTGTGTATATAAAATCCCTGTATATAAAATCCCTGACTCTACCAGAATGAAATATCATTAATTTTGCAGAAAACAAATTAAATGTAGCTCAAAAGGTTATTTTAGTCTTTGGAATGGAAGAAAACGTTACGTGAAAAGCAGAAAATTCTGGTTACTTGCAATTTTAGCTCGATTATTTTCGAAGAAAACATCGAGGTATTGTCATAGCCCTGGTGTCGTCATAGTCTGCATTGTTGTATGGAAACCTGGTTACCAGCATTTTCTCTTTTTCCCATGATGTATTCAAAGGCTATCTTTCTCAGGGTCGTTAAAAGTCTGGATTATGTGGTAAAGGGTTAACAACTTTTGGTACCAGGTTGATCTACAAAACAGCTGAGATGTTAAATAACCCCTTATAGGCATAATGGATTAAAAAAATCAGTTACCCCAGCATTTTCTCCTTTTCCTACAGTGATTTCAAAAGCCATCTTTCTCAAGGTCATTAGAGTTGTGGATTTTGTGGTAAAAGGTTGAAGTGGCTCAACTCGATCTTGCCCAGGCAACAAAATTTTAGTCTCTTCCATATTGAAAGCATTTGCAAAATTTATTGTGTTTGGCAGCCATTTTGTGTCTATTTTGGGAAACATAAACACCTCCTGTAAAAAGGTGAATTAAACTGTTTTTTCTTACATTAAGGGTTTAAATTGAAAATACTACTTTTTGTATTTGAAACCAAGGGTTGTCAAGTTTTGTAATTATGAGAGTTAAACAAAATCTGTGTTGAGATTTTAATCTCCCTTGGAAGATTTCCTCCATTTTTTTGGCGATAATCTCTGTACCAGGATGGGACCTGTCAAAAAATAAAACCACATTAGGATACAGTTACCTGTTCTAGTCAATTTACTTTTTGCAAATACCGGCCTTTACCTGTAGCCCCTCAGTATATACAAAAAAATAATGGGATAGCTTTCTCTGGTTAAATGCAAAGATAACTGACTTAACTCTGTACCACACAATCCCGACTTTTAACCCTTTCCCAAACAAGCCCTGGTTTTCACGTGTCTGCAGTACAAGTCTTTTGAAAACACTGTGGGAAAAGGAGAAATTGCTCGTAACGAGCAATTTCTCCTTTTCCCACGGTGTTTTCTACCCTTTTTGAGACCTATTTGCCATTTTCATCAAGTTTGAAATTGTCTTCTGCAGACTGTTTCATTTTGGACCAGCCCAAAATTTGTTGTTTGGGAAAGGGTTAATGATCCTGAGAAAGTAGCCTTTTGAAAACATTGTTGGAAAAGAAGAAAATGCTGGTAACCAGCGTTTTCTCCTTTTCCAACAATGTTTTCTCCCCAAACAAATTTCAGTTTTTGAGTCCCATTTATCATGTCATCTGCAAATGCTTTCAATTTGGACTAGTCTAAAATTTTTGTTTTGTGGTAAAGAGTTACACAAAATCCCATAAATGGAAGTGTTTAAGCCTCCTCTGTTCAACCCTTTGCCACACAAACTAGACTTTTAACAAAAAATGCTTTTGGAAACACTGAGGGAAACAAATCCTTTCAATTTGGACAAGGATAAAATTTTGGTTTTCAGTGAAGAGTTAAATCTACTGGTTTTGCCTTCAAAAATCATTTTTGACATCGAGATTTATGGAACATACTTACCCCTGGTGCATGACGTTTTGTTATAAGGGTGTTTCATCAAAATCCATGTATTTTTAAAATACAGATTGCTAAATTCCTAGATTTATTTAATGAAAAGCTCTGAGTTAGGGTAAGGGTCAGGGCTAGAGATCGTTTTCGACGATCGTGGTTTTTGACGAAATGTCACTTTTACAATGCTGTATGCCTAGCATACTTATGAAATGGGCGTGTAAGTCACTAAAAAGAACAAAATAATGCATTATAGAGGCTTTTTTTGGCTAGAATTTGCATAGATTATAAAACAGTGTATATCCATGACAAGAATGCATGCTATATACAATCTGATCTTAATCTACACTGTCAGTAGAAACAGCTTGCTGTTGTCAGCATGTCAAGGGTTATTCTATTGTTCAACAAATAATCACAATCAATTGTTGTGTGACACAGATCTTTATAATAGCTAATAAGCAAAATATTGGCTTTGTCATTTAACCCTTTACCAGACAAAATTTTTAGCCTTTGCCCAAATGGAGAGCATTTGCAGATGACAATTTCAATGTGGCTCAAGTGATGGAATTTGTTCCTAGTAGGGTAGAAAACATTGTTCCCTACCCTATGGAAGACAGAAATCATCATTTTGACTACACCTAATTTGTTGTCTGCAAATGCTTTCAATTTGGTAGGGTCCAAAAGTGTGTTGTTTGGTTAAGAGTTAAATGGAACCCAATTTCCTTTTTAGGCTAGCTTGGCTCTTTTTGTTGAAAATGTCAAGGTATTGTCATAGCCTGGCTGCTGTCTAGGTCAACTAGGTCACTGTTGTGGTGTGAAAACTTAAACATTTTCTTATATTTCTGTCATTACTAAAGATATTTACTTCAAAATTGTAATCTTTCAAAAAGGGGCATACAAGAGGGGCAAGTAACCCTAAATTATAATTCATACAGTTATGCTTCTTTTTTAACCCTTTACCAAACGAGTCAGTTTGGTTACCAGCAATTTCTCCTTTTCCCACAATGTTTTCAAAAGGCTTCTCTCCCAGGATCCTTAAAAGTCAGGATTGTGTGGTAAAGAGTTAAACCTAAGTAATAGTCATACATCGTACTTGGTAAGTAGTTGATCAAGAGTAAAAGAAAGTTAAAATTTATATCTAATCATGTTTTCTTTTGTAATTTCAGGCAGTTGAATGCAACCAGGAAGAGTGCGTGAAGCTGTTGCTAGAGTACAGAACAGAGGTGGATGTTAGAGACAGGGAGGCTAATACAGCCTTACATCTGGCTGTTAAAGAGGGTCATACCAATATTGTGGCGCTTCTTATCAGTGCTGGATCAAACCTCAATCTTAAAAACAAGGTAAAGTTAGTGTCAATAATCAGTGTTTCCATTTGAATAAAACTTCACCGAGTCTATGGAACCAAGTGCAACTGCAAAAGTTGAGTCCCATTGCGTTCCTTCTGAGTTCCATTTTTGCTTGCATAAATCGTCCATTTATTAAGGCATAGTTAGTGGATAAAAAGAAGAAGCTATTTCAAATGACTTCTTTATGGAACCTTTCCTAGATTTAATGTGCTGTGCACGCCGGTGACTGTCCGAGTCTCGAAATAGTACCAATCTTACGTCACGATGGAATTTCTTTGAAAGTCCATGAAACCTGTTCTAAAAGAACTTATTTCTGCTTAGTTTCATAACAAATCAAAACATAATTACATGAATAGAGGAATATAGATAAATTTCTCTTAGCATCTAATCTTTGAAAGCAGGATCTTTCAGCCATTGGTCTTGGAAAGATCGCGAATGCTTTTTCTTTGGCCCAGGAAGCCATCTTCAGGAAAGAAATGCTAAACAAAGCTGTTTTTCTACGATCAGTGCGCTGGAAAAGACAATATGAGCATAACACGGCTAACCAGTCAAAAATGACGAGATCTATTTTTATCTTTCTCAGTTATATCATGGCATACCAAGATCTATTTATAGACACTTTGGAATTCCGATGGTCAGTTTGTACAAGAAATGTTAAATCTTCATAGCGGTATTTTGCATTGTTTTCATTATTGATGTAGATCTAGATAAATCAAGTCATGGTTTTGACTCATTTTTGACTGCGTCCAAGGGATGCAATCAGCTTTGATATTTTGCGTCTGAGCCGATTTTCATGCGTACAGAGATACTTTTACATTGTAAAAGGAAACGCTGATAATGTAGTATAGGAAAATAGGTGCATATCCAGAAAGAAGCTTTGAAGCACATCAACTTTTGCAAGTAAGCCTCTTTGACAAGAAAATGCGTGGGTAACCAGCATCTTCTCCTTTTCCTAGAATGTTTTCTACCCTATCAAAGAAAAATTGTACCTTCGAGCCACACTGAAATTGTCGTCTGCAAATGCTTTCAATTTGGACAGGGCTAAAATTTTGTCAACTGGTAAAAACTTAGAGTTATGGTTATAAACCTAAAAGCAAATTTAAGTTCTCTTTGGAAAGGTATCCAGCATTTTCTCCTTTCCTCACAGTGTTTTGTACTCTTTTACTCCAAGAATACACTTTCTATGTTTATTCTTGTTCTTCACATTGAAATGAGAAAAAGAATCTTATATCTTTCTAGGAAGGACACACACCTCTACATCTTTCTGTGTTGGATACATCTAAAAGGGATGATATTGCAAGGTTATTGCTGGAAAATGGGGCCAGTCCAAATGAGGTGGATAGAGGGTCAAGGTAAAAGTGCTACACTGGTTTTTTTTTTTACTCTCTAAAAGTTTTGAATTTTACTTTTGACACTTTTTATATCAACGATCCTGTTTTCAAGCAAGTTTATATCTCACTATATAGGTGTATAAACAGTTTCAATTCACACTCATGTGATTTGAAGAAAAGAAATCAGGAAGCAGACATTTTAACCCTGTACCAGACGACAAAATTTTAACCTTGTCCAAATTGAAAGCATTTGCAGAGACCAATTTCATTCTGGCTAAAATGGTGCAATTATTTCTTTGATAGGGTAGGAAACATTGTGGGAAAAGGAGAAAATGCTGGTTACCAGCATTTTCTCCATTTCCCACAATGTTTTCAAAAGGCTTCTTTCCCAGGGTCTTTAAAAGGCGGCACTCTGCGGTAAAGGGTTAAATTTTTAAATTTCATGGGCTTACATGCATTAGAAAAGATTTTGACTGAATAGATAATAATCTGAGACATTTTTTTCATTCCTCTTTCTCTTCTGAAAATTTTTTGGAAGGTGATTGTGTGGAAAAGTAGCCAAAGGCCTGGAAAGAGTGCTTTAACTCTATCGTTGCCAACTAAATAGATTCAGCTCTGATCAGATGTCTAAAAGTATTTTGTCTTTGAAATTGAAGACAATTTTGGTCAACGTTTAGCATAAAGTAGCGGACGATGTAGACCTGAGGTAAGACTGCACGTTCTGTGCAGTCCGATTTTGATCTATTCAATCCTCAAAAGCTGTCCATGCCAACATTGGCAGTGAAAGAGTTACAAAGTATTGATCACAGAAATTCCAGGAAGGAATGGATAGGTGCTCATGCTTTTATGATATGAATTTACTAATATGAAAACAGTGTTAAAGGACTAAAAACATATACCCACTGTCACTTAAATTCTATTTACATGTATAAAAAAGGTCATTTCATTGCCTTTTACCAAACAAATCCCAGTTTTACCAAATCTGAGGAAAGAAGCTTTTGAAAATATTGCAGGAAAAGGAGAAAATGCTGCTAACCAGCATTTTCCTCTTTTCTCACATTGTGTTTTTTTTTTTTCAAAGGTTTTCTTCCTCAGGGTTGTTAAAAGTCAGGATTGTGTGGTAAAGGTCTAAAGCTTGAATTTTTTCCCCACTTTCAGGACACCATTACACCATGCCTGCCAGGAAGACTCTATCAACCATGTAAAACTACTCCTAAAATACAATGCCAATACATTTGTTAAAGATTCTAAAGGTACAGTTGTAGAATTACATTTACAGATAATTAAGCATTTAAAAACCCTGATGACAAAGGCTTTTGAAAACATTGTGGGGAAAAGGAGAAAATGCTGGTGACAAGCATTTTCTCCTTTTTGCACAAAGTTTTCTACTCTTCAAAAAATAAATTTAACCCTTTACCACACAATCCTGAGTTTTAACAACCCTGAGAAAGAAGCCTTTTGAAAACATTGAGGGAAAAGGAGAAAATGCTGGTATCCAACATTTTCTCCTTTTCCCACCATGTTTTCTATCCTTCCCAAAACAAATTTCAATTTTTGGGTCACATCTATTTTGTCGTCTGCAAATGCTTTCAATTTGGACTAGTCTAAAATTTTGTCGTTTGGTAAAGAGTCAAACTTTTGAGGCACATTTTTTATTTGTTGCCTGCAAATGCTTTCAATTTGGACAAGTCTATACTTTTGTCATGTGGTAAAGAGTTAACCCTTTATCACACAATTTAGAGTTTTAACAACCCTGACGATAAGGGCTTTTGAAAAAGGAGAAAATGCTGATAACCAGTATTTCCTCCTTTTCCCGTAATGTTTTCTACCTTATCAAAGACAAATCCTTTCATTGAGGCACACTTGATATGCTGTTTGCAAATGCTTTCATTTTTTGCCACAAGGTTTTCTCTATTTTAGAGACAAATCTCATCATTTGAGTCACACTTTATTTGTTGTCTGCAAATGCTTTCAATTCGAACAAGTCTAAAATTTTCTCATCTGGTAAAGGGTTGAATATTAACCATTCAGCAAACAATGCCGTATGAATCGTGAAGAAGAAGAAGAGGAAGAAGAAGAAAAAGCATAAGAAGAAGCCCCTTGAAAATATTGTGGAAAAAGAAGAGGATATTTGCTAGTTACCAAAAAATTCTCCTTTTCCCACAGTTTTTTCAAAAGTATTCTTTATCAGAGTTGTTAAACCAACAGATTGTTAGGTGAAGGGGTTATGCTGATATGGATAATCTTGCAATGTTTTAGGTTGGACGGCTGAAGACTGTGCGATGATGAAGGCCAACCATGGTTGCTCACAGTTAGTTTATGACCACAACCTTAAACAGCAGAAAAAGACCCCAGGGGGCAGCGTGCAGAGCACGCCCAGAAACCCGCCGTCAATAGCCCAGTCCACCCCTAGGGATTCATTGACTTCTGATGTGTTTGGGCTTCCTCAAGCACAGGTAGCACATGACGATGGTAAGTTTTGTTTTAACCTTTTTATGAAGCCACTTGTGTGTTTCATGGATCTAATATAGAAAGCTATTGAAAACGGAATAAACGAGCAGTGCACTGCCAAAGGGGGTTTTTACATCTCTGTGAGGCTGTATACCGTGGTAGTCATCACATAAATATGGATGTATAAAAATCCAGTTTGATCAACAACTGACTGAATCATGAGGTAGAATTGCCCTGGACATGCAGAAAATAAGCATAGACTGCAAAGGCTGACATGGTTAGATAGGTTTTTGGGGTGCATTAACCCTTTCCCAAACAAGCCCTGGTTTTCACATGTCTGCAGTACAAGTCTTTTGAAAACACTGTGGGAACAGGAGAAATTGCTCGTAACGAGCAATTTCTCCTTTTCCCACAGTGTTTTCTACCCTTTCGGAGAACTTTCTGTCATTTTCATCAAATTTAAAATTGTCGTCTGCAAACACTTTCAATTTGGACCAGTCTAAAATTGTCATTTGGGGATGCATTAAACCCCCAATCACAGAGCATGGCTCAGTTTTGATAAAATTCAAACTTTATGTAGGCATCCAATTATGTGACAACCACAGTTAGCTTTTAAAACATTGTGGCAGATAGAGAAATTGCTTCTGAAGAAAAATGAATGAAAAGAAATGCTTTTATCCATTACTTTGGTTTACATTTGCCCATTACCGCACAATGCCGGCTATTGAAGATCCTATGGAAAAAGCCTCTTGAAAACATTGTGTTAAAAGGAGAAAATGCTGGTTACCAGCATTTTCTCCTTTTCACACAATGTTTTTTTTACCCTTTGACCAACAAATTTCGTGTTTTTATTAACATTTATTTTCGGATCAGTCTAAAATTTTGTCATGTGGTAAAGATTAAGCGTTTATTCAATATTCTTTTCTTATAGTGTATTTTTAGCTTGGCTGTTTTAAAAGAAAACATCAAGGTATTATCATAGGCATGGCATCATCATCAAAACTTTGACATTTTATCCCCATCATTGATTAAGATATTTACTTCAAACTCGGACTAGTTGTTAACTGTTAACCCTTTACCACACAACAAAGTTTTAGACTTTTCCAAATTGAAAGCATTTGCAGACGACAAAATAAATGTGACCCAAAAATTGAAATTTGTTTTGGAAAGGTTAGAAAACATTGTGGGAAAAGGAGAAAATGCTAGTTACCAGCATTTTCTCCTTTTCCCACAATGTTTTCAAAAGGCTTTTTCTTCAGGGTCGTTAAAACATGTCATTGTGTGGTAAACAGTTTAAACTGTTAACTGTTAACATGTAACAGGGGCAGGTAACCATCACATATTTTACAATAATGCTCCTTTGCAACTAAAAATTTTCAAAAACATTGACATTTTATAATATTTTGTCATTATTGAAGATATCTAATTCAAACTTGGACCAGCTGTTAACTATTGAAAGGGAAACCTATACAACAGGGGCAGGCAACCATCAAAATATTTATGACACACTAACGCCCCTTTTTCAACTTGAAATTTTCACTAAAAGCAACTCCAGCTGAGCGCTGACACCTGCATGTGGTGCACTTGTTAAGATAAGCTGTCCAATTGGCTGGGACTTTTTCTGTAAGCCAATCAGAAGGATAGCCTTAGAAACACAGACTGTAAAAGATTTCTGGAGTAGTATTCATTAACAATCTGTAGCTCAGTCGGTAGCATACAGGACCTGAGAACAGGAGGTCGCTGGTTCGATCCCCGGGTTGGCCAATTTCTTTCCGAGGATTGATGATGGTCATTGCGACAGGATTCATTCCTCTCTCACCGCTGACCATTGTTTCGACAATGGTTATTTGGGAAAGCAGCCAGTGGCTTGGAAAGAATATTTTGCAGAGTACTGGTAAAAGAAACTGCAGGAAAGCATGGATAGGTGCACTGGCCGCCGCGATATAACTGAAATAATGTTGAAAACAGGGTTAAACACCATACAATCTATCAATCAGTCATTAACAATTATAAATCAGTTCCTGATTCTAGTTTTCAAGAATTTTCTATATTTAAAGGAATACAAGTTCTGATTGGCTACACTGAATGGCATACTGAATGGTTTAGCCAGTCAGAAATTCTGAGTCTATCTAAATTTAGAATTAGAGTGCTGTTTAGTTAACCCTTTCCCAAACAAGCCCTGGTTTTCATGTGTCTGCAGTACAAGTCTTTTGAAAACACTGTGGGAAAAGGAGAAATTGCTCGTAATGAGCAATTTCTCCTTTTCCCACAGTATTTTCTACCCTTTTGGAGAAGTTTCTGTCATTTTCATCAAATTTGAAATTGTCTTCTGCAAACTCCTTGAAATTGGACCAGTCTAAAATTTGTCGTTTGGTAAAGGGTTAAAATGGTTGGTGATAATGGTCCCTAACTCACTCATATTGTTATTGCAGAAGAATCAGATGAAGGAACCAGTAAGATGTCAGGGACAGCAGATAATCCAGAATCCTGGGCCGATGATACGGATGTTAGTTCGGCAATGGATGACCATAGGAAAAAGGTAAAAATGGAAAGAAAAAATTGGAGTCCTAGTGTATTTCCTCTTTTGCAAGTTGATTTAGCAAGCCATGTGTTTACTAAAGGAAAATTTGCTCATTAATCCTTTACTGCACAATCATGAGTTTCAATGCCCTTGAGGAAGAAGGCTTTTGAAAACATTGTGGGAAAGGAGAAAATGCTAGTAACCAGCATTTTCTTCTTTTCTCACAATGTTTTCCTGTATTTCAAAGACAGTTTTAACCATTTGGGCCACATTTAACATGGCATATACAAAAGCCTTGGATTTGGACGCCCATTTGAATCACATTTGTCGTCTGCAAAAGCTTTGGATTTGGAGGCGTTCAAAAATTTGTCGTTTGGTAAAGAGTTATGGGTGATATGGTATTCTACAGATATTTTTGCTAATAAGTTGATGACTGCTTCTTTATATGTAACTTTGTGTAATAAGTGGTGTTTGGTATTTCTTTGTGTTTTTCAAAATATTTTCATAAAAAGACTGATTTATCTAAGTTCAATAACATTTGAATAGGGAAAGAGCAAAATTTTAGACTCATCCGAATTGAAAGTGTGACAAAATTAGGCACTTTTGAAGGAAGTTGTATTGGAAAGGGTAGAAAAAATTGTAAGAAAGGGAGAAAATGCTTTCCACTAGCATTTTTCTCTTTTTCCCACAGTGATTTTAAGGTACTTCTTCCTCATGGTCATTAACCCTTTACCACACAGTGCCAACTTTGTATGACCTTGAAGAAGAAGCCTTTTGAAAAGATTGTGGGAAAAGGAGAAAATGCTGGTAACCAGTTTTTAGCTCACCTTAGCACAACGTGCTAAAGGTGAGCTATTGTGATCGCCCTATGTCCGGCGTCCGTTGTCTGTTGTCCGTCGTCCGTCGTCCGTCAACAGTTTCTTTAAACATCTTCTCCTAAACCACTGGGCCAATCTTGATGAAACTTGGCAGGGATGTTCCTTGGGTGAAGCTCTACCAAAATTGTTCAAAGAATTAAATTCCACCCACAACTCTGGTTGCCATGGCAACAAAAAGGAAAAAAAAGCAAAATCTTTGAAAATCTTCTTCTCTGAAACTAGAAGGCGCAGAGCTTTGATATTTGGTATGTAGCATCTCCTAGTGGACCTCTACCAAGTTTGTTCATTTGATGCCCCTGGGGTCAAAACTGGCCCCACCCCAGGGGTCACAAGTTTGAGCATAGTAACAAAGAAGGAAAACTTTAAAAATCTTCTTCTCTGAAACTTGAAGGCATAGAGCTTTGATATTTGGCATGTAGCATCTCCTAGTGGACCTCTACCAAGTTTGTTCATATGATGCCCCTGGGGTCAAAACTGGCCCCACCCCGGGGGTCACAAGTTTGAGCATAGTAACAAAGAAGGAAAACTTTAAAATCTTCTTCTCTGAAACTTGAAGGCATAGAGCTTTGATATTTGGCATGTAGCATCTCCTAGTGGACCTCTACCAAGTTTGTTCATATGATGCCCCTGGGGTCAAAACTGGCCCCGCCCCGGGTGTCACAATTTCCAACATAGGAACAAAGAAGGAAAACTTTAAAAATCTTCTTCTGTAAAACTACAAGGCATAGAGCTTTGATATTTGGCATGAAGCATCTCCTAGTGGACCTCTACCAAGTTTGTTCATATGATGCCCTTGGGGTCAAAATTGGCCCTGCCCCGGGGGTCACAAGTTCGAACATAGGAACAAAGAGGGGAAACTTTAAAAATCATCTTCTCTGAAACTGGAAGGCGTAGAGCTTTTATATTTGGTATGTAGCATTGCCTAGTGGACCTCTACCAAGTTTGTTCATATGATGCCCCTGGGGTCAAAACTGGCCCCACCCTGGGGGTCACAAGTTTGAGCATAGTAACAAAGAAGAAAAACTTTAAAAATCTTCTTCTCTGAAACTTGAAGGCGTAAAGCTTTGATATTTGGCATGTAGCATCTCCTAGTGGACCTCTACCAAGTTTGTTCATATGATGTCCCTGGGGTCAAAACTGGCCCCGCCCCGGGGGTCACAATTTCCAACATAGGAACAAAGAAGGAAAATTTTAAAAATCTTCTTCTGTAAAACTAGAAGGCATAGAGCTTTGATATATGGCATGATGCATCTCCTAGTGGACCTCTACCAGGTTTGTTCATATGATGCCCTTGGGGTCAAAACTGGCCCTGCCCCGGGGGTCACAAGTTTCGAACATAGGAACAAAGAAGGAAAACTTTAAAATTTTTCTTCTCTGAAACTGGACGGCGTAGAGCTTTGATATTTGGTATGTAACATCTCCTAGCAGACCACTACCAAGTTTGTTCATATGATGCCCCTGGGGTCAAAACTGGCCCCACTCCGGGGGTCACAAGTTTGAGCATAGTAACAAAGAAGGAAAACTTCAAAAATCTTCTTCTCTGAAACTTGAAGGCATAGAGCTTTGATATTTGGCATGTAGCATCTCCTAGTGGACCTCTACCAAGTTTGTTCATATGATGCCCCTGGGGTTAAAACTGGCCCCGCCCCGGGTGTCACAATTTCCAACATAGGAACAAAGAGGGAAAACTTTAAAAATCATCTTATGTAAAACTAGAAGGCATAGAGCTTTGATATTTGGTATGTAGCATCGCCTAGTAGACCTCTACTAAGTTTGTTCATATGATGCCCTTGGGGTCAAAATTGGCCCTGCCCCGGGGGTCACAAGTTCGAACATGGGAACAAAGAAGGAAAACTTTAATTTTTTTTTTCTCATAAATGGGAAGGCATAGAGCTTTGATATTTGGTATGTAGCATCTCCTAGCGGACTTCTACCAAGTTTGTTCCAAGGATGCTGCTTGGGTCAAAACTGGCCCATCCCCTGGGGTCACAAGTTCGAACATAGGAACAAAGAAGGAAAACTTTAAAATTCTTCTTTTCTGAAACCGAAAGGTGTGGCGCTTTGATATTTGGTATGTTGCATCTCAGAGTTGACCTCTACCAATTTTTTTTTTCACATGATGCCCCTGGGTCAAAACTGGCCCCGCCCCAGGGGTCACAAGTTAGAAGATAGGAACAAAGACGGAAAACTTTAAATTTCTTTTTCTCTTAAACGGGAAGGTGTAGAGCTTTGATATTTGGTATGTAGCATTTCCTAGTGGACCTCTACCAAATTTGTTCATATGATGCCCCTGGGTCAAAACTGGCCCAGCCCCGGGGGTCACAAGTTCAAACATAGGAACAAAGAAGGAAAACTTTAAAATTCTTCTTTAAAACTGGAAGGCATAGAGCTTTGATATTTGGTATGTAGTGATTCTCTTCTAAGTTTGTTTGCCCATCTAAGCGCAACAAGTTCATTGAGTTCAAAACTGGGTCATCTTGGGTCATAAACTAGGTCACTAGGTCAGATTAAAGAAATACCTTGTTGGCACTCTCAAGGCCACATTATTTGCTCAGTTGCCTTGAAAATTAGTTAGAAAGTTTGTCTTTATAAAGTCTCACATAAGATTAATTTGGGTCAACTTGGGTCATAAACTAGTTCACTGGGTCAAATTAAAGAAATACCTTGTTTGCACTCTGGAGGCAACATTTATTCCTCAAATGACCTGAAATTTGGCCAGAATGTTTGTCTTGATGAAATACCAGATGAGTGTGGATTTGGGTCACCTGGAACCATAAACTAGGTCACTAGGTCAAAATAAAGAAATACCTTGTGGGCACTCTAGAGGCCACATTATTTGCTTAATTGCCTTGAAAATTGGTCAGAATGTTTGTCTTTGTAAAATCTCACAGGAGTCTGAATTTGGGTCATCTGGGGTCATAAACTAGGTCACTTGGTCAAATTAAAGAAATAGCTAGTGGGCACTCTAGAGGCCACATTTATTATTCATATGATTTGAAAATTGGTTAAAATGTTTCTTTTGATATAGTCAAAAGACCAGTTCAAATTTGGGTCACCTGGGGTCATAATCTAGGTCACTAGGTCGAATTAAAGAAATATCTTTAGGGCACTCGAGGCTACATTTTTTGCTCAATTGACTTGAAAATTGGTCAGAATGTTTGTCTTCATGAAATATGAGTTTGAAATTGGGTCACCTGTGGTCAAAAACTAGGTCACATGGTCAAATTAAAGAAAAACCTTAAAGGCACTCTACTAAGGTGAGCGACCCAGGGCCATCATGGCCCTCTTGTTTCTCCTTTTCCCACGATGTTTTCTACCCTATCAAAGAAAAATCACATCATTTGAGCAACATTGAAATTGTCATCTGCAGATGCTTTCAATATGGACTGCCTTAAAATCGGTTGTGTGGTAAAGGGTTAAAACAGAGTACTGTTTGGTAAAGAGCTAAATGCTCACAGCAGCACACTTTACACCTAATTAAATTAGTGCTTGTTTATGTATGTATCACAGAAACCCGCTGTTGCAAAGGATGGGGTAAGATGATATGTGGCGTGCAACACACGAAAAGGGCCTTCGGACATTTGTGTAAAGTGTTGTCTCGGATTAGCCTGCGCAGTCCCCGCAGGCTAATCCAAGAAAACACTTTACGACTACATAAGATTTTTTCATACAGTAGACTTTCATGAAACAGAAAATCGCACAAAAACGGGAAGTGTCGTCTTGGATTAGTCACAGACTGCACAGGCTGATCTTGGACGACACAGTATTACACATATGTCCGAAGGTCCTTTTTCGTGTGTTGCACACCATATGTCAAACATACAATCCCTTATGTAATGAATGTCACACCTTGATTCACAAGTGTAGTCCAGTCACCATCACTGTTTGCTGTGTCCTTGATGAATTAAACCCTAGAATGCCTTGGGCAATTTATTATTCCCATACCGGCGAAGCCGAAGGGGACTTTAGGTTTGCACTCCGTCCATCCGTCTGTCCGTCAGTCTGGCAATTCAGTTTTCCGGACTTTTTTTCTAAACGCTGGTACATATTGAGCTGAGTGTTGGTGTGTAAGTCACCCACCATCACTTACAGATCAAGTTCGACTTTCGTTCCGGTCCACTGGTTTTTCACGGATTTACGGGCCTTTGACTTACAAAATTTCATTGATAAATCAGTTTTCCAGACTTTTTTCCTAAACGCTGGTAGGTATTGATCTGACTTTTGCTGTGTAACTCAACCACCATGACTTACAGATCAAGTTCGACTTTCGTTCCGGTCCACTGGTTTTTCACAGATTTACGGGCCTTGGACTTACAAAATTTCACTGATAAATCAGTTTTCCAGACTTTTTTCCTAAACGCTGATAGGTATTGATCTGACTTTTGCTGTGTAACTCAACCACCATGACTTACAGATCAAGTTCGACTTTCGTTCCGGTCCACTGGTTTTTCACGGATTTATGGGCCTTGGACTTACAAAATATCACTGATATATCAGTTTTCCAGACTTTCTTCCTAAACACTAGTAGGTATTAATCTGACTTTTGCTGTGTAACTCAACCACCATGACTTACAGATCAAGTTCGACTTTCGTTCCGGTCCACTGGTTTTTCACGGATTTACGGGCCTTGGACTTACAAAATTTCACTGATAAATTAGTTTTCCGGACATTTTTCCTAAACGCTGGTAGGTATTGATCTCAGATTTCCTGTGTAACTTAACCACCATGACTTACAGATCAAGTTCGACTTTCGTTCCGGTCCACTGGTTTTTCACGGATTTACAAAATTTCACTGATAAATCAGTTTTCCAGACTTTTTTCCTAAACGCTGGTAGGTATTGATCTCAGATTTGCTGTGTTACTCAACCACCATGACTTACAGATCAAGTTTGACTTTTGTTCCGGTCCACTGGTTTTTCACGGATTTACGGGCCTTGGACTTACAAAATTTCACTGATAAATCATTTTTCCGGACTTTTTTTTCTAAATGCTGGTAGATATACACCTGACTTTTGCTGTGTAAGTCAACCACCATTACTTACAGATCAAGTTCGAGTTTCGTCCTGCTCCACTGCTTTTTCATGCATTTACGGGTCTTGAACTTAAAAAATTTCACTGATAAAACATTTTTCTGCACTTTTTTTCTAAACGCTGCTACATATGAAGCTGATTTTTGGTGTGTACATCAACCACCATGACTTACACATCAAGTTCGAGTTTCGTCCCGCTCCACTGCTTTTTGACGCATTTCCGGGCCTTGTTCTTTAAAAATTTCACTGACATGCCAGCGATACATACGGCCGGTAGGGGACTGTGTATTGCTATGCAATACTATCAGAATGCTTGTTTACCTTTTTTTAGATACTGTAGATCAAGATCAGTTTGCATGTAGCATGCAATATGATCTTGAATCTGTCTCATTCTTTCTGAAACATACTGGCCAAAACTGGTTGGGTATTTTGTATTGACTGTATTTCCTATTTTATTTAAAGGAGCCTGCTCTGTCAAAAGGGAGCTTAACACATCTGCAAAAAGCATCAGTCAGGTCAGCCTGCTGTGCAGGCTGACCTGAGTCAAAATTTATTGCTATTGGTCAATTTTCTTCATGTCAAAGGAGCAGTTTACCTCATGATTCAGATACAAAATGGATCCATAATGATGTGATGACTTGGTTGTTATACAAAATGGATTTTATGGATCCATTATGCTGTGATAACTATCTTGGTATCATGGAGATGCATTTAATGCCATTTTGCCAGAGCCTCACGCGAATGTAAATGGGTTGTGCTCTGTGAAAAGGAGGCTTAATGCATCTCCCTGATGCATGATACCAAGCATGTCATCACAGTATTATAGATATAAATAAAATCCATATTGTATAACAACCTAATGAATCATGAGGTAAGTTGGTCCTTTGACATGCAGAAAATTTAGCAATAGCAAAAAGTTTTGGCCCTGGTCAGCGACATGGATGGATATTTTTTTCAAGTACATTAACCCTTTACCAAACGACAAATTTTAGCCCCTTCCAAACAGAAAGCATTTGCAGACGACAAATTTGAAAGTGGTACAAATGAACTTAAAGTTTTTTGACATAGTAGAAAACATTGTGGGAAAAGGAGAAAATGCTGGTTACCAACATTTTCTCCTTTTCCCACAATGTTTTCAAAAGGCCTCTTCTTCAGGGACATGAAAACACAGGATTGTTTGGGAAAGGGTTAAGCACCCTTTTCACAAAGCATGCCTCAAATGTATTTGGCTTTCTTTGGGTAACTTTTTGGCCGTTGTATGGACTTTGGAGTAATTTCACATGAATGGTCCTGTAAACTATGGTGACCCTCCACCAAAATTGCCTAATTCTTTACCAAATGACAACATTTTAAACTGGTCCAAATTGAAAGCATTTGCAGACGACAAATTAAAGGTGGTCCAAATGATGAAATTTGTCATTAATAGGGTAGAAAACATTGTGGGAAAAAGGAGAAATTGCTGGTTACCAGCATTTTCTCCTTTTCCCACAATATTTTCAAAAGGCCACTTTCACAGGGTCGTTCAAAGTTGGGATTGTTTGGTAAAGGGTTAACCCTTTACCACACAATCCAGACTTTAATCGACCCTGTGGAAGAAGCCTTTTGAAATCATTGTGGAAAAATGAAAAAATGCTCAGGTAACCAGCATTTTCTCTTTTCCCACAATGTTTTTTACCCTTCCCAAGTCAAATTTTAATTTTTCAGTCATATTTATTTTGTTGTTTGCAAATGCTCTCAATTTGGACCAGTCTAAATTTTTGTCATTTGGTAAAGGGTTAGACTGTTGAGTCCACTTAACCCTTTCCCAAACGACAAATTTTGGACTGGTCCAAACTGAAAGAGTTTGCAGATGACAATTTTAAATTTGATGAAAATGGCAGAAAGTTATCAAAAAGGGTAGAAAACACTGTGGGAAAAGGAGAAATTGCTCATTATGAGCAATTTCTCCTTTTCCCACAGTGTTTTCAAAAGACTTGTACTGTAGACATGTGAAAACTAGGGCTTGTTTGGGAAAGGGTTAAGAAGGTGGCTACCATAGTAAACAATAAAAAATCTTTGAACAGCTTCTCCTGTTTAACTCTGTACCACACAGTCCTGACTTTTAATGACACTGTGAAAGAAGCCTTTTGAAAACATTGTGGGAAAAGGAGAAAATGCTGGTAACCAGCATTTTCCTCTTTTCCCACAATGTTTTCTGCCTTATCAATGCCAATTTCCATCATTTGAGTAATATTTAAATTGTCGTCTGCAAATGCTTTCAATTTGGAAAAGTCTGCATTTTTGTCGTTTGGTACAGAGTTAATAGACAGACAGATTTTGAAACAATATCACAGGAGTGTTTCTGGGGTGTCCTCTGCTAAAGTTGTGTAATATACAGGTATTTAAATTGGTTTAATTAGAAAGATTTTCGAGCTGAAAATAGAAAAAACTGAAACTTCTTCTCATTAGATGGACCAGTTTTGAAATAATTTCACAGGATTATATAAGTTTGACAACCCTGTAAATATACCAGTACCATACATTATCAAACACTTGATCCTTTAACGCCTAATCCCAAGTTTTCACGACTTTTGAAAACATTGTGGAAAAAGGAGAAAATGCTTGTAACCAGCATTTTCTCTTTTTTCCACTGTATTTTTTACCCTTCCAAAAACAAATTTGATTTTTTAGCCATATTTATTTTGTTGTCTGCAAATGCTTTCAATGTGGAGGAGTCCTAAATTTTGTTGTTTGGTAGATTGGTTCCTTGTACAAAATTTGTGTAGAAAGCAATCCAGGGACTTACGGCACTCTGATTATTTTTTCACAATTGCAATTTTTGTATTTTTACTTTTTCACCTCAAATTTATTTTTTTTCTTACCATTAATCTAAAGACTTTCAATGCTGAGGATTCTGACAATGATGTAGAAATGTGGGATGACAAGGTTTGTGGGAGTGCTTGATTAGTTTTATTCTTCAACATTCAGCCATTTCTTGTTCTAGATACTATTTGGTTTGTAATACTATAGACCATAGTATTGCTTTCAAATTTCAAATTTCAACTGCTTTCCTTTTGCCTCCCCAAGTACAACATACGTGGATGAACTTGTGTGATAGACTAATGTTTAGCGTTTTACTTCGAAGTCATCCTTATTTTTAGTTTGTTTTTCTGTCCTCAATTGCATAACTATTTAGCAAATGACAAAATTTTAGAGTAATCCAAATTAAAAGCAGTGTTAGACGAAAAATTTAATTTTATTCAGCTGACATGATTTGCCTTTGGAAGGGTAGAAAACATTGAGGGAAAGGGAGAAAATGCTGGTTACCAGCATTTTCTCCTTTTCCCACAATGTTTTCAAAGGGCTTCTTTCTTAAGGTCATTAAAAGTCGCGATTGTGTTATAGATGGTTAACCCGCAGAAAGAAGGCTTTTAAAAACATGGTATGAAAAAGAGAGAATGCCAGTAACTAGCACTGTCTCCTTTCCCAAGGAAGATATTTTACAGTTATTCAGAGCAAATTATAAGATCTTCATTACATATGTACAAACATAGGAACCATTACTTTAATATTGGTCCCACTCCTTTTACAGTTTTATTATGGAGAGTTACTTTGGGCAAACTTTTAAGCAATTGTCTTACCGATACTACGAGAATGAAAATATATAGAATGACATAGGAGCTCAAAATTGTCCATGTGATTGCATTGGTGAAAAAACAGCTGAAACATAGAGATAGGATGTTTTCCATTGAGCTTTATACATTGTCATCAAATATCAGATGCTGGAATCTGATGTCAGCAATTTCAGGGCCGTCATCGGACATCTTCCTGATTTGAAAAATCAGCTTGAATGGTTCTTGTTGATTTTTCATTAGTGCTTCAAGGACATGTAGCTGTTTGTTACTACCTGCTGAGTTTTATTAACCCTCTACCACATGACAAAAATTTATATCCGTCCAAGTTAAAAGCATTTGCAGACGACAATTTCAGTGTTTGATAGGGTAGAAAACATTGTGAGAAAAGGAGAAAATGTTGGTTACCAGCATTTCCTGCTTTTCCCACATTGTTTTCAAAAGACTTCTTTCCCAGGGTCATTAAAATGTGGCATTGTGAGGTTAAGGGTTAATCCCTAGCAAAAAACATGTTTTCAGAATATCTGCTTGAGTCTATCTATCTGTCTGTCTGCCTGCTTGCCCCTGTCCATCATCTGTCTGTATGCTGGCCGACCCGCTCATCTGCTTGTTTGTCTGTCTACCCGTCTGTCTGTCCATCCATCTGCCCACCTGTCTGTCAATCTGTCTGTCTGCTGGCCCATCTGTTAGCCTACCTGTCTGCTTGCTTGCCTGTATCTGTCAGTCTGTCTACAGGACTAACTTTCTATCTTTGTTAGTGTATTTCTGTGTGACATTCCTTAACTGTTTACCACTCCATTCTGAGTTTTAAAGACCCTGAGAAAGAAGGCTTTTGAAAACATTGTGGGAAAAGGAGAAAATGCTGTCTACCAGCATTTTCTCCTTTTGCAGCATGTTTTTTACCCTATCAAAGAAAAATTTCATCATTTGAAGCAACTTTCATTTGTCGTCTGCAAATGCTTTCACTGTGGTCTGGTAAAAAATTTTGTCATTTTGTTAAGAGTTAACCCTTTCAGGGCCAAATATTTATACTCGACCTCTTCAGACGGTTGAAAATACAATCCACTCATACTTAGAAACATTTTTATCTTATAGGCTTAAAGGAACAAAGCGGATGGTATAGATCCAAGATCAGACTGCACATTTGTGCAGTCTGATCTTGATCTATGCCATCTGCAAAAGTCCCAGTTTTTGCCCATGGTGCCGAAAGGGTTAACCCTTTCCCAAACAGCAAATTTTGGACTGGTCCAAATTGAAAGAGTTTGCAGACGACAATTTTAAATTTGATGAAAATGGTAGAAAGTTATCAAAAAGGGTAGAAAACACTGTGGGAAAAGAGGAAATTGCTCGTTACGAGCAATTTCTCCTTTACCCACAGTGTTTTCAAAAGACTTGTACTGCAGACACATGAAAACCAGGGCTTGTCTGGGAAAGGGTTAAACCTTTACCAAAAAGCATTGTACAGTTTAAGTAATGACTTGGGAAAGACTGCTTTCGGAAACATGAAGGCAGAAAGAAAGAAAATGTCAATAGGTTGCATTTTCTTCTTTTCCTCAAATCTGAATTTCAGCCAAATTCGATACATGCTTGCAAATGCTTTTAACATGGACAAGCATAAAATTTAGTCTTCTGGGCACAGGCCTTGGTTTTGTGACAGACTTCATATTTAGTCTTTGTGCTACTTTTTCGTCCAAATCAGAAGGCTTATATTTGAAAAAATTTGACTGTCTATTTCCTTTAAACTGCCTCAAGCAGGGTTTATTTTGACCATTTAATCAGTTAAATATTGCGTTTATCTGGGTTTCCCGTGCTGCGCATATAAAACCCATCTCCCTCATTAATATTCATCTGCCATTTTAATTCACACATACAAGTACTGATAACTTGACAAACACGATGGTAAGAAGAAAATGGGAAAACACAATAATGTTTTTTACACTCTTTCACCGCCAATGTCGCACTGGAAAGACTTTGTGGACGGCGTAGATCAAGATCAGTCTGCACGTTTTGTGCAGTCTGATCTTTGATCTACACCGTCCGCTATCTTGTGTTAGTCTTCAAACAAAAACAGATTTAATTCAAACGAGAAGGATACTTATAGACCATGTGAAAAGTCAGCTCCGTTTAGTTGGCAGTGAAAGAGTTAAACATAAGTCGATCAATCTATATTTTGAAATATACAGAAAATACATATCGTAGTAAACTGGTTTCTTGCGTTGTCATATCGATACAGGCATTTAAGATAATATCTCAGCCATGCTGTGTGAAAAGGGGGCTTCTGCAAAAGAGTATTGACCCAGGTCATCCTGCGCAGACCATGCAAGCTTACAAGGCCCCAACTTTTTGCTTTCGGCCAATTTTCTGCATTCCAAAGGACTATTACCTGCTTATTTCATTGGTTTTCAGATAAAATGGATTTTATGGATCCATAATCATGTGATGTCATGCTTGGTACCATGCATCACGGAGGTGCATCAAGCCTCCTTATTGCCAGGGCATGGCTCATATTTTATATGTCTACATCCTTCACAATAATCTGTGAATGATTTAATGTTATGTAATGTTAGATTTAGCATTGTTTTAGCGATGATGCAATTAAGGCGTGTCTTTGCGAATGATGAAGCGGGAAACTCCATATATGGCACCAATTAGGGCGGACAACGACTAAGTCAGTTAGAGGTTGTGAAGAAAAAATTAAACAATTTCAACAGCCACAGTTGGTCGCTACGCTCCCTCCTTTTGGCTGTTTAAATCGTTTATTTTTTCTTCACAGCATCTAACTATTATATAAATTGCACTGGGCAATTATTCCTGTGCTCCTTGGCCCTTCTTTTGACAAAAACAGTCTTACATCTTATTCTGAAGAATTTTCCTAATTTGACAGTAACATAATTTCTGATTGGCTAAAGGATCAATTTGGTTTAGCCAATAATAAATTATGGTGCTTACTGAATCTAGAAGTAGACCAGAATTGCAATTGAGAATAATAAGTGAATAGCATCCCATTGCAATGAGTTAACTTTTTACCACGCGACAAAATCAGACTTGTCCAGATTGAAAGCACTTAAATTGCAGACAACAAATTAATTCTTGCCGAAACGGTGAGATATGTCTTTGATAGGATAGAAAACATTGTGGGAAAAGGAGAAAATGCTGGTAACCAGCATCTTCTCCTTTTTCCCACAATGTTTTCAAATTTGCTTTTTTCCTCAGGGTCGTTAAAACTTGTTAACTCTTTACCACACAATCCGACTTTTAAGGACCCTGTGTAAGAAGCCTTTTGAAAACCTTGTCGGAAAAGGAAAAAATGTTGGTAACCAGCATTTTCTCCTTTTCCCAAAATGTTTTCTACCCTTCCCAACACAGATTTCAATTTTTTAATCACATTTATTTTGTCGTCTGCAAATGCTTTCAATTTGGACAAGTCTAAAATTTTGTAGTTTGGTAAAGAGTTAAACAGGAATAAGTAATTAGATACTAGTAATTGCTGATCATCATGGGGAGTCGTTAACTCTATACCACATGATCTTGAGTTTTAACAACCCTGAAGAAGAAGGTTTTCAAAAACCTTGTGGGAAACGAAGAAAATACTCATAACCAGCATTTTTTTCTCTTCCCTCAATGTTTTCAGCGATCTCAAAGACAGATACTCCGGTTTGTGACCCTTTTTTTTGTTGTCTGCAAATGCTTTCAGTTGGGACGGGTCTGAAATTTTGTTGTGTGGTAAAAAGTTCTAGGTTCAGGGGTTATAGTGTTGATTCTGTAACTCCAGTCCAAGGTTTTATGTTTTATTCCCTCTGCACTTGCTGTTTTACCCTTTACCAAAAAATCCCATGTTTTACAACCTTGAGAAAAAAGCCTTTCATCCCTCATCAGAAAAACAAAATTTTTTGACTGGTCCAAATTGAAAGTATTTTCAGACGACAAAAGAAAAACATAGCTCATATGATGATTTCTGTCTTTGATAGTTAGCCCTTTACCACACAATCCCAACTTTTAATGACCCTGGGGAAGAAGCCTTTTGAAAACATTGTTGGAAAAGGAGAAAATGCTGGTAACCAGCATTTTCTCCTTTTCCCACAATGTTTTCTACCCTTCCTATAACAAATTTCAATTCTTGAGTAACGTGTATTTTGTCGTCTGCAAATGCTTTCAATTTCGCCTAGTCTAAAATTTTGTTGTTTGGTAAAGAGTTAAGAAAAGACTTTGGGAAAAGAAGAAAATGCTGGTTGCCACCATTTTATCCTTTTCCAATATTGTTTTGATAAGGCCTCATCCTCAGGGTTTTTAAAATTTGGGACTGTTTTGTAAAACATTGAATACATAATGGAAGAAAGAGAAAATACTTTTCGCACAATTTTTTTCTGACCTCTTAGAGATGAATCCAATCATTTGAGCTGCATTTATTTTGTCATCAGCAGATATTTTCAATTTGGACCAGTCTAAAAATTCTCTTATTAGCTCACCTTAGCACAACGTGCTAAAGGTGAGCTATTGTGATCGCCCTATGTCCGTCGTCCGTTGTCTGTCATCCGTAGTCCGTCAACAATTTCTTTAAACATCTTCTTCTCCTAAACCACTGGGCCAATCTTGATGAAACTTGGCAGGGATGTTCCTTGGGTGAAGCTCTACCAAAATTGTTCAAAGAATTGAATTCCACCCACAACTCTGGTTGCCATGGCAACAAAAAGGAAAAAAAAGCAAAATCTTTGAAAATCTTCTTCTCTGAAACTAGAAGGCGCAGAGCTTTGATATTTGGTATGTAGCATCTCCTAGTGGACCTCTACCAAGTTTGTTCAAATGATGCCCCTGGGGTCAAAACTGGCCCCGCCCCGGGGGTCACAAGTTTGAGCATAGTAACAAAGAAGGAAAACTTTAAAAATCTTCTTCTCTGAAACTTGAAGGTGTAGAGCTTTGATATTTGGCATGTAGCATCTCCTAGTGGACCTCTACCAAGTTTGTTCATATGATGCCCCTGGGGTCAAAACTGGCCCCGCCTTGGGGGGTCACAATTTCCAACATAGGAACAAAGAAGGAATATTTTAAAAATCTTCTTCTCTAAAACTAGAAGGCATAGAGCTTTGATATTTGGCATGAAGCATCTCCTAGTGGACCTCTACCAAGTTTGTTCATATGATGCCCTTGGGGTCAAAACTGGCCCCACCCCGGGGGTCACAAGTTCCAACATAGGAACAAAGAGGGGAAACTTTAAAAATCATCTTCTCTGAAACTGGAAGGCGTAGAGCTTTGATATTTGGTATGTAGCATTGCCTAGTGGACCTCTACCAAGTTTGTTCAAATGATGCCCCTGGGGTCAAAACTGGCCCCACCCGGGGGGTCACAAGTTTGAGCATAGTAACAAAGAAGGAAAACTTTAAAAATCTTCTTCTTTGAAACTTGAAGGCGTAGAGCTTTGATATTTGGCATGTAGCATCTCCTAGTGGACCTCTACCAAGTTTGTTCATATGATGTCCCTGGGGTCAAAACTGGCCCCACCCCGGGGGTCACAATTTCCAACATAGGAACAAAGAAGGAAAACTTTAAAAATCTTCTTCTCTAAAACTAGAAGGCATAGAGCTGTGATATTTGGTATGTAGCGTTGCCTAGTAGACCTCTACTAAGTCTGTTCATATGATGTCCTTGGGGTCAAAATTGGCCCTGCCCCGGGGGTCACAAGTTCAAACATAGGAAGAAAGAAGGAAAACTTAAATTTTTTTTTCTCTTAAATGGGAAGGCATAGAGCTTTGATATTTGGTATGTAGCATCTCCTAGTGGACTTCTACCAAGTTTGTTCCAAGGATGCTGCTTGGGTCAAAACTGGCCCAGCCCCTGGGGTCACAAGTTCGAACATAGGAACAAAGAAGGAAAACTTTAAAATTCTTCTTTTCTGAAACCGAAAGGTGTGGAGCTTTGATATTTGGTATGTTGCATCTCAGAGTGGACCTCTACCAAGTTTGTTCATATGATGCCCCTGGGTCAAAACTGGCCCGCCCCGGGGGTCACAAGTTTGAAAGATAGGAACAAAGAAGGAAAACTTTAAATTTCTTTTTCTCTTAAATGGGAAGGTGTAGAGCTTTGATATTTGGTATGTAGCATTTCCTAGTCAACCTCTACCAAGTTTGTTCATATGATGCCCCTGGGTCAAAACTGGCCCCGCCCCGGGGGTCACAAGTTCCAACATAGGAACAAAGAAGGAAAACTTTAAAATTCTTCTTTAAAACTGGAAGGCATAGAGCTTTGATATTTGGTATGTAGTGATTCTCTTCTAAGTTTGTTTGCCCATCTAAGCGCAACAAGTTCATTGAGTTCAAAATTGGGTCATAAACTAGGTCACTAGGTCAAATTAAAGAAATACCTTGTTGGCACTCTCGAGGCCACATTATTTGCTCAATTGCCTTGAAAATTAGTTAGAAAGTTTGTCTTTATAAAGTCTCATATAAGATTAATTTGGGTCAACTTGGGTCATAAACTAGTTCACTGGGTCAGATTAAAGAAATACCTTGTTTGCACTCTGGAGGCCACATTTATTGCTCAAATGACCTGAAATTTGGCCAGAATGTTTGTCTTGATGAAATACCAGATGAGTTTGGATTTGGGTCACATGGAACCATAAACTAGGTCGCTAGATCAAAATAAAGAAATACCTTGTGGGCACTCTAGAGGCCACATTCTTTGCTTAATTGCCTTGAAAATTGGTCAGAATGTTTGTCTTTGTAAAATCTCACATGAGTCTGAATTTAGGTCAACTGGGGTCATAAACTAGGTCACTTGGTCAAATTAAAGAAATAGCTAGTGGGCACTCTAGAGGCCACATTTATTATTCATTTGATTTGAAAATTGGTTAAAATGTTTCTTTTGATATAGTCAAAGACCAGTTCAAATTTGGGTCATCTGGGGTCATAATCTAGGTCACTAGGTCAAATTAAAGAAATATCTATAGGGCACTCGAGGCCACATTTTTTGCTCAGTTGACTTGAAAATTGGTCAGAATGTTTGTCTTCATGAAATATGAGTTTGAAATTGGGTCACCTATGGTCAAAAACTAGGTCACATGGTCAAATTAAAGAAAAACCTTAAAGGCACTCTACTAAGGTGAGCGACCCAGGGCCATCATGGCCCTCTTGTTTTGTAAAGAGTTAGCTCTTTGCCAAACTACACAAAATTTGTTCAAATTTAACTCTTTACCAAACAACAAAATTTTAAACCATTCCAAATTGAAAGGATTTGCAGACGACAAAATAAATGTGACTGAAAAATTGAAATTTGTCTTGGGAAGGATAGAAAACATTGTGGGAAAAGGAGAAAATGCTGGTAACCAGCATTTTCTCCTTTTGCCACAATGTTTTCGAAGGGCTTCTTTCTCAAGGTCATTAAAAGTTGGGGTTGTGTGGTAAAGGGTTCTAAAGCATTTGCTATGTCAAATAAAATGTGGCTCCACTGATGAAATTGATCTTTCAAGAGGCATAAAACATTGGGAGAAAAGGAGAAAAATGCTGGGTTACCAGCATTTTCTCCTTTTTGCACAATATTTAACTTTTTCCCATATGACAAAATCTTAGACTGGTCCAAATTGAAAGCATTTGCAGATGACTAATTAAAGGTGGCTCAGATGACAAAATTTGCTCTTGATATGATAGAAAACAATTTGCAAAAAGGAAAAAATGCTGGTGAGAAAATACTGGTTCTTCCTCAAGGCATTAATAAAAGTCTGGATTGTGTGGTAGTGGGTTAAAATTTTTTTTTCATTTTCTAGGGTTGTAAAAGTAAAGGATTGCTTGGTAAAGAGTGATTTAGAAGTTTCCTTTGCATACTCCAGGAGGAGGGTCCTTACTTTATACAGGTGAAACATGAAAAAGTGTGCTATTACCGTTTTATATTTGAAATACTATAGAAAGAGACAACACTGTTCAAAACTATCAAACTGTTAATGCTCATTATTTTAGCAGTATTTCAATATTCCTACTTCTATGGCATTGTGAAAAGTCCTATACATGAGCCATGCTCTGGCAAAAGGGGGCTTGATGCATCTCTGAGATGCACGATACCAAGCAAATCATCACATGATCATGGATCCATATAGGCCATAATGTCCAACAACCAACTGAACCATGAGGTAAACTTGTCCTTTGACATACAGAAAACTGACCAACAGAAAAAAGCTTCAACCCAGATCAGCCTCTGCAAACTGCACAGACTGATCTGGGTGGATACTTTTTGCAGATGCATTAACTCTTTACCAAACAGCAAAATTTTAGACTGGTCCAAAATGAAGGCATTTGCAGATGACAAAATAAATGTGAATGAAAAATTGAAAATTGTTTTAGGACGGGTAAAAAACGTTGTGGGAAAAGGAGAAAATGCTGGTTACCAGCATTTTCTCCTTTTCCCACAATGTTTTCAAAAGCCGTCTTCCTCAGGGTCATTAAAAGTCGGGATTGTGTGGTAAAGAGTTAAGCCCCATTTTCACAGAGCTTGGCTCATGTATGAATAAATAGCTTGTGATTAATCAACAAATCAACAATTGGTCAAAAGAAATTGATCTGTTTTGGCAATTATTTCAAATTGACCAAATATTTTGAAAAGGTCAGCTTGGTCATTTGTGGCCATATGCTCCACAGATTTGGACCAATGACAAAATCAGATTATATTACATGTATTACATGTACTAGATCAGGTTTCATTGACCAAATCTAAAAACCTGCAATTTATAGTCAACCATATACTTTAAGTCTGTTTTTTCCTGACTATGAGAAAGAATGGCTTTTTTTTTGGGGGGGGGGGGGGGGGGAGCTGGAATAAAAGAATAAAATGCTGGTAACCAGAAAAGGACGGTACTTTCTGTCTAACCAAAGACTGATCCTATCATTTGAACCATTATTTAACCCTTTACCACACAATCCTGACTTTTAAAGACCCTGGAGAAGAAGGTTTTTGAAAACATTGTGGGAAAAGGAGAAAATGTTGGAAACCAGCATTTTCTCCTTTTCCCACAATGTTTCCTTCCCTTTTCGTTCTCAAAAGCCTTCTTCCTCAGGGTTGTTAAAAGTCGTCATTATGTGGTAAAGCGTTATTTTGTCATCTGCAAATGCTCTCATTATCATTGAGTATACCCCTTTCCATACAATTGCTACTTTTAATGAACTTGATTGGAAAAGCCCTTGAAAATATTGTGGGAAAAAGTGAAAATGCTGGTAACCAGCATTTTCTTCCTTTCCCACAATGTTTTCTACCCTTTCACAGACAAATTCCATAATTTGAGACCTAATGTTGTTTTATCATCTGCAAATGCTTTGAGTATGACTGTATGAGTCTAAAATTTTGATATGTTGTGAAATGTTAACCTTTTACCACACAATCCAGAGTTTTAACAATGCTGGGAAATAAGCTTTTTGAAAGTATAGTGGGAAAAGGAAAAATGCTGTTAACCAGCATTTTCTCCTTCTTCCACAATGCTTTCTTTCCCAGTAAGACAATACCATCATTTGAGCTAAATTTTAACTGTTGTCTGCAAATGCTTACAATTTGGACGAGTCTACATTTTTGATGTATGGTAGAGCTAAGAGTCAGTCCATTGTTATTATGTCTCCACCAATAAAATAAAGTGAGGATATGGAGATGGTGAAAGCTTTCTGTACTACTAAATGCATGTTCTGTCCAGTCTGATCTTGATCTTTGCTCTTTGGAAAAACACATTGAGGTGCAGTTAGCATTCTAAAGTCTACCTTAACTCTTTACCACAAAATCCTGATTTGTAATGATCCTGTGAAAGAAGCCTTCTGGAAACATTGTGGGAAAAGGATAAATGCTGGTAACCATCAATTCTATCAATGGCAAATTACTCTATTTGAACCACCTTTGTTTTGTTGTCTGCAAGTGCTTTGAATTTGGGAAAGTCTGAAAATTTTTCGTTTGGTAAAGAGTTAAGTAACGGTTAAAGTCTTTACCAGACAGACAACAAACAGACTGATCCGTATTGAAAGCATTTTAAGATTACAAATGAAATGTAGTTAAAAATGATGGAATCTCATTTTAACCTTTACACACAATCCCAACTGTTAATGACCTTGGAAAAACATTGTGGAAAAAGGGGAAAATGCTGGTAACATGAGCATGTGCTTTTCCCACAGTGTTTTCTATCCTATCAAAGAAAAGCCGCACCATGTGAGCAATATTTTTGTCGCATGCAAATGCTTTCAATTTTGACTGTACTAAAATCTTGTGTTTGGTAAAAAGTTAAAGGGGAGAAAACAATTGATGGAAAACAGAGAAAGTGCTGGTTACCAGCATTTTTTGCTTTTCACATAATGGTTCTGCTAGTCTTAGTCCTCAGGTTTGTTGAAACACTGGATTTATTTTTAAGGGTAAAAAACATTATGGGAAAAAAAGAGAAAATGCTGTTTACCAGCATATAAATTCTCCTATGTCCACAATGTTTCCCTAAGCCTTCTCCCTGAGGGTAGTTAAAACAAGGAATCACTTGGTAAAGGGTTAAAAACTCTCTATCTATGTAAATGTGTGGTCATCTGTAATTTGCATATAACAGAAACAAGTCATTGTAACCCATTACTAAACAATCCTGAGTTTAACCCTTTTCCACACAATGCCGACTTTTAACGACCCTGAGGAAGAAGTCTTTTGAAAAAATTGTGGGAAAAGAAGAAAATGCTGGTAGCCAGCATTTTCTCCTTTTCCCACCATGTTTTCTACTCTTCCCAAAACAATTTTTAATTTTTAAACATTTATTTTGTTGTCTGCTAAAGCTTTCAATTTGGACTGGTCTAAAATTTGTCGTTTGGTAAAGAGTTAAACAATACGGTGAAAGAAGGCTTTTGTAAACACCATGAGGAAAGAAGTTACTGGCAACCAGCATTTTCTCCATTGTACATGTTTTCTACTCCTTCAAAAGCAAATTCTATCATTTTAGATAAATTTAGATTATCATCTGCAAATGCTTTCAATTTCAATATTTCTAAAATTTTGTTTTTGATAAGGGATTCAGCTTTGAAATTTTATGAACCTGTGAAAAATTATCAGTGAATGGTCTCATTTTAACTCTTTACCAAACAACATAATGTTAGGCATGTCCAAATTCAAAGTAGTGGCAGACAACAAATGAAATATGGATCAAATTGTAAGGAATAGCTTCTGAAAACGTCATCGGTTACCAGCATTTTCTCATTTTCCCACAATGTTTTCAAAAGGCCTTTTTCTCGGAATTGTGTGGCAAAGGATTAACTCTTTACCACACAATCCCAACTTTTAACGACCCAGTGAAAGAAACCTTTTGAAAACCTTGTGGAAAAGGGAGAAAATCCTGGTTACCAGCATTTTCTCCTTTTCCCACAATGTTACTCTTCCCAAAACAAATTTCAATCACATTTATTTTGTCGTCTACAAATGCTTTGAATTTGGACTAGTCTAAAATTTTGTCGTTTGGTAAAGAGTTAAATGTTCATGCCATAATAGCATTGTGTATCACACATTTTTGAAAGTGACAATTGAATTTGTCCAATTTTAGACTTAAGATATATCCTGTAGGATTACATTCTATTTTAAAAGTTTATACATGTAAATAAATAAGGGTCAGTGTTATTGTAGGACAACAGAATAAATATTGACCCAAAAGATATTGAAAGTATACACATGTAGTTGTGAAAGCTTTGATTTGTGAGATGGTGTATCAAATTAATTGTGGAAAGTGTGGAGATTTTATTGTAGAGATGTTCTTGTAAAGTGTCTTCATGGATTTTTATGTGGATGATTCTTCTTTGTGTTTTTTAGAATGAACAATTATGAAAAGCTTGAAAAAAAAGGAAAACAATGAAGAAAATGAAAATAATTTTTTTTTTTTTTCAAAGTCTTGAAAGTATAGTGGGGAAAGGAGCAACTGCTTATAACAAGTTTCATGTTTTCACTACAACAAATTGACCTAGTGTTTGCAAGTGTCAACGATATTTTGGCATTGGCTGGCATATACTGGCATATGTTGAAGTTTGTTAGGTCATTGTCTTAACTCTTTACCACACAATCCCGACTTTTAATGACCCCAAGAAAGAAGCCTTTTGAAAACATTGTGGGAATAGAAGAGAATGCTGGTAACCAGCATTTTCTTCTTTTCCCACTATGTTTTCTACCCTTTAAGAGACAAATGTTATGTTTTGAGCTACATTTAAAATGTTATCTGCAAATGCTTTCAGTTTGGACTAGTCTACGTATTTGTCCTGTCGTAAAGAGTTAAATTTTTGAGTACACTGTTGTTTGCTCAGTTCGTCAAACATTTTTGTGCATGTACAAAATTTTTCAATAAGACAACAGTTTATTAACTCAACAAAATTGTGATCTCATCTAAATAAAATTCTTCATTTGTTAGTAATGTTTTGATAAAAAATTAACAGCCTTCTGTAAATGTGCTTCATACAAACTGACCCAGAGTGCAGGCAGAGAGTACGCAAAACATGTTGTTACATGTACTTACTTTTACTTCATGAACTCCTTTTAGTGCCATTTCAAATTTGTTTTCAGCAAGGAATGTGCTGAATTTATCCCTCCATTTAGAATATTCCTTGGTTTCTCATATGTACTTGTATGTGATTAATTCTTTACCACACAAAAAAAATGTAGACTTATCCAAATTGAAAGCATTTGCAGACAACAATATAACTGTGCCACAATTGATGGAACTTGTCTTCAACAGGGTAGAAAACATTTTTGAAAAAGGAGAAAATGCTGGTTAACAGCATTTTCTCCTTTTCCAAGAATGTTTTTAAAAGGCTTCTTTTTTTTAGGGTCGTTAAAACTTGGGATTCTGTGGTAAAGGGTTAAAGTTATTTAATTTGTCCGCGATTCGTTCCCTCAATGCATTACAGAGTGAAGGCCCTTTATTTTTAGGGATGTGAAGATACATGAGGACAAAATATATGAGCCCTACTCTGTGAAAAGGGGGCTTAATTAATTTGCAAAAAGTATCGACCCAGGTCAGCCTGTGCAGTTCGCTCAGGCTGACCTGAGCGGAATGTTTTGCTTTTGGTCAATTTTCTGCATGCAAAAGGACTATTCTACCTCAAGATTCAGACAGTTGTTACGGAAAGTGGATTTTATGGATCCACAATTATGTGATGACTTGCTTGGTATGATGGATCACAGAAACGCATTAAGCCCCCTTTTATCAGAGCATGGCTCATATGTTTGCATGGGTTTCTGATTAACTGATTATAGAAAGACGTGTTTTTTAGCCTGATGTGGATTATGACTAAGTGTATTTTATATGTTTCAAATGGATTTACGGGTACAATGTATGATACCTTGGTGAAATGAGGCTGCTTTCAGGTTTGATTTGAAAGCAGGATAAGCTCTTCATTTTCACAATGAAAAAATCACTGATACCCAGGTATCAGTTTCCCAGAAAGGTAAGATTGGACTATGGAATTTGTTTAGAATTTATTTTTGTTGTTCAGTTAAAAATATTATCAGAATTTGACCACATCCATAGTCATGAAATTGTTAGTAACAAGCATTTTCTCCGTTTGCCACAATATTTTCAAATATATTCATGCTTTAATCCTTTACCACACAATTCTGACTTTTAACGACCCTGAGAAAGAGGCCTTTTGAAAACATTGTGGGAAAAGGAAAAAATGCTGGTAACCAGCATTTTCTCCTTTTCCCACAGTGTTTTCTACTCTCCCAAAAGCAAATTTCAATTTTTGATTCTCATTTATTTTTTCGTCTGCAAAAACTTTCAATTTGGACTGGTCTAAAATTTGTCGTTTGGTAAAGAGTAAAAATGTAATTCATCATACTTATATATATCTTAACATTTAAAATGCCAAATAAATGTAATAGACCTTTGTGATTGGGAAAAATAATGAACATATTGCTATTTTCAGGTTGTTTTTGTCAGAATATGTATCCAAGGAGTGGACAGTGTAGATTAAGATCAGTCTTGTCTTGATCTTCACTGGAAGCAAAAGCAACTAAAGTTATCAAAGGGACTTCAAAGCTTAAGATGTTTTTAGAACTGTAAGCTGCAAATTTGCTGTCAGTGATACAAATATAATTAATAGATTTGAAACCATTTCACTTTGGTCCCAAGAATTGTTGTGGATAATATTGCACATTTTTATTGATTTAAAACTATGATTTTATTATTTTATTTTTAGGTGGCACCAAAAATAAGCCTTACAAAGAATGTTAAACTGGATGATGATGAAAGTGAACCAGAAAATCAAGGGAACGATGGGAGGCATGAAACAGGTGAGTGCCAACAGCTTATTTTGTCAATTGATACTGGCCTGTTCTTTCTTGATCAGAAAGCAACTTCTGGTTTTTAGCTCCACTGGCCGAAGGCCAGCGGGCTTATGTCATGGCCCGGTGTCCGTCGTGCGTCCGTCCGTCGGTCCGTGCGTGCGTCCGTCCGTCCGTGCGTTAACTTTTATTTCAAACATCTTCTTCTCTGAAACTACCCATCCAATTTTCATGAAACTTCACAGAAATGATCCTGCCATGGTCCTCTTCAGAATTTCTTGAAAGAATTTGATTCCTTCAAAAACTCTGGTTGCCATGGCAACAAAACTGAAAAATATTGGAAATCTTTAAAAATCTTCTTGTCTGAAACCATAAGGCATAGGGCTACCAAATTTGGCATGTAGCTTTATGTAGTAGACCTCTATCATGTTTCTTGAAATTATAGCCCTGGGGTCAAAATTGGCTCTGCCCCAGGGGTCACAAGTTTTACATAGGCTTATATAGAGAAAACTTTAAAAATCTTCCTGTACCTAGCCATAAGGCCTAGAGCTACCAAATTTTGCATTTAGCTTGATCTAGTTGGGGTCTACCAAAAGTGCCCAAATTATAGTCCTGGGGTCAGTTTGGCCTCATGCTGGGGGGGGGGGGGGGGTTTCACAAGATTTACATAGGCTTACATAGGGAAAACTTTTAAATCTTGGTGTACATAGCCATAAGGCTTAGGCTACCAAATTTTGCATAATTATAGCATTATCTAGTGGACAACTACAAAGAGGGCCCAAGTTACAACCCTAGGATCAAGTTTGGCCCTGCACCAGGGGTCACAAGTTTTACATGGGTTTATGGAGTGAAAACTTCAGAAACCGTCTTGTTACTAGCCATAAGGCCAAGAACTCCCAAATTTGGCATGTTATTCTTCTAATACACATATTCCCCATTTAGTCCGACTGTAGCCCTGGGGTCAAAGTTTTATAAGGGCTTATATAGTGAAGACTTCTCTTCATGGTTTATATTTATAAGCCAGTGGAGCGATACAGGGCCATCATGGCCCTCTTGTTTGACTATCAGCCCACGTTAGGACCAGACAGCATAAAATGTGCATGAGCCATGATACAAGTGTACTGTTTCTGACATATTACTGAAATATCACTGAAATCTAATAGAACAATATCCAGAACCTCATTCAATCAAACTTGTGTAACCTGTTCTTTCCTACATATAGAGAAGGCTTGGAACAGTCTGCACTCTTTACCAGACATCAATATTCTGGACAAGTCCATTTTGAAAGCATTTGCAGACAACAAATCCAAATGTGGCTCAGATGGTGACAGCTTTACTGTCTGGGAAAGTGTAGAAAATACTATTGGAAATGCAGAGAATGCTTGTCACCTGCATTTTCACCCTTAACTCTTTACCAATCGACAAATTTTATACTAGACCAAATTCAAAACATTTGCAGACGACAAAATAAACTTTGCTAAAATGATGTTTTTTGACTTTGATAGAGTAGAAAATATTGTGGGAAAAGGAGAAAATGCTGGTTACCAGCATTTTCTCCTTTTCCTACAATGTTTTCAAAAGGCTTTCTTCTCAGGGTTGTTAAAACTCGGGATTGTGTGGTAAAGGGTTAAGGACAATGTATTCTACCCTGTCAAAGAACTTCTGGTTTGTTTCTGCAAAATCCAAAAGTCCAAAATTGTTACTTTGGGAAAGGTTTAACCCTTTACCAAACAGGAAAATTTTAGACTGGTCCAAATTGAAAGCATTTGCAGACATCATATTAAAATGTGGCTGAAATAATGGAAATTATCTCTGAAAAGTTAGAAAACACTGTGGGAAAAGGAGAAAATGCTGGTTACCAGTATTTTCTTCTTTTCCCACAATGTTTTCAAATGTCTCTTCGTCAGGGTCGTTAAAATTTGGGATTGTGTGGTAAAGGCTTAAACTCCCAAATGAAGGAGTTAGAAGAAGTTTTTGGTACTGGTATATAGGAAAGAGTTATCAATAATTGTGGTGTGACCTTTCTACTGTAAAAAATGTGTGTTTGAAGTAAATATTTGCATTGCTGAAGAAGCCCAAACTGTTGACTATTTTTGACTTTTATGTCTTGAACTATTCCATTATCAAACAGAGTCAACTAAACCTTTTGTCAGTTCCAAAAAGTGATGTTAATTGTCTTAACTCTTTACCACACAATCCCGACTTTTAACGACCCTGAGGAAGAAGCCTTTCGAAAACATTGTGGGAAAAGGAGAAAATGCTGGTAACCAGCATTTTCTCCTTTTCTCACAATTTTTTCTACCCAATCTAAGACAAATTCCATTATTTTAGTCACATTTAAATTGTCGTCTGCAATGCTTTCAATTTGGACAAGTCTGAAATTTTGCTGTGTGGTAAAGAGTTAATCCTTTTCCAAGCAATACTTCTTATTTCCATAAGCAAAACTGTTTAACCCTTTATCACACAATCCCGACTTTTAACGACCCTGGGAAAGAAGCCTTTTGAAAACATTGTGGGAAAAGGAGAAAATGCTTGTAACCAGCATTTTCTCCTTTTCCCACAATGTTTTCTAGCCTTCCCAAAACAAATTTCTGTTTTTGAGTTACATTTATTTTGTCGTCTGCAAATGCTTTCAGTTTGGACTAGTCTAAAAATTTGTCATTTGGTAAAGAGTTAAGTTAAAGGGGCATTTAGACCTTCTGCCGGGACTACATGCTAACAAAAATCATTGGCATCATATACGGTATATGAAGTGCCATATTTTGCTTAAATTTTGGGACACCCAAAGAATTGGGACACCATCAAAAAACATGAAAATAATTATTTTTCATGACCCAAAGATACTAAAAATTGCAAAATAAGACAGTAATTTTTTGTTCCAAAGAATTGGGACAGTGAATATCTAGTCCGAAAAAAATCTTTTAATCCGCCTGATACAAAAATGAGTGAAAACATTTAGTTTATCAGTAACAAAAACAATGAAAAAATACGAAGTTTTAAATTCCTACTGCACGAATTGACTACAGGAATTCCAATTTGTCTAAAAATAGACAGACCAGCATGTGATCGTAGTTTTAATTGAAATCGTAGCGTTAATATTCGACTGGTAAGTGGTCAGTGACAAACAGTTTGACAGCTTGTCTTGTTTGATTATAAATTTTGGGACACCTCGGAAAATAATTATTTTTCGTTGACCTAAATATTGGGACATCTAAAAAATTAATTATTTTTTACTGTCCCAAAACTTAAGCAATTTACAGTATACTCAAATACAGGAATCTGTGCTTGCAGAGACACATTTTATTGTGATTCAGTGTCTAATAAGTGTATTGGGACTTTTGTTTCCCATTTTCTTTTCCTGTTATGGCTTAGTTAACAATTTGGCAACAGCACCATGTAGGTTTCAACAGTATCATGCTGTATTGCAAGACTTGTTCATTTTCTTACCATATAATATTATGCAAAAGAGTGCTCAAAGAGAGATTACTCTATCAGACTGGTGGTAGCATTATTCTTTGTTTTTAATTAAGGAACTAGAAGGGCTTTGGAAACATAGTGGGAAAAGAAGTTGTTGGTAATCAGCATTTTCTCCTATTTTCCACACTATGTTGTCTATTCTTTCAAAAAGAAAACATGGGGGGGGGGGGGGGGTTGTTATGTATTTATACCAACTATATAAAGCTATAGTCCCAGGCATGGCCTTCGCTTTTGGATGCAAAATGCAAACAGAATTTCAAGCTGGACAAAAGAGATTATATGCACAGTATACTTTGAATATAGGCACCAGGAAAATTCTTGGAATTTTGAAGAAAAGAGGTAAAGTTCAGAAATGTGTGTGCAATATTTAAACAGGGATACATTGGATATCTTTATTGTATGTTTTACCTAATCAGAATAGGAATTCACTTTGAATGAGTACCTAAAAATTTACAACTTCATAGGTCCGTGCGGCGACACACTTTTTAACTCTTTACCTAACAGCAAAACTCTAGACTTGTCCAAATTAAAAGCATTTGCAGACAACAAAATAAATGTGGCTCAAAAATTGAAATTGGTTTTTGGGAAGGGTAGAAAACATCGTGGGAAAAGGAGAAAATGCTGGTTACCAGCATTTTCTCCTTTTCCCACAATGTTTTCAAAAGGCTTCTTTCTGACTGTCGTTAAAAGTCAGGATTGTAAAGAGTGAAAGCATCATCAGACCACAGGCCTTTGAAGCTCCATTGGTCTGTTACAGAACACTAACATTTTTCTTGGTTGATCTTCGAATACTTGCGAATTGGTGCATCGCCTGTATATCAGGGAATACTCCAATTTTCATTTACTTCGTTACTATAAATAGCACATTGGGACTGCCTCTATATCGTGTATATATATAGTAGTCTTATTACATACAATATAGAGGCAGTTGCCAATGTGCTATTTATAGTAACAGTGTCCGATAAGGAAAATTTTGTTGTCCATTAATAGACCAATGGAGTTTCAGTGGCCTCTGATCGGA
Organism: Tridacna gigas; assembly: GCA_945859785.2. NCBI lineage: Eukaryota > Metazoa > Mollusca > Bivalvia > Cardiida > Cardiidae > Tridacna > Tridacna gigas. Next base: position 61,134,838 of record OX244036.2, read on the forward strand.
CCAAAAGCAGTGCCATTTACCCTTTACCAAACAATTCTGAGTTTTAATGACCTTATACTAGTTGTAGAATAATTTTTCAGTATACATTGTATGGAATAGGAGAAAATGCTGATTACTGCATTTTCTCCTTTTTCAGCTATGTTTTCTACTCTTCCAAGAAGGCAACTCTCACTTTTTTTGAGCCCAAATTTAACCTTTTACCAGATGACAAAATTTTAGCCATGTCCAAATCGAAAGCATTTGCAGAGGACAATTTCAATATGGATTAAATGGCACAATTTTTCTTTGAAAGATTAGAAAACATTGTGATAAAAGGAGAAAATCTGTTTACCAGCATTTTCTCCTTTTCCCACAATGTTTTGAAAGGCTTCTTTCCCAGGGTCGTGAAAACCCAGGATTGTTTGGTAAAGGGTTAATTTGCAGTATGCAAATGCTCTCCATATGTTTCAAATTTTGCTGTTTGGTAAAGAGTTTTAGGAAGCCTTCTCATGCATTTACAATTTTGGTAATGATTGGTAGTTCACTGTTAAAATTATGGCCCTTTTGAGCTCTACTGGTCAAAGGCAAGCCAGCCTATGTCATGGCCCTGTGTCCGTCGTGCTTCTGTGTGTGTGTGCCTGTGTTAACTTTCATTTCAAACATCTTCTCCTCAGAAACTTCTCATCCAATTTTGACCAAACTTCACAGAAATGATCCTGCCATGGTATTCTTCAGAATCTTGTGAAAGAATTTGATTCCTGTAAAAAATCTGGTTGCCATAGCAACAAAACTGAAAGATATTGAAAATCTTGAAAAATCTTCTTGTCCAAAGCTATAGGGCCTATGGCTACCAACTTTGGCATGTGGCTTCTTCTAATAGACTCTACCAATATTCTTCAAATTATAGCCCTAGGGTCAAAATTGGCCCCATCGCTGGAGTCACAATTTTTACATGGGTTTGTAGAGTGAAAACTCAAAATTCTTGTTTCTGAACCATAAGGCCTTGGACTACCAAATTTGGCATGAAGATTTTTCAGATGGCATACAGCAAAGTCTTCAAATTATAGCCCTGGGGTCAAAATTAGCCCAACCCTGAGGGTCACAAGTTTTACATGGGCTAATATAATAAAATTTGAAAAATCTTCTTCCTTGCTATAAGACCTCTAGCTACCAAATTTTGCATGTACATGTATATCTACCTAGAGGACCTCTACTAAGATAGTATGAATTATAGCCCTGGGGTCAAATTTGGCCCCGTGCTGGCAGTCACAAGTTTTACATGGGCTTATATAGAGTGATAACTTTAAAAATCTTCTCCTTCCTAACCATAAGACCTTTGGCTACTGAATTTCACATGTTTAATTATCTTATGGACCTCTACTAAGACTATTCAAAGTATAGCCCTGGGGTCAAAACAGGCTCTGCCCTGGCAGTCACAAGTTTTACACAGGCTTTTATAATAAGAAAATTATAAATTTTCTTGTTCATAACAGTGAGCTACAGCTGTTATACTTTGTCACTATTATCATCTAGTAGGCCTCTTCCAAAATTGTTCAAATTAAAGCCAATGTGTCAAAATAGGCCCAATTCGATGGGTCATAAATTTCTCATGTGCTTATAAGGTGAAAATTCTAAAAACTTTTATGCTCCTAACCATAAATCCAAGGGCTACCAAATTTGGCACAAAGCTTCATCTGTTGATCACTTCTAAATTTGTTCAAAATTTAGTCCAGGGATAAAATTTAGCCATTCCTCAGGGGTCTCATGTTTGACAGGGGCTTTCTATTGAGGAAACTTTGAAAATCTTTTTGTTTGTAACCATACTGCATAGACCTGTATTATTTTGTATGTGGCTTTATTGTGGTCTGCAACCAGAGAATTCAAGTAATTATACCTGTGTGGGAAAAATGGCCTTGCCCTGAGGTCACAACTTTCACATGGGCTGTTATAAAGAAAACTTCATAAGTCTTCTTGTTTAAAACCATTTGGTCTAGAATTGTAATGTTTGGTATATACGGTTTGTACTTTTAGCCAGTGGAGTGATACAGGGCCATCATGGCCCTCTTGGTATAATTTTCATGATCCAGTGATAAGGCAACAGATAGGGGGTTTTCTCCAGCTTGGTACAGTTCCATTTCATTGTTAGTTTTACACAGTGTATGAAGATAGTTTTCTACAAATTTATTTCAGGATATAACATTTAAAATGATAATCATTTGAGTTAAGCTCTGGCAAAAGGTGGTTTAACCCTTTACCAAACGACAAAATTTTAGACTTGTCCAAATTGAAAGCATTTGCAGACGACAAAATAAATGTGACTCAAAAATTGAAATTTGCATTGGGAAGGGTAGAAAACATTGTGGGAAAAGGAGAAAATGCTGGTTACCAGCATTTTCTCCTTTTCCCACAATGTTTTCAAAAGGCTTCTTCTTCAGGGTCGTTAGAAAAGTCGGGATTGTGTGGTAAAGGGTTATTGCCTATCAGTGATGATTGATACCAAGCGAGTCAATAATTATGGATCCATGCAATCCATTTTGTCCGACAACAGACTGAATCCTAAGGTAGACTGGTCCTTAGACATGTAGAAAATTAATCAAAAGCAAAAAGTTTTGACGCAGGTCAGCCTGTATTGACTGTGCAAGCTGACCTAGGTTGATACTTTTTTGCAGTTGCATCAAATCCCCTTTTCATGGAGCATGGCTCATTTTCTATGTGTGTTTTATGTTTTTATGTACTGTCAGTGTTGTCTGCAATGTTTTATGTTGCTTTTATAAAATTTTTACCTTGTATAGAGCCAACTCACCGACCTCCGATCAGATTCAGAAAGCAATTAGTTAGACAAGGTGACATTATGCAATCTTTTTATTGGCACAACTTCTGTGCTCTACTGAGGGTTTGATAATAACAGACTTACTTTTCTAAAAGTTTGCTATTTACATTTTTTTTTTCAAATATCATCAATAGATAGAACTAATAAAGTATTGAACTGGAGAAAAACCCATAACTAATAACGTAATCTTCTGCAAATGCTTTCAATTTGGACAAGTCTAAAATGTTGCTGTTGGTAAAAAAATCAAAAGCTTTAGAAAACATTGTTGGAATAATAAAAAACATGCTTTGTACATGAAATTATTCCTTTGCCCAAGCTGTTATAAATGTTTTCTTTTGGGATATCAAGACCAGTATTTGTATATGACTGTGTCTTAACTCTTTACCACACATTCCTGACTTTTAACAACCCTGAAAAAGAAAGGTTTTGAAAACATTGTGGGAAAAGGAGAAAATGCTGGTAACCAGCATTTTCTCCTTTTCCCACAATGTTTTCTACACTTCTCAAAACAAGTTTTAATTTTTGAGTCACGTTTATTTTGTCGTCTGCAAATGCTTTCAATTTGGACTAGTCTAAAATTTTGTCGTTTGGTTAAGAGTTAATTGTAACAAAAATTTCTTTGCATGCACTCTCTGAGTCTACCTTTGCCTATTGTATGAGACCATCTTTGAGTGACTGATATGCTTCACCCTTTACCACACAGTCCTGACTTTTGATGACCCTGAGAAAAAAGCCTTTTGAAAACATTGTGGGAAAAGGAGAAAATGCTGGTAACCAGCATTTTTTTCCATTTCCCACAGTGTTTTCTACCCTACCAAAGACAAGTCCATTATTTGATCCACACTTAAATTGTCGTCTGCTAATGCTTTCAATTCAGACAAGGCTAAAATTTTGTCGTCTGGTAAAGGTTTAATGTCCTATCAAGTATGTAATAATGTAATCGGGGCACAAAGTTCTCTTTGTACACCTATTTTTTTAATTGGCAATGGAATTGCTTACATTTTACTGAGGAGCCTAGGAAAGTCTGTCATTATCTTGTAAATTTTGGAGGGATTCAAGTTGGTATATCCTTTTTTTTTTTCTAACTTTTCCATCTTTAACTAATTACACCCAGTTTTACCTTTTATATTTATACCAAAAATGTATTGATATGAAAGGGTGGTTTTAAAATGGAGTGGTGGAGGCAGTTTGACCACAATTTCTCTTTTTCTATAGTTATTAGCATTTTAGTGGTAAGACAAACAAGTCTAGGTGTCAAGGTGTTAATTTTTCTTAGTTCAAAGAGGTTGTCTGTATATAAATTCAGTTTCAATCAAAATATATTTCCACAACTAACAGGGAGACTCTTTTTGTTTTTAGCAAAGTTTAGAATCAGGTAGTGGACACTGTATCTTGAAGATCACAGTAAATAAGTACAAGAATGGTATGGTTCTTGGGTGACTTGTATTAAAAGTTACATGTTTTTCAGTTATGCCATTACCGCACAGCAAAATTTTAACCTCATCCAAATTAAAAACATTTGCAAACAACAATTTCAGCATGGCTCAAATGGTGCAATTTTTCTTTGATAGTGCAGAAAACATTGTGGGAAAAGGAGAAAATGCTGGTAACCAGCATTTTCTTCTTTTCCCACAATGTTTTCAACAGGCTTCTTTCCCAGGGTCGTTAAAAGGCGGCATTGTGCAGTAAAGGTTTATGAAGCCATTGTAATCAGTAACTCTCCATGCCTTTTTTTTCACTTTTTCAGGTTTTCCTTTAAGATTATGAAATATTACTTAGTCTATGGAAAATGAATTGAAGAAATTGGTGTTAGCTAACTGATAAGCCCCTCTGTTTTTTAGGAGATTCCATTGTAAAAATAGTATGTACCTAAAATAAAGATAGTAAAAAGAAATATCTTTGAAAACGATAAGACGATGTAAGAGGTGCTGGCCAGTAAACATCTAAACTCCTTTTTTGTGGCTCAGTATGAAGAATAATTGTACAAAATAGCTGTCTAGAAGCCTGGAGAGCAATTACCTCTTTTCCCTCATTGGTTTTCATTTTGTTGACAAGTGGAATTTTTAATTACATAAAAATTTAAGACTGCAGTTGATCCCGCAATCATTGTTGAAAAAGGAAAAAAGTTAATTAATTGTAAGGACACACTCCAAAATCACATCTGAGAATCACATCATGGTCACCCATACAAGCACTTACCTCTGTGCTCATGGCTTAACTATATTAGAGAGCTGAAAAGCATACCTTTTTGCTGTGAAAGATATCTGTTTAGTACATTTTAAGCGGTTACGTAGGGGTGGATTTGATATGATTTTATTAGAGTACTCCAACATCAATTCGCAGTACAAACGCTTGTGTATTAGTGTCATAAATATACAAGCAAAAAGGCCAGCAGGGCCCGCTGAATAAACATTTGCACATATTTTACCAAACCCGAATTACAAATTGTTCATTTGATTTCATTAGGACCAAGAAGTCAGGGCATTCAGCTTGACCGAAACATAAGTTACGTATTCAGGTGCCGTTAAAGGAGATTTTTATCTACAGTAATATCAGCAAAAAGAATACTTTCTGCTTGATATTCATAACTTTGACCTATTTTGATAGGCTACTAAGTTTTATATTATGTACCTGAAAAATTTCCGTCTCAAATACATTGTGTCTCACACGGAAAAAAAAGTACACAACAAAAAAAAAAGTCTGTATCTGTACCTCACGCGTGAAAAACGTGTATATTGATGCGCAATTTGATTGGTTAAAATGTCACTCTATAATATTCATCCACCATTCATAGAAACAAAGTTACTGACTATTTTACCTTTATCTCTTTTATTCTGTTCACTGTTACTGAATAAAAAGTAAATTATTGCAAAATTTTGTCTTTGAGAATGGTAGGTATATAATAAAAGATTGATTTTATGATGTTTTACGCTGCTCTCAACATTATTTCAGTCATATCATGGCGACAAGCACCAACAAAGTTACTACAACATAATATTCTGGGTTTATCCCTGTACTACACAATCCCGAGTTTTAACAAGCCTGTGGAAAAAAGCGTCTTGAAAACGTTGTGGGAAAAGAAGAAAAAGCTGGTTACTAGCATTTTCTCCTTTTCCCACAATGTTTTCTTAACTTTCGGAGAAAAATCACATTATTTGAGCCACTTTTAATTTGTCGTCTGCAAATGCTTTCAATTTAAACCAGTCTAAGACTTTGTCGCCTGGTAAAGGGTTATACAGTATGATAGCATGATTATCTTGTTTATACTGTATGTTTACATCTTTGTGGGAGTTGTTTTTAACTCTACTTCAATCATTTCAGCTTGATGTGTAAATTTAAATACTAGAAACATTTTAGAAATACATGGATGTAAGAGCCATATGGTTTCACAGGCCATAAAGTTTTTCGTCTACAACAATATCAGCAAAAAGAATGCATTCCTGACTGCCTCTGCACCCTAGTCTTCTCAATTTTTCATTATTTTCTTGTGATCTTCCATTTTGGCACTGTCCAAAACTAATATTTAGAGGTATGTGGTTAATAAAGTAGCAACCATTGACAATTGTCTTGTTTTGTTTGTTGTGTGTGTTGTTGGGTATTTGCCCATAGAAAGTCTGGATTACCTGCCCCTACCACTACGTTATCGGGTCAGGCAAAGCGCAATAATGGCGGCCTTCTAAATGTCCTCAAGCGTACTCCTTCTTGCTTCCCCATTTTCCACAATTTCATGTGATCCAGTTTGATCAGTTAATAAAATGAGATCAGTTATTTTGTACAAAAAATACATTACCGAATCTAAAACGTGCTGTTGGGGTATGATTTGAATTTAAATTTGACTATGAATCATTTTAAAAGTAGCCCTGTTTTCGGACGTTATATAGGTCCATTGACATTTCGGATACTTAAAGCATTTCTGATATGTAGTTTTTCTTGCTAAATAAGAACGACATGTAGAAAAAGTTACTGCCATGACTTTATTGCAAGCGATCTGTTTTGAGTTCAGCCTATGATCCCATTAAATTTTGATAATGTGAAATAACAATATCCCGTCTCCTCTGCATATTACCAACTGGGGCCGCCATTATCGCGCTTTGCCTGACGTACTCTTGTAATACAGCAGGGTACCAGACCAGCCCATAGAGTGCCAAATAAGCAAAATGTTATTTTTCACTCTGGAACAAAGACAAAACAAAATGTAATTGCCAAGCTCCTTTTTTTCATAGTACAGTTTTTAAGCCTCGCAGACAGAATAGATACAAGATTAGACTGCATATTTTGTGTAGTTTGATCTCGATCAATCTACACTGGCTGCAAAGGCCAATAGCAGACAGTATAGATACAAGATCAGACTATACATTTTGTGCCGTCTAATCTAGATCTATACTGGCTTCCGAGGCAAATAATATTTGTAAAATGCACTTAACCCTTTACCACACAATCCTGACTTTTGACGACCCTGAGAAAGAAGCCTTTTGAAAACATTGTGGAAAAAGGAGAAAATGCTGGAAACCAGCATATTCTCCATTTCCCACAGTGTTTTCCACCCTATGAAAGACAACTTCCACAATTTGGTTGTTCGCAAATGCTTTCAGTTTGGACAAGTCTACATTTTTGTCATGTCACTAAAGTGTTAGGTTAGGACATCACACTTTAGACGTAGAGTACCAAGTGATTGAAATGAATTGTCAGTTTAGGAATTGCATTGATCAGAATATATCTCATAAAATGTTTGGCATTGTAGATCTAAGATCAGATTGTAAGAAATGTTAGCTAAGATCAGACATTAATTCTTTTACAGTATGATCTGGGTCATTACTATTTGCAAAATAGCTAAACTTTGTTCTTGGCACTCCAGGGGTTAAAAAGTATCAATTTGCTCATTTATAATCCATTTTAGATGTGACATAGTATATTAATTGTGGGAAAAATTTCCTGACCTGATTTCTTAGATACACTAAAATAGATTATTTTTATTTACTTTTTATTAACTTTTGAAAAAAAAGAAAATTAACATAATCTTTATGAATCAAAATGCAATTCAACCCTTTACCACGCAATCCCAAGTTTTGACATACTGGAGGAAGAATCCTTCTGAAAACACGGTTTGAAAGCTGGTAACTAGCATTTTCACCTTTTTCCACTTTGTTTTCTACCCTAATGAAGAAAGAACTCCTCATTTGAGCTACGTTTATCATGTTGTCAGTGCACATGTTTTGAATTTGGATCAGTCTACAATTTTGTTGTTAGCTCCACTGGCCGAAGGCCAGCGAGCTATTGTCATGGCGTTGTGTCCGTCGTGCGTCCGTCCGTCCGTTCGTCCGTGCGTGCGTCCGTAAACTTTTTCTTTAAAAAACTTCTTCTCAGAAACTATTGACTGGATTTTTACCAAATTTCACAGGAATGTTCCTTTGGTGGTCCTCTTTCAAATTCCTTCAAATAATTGTGTTCCATGAAGAATTCTGGTTGCCATGGCAACCAAAGTAAAAAACCTTTAAAAATCTTCTCCTCCCAAACCGCTATTTGGATAGCATTATTATTTTGCAGGAATGTTCCTTAGATACAGGTTTACAGAATTCCTTTAAAAAAAAATGATCTGTCAAAAAACATGGCTTTTATGGGAGACTCATTTTCCTTTTATGGTATAAAGTAAAATCTTTGAAAAATTTCTTCTCTAAAACTATTCATTGGATTTCATTGTTGTTTTGCAGGTAAGTTCCTATGGTGGTTGTCTGCCAAATTGTTTCTATGGTGGTTGTATACCAAATTCCTTTTAAAAAAATGATACACCTAAAAACACATTTTTTTATAGACAAGGCTTATATTTCAAAAAAATGTTCTTCTCCAAAACTATTTATTGTGTTAGTTTTATCGACTAACAAAGAAAAAGGAAGAAAATTGGATTGACTTGACCTAGTCAGGGCTGTCCTATTTAAGCCCACACATTTTCCTTGGTATTAAGATCACAATTTACTCCAATGATATGCTATTAGTTAGTACTAGTAATGAAATATCACTGGCCATAAATAAGATAAAAGCTTGAGCACCTTTCACAACTTGAGCTTTTCAATTTTGCCTTATTACTAAGCCTGAGTAACCATGCCAAGATAAAAAAGAAAAAGTATTTTAATAACAAAACCCCCATGTTGTAGGTACTTTATAGTCCTTTTGATATAGAACAAGAGAACCTCTGCACTTTTATTAGTTCTGGTAAAGGTTTGTTGACCTACTAATGAGTAAATGCAGAGTGGACAGAGAAGGGGTGTAAATCCTGGTGACCTGGTACACAGTGGGACAGGGCTTTACATTTGTGATAAGGCATTAATGTTACCCAGTCAAACTGATCCTGCAACTTCAGTACACCAGAATTAATCTGTGCCCTGGAGCAGGATATTTGATTTATGTAAATGCATTTGTAGACCATTTTGTGTTGTTTGCCACAGAAGACATTCTAACTGTGAAAAGTTGATTATTAGGGATTAGGTGTTCATTGTATGCCAGCATATTTCATTCTATCTGGTGTATTGATGTAAGTTGATCTATATTGCTATAACATTCATTCATTTGCCCTCCTAGCTGTTCTTTTAGATTACCCCTTTACCACACAATCACAACTTTTAACGACCCTGAGAAAGACATATTTTCTATATTTTGATGTTTCCCCACCCAAAATGGTTTGTGAAAGGACCTGTTGCAGACAACATATCTTCAAATTAGTAAGACATATATAAAAAAGGATAGAAATTATTGTGGGAAACTAAGAAAATGCTGGTTACCATTTTTTTCTTCTTTTCTCACAAGTTTTTTCCATACCTTTTTTCTTTAGTGAGCTAAAATGCAGGATTGAATGGTAATTGTTAAAAACTTCTTTTCGCCATTATAGAAATATCAGGCCTGTGGAGCGATACAGGCGCTCAAGCGCCTCTAGTTTGGTAAAGAGTTAACCCTTTACAGCTTTACCGACTTTTAATGACCCTGGGAAAGAAGCCTTTTGAAAACATTGTGGGAAAAGGAGAAAATGATGGTAACTACCAGCATTTTCTCCTTTTCCCGCAGTGTTTCCTACCCTATCAAAGAAGAATTGCACCATTTTAGCCACATTGAAATTGTCGTCTGCACATGCTTTCAATTTGGGAAAGGCTAAAATTTTGCCATCTGGTTAAGGGTTAATTAAAGAAATGTCTGAAATATTGCAAGAAATGTTAGCTAAGAATTTTCTCCATTTGTCAAAATATTCCTTTTACTCTGTTTTGCTATGTAATATGTATCATCTCTTTATTTTTGAAATGATGAAAATAAAAACATTGTATTTAAGAGGTACTGATCTTGATCAAGACTGTATGCTTTGAGTCCAAAGAACATTGGTAAAATGTTAGGCTTATGGTCTGAAGAAGATCTACACCATTAGTCACGTAGGGAGGAAAAATGTTATAGAACTTTTGTCCATTTTCATCCCACCCACTGGATTTGTAAAATATTTCATCATATTCAGTATGCATATTTTCAACAAGACTTCGAACAAGATGTACAGCATATACATGTGTTGATTTTTTTTTCACCAGGTGAGAAAGACAGAGTGGTATACAGTAGAACACCCACCCCCACCTCCCCAGGGAAAACACCATCCCCTAGTTTGGGGGCTTTGGGGTCAAAGATTCCTGTAAGAAAACACACACCTGTTGATGGATATAATGTTGATGATGATGATGATGATGATGACTCATCTCCACTTCAAAGAAATAGGGTGTCTTTCAAGGAAACAGAGGATGTGAGACAGTTTGCTGTAAGTTTCTGTTTTAGTGCATTGTCAATATGTCAGGGTATTATTGTAGCCCTGCCGTTGTTGTCTGCATCATCTGTGTCTTGCAAAAACTGACATTTTCCTAAATGTGGATGTTTTATAATATCTCTGTCATTACAGAAGATATTTACTTCAAACTTGGACAAGTTGTTCACTATCAAAAGGGAAACCCATACATCAAGGCAGGTAATCATCAAAGTATTTTGACACAGTTATTCCCCTTTTTAGACTTCGAATTTTCACTGAAAATCAAGCAACTGCAGCCAAGTGTTGGCATCCGCATGCCGTGCTTTTGTTTTCACATGTACCTGTGGTTTAATCCTTGATTTATGTAGATTATTCAAAAGTAATGGTTAAAGATGTCTGCACCATTTAGTACAGTCAAACTTACAGACTTACATAGCTTCCACAGATGACAAAAAACAATCTGAACAAAAAAAAAAATTAATAAAGACAAGTGGCTTTTTAATCCTTTGCCACATTATCCCAGCTTTAAAAAAACCTAAAGAAGACCTATAAAAACATTGTAGGAATGGGAGAAAGTTGTTGTTTCCAGCATTTTTTTTTACAATGTTTTCTACCCCTTCAAAAATGAATTTTAATTTTTGAGTCATATTTGTTTTTTTCATCTGCAAAATGCTTTTAATTTTGACAAGTCCAATATCTTGTCATTTAGTAAAGGGTTAACAGACACTTTTATAGCTAAAACCAGAAATTTAAAATTTAAAGATATTATGGTATAAATTTTAGACTAAGATAAAGTGATGTCCCATTACAAAAGGTGGCTGCTGAATTAAACATGCAACTATTAGAGGTGATAATGCATTTTATTTCAGAGCCCAACAGATGATGATACAGATATAGATGATGATGAAGGGGAGGAACCAATGAAGAAAAGACGACTACAGGAACCAGAAGAGGAGGTAAGTGTCACATTTTTCATCTAAGCTGGTATTTTCCAACAGTTGTGAATATTGTTCTAAATCTATTTTTAAAGACAAGTAATCACATTGGCTGAGACGGTTTGTTGTAGCCAATCAGATAGATAGCTTTTAACTCTTTACCACACAATCCTGACTTTTAACGACCCTGAGAAAGAAGCCTTCTGAAAACATTGTGGGAAAAGGAGAAAATGCTGGTAACCAGCATTTTCTCCTTTTCCCACGAGGTTTTCTACCCTTCCCAATACAAACTTCCATTTTTCGGTAAAATTTACTTTGTAGTCTGCAAATACTGTCAATTTGGACCAGTCTAAAATTTTGTCATTTGGTAAAGGGTTAAATTTAGATTTATTGATTGATTGTGTGGTGTATAATTCCGTTTTCAACATTATTTCAGTTACACACATTGGTCAGGGCACCTGTCTTTACTTTCCTGGAGTTTCTGTTACCAGTACTTTGCACAATAGTCTTCAAGCCACTGGCTGCTTTCCCACATAACCATTGCTGAAACAATGATCAGTGGTGAGAGAGAAGTGAATTCTGTCACAATGACTATCATCAGTCCTCGAAGAGAAATTGGCTAAGCTTGGGGCTTTCCCACATGACAGTTGTCAAAACACTGATCAGCAGTGAGAGAGAAATTGACTATCATCAGTCCTCAGAAAGAAATTTCCAGAGCTGGGAATTCAAATCAGGAACCCCCAGTTCTCAAGTCATATATGCTATCGACTGTGTTACAGGGTTATGCTTCCAAATTTAGAACTACTGCAGATTTGAAATTAAGAATGATTGGTAAATATGTGCCCTGCTCTTGCTTCAGTGTCAACATCAGAGATGGTTTGTACTGTGAACCTTTGTTGGCTTCTGGTTAACTCTTTATCACACGATCCTGACTTTCAATGACCCTGATGAAGGCTTTTGAAAACATTATGGGAAAAGGAGAAATTGCTGGTAACCGGCATTTTCTCCTTTACCCACAATGTTTTCTATCCTTTCTGATACAAATCCCATCATTTGAGTATCATTTTATTTGTTGCCTGCAAATGCTTTGAATTTGGACCAGTCAAAAATGTTGTTTGGTAAAGAGTTGAATGTCCTTGTGAGCTCAAACTCAACCATCCTTTATCAAACACATGTCCAGGTTTTGCCTCTTGCAGATGCTATTTGAGATTTTCTGCTAGAATGACTGAAATTTCATAGAGTCTTCCCAGCCTAGACTATTTCAAAGCTTTACAAAACCAACTTTACTATCCAAAGACTTTTGAACCAGTTGAAGTGCTATCATTTTTAGCATGAGTGCAAAGGAACCACTTATAATGCTGCTAGTGCTATTTTTGCTAAGTTGGGATGCAGGAACCAGAGTAATGCCATCTTGGTAACCAAAGGGTGTCATTGGAGATGTAGGAAATAGCATAATGAAACTTTTGTAATTAATTGTTACCTGTTGTATCTCCTGCAACTGTCCGATTAGACAACACCAAATTTATCAATGACATCTATTGGTTGTCAATCTTGTCATACACACCAATCAGAGAGCGTGAGAGAGAAAGCCATCCTTCTGTTTTAAAGTAATTGAGCTATTCTATACTGCAATTTTCATGACAGACAGGCATGTATAGGATCTTACACGAGTTGGCCTTTGAGTTAAATCTTTATAAAACCAGTCTAGGAAAAATGTTATTATGCAAGCCTTTGGTGACCTTAATAACACTTTTTCTTGACAAGTTTAGTGAAATGTTATTTCAAAAACCAACAAATATCAGATTTTTTTTGTTTTTATCACAACAATATTTCACAAATTATAGATCAGAAGATGCAAAACCATAGATGCACGCCTAGTAATATCCGCAAAAAACCCATTTACTTCTATGAAATAAGTACAAATCATGTAAAAAACGACGTCACACAATTGTGAAATCCTCAAGGTATTTTACCACATTCTGGGGAAAAGAGAAAATGCTAGGCACCAGCATTTTTTCCTTTTCCCATTGTGTTTTCTATCCTCTGAGTGACAAAACTTCATGGTTTGAGTAACATGTCTTCAAGTGCTCTCAATTTGGTGAAGTATAAAATTTTGTTGTATGGTAAAGAGATAATCTGTTTTATTTCAGACCCCATACCTGCCATCTGGTCTGTCATTTCAACCAACCAACAAAATTTCGGAGGAGAAAAGAAGAGGTAAAGGTCTTTTTCTTTTAAACTGTTTTAAACATAATGGTATAATATTATACACACATATTATGGGTCAGGTGCAAATAAGAAAACAGTTTTAAGTTTTAACCACTTTCAAGATATTCATAGACAAACCAGCTTTTTTAGAGAAACATGCTATGATATTGAGGTATGCTAGCCAGAGACTCAAAAAGTGCTACCAAAAGTAAAATTTAAGTTAAAGCAGAAACTGTCATCATTTTATGGGATATTCTCGTTTAACCCTTTGCCAAACAATCCCGAGTTTTAACAAACCTGAAGTAGACACCTTTGGAAAACATTGATGGTAACCAGAATTTTCTACTTTTCCCACAACATTTTGTACCCTTCCAAGTACAAATCCCATCATTTAAGCAGCATTTACTTTGTCATCTGCAAATGTGTTCAATTTGAACAAGTCCAAAAATTTGTTATTGTCAAGGGTTAAAAATGAAAAAAAATGAACTAAAGCATGAAAAACTTGCTGGAATAATGGCTGCTAGATAAAACTAACGCTTTCATCGGTGTTGTGATGAGACAGTCTGACCTACTGGATGTGAAATACCTTTACAGTATGATAATATGACAACCATTGTGGGAAAAGGAGCATTTACTTGCTATGAGTAATACTTTTCTTTGAACCGTTTACCAAAAAATCCCAAGATGAAATGCTGTTGCAAAATGTTGTGGGAAAAGGGGGCAAAGCTGGTAAGCAGCATTATCTCCTCTTCCTACAAAATGTAACATCCTTTGAAAGACAAATTCTTTTATTTGACCTATATCTCAGGTGTGGATTGCAAGTGCTTTAAGTTTGGACCAGTCTAAAATTTTTATTATATGGTTCTGCTCTTGCATTGAAATACATTGATGCACATCCATGAAGGTTGACTACATAATAAAGCTTCCAATCCAAACACTTTAAAGTTATTTCAAGAAGTCTTCTCAAATTCATATTGAACTCTTTACCTTACGACAAATTCTTTGACTTGTCCAAATTGAAAGCATTTGCAGATGACAATTTAGATGTGGCTCAAATGATTGAATGTGTCTTTGATAGGGTAGAAAACATTGTGGGAAAAGGAGAAAATACTGGTTACCAGCATTTTCTCTTTTTCCCACAATGTTTTCAAAAGGCCTCTTTGTCAGGGTCGTTAATAGTCGGGATTGTGCGGTAAAGGGATGGACATGGTACTATTATGATGAGATAATTAAACCTTTTGGCAAACAAATCAGTAGTTAGAAATATGTACCTTGCCGATCACCCCACCTAGGTCCTAACATTTAGCCAGTTTCCCTTTTTAAAAAATCCGGTTTTATTCCGTTTTTTTTTTAAAAAAAATAAAAGGCCGGTACCTTGCCGATCACCCCACCTAGGTCCTAATATTTAGCCAGTTTCCCTTTTTAAAAAATCCGGTTTTATTCCGTTTTTTTAAAAAAAATAAAAGGCCGGTCTCCTTATTTTACTTTCTAGGAAAAATAAAAATCTTCCCGGTATCCCTTTTTTAAAAAATAAAAGCCAGTCTCCTTATTTTACTTTCTAGGAAAAAAATAAATTTATAACCTTTCCGAGTTATAAATTTTCTTACGATTAAAAAATTTGAAAAATTTCTCGCTCATATTTCCGTTAAAAGGCGTGGAATAAAGATGGCTAAAAGCGATAAACGATATTTTTGTACTTTTAATTATCGGTTAAACGGTTTTACCGTAAAAGAGACCTTAGAATTGGTAGATTCGAGAATAGTATCTTTTTGTAAACTTTCTTCATACGCGTCTTTTTCGAGAGGATTTTTTTATGATTGTTTAAGACGTTTTAAACTGAGGAAAGATTTTAGTTCTTACTCTAAAGGTTATGAGGGTAGGGAAGAGGAATTAGATATTCCTTACGTAAAAACGCGTATGTTCGAATTAAGGAAAAGATTAGGCAAATGCGCGAGAATTTTCGAAACCGAAGAGGAAGATAGTAAGAACAAGAGACATCGCAAATGTATTCTAAATATGTTACCTATTTTAAATGAGTTTGTATTATTTTATACTGTTCTTTTTTTAAAAGTTTTTTATACTGTTTGTAAAGAATATAAAAATTCTAAACAAGATTTACCAGGAAAAGATTTTTCCGAAATGTTTAGAAGAAAAAATGACCTTAGTTTGAATTTTTCGAGAATAGATAAAAGAGGTTGGAGATAGAAAAAGTTCATTAGTTATTTCTTATAAAAATTTATAACTCGTTGAGTTATAAATTTATTTTTTTTTAAAAATAGCGATTTAAAAATTTTTGATTTTTTTTTCCCGTCTCAGCTAAAAAAGCCTATAAAAAAAATGCGGCGTAATATGGAAGAAATAAGCGTATTAAAGAAGTTAGAAACTTCTTTTATCGTAGATCTAACAAGAATGTTAGAAGATAAAAATTATTATAGCAGGGACGCATTTTTTAACCAGAATTCGGTAGATTTTCCTTGCTCCGAACGTTTAAGAAATAATATCATGCTTTACCTAATGAAATTAAAACCCGCCATTTTTTACGAATGTAGTAAAGAGGGCGTTTTGTTACGGGAAGACGATGTAATGTTATTTTTAATTTTTTTTTCGAATAACGCTATTACAGTAGGTATGCGCGGAGGATACGATCACGCCGTGTTTGAATTGATATCACGTTTGAATAATGACATACGCGTGCGTCCGTGTTTAACTGTCATATTTCGCTACCCTTATAGGAGTGCTTTGTCCTATTATCCTAATCGGACAATTCACAACTATCCCCCCATTTATTATCCTCGTCGGGAAATTTACTTCGAAGATACTACTTTCGGAGAATCGGAAGACGAAGACGAGCGAGAAACTGAGATAATAAACGTAAACGGTAATTCGTCGTTTCGAGAAAAAGAATGCGTTATTTATAAAGACTCGGAACCGAACGTAATGTTTTGTAATTGTGGGCATATAGTCCTCTGCGAGGAGTGTAATAATAAGTCTAATTTTAAAAAATGTCCCGTTTGTAAAACGCTATCAGAAACGAAACGTAAAATAGTATTTGATCAAACTTATACCCGGTTAACAAACATCGTATTTTTCGTAATATACGGAACGATTTTATTGTTAGCGCTTGTACCTCTTTTTTTAAGTCTTTTTAACTAAATAATTTATAGCTCGTTGAGTTATAAATTTTTATTTTTCGATCTTATAATGACCCAAAGCTAACGTATTTATATTATCATCTAATATAACTCTTTTATCGTCGTCGTGACTTAACGATATTTTGTTTATTTTTTCCGTGTACATTTCGTGTCCGTAACTTCTTAATACGTGCATTTGCCTGTACCGAACTTTTTTATCGAGTAAACAAGCTTTATAATCATCGAAATGTAAATCGTTTTTGACGACCGGCTTTTTTATACCCTTACACCTTTTTTCCACCTCATTATCCGCGGTTTTAAAAGCGTACATTTTCGCTTTTAATCCTACGAATTCCGTCATAATTTTACCTCCCAATTCGTCTTTAAACTTTCCTATTACTTTCTTGTTTCCGTTATAATAACACGGATGATCGGTAGGATAGTTACTCGTATCGAATATTTTAGGCACGTCCGGACGAATATCTTCGTAAAGGTCGTGCGTTTCTATTTCGAGAATAAAACTATCGGTATCCGTATAACATAATTTAACTTTATCGTTATACTTTTTCTTAAAATAATTATAAAAAGTATTATACATATGCGTTTTACTGATATCTAAAATGCTCATACCCAAGTAAACTGGTTTGTCGTAATATATTACGGTTTTCTTCATATGTAAAGCCGCAAAATTTTCGTCGAATATAGTCGTATGATCGTAATTAGGTTTAGCTACTTGCTTTTTATAAAAATAAGATTCATGGGCGGAAAGTAATTGTATATCTACTCTGTTTCTTATATTTTCCATCGTTTTACCGAAGACGGAATTATTCATCAACTTAAAAAAATCTTTTTCGAAGTCATTTTCGGCTTTAGTTCTCAAAGCGTTATTAAGATCGATGTAAGGTTTAAGCCAATTACTTTCTTTAAATTTAAATCCTTGGCTAACGTTTTTTAATTTAAGACCCGCGTCAATATACGTTTTTAAAGCCCGATAATGTAAAACGTATGTTTCTTTATCGAATAAATTGGGAATTAGTTCTTTTACCTTTTCTACTTTTAAATGTTCGGGCACGAAGGGAAAGTCGTTATGAAGATCGTGTAACGTTTTAGGGTATTCTAATTCTACTTCTAAGATACAACCTTCGCCTTTTTTACCGCAATATTTTTCCCAATTTTTTAATTCGTTTTCCGTCATCCATTTAAACCGTGCATAGGTAAAGGTTCGCTCATTGCTCCGGAGTAAAGACTATTCGCGTCCACGTATATTAGATACTTCGGAGGCTCGCTCGTTACGTATTGATCCCCCATGTATTTATTATTCGCTTTCGAGTATCTTTTCGTACACACGCTAACTCCACCTCTTAACCCATTTTCTACCATTAAAAGCATGTCAGGTTCCGATAAAAGTTGTAACTGTACCTCGGTTATTTTTAACGAGACGTCCCAAGCTAAACCGGGAGCGGTATAATACCAACTAGGGTCCAAGTCGTAGTTTTTACGACAAACGTTTCTAAAGTTTTCGAAAACGTCGGCTAAGAGTAAAACGTCCGTTTTATTGTATAATTTTAAGTAATCTTCCAGCGTGCTCGCGTTAAAAGTTTTCCAAATATTTATCGCGTGAGCATAGTCCTCGTCGGTAATATGTTCCCCGTTTAAAGCGGAGTAAAACGCTTCCTTAGGCGGCAACCGCGTTTCTCTAAGTCTCTTAAAAGAGACTAAGTATTCGTACGGAAAAATTCCCTTTTTTCTTACTAACGGTAATTCTTCTTTCGTAAAATATCGCGATAAAATTTTTACTTGGTCTTCGTTTAAATTGCTCGAAAGTTTATCTAAACTAGTACTCATAAACTTAAAGGTATCGATAAATCTAAGTTTATGCCATATTATTTTTCCCTTATTCTCGTTAACGGCGATATCCTTACTAAAACTAATGTATTTTTCCTCGTTATTCGGGATGCAATTAATTTTACCAAAATGTTTACCGAGACTTTTAATAAAAAGGTGAGCGTCGTAACCGCTAAGATTATGAAAATAAACGGGGATAAAGTCCGGAGTTCTCGCGTCTAAGTTACACGAATTATGCGCGGCGCCCCTATATTTACCCGTAAAATGACAATGATCTCTTACTTTATCGTTATTAAAATCTTTACCGCAAAACCAACATCGCTTACTATTTTCGTAATCCGTCTCTTCTTCATTAGTAAGGATAATTGGCTTTTTATCACGATAATACTTTCGGTAAATTTCTTTCGCGTCGGATATTAAACGTTCTATAAACTTTTCCCCCCCGCATCTTTTCCGACGTAACTTCTCGTAGTAGGCGGACAAACGTTATCGTCGAAACATTTTACGAGATAAAAAAAACTACAAGGAACGTGATGATGCTGTTTTATAGTAAAACTATTTTCTGGGTCTAATTCGCAAGTATGTATAGGTTCCAAAATACTTTCGAAATCGGCGTACACGACGAAGGGGACCGGTAGCTTTCTACGGTAATTTTTAAAACTTATCGGATCGGCTCCCTTTGGCATTTCTAATCTAAGGCTTTCGTGATCGTTACAAAATTTTCGATGTTTTTCTAAAAGATTGTCGTTTCCGAAATGGTTTAAACACCGTCTACAAAATTTAATATTTCCGTGATGTTTCGTTACCTGGCTTCTCATTAACCGATTAAAGTTTTTTATGAGAGCGTAATGCGTTTTTTCGCCCTCTTTTATAAATAGCAGGTCTACGTGCTTCTTTTTTTCGACGCGCGTGTTTCTTTTAGGATAAAATTTTTCGTTTTCGTTTTCGTAACCGAAAACGTCTACGCTAATTTCCGGATTTTGTTTTTCGAACTTATTTATATCTTTAATTAAGACCGGATATTCGATTCCATCCATGTTTAAGCTGCCCTCTTTCGATCGTAAATCCGTGTCGACTCTTTCGGCGTTATTATCTTTAGGATTTAACGCTCTTAAAACGCACCATAAAAAACATTTATTATCCTTATTTTTTATATTAATAACGGCCTTTTTATTTTTTATCCAATCCGGTAAATCTAACCATCCATCGGCTCCCAAAGGGTCGTAAACGACAGTGTGTAGTTCCAATGATGTTATAGATACGAAAGCCCATCTGCTACCTTCTCGCTCGAACTTATCCATTTTTTCCATAATTTCGTCCCACATGTCTCGTAATATATCGTCTACATCGTTCCTATTTAAGTTTAAATATTGACTCGAGTGAAAAGCGAATTCTTTTTCTACCCCGTTCTCGTCCGTTAGGTAATAGAAACTACTTTTAAGAACTAACTTTACTTTTTTCTGTATGTTACTTCTAAGAACGCCGAGAATAGGCTCTTTCGCTTCGTTAAAAAATTCTTCGGGTAGATAACCCCTTTTTCCGTCTATTTTATATTCTCTAGTATAACCCTTAAACGCCGATCTTTTTATTCTAATATTAAACCGTTCTTTAATAGGAGGAGGTTTCGGCGCTAAAGGTACCTGAGCGGAAGGTCTGGCGCGTAACCTAATTCTGGACTGAGTCGGCGCTCTAACTTGCGGCGCGGGTGGTGCTATCGATCTTCTTACGTGTGTTCTAAGTTCGTCCAGCACTTGAGGAATATTCGAAGGACTTACGGTATTAGTTAACCAATTACCAAAATTAATTACTCGCCTTCGTAAAGGTCTTGCGATTGAGGAGAATAAACTCGAAATGTAACTCGTCATTTTTTATAACGCGACGTATATTTATTAAAAGTATTAGTCAATTTTGTTACGATTTTCGTAACAAAATTTTAATATACTACGCTCATTTTATTTCCGTCGGACTGGAAGTTTATTACCCTATCGCTAAGTATAACGGCGTATGCGTGCGTGTGCGCGGGTATATTTGCGCCAAAATTCGCTTTAACGTAAATATCGGTTACGGAATATTTTATCCTTTCGCTTTGTTTACTAACGTCGAACAAAAACAGAGGATAAAGATTTTTATACTCTAACGGGGTAAAGGTAGGATTTGACGCTAAATCGTCCATAAGAAAAAACTTAGATCTAAATGCGGCTGCATCGCCGTATGCTCTACTAAATCTATTGTTTTCGAAAGAAAGTTTATAGTCCGTTCTAGGATATTTATAAGAATTTAATGTAACGTGAATGTCCGTTACGTTAACGTGATTAAATATGGCCGGATTTTGGTTTTGATTATTCTTTTTTCCAGTCTGAAAAGCAATAATAATGTAACGCGGAAATTCCGGTGACGATTTAACGGCGAGTCTCCAGGAAAATGATAATGATTGAGGAACTTCCGCGGTATCGCATTGTATCATCCTATAATTAACCGGGAAGGTTCCTTTGTTCTGGATATGTTTATAAAGTTCCATTTTATACTTATCCGTAGGTAATACGTGAGGCATATACCAAGCTATTTTTTCTAGAACAACTTTACCATCAACGACAACAGGATTACCCCCACCATCCACAGCATTACTTTTAAAAATAGCGTCATTATCACCCGCTCTCGTAAAGTAAAGAGTTTGCTTCATTCCGTACAATACTTTATCGTAATCTTCGCAAAAACCGAAAATATGTTTTAATGGAATTTTAAATCTAAATGAACCCTTTTCTCCATTTACTGGTTGACCGGCGATTAAAATATCGTCAATAACGAAATTTTTTCGTAATTTCCAACCCAGATTTTCGTCGGCATCCGCTATGTCCGACGTATCTTTACACCATAACTGATTTAACCCTCGCGATTTAAAAAAATCATCGTCATATTTTAACAATCCGATCATAGTAGTAGTCCAACCCGGATGCGCTATTCTTTCAATCTCTTTACCGGAAAGGTCGTACCTAATATTACTAAAAAGATACATTAAGCCGTTGTTCGTTAAAGCGATATTGTCACCGTTTCCGTATCTCGTGCCGTCATTTTTTACTAATTTACCTTCTATAAGTAAATAGCTTTCGCTAGGATGCATAAAGATATCTTGAGTTTCGATGGTAATCGTAATATCGCCGGTATTGTTAAAAGTATTAGGGGCGCCTACGATCGGTAAATACTCGAAGTATTCGTACTCTTCGATACTATCGTCTTTAAAAGCCGTTTCGGTAATGTCTAAAATGCTCATTTTTATTAGGTTATAATAATTTTTAAATTATTATAACTTTTTCAAGTCGTTTTAATCCCCGCGCCGCTATTTAATTTTTTAACTAATTCTCGTATCGCGATTGGATCATTACCGCTCCCGGCTATTAAAGCGTTCACGTTTTTCGAAGTCGTCGGCGCGGGTATCGCGTTATACTTTTTCAAAATTTTCTTAGATTTAGGCGTTAAAGCCTTTTTGATTAACTTTTTTCCCGCGTCAACCGCGGCGCTTTTTCCGGCTTCTAAAGCTTTTTTAGCTCCTTCCATAGCGACGCTCTTTCCTACATCGACAGCGGAAGAAGCGATTTGTTTAGCCGCGCTACTACTTAAAAGTCTCGCGAAAAAGTTAGCTAAGCTGTCGAAAATTCCGGCTCCGCCGTATCTATTCCTCCTAGTAAATCCTCGTTTCTTATAAACGTACATATTTTATAATAAGGACATTATTCTTTTATAAGTTTCATTACCGAAAATACCTTGCCTTTTTAATTCGTCGCATACGCTTACTAACTCGTTTCTTAAACCGGTATTACCGGCCGCTTTACTAGCTAAAAGTAAGTCGAGTCTTTGTAGTAGCGCGTTAGGATCGCCAGGGATAACGATCCCGCTTCCATAGGTTTCGGTATCATACCAAATGTGGGAAAGAAGATTTTTCCATTTGTAACTTTTACCGCTTTTTGGCATTTTACTTTTCGGATCATTATTGCGGCGAAGGGCGTTAGTTTTTTCCATTATCTCTTTGTAATTATCTAAGTCCTCTTCATCATATTTACTTTTGACCAGTTTTCTAGCTACAATAAGTTCGCATAGACCGGGTGTACCTTCATAAATTTTATCTTTAACTAAGATATCATCTTCTAAAATATCGATTTCCTCGCTACCGATATAAAATTTACCTTCTCGGTCGTATATCCCGTACGTTGTATCACCGTCGTCCTTATTGACATATCTCCTTAATTGCTGAGTTGCTAATGGACCAATAAATATAGTTGATGAAAAGTCTTCTTTATCCTGTTCAGCAAAATACTTAATTTCTTCGATCTCCTCATCAGTTAACCCTTCTTGCGAGTAAGCCTTTATAGAAGGAAAGGCTTTAAACGTAATAGCTTGCGGTAATTGTTCGATACCCTCTTTAATAGGTCTAAGACCTTCCGTAATCTCTTTCGCCGTAGTTTTTTGCGCTTCCGTAACGGGTTTAAATAACTCCGAAAGATCCTCTCGTAATTCTATTTTACCCGTTTTTTCCGCTAATTCGTTCGCGCGAATATTTTTTTTTATTTCGAGAAATTCTTTTACGACTTTTTCCCTTTCCGCGGGATTTTTAATTTTTAAAAAAGACATTTTTTATTAGGATTTATATTTTTATCCCGTTTCGTAACTAAAACTGCACGAAAACTTAATTTTTGGCTTTTTAATATTCCAGCGGCCCACCATGATGTTTTTCAACCAACTTCCGAAAGGACTTGCGTTGTTCTCTTCTTCCTCTCTCTATTAACTCCGCTTCCGTTCCGCTCGTAATCTTTTTCTTAAATTTAGACCTAATTTCTTCCTTCATCTTCTTATATTTTTCTAATTCGTCGACGATTAGTTTAAACTCTTCGTCCGTGACTTTATCGTCCGATAAAGCTTTCGAGACGTGAGTCGATATAGTATCTAATTTAGTATCGGCGACAATTTTAATCTTTTCATGTTTTTCCGCCTTTTTCCTCGAATTGTTTACGGCGTATTTTCCGACTAAACTTAATAAACCGCAAAAACCCGCTATACCTTCTATCGTTATAACCGCGGGTATCGAGACTACCGTAGTTAATAAACCTATTCCCCCTATTCCGCCCGCCGTAGTAATCGCTATTAAAACGACGTCTATTTTATCTACGATACTCGCGGCTCTAAAATATTTCTTACTTAACGCCTCCCTTTTCGTTATCTCGCCTTCTAAAAAAGTTTGTATTTCGTTAATTTTTTGTAAACGATAACCGTGTCCTTCGTCGGCCGGAGGAGCCGTAGGCAACTCCGGATAACTATTAATAACTTTCATCTCCATTTTTTAAAAACGAGTAAAATTTTTTTAATACCGATAATAAACGAAACAAAAAAGTTTGTTTTCTTTTATCGTTACTTCTTTTTCCGAATTATTAGTAATCGTGACTAAAATATTCGCGACGTCCCTGTAACTAATTTCGTTTTGTAAACTACATTTTTTAAATCTTAGATGATAATCTAAAGAGACTAGAATTATTCCTTTAGTCGACGTAAAACCTAAACCTAATTCCGTATGAATTACTTGTCCGGGAGCTAAGGTAATATTTTTTTGACAAAAGATTTCCCAAGTTATCGGGTTTATTTTTACCGGAGGATATTTTAAACCATTTATGTCTCGCCATTGAATCGTTTTCGGATTATAAATTTTTGATTTAGCGTTAAATTTAAATACGTTCATCCTTTTTTTATATTGTAAGTTTTTTTTACGTTATAAACTTATAATATAGCTCCTAAAATAGGAATATTAGCGAAAGGACTATTAGGCCCTAAAATAAGACCTTTTCCGTCGTAAAATTTTCCTCCTCGTTTTAAATATAAACCGCTACCGGCAGATTTTAATCCTTTTCCTTTATACGGACTTAAATAAAGTCCTTCTCCGTCGGTTTGTACTCGACAAACACAGCCTCCTTTTTTAAGATAAAGTCCGGATCCCATAGCTTTTTGTACGCCGGATGACGCTAAACCGGAAAGAGCACCGACTCCTAATGCGGGTAAAACGGTTTTAGCTATAGCCGGTAAAGCGCTAGCGGCTAAACCCACTAACATTCCTAAAAAACCTCCTTCTATTTTAGCGTTATGTTTAAGCTGTTTAGCGGACATTCTTATCGTTACCCCTGTACCTTTTTCGAAAGCTTTCGCTATTTTTTTCGCTTGAGACGAGGTAACGGCTAAAACGTCGTTTCCGTTTAAATCTTCTCTCGTTAAACGAATATTAACTTGACAACTTTTTTTAATAGCGGATTTAAGTTTATTCTTTTGTCCTTCCGATATATTTACTTTAACGTTCGTGTATCTAGTCATATTTTTTTATTCGTTTTTTAATTTTTTAAATGCGTTTTTATTTTTACGATTCTCTAATATGAAATCTGATCGTTATATTTTCCCCTCTGAGATTTAATAAATTTCCGTCTTGATCGGTAATTTTTACTTCCATATCATGTATATCTCTTAACGTTATCGGTAAATATACTAAATTAAGCG
The DNA here is from genome assembly GCA_945859785.2 of Tridacna gigas. Taxonomy (NCBI): domain Eukaryota; kingdom Metazoa; phylum Mollusca; class Bivalvia; order Cardiida; family Cardiidae; genus Tridacna; species Tridacna gigas. The sequence continues at coordinate 61,160,056 of OX244036.2, forward strand.
GAGATTCTATTATCTTATATCCCGGCGCGACCTTCGGGAAAAAAGAGTAAATCGTATTTCGCATTAATCCGTTAACATAGCTTCCCGAGATAATATTAACGTTAACGAGCACCGAATTTATACTGAGAATATTTACTACGTTTTCGGATTCGTGAAAACCTTTAACGTATTTCGCGCGAGTAAAACCTAATACTTTGGAAATGGAGTTCGGATGATTAAAATCTACTTCGTAACCGTTTTCCAGGATGAGAATAGATTTTAGGGTATTCGTATTCGTGGAAATATTAATAGGATAATTATCGTTAACTAAATCGACGTGTTTATTTTTTCTCATTTCCTGATGAATAGTATCGTTTATGTCTATAAGGTCGTAACTTCCTTCGGGTATCGTTATTTTAAACCAAGAAGCGCCGTCGTTCGGAGAATAAATAAACGCGTTATTCGACTCGTTAATATTAGGAAAAGAGTAATACGTTTCTAGGTTTACTAAAGCTATTTCGTATTTTCTTTCGTAATCCAGCCGGATCGGAGGATTAAAATTAGTTGTAAACAACGTCGTGTCGCCGCTTACTATAATTTGTAAAGATTCTTTCGGACGCGTGTTTTCGGCTACTCGTTTTAAAAGATCTTCCATTTTTTTTTTTTTTTAAAAAAAGAAATATATTTTTTTAAAAAAAAATATATATTTTTAATTTATAAGTATGGCCAGCCCGTTTTTAACTTTTCTTTAAATTCTATTAATTTTTCGACCGCCTCCCATAATTTTAATAAGTCTTTTTCGGTAAAATTTTTTAACTTAAATTTATCGATATAATATTCTTCCGGATTCGCCCTAAAACAATTACCCGCGGGCACCCATTGATATTTTACCATCTTTCGGATCGCGAATGTAAGTTCCTTTAAAATAAGATATTCTAGATCCCATAAACCGCTATAGTCTATAGGTATATACGCGTCACGCCCGTGATACGTTCCAAAATGAATTCTGTCGCTTTCTGTCATTTCATCTTTATTCGCCGGCGGATCTTCATCTATCATTATTATATTATTATTCATTTTTTCCCGATTATAGTTTAATTTTTTAATTCTTATTTCATTTTTTTATCGACTCGGAATATAAAAGGTATCTAGCCCGTCTCTGTATTTTCCTTCGTCTTTTTTACTCGATAAATCGATAACGATAAAACCGTAAGGTTTTTCCCAGACTTTTTTACAGAAATTTCTAAACTCTTCTTTAGTCATATCTTCGCTTACGTGATCGCTATAAATATGATTAATATTTTTCTGGTCCTGCCTAAAAAGACAAATAAAATTCGCGTTTTCTCTGATAGTTTGCCTAGGTAGCCTAAAATAGTTTTGCGAAAGATAAAAACAATCGACGTTACTATGTCTTCCGCGTATGTAATAACACTTGCATTTATTTTGTCTTTCTAAAAGTAAGTCGTCGAATATCATTAAATTTTTATCTTCCGATTTTAATTCTCTCGGATCGGGAACATCGTCGGTACGTTCGAAAAAACTGCATCTTATGTCCGATTTATTCGCTAAGGTTTTAGACCATTCTTTGATCAAAGATTCCGGAGAAACGTTTTCGCTTTGAACTAAATCTCGCGCGTTAAACAACCGTAAAATTGTCTCTTTCGGTAATTTTTCTTCGAAGGCTTTTTTAAGTAAACGATATTCGGGCTGAAAAAGGCTTCTCCCGAAAACCATTAAATTATCGTAATCCAGCCATCCCGGCCTTATTAAAAGGTTTATTAAAAGCGTAGTCTTACCGCAGCCGGATTTACCGACTATTATTCCTCTTAAGCTTTTAGGTAAAATAAGATTATTACGCCTTTTCGTAACTATATCGTTCCACGATAAATTAGCGATATCCATTTTACTTAAATTAAAAAAAATTAAACTTCTAAAAAAAAATGTATTGTGTTAAATGTAAGAAAGTTACCGAAACCAATAACGTACAACACGTCGTTACTAAAAACGGAAGAAATATGGTGCGCGGTAAATGCGTCGTATGCGGAAATACGAAAACTAAATTCGTTAAAAAAAAAAAGGCGGCTCCTTACTAAATAAGTTTATAAATAACTTACCCGTCGAAATGCATCTACCCGGTCATAACTTTAGCGGACCCGGTACTAAGTTGAATAAAAGGCTTAACGAATTTAGTAAACCGATAAACCGCGTAGATAAAGCGGCTTATCATCACGACGTTTGTTACCTTAAATACGACGACACGGCCACCAGAAATTTTATTTGCGACGCTAATATGTTAAAGGAATTAAAGGGAATTTATAATCCTACGCTAAGGGAAAAAATAGAACGATCGGTCGTCGGTAATCTAATCGGAGCGAAGAAAAGATTCGGAATGGGAGTTAATAAAAAAAAAAAATCGTCATGACGAGTTTATTGGAAGAATTACATAAACCCGTAAAAAGAAAATTTAAGAAAAGGAGAATCTTAGTAAACGGTATCGATAGAATATGGGCCGCGGATTTAGTAGACATGCAAGCATTTTCTAAATATAATAGGGGGGTCAAATATCTTCTCGCCGTTATCGATATCTTTTCCAAGTACGGCTGGTTATTACCGTTAAAAAATAAAACGGGAAAATCCGTCGCCGAAGCGTTAAAGACTATTTTTAAAGAGAGAAAACCGGAAAAAATATGGGTGGATAAAGGTAAAGAGTTTTATAACGCCGACGTTAAAAAACTAATAGAATTGTACTCTACCGAAAACGAGGAAAAATCTAGTGTAGTAGACAGATGGATTAGAACGATGAAAGAAAAAATGTGGAAATATTTTTCCGCTAATTCTACTAACGTTTACGTTAACGCGTTACCCATTCTCGTTAAAGAATACAATAACGCGAAACATTCTTCTATTAAGATGACGCCGGTAAACGCTAGTAAAAAGGTAAACGAAAATATCGTTTGGAAAACTCTTTATCCGGAAGGCCACGAAATAAGGGATATAAATCCAAAGTTTTCCGTAGGCGATAAAGTAAGAATATCTAAAAAGAAAAAGACCTTCGAAAAGGGATATACTACTAGATGGACCGAAGAAGTTTTTACGATTTCCGAAATAAAAAATACTTCGCCCGTAACATATAAAATTAAAGATCTTAACGGAGAAGAAGTAAGAGGTTCTTTTTACGAACCCGAACTACAAAAAACTAGTCAGGAGTTATTTAGGATAGAAAAAGTTATTAAAAAAGGGAAAAATAAATCTTTGGTAAAATGGAAAGGATATTCCGACGAGTTTAATTCTTGGGTCGATAACGAAAACATAAAAAAATATTTAAGTTAAAAAAAATGCGGATATCGCGATTAAAAACGTAATTTTACCTAATAAACCTTTAAGTAACTTCGAACTAGAAGACGCCGCTAAAAGATTAAAGATACCTTTTTTTAGGGGAGTATTCGTAAGAAACGCTTTACCTAAAAAACCTAGAAAAAAAGAATGTGATATATTAAATTTAGACGATTCCGGCGGACCCGGTATGCACTGGGTCGCTTGGTATAAAGACGGTAAACTAAAAAATTATTTCGATAGTTACGGTATAAGACCGCCTATCGAAATAGAAAACTACTTAGGAAACCCGATACTTTATAATACGGACCAATTACAACGAGCCGATCAAGTATTTTGCGGTCATTTATGTTTATTCGTTCTAAAAGAGCTAACTTCCGGAATTGAATTCCAAAATATTTTAAATAAACTTTTTTAAAGATGAGTGATGATAATAAACCCTTATTAAAATTACCAGCGTTAGAACCGAACGACCGCGTAATAACGGCCTAGAAAAATAAACCGTTAAAACGAGGAAATTATTACGATTTTTACGGTTCTAATAGTTATTACGTGACGAGCGGAGCGTCATTAAAGAAAATAGTTTACTCGGTCGAAGGAAAAGATTTTCCTTTAAAAATTTTAATAGAAGGCGATAGTTTCTACCAGGAAATCGAAATTAACGAGCCGTATAAAGTTATCGATATCGATCTTCCGATCGAGTATAACATTATTTGCGGAAAAAAAATTAAAAAGCGCGAAAGGGACGACAGTTATATTAAAATTTTTCCGTACGAATCTTTAAGAATTAAGCAAGAAACGGATAACCCATCAGTTACTCGCGTAGTTTTAAGCTTAATAACGAATCACAAATATTTTAAAAACGGGAAGTGCGTTTATAGTAATAATAAAGATATAAAATAAATTTAAAAAAGTTTATTTAAACTTTTTTAAATATTAAAAAATGCCCGTCGATAAATTCGGAAGAATGGACGAAGTTAAACCTAGCGAAGACGGTATTTCGATCTCTTACGTCAATAATAATTTTTTACGTAAAGACGGAACCACGGAAGTTACCGGTTCTATAAATATGAACGGTAATACGTTAACGAGAGTTAGTAATCCCGTAGATCCCCAAGACGTAGCTACTAAACATTACGTAGATTCCAGCGAGGGATTATTAAAAGAAAATGGGGCTTATCATATTTTAGGGCATTTAAACATGGGATTTAATAAAATGAAAAACTTATTCGAACCGTCGGAACCCGGCGAAGCCGCTAATAAAAAATACGTAGATAGTCGCATTAGCGACAGTATTAACGTCGGGAATACGGCTTTCCTTTACAGAAACGGCAAATATATAGCTACTTCGGATATTTCTTTAGGAGGACGAAGAATTAATGATATCGCTACTCCTTTAGAAGAAAATCAAGCCGCCAATAAAAATTACATAGACTCGTCGATTTTAGCGAATATAGGAGGAGAAGTTTTAACGAAAAACCCCGACGGCTCTTTTACCGCGAACGGAGAAATAAATATGAGCGGAAAAAGAATTACGAACTTACCCGAGCCGTACGGAAATTACGATCCCGTAACGAAATTTTATTTAACTAAGCGGTTATTAGCTACATCAGCGCATATAATAAATGAGTACAGAAAGGAAATAAGTAAATCTATAATAAGTATCCACGCGGAAGAACAAGGGCCTTTAACGAAAGGAAATTTCGAGTTTTCTTTCGGTAACGGTAGTAGCGGAAGATCGCACCGTTTAGGCGGTTATTGTATGTCCGCTCCCGGTAGGATTATAAGAGGTTCCTTAACGGTTTTAACGGGAAACGATATTTTAGACAAAGAAGCTAAAATTAACGTGGTAATAAACGGTATCGAAAAAACCGACTACTCCTTAATAAAAAAAGTAGGAGAGGGCAGCAGCTGCGTAGTTTTTCCTCAGCCTTTAGAATTAAAACGATGCGACGTTATAAACTTTTTAACGAAGACCGATAATCCTAACGCGAAAAACTCTTATCTAACGATACTCGTAGAACTCGATTTATAAAAAAATTTATAACTTTTTTTAAAAAGTTATAAATTTATAAGTTATTTATTTAATCTTCGTCGTCGGAACCTAACGTTATTCCCGACGAAGGTTCGAGAGATTTTACTAAATTTTTAGGAGGATCGACATTCTTTTTAATAATAATGGCGTCGGTAACTCTCGTCCGTATCTTTACTTTAGACGAAGTAGTAAAAATATCTTCTATTTCGATAAAAGCGACTAATTTACAATTTACTTTTTTAATAGTCTCTAAATTTTCCATTTTTTCGAGATTTCCTTCTTCGTTCTTTTCGTAAAAAATAGAAGATATTTCGCTTTTCGTAACTTGACCGTCTTTGTTATAAGTTTTATCATGATATAGTTTCGGAAAGAAAATATTATCGTCTACAATTTCCAACTCGTTGAAAAAATCGTTTTTCTTCTTCTTTATTACGGCCTTTTCTTTCGCTTCTTCGCGTAAAAATTCCGAAATATTATCTAACGTTTCTTTAAATACGGTTTCTTTTTCGGTCGGAATTTCCGCGTCGTAAAAAGATCGTAGGGGTAAAAAGTAATCGCCCGTTTTATCCCCGTATTTAAAAATTCTGGGAGAAAACAGAACGGGAGAACGAAGTCGTAACCTTCTCGTTTTTCCATCGGGATACGCGTAATTAACTTTCATCGTTTGATAACTATACTTTTTATTTATTTCGCCTTCGCAAAGACTCAGATTTTTTATATCAAAATCTTTAAACGTTATAAAATTTTTACTCGCCATATTTCAGACGATTGACTTAAAAACCTAATTTTTAAAAATCAATTTTTAAAAATGGACGTAAAAGTTTCTACTCAATCGTTTCTCGCTCACACGAATATGAGCGATCTTAACTTAGAAAAGCTGTTCGACGAGATAACTCCGACGGTAGAGTTAACGTATATGGCCTACAAGCAAAAAGAAGTGGGAAAAAAAGCTAAGAAAAGAAAAAGTAAAAATTTCTCGAATTGTATTTCGTTTTCCTTTTTCTTCGACGAAAAAAATATCGCGTTAAAACTATTTAGAAACGGCTTAATACAGAATGCGGGATGTAAAAGTCGCGAACATTGCGAAAAGGGTTTAGTTTTTTTATGGACCGTACTCAAAGAAACTCCCTCGTGTTCTTCGCTAAATAGTTTAAACGTAAGTCTGGTGTCGGTAATGAGAAACGTTACCTCTAATTTAGGTTTCCGCGTTGACGGAGAAAAATTAGAAAAATATTTTTTCGAAAATCATAACCTTATCGCCGCGATAAACGGAAATTTTACGACGTCTCGATTTAACGTGTCCGTGGGATCCGTAGAAGATATGCCGGTTTATAAGTTCGAAATAAGCGGAAATAATAATAAAATAAGTTCGAGAAGGGAAATAACCTACAAGAAGTTTCGCGTTTTAACCGGTCGTGAACGAGCGGGAGAAAAAAATATTACTATAACCGTTTTTAGGACGGGACGAATCACGTTTTCCGGAATCCACGAAAAATATCAAGATCCCGCGATAAAATGGTTTTTCGATATAATATTAAAGATAAAAGAGGAGATCGCCGCGAAAGAAATCCCGGTTTGTTTTCTTAAGGATTACTTGCGTCCGACGCGATAAATTTATAACTTTAGTTTAAGTTATAAATTTTTTACGTATAAACTAGCTATTTTTTTCTCTCCTTCTTTTAGAATGGTAAGAAGTTCGACTAAAACGTCGACGGCGTAATTAACGTGCACGTGAACTTTTTCTCGAACAGCTGCATCTTTAATATTTCTCCATTCCTGGCGTACCCTGGCAATAATTCCTCTGATCCGGCCGCGTATAACATAGTGTAATTCTTCGAACACACTATCCGCATAATAATCGGGTGACTTTCACATAAGTTCTCCGTCTTCCGCGTAACAAGCGAGAAAGTAACTAATATCTGTAAAGATACGCGTAATTTCGTAGCAAGCATCATCGAGGAGCGAACCAGAAATATGAAAACAAAAAGGACCGACGATTTTAGAAATACGAATTAAAATTTCGCGAAGAAATTTAAAACTTTCGCGGGTATATTCTGACAACTCGGTAGTTAAACCCCTTATTACGGGGACAACGTCTTCTAATTAACTTTTTTAAACAACTCTAAGTTCATTATTTGCAACTTATTTAAAACGAAATAAAAAAAACAAATTTATAACTTTTAATTAAGTTATAAATTTAACGTTAAGAAGCGCATAAAGAACATTCTAAGACGGAGATACCGTCTGATCTTTTGTCCGTTTCCCCCCTAAAATAATATAATCCTTTACATCCTAACTCCCAAGCTTTATAATGAATATTATGGATATATTTTTTAGTAGCTCCGGAAGGTATAAAAATATTTAAAGACTGACCCTGACATATGTACTTTTGTCTGTCCGCGGCTAATTCTATTATCTTAATCTGATCCATTTCTTCGGCCGTCTTAAAAATTTCCTTATTAATCGGCATCGGAGTATTAAGATGACTTACCGAACCTTTATTTTTCGTGATACTATCCCATATTTTCTTCGTATCTAATCCTTGACGACGTAAAATTTTTTCTAAATATTTATCTTTCTCGAGAAACATACCGGCGCGCGTTTTGGTTACAAAAGCGTTAGCTACGACGGGTTCGATAGAAGGAGAACAATTCGCGATAATAGAAATGTTAGCGGTAGGAGCGACCGCTATTAAATGGGAATTTCTTTTTCCCGTTCCTTCCATAGACGGACATTCTCCTCGTTCTTTTCCTAGTTTTAAAGTAGCCATTTCCGCGTATTTTTTCAGCTTAGAAAATAACTCTATATTAAATTTTTTCGCGTCGGAAGATTCGAACGGAAAATTCATCTTACGACAGGCGGAACCGAACCCCATAACTCCTATTCCTAAAGGTCGGTCTCTTATCGCTCCTTTTTTAGCTTTAGATAATTCTGGCGGACAATTTTTAATAAACGATTCTAAAACGTTATCCAAAAAACGAACGATATCTTCTACGACTCGCGACGTCCATTTATAAGGATATTCCGCGTTTAAAGAAGCTAAACAGCATACGGCCGCGGTACTATCGTCCGTAGGTAAATGGATTTCGTTACATAAATTACTGCTATAAATTTTTAATCCTTTTTCTTTCATCTCTCTCGGAAGAGATTTATTAATCGTATCGATAAAATTTAAATACGGAGTTCCGGTTCTGCTTCTAGTTTCTAAAATCGTTTCCCATATTTTCCTCGCGCTCGTTGGCGTTCGTTTTTTAGTTTTAGGATCTATTAAATCGTAATCGGTATCATTTTTTACGGCTCGCATGAAGTCGTCGGTAATATTAATACCGTTAAATAAATTAAGATTTTTCCAATTAACATCACCTCCGGTAGGTATTCTCATAGTAATAAATTCCGTTATTTCCGGATGAGTAATATCGAGATAAGCAGCGTAACTTCCTTTTCTAGTTTTTCCCTGTTTATAAGAAGTCACTACGGAATTAATAGGAGATAAGAAAGATACCAGACCGGATGACTTACCGTCGGCCGATCTTACCGAACTCCAATCGGCTCCGACTCCTCCGCCTACGATTGAAGACCAGCACGTATCCGCTAAATGTTCGATAATACCGTCTATCTTATCCGGGATATGAGAAACGAAACAAGAAATAGGTAAACCCCTCTTAGAAGACTTTCCCGCGTTCGCTAAAATAGGGGAAGAAAACATAAATAATTGAGTGGACGCATAATCGTAAATTCTTTGCGCGTCTTTTAAATTATCGGAATAACTAACCGCGGCACGAGCGAATACTCTTTGAGGAGTATCGCTATCGTACCGATAATAATATCTTTCGAGAAGTTTTTTACCGTGTTCGGATAAAAGATTATCTAAATTATTATTAATAGTAATTCCTAAGTAATCTTCCATTTTTATAATTGGATAAAGGAAATCTTTAACTTTTTCAAATAAGATATTGATCCGCGCCTTTAAAATGGATAATAAAGAATCGTTAACGATGACTGACCCTCAATCGCATTATGACGAAAAAATAGAGAAAAATAAGGCTCGTATTAAAGCGTTATTAGTCGCGATAAATAAACTTAAAGAAGAAAACGCGCGTTTTAGGAAGAGAAAAAAATTTTTATTAACTCTTTATAATAGATAAAATATATATTTTTTATAAAAAAAAAATATATATTTAAATTCTACGTTTTACTAGGGTGGACGTTCTACACAGGGGGCAAATTTTTAAATTATCGTTATTACACCCCTCGCAGACGGCTATATGACCGCAATTACAAAACATTATATTCGGAATAGCTTCTTTGCAAACGGCACATTCTTCTTCTCGAAACGAAGAAATATCGTTTTTTATAGTCCAATCTTCTTCGGGTAAAGAAGGAATATCCCATATACTTTCGGGCGCGTCTGAAGGAGGATCATCCCAAGTATCATTTTCATCAAATACTCCGTCTTCCCAAGAATGCGGAAAATCATCCGGAGAAAATTCAACGCCAGCGAACGCGATACCTAAATATAAACGTCCGCCTCCGTTAATAGATAAATAATGTAAAAAATTGAACGAAAAACAATCGTATCCTTCCTCCATATTTCCTTGGCGCGTACTTTCCGATAAATTTATAGCGAACGATACATTATCTCGCGGTACGTCCGCTTTACTAATTTCGTAAAAAACGGCAGGTTTTAATCGTAATAACGCTATACAGTAGTTTTTACATTCAACGGGCAGAAATACTATAATATCCGGAGAACGATATTTCCGTCGCCCTAAATAAATCTTATTTTCGAGCGTTTTAACTAGATGTAAAACGAAAGTACTTCCTAAATTAATTAATACTCTCGGAACAACCATTATTCTACGCTTCTTAACAGGAAAAATCTAGAGAATTTCAAAAAATAAATTTATAACTTTTTACGAGTTATAAATTTATTTTATTTTTTTATTAATTACCTTCTCCAAAATCGATTTTATATTTTAAATTATTTTCCTTTCCGCAAAAAGGGCATCTATTCTTCCTATCGCAAGCTGCGCATATAGGAATATGACCGCACTTAGCAAAAAGTACACACGATTTATCGTTATGACAGATCATGCATTCTCTACTCGTTAAGTACGTCAGTTGGGGCGGGTAGTTATATTCTGTTTCTTCTTTATCATGCGAACGGTCTTCTAAATCTCCATCATCCGGTACGGTAAACCCGAATGTAAAAAATAAACGTTCGTTTAAGAAAGAACTCGTTAAAAATACTAAAAAAATATAAATTTCGTTAAGTAAACTGGTTGTACCATTAATTCCGATAATTTTTACCTCGCGAATATCACTCGAAATAGCGTTATTATAAAGTCTAAATTTCATATTAAAAATTGCTCCTTCTTCTTCTAGAGTTCTACTATATAAATAATATATATGATCTTTAATCGGTGAAAAATTATTAAAAAGAAAAACTTCAGGCATATCATCTACACAAAATGTAACTATATAAGGATCGATATCGCAATAGCAGGCTTCTACATAGTCATCCGTAAATATTCTTCGATGAACGTTATGCGTCTCAACGCCATTAAAATTTCTTCTCATAACGGTAGAAAAATTTAGGAGTCTTGCTAATTTTTCTCTCTCTTCCCGAGTTAAAGTATTTAATACTTTTATCTCGCGAATATTTTCTTTATCCTCGTATATTTTGTAATCATACATTTTTTATACACGCCTTTAAGCTAGTTAGAATTTAAAGAATTTCAAAAACATTTTTAAATCGCTATTTTTTTTAAAAAAATTACTGACGTTTTTGTTTCCTCCAACCTCCTTCACTATCATGCTTTACACACCGTTTAGGGAATTTAACTGGCCAAAATTTTTCACGCAAATCACGTTCAGTAAAATCTTCCATAAAATTTTCGTTTTTACTCAAAACATCACAAAGTCTTACGCCGAAAAAAATATAAAAAGATCCAAAATCCCTTAAAAAAGGTAGCATATTTAGTATACATCTACGATGTCTCCTATTCGTTCTGTCTTCCTCTTCGGTTTCGAAAATTCTCGCGAATTTATGTAAATTTTCCTTTAATTCCGCTAAAAATGTTATTACGTAAGAATTATATAATTCCTTTTCGCAACCCTTATGGTTTTTTAATAAAGAACGAAACTCTTTCTCGCGTTTAAAAAATCTTAAAAAATTATAAAAAACTCCTTTCGAAAGGGGTGTGTCCGACAAAACGTCATTAAAATAATCTATATTGCTATCAAAAACATATACAATATCTTTTACGGGAAAACCGCGTAATCTAAAATCCATTTTAAAAAAATTTATCCTTTTTTTTTCAGTCATCTTTATTCCACGCCTTTTAACGGAAATACGCTAAAAAAATTTTCAAGTTTTTTATCGTAGGAAAATTTATAACTCGAAAAGGTTATAAATTTATTTTTTTTCCTAGAAAGTTAAAATAAGGAAACCGGATTTTATTTTTTAAAAAAGGGATACCGGGAAGATTTTTATTTTTCCTAGAAAGTAAAATAAGGAGACCGGCCTTTTATTTTTTTTAAAAAAACGGAATAAAACCGGATTTTTTAAAAAGGGAAACTGGCTAAATATTAGGACCTAGGTGGGGTGATCGGCAAGGTACCGGCCTTTTATTTTTTAAGAAAAAAAAAACGGAATAAAACCGGATTTTTTAAAAAGGGAAACTGGCTAAATGTTAGGACCTAGGTGGGGTGATCGGCAAGGTACATATTTCTAACTACTCAAATCCATTTTCAGTCCTTTAAGTAAAAGCTTTAAAATCATAGGAAAGGACAAAAATGCTGGAAACTAGCATTTTCTCCTTTTCGAACCATGTTTCCTACCTGAATTCTATCTTTTGTACCACATTTACCTTGTCATATGCAAATGCCTTGATTTGGACAAGACTATAGCTATCTTGTTTGGTAAAGACTGAAGCCCAAGTTTTTTTCATCAGGTTTAATTGCCATGACAGGGTTCTGCAGAGCTTAGCGATCTTTCTCACCCAAAGCTCTTGATTTATTGTAAGAATGTCCTTGGGCAAGACACTTAAAAGCACCAGCATAGTACTGGTGAAACTCAGGACAAACATGAATAAGTGAGCATTCACTGTAATATGACTGAAAAAAGATAAAAGTAGCATAAAACCTTGTACAATCTATTAATTGACATTGCTTAGTGTCAAAACTTGGTGTAAGGATGGATTAAAAATTGCATGTGTTGTGTTTGCTTTTAAGAATTAACAGTAAGAATGCTACAAGTAAGATACAGTGCTTAATCCATTGCCAGACATCAGCCTTTTAGACTTGTCTATTTTGTAGGCCTTTGAAGACATGCCGCGAATAATGGGACTTGGTGTTGAAATGGTAGATAATACAGTTGGAAAAGGAGAAAATGAATTTTGTATTTGAACTGATGGAAAACATTGTAGGAAAAGGAATAAATGCTGGTTATCGGCTGCTTTATTCCTGAGGTTGTTAAAACGGTGGATTGTTTGGTGAAGGGTTAACCCTTTCCCAAACGATAAAATTTAGACTAGTTCAAATAGAAAGAGTTTGCAGACAACCATTTTAAATTTGATGAAAATGGCAGAAAGTGCTCAAAAAGGGTAAAAAACACAGTGGGAAAAGGGGAAATTGCTCGTTTACGAGCAATTTCTCCTTTTCCCACTGTGTTTTCAAAAGACTTGTACTGCAGAAACGTGAAAACCAGGGCTTGTTTGGGAAAGGGTTAACACACTGTTGATTTACTTGCTAAAATTGTAATATGACCAAATTATATTTATATGTATGGAACTAACCTAAAATGATCATGTTGTATAACAGGATCCGGGAATGGTATGTTATCATAACTATACTGCAGCTAGAAGTTTCGGTTTTGTTATCTCACATTTAATCTACATAGTTACAGATTGATAAATTACCTTTTCTTTCAACAATACTCACTATAATGCACTAAAACAGCAGATAAAGACACTTTTCATTTGCTGTTTTAAAAGTGGTTTCAAAAGAATACTGTAGAGAATTGATTAAAAGCTTACCATTTGAATGCTTAGAGCCATTTAACCCTTTACCAAACGACAAAATCTTGGACTTTACCAAATTGAAGACATTTGCAGACAACAAATTTAATATAGCTCGTGATTATTTCTGTCTTTGATTGAGTAGAAAACATTGTGGGAAAGTGAGAAAATGTTTTTTTACCAGCATTTTCTTCTTTTCCCACAATGATTTCAAAAGGTTTTTTCCACAGGGTTGTTAAAAGGCGGCATTGTGCGGTAAAGGGTTAAGATCATTTGCAGACAATAAAGGTCAAGAGTAGACTGCAAATAGCATGATCTTGATTTTTCACTTGATATTTTGAGATATTTTTGCCTTGGAATAAAATTGATTGCAATCATTTTGACCGATGGAGATTGTATTAGTGTGATAATAAGTTGATTCATTGGAAGGAAAAGGTCTGTTTCTTTAACCCTTTCCCAAACGACAAATTTTGGACTGGTCCAAATTGAAAGAGTTTGCAGACGACAATTTTAAATTTGATGAAAATGGCAGAAAGGTCTCAAAAAGGGTAGAAAACACTGTGGGAAAAGGAGAAATTACTCGTTACGAGCAATTTCTCCTTTTCCAACAGTGTTTTCAAAAGACTTGTACTGCAGACACGTGAAAACCAGGGCTTGTTTGGGAAAGGTTTAAGAGTAAAGATATTGTTGAGGTATCATTAGAACTCTGTATTTTCTCACTAAAATGGTAATGTTTAACAGAAAGAGTGTTTTGACATACGGATAATACTAACCCTTAAAGCGCCTCTCACGACTATAGTTGCCTTTGCAGCCAGTGTAGATCAAGATCAGGCTGCACAAAACGTGCAGCCTGATCTTTGATCTACACTGTCCGCTTTGCTGAGACACTAGACATAAAAAGTGACCACAAAATCGTAATTATTGGTGTTATTCCAGACTGAAAATGCCCATTAGGTTTATTCAGGCTTTAAGGGCAAATATATCTCTACTAGTTTTAACTAATTTGTACTACTCACACATTTCACTCTGAGCTAGAAATCTGTATTTTAACACATTTCTTGCTGGTTTTGTATTAACTCTTCACCAAACGACAAAATTTTAGACTAGTCCAAAATTGAAAGCAGTTGCAGACGACAAAATAAATGTGACTGAAAAATTGAAATTTGCTTTGGGAAGGGTAGAAAACATTGTGGGAAAAGGAGAAAATGCTGGTTACCAGTATTTTCGCCTTTTCCCACAATGTTTTCAAAAGGTTTCTTTCTCAGGGTCTTTAAAAGTCAGGATTGTGTTGTAAAAGGTTAATCAGCATTGATATAGTATATTTTCTTTTTTCTCCCAGTATAAAATAGCTAAAAAGATCAACATGCAAATCTGCTGTTAGATATTCATGAGAAGGACTCTTTAACTGAAGGCCCACCTGTATAAAGTTTTGATGAAATATACTACTCACATTTTGATAGGGATCATAATTATAGATATTTCAATACAAGTATATTTTAACCACTACCACACTATCCAGATGTTTAACAACTCTGAGAAAGAAGCCTTTTGAAAACATTGTGAGAAAAGGAGAAAATGCTGTTAACCAGCATTTTTTGTTTTTACCCTCAATGTTTTCAACCTATCCAAAGGCAATGTTAAAATTTTTGTGCAACTTTAGTTTGTGGTCTGCAAATGCCTACAATTGTGATGCATCTAAAATTTTTAAAGAGTTAACTCTTTACCCCACAATCACAGGTTTTAACGACCCTGAGCAAAAAGCCTTTTGAAACCATTGTGGGAAAAGGAGAAAATGCTGGTAACCAGCATTTTCTCCTTTTCCCACAATGTTTTCTACCCTTCCCAACACAAATTTCAGTTTTTGAGTCACGTTTATTTTGTCATCTACAAATGCTTTCAATTTGGATTGGTCTGAAATTTTGGTGTGGTAAAGAGTTAACCCTTTACCACATGACAAAAATTTAGACTTGTCCATACTGAAAGCATTTGCAGACCACAATTTTAATGTGGCTTAAATGGAGAAATTTGTATTTAATATGGTAGAAAACATTGTGTTAAAAGGAGAAAATGCAGATTACCAGCATTTTCTCCTTTTCCCACAATATTTTTTTTGAAAAGGCTTTTTCGTCAGGGTCGTTAAAAGTCGGGATTGTGTGATATGTTATTGTTATGTGACCTTTCAGTTGATGTTAAACTGTCAGAATCAAGAACTTATAGAATTTCTGCACACAGTACTGTGATATAAGCCCAAGTCTTTGAAAGTTAATAAACTGACCTTTTTTTCTTTCTTTCTTTATGGACTTGACACATGTAGTGTAGTAATCAGTTGAATTTTCTACAGTAACTGGAATGATGCTTACTTATAGATGCCAGTTAACCCTTTCCCAAACAAGCCCTGGTTTTCACGTGTCTGCAGTACAAGTCTTTTGAAAACACTGCGGGAAAAGGAGAAATTGCTCGTAACGAGCAATTTCTCCTTTTCCCACAGTGTTTTCTACCCTTTTGGAGAACTTTCTGCCATTTTCATCAAATTTAAAATTTTCGTCTGCAAACTCCTTGAATTTGGACCAGTCCAAAATTTGTCGTTTGGGAAAGGGTTAACAATTATATATACAATTTCATGTATTTATTTAACAATTCACAGCAGACCATGCGGGTAAGAATCAGTCTCACATTGTTTTGTTCGCTCTACTGGCTGTAAACCAGCAGAGCTTATGTCGTGGCGTGGTTTCCGTCATCTGTCCGTCTGTCTGTCCATCTGTCAGTCTTTCCTTGTTTACCCGATAAAGTCTGCATTTGTGGTTGGATTTTCGTGAAACTTGCACAGTTTGTTTATCTTATCAATAGTTTGAAGCCTATTGATTTTGAAAAAAAATCTGACAATCAGTGTGGGAAAAGTAGCCATTTTAAAGTTCAAAATTTCAATTTCTTGTTTATGCAATAAAGTCCACATTTATGGTCGGATTTTCGTGAAACTTGCACAGTTAATTTATTTCATCAATAGTTTGAATCCTATTGATTTTGAAGAAAATCTGACAATCAGTGTGGGAAAAGTAGCCATTTAAAGTTCAAAATTTCAATTTCTTGTTTACGCGATAAAGTCTGCATTTTTTTAATCAGATTTTCATGAAACTTGCACAGTTTGTTTATCTCATCAATGGCTTGAATACCATTAATTTTGAAAAAAATTCGAAAATCAGTATAGGAAAAGTAGGTAATTAAATTTGAAATTTTACAATTCCTTTTTATGCGATAACTTGGGCGTTTGTGGTTGAATTTTCACGAAATGTGCACTGATGCTTTACATTATCAACAGCTTGAACCCTATTGGTTTTGAAAAACAAAAGAAAATGACAATCAGTACGGGAAAAGGAGCCATTTAAAGTTGAAAATTTACATTTCTTGTTTATGCAATCAAGTCGCAATTTTGATTCAATTCTTTTGAAACTTTCAAAGATCATTTGTATCATCAAGGAATTGAACTCTATTAAGAAGGAAGAAAATCTAGCACTTAATTTAGGAAAAGCAGCCATTTGATGACTTAGAATTGTTTACTCAACACAGTCCACATTATTAGTCACATTTCTTTGAAACTTGCTGGGATTGTTTAAAACAATGAGTACTAAAACCCTATCAGATTTGGCTGGATTCTAAACAATTGGTTTTAAGAAATTGTGCTTCAATTTTTTGTTCATTATTTGTTTAATTCACCATGCCTATTTGTGCTGTCTTAGTGGGTTCAAGTCCAGTTGCAGCACCTTTTTGCATCATGAATTCGTAACGTATGCTAGAAAAAAAAAAGCAAAAATCATGCCAGTAGAGCGATTCAGGCCCTCAAGGGCCTCTAGTGTTGTTGTGTTATGTTGTGTCTTAACCCTCCAAATACATTTCATTCTTTAACTCTTTACCAAACAACAAAATTTTAGACTTGTCCAAAATGAAAGCATTTGCATGCAACAAATTAAAGGTGGGTCAAAGGGCATACTTTGTTCTTGATAGGAAAGAAGACATTGTGGGAAAGAAAAAAAAAGCTGGTTACCGGCATTTTCTTAATTTCCCACAATGTTTTCAAAAGCTCTCTCCCTCAGAATTGTTACAAGTCAGGATTGTGTGGTACAGAGTTAATCAAAATAGTTCCTTGTCAAATCAGTCTGTTTTTGAGTACATGTATTTAAAAAAAGGTAAAGAATTTTCAGAATTAACAGATATTTGGCTAGTCCAAATATTTAGACGAATACATGCTTATTTACCTTTCAACATTTATCATCGGACATTTCACATTTTATTTTTCTTATTGCATGTAACGTCTAAACGGGTCCCATTCAGTTCAATGTAGCAAATCCGATCTCTCTAAAACCAGTATTATAACGAAAGAGAACTTCATTTACCTGTAGGAAGAACTTTTTTTGAAAATATTCAGCCGCTGTCTTGATAAATAATGAGCAGATTCATCCAGAATTCAATAAAATCACTCGCAAGTGGGATTGCCGACAGAGTCGCCGCCATGTTTTTCAGTCATGCAGACGGTTGCATAACAAATAAGAATTGACGTTAAGTTTATGAACGAAATCTATTACAATAATCAAACAAGACCGAAGCGAACAAAATTTCGTTTTAAAAAAAGACATAATACCATTCTGTAAGTTGCATTGACCCGCACATGACGTTTCATTCGGAACAATCATATCTCTTCCACGGCAATTCATAACAAAACAGAGTGGTGTTGAATCGGAATGGATTTAGCTCATAAATAGGCAAGTTTTGGACAAATATCCTTTTTCAATCGAGAAATTATTCATTTATCTTACTTCTGATGTAAATTTTATTGAACAAGTTCACTTGAAGGTATCCAAATTTGCTGTTCAAACAGCGACAAAATTCGATGTCGGAGTTTGCTAAAGGAAACTATGAAGGAGCCGATAAGACCCTACGTACACGATGAATGTCAGAATGAAAAATAACGTACGTAGGGGCTTATAAATAGGACTAATATTTGGCATGAGTGATATTGAGGTATATTCATTTGGTAATCTTTTTTGGAACAGCTCTGGATATGTGGAAAACTATTACTGTAGGCACTTATTATTTCTCTTTAAAATACAACCTGGATCATACATTTTTGATAGATGTCTCCACCTGTCAATCCATACTAAATAAAGCCATTTTGCTTTATTAGTCATTTGAGCAATACAGAGCCATAATGGCTCCCTTGCATGGTGTCAAACCTTACATAAAATAGGGGTTGAGAAATTTTCAGTTGTAGAGTCACCTGAGATATATTAACCGCTTACAAGTGACTGTACACTGTACAAATTTCTTTTCTTAACATGCCATTTTAAATGAAGGATAAGGAATATTGCAGTTACTTTGTTACCAAACTTTGACATGTTTTCACAAAAATATAAATAAAGAAACTGTTAATACATTTTCTGTGAGAAAACAGCTTTTTAATGCTGAGTAATCGAGTGAAAATGGCATTGTTTTGGGACAAAATCATTTGTATTTTTAGCACGGTCAAATGATCAAGGCATCCCCGTTGCACTAAGGACAGTTCACAGCGCACATACGTGTTCCTGATATGATCTATACATAACAAACAAATAACTGAAGATGAATATTTTATAATAACTATCAAAAGTTTTCTGAAAAATCACCAGCTTGACTCACCATGTGAACACAGTTTTTAGCACCAAGTGACAAGCTGCCACTGTACAGAATCCCAAGTCACATACAATGCATACTTCCGGTCCTACACTGTGAAATATGTATTGTTTGGTAAAGAGTTACAAATACAATCTAGCTGAGCAATCACCAAACTTTTTATCTCTGTCTTGTTTTGTCATCATGTTCTGTTATTTTGTTTTAATGTTTTGTACTTAAAAATCATCTTTTCTACAGTGTTATTAGTAACTTCTTAACCCTGTACCACACAATCCAGAGTTTTAACAACCCTGAGGAAGAAGTCTTTTGAAAACATTGTGCGAAAAGGAGAAAATGCTGGTAACCAGCATTTGCTCCTTTTCCTACACTGTTTTCTACCCTTTGAAAAACAAATATCATTATTTGAGGCATGCTTAGTTTCTTCTCTAAATATGCTTGAACTCTTTACCAAATGACAAAGTTTTAGACTTGTCCAAATTGAAAGCATTTACAGATGACAATTTAAATGTGCCTTAAATGATGGATTTGTGTGGGTTGATGGGGTAGAAAACATAGTAGGAAAAGGAGAAATGCTGGTTACCAGCATTTTCTCCTTTTCCTATTATGTTTTCAAAAGCCCATTATTTTAGGGTCGTTAAAACTTGGAATTGTGTGGTAAAGAGTTGATGTGGATGAGTCTAAAATTTTGTCATGTCATTACAGGTTAAGCAACCTTTGACTATTTTCTGGATTTTCAACACCCGTTGGAAAGCAGTGTGTAATCATCATAAAAACAGATAAAGGATTCTTTTTAAAACACTTCGATATTTTAAAACTGAATGCTTACAAACATTTGACTCTTTACCAAACAACAAAATTTTAGATTGGTCCAATTGAAAGCATTTGCAGATGACAAAATAAATGTTACCGAAAAATTAAAGTTTGTTTTGGGAAGGGCAGAAAACATTGTGGGAAAAGGAGAAAATGCTGGTTTCCAGCATTGTCTCCTTTTCCCACAATGTTTTCAAGAGGCTTCTTTCTCAGAGTCATTAAAAGCATTTCCTCCTTTTTTCACTAGACTACTTAAAGACAGAAATCGTCCTTTGAACTTCATTTGTCGTCCACAAATGCTCTCATTTGGTCGAACCTAAAATTTTGTTGTTTTGAAAAAATGTAAGAATTGGACGGATTCATCAGTAGTGAATATGTGATTAGTAACCTGAGGATCGTTGGGACAATTAAATTACACATCATTTGTATTTTCTGTGGATGTATTGTTGTGTCATATTTCATATTCGAAAATCATTTTTTTTTTTATATAATTATAACCACAAGAGCTCTTAGTACAATGATATATTTGCTTTGCTAAGAGTTTAGATGAAAATCAGACTGTACATCGTCTTAAGCTTTATCTATTAACCCTTTACCAAATGACAAAATTTTAGACTTGTCCAATTTGAAAACATTTGCAGACGACAAAGTAAAACAGACTCAAAAATTGAAATTTGTTTTGGGAAGGATAGAAAACATTGTGGGAAAAGGAGAAAATGCTGGTTACCAGCATTTTCTCCTTTTTCCACAACGTTTGCAAAAGGTGTTTTTCCCAGGATCGTTAAAAGTTGGGATTGTGTGGTAAAGAGTTAATGTACGCTGGCTGGTGTGTTATTAGATATACTTGTAGAAAAACAGAGAAATTGCAAAACAAAAAGTACATATTTATTCTAGTGAGTTTATTTTTAGTCAAAACATTCTTAATGTTATAGCATAGAATGCTAGAGAGAAAAAAAGAGAAGATAACAATAACTTTTGTAATAATTGAACAAGTGTATTTTAATCTATATAGGGAAAAAAATGATGTTGTACAATGACTTGGTAAATGTATTAGACAAAGAAAATTCTGATCCGAACATTTTTCAACCCTTTACCACACAATCCCGACTTTTAACGACCCTGAGAAAGAAGACTTTTGAAAACATTGTGGGAAAAGGAGAAAATGCTGGTAACCAGCATTTTCTCCTTTTCCCACAATGTTTTCTACCCCTCCCATAGCAAATTTCAAAATCTGAGCCACATTAATTTTGTTGTCTACAAATGCTTTCACTTTGAACAAGTCTAAAATTTTGTTGTTTGGTAAAGGGTTAAAAGAAAAGTTTACCTTGTAGGATAAATATATGAACCGTGCTCTGGCAAAAGGGGGCTTAATGCATCTCCATGATACCAAGCAAGTGATCACATAATTAGGGATCCATAAAACTGATTTTGTGTAACAGTTGACTGATTCCTGAGGTAGGATGTCCTTTGACTTGTAGAAAATTGACCACATAGCAAAAAGGTTCGGCTTAGGTCAGCCTGTGCGGACTGCACAGGCTGACCTGGGTCGATACTTTTGCAGATGCATTAAGCCCCCTTTTCACAGAGCATGGCTCATATCATTGACAAACTGATTCCAACTTTTGCTTCTTTCACTAGACAAGCATGCCCTTATTGGTAGCAATAAAAACTTTTCCACTGAAAGAATTTACTGGAAGCTTATACAACCTTTTTTTTCTAGAACATACTAGGGGTTTAGGTATAATTATGTTACGACCTTTAACAAAAGTTTCAGGAAGTTTGATAATGTTTAAAAAATTATACTAAGCAAATAAGTCAAGCAAGGAAATAAAGTGAGGAAATACCTTGAAATTAGCAATATTTCTTATTCAAGGGTCAGATAGAAAGTTTTCTTAATGGTGAAGATAGTATTTATTTCAAATTTATTCCTTAGCATTGATGGAGCAACTTGGTATTGAAGAGGGCCATGAAGCACCTGATGTCAGTGATTATGATGATGAAGATGATGATGAAGATGATGATATCTCAGATGATGGTATATTGCCAAGGGAATCCAATCAGTTGACTGGTTCACAACAAAACACACCCAGGGGCATTCTCAAACAACCCAAAGTATATATATTTTTTCTGTTGGCTAAATCATTTTTTTTCTCTCAGATGCTTATGGCTGCTATCTTAATTCTATTGTTTATTAGCATCATTGGTGGAAGCCTTGGGAGCTAATGTGACTGCAGGGTGTCCATTTTGCATCTGTCTGTGAATTTGTCTTCTCAAAAATCTGTTTGTCAGAATTTACTGATAGTTTGCATGAATGATTCAAGAGTATTCATCCTTTAGATCTTGGGAACAGGAGTGTGTGTTGATGGGGTGGGGGGGGGGGGCATTTTTCACCATCAGGTTCATTGTGCCATAAGGTCAGCAGATGTTTAGATCACATTCATCTTATTGCTGCTGCAATACACTTATAACAGATTTATGTAGAAATGATATTGTCCATGCAAATTATGGTTCACTTACTTTAAGAGTCAGTGGAGGGACACAGGGCCATCAAGGCTCTCTTGTCATGTTTTTTTGTTTTGTTTTGTTGCAGAACCTGAATGACAAGCCACCCTCAGTTCATCATCCAGTGGAATCAGATGTAAGTATAACTGACTCCCATCTTCTATCATTAGAAGCCTTCACCAGACAATCCCATACTTTAATTACTCATAAGAAGCCTTGTGAAACATTGTGGGTAAAGGAGAAAATCCTGCTAACCAGCATTTTCTCCTCTTCCTACACCTACCCTTTCAAAGGCAAATTCTGTAATCGGAGTCACATCTACTTTGTGGTCTGTAAATGCTTTTAATTTGGATAAGCCTAAAATTTTGTTTTTTGGTAGAGTTAAGCCAAAGAGTCAGAGCTCCAGAGAGAGGGAGTGATTTTGATTTCAAAATTGAAAATATTAATAACTCTCCACTAAACCCTATGTTATATGTACTCTTTAGAATCGTCTCATCGTGTCATCAAGACGATTCTAATGAGTACCCACAACATAGGGTTTGGAAGAGAATAATGGATTTAGGATGCCATCAGTCCCTCTTATCTGGAGCTCTGCTTAAACTTATGCTTGTAACCAGAGATACTATATAGCAAGAGAGATTATTTTAAACATAGGTATAAGCACACATTATTTTTGCTGTTGCATAAGAATAACTGACCAATGACATGACAAAATCACTATGATGTGGGACAAACTTCATACAAAATTTGATTGGTCAACTCAGTCATGTGACATTGATGTCTCAGTAAGAGGAGAGTGTAGTATTTTGCCATGGGGAAATTGCAGAAAATATCAGTATTTCTAGCTTAGTTCAGTCTGTACTTAAACTCTCCTGGATTGAAAATATCTGCAGAAGATTGAACCGATATAAGTTGAGCCTGAGGCAATGAAATAAGGCTCATCTGATAGGATTTGTCTTTGAAAAGGTAAAAAACATGGTTAACTCTTTACCAAACGACAAAATTTTGGAATGGACCAAATTGAAAGCATTTGCAGATGACAAATTAAATGATGCTAAAATGATGATTTCTATCTTTGATAGGGTAGAAAACATTGTGGGTAAAGGAGAAAATGCTGTTACCAGCATCTTCTCCTTTTCCCACAATGTTTTCAAAAGGCCTCTTTCTCAAACTCGGGATTGTGTGGTAAAGAGTTAAATGGTAAAGGAGAAAATAGTTGTTACCAGCATTTTCTCCTTCACCACAATGTTTTCTATTCTTGCAGGACAAATTCAAACATTTGAGCAGTTTCTAACTTGTCTAATATTTTTGTTGTCAGGTAAAAAGTTAAGGTGTGAATGGGAAAATAAATTTAGTCATCAATTAACCCTTGTTGTGGAAAATATTTAAAATGGACATTCTCAGTCAGAGCTAATGATCAGATTTTGCAGAGAATGTTTTCCTTTGTCAGAATATCTAGAAATGAAGTGAACAGTGTAGATCCAAGACCAGACTAGCATTGATAGTTTGTCTCACTTTGGTGATCGTACTACGACTGGAAATCATTTTTACTTTTAGTTTTGGGGTCGTTAGAGAAGAGTGACTTTGCTTAACAGTTTGCTTTAAAGTTAGTCTTATAGAACTTTCCTGTAAAGTGTTTTTTTGTTGCCCTTTTGTTGTCTTGATGAAAATCTCAGCCAGTCACAGCCCTACCCAAGGAATATCTATGCAGTCATAGCCAAAAGTAAATGCCTGAAGTAAAGTGCAATAGGAACCTTGTATTTGAAATTATTTTATTGTAATCTGTTATAAACCTACAAATTTCCCAGATCAAAAACATGCATCTCACAGGCGCTTTGTTTTTGACAATCTTCACTCTCCATAGCCTAACAAATAAAACAAGGTATCCAATGTTACCTGCTGAACATCTCCCAGAGTCTCTTGTCATTATTTTTCACATATTTCTAGACTGAAATCAGAGCTCCAGGTATAGGGAGTAATTTTGATTATAGAATTGAAAATATTAATTATTCTCAACTAAACCCTATGTTATGGGTGCTCATTAGACTTGTCTCGTCGAGACGATTCTAATGAGTACCACAACATAGGGTTTGGAAGAGAAATAATGGATTTAGTATATCATCACTCCCTCTTATCTGGAGCTGTGTGAAATGGAATAATTTGTTACTTTTTATCATGTACAGCAATGATCTGTCTTCAATCTGTTGCATAGGACAGAACAAGTGGATTGATATTAACCCTTTACCAAACGACAAAATTTTAGACTGGTCCAAATTGAAAGCATTTGCATACGACAATATAAATATGATTGAAAAATTGAAATTTGTTTTGGAAAGAGTAGAAAACATTGTGGGAAAAGGAGAAAATGCTGGTTACCAGCATTTTCTGGCTTTTTTCGCAGGGTCGTTAAAAGTCGGGATTGTGTGGTAAAGAGTAAGGGAGTAACAAAGATTGAAACTATGGAAGGGAACAAGGTTTTCTCTTCCCACCATGAGATGGAAATTTTAATACTGTAGTCTGATTATTCAATGGGGTTTAATTATCGACTTTGAAATAATGGTGTGATGCTAGAAATTATTTTGACCAATCAGATTTGTCCAATATGCCTTAATTACTTGCTTAGCATTTATTTGTTTGTTCCGTACCATGTATTAGATTAAAGATAAATCTCGGAACATGATAAAAGTAAGGAACTTTTCCATTCTAGTATAGAAATATGTGAACAATAGTGACAAATGATGGGGGGGGGGGGGGGGCATGTACAGTAGGTAAAACAGTTGGACACCTTGTCTTTTGTATTAGGCCATAAAGGTAGATGGAGAAGTTTTCAAAATCAAAGTTCCTTTGATCTCACACATATAAAATCATAGATGATGGGAAAAAAAAAAAATCTATATCTGACAGTGTAATATGGCCCCAAATATGGTCTGGTGGCTTGACTGGGTGTTGCCTACTCTCAGCTCAGTCTCAGATTTGATTGGGCACTTTGTACATTATAATTAAATGTATCTGCCATTCATACAAAAAGTTATCATACACTAAAGCATTTATAATTTCTTAATATTTTCTGATAAAATTGTCATTAGTTGCTATGTTTTGTGGTTAAAATTTGTATTTGATAGAAGGAATATTATTTGTATATACTGTCCATGGCTACGTATCTGCCTTTTGCTGCGTAGAAAAACTTCTGATATTGCTCCACCTTCAGTCTCGTATCCAATTTTAAATTTTTCCACGTAGGTAGAAGCAAAATACAAAGCCCGGGCAAGTTACTGCAACATAGTATTCCATATGTATCCTTTCCTTCTGTCTCAATTGGGAAAAAACTTGGCCATTCTTAATCCTCATCCACACAATCCAGAGTTGTAATGAATCTCAGGAAGAAAGCTTTTGAAAGCATTGTGGGAAAAGGAGAAAATGCTGGTAACCAGCATTTTCTCCTTTTCTCATAATGTTTTCTACCCTTTCCAAAACAAAGTTCAATTCTTGAGTCCCATTTAATTTGTTGTTTGCAAATGCTTTCAATCTGGACAAATCTGAAATTTTGTTGTTTGGTAAAGAGTTAATTGCAATAACTTGATGTTAAAACATGTAGGTATGATAAAAGGAATATTATTTTGTTGTTACTGTCCTGGAGTATCTACCTGCCTTTTGCTGCGCTGGAAAACTTTTGATGTTGCTCTGCCTTCAGTCTTGTGAGATACTGAATTTTTCCATGCAGCTGGATACAAATGCAAGGCCCTAGCAAGTTTCTACAACATAGTATTCCCTATGTATCCTAGCCTTCTGATTGAATTTGGAAAAAAGCTTCTATAAAGGAGATTCTTAAACTGAGATTAACTCTTTACCAAACACTCGACCAAATTGAAAGCATTTGCAGACGAGAAATTGAATGTAGTTCAAATGATGATTTCTGTCTTGATAGGGTAGAAAACATTGTGGATTAAGGAGAAAATGCTGGTAAACAGCATGTTTGCCTTTTACCACCATGTTTTCAAATGCCTTCTGTCTCAGGGTTGTTAAAAGTTGAGATTGTTTGGTAAAGGGTAAAATCTTAACTCTTTACCACATGATCCCAAGTTTTAGCAACCCTGAGCAAGAAGCCTATAGAAAACATTGTGGCAAAAAGGAGAAAATGCTGGTAACCAGCATTTTCTCTTTTTCCCACAATGTTTCCTACTCTATCAAAGACATAAATCATTGGTTGAGCTACAAATAATTTGTCGTCTGCAAATACTTTGGATCTGGAAAGTCTAAAATTTTGTCGTTTGGTAAAAGGTTAAATGACTCAAAAAAAAAAATGGACTTTGCTATACCTGTTTTGAAGTTTTTTGTTGTGGAACCTTTGTGAATAGACGTAGATGTTTTATTGTAATGCTTTCCTGTTTTTTCGCCCTGCATGCAGCTATGTTGGGACTCGGATGAAGAAGACAAGAATGAAGTACACCCTAAGGTTGGCCAACGTGCAGATGGAGTTTTCGTCTGCTCTTGAAATCATGGCTTTTCTGAAGGAACTGAATTATCCGATTATTATGTCTGTATTTAACCCTCTACCACACAACAAAAGTTTACACTCTTCTGTGTTGAAAGTATCTGTAGAGCAGAAAGTAAACATACATGTATAAAGGAGAAACTAAACATGACTCGAATGATGAGATTTGTTTTTGACAAAGTAGAAAACGTTCTGGGAAAAGGAGGAAATGCTGGTTACCAGCATTTTCTCCTTTTCCCTCAATGTTTTCAAGAGCCTCATTCCTCTTTCCACAGAGTCATTGAAAATAGGAATTTTGTGGTAAAAGGTTAACTCTTCCAGACAACAATTTTTCGGCTTTTTGAAATAAGATTTGCCTTTCAAATGGTAGAAAATGTTGTAGGAAAAGGAGAAAGTGCTGGTGACCAGCATTTTCTCCTGTACCTGTTATGTTTCCAAAGGTCTCTTTCCCCAGAGTCATTAAAACTTGGGAATGTTTGGTTATCTAAGACAGAGATTGTAAGTTGAAGCTTGTCTCTGGTCCAAAGCTTGGCCAGGTAGCTCAGTGGTTAGTGTATTTGACTCGTGACCTGGTGGTTGTGGGTTTGATACCCAGATGGGGCAAACTTTCTTTACAGTGATTTTTTGCCTCTCACCTCTGATGCATGTGAGAAAGTAGTCAGTGGCTTGGAAAGAAAGTTATCTCAGTACTGGTGTTAGAAAGCCAGGAAACGCATGTAAATGCACTGACTGCCATGATATGACCTTATCTGTTAAAATGGCATTAAACTCCAATAAAAATAATACAAAAATAACTGTGGTCCAAAATCTGACAGGATTCATTCATTGGTCACAGATGAACACTGTTTTCACATTGTTACTCCCCTCTAAAAGGAAGGGGTATTGTAATGGTATTGTCTGTATGTATATCTGTCTCTCTGTCTGTCCACCTGTCTTTCCATCTGTCTGTCTGCCTGTCTGTCTATCCTTGCCTCTGACCATCCTGTACTTCCATGAAATGATCTGAAAACAAGTTCTCCTGCTTCACAGTTTCATCAATTTTAAAATGTTTTCACTGGAGTGTTCCTTAATTGATCCCTTACCAAAATTGCCAAACCATTCTTTTCTGTTGTCAGAACAACAAAAGCAAAAGCTGAACCAAGTAATTAACATATAGGGCTTGAAAATATTTTTCCAACAAAATAGATAGCCAGACATAGAATAAGTTTTACAGGAAGTTTTTTCATATGAAATTTTATGCATGAATCACAAGATTTCTTGAAAGGATGTCTCCCTAATAAGATTTTACAGTTGTTTGGTCTGAAATAAAGGTGAAACTGTTGACGGCTATTGATTGAGAGCAAGAAAGAAAAGAAAGTGTAATGTATCTAAAAGAGAGAACAGAATTCTCTAATGAACTGAATGGTTTAAATTACAGGAGATAGTTGTTGAGGCTGAGATAAATTTTGCAGCATCAGTTCAGCATGACCATTCTGTCAAGAAGGTGGTGTTTCTTGTTCATTACTCTGTAATCTGATAATAGTTCTATACCCATTTAACCCTTATCCTGCTAAATAAATTACACCTACATGAAACTTTTTCAGTCAATAGTAAAAACCTGAATAATGTTATTTCAAACTCATTTTTTTTTTTTTTTTTGAGAAAAACATCTCCTTATAGGACAGTGTAGAATGTGCAGTCTAATCTTGATCTATACTGTCTGCAAAAGGTCATTGAGTCACACTAAGCACTTTAAGGGTTAAGTTCATTATGGAATGTTATGTTGTTGTAAATTTCCTGTAGCTTGTATTTGCTTTGAACTGTTTGGGAAAATTTGGTATTTTGCAAGATCTACTGTCTCAAGAAATGTCGGTATTTTCCCATCCAGCAATATATTTTTGATAATTTTTAGTTTTGATATGTTCAGTGTTGATGTTAAATATAGCAAACATTTGTTGTTTTTCTACCATGTAAGCTTTACTGTCATGTCAAATTATCATTAGAACATGTTCTTACTGTTTTTAGTAATGAATTATATGAGCTAACAAGTACCCTCTGTAATATTCTTCTACCCCCACTCCCAAGTCAGTAATCATGTAGGATCTCTAACTCAACTTACGCCATTGTCTGGAAGATAACACACATTACCAGTAACTCGTAGACTTTGAAGGGCAACTTGTCGTGTGGACATGAGTTATCAAGATCAGACTGAACAAAAGATACAGTTCAATCTAGGATAAATACAGCTGAAATGGTTAGTGAAATATTCATAACCAAAATAATTAAGTTGCAGTATTATGGGCTATTCTCAGTCATCATTTGTTTGAATTTGGCATTTATTTTTTTAAGTAAGACTATTTCTGCAAGTCTTGAATAAGTACACTCTATACTAGGGTTGTTAAAAATGATTTGTTGACTTTCTGAATAGAATCTATTATCACATGAAATTTACATTACAATGTGCAAAAATTCATGTGCAATAAATGTGGAGAATTACATGTTAACCCCTTTACCACACAATCCTCAGTTTTAATGATGTTGATGAAAAAAGGCTTTTGAGAACTATGGGGAAAAGGTGAAAAAAATGGTAACCAGCATTTTCTCCTTTTCCCACAATGTTTTCTACCCTTCCACAAAAAAAATGTTTTCATTTTTGAGTCACATTTATATTGATGCTTTCAATTTGGACTTGTTGAAAACTTGTTGTTAGGTAAAAAGTTAATGTCTACTTTTATCGCAGAATTACATGTGCTTGAGAAGCGTAAGTATTATTTACCTGGTGGAGGCCATAATGTCTCAATGTAACACCACAATTAGATTATGAGTGCTGTTCATGACTTCTGACCCCCATGTTGGAACAAAGACACAAAGACAGCACATGTCTACCGTTTTACCATGTATTTTATGTGAACCAGTAGGTAATATACATGAACTTGGTTTATATGGTAGCAATTTTAAGTCCATGTGATTTAGAAAAAACACTACTTAACCCTTTCCCAAACGACAAATTTTGGACTGGTCCAAATTGAAAGAGTTTGCAGACGACAATTTTAAATTTGATGAAAATGGCAGAAAGGTCTCAAAACGGGTAGAAAACACTGTGGGAAAAGGAGAAATTGCTCGTTACGAGCAATTTCTCCTTTTCCCACAGTGTTTTCAAAAGACTTGTACTGTAGACACGTGAAAACCAGGGCTTGTTTGGGAAAGAGTTAAGCCTTTACCACTTAAGCCCAAACTTTACGGATCTCTAGGAAGAAGACTTGAAAACATTGTGGGAAAAGGAGAAAATGCTGGTAACCAGCATTTTTTGTGTTTGAGAAAATGAATATCTTCTTTTATAATTTAAGTGTTTAGGATATCTTAGGCATATTAGTGTGTTGTGTTCTTGAAGTACGTACCCGATTAAGTTTGTAGTTCTTTGAACATGTAGAGCTGTCAGTTTTAGTTATACCCCTCTCCTACGTAGTAGACGGGGGTATACTGGTTTCACCATTCTGTCTGTTTGTCCATCTGTCCGTCAATCCATCCATCTTTTCTTTTCTATGCTCTAACTCAAAAGTTGTTTGACCTAGGACCCTGAAGCTCTATTGTTTTTGGGTCAAAGGTCAAGGTCACAGGTGAACTTTGTTCTCTCTGGTTGTGATGCATGACTGACGAAGTGCCAGTGGGGGGTATTTTTGTCCACTTTGCGACAGTTCTAGTTTTAGCACTGCCTTGTTGCTCTTTTCCCATTCTTCTATCAACTTATCATGAGGTCTGAATGAATTAGCTCCTTAACAGGCGATAGAAATCTTCGACTTGCCTGTATTTATAATTTGTTATAATTTTAACCTTCTAACCAAATGACAAAAGACTGGTCCAAATTTAAGGCATCTGCAGACAACAAATTGTGTCTGGCTCAAATGAAAATACTTTTCTCTGAAAGTGTAGAAAACATTGTGGGTAACCTGCATTTTCTTCTTTTCCCACAATGTTTTCAAAAGAAATTTGTGATTGTGAGTTAATGAAAGAAAGGTCATGAAAGCTTCAACTTTAAGGGCAAATGCACATTAGAAGTTCCCTTATTGTCAAAATATATATCTTATGTTTACTGTAACTCTTCACCAAACAGCCACATTTTAGACTGGGCCAAATTGAAAGCATTAGCAGACAACAATATAAATGTGGGTCAAATAATAGAATTTGTCTTTGATAGGGTAGAAAACATTGTGGGAAATGGAGAAAATGCTGGTTACCAGCATTTTCTCCTTTTCCCACAATGTTTTCAAAAGCTTTCGTTCTCAGGGTCATTAAAAGTGGGACTGTCTGGTAAAGACTTAATCAAGTACTAGACTATTTCAAGCTTTAACTACTCTTGAGTATGAAGACTTTTGAAAAAATTGAGGGAAAAGAAGGAAATTCTGGGAACTAGCAATTTCTTCTTTCTCCTCATTAGTTTCTACCATTTAACCCTTTACCACACAATCCCGACTTTTAACGACCATGAGGAAGAAGCCTTGTGAAAACATTGTGGGAAAAGGAGAAAATGCTGGTTACCTTTGAATTTGACCAAGTCTAAAATTTTGCTGTAAGGTAAAGAACTGAAGTGCTTTGAAATGAAGTAGTAGGGTCTTATGTTGGAGGTAGGAGGTCTTATGTTTAAATTTAGATAGGCAGTGCTTTGTTAATCAGGGGTCTTATGTTTGGCTATTAGATAGTCCGTGTTTGGGTGATTATTTGACCCTATACCAGATGACAAAAATGTAGCATGTCCAAATTGAAGCATTTGCAGATGACAAATCAAATTTGGATGACTTGTTGCAACTTCTCTCTTTAAAGGTAGAAAGCAGTGTTTAAAAAGGAGAAAATGCTGATTATCAAAAGGCTTTTTTCATTGGGATTGTTAAAACACTGTGTTTTCGGGTAAAAGATTAAAAAGAAACTTTACTAGTACATGTATTTGTCATAGTTGCTTCATTATCTATATATTTTTCACTTTTGTTTTTTGTTCCAGGAGGAGGAGAGTGACTGGGACTCCACGAAATACAGTGATGCAGAAAAACAGTTGTCAAATGGAGAAC
Organism: Tridacna gigas; assembly: GCA_945859785.2. NCBI lineage: Eukaryota > Metazoa > Mollusca > Bivalvia > Cardiida > Cardiidae > Tridacna > Tridacna gigas. The sequence continues at coordinate 61,191,928 of OX244036.2, forward strand.
CAGTTACAGGAAGTGGTCGGGTAGTAGAGGTTCACTCAGGTGATGAGGTATGTAGCATATTTGCACGCTACAGATTTTAAAACATGGGATAGTTTTGTAAAGGGTTCATCCCTACCAGACAATTCGGGGGTTTGACTTTTGTAAAACTTGTGGGTAAAGGAGAAAATGATGGTTATCAGAATTTTCTCTTTTTCCAACAATGTTTTCTGACTTTGAAAAGACAAATACTATCATTGAAGCATATTTGATTTACATTGATTTCAGCATGGACAGGTCTAAGCTTTGTCTCCTGATAGAAAGTTAACTTGTTGGTTAAATTTCAAATAAGAACAATCAGGGATTTCCCTGACCCCTGTTTCTTTGAATTTGGATCCCAAAATTTTCTAAATGACCCCCAAAATTTATATATTCATTTCAATGGGGTCAAATGACCCCCACATCAGAAAGTCCAGGGAAAACACTGGAACAGTAATTAGCTTTGTTTGTGAATACAGCCCATATCTAGGGCTGTTTTAGAAAGGTATACCCTATTTTTACAGTCACCTGAGGTAGACAGTGATCTTGAGGACACTCTGAACCCAGAGCATTCCAACATGGAGAGGGTATGTATCATTTAGTAGTATCTTTAACTCTTTACCAAACGACAAAATTTTAGACTCGTCCAAATTGAGAGCATTTGCAGACGACAAAAATGTGACTCAAAAATCGAAATTCGATTGGGAAAGGGTAGAAAACATTGTGGGAAAAGGAGAAAATGCTGGTTACCAGCATTTTCTCCTTATCCCTCAATGTTTTCAAAAGACTTCTTTTACAGGGTCGTTAAAAGTCGGGATTGTGTGGTAAAGGGTTAAACTTTTGTTGTGAGTTTGCCAAGTAAAATTTAATGGATTTGTTTGATTTGATAATTTATTTTTTATATGAAATTATGACTGACTCGGGAAGTAAAAGATACTCTGAAAAAGAACTAAACTAAAGAATGCAAGGGACAAGATTAGATGAAATGTAGAGAGTGTAAGTCAAGATCAAACGTTGTGTGATACATGTATTTTGGCTAGATCTACACCATCATATATTTAACATAGTTCTTCTATGCAAGTAAATTCTTTACTTTATAATTGACATGGGAATTCTGTCAACCGAAAATACTGCAATATTAAGGTTGTGTTAGCAAACATATTGGGTTATAGAACAAGGATTATCAAAGCATCAAAATACATTAAAATACAAAGAGAAAGCTTAATTTCATATATCTATTTTGAAAATTATTTTTCATTTCATCAAGCAGTCTAAAGATTACATTTGCTTTTATGTACTACGTTGTAAGATTATAGTTACTTTGTCATTATTTAGGCTAAACCTCAGGCAAAAGTACGTGAAAGTGCACTGGTGTTAGGGCAGAAGTTTGTTGTTTACTAAGGGTTTTAACCCTAGAGAGCATTTTTGACCTTCCATGAAACTGTTACAAATTAATTAGGTTAAGCTGCACCAATAACATGTTTTCATGACCCTGAAGATTGAGGCTTTTGAATTCATTGGGGGAAAAGGAAAAATTGCTGAGTAACCAGCATTTCCTTCTTTGCCCGCAATCTTGTCAGTTATTTCAAAGACAAATTCCGATCATTTTAGCCACATTTAACCCTTAAGCAAAATAACAAAATTCCATGACTCATTTAATTTTGAAGCATTTGCTTACAAAAGATTAAATGTGGTTCAAATAATAAGATTTGCCTTTGAAAGGACAGTAAATTTGTGGGATAAGGAGAAAATTCTGCTAACCAGCATTTTCTCTTTTTCCCACAATGTTTTCAAAAGACTTCTTCCTCAGGGTTGTGAAAATTCAGGATTTTTATGGTAAAGGGCCAATTTGTCCCCTGCAATTGCTTTGAATTTGCAAGAGTCTAAAACAGTTAACTCTTTACCACACGACAAAATTTTAGACCAGTCCAAATTGAAAGCATTTGCAGACGACAATTTCAGTATGGCTCAAATGATGCAGTTTGTCTTTGATAGGGTAGAAAACATTGTGGGAAAAGGAGAAAATGCTGGTTACCAGCATTTTCTCCTTTTCCCACAATGTTTTCAAAAGGCTTCTACATCTGGGTCGTTAAAAGTCGGGATTGTGTGGTAAAGAGTTAAGCAAGCATTACATATGAACAGTGCTCTGTGAAAAGGGGGCTTAATGCATCAGCGAAAAGTATTGACCCAGGTCAGCCTGCACAGTCTGTGCAGGCTGACCTGGGCTTAAACTTTTTGCTATTGCTCAACTTTCTGTATGTTGAAGGACCAATCTACCTCATGATTCAGTCGGTTGTTGTACAAAATGGACTTTAACCCTTTACCAGATGACAAAATTTTAGCCTTGTCCAAATTGAAAGCATTTTCAGACGACAATTTCAATGTGGCTCAAATGGTGCAAGTTTTCTTTGATAGAGTAGAAAATATTGTGGGAAAAGGAGAAAATGCTGGTAACCAGCATTTTCTCCTTTTCCCACAATGTATTCAAAAGGCCTCTTTCCCCAAGGCGTCAAAAGGCGGCATTGTGCGGTAAAGGGTTAACCCTTTTCCAAATGACAAATTTTGGACTAGTCCAAATTGAAAGAGTTTGCAGACGACAATTTTAAATTTGATGAAAATGGCAGAAAGGTCTCAAAACGGGTAGAAAACACTGTGGGAAAAGGAGAAATTGCTCGTTACGAGCAATTTCTCCTTTTCCCACAGTGTTTTCAAAAGACTTGTACTGTAGACACGTGAAAACCAGGGCTTGTTTGGGAAAGGGTTAAGGATCCATAAGGCTCATGTAATGACTTGATTGGTACCATCATGGAGATGCATTAAGCCCCTTTTTGCCAGAGCATGGCTCATTCATTTATGTCAGAAAAGTCAGATGTGGTAGATTTATGTCCTGTTTGAAATATGTGCTTTGAAAGCTTTGCTGTGTGCAGTGTTGTTTCAGGAAAAAGCGGGTAGAAAGTTTTCTGTCTTACCTTCTCATGAACTTTGGTTTCACCATTAATGAAGGATTATTTCAAGACCTATAAATGATAAACACAAGTGCTTTATCGCAACAAAGTTACAGAGAAAATAACAGAAGTGGAAGGAAATTATCAGATGAGGAATGATTGGTTTGAATTATATAGCTGTATTAACTGTTAACCAAACAGTGCCGACTTTTAACCACCCTGAGGAAGAAAGCATTTGAAAATATGGTAAAAGGAGAAAATGCTGGTAACTAGCATTTTCTCCTTTTCCCACAATGTTTTACACCTTTCCCAAAACAAATTTCAGTTTTGACTCACATTTATTTTGTCATCTGCAAGTGCTTTTAATTTTGATGATTTTGGAATTCTGTTGTTTGGTAAAGAGTTTGATATACACAATGAAATATCAATCATTTGAATATGTGGGAGATAAAGAAATTACTATGAATTATCGGAATGTAAGAAATAACAAAAAAGACATGGAAGGCTTTCCCAAAAATATGTGTACATATACATGTATTATTCTCATTGCATGTTAACCCTTTACTAAACAGTCCTATATTTTTGGTGACGCTGAGGAAGAAGGCCCTTAAAAAAACTTTTTAAGAAAAGGTGAAAATGCTGGTAACCAGTGTTTTTTCACTTTCCCACAAAGATTTCTACTTTTCGTCTGCAAATACTTTGAATTTGGACCAGTCTAAAATTTGGTCATTTGGTAAAGAGTTAATGGGTATTCTTTTCTTGTTCTGAAAAAGTACTGAAGCAGTCAGGATAGTTCAGTATAGCACTCAGAACATGTACCAAATGTGTCAATTTCGGAAAATATGTCCTTTTCAAATAAAATGGCGTTAACACCTTTTGCTCAAGTATTGGATATCTTTAGGTGCATGAATGATATTGATCACTATTTACATAATTGTTTGATACAGAGTAAAAAAAGTCCTAGACAATGGCCATGGAATTTGGTATGTAAAATGTCAGTTCAAGACATAAAAATGTACTCGGAACATGCATGCAACCTATTAACCCCCAATTTAGCTATATTCATCCAATTATCTTGTATGCATTTAACTCTTTACCAAACGACAAAATTTTAGACTTGTACAAATTGAAAGCATTTGCAGACAAAAAATTAAATGTGACTGTTATGGGACGGGTAGAAAACATTGTGGAAAAAAGGAGAAAATGCTGGTTACCAGCATTTTCTCCTTTTCCCACAATGTTTTCAAAAGGCTTCCTTTTTAGGGTCGTCAGGATTGCAAAATATACCTTTTTGATAATAACAGTTAACTCTTTACCAAACGACAAAATTTTGGAATGGACCAAATTGAAAGCATTTGCAGACGACAAATAAAATGTTACTAAAATGATGATTTCTCTTTTTACTACGGTAGAAAACATTGTGGGAAAAGGAGAAAATGCTGGTTACCAGCATTTTCTCCTTTTCCCCCCGCAATGTTTTCAAAGACCTTTTCTTTCAGGGTCGTTAAAAGTTGGAATTGTGTGGTAAAGGGTTAAATACACAAACAATCTTAAATAAAATATTTACTTCCACTTTATTTTGAAGCAGGGGCTTGAATTACGTAGGCATGAAAAGCAAGCTTTTGTCACAAATGTGTACTCATTGTAGGGTTATTATGGTAAAAAGGGTCCTTCATGAACCCTCTATGGTTACTGGTTTCCATCGGTGCTTACAAAATGATGGAATTTTTGCTCAGGCTAGAAAAAGTATAGATAATGCATGTTGTATCGATTGGGGACAAATTTAGTAATGTTTTAGAAGTAGTCTGCATCTTGACTTTTCATTTGAAGGACAAAACTGAAGTAGATGAAATAACTGATCTGCAAGAATCAAATACTAGATCTCTAGAAATTGTCCAAGAATCCACAACACCAGAAACATCAGCTCAGGATAAGTTAGCTAATACGGGAGATATCAATGCTGTAGTTATCAATGAGCTGAATGAATCCATGGATGTCAGTAATCAGGGCTCAAGATCCAGCAGTTTTGCAATGGAGCTAGCCATGGCTGTAATTGAAGAAGAGAAAACAGAAATAAGTGAGAGTGAACCTAGAATTGAGCTCTCACAGAACTCAAAATCACACAGCTCTCTGAGAACTATCATTAGGAAAGGAGCTGACAAGCTGGATGATTTTGAAACAGATGACGAAACATTTGATAGAATCGAAATGAGTCAACAGACTCAGATAGATGATCTTGGAAATACACTTTATGATAATGAGGATGTTTTGAGTACTTTAGATGTTGGCACAGGGAAACAACTTGACTTTGATAGAAGAACAAGTATATTATGTGATGATGAAAATAACCCAAATGAAATTCAAAATGAAGGTTTTGATTATGATGAAGACCAGGAGGGTTATGGAGAGCATGTGGAAAAGGCAATGGCAAATTTTGATGAAATTGAAGAGCTTATAAGTGAAGAGATTGAATTCTATGACAATAAGGAAAAGATGGAAGGAGAAGCAAGTATAAAGGATGAAATAGAGAAAAGTCTAAAAGAAGAGATTGATAAAAGTCTTGGTGAGGAGAAGGAGAGATCTTTAAAAGCACTCCCACCCAGTCCAAGTGTTGCCAGAGGTAGAATGTCTGTTACTTCCATTGGTTCAGGTGAAGGGCATGTTATAGATAGAAAAAATGCTCCAAAGTGTTTGTTTGAGTATGAACCAAGCACGACTGAGGCCGACAGTGAGCTTTCAGAAGATTCAGATGATACACTTGAGACTGAATCTCTCCATGATGACATTGCTGATGAAGATGGAGCAGTCATTCAGCCTGAAACCATTCCTGGAGTGAACAAAAAGACAGACTCCAGTAACACAAGTAGTTTAATTATTGACAGAGAGGTTGCAAAAGCTCTTCATGCAGGTTCTTCAGGCACTAATGCCAGCAAACAAGGTAGTACTGTTGTACAGCAAGATGTAAATAGAGAGAGTGTGGAACCCACCACACAGAACACTATGGATGATCAGGCATCCCTTGTTGAGGAGGCTGATGGGGATGAGGTGAATATTTTGCTGTGTGCAACAATGTCATCATGACCTTCACATGAGTGTCTAATTTTGTTCATCCTTTACCTTTTATACTGTTTAAACTCCTTTGAATGATAATAAGATTACTTAACGGAACAAAAATTCGTATTTCTAAAGAAATATACAAGAAATAGAAAAAATAGATCTGTATATTTTCTAACTAATTAGGTTAAAGAAGAGACAAATTTATTTGCTAGGAAAGACTTTCAACAATGGTATTTATTGTTGCAATTGTTGACTGATTGTTGAAAACAGAGCGATAGATTATCTTGAAGAATATTGTAATATTAGAAGTAAGATGATCACTCCTGTACATGGGCTGATATGGATCAGAATCCTGGAGTGAATAGTTTGGAATATGGAGGTATCCATGATTATGAACATTGTCCATTTCAGATATTTTAACACTATCTCAGTATTTTAAAAGTATTGTTCTGTTTCCACCTCATATTTCTGTATTCAAAGGAGGTTTTAAAGCAGTATTACAGGGTTCTTTTTGATACTGTTGTGCTGTTAAACTGACATTCTGAACAATTATTATATGTTTAACTTTTACTTTATTTACAGGCACCAACATGAACTATAATTATACTTATTTCATCATCATTTCAGATAATGTTCTCCATTATCCTTTCAGTTAATATGTGTGTTACACTGTAATCTCCGATTAAAATAGAAAACTACTTATTTCAGTATCATTTATGATAATGTGTGATCTTCATTATCATTTCAGTTAACATGTGTATCACATTTTATTTCCCAATTTTTTTACTAGTAAATCTTCCACTGCCAACACAATGGCCACCTAACTCTTTAGCAAACGACAAAATTTTAGACCATTCCAAATTGAAAGTTTTTGCAGACGACAAAATAAATGTGAATCAAATATTGAAATTTGTTTTTTGAAGAGTAGAAAACATTGTGGGGAAAGGAGAAAATGCTGGTTACCAGCATTTTCTCCTTTTCTCACAATGTTTTTTTCAAAAGGCTTCTTCTTTGGGGTCGTTAAAAGTCGGGGTTGTGTGGTAAAGGGTTAATTAGCTTTTGCAGAGAACGTATGACAAGATCAGGTCGCACAGAATATGTAGTCTGATATAGGATCTATCCCATATGCTACCAGATACTAAAATATTACCAACAGCAGCTTTAATTTCAAAAGAAACCTACTTTTAGAATAAGATTAGCAAATATATTTTGTTGGCAGTGAAAGAGTAAATTCAATGATTATCTATTGTTTCATTTAATATGTGTACCTGGCTGTACATGCCCTTTACAATGAGTGATTTTATATTCATTTTAAATAACCTTATATCACACTTTTTTCCCCAGTTTTTTCCAATAAAATCATTATCAGACAGATAATTTGTGACCATCATTACCATTTTGGTTGATAGTTATGTGTAATTCATTCTGTTCACTTTACAAACAGTTGTTCAGGTTTCATCTTAATCCATTACCAAAAAAGTAAATTTCGGACTTGACCAAATTGAAAGCATTTGCAGACGACAAATGAAATGTACCACAAGTAATGAATTTGGTTTTGATAGGGTAGAAAAAATTATGGGAATAGAAGAAAATGCTGGTTACCAGCATTTTTACCTGTTGCCTTTCAAAAGCCTTTCCTTTCCATGTTATGAAAAACTGGGATTGGCTGGTAAAGCATTAAAGCAGTGCTACAGAAAACAGTATTAACCCTTTCCCAAACGGCAAATTTTGGACTGGTCCAAATTGAAATAGTTTGCAGACGTCAATTTTAAATTTGATGAAAATGGCAGAAAATTATCAAAAAGGGTAGAAAACACTGTGGGAAAAGGAAAATTGCTCATTACGAGCAATTTCTCCTTTTCCCACAGTGTTTTCAAAAGACTTGTACTGCAGACACGTGAAAACCAGGGCTTGTTTGGGAAGGGTTAATTTTGTTAAGTACATATACATGTAAGCATGTTGAATATATTGCATGCTAATATTTGTTTGTTCTACAAAAGTTGATATTTCTCTTTTTTTGGCCTGATTTTAGACCTTTTTCCTCCATTTTTGATTTATTTATTACCACTGAGATTTCATGGTTTTGCTCATCTTTAATTCAAACCATATGAATGACGATTAAATACTGTAAAAGTGGAAATTTTTGAGACATGGAAATTTCTGTGATTTCACGAATTTGAAAAATTTGCAAACTTTTCTGTTTGCATATTTTACTGCAAATATACCAACAAATAACAAGTGTGTTGAATTCACAAAATATTCTGTATGCAAAATGTCTGTAATTGGTAATTTGTTGTCAGTAAATGTTGTCAATTTTTGCATCTACTGAAGAATTATAAGAGTTTATCAAGAAGTGTTGTGAATTATATACCTATACAGTAGACATTTTTTTCTTCTGTTTTTTTCAATGTCTGTTGCAGATAAAGAGCTTTTGGCTAAGCTCTCTACTACATGACAAGATTATGGACTTGTCCATATTGAAAGCATCTGCAGACAACAAATTAAATGTGGCTTGAATGATGAGACTAGTCTCTGAAAGGATTGAAAACATTGTGGGAAAAGGTAACCAGCATTTTCCCCTTTTCCCACAATATTTGCAGAAGTCTTTTACCTCAGGGTTGTTAGAATATGGGATGGTTTGATGAAAGGTTGAATATGGTTACGGGTGTCATTCATAACATTTGAAATAGTAAACATCTTGAAACAAATGGCCAAGTGAGCTGTTGCCGTAGTATAACTGAATTTTCTTTTTAAAGCAATGTAGAAAAAAATATATTTAGATTAAGACTGTGATGAATTCGATTGAAATCTTGTTCTACATAATTATAGCTTTAACCCTTTACCACACAGTCCCGAGTTTTAACGACACTGAGGAAAAAGCCTTATGAAAACATTGTGGGAAAAGGAGAAAATGCTGGTAACCAGCATTTTCTCCTTTTTCCACAATGTTTTCTACCCTATCAGAGACAAATTCCATCATTTGAGCCACATTTGAATTCTCGTCTGCAAATGCTTTCAATTCGATTTGGTCTAAAATTTGTTGCATGGTAAAGAGTTGTCCCAGTGTCATACAAGTTACAATGTATACAAACCTGGTGCGAATGATAAAGATTAGAAACTTTTGACAAGAAGAAAATCTTTCTGGAATAGATATAGAAATCAGTGAAGGATAAGGAAAGTTTGCTCCAAAGAAGCAACTGCTCCATTTCCAACAATGTTATCATGTCTTTTGCAGACGTGTAGAACTTTATATTTGTCTTGCTAGTTATTCAAATTTTTACCAGAGAACAAAATTTTAGATTCATTGAAATTGGGGGCAGTTGCAGGCAACAACTTAAATGTGGTTTAAACCACTTGATTTTTCTTTCACTCAATAGAAAATATTGTGGGAAAAGGAGAAATAGAAAGTTGCCGGCATTTTTTTTCCTTTTTTCATAATATTTTCAAGAGCTTCCTTCCTCTGGGTCATCGAAATTTGGGATTGGTTGGTAAAGGCTTAGAGAAAAATGTATGCAGATATATAAACAACTTCATTGGTTACAGACTAGCCAATGGGATTCCACAGAAGGAGAGTACACACCCAGAACGCCCAGAGAGGATACCAAACTTCAGAACAAGGTAATTATAGTAAACAATGATTTTGATCTTCAGGGCACCACTTTGAACATAGAGTCCTTTTGAAATTTGTTGTTGAGTAATATCTGTTAACACTTTACCAAATGACAAAATGTAGACTGGTCCATATTGAAAGCATTTGTAGATGACAATAAAAAGGTGAATCAAATGATGTAAATTCTCTTTGATAGGGTAGAAAACATTGTGGGAAAAGGAGAAAATGCTAGTTACTAGCATTTTCTCCTTTTCCCACAATGTTTTCAAAAGGCTTCTTCCTTTGGGTTGTTAAAACTTGGGACTGTGTGGTAAAGGGTTAAAGATTTAAGCCTGTATTGACCAACCATTCTGAATAACATTCTTAGTCTAATTGTCAAAAATTTTCTAGGTTTAGAAAGCAACACAATTTGCAATTGATAAAGCCATTCAGAATTTGTATTTCTCTCTGAATAGGGTTAAGACAAAAAATGAAATTTAGACTTGTTGATGAATACGAACCCTTATATCTTTTTCACTTTCATAGACTTTTCATGATCATACTGGAATCTGGGCTTTTTCACTTATCAAGCACAGTGTTTGCACTTGTATCAGAATAAGAAATATCCCATTGTTATATCAATATTTGTCTTTTTTGGGAGACATCTGTAAATGTACCTGAACTAACACAAAATGATCCCATGTTTGTACAGCCCTACTCTTCATACAGAGAGTCAGTACAGTGCTGCAGGCTAGATATAGAGTCACGTCTGCAGCCGCCATTTGTGTCAAAATGATTGCATTTTTAGAAAGGAGTGTAGTGTTTTTGTCCTTTCAAAGACAAGCGCCATCATTTTGTAACATTTGTTGTTTTGTCTGCAAATGCTTTCTAATCTCGTCTAAAACCTTGTTGTCTGATAAAGACTTAACCCCTTAACTCTTTACCAAACGACAGAATTTTAGACCAGTCCAAATTGAAAGCATTTGCAGATGACAAATTAAATGCAACTTAAGAATTGAAATTTGTTTTGGAAAGGGTAGAAAACATGGTGGGAAAAGGAGAAAATGCTGGTTACCAGCATTTTCTCCTTCTCCCACAATGTTTTCAAAAGGCTTCTTTCCCAGGGTCGTTACAAGTCGGGATCATGTGGTAAAGAGTTGAAACACAAATCAGATGGCTTTTGAAAACATTGATGGAAAAGGAGAAAATGCTGGTAACCAGCATTTTCTCCTTTTTCCACAAAGTTTTCTACCCTATCAGAGACAAATTCCATCATTTGAAACACATTTAAATTGTCATCTGCAAATGCTTTTAATTTAGGCAAGTCCACAAATTTTGTTGTGTGGTAAAGAAATAAATACTGCTATGCACTTTTATCTGTTTTCAGGCTGTGAGCCCAGAAGTAAAGGATTTTGAATTTGAGGATGAGGAAGATGAAATAGATGATCACATAGAAGAGGCTGTTACGGCCTTCAACACAAGTAGCCCCGCCCAGCAGACATACACTCCCAGTATCCCATCCTATCAGACGCCAGAACCTACCTCTGACTCCTCCCACCAAAGGACACACAGTACCCCAGACCCGCCCACAACTAGCACATCAGCTGCTGTAAGGACTGTGATCACAGCGGACCGTGAGGAACCAGCTCGGGCGCAGGCTCCACAGGAAGAGGAGGAAGATGGAGATTCCAACTGGGACTCTGAGGTGTGTGGATTATATCAGTAACTGTACAAATACATACAGAATATTATGTTGTAACTTTTCTGGGGCTTGTATTTAATATCTTGTAAGACTGAAGTTGAAGTAAGATGTCAAAATTTTCTTATGCTTTGAAAAGAATACAAATTTCCATGAAAGTTGATATGACATAATATTCCTTTTATTGTATACATGTATGTGCAAAGATTGGCAGCTAAATAATTGCAATTATGGGCAGTTTATTGAAAATGGTAAGAAATTAAAAACAAATGTCTGTTTAGTGGTTGAAAACCTTTTTTATGAATGGTTGATGATTACTGTAATATTTTGATGAATCAAATTGGACAGCAAGCTCAAAGTAGTCTGCAGGGGGGGTTAACTCTTTACCAAACAAAATGTTAGACTTGTCCGATTTGAGCTTAAAGACCTGAAAACAACTCGTTAAATGTGGCTCAAATTTTTTAAATTTTTCTGTGAAAGGGTAAAGAAACACTGGGGGAAATGGAGAAAATCCTGGTTACCAGCATTTTCTCCTTTTCCTGCAGTGTTTTCAAAAGCTTTCTTCTTCATGGTCATACAAACATGGGATCGTATGGTAAAGGGTTAAGTCATCATACCATACTTGGGACCATGTTTGATGCTGTGTGGATGTAGAATTTTTTTTTCGGTCATGTCCGATTTTTTAGCGTTTGATGCATGTCACCTGTCTTAACCAGAAATTTTAACGGTATGTAGTATTAGGTTTTACATTGGAACAGTGGACAGCTGTTTAACCCTTTACCAAACAACAAAATTTTAGACTGGTCCAAATTGAAAGCATTTGCAGACGACAAAAAAAAATGTAACTAAAAAATTGAAATTTGTTTTGGGAAGAGTAGAAAACATTGTGGGAAAAGGAGAAAATGCTGGTTACCAGCATTTTCTCCTTTTCCCACAATGTTTTCGAAAGGCTTCTTTCACAGGGTCGTTGAAAGTCGGGATTGTGTGGTAAAGAGTTAAAAGTATTGAGAGAACAAGAGTTATTGTTTGTAACAAGAAATTGCTTCCTATTTAAATGTTTTCCATATGGTTTGAATAACAGGCATTGCCTTCCAAGACATAATTAAAATACTTATCAAAACGCCACTAAATATATCTAATAGACAAACAAAATCATGTGTACAATGTTTAAACCTGGGCCCCTCATTCCTATATGTGCATGTATGGTTTTGCATATTCTGATCATGATTCTCAAGATAGTGTTGTGTGATTAACTCTTTACCACACAATCCCGACTTTTAACAACCCTGAGAAAGAAAGCTTTTGAAAATATTGTTGGAAAAGGAGAAAATGCTGGTAACCAGCATTTTCTCCTTTTCCCACAATGTTTTCTACCCTTCCTAAAACAAATTTCAATTTTTGAATAACATTTGTTTTGTCATCTGCAAATGCTTTCAATTTCAATTTTCATAACATTTTTCAAGACTGATTTAACCCTTTGCCACACAGTGCCACCTCTTAACGATTCTGGGAAAGAAGCCTTTTGAAAACATTGTGGGAAAAGGAAAAAATGCTGGTAACCAGCATTTTTTCCTTCTCCCACAATGTTTTCTGCCCTATCAAAGAAAATTTGCACCATTTGAACCACATTGAAATTGTCATCTGCAAATGCTTTCAATACAGACAAGGCTAAAGTTTTGTTGTATGGTAAAGAGTTAACCCTTTACCACGCAATCCCAGGTTTTCACGACCCTACAGAAAAAGCCTTTTGAAAACATTGTGGGAAAAGGAGAAAATGCTGGTAACCAGCATTTTCTCCTTTTCCCACAATGTTTTCGACCCTTTTGAGAACAAATTTTCAATTTTTAGCCACATTTATTTTGTCGTCTGCAAATGCTTTGAATTTGGACTAGTCCAAAATTTTGTCGTTTGGTAAAGAGTTAATAAAATTTTATCCCAATTGCCAACTTATTTTTGATCCTATATGTCTCACACTTCAGGATGAAGTCCAGTCAGATGAGGAAGCCCAAGAAGATGTTGGTGTTGGGGTCATGCATCAGAACGAGACACCCAGAACAGCCCGCTCTCAGACATCCCACACAGCCTCGGATGAGGAATCGGCAAGTGAATGGGAGCTAGAGAGACAGAGGGTGAGTTAAAGTCTAAAACAAAATGTTCATTATTTGAAATGATGCGGCTTCTTTTAGATATGACCTCTTTACGTTTATGGGAAGTGCACATTACGATCAGACTGTACAAAATGCAAGCATTACTTATGTCCATGGCTGTGAAAGGGTCATGCCACAATATTTTGAAATATAGTCTTCAGCAAGACAAAATGTCTGCAAAATGGTAAAGGTGTTAAGCAAAGATTTTTGTGAATTAACCCTTTCCCAAACAAGCCCTGGTTTTCATGTGTCTGCAGTACAAGTCTTTTGAAAACACTGTGGGAAAAGGAGAAATTGCTTGTAACGAGCAATTTCTCCTTTTTCCACAGTGTTTTCTACCCTTTTTGAGACCTTTCTGCCATTTTCATCAAATTTAAAATTGTCGTCTGCAAACTATTTCAATTTGGACCAGTCCAAAATTTGTCATTTGGGAAAGGGTTAAAAGCTAAGTAGATCTGGTGCATTGCTGAAAATCATGAGTAATTTCTCCTTTTCATGCTGTGTTTTCAAATATGGTCTTGCTTGATTCAGGTAGGTCAAAAATGTAAATATTTAAAGTAAGTATTCAAATTGTCTCTAATTCATACAGTCCATTTAACAAAACTGGTCCTTTTGTGGCCAATAGAATGCTCAGAATGTGGAGTCAGATCTTTGACCTACATTTTCTGCTGTTGTTTGAGACTTTCTTGTAAAATCAGCCTTCAGATCACAATGTCTACATCCTTGTTATTGACATTATACTTCCCCTAATGTATATCATCTTTTGGAATGATTGTGGAACAAAGAGAAGATGTTGGTGACCTGCAATTTCTCCTATTCCCACAATATTTCCATCTCTCAAGGTAAATCTTAACATTTGAGCTTCAGTTGATATTTTTCTGCAAATGCTTGAAAGATGGTCAAGTCTCAAATTCTGTCTTCTTGTAGAGTTACATGTCCAGTGGGCTTTTTTTGGTGCCCACAGGGTTAACTCTCTTAACTCTTTACCACACAATCCCAACTTTTAATGACCCTGAGAGAGAAGCCTTTTGAAAACATTGTGGGAAGAGGAGAAAATGCAGGTAACCAGTATTTTCTCCTTTTCCCACAATGTTTCCTACCCTTTCCAAAACAAATTTCATTTTTTTAGGCACATTTATTTTGTCGTCTGCAAATGCTTTCAATTTGGGCCAGTCTAAAATTTTGTTGTTTGGTAAAGAGTTAACCTTTTATCACACAGTCATGAGTTTGACGACCTTGAAAAGGAAGAGTTTTGACAACACTCTTTCAAAGACAAATTCAATCATTTTAGATTCAGTCATTGTCGTCTGCAAATGCTTTGAATTAAGACAAGTCTAAAATTTTGTTGATTGGTAAAGGGTTAAACCTGCCTTATTTTATAAGGAAAAACAAAAACAAGAAGAAGCAGAGAGACTCCTTAGGGAAGAAGAGGAGAGAGAAAAAAAGGAAGAAGAGCTGAGAAAGTTAGCAGAGCTGGAAGAAGAGGAAGAAAGGCAGAGACAGTGGGAAGAAGATGAACGAAGAAGGCAGGAACAGTTAGAACGTGAAGCCCAAGCTGAACTTGAGGTTAGTGTTGGTGTTTAATTTCTTTAAGCAAACAAAATTTTGGACCAGTCTGTATTTATGCTTAACCCCTTACTGCACAATCCTTTTCCCACAGTGTTTTCAAAAGGCTTCTTGTTCAGGGTAGTTACAACTCAGGATTGTGTGGTAAAGGGTTAAGCCTATACAACACGACAAAATTTTAGACCCATCCAAATTGAAAGCATTTGCAGACGACAATTTCAGTGTGGCTCATATGGTATGATTTTTCTCTGATAGGGTAAAAAACATTGTGGGAGAAGGAGAAAATGCTGGTTACCAGCATTTTCTCGTTTTCTTGCGATGTTTTCAAAAGGCATCTTCACCAGGGTCATTTAAAGTCTGCATTGTGTGGTAAAGGGTTAAAGCATCTCAGTATGCGTTATACCAAGTAAGTCATCACATGATTTTCGATACATTAAATCTATATAGTCTAACTACTGACTGAAACTTAAGGTAGAATGGTCCTTTGACATGCAGATGTTTGACCTATAGCAAAAAGTTTCAATCCAGGGCAGCTCGTGCAGACTGGACAGGACAGGCTGACCTGGGTTGAGGCTTTTTGGAAGATGCATGAAACCCCCTTTTCACAGAGCATCATTTATATACTATGACAGTCAAACCCCTCTAAATGGCCACCTCTGTTAAGCTACCTGCCTGCCGAAGGGGCTAGCATTTCTCTTCCAAAATTTGAAAAATTAAAGCAAGTTTACCTTTTGTTAGTAATGCACCTGTTTAACTCTTTACCAAACGACAAAATTTTAGACCAGTCCAAATTGAAAGCATTTGCAGACGACAAAATTAATGTGACTAAAAAATTGAAATTTGTTTTGGGAAGGGTAGAAAACATTGTGGGAAAAGGAGAAAATGCTGGTTACCAGCATTTTCTCCTTTTCCCACAATGTTTTCAAATCGCTTTTTTCACAGGGTCGTTAAAAGTCGGGATTGTGTGGTAAAGATTTAATGGAAATATCTTTTGATAATTCCCTGGCTGCTTGCTTAACTCTCTTCCAAACAAAGAGTTTTAGACTGCCCAAATCGAAAGCGTTAGTAGACAACAAATGTTACTTAACCCTTTATTACATGACAATCAAAGTGTAGACCAGTCCAAATTGAAAGCAATTGCAGACAATAAATTAAATATGCCTGAAAAATCAAACTTTTTGGGGGGAAAGGTAGAAAACACTGTGGGAAAATGCTGGTCACCAGTATTTTTTCGTTTTCTCGTAAAGCTTATTTTTCTCAGGGTTTTTAAAATTCAAGATTGAGCGATAAAGGGTTTAATGATAAGATTTGACTTCAAAATGGTAGAAAACATGAGTACAAGAAGTTGCTGGTTACCAACATTTTCTCCTTTTCTATCAAAGTTTTCAAAAGCCTTTATTTCTGGCTTGTTAAAACAGGGCATAATTGGTTAAAGTGTAGATCTTAGTGAAGTTCAACAAGTATTTATACCAGACTTGTAATTTTTGTGCGTGCTTGCATGTGCATGATATATTTGAACTGTTGCTATATACCGATGTGTTTTTTTTTGCTCCACTGGCCGAAGGCCAGCGGACTTATGTCATGGCCCGGTGTCCGTCGTGCGTCTGTGCGTCCGTCCGTTAACTTTTATTTCAAACATCTTCTTCTCTGAAACTACCCATCCAATTTTCATGAAACTTCACAGAAATGATCCTGCCATGGTCCTCTTCAGAATTTCTTGAAAGAATTTGATTCCTTCAAAAACTCTGGTTGCCATGGCAACAAAACTGAAAAATATTGGAAATCTTTAAAAATCTTCTTGTCTGAAACCATAAGGCGTAGGGCTACCAAATTTGGCATGTAGCTTTATGTAGTAGACCTCTATCATGTTTCTTCAAATTATAGCCCTGGGGTCAAAATTGGCTCTGCCCCAGGGGTCACAAGTTTTACATAGGCTTATATAGAGAAAACTTTAAAAATCTTCCAGTACCTAGCCATAAGGCCTAGAGCTACCAAATTTTGCATGTAGCTATATCTAGTGGGCCTCTACCAGGCAGGCCAAACTTTTAGCCCTGGGGTCAAAATTGGCCCCGCTGCAGGAGTAACAAGTTTTACATGGGCGTACATAGTGACAACTTAAGAAATCTTCCAGTACCTAGCCATAAGGCCTAGAGCTACCAAATTTTGCATTTAGCTTGATCTGGTGGGGGTCTACCAAAAGTGCCCAAATTACAGTCCTGGGGTCAATTTGGCCTCATGCTCGGGGGGGGGGGGGGGGAAGGTTCACAAGATTAACATGGGCTTACATAGGGAAAACTTTTAAATCTTGGTGTACATAGCCATAAGGCTTAGGGCTACCAAATTTTGCATAATTACAGCTCTATCTAGTGGACAACTACAAAGAGGGCCCAAGTTACAACCCTAGGATCAAGTTTGGCCCTGCACCAGGGGTCACAAGTTTTACATGGGTATACGGAGTGAAAACTTCAGAAACCGTCTTGTTACTAGCCATAAGGCAAGAACTCCCAAATTTGGTCATAAACATGTACTTATAGGGTGAAAATTCAAAAAATCCTTCTGCTCCTAACCGCAAACCCAAGGGCTACCAAATCTGGAGCACTTTTGATTTTTTTTTTAAATTAGCCTTGCATCAGGGGTCTTATGTTTTACAGAGGCTTCATATGGACGAAACTTGAAAATCACCGTATTTATAACCATACAGCATAGACTTGTATTATTTTGGCATGTGGCTTTATCTTGTGGACCTCTACCAGGGTTCAAGTGATTATCGCTCTGGGATCTAAAATGGCTTTTCCCTGTGGGTCTCAACTTTAACATGGGCTTTTACAGAGAAAACTTTGTAAGTCTTCATTTTGAAACCATTTGGCTCAGAATTTAAATGTTTAGTATTGATGGTTTATATTTATAAGCCAGTGGAGCGATACAGGGCCATCATGGCCCTCTTGTTTTTCAGTTATATTTTTGTGCATGAATTAGTATTTTCGACTGTATAAATTTTGACAGCGTGAGATCCGAGAATCTCAGGAGATATCGGATGTAAGCGACTTTGTTGACGATGAAGATGACATTTTACCTGAGGATGATAAGCAACCCAAGGCCCTGGACAACAAATACGAGTTGTCAGATCACCAGGACTCAGAGAGGTCCGAGCCCACTGAAGAGATAGTCAAGTCCCATAACTCTGACAGAAGTAACCCCTTATCCCCTAGAAATGTAGGTTAAATTTTGTTTTTGTTTTGTTTACTTTATGTTTCATTTGAACCAACTTTTTAGCTCACCTGAGCACGAAGTGCTAAGGTGAGGTATTGTGATGGGTCATTGTCCGGCGTCCATCTGTCCGTCTGTTCACAATTCCTTTAAACATCTTCTCCTCCTAAACCACTGGGCCAATCTTGATGAAACTTGGCAGGGATGTTCCTTGGGTGAAGCTCTACCAAAGCTGTTCAAGAGATTGAATTCCACCCAAAACTCCGGTTGCCATGGCAACAGAAAGGAAAAAAATAGGAAAATCTTTGAAAATCTTCTTCTCTGAGTCTAGAAGGCATGAAGCTTTGATATTTGGTATGTACCATTTCCTAGTGGACCTCTACCAAATTTGTTCATATGATGCCCCTGGGGTCAAAACTGGCCCCGCCACGGGGGTCACAAGTTCTAACGTAGGAACAAAGAAGGAAAACTTTAAAATTCTTCTTCTCTCAAACTGGAAGGCGTGGAGCTTTGATATTTGGCATCTAGCATCTCCTAGTGGACCTCTACCAAGTTTGTTCATATAATGCCCCTGGGGTCAAAACTGGCCCCGCCCCGGGGGTCACAAGTTTAGAACATAGGAACAAAGAAGGAAAACTTTAAAAATCTTCTTCTCTGATTTTAGAAGGCGTAGAGCTTTGATATTTGGTATGTAGCATCTCCTAGTGGACCTCTACCAAGTTTGTTCATATGATGCCCCTGGGGTCAAAACTGGCCCTGCCCCGGGGGTCACAAGTTCAAACATAGGAACAAAGAAGGAAAACTTTAAAATCTTTCTTCTCTGAAACTGGAAGGCGTGGAGCTTTGATATTTGGCATCTAGCATCTCCTAGTGGACCTCTACCAAGTTTGTTCATATGATGCCCCTGGGGTCTAAATTGGCCCTGCCCCTGGGGTCACAAGTTTCGAACATAGGAACAAAGAAGGAAAACTTTAAAATTCTTCTTCTCTGAAACTGGAAGGCGTAGAGCTTTGATATTTGGTATGTAGCATCTCCTAGCGGACCTCTACCTAGTTTGTTCATACGATTCCTCTGGGGTCAAAACTGGCCGCGCCCGGGGGATCACAAGTTTCGAACATAGGAACAAAGAAGGAAAACTTTAAAATTCTTCTTTTCTAAACCTTGAAGGCATAGAGCTTTGTAATTTGGTATGGAGTGAAACTGTTCTAATTTGTTAGCCCACCTGAGCACAACATGTTCAGTCAGTTCGAAATTGGGTCATCCGGGGTCATAAACTAGGTCACTAGGTCAAATTAAAGAAATACCTTGTGGGCACTCTAGAGGCTACATTTATTGCTCAAATGACCTGAAATTTGGTCAGAATGTTTGTCTTGATAAAATCTCGGATGAGTTTGGATTTGGGTCACCTGGGATCATAAACTAGGTTACTAGTTCAAATTAAAGTTATACCTTGTGGGCACTCTAGAGGCCACATTTTTGTCTCTATTGACTTGAAAATTGGTCAGAATGTTTGTCTTGATAAAATCTCACATTAATCCGAATTTGGGTCATGTGGGGTCTTAAATTAGGTCACTAGGTCAAAGTAAAGAAATACCTCGTGTGCACTCTAGAGGCCACATTTATTGTTCAATTGATTTGAAAATTGGTCAAAATGTTTGTCTTGATGAAATCTAGGATGACTTCAAAATTGGGTCACCTGGGCTCATAATCTAGGTCACTAGGTCTAATTAAAGAAATACCTTTAGGGCACTCTAGAGGTCACATTTCTTGCTCAATTGACTTGAAAGTTGGTCAGAATGTTTGTCTTGATGAAGTACCGGGTGAGTTTGAAATTGGGTCAGCTGGGGTCATAAACTAGGTTACTGGGTCAAATTTAAGAAACACTTCGTGGGCACTCTAGAGGCCACATTTATTGCTCAATTAACTTGAAAACTGTTCAGAATGTTTGTCTTAATAAATTTTTTGATGAGTTCTGAATTGGGTCACGTGGGGTGATAAATTAGGTCACTAGGTCAACTTACGGAAATTCCTTATGGACACTTTAGAGGCCACATTTTAAGCTCAATTGACCTGACAATTGGTCAGAAATTGAATTATGCACGTTGAGTGAATTTCGCCTATTGACTCAGGTGAGCGATCCAGGGCCATCATGGCCCTCTTGTTTATCCTTCTACCTGGAACATTTTTTACCACATCAGGAGCTGTATTCAACAACCAATCAGAAGTTAATTCTAATTTTGTATTTGAAGAATTGCTGTCTGAATGGCTGAGATAGAATGTCCCAGCCAATCATATAGCTAGTTTTTAAAGTTAGAGCTAGAGCACCATTAGGTTGATAAATATGGCACTGATGAATTCCTCCATGTCCAACCTACGGTATTTATTTTGAGAAAAGATAAAGTCCCATAACTCCTATAAGAACAGTCTGTGTTTCTAAGAAATGCCAAAGGTGACAGTCCTCTTGTATGATCCCTTTTTTTCCCAGTTTCCTGGTTTTGGGCACTTTTGTTGTTGTCTTATAAATCCTTCCCTACATACATATAATCTAGTTATGTTATGAAATCCTCAATGAAGATACAAGAGAATGAACATGATTAATGCAGACCTAACCTAACCCTTAAAGTACCTTTCACTGCTTAAGTTGCTTTTGCAGCCAGTGTAGATCAAGATCAGACTGCACAAAACATTCAGTCTTTGATCTCTACTTTCTGCTTTGCCAAGACATTCCAGACAAAGTCATTCTTAACATTGCTCTTATTAAGATCTTGTATCTGAAATGACAATGCTTGCTTGGTATATTTGGTGCTCTAAGGGTTAATTGATCTACTTGAGTTAGTCATTAATAGTACTATATCAGGTGTGAGACTTCTGAAAAATTCAAACCCTAATGTCAGCTTCTAGTTCATTTTTTTCCTGCCAAATTCAGTTTGTTGATAAAGTTTATTGGCATTTAAGATATAAATTATATTTGTAACGCCATAATTGAAAAAGTAGATAATCCAGACTTAGATCAGTCTGAAAACATGTGGTGCAGACTGAATTTGGTCTGTACCCTCTGTAAAATACATCTGTTTTTGTATATGTCAGGATAAGCGTTAGTAATGTAAAATGACTGTTTTCTTGATTTCAATTTAACTCTTGGACTGTTATGAAAAGTAACTCCTTACCACACAACAAAATTTTAGACATGTCCAATTCCAAAGCATTTGCAGACAGCAAATTAAATGTGGTGCAAATTGTGGAAGGTGTCTTTTGATAGAGTAGAAACCACTGCGGGAAAAGGAGAAAATGCTGGTTACCAGCATTTTTTCTGTGTAGCACAATGTTTTCAAAAATGTTCTTTCTCAAGGTCATTAAATGTCAGGATTGTGTGATAAAGGGTTAAACACTGTGATTTAATTCCATGTATAAGACTCTTTTTGCAAAACGCTGTTTTGACCAGAGCATCTCTTGAAATATTTGAGGATATACATTAGTCTGGTACCCCACCATACTACAAGAGTATGTCAGGCAAAGCGCAATAATGGCGGCCCCCGTTGATAATATGCAGAGGTAACAGGATATTGTTGTTTCACTTGATCAAATTGGATCATAGCTGCATTCAAAACAGATCGGTTGAAACAAAGTAATGGCAGTGAAGTTTTTTAATTGTCATTCTTATTTAGCAAGAAAAACTAAAAATCAGAAATGCTTTAAGTATCCAAAATATCATTGGATTGATATAAAGTCCGAAAACAGGGCTACTTTTAAAATGATTCATAGTCAAATTTGTATTTAAACCATATCCCAACAGCACAATGTAGATTCGGTAATGTATATTTTGTACAAAATTGGTCTCATTTTTTCGCTGATTAAACTTGATCACGTGAAATTGGGAAAAACAGCATAGCATGTAGGGCTACGATTGAGGACGCCATGGAGACTGCCATTATTGCTCTTTACCTGACGCCATAATGTATTGGTAGGGGCAGGTAATCAAGACTAGATATAGATCAATTATCAGACTGCTTTTGCCAGCAATGATGACTTGAAACCAGACTGCGCGAAATTATAATCTTCACTGTCCAGTATTTTTAGTTGAGCTGGCATAAATAGCCCAGAATTGCAATATTTTGATCTTTAGGTTGGGAAAAAAAAAATGTCCATATCATGTATTTATTAATTTTAATAGTTAAAATGTTGTTGATTGTTGTTGTTCCACTAGTTAGAAAGTCTAACACAATTGATTTGGTTCCTTTCACTGTTTTAGAAAGTAATCCTGCAGTGTTGTCCTTTTGCTGTTAAAACAACATATTTACATCCGTGCTGCAAAACAATGTGACAGCTGCAGAATATGCTAGTAATGAGCAAAATTTTGATTTGCAACTGGAGCATGTTTTCCCACAATGTATTCTACCCTATTGAAGCATTTTCTTCTTTTCCCACAATGTCTTCAAAGGCCTTCTCCATCAGGGGTGTTAAAAATAAGGGTTGTGCGGTAAAGTGTTAATCATGAATGACAAAAAAACAGTGGGATAGAGAATGTTCAGTGATGACCTATTTTCTGATTACAAGAAAACATTTATAAATGTAATGGTAGTAAAGAAACTTACACAGATCTTACTAAATTATTGCACTGAGTGATTAAATCACTATTTTTAGCGAGAACTTAAGAAACCTCCACCAAAGCTGAATGTTTTCAAGTTCATGCAACCGTCCAAAGAGGGGAAAAACCCAGTGCAGGTAGGTCATCTTTAAAGGTCATGGGTCAAGGTCATTACAGGTTCTTGTCTGATTGGCTTAAGCTTGTTGCATGCAAAGAAAGGAAAAATGAAGTGCAACTAGTCATCCTTTTCTCTTTACCTGACAACAAAATTTTAGACCAGTTCAAAGTATTTGCAGACAACAAAATAAACTTGACTCAGAAATTGAAATACGTTTTTGGGAGGGTAGAAAACATCGTCGGACAAGGAAAAAATGCTGGTTACCAGCATTTTCTCCTTATTCCATGTTCTTAAACTCTGGATTGAGGTAAAGGGTTAAAGGTCATGGTCATTAGCAATTTGGTCTTGCAAGTGAAGTGATTACCGGTATGATTGTCAATCATTCATGTTTTTATCATTAGTGAATTTGTTACTGTACTCGCTCCAAAATGACCTATAAATCTAAATTTAAAACTGAAAAAGAAAAAAAAATGTTTTGAAAAGTTTGAAGTTGTATAATAAGCAAAGTAAGAAAAGGATGAATAGCTATTAACATTTTACCAGACAACAAAATTTTAGCCTTGTCCAAATTGAAAGCATTTGCAGACGACAATTTCAGTGTAGCTCAAATGGTGCAATTTTTCTTTGATAGGGTAGAAAACATTGTGGGAAAAGGAGAAAATGCTGGTTACCAGCATTTTCTCCTTTTCCCACAATGCTTTCAAAAGGATTCATTCCCAGGGTCGTTGAAAGGCGGGATTGTGCAGTAAAGGGTTTGGAAGCATATGATTATTTTTCTTCCATAATGTTTCTATAAGTTACTTGCAGCCAAAAAATAAAGCCAATAAAAACAATTATAATTAAGTTCAAAGTTCAAAATACAGTATGTCTTGATTCTGGTTGTGATTACCCGAATAAGCAGTGGAAATCTTTGAAGTTGTTCATACAAATGGATTTAACAGAAGACAATAACTTAAGCCTGAAGCTGCTAAGCGTGACTCACTGACCTTTTGCGGACAGTGTAGATCAAGATCAGACTGCACAGAATGTGCAGTCTGATCTTGGATCTACATTGTTTGATACAGAGATATTGTTCCCCCCAAAATAAGTTTGAAATAACATAGTTCGGGTTTTTACTATCATCTAAGAATGATTTAATTTATTTAGCGGGATAAGAGTTAACAGGTTTTCATGTTTAATGAAGAAATTAACATAATAATCATGTCTTTCAAGCATCTAATAAATACAGGGATTTTTGTGTGCATGCTTCTAACCCATTTTATATTATCTCTTTACCATATGACAAAATTTAAGACTCATTGTCCAAATTGAAAGAACTTGCGAACAATAAGTAAAAGGTTGCTCAAATGATGAGTTTAGTGCTTGAAAGGGTAGAAAACATTATGGGAAAAGGAGAAATGCTGGTTACCAGCATTTTCTTTTGTTCACACAATGTTTTCAAAAGCTTAATTTGCCAGGGTCATTAAAACTCAATATTGTGTGGTAAAGGGTTACTTTGGTTTACCTTGTTTGCTAAAAGTAATATGCATAAGGCACTGTATAGACCAATGAGATTTTCTGTGAGCTTTACCCCATGTGATGTTAATTTTGTCATTTCATTGGTCAGTTGTTATTACTTTAGTGTCTGGAAATATTACTGTTACTATATTTAAATGCTGGGCATGAGCCTAGACTTTACTATAGCATGAAATCTTGTTTGTATTTTGATCTGTTCAATTTAAATTATTTCTGATTATAGGAGTTAGTTGGTAAGAACTGAATTATTTTTGTATCAACATTTTCTCATAAAAGTTGGGATAGAGAAAAATGTTTGAATTACACATTTATGTAAGTGTTCGACAATCACCTTTTGCGGCACAGTCCCGAGTTTTAACAACCCTGAGACAGAAGCCTTTTGAAAACATTGTGGGGAAAAGGAGAAAATGCTGGTAACCAGCATTTTCTCCTTTTCCCACAATGTTTTCTACCGTATCATAGAGAAATTTCCCCATTTGAGCCACCATTACTATGTCGTCTGCAAATGCTTTCAGTTTGGCCCAGTCGAAAATTTTGTCACTTGGTAAAGGGTTAAGAAGCATTATACCAGATTTTGTTTGGCAAGATTTTAGAAAATCTTAGACAGACTGCTAATTTACAATGTGTTCAAAGATGGCTTTAAAATTGAAACAGAAAGACAGGCCATGTTGAAAACACAAAGGAATTACCAAGATTTTTTTGAAATGAATTTACGTTAAAATTTCTTTTTGTTAGTAACGATATAGCCCTACTTGCATGGCAAGGGATACATTCATTTTCAAAATGGAAAATTACTGTTTGGCCTGATAGCTCAGTTTGAAGTCGCCAACCATAATTTTGCTGGTTCCAGGTTAGAGTCCCATCAGAGACAATTTTATTTCAGCATTCTTTTTTGCTTGTTTGATTTTCCCCAACTAGGGGTAAATAGTTACGTCCTTGCATCTTTGCAGGCCAAGGAGTGACAATCACTGCATGGATCTTACGAGACCAATGTAGTGACTGTCTTCCTTGGCTTACGAAGATGCTTCCTTGTGATATCACTTTTCTCCTTTGAAAAAAATTGGGGTCAAAATTTTGTTTAACTCTTTACCACATGACAAAATTTTAGACTGGTCCAGATTGAAAGCATTTGCAGACGACATAATGATTGTCACTGAAAATTTGAAATTTGTTCTTGGAAGGGTAGAAAACATTGTGGGAAAAGGAGAAAATGCTGTTTACCAACATTTTCTCCTTTCCCTACAATGTTTTCAAAAGGCTTCTTTCTCGTGAAATCCCAGGATTGTTTGGTAAAGGGTTAACTTTTTACCAGACAAGAAAATTATAGACCGATTCAAATTCAGTACATTTGCAGACGAGTAATAAAATGATGTTCAAATGATGGGATTTGCATCAGAAAGGGTAGAAAAGGAGAAAATGTTGGTTACCAGCATTTCTCCTTTTCCCACTGAGTTTTCAAATGCCTTTTACATCAAGGTTCATAAAACTCAAGATTGTTTGGTAAAGGGTTGACATCCATTTAATCTTTAACCCTTTACCACACAATCCTGACTTTTAACGACCCTGAGGAAGAAGAAGCCTTTTGAAAACATTGACAGAAAAGGAGAAAATGCTGGTAACCAGCATTTTCTCCTTTTGCCACAATGTTTTCTACTCTTCCCAAAAGAAATTTTAATTTTTGAGTCACATTTATTTTGTTGTCTGCAAATGCTTTCAATTTGGACGAGTCTAAAATTTTGTCGTTTGGTAAAGAGTTAAAGTGTCAGAAACGAAATCTGCAGGCTGACATGGGTTGATACTTTTTGCAGATGCAAAATTGCCCATTTTTTCACAGGGCATGGCTTGTGTACCTTTTTATCTTTTTTTACATTGTTAAATCTCATTGTATTTTTCTTGCAGATGGGAGAAATAGAAAATGAGAGCCCCGCTTTCTTGTCGTCCCCTGGACCAAATGATGAGGTAGATTTCATTAAACCAGTCCAACAATTTTCGAATCAGTCTAGACCAGGTTTTACAGATATTATTGAACCAGTCCAACAGTTTCAGAACCAGTCTATGCCACCTGGTGATGATTTTGAAGGTGATAAGGATGAAGAAATTATTGAAGATTTAAACGGAGACGTAAAACATGATATTGCAGAGGATTCAGATCAAGATGTTGATGGTTTTGCTGAGTATGAGCAAGAGGTGATTGTAGAAGAGAAAATCAAACCTGTAGAAAAACCAAGTGAAAAGTCGTCTATATTCCTGACACAGTAAGTGAAGTTACTTCGAAGTGGGCTCTATGTTGCTTTCTTAAGTCTTAACCAAACAACAAAATTTTAGACTGGTTCAAATTGAAAGCATTGCAGACAACAATTTAACTGTAGCTCAAATGATGACTTATGTCTTCAGTAGAATAGAAAGAATTGTGGAAAAAGGAGCTGCTGGTTACTAGCATTTTCTCCTTTTCCTACAATGACTTAAAGGCCTTCTTCTTTTTAGCTCACCTGAGCACAAAGTGCTCATGGTGAGCTATTGTGATCGTGCGTTGTCCGTCGTCAACTTTTTACCTTGTGTATGCTCTAGAGGCCACATTTTCATTCCGATCCTCATGAAACTTGGTCAGAATGTTTGTCTTGATAAAATCTCGGACAAGTTTGAAATTGGGTCATGTCCGGTCAAAAACTAGGTCACTATGTCAAATCTTCGAAAAACCTTGTGTGCGCTGTAGAGGCCGCATTTTAAGTCAGATAATTGTGAAATTTGGTCAGAAAGTTTATCTTGATAAAATCTCGAACGAGTTCGAAATTGGGTCATGTGGGGTCAAAAACTAGGTCACTAGGTCAAATCTTCAAAAAACCTTGTGTATGCTCTAGAGGCCACATTTTCAGTCAGATACTCGTGAAACTTGGTCAGAATGCTTGTCATGATAAAATCTGGGAGGAGTTCGAAATTGGGTCATGTGGGGTCAAAAACTAGGTCACTAGGTCAAATCTTCAAAAAACCTTGTGTATGCTCTAGAGGCCACATTTTCAGTCAGATACTCGTGAAACTTGGTCAGAATGTTTGTCTTGATAAGATCTAGGACGAGTTCGAAATTGGGTCATGTGGGGTCAAACACTAGGTCACTAGGTCAAATCTTCGAAAAACCTTGTGTACGCTCTAGAGGCCACATTTTCAGTCCGATCCTCATGAAACTTGGTCAGAATGTTTGTCTTGATAAAATCTGGGATGAGTTCAAAATTGGGTCATGTAGGGTCAAAAACTAGGTCACTAGGTCAAATCTTCAAAAAACCTTGTGTGTGCTGTAGAGGCCACATTTTCAGTTAGATACTTGTGAAATTTGGTCAGAAAGTTTGTCTTGATAAAATCTAGGACAAGTTAGAAATTGGGTCATGTGGGGTCAAAAACTAGGTCACTAGGTCAGATCTTCGAAAAACCCTGTGTACGCTCTAGAGGCCACATTTTCAGTCAGATACTTGTGAAATTCAGTCAGAATGTTTGTATTGATAAAATCTGAGATGAGTTTGAAATTGGGTCATGTGGGGTCAAAAACTAGGTCACTAGGTCAAATCTTCGAAAAACCTTGTGTGTGCTGTAGAGGCCACATTTTCAGTCAGATACTCGTGAAATTTGGTCAGAAAGTTTGTCTTGATAAAATCTCCAACAAGTTCGAAATTGGGTCATGTGAGGTCAAAAACTAGGTCACTAGGTCAGATCTTCGAAAAACCTTGTGTACGCTCTAGAGGCCACATTTTCAGTCAAATATTTATGAAACTTGGTCAGAATGTTTGGCTTGATAAAATCTCACACAAGTTCAAAATTGGGTCGTGTGGGGTCAAAAACTAGGTCACAAGGTCAAATCTTCGAAAAACCTTGTGTACGCTATAGTGGCCACATTTTCAGTCAGATACTTGTGAAATTTGGTCAGAATGTTTGGCCTATTGACTCAGGTGAGCTATCCAAGGCCATCATGGCCCTCTTGTTCAGTCTTGTTAAAACTCTGGCTTGTGTGATATAGGGTTAACTCTACCATATAAAAAGTTTCAGCCTTTTCCTCATTGAAAGCATTTGCAAAATTTGGCGGAAAGGTAAGAACAAGTCTTTCATATGGAAGAAAAAAAATCGCAGTTGGATAGGAAGAAAATTTTGTTTAACCCTTTACCGTACAACAAAATTTATACTAACTCCAAGTTGAAAGCATAATTTTGCAGATGCAAAAATAAACATGACTGAAAAATTGAAATTTGTTTTGGACAGGGTAGAAATATTGTGGGAAAAGGAGAAAATGCTGGCTACCAGCATTTTCTCCTTTTCCCACAATGTTTTCAAAAGCTTTCTTTCTCAGGGTCATTAAAAGTCGAGATTGTGTGGTAAAGGATTAATCATCTAATAACTGGCATGTTCTTCTGCTCCTACAATGTTTTCAACAGTTTTTTTGTCTCAGGGTTGTTAAAGAAAAGGTAACTGTTTATCACATAAATATGACTTGTTCTATCAAACTAGTAGATAGGTTTGTAAACATTGTGGGAAAAGGAACAATTTGTCAGTAACTAAGGAACAATAGCTTGTAATAAGTAATTACTTCCTTGCCCGATATAAATATTGTTTAATTGAGAGAGAAAATGTGTTTTTCCCTTCATAGTATATGTTTCTCCTATGAGTTAATTATGCCCCCCCCCCACCTACAAAGTAGAGGGGGGTATACTTGTTTCACTTGTCTGTCTGTCTGTCTGTCTGTCTGTCTGTCTGTTGGTCCCTTCATCTGTCCATGCTTTTCGTTTCTGTACTCTAACTCAAAAGCCATTTGAGCTAGGACCCTGAAACTTTATACAAGTGTTGCTCATGACCCAAGGAAGTGCCATATTGTTTTGGGTTAACATGGATTAAAGGTCAAGGTCACAGGTGAACTTTGTTTGAAAATTTTTTTGGTGTTTTAACTCAAAAGCTGTTTGACCTAGGACATTGAAACTTTATACAAGTGTTGCTCATGACTCAACTTTTCAGAAGCCAATCCAATCATTTGAGCCAGATTTACATTGCTGTTTGCAAATGCTTTTCATTTGATCTAGTCTAAAATATTGTCATATTGTAAACAGTTAAAGAAACCAAAGGCTTTTGAAAACCTATTTCAAAAAATCCCTTTACCACACAGTCCTGACTTTTAAAGACCCTGGGACAGAAAGCTTTGAAAACATTATGGGAAAAGGAGAAAAAGCGGGTAATCAGCATTTTCTCCTTTACCCACAATATTTTCTACCCTTCCCAATACAAGTTTCAATTTTTGAGTCACATTCAGTTTGTTGTCTGCAAAAGCGTTTAATTTGGGAAAGTTTCAAATTTTGTTGACTGGTGGCGGGTTAAAGGTACTTTGGGAAAAGGGCTTTTGAAAACATACCAGTAGATGAAAAAGGCAAACATACTTTTGACTAGCATGTTTCCCAGTTTCCCACAATGTTTTTGACCCATCCAAAGGTGACTACAATCTGTTATCTATGCTCTTATCCATACAGTTAAAGGGTGATGCAAAACTCTATTATGGCCAACATGAAAGTAACAAACACCCAGTTTTAGTTTCTCTGATCTCTACATTGATTTCTCTTCAAGAAGTCGTTGACTGAATATAAATTACATCTGTGTGTCTCATCTATAAGGATAACTTCATCTATTATTTAAGCAGAACACCTGCTTATTATCAGGTAAATAACCTTTGTTAGAGTTACCTTTCTTGACCCTTTGAATTTCTAGTGGATTATTTTATTACATCATGGATCATGTATACATACAGTAATGGCGGATTACATATTAACCCTTTACCACACAATCCCGACTCTTAACGACTCTGAGAAAGAAGCCTTTTGAAAACATTGTGAGAAAAGGAGAAAATGCTGGTAACCAGCATTTTCTCCTTTTCTTACAATGTTTTCTACCCTTCTCAAAGGAAATTTCAATTTTCAAGTCACATTTTTTTGGTCATCTGCACCCGAAATTCTTTCAATTCGGACTTGTGTAAAATTTTGTTGTTTGGTAAAGAGTTAAAATAATGCTTTGAATAATACACACATGTGAGCCATGCTCTTGCAAAAAGGGGCTTAACTCTACCAAACGACAAAATTTTAGACTGGTCCAAATTGAAAGCATTTGCAGACGACAATTCAACTGTGGCTCAAAATTTGAAATTTGATTTGGGAATGGTAGAAAACATTGTGGGAAAAGGAGAAAATGCTGGTAGCAGCATTTTCTCCTTTTCCCACAATGTTTTCTAAAGGAGTTTTTTTTTTTCAGGATTGTAAAAGTCGGGATTGTGTGGTAAAGGGTTAATGCATCTCCATGAGGCTTGATACCAAGCAAGTCATCACATAATTGTGGATCCATAAAATCCATTTCGTCTAATAAATGGCTGAAAGGTGAGGTAGACTGGTCCTTTGACATGCTGCCAAGCCCCCGTAGCTCAGTTGGTAGCGTACAGGACTTGAGAACAGGAGGTCGCTGGTTCGATCCCCAGCTCGGCCAATTTCTTTCCGAGGACTGACGATAGTCATTGCGACAGGATTCATTCCTCTCTCACCGCTGACCATTATTTATGTGGGAAAGCAGCCAGTGGCTTGGAAAGAATATTGTGCGTAGTACTGGTAAAAGAAACTCCAGGAAAGCATGGATAGGTGCACTGGCCACCGCGATATAACTGAAATAATGTTGAAAACAGCGTTAAACACCATACAATCAATCAATCAACCTTTAACATGCTAAAACTCATCGAATAGAAAAAAGTTCCGACCCATGTCAGTCTGCTTTGACTGTGTGGGCAGATTTGGGTTGATACGTTTTCCAGATACATTAAGCCCTCTTTTCACAGAGCATGGTTCATATATTTATTTAACCCTTTCCCAAACAAGCCCTGGTTTTCACGTGTCCGCAGTACAAGTCTTTTGAAAACACTGGGGGGAAAGGAGAAATTGCTCGTAATGAGCAATTTCTTCTTTTCCCACAGTGTTTTCTATCCTTTTGGAGAACTTTCTGTTATTTTCATCAAATTTAAAATTGTCGTCTGCAAACTCTTTCAATTTGGACCAGTCTAAATTTTATCGTTTGGGAAAGGGTTAATTTACTGGTACACTTTTGTTTTGGGGTAAAAAGTATTTTATTCTAAAAATCAGTTTTTTAAGAAGAGCAAGCAAAGTAATGAGAGACAGACTCTTCTTCTCTACCCTTTGCCAAACAGTCTAGTTTTTTGACAGCCCCCATAAATAGAACTGGACTGTCGAAAATTTCTCTTTTTCCTACAATTTTTTTGCAGACGTTAAATTGGAATTGACCAAAATCTGAAATTTCTTTTTAGAGGTGTAGAAAACATTGTGGGGGAAAAGGAGAAAATGCTGGTTACCAGCATTTTCTCCTTTTCCTATAATGTTTTCAAGAGGCTGCTTTCTCAGGGTCTTAAAAAACAAGATTGTGTGGTAAAGGGCTAATATACTGCAAAGATGGCTTTAGCAGTGCTAAGCAACCAAAGGGTTTACTCTTTACCAAACAACAAAATTTAGACTGGTCCAAAGTGAAAGCATGTGCAGACAACAAATGAAATGCAAATCAAAAACTCAAATTTTTCTTTGGAAGAGTAGTAAACATTGCTAGAAAAGGAGAAAATGCTGGTCACTAGCAATTTCTCCTTATCCCACAATGTTTTCAAAAGGCTTCTTTCTTAGGGTCGTTTTTTGGATTGTGTGGTAAAGTGTTTAAGGCAAAAGAAACCTTTAAGATCCAGTCATAAGTTGATTGTTTAATTATTCAAAGATTAGTGACTGTTCTATTGTTTTCATGGGATGAATATTTAATGATAGGAAGCTGCAGATACTACCCTGAATTCTGTGGCATAATGTTACTTTGATTTCCTTGGCATGATTGAAAGATTGTCTTAGGAGTTGTATCAAACTGTTATTGTTAATTGTAAGGGAGCAGTGAACAGTTCTTCCACATGACTCATGTTAGATAAAGGGTCAGTTATTAACCCTTTACCAGATGACAAAATATTAGCCTTGTCCAAATTGAAAGCATTTGCAGATGACAACTTCAGTGTGGCTCCAATGGTGCAATTTTTCTTTGATATGGTAGAGAACATTGTGGGAAAAAGAGAAAATGCTGGTTACCAGCATTTTCTCCTTTTCCCACAATGTTTTCAAAAGGTTTCTATCCCAGGCTCATTAAAAGTCAGCATTGTGCGGCAAAGGGTTAAATGGGAGCAGCGAACGGGTCCTTCAGAGAGGCAGTCTGTAATATATGCAGGGTCATTTATTAACTCTACCACACAGTCCCGACTTTTAACGACCCCGAGAAAAAAAGCTTTTGAAAACATTGTGGGAAAAGGAGAAAATGCTGGTAACCAGTATTTTCTCCATTTCCTACAATGTTTTCTATCCTTTCAGAATCAAAGAGCAAAATTTCAACTACATCTAAATTGTCGTCTGCAAATGCTTTCAATTTGAACGACTGTACATTTTTGTCGTTTGGTAGAGTTAAAATCTTGTGTATGTACTACTTGAATTGCACCTGTAGGGACCATGCCTCCCCTCCTTTGTAGTGTTAAGGTTTGACATGTGTTTTTCTGTTTCTTTTTTTTTTTTCAAAGAAGTAGAATTTATTAGATCTATGTAGTAATACTAAAAGATGTTGTCCCAAAAACTAAGTACATGCATGTTCTACATTGTGATATCTAAATAAGTGAGTGCATTCTCATCATGAATTATTTGTTATTTTGGGGACCCATTAGAAATGACTGTCTTGAAGGAGCTTCTTGGTACTAATGATTGACAGAAACAAGTTGTAGTGAGAAAACTAAGGGATATCACTCATGGAATCCCTAACTTCTGCAGCCCTAAATATATACGTGTACATAATTATGATCTTGTCCAACAGTGTAAAATACAATCCACCATATTAACTCTGAAAGATTTTTATAATATAGGCTTGACCGAACAAACAGACAGTATAGATGCAAGATCAGGCTTCATGTTCTGTACAGTCAGATCTTGATCTATGCCATCTGCAAAAGCCCCTGTTTCTGCCCAAGGGTTAAAAACCATCCATATCTCTGCACCTGTACAGAGAAGCAAGGGTAGAAGATAGAAGAGTTCCAAAGATAACTGTATTGGTAATTATTTCTGCTCAGTAATGACCATATGGTGTCTTATAGAAGGAGGATGAGGATTTTATGTATACTATGTACCTGTAACAAAGAAATAAATTATTTTTCATGGAAATGAGGGCATTATATAAGTTCAACATGATGTGAAATTCTTGGGATTACATTTGAAAACAGGTATGAAGGTAATATGCACTTAACCCATTACCACACAATCCCGACTTTTAACGACCCTGAGAAAAAAGCATTTTCTCCTTTTCCCACCATGTTTTCTACTCTTCCCAAAACAAACTTCAATTTTTTGGTAACATTTATTTTGTTGTCTGCAAATGCTTTCAGTTTGGGACAGTCTAAAATTTTGCTGTTTGGTAAAGGGTTAAGCTGATGAATGCAAGGTCACAGGTTTGAAGTAAGAACACATCAAGTCATCCATCAGTTTCCCGTTGCACCCTGAAAGAAAGTGAAACAGCAAACAACTTTGAAAACATCTTTGTAAAATAGGAATTATCGAAATAGCTGTACGTGAAATACTAATGCATAGATTCATACAAGAATGTTGTGGTTAAACCTCAGGGAGAAATTGCTTGTGGCAAGCATTTTTGCCAATTGCCACAGTGTTTTAAAAAACGTTCAGCTGTATGAACAGGTGTTTATCTTTTTTCAAACAATCCTAATGCACAAAACATGCAGTCTGATCTTTGATCTACACAGTCCACGTTACGTAAACACAACAGACAGAAGGAAGACACGAATTTGTGATTATCTTGGTCTTACTCTAGAATGAAAATGTCCAGTTGGTTTATTAGGTACTTTAACCCTGTACTGCATAATGCCAACTTTGAACGACCTTGAGAAAGAAGCCTTTTGAAAATATTGTGGGAAAAGCAGAAAATGCTGGTTACCAGCATTTTCTCCTTTTCCCACTATGTTCTCACTATGTTTTCAAAAGTTATTTTCCTTGTGGTACAGGGTTAAATGAGACAAATGTCCCAGAATTCCAAGCTTTGCTGAACTCTGAAAACATGAAGGAAAAGTATATATGCCTCAGAACAAGATCAAGGTTTAACTCTACCAAACAACAGAATTTTAGACAACTAGTATTCCAGTGTCAAAGCATTTGTAGGCGGCACAGTAAACGAGACTCAAAAACCAGAACTAGTCTACGATAGGGTAGAAAATATTGTGGAAAAAGGAGAAAATGCTGGTCACCAGAATTTTCTCCTTTTCCTGCATTGTTTTCAAAAGGGTTTTTGTGCAGGGTCGCTAAAACTTGGGATTGTTTGGTAAAAGGTTAACATTTTCAAATACCAAAATGACACTAAATTACTTGAATATCATTCTTTTGATCTCTCTTTTTGTTTTCAATCCACGGGCATGTAAACTAAGACAAAAGAAATGAAAGGTTAAGTGAATTTGATATTAGAACTGTCCTCAAAGTAAGAAGAGAAACTGTGAAGGATAATAATATTTCAATCCTATCACTTTTTTACTTTAAAAATTGAAACTATTTAGATCAATTACTGGAAATATAAAAATCAAAATTATTTGTGTGATAAATTGCCATCTGAAAATGCATTATAGTTACCTTTCAAATGGAATAAATGTTCAAATGTAGAAGAAATATTTGTATGACAAACAAGTCTTTTTTTTTAACCCTATTCCTCATGAGGTGTTGTTTAACTCTTTACCACACAATCCCGATTTTTAACGATCCCGAGGAAGAAACCTTTTAAAAACATTGTGGGAAAAGGGGAAAATGCTGGTAACCAACATTTTCTCCTTTTCCTACAATGTTTTCTACCATATCAAAGGCAAAATTTCTCATTTGAGTCACATTTGAATTGTCGTCTGCAAATGCTTTCAATTTGAACAGGTCTGTATTTTTCTGGTGTGGTAAAGGGTTAACTCTTTCCCATATGATAACATTTTAGACTGGTCAAAATTCAAAACATTTGCAGACGACAAATTAAATGTTGCACAAATTATGAAATATGTCTTTAAAAGGGTAGAAAAAACATTGTAGGCAAAGGAGAAAATGCTGGTTACCAGCATTTTCTCCTTTTCCAACAATGTTTTCTAAAGTCCTTTTCTGTGGAGCTGTTAAAAGTTGGGATTCTATGGTAGAGGTTAATGCCATCTCAATTTTGGACTATAAAACAAACATATATTTTGTCACAGTGCTTGTCTTTTTGATAAAATTTTATTTCTGAAAATAAAATTCGTCTGGATGCTTAACCCACACAATCCAGAGATTTAGCAACCCTGAGGAGGAAGGCCTTTTAAAACTACATACTGATATCATGGGAACAGAACAAAATGCTGGTAACCAGCATTTTGTCCTTTTCCCACAATGTTTTCTACCCTGTGCTAGACAGATTTCATATTTTGACTTACCATATATATAATTTGTTGTCTGCAAATGCTTCAATTTGGACAAGTCTAATTTTTTCTTGTGTAGTAAAGAGGGAAGAAAAAAGACTCTATAATGAGGTAAGGGTATGTAATGAGACTTGGCATGTTCATTAGATTGACAGAGCTTAACCCTTTCCCAAACAACAAATTTTGGACTGGTCCAAATTGAAAGAGTTTGCAGACGACAATTTTAAATTTGATGAAAATGGCAGAAAGTTCTCAAAAAGGGTAGAAAACACTGTGGGAAAAGGAGAAATTGCTCGTTACTAGCAATTTCTCCTTTTCCCACAGTGTTTTCAAAAGACTTGTACTGCAGACACGTGAAAACCAGGGCTTGTTTGGGAAAGGGTTAAGTGAATGGGTATTTGATAAATGGGACAACAAAAGTGTTATCAATGGGGAATGTTGGATATCTTACCTTGTTGGAAATATTGCACTAGTGCTCATTCATAGTAGGCTTATATTGTTTGATAATGTGGATATTTCATCTTTAAAAAGAGGCTTGAAAATATTAGTGGAAATTTAGTATTATTTGTGTGTTATAAAAAATGAAAACACTCTTTTCATACCCCCCCCCCAGCTATGTAATAGAAGGTGGTATACTGGTTTCAACATGTCGGTCCATCCGTCTGTGCGTCACTTCGTCCATCTTTTTGTTTCCATGCTCTGAGAAGCTGTTTGACCTAGGACCCTGAAACTTTATGCAAGTGTGACTCATGACCCAAGGAGGTGCCCCATTGTTTTGGGGTCACATGGGTCAAAGGTCAAGGTCACAGGTGGACTTTGTTTTCTCTGTGCTGCTTCAGTGACAAGGTGCTGGGGGGGGGGGGGGGGTTATTTGTCCACTTTGCAACAGTTCTAGTTGTTCTACCCAGTTTGTGACTTACATTCAGCCCAGAGCTGCAGCAGAGAAGATTACCTTTAATGATGCTTGGCTTAATCCTTTACCACACAATACCGACTTTTAACGACCCTGAGAAAGAAGCCCTTTGAAAACATTGTGGGAAAAGGAGAAAATGCTGGTAACCAGACTTGTATTATTTTGGCATGTGGCTTTATCGTGTGGACCTCTACCAGGGTTCAAGTAATTATAGCTCTGGGATCAAAAATGGCTTAGCTTTGCAGGTCTCAACTTTCACATGGGCTTTTACAGAGAAAACTTTGTAAGTCTTCATTTTGAAACCATTTGGCTCAGAATTGAAATGTTTAGTATTTATGGTTTATTTATTTATAAGCCAGTGGAGCGATATAGGGCCATCATGGCCCTCTTGTTTAGCTTTGCTGCTTTCAAAGAAAAGTCATCATCATGCAAAAACTTTGATATTGTATAATATCTCTGTCATTACTGAAGATATTTACTTCAAACACCAACTAGTTGTTAACTGTCAAAAGGGGAACCACTACAACATTGGCACATAACCATCAAAATATTTTTGACACAGTTATGCCCCTTTTTTGCCTTAAAATTCTCACTGGAAAAGCAGCAGCAACCAAGTGTTGATACTTATATGCAGTGCTGTTGTTCTCCTTTGTGTTATTTTGACCCATTTTAACACAATTCCATGTTTAACTGACCCAAAGGTAAAGGACTTTTGAAAACATTATGGAAATAGGAGAAAATGCTGGTAACCAGCATTTTCTCCTTTTCCCGTAATGTTTTCTACTCTTTGAGAGACAAATTTCATAATTTGTGCAACTTTAAATTTGTTGTCTGCAATTGCTTTTGATTTGGACAATTCTAAAATTTTGTTGTTTGGTAAAGAGTTAACCAGTGGTCAATGATGTAGGTTGGAGATCAGATTACATACTCTTGTCCAGTTTTATCTTGATCTATGTTATCTGTACAAACCTATTTTACAACCATTGGCAGTGAAATAGAGAAGATTTCTTTTTGCTAGCCTGAAAATATGATATAAGCCAGATCATGACAGTAACTCTCTCCTGACTAGATCTATAAAATGTTTGACTTTTCCATGAATGCATTTGCAGAGCATAAATTGAATATTATAGCTTGAATATTGTGATTATTTCAGAAAACAATGTGGAAAATGCTGGTTACCAGCTTTTTCTCCTTTTCACACATTGCTTTGAAAAGCTTTCCTTTTTGGGCCCTTTTAAAATATAAGATTGTGTGGTAAAGGGTTAAGGAGATATGTCAGAGATTGTTGTATTGATTAGAATCTTTTTCTTGCCAGTGTGTTTTTTATATGGAAAGCACAGTCATAGGAGCATAAAATTTGTGAATGTGGAAAAATCCTTTAACTCTTTACTAAAATGAAAGCACTTGCAGACGAAAATTTGAACATGACTCAAATGATGTAATTTGTCTTTGATAGGACCAGCATGTTACCAGGCAGTATTTTTTCCTTTTCGCAAAATATTTTCAAAAAGCATTTTTTTTTTCGGGTCGTTAAAACTCTGGATTGTTTGGTAAAGAGTTAATATTTGTACAGAGAAAAAAACTCATTTGAAAGCATTGTTGAAAAAGTAATTTCTTCTTTATCTGCAATACATTTGTATTTTCAACCATATCAGAAAAATTTGGCTTCTTTGTGTCAATTTCTGACTTGTCATCTGCAGATGCTTTCAGTTTGGAATAAAAAGCTTAAAGCTTGTCTTTTGGAAAGGGTTAAACCTTTACAACACAATGACGACTTTTAACAACCCTGAGAAAGAAGGCTTTTGAAAACATTGTGGGGAAAAAGAGAAAATACTGGTAACCAGCATTTTCCCCTTTTCCCACAATGTTTTCTACCCTATCGAAGAAAAACCACATCATTTGCACCACATTGAAATTGTTGTCTGCAAATGCTTTCAATTTGGACAGGTCTAAAATTTTTTCATATGGTAAAGAATTAAGACTTACTATGACATTTTTTTTGTACACTGGATGAAAAACTGTAAAGGGAGAGCCATTGTCATCCTCATCAAAATAGAGGGATGTTTCCCAGCTTGATTGATAGAATTTGCATTTATTTATCATCGCAACTGGTTGCCCCCTGAAGTTTGTTAGTTTTGTTACGGGGGATAGTGCAGGATACAGGACGAAACCCATTCTAAGTTACACCTGCTTCTTTAACATGCTTAGTGTATAGCACCATGACGTGAGATGTATCATCCTAAAGACTATTAGTAATTTTAGATGGCCAGCCGTGGGGCTCGAACCCACACCCTCAAGTGGCCCAAGACTTGATGTTTACAAATCTTGCTCTACCACCTGAGCTATGTGGGCTGGTCCCCAGCTTTGCCCACTAGCTCCCATATCTGGGGGTTGTTATTTATTTTAACCATTTACCACACAAATCAGATTTTTAACGACCCTGAAAGAAAAAGCTTTGAAAGAATTGTGCAAAAAGGAGAAAATGCTGGTTAGCAGCATTTTCTGCTTTTTCCAAAATGTCTTCTACCCTATTAGAAAGAGAAATCCTCATTTTACTAACATTTAATTTGTCATCTGCAAATGCTTTCAGTTTGGTCCTTTCTAAAATTTTGTCATTTGGTAATGAGTCAACATGATTTCAGATAAAAAATTTTACTCCCTTGTTTTTGATAGACAATATTATGGTGTAATTGTGAAGTATGAGGTATTAAGGGTTAGAGGGGATAAAGGAAGATTAATGTGGGATGAATTTGTCAACAACTAATATTAAAGGAATCAGATAGATAACAGGAGATAGCTGGATTGTTTGATGTGCCTACCATACAGTCAGAAAATGGAAATATAAAACTGGATATTTGGAAGGCCTTAGGGCGAGTGCAGTAGTAAACTCATTGCTAAAAGAATACGGAAATGTTATGGAACAAGAAGCAATTGTTCATAATAAGTAATTGCCCCATTTCCTTCTATTTAACTCTTTACCAAACAACAACATTGTTGTCCAAATTGAAAGCATTTGTAGACTGCAATATAAATATGACTCAAACATTGAAATTTGTTTTGAGAAGGGTGGAAAACATCGTGGAAAGAGAAGAAAATGCTGGTTACCAGCATTTTCTCCTTTCCCACAATGTTTTCAAAAGCATTTTCTTTCAGGGTCGTTAAAACTCGGGATTGTGGGCAAAGAGTTAAGTCAAAAGTTCCTTTCCTACATAATCCCAAGTTTAAAGGACCCCGAGGGAGAGGGCTTTTGAAAACAATGTGGGAAAAGGGGAAAATGTTGGTAACCAGTTGTCAATTGTGGCTCAAATGATGGCATTTTTTATATTGAGGGTAGAAAAAAATGCAGGTAAATGAGAAAATGCAAGCTACCACAATTTTTAGCTCCACTGGCCGAAGGCCAGCGGGCTTATGTCATGGCCCGGTGTCCGTCGTGCGTGCGTGCGTCCGTCCGTCCGTCCGTTAACTTTTATTTCAAACATCTTCTTCTCTGAAACTACCCATCCAATTTTCATGAAACTTTACAGAAATGATCCTGCCATGGTCTTCTTCAGAATTTCTTGAAAGAATTTGATTCCTTCAAAAACTCTGGTTGCCATGGCAACAAAACTGAAAAATATTGGAAATCTTTAAAAATCTTCTTGTCTGAAACCATAAGGGGTAGGGCTACCAAATTTGGCATGTAGCTTTATGTAGTAGACCTCTATCAAGTTTCTTCAAATTATAGCCCTGGGGTCAAAATTGGCTCTGCCCCAGGGGTCACAAGTTTTACATAGGCTTATATAGAGAAAACTTTGAAAATCTTCCTGTAACTAGCCATAAGGCCTAGAGCTACCAAATTTTGCGTGTAGCTATATCTAGTGGGCCTCTACCAAGCAGGCCAAAATTTTAGCCCTGGGGTCAAAATTGGCCCCACTGCAGGGGTCACAAGTTTTACATGGCCGTACATAGTGACAAGAAATCTTCCAGTACCTAGCCATAAGGCCCAGAGCTACCAAATTTTGCATTTAACTTGATCTAGTGGGGGTCTACCAAAAGTGCCCAAATTACAGTCCTGGGGTCAATTTGGCCTCATGCTGGGGGGGTGGGGGGGAGGTTCACAAGATTTACATGGGCTTATATAGGGAAAACTTTTAAATCTTGGTGTACATAGCCATAAGGCTTAGGGTTACCAAATTTTGCATAATTATAGCACTATCTAGTGGACAACTACAAAGAGGGCCCAAGTTACAATCCTAGG
The DNA here is from genome assembly GCA_945859785.2 of Tridacna gigas. Classification (NCBI taxonomy): domain Eukaryota; kingdom Metazoa; phylum Mollusca; class Bivalvia; order Cardiida; family Cardiidae; genus Tridacna; species Tridacna gigas. The sequence goes on from OX244036.2 coordinate 61,233,018, forward strand.
ATCAAGTTCGGCCCTGCACCAGGGGTCACAAGTTTTACATGGGTTTATGGAGTGAAAACTTCAGAAACCGTCTTGTTACTAGCCATAAGGCCAAGAACTCCCAAATTTGGTCATAAACATGTGCTTATAGGGTGAACATTCAAAAAATCCTTTTGCTCCTAACCGCAAACCCAAGGGCTACCAAATTTGGATCACTTTTGATTTTTTTTTGAAATTAGCCTTGCATCAGGGGTCTTATGTTTTACAGAGGCTTCATATGGATGAAACTTGAAAATCACCTTATTTATAACCATACAGCATAGACTTGTATTATTTTGGCATGTGGCTGTATCTTGTGGACCTCTACCAGGGTTCAAGTAATTATTGCTCTGGGATCAAAAATGGCTTTGCCCTTCGGGTCTCAACTTTCTCATGGGCTTTGACAGAGAAAACTTTGTAAGTCTTCATTGTGAAACCATTTGGCTCAGAATTGAAATGTTTAGTATTTATGGTTTATATTTATAAGCCAGTGGAGTGATATAGGGCCATCATGGCCCTCTTGTTTTCCTTTTCCCATAATGTTTTCAAAAGCCTTCTTCCTGAAGGTTCCAGAAACAGGATTGTTTGTTAACTCTTTACCACACAATCCCGAGTTTTAACAACCCTGAGAAAGAAGCCTTTTGAAAACATTGTGGGAAAAGGAGAAAATGCTGGTAACCAGCATTTTCTCCTTTTCTCACAATGTTTTCTACCCTTCCCAAAACAAGTTTTAATTTTTCATTCGAATTTATTTTGTCGTCTGCAAACGCTTTCAATTTGGACCAGTCTAAAATTTTGTCATTTGGTAAAGGGTTAAAGGGTTGCGGTATCAAAAGTAAGTGATTGGATAATTGAAATTTAAAACAAAGCTTAATGAAAATGAGCCATGCTCTGGCAAAAGGAGGTTATATGCATTTCTGTGATGCATCATACCAAGCAAGTCACATAATTATGGATCACTAAAATCGATTATGTCAAACAACCAACTAAATTATCAAGTAGAATGGTCCTTGGACATGCAGAAAATTAAACAAAGAGCAAACAGTCTCGACACAGGTCAGCTTCCGCAGACTGGGCAGGCTAACTTGGGTTGATACTTTTTAACAGATGCATTAAACCCCCTTTTTACAAAGCATAGCTCATATTCTTGGTAAGTATAGAAAATAACTAGAGGATATAGAGATGGGATGCCCTTTGTCATTAAATTAGACTGAAATGAGAGATGGGATATTTTATCTTAACCCTTTACCATACAATTCCGGGTTTAAATGATCTCCAGGAAGAAGCCTTTTAGGAACATTGCGAGGAAAAGGGAAAATGCTGGTAGCCAGCATTTTCTCCTTTCCCACAATGTTTTCTACTCTCTCTGAGACAAATTCCACAATTTTAATCACTTTTTAACTTGCCATCTGCAAACACTTCCAATTTTGATGAGTAAAAAATTCTGTCGTCCTTTACATCACAATCCCGAGTTATAATGACCCTGAGGAAGAGGCCTTTTGAAAACATTGTTGGAAAAGAAGAAAATGCTGGTAACCAGCATTTTCTCCTTTTCCCTCAATGTTTTCTACCCTGTCAAAGACAGAAATAATCAATTAAACTGCATTTGATTTGTCATCTGCAAATGCTTTCAATTTGGTCAGGTCTAGAATTTCGTGGTTTGGTAAAGATTTATACATAGACTCATAACTAAAGAAAATATAGTGAGGATAAAAGAGATGGGATGTTTCAACTATAACACAGACAAATAAGTAAGGAAATAATAAAAGGATATAAGTGGGATAATAATGGAAGACTGTGATACATTAGCTCTTACAAGAGCACGACTGGAATATAATGAGATTCTGCAGAGTAAACTGGGAAGGTATTTTGAAAGGTAATTTTGTGTGTGCTGCTTGTAAATCTCCTATAGATGAGCCATGGTCTGACAAAAGGGGGCTTATTGCATCTTGATAATGTATGTTACCAAGCAAGTCTTCAAGTGTTATGGATCCATAAAATCTATTGTACATAACAACTGACTGAATTACCAGGTACACTGGTCCTTTGAACTGCAGAAAATTGACAACAGCGAAAGGTTTTGGTCCAGGTCAGGCTGCGTGGACTGTGCAGGCTGACCTAGCTCGATACTTTTTACAGATGCATTAAGCCCCCCTTTCACAGAGCATGGCTGAGATGCATATTAGTGTTATTAGTGATTGCTTGCTTTTTCCTTTAACATTCTATAACATAATCTTGTGTTTTAACAACCTCGAGGGAAAAAAAAATTAACTCTTTACCACACAATCCCGACTTTTTTCTCTGCTGAGAAAGCAGCCTTTTGAAAACATTGTGGGAAAAGGAGAAAATGCTGGTAACCAGTATTTTCTCCTTTTCCCACAATGTTTTCTACCCTTCCCCCAAAAAATTTCAATTTTTCAGTCACATTTATTTTGTCGTCTGCAACTGCTTTCAATTTGGACCAGTCTAAAATTTTGTCATTTGGTAAAGAGTTAAAAAACATTATTAGAAATGGAGAAAATGCTGGAAACCTGTGCTTTGTACTCTTTGAAAGCCAAAATCCATCATTGGAGCCCACACAGATTTGTCGTCTGGAAATGCTTCAATTTCGAAAAGTATGAAATTTTGTCATCAAATATCTGTGTTGTAAGTCGTATTTTTATTCCTTACTTTGACTCTTTACCTTATGATGAAACTTGAACTCGCTCAAATCAAATGTAGATAACAAACTGTGATGCAAATGGTTGGATTTGGCTTTCGAAGGGTAGAACACATTGTGTGAAAAGAAGATTATGCTAGTTCCCAGCATTTTCTCCCTTTCCTGCATTATTTTCATCTTCCTCGGGGTTGATAAAACACATGATTGTTTGGTAAAGGCTTATTCTTTATTAGGCTATGGCTGTCTGGTGCCTGCCTTTCTCAAAAATGCACGTGCCTAACCAGTGGGGATCAAGTTTGAAATTTTTACTTTTTTATTAACTCTTAACCACACAACAAAAATGTGGACTAGTCCAAATTGAAAGCATTTGCTGATGACATTTTAAATGCAGCTCAAAACATAACATTTGCCTCTTAAAGGGTAGAAAACATTGTGGGAAAAGAAGAAAATGCTGGTTACCAGCATTATCTTCTTTTCCCACAATGTTTTCATAAGGCTTCTTTCTTGGGGTCATTAAAAGTTGGGATTGTGTGGTAAAGGGTTAAAATGCTTTTACAATTGTACCATAGAGGATCCAATGTTTGTAGATTAGGAGAGAGAGAGTTATTCCTGTCATTGCTGAAATTCCTTTTTTGCTGTGACAAAAACAAGGTTCTGTACCTTTTAGTACTTTGATTTATTTACAGAGCTGAATTACCAAAGCGGGATCCACCATCACTGAAAGAAAATGATAAGTCCCTAGACCTGCTGAACATTCCACCCCCTAAAGTACCCCTGTCAGCCCCTCCCAAGGCTATGTCCCTACAGAGTGATGGCCACAGCCCTGATGAAGATGAGGACATAGACTCTCCCAGATCAAACAAGTGGGTGTTGTCTCAAGCTCTCAAATAATAATTGTATTAACCTTTTCCCAAATGACAAATTTTGGACTGGTCCAAATTCAAAGAGTTTGCAGATGACAATTTTAAATTTGATGAAAATGACAGAAAGTTCTCAAAAAGGGTAGAAAACACTGTGGGAAAAGGAGAAATTGCTCGTTACAAGCATTTTCTCCTTTTCCCACAGTGTTTTCAAAAGACTTGTACTGCAGACATGTGAAAACCTGGGCTTGTTTGGGAAAGGTTAACTTGTAACAAGATGGCGATATATGTATTTCAGACTTGGCCATATTAACCCTCTGCCACACAATCCGGAAGAAGAAGGCTTTTGAGAACATTGTAGGAAAAGAAGAAAATGCTAGCAACCAGCATTTTCTTCTTTTCCCGCAATGTTTTCAATGATCTCAAAGATAGATACTGTCGTTAGTGCCCAATTTTATTTATCATTTGCAAATGCTTTCAATTTGGACTGGTCTAAATTTTGTTGTGCTGTAAAGAGTTAACTCTTTACCAAACGACAAAATTTTTGACTGGTCCAAATTGAAAGCATTTGCAGACGACAAAAATATTAAATATGGCTTAAAGAATGGAATTTGTCTCTGAAAGGTAAGAAAACAGGCCTAATATTTTGTCATATCGTAAGGGGTTAAAGTATTGATTTGCTGACAACAAAATAAAAAAAGATGATGGATACCAGCATATATATCTCCTTTTACCACAACATTTTCACACTCCTTTTTGCTCAAGGTTATATTTTGTAGAGGGTTATAACTTCTTACTTCCTAAAACAGATTCAAAGCAGATGATTTTTCAAAAACATTTCTTTTGAAAATGACCTATCGAGATTATTTTAAGATTAAATACATTTGAAAAAGGAAGAATCATCTCAACAAATTCTGAACAAACTTTCCCTTCAAAAGTGGTCAGCTGCAAAAAAAAAAAATTAAGTTTTTCTTCTACCTAGTTTCATGTGAATAGCCAATTTTGAATGAAAGATTCCTTTTTGGTGGATTAATTACTTTTTGATAGTAAGTTCAGTAACAGGGAGTTATTTCCCTTGATATAGTGATGTCATTTATGATGTCATCATGCCATGTGATCACAACAATTGGACTTCCTGTTAAAAATGGATGGTAAAAGCTTTTTTGTTTTACTATTAATTTAATTTTTTTTATGTAATTCATATTTTGTTTACCAGTATTCTAATTTTTTCTTCTCCTTATTTGGATAAGTCTTATAGTAAACAACTGAAAAAATGAAGTCTTTTCTTAAAATATGTCTTCATTGATCTTAGTTTTTGCTTGAAAAACATGCAGAAATTATCCTCACTCACATGTGAAATTTTTTTTTTTTTTACAACATTTTCAGACCTTTATCCAGCCCCTTCAATCTTCCAGACTACTCTGGGACGACAGGCCTTTATAGATCAGGCCTTGAGATTCCCTTTGATGATGATGGATTATCTGTAACCTCAACAGAAAACGGAGATATCAGCACTTCTTACAGGCCAGAAAATCTACCCTACGGCAAAGATATGTTGGTTAACATGAATCTAAGTGGTAATGCGCACATTTTTGGCAAAAAATGAAAAATTTATACTTACCATTTCTTTTTCGTACTGTTTAACCTACAAAGAAAATTTGAACTTCCAAATTGAGAGCATTTACATGTGACAAATTATATGTGGTTCAAGTTGAGGAACTTACTTGTGAAAGGGAGGAAAACATTGTGGGTAAAAGAGGAAATGCTGTTTACCAGCATTTTATCGTCATCCCAGAAAGTTTTCAAAAGACTTTTTCCTCAGGGTCATTAAACTCAGAAATGTTTGGTAACCAGCATTTTTTTCCTTTCCCTACAATGTTTACTACCCTTTTAAAGACAAAATCCCTTTATTTCTGCAGCTTATAAATTTTTATCTGAAAATGCTTTCAGCTTGTTAAAGTCTAAAATTCTGTTATGTGGCAAAGATTTAATAGACGTGAAATCCCAAAATCTTGACAATTGTGGCAATTTATTTGATCCTTATTCGTCTTATGATTTAAAAAAGGAAATGGGGGCTGCTGCCCCCTATACTCAGGCTAGTGCTGTTGATTTGGGTATGGACACTCAGAGGAAATGGTGCATTTTTGGTAAAGTGCAGTAGAGCCCAAATTGGAGGTCCCTAACATTACTACATTAACCCATAAAGTGCCTCTCGCAATTATAGCTACCTTTTGAGCCAGAAAAGATCAAGATCAGACTGCACAAAACATTCAGTCTGATCTTTGATCTACACTCCACTTTGCTTAGACATACTATACAGTAGCAACCTTGACAAAGCTCTAATTAGGCTTGTTTTCCTAGAATGGAAAAGTCAGGTGGGTTTATTTGGCATTTAGAGAAAGAGGAAATGGAATAGGTTATCTTCATGACAATGCTGACCACAGAGACACAAATATCCTTTCTTGTGTTTTCTTTTGCACAGTATAATTACAGTCCATTTATTTTCATCAAAGATAATCATCATGCCAGTTGTTGCTAGTGTCTTGCATATTATCAAAAAAGAAAAGTCATCATGTTTTAGTCAGTTTCACACTAGATATTTTTTTCTATCATTTAGATTCCAATGCAGTGTTGAAGCTGCAGGAACATCTACGGGAACACAGGCGTCAGTTGGAGCACGAGAGAGGCCAAAGAATGCTTGTGGAAAACAAGCATCAACTGATAACCAAAGAAAAAGCACAGCTACAAAAGTAACTTTAAACTTTTAGCCCTAGGATTCTAAGATTTTATTTTCATTACTATACAAATACATACCATAAAGTAATTCAGTAATGGCTTAACTGCCTTCAACAATTACTTGCAAACATGTTTAAACTTAAGCTTAAGTCAGAATTATGATTGAGTTTACTCAAGGTAATTTGTAAATGAATCGGGAAATTGAAACATGCTTCAAAAAGGCAGTCAGTGAGTAACTTGCCGATTGGCAGTGTGGCATTTAGAAAAAAAGCAAATGTTGATCTACTGACCTAGCAATTTAGATCATTAAACAGTATTATGAAAAAACTTTCGATATGTAATATACACCAAAATATGTGAAACTTGGTGTTTCCTCCCCTTCTCTCTCTCCCCCCTCCCCCCATATCTGTGAAGCATTGCAGATTTACAATATAAAAATAAAGTCAATTTGTTGTATGTCAGTATGGAAAGATAATTTTTTTTAACCTTTAGATTGAAGGATAAAGGAACTTGAACATTTTCAGTAGGGAAATAGATTTTCCAATATTGCAACTTCAAGAATGGTTTGGCAAGAGTACCGAGAAATTGTGGACAGTATATTTAAATATCGGACTGCACTGCAAAAACTTGAAAACTTATTCTGTGTCTGAACCCTTTATTGTACAATGCTGCCTTTTAACACCTCTTGGAAAGAAGCCTTTTGAAAACATTGTGGGAAAAGGAGAAAATGCTGGTAACCAGCATTTTCTCCTTTTCCCACAATGTTTTCTACCCTATCAAAGAAAAATTGCACTATTTGAGCCACAGTGAAATTCTCGTCTGCAATGGCCTTCAATTTGGACAAGGCTAAAATTTTGTTGTCTGGTAAATGGTTAAATCTCTGAAGACTTTCACCATTTTGTGAATATGTTGCTGTTACCCAGTAAATACATGTATTCTACATTGTGTTCTTTAATTTACAGATCAATAGACAGTTTGAAGTACCAAAAGTCTGTTTTAGAGCAAAATAAGCTAGATCTGGAGGCAAAGATCAGAAATTTAGAGTGAGTAGTTATTTTTATTTAACAGAACAAGTTAGAAAGCAAACTGTTTTCTGAGAACAGTTTGAAGAACAAATGAGCTTGGCTCTGGCAAAAGGGGGTTTAATGCATCACCGTGCTGTATTATACCAAGCAAGGCATTCTTATAACTATGGATCGTTTTGTCTAACAGCCAACTGAAGCATAAAGAAGAGTAGTCCATTTACATGCAGAAAATTGACCTACAGCAAAAAGCTTTGACTCAGGTCAGCCTGCTCGGATTGCACAGGCTGCTCTTGGTTGATGCTTTTTTGCAGATGCACTAAGCCCCTTTTTCTTAGAGCATTGCTCTAACAGGTTTTTAGTAGCAATTTTCTGTTTTTCAGCATACACTTTTAATCTGTATCTTTAGTATATAGACCAAGGTAAATGGAATTTAGGGGGGGGGGGGGGGGAATTATATTTTTCTTTTCATTGAGTACATTAAATCTTTAACATCATATACCTTTCAAAAAGAAAAGATTATTGCAAATCTTTGGCAGATTTTGTCAAAATATCTTGCTTAAGTAAAGGACTGGCAGATCCAGCATCAGGCTACACTGATCTTATACTGTCAGCTAAAATAATTGCAATTTGGTTTACATTCAGAAGGCTAAAAACTTTCAACTGTATTGTACATAAACATAATGTAAGATGATCACTTTGGTACTTAAAACCTGCTATTGCATGTTAACCCTGTACAACACAATCGGTGCTTGAACAACGCTGAAGAAAGAAGGATTTTGAAAACATTGTTGGAACCAGCATTTTCTCCTTTTGGCACACTGTTTCCTGCCCTTTCAAAAGCAAATTTTAATGTTTGAGTGATATTTATTTTGTCATCTGCAAATGCTTTGAACTTAGGTGAGGGTAAAATTAGGTCATTTGGTGAAGAGTTAATTTGGCATTTTTTAATGCAAGCAAGCTTATGCATTATCCCAAACATAACCAAGAACTCTATATTCATCCATTAGAGCACTAGTGCATTTTGATTATGAACTGCACTGCCCATTTAATATTTGGCAATATGGACAAAGCAGGCATGAAACTGCAACAGTTTAGGGGTTTTATTGCCCTGACTGGAGCTTTCCATTTTATTGGCTCAGCTGTTTTCAAAGAAAACATGGTGGTATTGTCATTACCGTGGTGTTGTCGTTGTGCAAAAGTTTTAACATTTTCAAAAACTTTGACATTTTATGACATCTCTGTCATTACTTAACCCTTTCCCAAACAAGCCCTGGTTTTCACGTGTCTGCAGTACAAGTCTTTTGAAAAACTGTAGGAAAAGGAGAAATTGCTCGTAACGAGCAATTTCTCCTTTTCCCACAGTGTTTTCTACCCTTTTTGATAACTTTCTGCCATTTTCATCAAATGTAAAATTGTCGTCTGCAAACTCTTTCAATTTGGACCAGTCCAAAATTTGTTGTTTGGGAAAGGGTTAAGATATTTACTCCTAACGTGGACAACTTGATCACTTTCACTGGGGTGCCCAGAAAACAAGGGCAAGTATTATTGACACAATAATGCCCCCTTTTCAAGTTTGAATTTTCTCTGAAAATCAAGCAACTGCAGCCAAGCATTGGAACCAGCATGTGATGCTTTTGTTTATTTAGTGCCCCACAAGATAATTGAATGTTCTATTTCCAGATATCAAGTAAATGAGGAGGAAGAGAAGAGAAAGAATTCTGAACTTCTTCTCAAGAAGACTAAAGATCATCTGGCCAAGAAAGAGGAGCAGTTTTCTCAGTATGTCAATTTAGCATTACTTTCTTACTTGTTAACCTTTTACGACGTCACAATCCCGAGTTTTTATGACCTTGAGCCAGAAGGCTTTTGAAAACATTGTGGGAAAAGGAGAAAATGCTGGTAACCAGCAATTTCTCCTTTTCCTGCTATTTTTTTTACCCTTCCACACACAAATTCAATTTTTGAGTGACAGTTATGTTGTTGTCAGCAAATGCTTTCAATTTAGACAAGTCCAAAATTTTGTTGTTTGATAATGAATTAACCCTTTCCCAAATGACAAATTTTGGACTGGTCCAAATTGAAAGAGTTTGCAGACGACAATTTTAAATTTGATGAAAATGGCAGAAAGGTCTCAAAAAGGGTAGAAAACACTGGGGGAAAAGGAGAAATTGCTCGTTACGAGCAATTTCTCCTTTTCCCACAGAGTTTCCAAAGACTTGTACTGCAGACACTTGAAAAGCAGAGCTTGTTTGGGAAAGGGTTAAAGGAATTGATCCTACCAGCAATCTTCATGGTTTGATTGTGTATAGCCTTAACTTGGAAAACAAAACATCAGTGTAGTACAAGAAATTCATTCTCTGTGAAAAGTTTGTTTTATGGATATAAAAAAAAAGATGAACTCTTTTAAGCATGCGCAGTTCATGCAGTCTGACTTGAGTCAAAACTTTTGTTGATTGATTTTCTGCATGTCAAAGGACACTCCTGATTCATCAGTCAGCAGGATTTTAGACAAACTTGAACCATACTATGTGACAACTTGCTTGGTATGATGCAATACAAAGATGCGATAAAGCCCCTCCTCCCAGAGCCACATGTAACAGCATGTTGGTCTATTGGTTTGTCAAGCTGTATACGATTATGAATTATGCATGTTACCAATATTTTTCAGTTTGCTTTTCTTAACCCTTTCCCAAACAACAAATTTTGGACTAGTCCAAATTGAAAGAGTTTGCAGACAACAATTTTAAATTTGATGAAAGTGGCAGAAAGGTCTCAAAGCGGGTAGAAAACAATGTGGGAAAAGGAGAAATTGCTCGTTACGAGCAATTTCTCCTTTTCCCGCAGTGTTTTCAAAAGACTTGTACTGCAGACACGTGAAAACCAGGGCTTGTTTGGGAAAGGGTTAAGATTAAAATTTTTTGTATATGTAGGGAAATGGAGGCCAAACAACGTGCAGAGTTAGCCATGAGAAACATCCAAACTGAATTGAGGACAGCCCAGAATCAAATTAAAGACGTGAGGATTTTTTTCATTCCCTTTGATGGTCTTTATTATATCATACAATTGTTTGCCATTATCCGAAGTTATTGTGGTTCCACAGTTTTCCAAACGACAAATTTTGGACTGGTCCAAATTGAAAGAGTTTGCAGACGACAATTTTAAATTTGATGAAAATGGCAGAAAGTTATCAAACAGGGTAGAAAACACTGTGGGAAAAGGAGAAATTGCTCGTTACCTTTTCCCACAGTGTTTTCAAAAGACTTGTACTGCAGACATGTGAAAACTAGGGCTTGTTTGGGAAAGGGTTAAGCTAGAATATTGTATTAGATATTAAATCTTGCAGATGTAATTGCCCATGCTTATAATACTGAGTCAGTGTTCAACAGAGATTGCGTGCAAACTTTAAAATCTCCTGCATGCTTTACCCTATACCACACAATCCCGGCTTTGGATGACCCCAAGAGAAAAGACTCTTGAAACTTTGTCGAAAAAAGGAGAAGATGCTGGTAACTAGTGTTTTCTTGTTTTCCCAAAATGTTTTCCAACCGATCATAGTATTTATGCTCCTTCAAATTTGTTAGAGTCTAATACTTGCTGTTTTGGAAAGGGTTAAAGGCTGTTGATTTCAATTACACAATGTACTTGCATGACATGTTTCTTCATAACGAAGTGGAGCGATACAGGGCCATCATTGCCTATTTGTTACTCATTTATGTAATTTATTTTGGTCGGCCTAAAATTAGCTATTACAGTAGTTGGTAAAAAGTAAAGAAACAAATAGTTGTTTGTTACTGTTAGCTGTATCCAACTTGACATAAGTATATACCAGAAGTATGTTTTTCTGTCATGTACAGACAGAATGTCATCTGCAGCAATTTCTTCTCTTACAGCCACATAATTGTTTACTAAAGATTAATGCTTTGTTTCTGTAGGAAAATTTATGTAAAGAAAAGTTAATTATGATTGAGCCATGCTTTGTCAAAAGGGAGGTTAATGCATCTCCATGATGCCTTTAACCTAGCAAGTTATCACATTCTAGTAATTACAGATTTATTTAGTACAATAATTAACTGGATCTGGACATATAATGGTCCTTTACCATGCAGAAATTTTACAAATAGCAAAAAGTGTAGACCCATTTCAGCTTGAACAGGCTGACACAAGTCCATACTGTTTGCAGATGCATTAAACCCCCTTTTCATGGAGCCATGACTCAAATGTTTTTCCAGCTTGAAGAAGAGAAAGCGGAACTTGACCGACTCCTCACCAACGAGAAAAATGCTCGACATCTTCAAGAAAAGATAAATGATGAACAGCAAAGATTACAGCAGCATATCAGTGAGAAAGCCCTAAAAACATCGTCGCAGAGGGTAGGTAGAGCACGACAAGTAGGATGCTAATGTCTGGATGAAGTGTTTCACAGCAACCTTTTGTCAGGAATAAAGCTGTTTGGGTTTTTTATTTAACCCTTTCCCAAACGACAAATTTTGGACTGGTCCAAATTGAAAGAGTTTGCAGACGACAATTTTAAATTTGATGAAAATGGCAGAAAGTTCTCAAAAGGGGTAGAAAACACTGTGGGAAAAGGAGAATTGCTCGTTACAAGCAATTTCTCCTTTTCCCACAGTGTTTTCAAAAGACTTGTACTGCAGACAGGTGAAAACCAGGGCTTGTTTGGGAAAGGGTTAACTCTTTACCACATGATCCAGAGTTTTAACAACCCTGAAAGAGAAGGAACTCAGAAAGTTTGTGAGAAAAGGAGAAAATGCTGGTAACATGTATTTTCTCCTTTTCTTTCAATGTTGTGTACTCCTATTTCAGAAAAAACCAGCTCATTTTCACCCCTTTCAAATTTGTTGTCTGTAGTAACCATTACTTTCAGTTTGGAAGAGTCAATATTTTATCTTTTCAAAGACAAATCCCATCATTTGAGCTCATTGTCATCAGCAAATGTTTGGAAATTGGACAAGTCTAAAAAATTCTTGTTTGGTAAAGACTTATAGGCGGAAGAAATAGGCTGAAAATGTAGTCAGGCAAAGAAAAATAGAAAGGTTGCTGTATATATTTTGTCCATTGTTCCATATAGAGCAATACAAATTGTATTTACAAAATATATATATGTATATTCTTCCCGATTGTATTTTCCTAGACATTTATGAAGTAGTCAGCATGGAATTTCATATTTTCATACTATTTACCCTTCACTACACAATCCCGAGTTTTAACGACACGGGGGAAGAAGGCTTTTAAAAACATTGTGGGAAAAGGAGAAAATGCTGATAAGTAGCATTTCCTCCATATTTCACAATGTTTTCTACCTTTTCAAAGATTGAAATCATTATCTGGATCACATTTATTTTGATGTCTGTAATTGCTTTCAATTTAAATTTTGTTGTTTGGTAAAGAGAAAAAAAAAAGAAGAAAAAAAATCAATATACCTGTACTTTTAGTTGATTGGAAAGCAGTAGTGTAGGGGTAGAGCATCTGCCTCTGTCATGGAAGGTTCAGGGTTTGAATTCCATGATTAGCGGGGTCAACATTTTGAACTACCCGCATCACAGGGCAAGTACTGGTTAGAGTTTCCAGGAAGCAATCATCGAGAGTAAGTGATATACAGTAAGTTGTAAGCACTTGTGTCACAACCAGTGTGGGAAAAAAAAGAAAAAAAAAAAGATCCATGCTCTGTGAAAAGGGAGCTTAATGCACCTGCAAACAGTATTGACCTAGGTCAACCTGCACAAGCTGACCCAGGACAAAACTTTTTGCTGTTGGTCAGTTTCGTGCATGCCCAAGGACCAGTGTATCTCATCATTCAGTAAGTCGATGGACAAAATGGATTTTATGGATCTATGGTCTTGTGATGACTTGCTTGGTATAATGCATTACAGAGATGCATTAATCTGCCTTTTGTCAGGCCACAGCTGATATGTTTAAACTTGAGGGGATAAGTAATCAAATTTAATATCAATGGAAACATTTATGATATTGATATTGAGTGTAAGAGGAAGGAGTACTGTGTTGATAATTCACAAGCAGACACAAGATAGTTCACAAGCAGACACAACTTAACCCTTTCCCAAACGACAAATTTTGGACTGGTCCAAATTGAAAGAGTTTGCAGACGACAATTTTAAATTTGATGAAAATGGCAGAAAGTTATCAAATAGGGTAGAAAACACTGTGGGAAAAGGAGAAATTGCTCGTTACAAGTAATTTCTCCTTTTCCCACAGTGTTTTCAAAAGACTTGTACTGCAGACATGTGAAAACCAGGGCTTGTTTGGGAAAGGGTTAAGGTTTTTCCATTTTCAAAAACAGATCACACCATTTGAGTCGTATTTTATTTTACATCTGCACTTACTTTCAACATGGATCAGTGTAAAATTTTGTTGTGTGCTTAACTCTTTCCCAAACGACAAATCTTTGGAGTGGACCAAATTCAAAGCATTTGCAGATGAGAAATGTTGCTAAAATGATGATTTCTGTCTTTGATAGGGTAGAAAACATTGTTGGAAAAAGAGAAAATGCTGGTTACTAGCATTTTCTCCTTTTCCGACAATAATTTCAAAAGCCCTTTTCCTCAGGTTTGTTAAAACTTGGGATTGTGTGATGAAGGGTTAAGAGTTTAACCCTTTCCCAAACGACAAATTTTGGACTGGTCCAAATTGAAAGAGTTTGCAGACGACAATTTAAAATTTGATGAAAATGGCAGAAAGGTCTCAAAAAGGGTAGAAAACACTGTGGTAAAAGGAGAAATTGCTCGTTACAAGTAATTTCTCCTTTTCCCACAGTGTTTTGAAAAGACTTGTACTGCAGACACATGAAAACCAGGGCTTGTTTGGGAAAGGGTTAAGGCTTATCAAAGTCCACTGCCTCTTACATCTGGTTTCTAACTGCAGATGTTTTTCTTTTTTCATTTATAAAGTTTTCATTGATGAATAACTGGGATGACTTGTTTCATATGAATTATCACATCTCTTTTACACACTGAATTTGGGATTGGATACAAACATTGCATCTTATAGAAACTGTTCTGATCATATTCGTTTTATTTATGGAAACAATTAGATTTTACCACATTTCATTTTCACTGATACACAGTTTTTGACAAAAAAGAAAAACTTAAGATTTAAAAGGAGATAAGCAGTTTAATGGATTCTTTATTCATTTATCACATGAGTTTTTCTTTATACGTGTAACATTATTTTCATTTTCACTGAGTGAAATGTTTCATACTATGCTGCATGCTTTTTGTTACAGGAAGATGATGGGGTAAGACTACATCAAAATTTTGTATTGTAATTTTGCTGGTACTAAAAATTGTTTGATACTAACCTTTTACCTGTTTCTCATGAACTGGATTGCTCTCCGTCATTTGCTCATTTCTAGGAGTTATGTTGTTAACTCTCCATTTTGAGGCTATTTGAACAAATACAAACTGCTATAAATATGAGGGATTGGTAGACATTGTGACAAGTGGTAAAACTGCTATTTGGGAGTATTTAATCATTTGCCATACATTGTTGTTAATGTTTAAGACATCCATAAAAAATCTCAAAAAGTCCAATATGCCTTTTGTTTTTCACATGTACTTCCGTCTGTGTCATAGTTTAAAAGCCATCATTGCAGCCAAACAAAAGTTATCTGTTGGACTTAACCTACATAGCAGATTCTTTTACTAATGAAATTGTACTACTCATTTGACCTATGACCCTGTAATATTTCTGAATCACAAGATGGATGAACAAAATGCCAAAATCTTGAAATGGTTGAGGTTATCTACAACTGTATCCAGCTTATACACGTTAGTTTGTTGAGTTTTGTTCATATTAGAGGGGACAGTAAACCATTGTACCTTTTTGAGTCATTACTACATTTAAATCCCTGCTTTGGACAGCTGTTTAAGAACATTCTGCTTTTCTGACATTGTTTTGAATAGTAACCTTCAAGCTAAATGACCAAAGCCGTTGATGCGCCATGAAACAACATTCAGGAACCTTTAAGCTGCTTAGCACCATTCATTGTGCTTTTGCAGGCAGTGAAGGTCAAGATAAGACTGCAGCTTAATCTTGGATCTTTGTCGTCTTTTATGTTTGGATCTTACCTGCAAAAAGAAGTTTAAAATTGTAATATTTGAGTTTTACTTGAAATGTGTATTTGAATGAATTAGCAGCTTAAGTATGAACCCTTAGCTCTTTACCAAACAACAAAATTTTAGACCTGTCCAAATTGAAAGCTTTTGCAGACGACTAAATAAAGGTAACCTGAAAATCAAAATTTGTCATGGGAAGAGTAGAAAACATTGTGGGAAAAGGAGAAAATGGTTACCAGCATTTTCTCCTTTTCCCACAATGTTTTCAAAAGGCTTCTTCCTCAGGGTCGTTAAAAGTCGGGATTGTGTGGTAAAGAGTTGAAGAGTCTTTCACAACTATAGTTGCCTTTGCAGTCAAGATCAAGATCAGGCTGCACAAAAATTACAGCCTGATCTTTGATCTAAACTGTTCACTTTGCCAAAACACTGTAGGCAAAAGCAACCATGATATTGCAATTATTTGTATTTCCAGGATGAAAATGACAGATAGGGTTATTTGGTTATTTGGGTTAAGAAATTATTCTTCTTTCCCTGACAGCTGTGCTCTATTCTTTTTTCTTCAAAGTGTTACTCAGTTACTTTTGGCTCTGTGTTCTTTTTGATTAGTCATAAAGCCTTTCTGAGGTTTACGTAGATGAATATTGTAAATGTTGGTTATAGTTTGTAGCCGACGTTAGCTGCCAAGGTACTTCACTAAATGACAACTGTGGCTTCCCTTGTAACCATACAGCAAACCATCACAGGTTTTATTAAAGTTGAAGAAGAAGGCTTCTGAAAACATTGTGGGAAAAGAGAATTTTTTTCCCATTTTCCAAAAAGTTTCCACTTGTTCAAAGACTAATTTCAGTTTTGAGTCAATTTGGTGCTAAATTTGGATAGTTCGGTGCTAAATCCGGATAAGTCTAAAATTTTGTTGTCAGGTAAAAATGTCTTCATGCAAAGAAAGTGTAAGGACTGCTTGGCTGTCATTAAGATAACATAAATGGTTTACCTAGGACACCATGAAAAAAATTTGCAGAAGATATTTTCAAAGCAAAATATATATTCTGTTATGAATTAACTCTTTACCAAACACCAAACTTTCGGACTAAACCAAATTGAAAGCATTTTGCAGACAACAATATAAATGTGGCTCAAATGATGACTTTTGTCTTTGATGGGGTAGAAAGCATTTTGGAAAATGCTAGTTACCAACATTTTCTCCTTTTCCCACAATATTTTCAAAAGCATTCTTCAGTGGGATCAGTAAACTTGGGATTTTGTAGTAAAGGATAAACTGTATATACATGGATACATGTGAAACCTGTTTCAAAAGGAGAAATTTCTAGTTTTTTCCTTCTGGCAAAAGGTTTTCAAAAGACGTCCGCTTCAAGAGGAGAAATGTCATATGCAGGAGTAATGAGTTGACTCGTAATTACGCAGTCCAGAGAAAGAAAACTCTTGAAAACGTTGTGGGAAACGAAGAAGATGCCTCTAACCAACATTTTCTCCCTTCCCGACAATATTTTCTACCCTGTTACGGACAAATTCGATCGTTTGAGTCACATTTTAGTTGCCATCTGCAAATGTTTTCAATTTGAAAAGTATTAATTCTTTTTTTGCTTGATAAAGAGTCAAACAAACTATGATGACAGGAGTTTTTACTTTTCCTGAATAAAAACGGATAAAAGAAATTTTTCAACAGTAACATACCTATGAATTAGGAGATGAAATTCACTCTATGCTAGACAACAAAATTCTAGACATTTCTTTTGAAAGTATTTACAGATGACATATTAGATGTAGCTCTGGACATGGAATTTATCTATAAAAGGGTAAAGGACATTGTGTGAAAAGGACAAAATGTCCATCACTAGCATTTTCATCTTCTGTCACAAAAAAATCAGATTGTAAGGTATAGGGTAAAGTAATATCTAAGAGCAGCAGTTTGACTTACCCTGAACATAATACTATCAATACCTTTGAGTCAGAAAAGGGAAACTGACCCTTTAAGTGCTATACCTGGTTTAGTTGATTTTGCAGACAGTGTAGATCAAGATCTTGTTGCAAAATGTGATGTCTGATCTTGGATTTACACTGTCTGCTTCTTTGCCAGATAATATGAAGGTAATCTGAAAATTTAAGCCTTTACCAAACAATCCTGAGCTTTAAAGACCCCGAGAAAGAACCTTTCAGGAAAAAAAAAAAATGTGGTGGGAAAAGGAAAAAATGCTGGTAACTAGCATTTTCTTATTTTTCCATAATTTTTTCTACCCTTCCTAAAACAAATTTCAGTATTTTAGTCACAATTATATTGTCATCTGCAAATGCTTTCACTTTGGACAAGTCTAAAATTTTGTCATTTCGTAAGGAGTTAGACAGGAATATCAGCTGTACTGGCTGAGAATGTCCGTCTCATTTATTGACCACTATAAGTGTTTACTTACTCTTAACCACACGGCAAAAATGTAGACTTGTCCAAATAGAAAGGATTTGCAGACACACACTTTAAATGTGGCTTGAATAATGGAATTTGTCTTTGTTACGGTTGAAAACATTGTGGGAAAACGAAGAAATTGGTGGTTACTGGCATTTTTTGTTTTCCGACATTGTTGTCAACAGTCCTCTTTCTCAGGGTCATCAAAACTTGTGATTTTGTTGTAAAGGGTTCAGAAAAAGTTTGTTACTTGTAGGAGGATGCAGAAGCTGCTTTAGAACTTGCTGGAGTTGATATAAAACAGGCGAAAGATCTGATAGAGAAGATGAGAAATGAAAATGCTGCACTCAAGGTAAAACAATTTCTTTCTCAATTCATTTTACTTGACATGATGTACCAGAATATAATGTTGGTGGCTGTTTTTACTGGATATGCAATGATTTTTTTTCTTCATTTTTTTCCCCCAAAACTTTCTCTATGTAGTTGTCTTCATTTTCTTTTTTGAAAACATTATAAAAAATTATTCACTGTAACTACTTTATTCATTTAACCCTTTACAAAACAATCCAGATTCTTACAGAGAAGGCTTTTGAAAACATTGTAGGAAAGGGAGAACATGCTGGTAACCAGCATTTTCTCCTTTTCTACCCTTCAAAGGAGGAATTCAGTTTCTTTAGTCACATTCAGTCTGGTGTTTGCAGACGCTTTCTGTCTGAACCAGTCTAAAATATTGTTGATTGGTAAAGGGGTAACATTGGTTTCTGTCAGTCTTTTTTCTTTCAATACATAAAATATTGTTGATATTCTGTATTTTGTTTTCATAGCTTTGAAAGTGATCAACACATGTGTGTATGAAATACAAGACTGACATTGTTTCTCTTTCTTTCACCCTTTACCACACAATCCTGAGATTTAACGATCCTGAGAAAGAAAGCTTTTGACAACATTGTGGAAAAAGAAGAAAATGCTGGTAACCAGCATTTTCTCCTTTTCCCACAATGTCTTCTAACCTTTCACAGGCAAATCCCATTATTTGTGCCCCATTTACAATGAGATGTGTAAATGCTTTGAATTTGGACCAGTCTAAAATTTTGTTGTTTGGCAAAGAGTTAAATCTTAACCAGATGACAAAACTTTAAACTGTTCCTTATTAAATGCATTTGCAGATGACATTGATCATGGCTCGGAGGATGGATTTTTCGCTGAAAGAGTAGAAAACATTTTGGAAAGATGGGAATACATCTTATTATAAATAGTTATTGGAAAAAAGGGACATCTTTTCTATTTGTACTTGCCTGCCTTTATTACTAAAACTGTTAGTTGTGTTACAGGCAGAAATTCAGAGACAGAGAATACGCCTCACAGAAGAAAATTCCAGCTTAACAGCAGAGAATGAGAAACTTCAGCAGCGTGTGGAGGACCTGAAGAACGAGGTTCGACTGAATGAGGAGGCCCTCACCCAGTACACAGTACAACAAAATCTTCACCAAAGTAAGCTGGCCTCCGAGTCCACCATGTTGAACAACTCCCTGGATAAAGAGAGAGTGGCCAGAGAAAAGTTGGAGGCTGAAGTAAGTCCACCAGAATCTTCTGTCTTTTTATCATTAGCTGTTTACACTGATTTTTTTGGGGAGAAAAACACTTTAACCCTTTCCAAACAAGCCCTGGTTTTCACGTGTCTGCAGTGCAAGTCTTTTGAAAACACTGTGGGAAAAGGAGAAATTGCTCGTAACGAGCAATTTCTCCTTTTCCCACAGTGTTTTCTACCCTTTTTGAGAACTTTCTGCCATATTTATCAAATTTAAAATTGTCATCTGCAGGCTTTTCAATTTGGACCAGTCTAAAATTTATCGTTTGGGAAAGGTTTAAGTGACCAAAAGGAGAAATATTCGGAGAAAAGGAATATGTTTTGTCCTTTCCCACACAATCCCATGTTTTCAGAACTCAGGGGAGGAAGGCTTTTGAAAACATTGTGGGAAAAGGAGAAAATGCTGGTAACCAGCATTTTCTCCTTTTCCCACAATGTTTTCTTTTCTATTAGAGACAAAACTTTATCATTTGAAGCATATGTAATTTGTTGTCTGCAAATGCTTTGAATTTAGATGAGTCTACAATTTTGTCGTGCGGTAAAGAGTTCAGTCAAAACGAGCATTAAAAGGAGAAATATTTGGAGGAAAGGAATATGCTGTAACTCTTTACCACATGACAAAATTTTAGACCAGTCCAAATTGAAAGCATTTGCAGAGGACAAAATAAATGTGACTGAAAAATTGAGGAAGGAATGGATAGAAAACATTGTGGGAAAAGGAGAAAATGCTGGTTACCAGCATTTTCTCCTTTTCCCATGTTTTTAAAAGACTTCTATCGCAGGGTCGTTAAAAGGTGGGATTGTGTAGTAAAGGGTTAACCCTTTACTACACAATCCCAAGTTTTAATGACCCTGAGGAAGAAACCTTTTGAAAACATTGTAGAAAAAGGTGAAATGCTGGTAATCAACATTTTCTCCTTTTCCCACAATGTTTTCAACCCTGTCAAAGACAAATTCCATCATTTGCATTACATTTGAATTGTCTTCTGCAAAAGCTTTCAGTTTGTATCAGTCTACATTTTTCTCTTTGGGTAAATACTTAACTTTTTACCAGCACCAAAATTTAACCCTTTACCAAACAATAAACATATAGACTTGTCCAAATTGAAAGAATTGGCAGATGACAAATGTGGCTGAAATGATGGAATTTATATATGAATGGGTAGAAAACATTGTGAGAAAAGGAGAAAATGCTGGTTACCAGCATTTTCTTCTTTTCCCACAATGTTTTCCACAGCTTTCTTTCTCCTTCACCTGATCGTTAGAAGTCAGGATTGTTTGGTGAAGGAATATGACATTTCTATGGACAACCATAAAAATCTGTTGTTCGGTAGAAGAGTTGAAAGCAATTTTCAAAGACAGTTTTGATTTTTTTTTTTTTTTTTTTTTGGGGGGGGGGGGGGGGGGGTGGACAAGGAAAATATCAAATTTTCAAACTGATGTTTTCTTGTGTTTCAGCTTGAGTCATCCAAAAACAGGCTTCATGCCACTGTGGTAGAGTTAGAAAAGTCACAGCAAGCTAGAAATGAATTTGAAAGGTAAACTGTCAGTAGTTCATACGCTGGTCATCTTTTCATGCTTTTCATCTTCCAGTGCTCAATGCATTTGTAGTGAATTCTCATTTACTGTGTTTTTCAAGTTTACATATGGGAAATGCACACTTTATCAAACAACCCTGAGTTTTAACAAACGTGCAGAAGAAGACTGAAAATAAAAAGAAGAATCAACATTATCTTCCTTTTCCCACTATGTTTGCCACACTTTTACAAATAAATCTATTAATCCAGCCACTTTAATTTTGTCATCTGCAAATGCTTTCAGCCTAGATGAGTCTAAACATTTTTTATAATGAATACATGTACATGTATTCTAAACCAATCATCCCACAGCCATGATTGGATCATCATGTCAACTCTTTACCAAACAACAAAGTTATGGACTTGTCCAGATCCAAACATAGCCCATATAGTGGGTATTGTCACTGAAAGAGAAAACATTGTGGGAAATGCCAAGGATGCAGATTAGCATTCTTACTCAAAGTTGTTAAAACGTGGAATTGTATGATAAAAGGTTAGTGGTAAACTTGGGGATGTTGATGAGGACTTGTGTGCTTTTAACCCTTTACCACATGATCCTGACTTGTAACCACCCAAAAAAAGACACCTTTTGGAAACATTGTGGGAAAAGGAAAAAATGCTGGTAACCAGCATTTTCTTCTTTTCCCACAATGTTTGCTAGTCTTCCCAGAACAAATTACAATTTTTGGATCACATTTATTTTGTCGTCTGCAGTTGCTTTCAATTTGGACTGGTCTAAAATTTAGTCGTTTGGTAAAGAGTTAAAGACTTATAAAGTTTATTCTGCATAGAATACATGCAGAGAACAGTATTCTCTTGACTCAATATATTCAATATGTTCATTGTTATGTTTTGATATCTTTCTATTTGGCAAAATACGGAATAACAAATTACTGTTTGTGTTTCAGACGGCTCCATGCTGATAGAGAAGATTGGGGACGACAGTTAGAAAGAAAGGACCAAGAACTGGCCAGTATCAAGGAGAAACTGAACTCTCTCATGCACACACTTAATGAAACAGAATCAAAACTGAACTCTGTCGAAAATGAGGTACAAACTCTGATTCTCTATGCAAGCATATCCTGAACTGATTGCTTTAAATAACTTGCACTTGTACAATTTTTTAGCACAGTCAAAATTTTGAAATCCAAAAATGTTTTGATAATCTTTGTGGAAGTGCTTTTATAACCTTTGTTTATACAGGCGTCAATCCAGCTTTTGAATTAGTAATTCAGTGGTTAATTTGGTTTTACACCTGTCAAGAGTCAGTATTTTAAATGAATATCAACCAGGTTTTAGACTAGAGGAAACAATGAAAAGAGAAATGATACAAATTATGTCTATGAATAATGTTGTTACTCATGGTAAGGTAGGCATACTTTAAGAAAGGACCTTTTCACCATGTACCTAACAATCCGTTGTTTTAATGACCCTGAAGAAAAAAGCTGTTGAAAATATTGTTGGAAAAGGAGAAAATGGTGGTAAGCAGCATTTTTTTCCTTTTACAACAATGTTGCCTTCTCTATCATTTCTATCAGTTTCAAATTTGCTGCCTGCAGATGTTTTAAATTCGGTACTGTCTAATATTTGATGTTTTGGAAAGGGTTAAACATTGTATTAATTATCGCTGGAGAAAATGAGGGCTGACTGATCAAGTATAGCAAAGAGTTGTATTTTTATGTATCTAACACAACATGCTTGTGAAAACATGGCTAGGAAAGGAAAAACTGTAACGATGGAAATTTGCTCAGTTTGTGTAACAGTGAGACTTCAAAGTCTTTGTAACCCTTTACTTGACAATCCTGAGTTTTAACAAGCTTGAGAAAGAATGCCTATGAAAACACTCTGGGGAAAATAAAGCAGAGAATGCTGATAACGAGCATTGTTTCCTTTTCCCATGATGTTTTTGTTTGTATTCCCTTAATGTTTTAAAAAAATGTTTATTTTATCAGGGTCGTTAAAACTTGGAATTTTATAGAAAAGAGTTAACCCTTTCCCAAACAAGTCCTGGTTTTCACTTGTCTGCAGTACAAGTCTTTTGAAAACACAGTGGGATAAGGAGAAATTGCTCATAACAAGCAATTTCTCCTTTTCCCACAATGTTTTCTACCCATTTTGAGAACTTTCTGTCATTTTCATCAAATTTAAAATTGTTGTCTGCAAACTCATTCAATTTGGACCAGTCTAAATTTTATGGTTTGGGAAAGGGTTAAATCATTTGTTAGTATTTTCTGTTACTGCTCTGTATTCCTTTTTAACAGTTACAAATATCCAACACCACACTGTTGGAGAGAACAAATCAGCATCAACAACTTCAGAGAGACCTACAATATTACAAAACAGCGCAGGAAAATTATGACTCTAATCTCAGACATGAGAAGGTAATGGTTGGGTTTCTAGCTCTCGTTATTGTGAAACTTGTGTGAAAGATCAGCTGCCTTAGGCAAAAACAGGGGCTTTTTGCAGACGGCATAGGTCAAGATCAGACTGCAGAGAATGTGCAGTCTCATCTTCAGTGCATGGATACAGGTGACAATGTAGCCTGGGTCCAGGCAGTAATAATTTTTCACTTACTCTGTATTACACTCTCCTAATCACAGTCTGCTAATAAATGATCTTTGGCAGCTATCTGTTCATCACTTCCATTATTATCACCACCTGATGACATTAGAGGGTCTCCCCATGATTATCAATTGTGCCGTTAATCTAATTATAGACTTATTTACCATGTGACGTCACAATATTGAATATGACGGATTAGTGTATTTTTACTTCAGTTCAAGTACAATCGGGATGATTTCATGTACGAGTGACTTTTCTGAACCGGCTGGTGCCATCAGATATAAAACGCGACCTTCAACAACACTTGTTATTGTTAAAATGTCCTCCAAAGTCATTGTGAATAACCCGCTTGAAAGTTTGATGTCAGTATTTTCAAAGATGGCGCACAAACAGGAAGTGATTAATCAGAGGCTATTTGAAGTTTGGTATCTATTTTTTAGTCATTTATGTTTGAAAACAATTGCAGTGACATCTGTTTTACCCCACTGTGAGATGGGGTTAAATAGATGTCGCTCTGATCGATTTGCAAATGTTCCCAGGCTGTCATTTTTGACAAAGTCACATCCAAATGATAGAAAAGGAAAAAATGAACGGTTTGGAATGCAGGCTAGTGAAAATGCTGTGGTGAAGGGAGATATTGCTTGACACTTTTCCTTTTGTCTATTACATTGTCAAATGTGGTCTGCTGCAAAAATGGGAAAAGTCATCACAGGAAGTAACATTTTCACTCTTAACTATTTACCAAACAAAAAAATTTTGGGCTAGACCAAATTGAAAGCATTTGCAGACGACAAAATAAACATAGCTAACATGGTGATTTCTGTCTTTGGTAGGGTAGAAAACATTGTGGGAAAAGGAGAAAATTCTGGTTATCAGCAAGTTCTCCTTTTCCCACAATGTTTTCAAAAGGCTTCTTGCTCAGGGTTGTTTAACTCGGGATTGTTTGGTAAAGGGTTAAAACACCAAATAAGCAAAATGGACATGACCAGAATATCTCCACATAGCAGACAGTGAAGATCCAAGATCAGGGTCCGTATTCACCAACCATTCGTAGGAATGTTCTTAGTCTTATTCTTCAGAATTTTCTAAGGGTGAAAGTAACACAACTTCTGATTTGCTAAGCCATTTGGTTTAGCTAATCAGAAGTTGTGTTACTTTCACATTCAGAAAATCTTGGAGAATAAGACAAAGAATGTTCTTAAGAATGGTTGGTGAATATGGACCCAGACAGCACATTTTGCTCTGTCAGATCTTGATATATACTGTCTGCAAAAACAACTACAATGTAAAAGAAGCATCAAGGGTGACACAAAGATAAGGATGCACCAGCTGTTTCCCCCATGAAATCAATCATAAAAGAGATAAGAGAAATAGAGCAGACTGTTGTAACAGGTTGTGAGGTGTCATATTTTATCTGCATATACAGTATGTACACAATCCTAGGTTCTTGCTTGTTATTGTTCAGAATGTTGAATTGTAAAAACTATAATGACTGTTTAAGAATAAATGATGATACTAGCTGTTATACATTATTGCACATTCATGATTTATTTTTACAAACTCATAAGTGAGGCATTATAAACAACTAGGACCCATATTCACCAATCATTCTTAGTCTATTTCTGAATGTTTTGAATTTGATACTATCACTGTTTCTAATTGGCTTAACCCTTTACCACACAATCCCGACTTTTAATGATCCTACAAAAGAAGGCTTTTGAAAACATTGTGGGAAAAGGAGAAAATGCTGTTAAGCAGCATTTTCTCTTTTTCCCACAATGTTTTCCACCTTATCAAAAAGAGGAATCCTCATTTTAACAGCATTTAATTTGTCGTCTGCAAATGCTTTCAGTTTGGTCTGGTCCAAAATTTCGTTGTTTGGTAAAGAGTTAATTAAATGGTTGGTTAAACCATTTAGTCAAATGGTTTAGCAAATCCGAACTTGAGCTTCTCTCTTAATCTAGAATTAGACTAGGTATACAGTTTAGAATGGTTGGTAAGTACAGGCCTTGGTCTACATACAACAATCGAATTCTACAGTGCTTTATTCTTTATGTGGATTTCAAACTTCTTTTTGGTGCATAATTTTCAGGAACAAAATGCAAAGATGTTAGGAAAAGTCGAGTCCTTACAGGACAGGTAAGTGAATTGTTAACTAATCA
Source organism: Tridacna gigas (assembly GCA_945859785.2). Classification (NCBI taxonomy): domain Eukaryota; kingdom Metazoa; phylum Mollusca; class Bivalvia; order Cardiida; family Cardiidae; genus Tridacna; species Tridacna gigas. The sequence continues at coordinate 61,258,711 of OX244036.2, forward strand.
ACAAAATTTTAGACTTGTTCAAATGGAATGAATTTGCAGATGACATATAAAAGTATACAGAGTACCATATTTAGATGGTCTTTACTTGCTACCACACGACAAAAATGTAGACTTGTCCAATTTGAAAGCATTTGCAGACAACAAATTAAATGTTACTCAAAACATTAAATTTGTTTTTTTATAGGATAGAAAGTAATGTGGGAAAAGGAGAAAATACTGGTAACCAACATTTTCTGTTTCCTACAGAGTGTTTTCAAAAGGCTTCTTCCTCAGGATAGTTAAAACTGGGACTTTGTGATAAAGGGTTAAGGTGTAGAAAATGCTGTTTGAGAGGGAGAAAAAAATGCTGGTTACTGGCATCTTCTCTGTTACACAATGTTTTCAGACTCATCCTCCTCCTGGTTGTAAAAGCATGGTATTGTTTTGCAAAAGGTTAAAAATCTATTTTACTTGAGTGTCATGGTCAGTAAAACTTGAACTGTCCATAGGTTTTTAGCTCACCTGAGCACGAAGTGCTCATGGTGAGCTATTGTGATCGTGCTGTGTCCGTCGTCTGTCGTCAACTTTCTACCTTGTGCATGCTCTAGAGGCCACATTTTCAGTCAGATACTTGTGAAACTTGGTCAGAATGTTTGTCTTGATAAAATCTCGGACGAGTTCGAAATTGGGTCACGTGGGGTCAAAAACTAGGTCACTAGGTAAAATCTTAGAAAAACCTTGTGTACGCTCTAGAGGCCACATTTTCAGTCTGATCTTCATGAAACTTGGTCAGAATGTTCGTCTTGATAAAATCTCAGACGAGTTCGAAATTGGGTCACATGGGGTCAAAAACTAGGTCACTTGGTAAAATCTTAGAAAAACCTCTTGTACTCTCTAGAGGCCACATTTTCAGCCAGATACTTGTGAAATTTGGTCAGAATGTTTGTCTTGATATAATCTCGGACGAGTTCGAAATTGGGTCATGTGGGGTTAAAAACTAAGTCACTAGGTAAAATCTAAGAAAAACCTTGTGTACGCTATAGAGGCCACATTTTCAGTCTGATCTTCATGAAACTTGGTCAGAATGTTTGTCTTGATAAAATCTTGGACGAGTTCCAAATTGGGTCACGTGGGGTCAAAAACTAGGTCACTAGGTCAAATATTAGAAAAACCTTGTGTACGCTCTAGAGGCCACATTTTCAGTCCGATCCTCATGAAACTTGGTCAGAATGTTTGTCTTGATAAAATCTCGGACTAGTTTGAAATTGGGTCATGTGGGGTGAAAAATTAGGTCACTAGGTCAAATCTTAGAAAAACCTTGTGTACGCTCTAGAGGCCACATTTTCAGCCAGATACTTGTGAAATTTGGTCAAAATGTTTGTCTTGATAAAATATCAGATGAGTTCGAAATTGGGTGATGTGGTGTCCAAAATTAGGTCACTAGGTCAAATCTTAGAAAATCCTTGTGTGGGCTGTAGAGGCCACATTTTCAGTCAGATACTTCTGAAAGTTAGTCAGAATGTTTGTCTTGATAAAATCTAGGATTAGTTTGAAATTGGATCATGTGGGGTCAAAAACTAGGTCACTAGGTCAAATCTTAGAAAAACCTTGTGTGTGCTCTAGAGGCCACATTTTCAGTCAGATACTTGTGAAATTTGGTCAGAATGTTTGTCTTGATAAAATCTCGCACAAGGTAAAAAAATTGGTCATGTGGGGTCAAAAACTAGGTCACTAGGTCAAATCGTAGAAAATCGTTTGTGAGCTCCAGAGGCCACATTTTCAGTCAGATACTTGTGAAACTTGGTCAGAATGTTTGTCTTGATAAAATTCGGACAAGTTTGAAATTGGATCATTTGGGGTCAAAAACTAGGTCACTAGGTCAAATTAAAGAAATGCCTTGTGGGTACTCTAGAGGCCACATTTTTTGCTCAATTGACTTGAAAATTGGTCAGAATGTTTTTCTTAGTTAAATCTCAGAAAACTTAAAATTGGGTCACCCAGAGTCATAAAGTAGGTCACTAGGTCAAATTAAAGAAATACCTTGTGGACACTCTAGAGGCCACATTTTTCGCTCAATTGACTTGAAAATTGGTCAATACATTTGTCTTAATTGAATCTTAGATGAGTTTGAAATTCGGTCACCTGGGGTCATTTTGCCTATTGGCTCAGGTGAGCGATCCAGGGCCATCATGGCTCTCTTGTTTTTTTGTTGTATCTGTGCAGTCTTATCAGTCCCTTTCCTGTGTAGGGGTCTTTCGAGGCTCAATGGTAAAGAGGTAGGCTCGTAACCTGCAGGCCATGGGTTCAAGCCTCATTGGAAGCACTGGGTTTTTCATGGGAGTGTCTTCAGAGCTCTAGCCTCATACGGGTGAAACCCAGGACATACATAAATAAAATTATGTGAGCTGTTGCCGTGATATAACTGAAATAACGTTTAATAACCATTTAATCAATCAATCAACCCTTAGCTATGTAGGACACTTTTTGAAACACAGTTTTAGCTGAAACAAAGATCTTCTTTGATCTAAAAGAAATGACAAGTTGTTTGATACTTTATGACTGTCTGATTGCATGGATTCTGAGGCGATGACATACCTATTATAGTATTATTACTTTTCTTTTTTACCTTTGCTGTACACAGATTATCAAGTCTACAACATGACAACCTCAGTCTGAAACAGCAGGTGGAGCTGGCAAATCAGGCAGCCAATGACAGGTCAGGGGTGGAGCTACAAGAAAAACTAAATACTATGATTGGAAATCTGAAGGCCGATCATGAGAAAGTGAGTTGTCTTTTGCCTTATGTAGGAGAAATCTGTAGAGCTTGTCAAGCCATAAAGCTTACTTTGAATCAAGACATACCATTGGTGTAACAATTTTAGTGGACTATTTACTCTGAAGAAGCTCTGGCCTTTACAGTAGCAGAAAACAATAAATCTTTCCATTGGTAAAAGTCTTCTAAGTGAGATTGTATATATATTTCTTTACAACATGACCAAATTTTGGAATTGTGTATATTGCAATCATTTACAGATGACTTATATCAAAGAAAGAATTGAAAACATTGTGGGAAAGCAAAAAAATCTTGGTTACGAACATTTTCTCCTTTTCCAATGATGTTTTCAAAAGTCATCTTTCCTCAGGGTCTTCAAAACTTGGCATTATCTGGTAAAGAATTAATAAGCAGCTGCAAAATGCCTGCTCTCCACAGAGGTTTCAGTAATTTCCTTTGTGTGAAGCTTTGTGCCAATTTTGTGCTCCCTAAAATAAATTATGGCACAGCAAATAGCTGCTGCATTGTCCACCTGTCTGTCCTTAACCCCTTATCACACAATTCTGAGTTATAACAACTCTGAGGAAGATGCCTTTTGAAAATGCTAGTTACTAGCATTTTCTCCTTTTCCCACAGTGTTTTCAAACCTATCACAGACAAGCTCCATCATTTGGGTGACATTTGAAATTGTCATGTCCCAAATGCTTTCAATTTAGGCAAGTCTTAGATTTTGTCATTTGTTAATGTTTGCTACAAATTAGGAAGCATCCACCAGTTTTACAGATTGTCTTGTTTTTTTTTTCCCTACTATATATCTTGTTTTTTTCCCTACTCTAAATAGGCAAGAGGTTCCCTTGAGGACAAGAATAATACTCTACAAGATACCATTGGTAGACTGAGAGAGGAGGTTAGAAACTCAGAGAACCGTCGAAGCAATTTAGAACAAGACATACGCCGTCTGAATCAAGAACAGAATGATTTGATCAGAAAGCTGTCCATAGCTGAGGCATCATTAGACGTGGCACAGAAGGTAAAAGTTTCCCTGCATTATAAATTATCACTTTACAGAACAACCCCAGATTTTTAAGACCCTGGAGAAGATGCCTTTTGAAAACAGTGTAAGAAAAGGAGAAAATCCTGGTAACCAGCATATTCTCTTTTTCTACAATGTTTTTCTAACCTTTCAGAAATGAATCAAATCATTTGAGCCATGTTTTATTTGTCATCTGCAAATGCTTTGACTTTGGACTGGTCTGTGGTATTGTTTTGTGGCAAAGAGTTAAATGCAGAAGAACTTTGGTAGGATAATACATAAGAGTGTAATTCCTATTTGACTCAACTTACTGAAATGTAACTTTATCTTTTCTTGTTTTATGTCTGCAGGCCAGGGATCATTTAGAGCAGGAGAGGGTTGCTTTGAAAATGGACTTGGAGAAGTTACAACAGAGATATCAAACAGCACAAGAGAAAACTATAGAGGCACAGACCAGGATGACAGAACTGGCAGAGAGATTAGACAAAACAGAGCAAAGTAGGCTGATGAGCAACCAACAGTTAGCCGATACTTCTGCCACCATGGCTGCCTTCAACAATTCAAAGGTAAACAAGAACTTTAAAGCCTTTACCAGAAGACAAAATTTTAGCCTTGTCCAAATTGAAAGCATTTGCAGACGACAGTTTCAATGTGGGCTTAAATGATGCTATTTTTCTCTGATAGGGTTGAAAACATTTTGGGAAAAGGAGAAAATGCTGGTTACCAGCATTTTCTCCTTTTCCCACAATGTTTTCAAAAGGCTTCTTTCCCAGGGGCGGTAAAAGGCGACATTGTGTGGTAAGTAGTTAAACTCTTTATCAAGTGGCAAGAAAGAGGGCGAGTCTGAATTGAAAGCATGTATGTTGAAACAAGGAATTGTTTGGTAAGGATTCCATGGAGCATCTCTATAGGAGTTTTCGACTTTTATTTCTTTTTTCCATTCACGCTCTTGGACTGAGCTGTTTTGACATCTCCAGCAATGGACGTTCAGGAATCCTGGAAGAACCCTCTAGTTAGCTCGGCTGTTTTCGAAGAAAACATTGAGGTATTGTCATAGCTCTGGTGGTGGTCGTTGTGCGAAGACTGACATTTGATGACATCTTTCTTATTACTGAAGATATTTGCTTCAAACTTGAACAAGTTGTTAATCATCAAAAGGGCAATCTGTACAACAAGGGCAGGTAACTATCAAAGTATTTTTGACACAGTTATGTCCCTTTTCTGACTTAGAATTTTCACTGAAAATCAAGCAACAACAGCTGAGCGTTTGCACCCGCATGCGGTGTTCTAGTTTGCACCTGTGTGCGATGTTCTTGTTGACAGATAGATTTTGTCTCAACCAGAGCGGAAGTGTTCTTTCCAAAGATTGGGAATTCAACTTCACCTAGAATGTGCTATGGATGATTTTATTTAATACTATCAAGCACCAAGTATAAAAAAAAAGCATTTGCTGCGTTAAGGGGAGGGGGGGGGGTGATAAAAATCAATGTAATGTAAATTTAGATAACTACTGAGACCAAAGTTTCTGTGCATCCATCTAGTTTGATCTGGATCTGCACTGTCTGTAAAAGTCCCCTTAGTTGCTGTCCACATTTTAATACTCTTCTATTTTGTTCGTTTGCAGAGTGAACTAGAGGAGAACTACCAAAAGTTACAGGTAGACAATGTTCGACTGGAAGCAGAATTAAAACATGAGAAACAGAAAGCAGAATTGCTAAACAGAGATTTGTTAGACTCACAAAAGGTTGGTTTATATTTCTTCGTTATCTTGTTTTCAGGTGTTTGTGGTAGTTACTTAATTATTTGTTATGACTAAGTTCAACTCTTTACCAAACAACAAGTTTTTGGCCTTGTCCAAATCTAAAGCATTTGCAGACGACAAATTAAAAGTTGATAAAGTGATTATTTCTGGTACTGATATGGTAGAAAACATTGCGGGGAAAAGAGAAAATGCTAGTTACCATGTTTTCAAGAGCTTCTTGTTTAGGGATGTTAAAACTTGGGATTATGTGGTCAAGGGTTTGCTGGATAAGGAAAATGACAGTGACTCAGTGAGAGAAATGTAACAGTGGAATAATTCCCAAACATTGCAATGTCAGGGGTGTTGTAGTTAAAATATCTTTGCCCAAAGAATGCTAAACAAACCCAACAGAAATCTTCAGTCCTGAAGTAAGACCCAAATGATTCCAATTTCAAGGTTGCTTTTGTCAAAAATGTCTTAGCAAAATGGACTATGTAGATCCAAGATCAGACTGCACATTTTGTGCATTGTGATCTTGATCTAACTGGCCACGAAAGGCAACTGTAGTTGAGAAAGGCATTTTAAGGGTTATTCTGCTGTGGAATCTACGTTCAAGATAAGACTTGTTTTTGTAAAACCTGGGCCCGTGTTCACCAACCATTCTTAAGAATGTTCTCAGTCTTATTTTCCAAGATTTGGTAAGTTTGAAAGTAACACAACTTCTGATTGGCTAAACCATGTGGTTTAGCCAATCAGAAGTTGTGTTACTTTCAAATTTAGAAAATTCTTGAGAATAAGACTAAGAACAGTCTTAAGAATGGTTGGTGAATACGAACCCTGATGATGCTGTCTTCGAGAGTGTCTTAACTCTTTACCACACAATCCCAACTTTAAATGACCCTGGGAAAGAAAGCTTGTGAAAACATTATGGGAAAAGGAGAAAATGCTGGTAACTAGCTTTTTCTCCTTTTTTACTATATTTTCTACCCTATCAAATGCAGAAATAATCATTTTAGGAACCATTAAACTGTTATCTGCAAGTGCTTTCAATTTGGTCCAGTCCACAAAAGTGCCAGCAATACAAGTATATTTTGGTATACTGTGTTTACCCCCATGCAAAACATGAAAAAATGAATGTTGAAGCTGGTACATGTACATGTATTTATGAAAGATATTGAAAATATAGCATAATAAAAGGATTAAATGTACCTGATGTGACTTACAATTACACAGATGTTACTTTTGTTATACTCACTGATTTTTTGTCTCTTGCAAAGACCCATAGACTTGATTTGCTGTTGTTTGTGTTTGCATTGGATCTTATTTTGTGTATTGTGAATTTTTATGGCCTATTCAAAAGAGAGAGCTAAACAACAAATAGAGTAAACCTGCATATTTTTGCTGTCAGATCTTTGTCTGTGTTCCTTCTCATCATAATAATTGATTTATGGATTGATTTTAGCTGCTGAAAGTATAATACTCAAATTACTTTGTGTGTGTTTTTTTTAAATTGTTGTCCTAAACCCTTGAAGTGCCTTTTACATCTAATGTATAGTGGCCTTTGCAGCCATCGTAGATCAAGACTAGACTGCACAAAATGTGCAGTCCGATCATTGATCTACTCTGTCCACTTTGCTTGAATATTGTGTACAAAAGTACTGGTAAAATTGCAATTTTTTTAGCCGTGTTTCTATGCTGGAAATATCCATTTGGTTCATTCAGTGCTCAAAGATTTATATCCTGTATGTATAATTGTTTACTGATACTGTGTTTGTTTCCAACAAACAGCTTTATAACTAACTATGTGTTGTTTGCTTGTTAAATAACCAGGTGCGCAGCAGTCTGGAAGCCTTGTGTTCAAACCTGAAGTCTACCAACGCTCATCTGGAGGAGAAATTAGGGGTAAGTAATACTTTTATCATTCTGACTCGTACACGTAAATGATCTTTTGAATTCCATGCAAGCTGTTTTCACACATACAACTAAGGTAGTATGTAGTACACAAAGGAGAAATATTTAACCTTTTCCCAAACGATAAATTTTGGACTGGTCCAAATTCAAAGAGCTTGCAGACGACAATTTTAAATTTGATGAAAATGGCAGAAAGTTCTCAAATAGGGTAGAAAACACTGTGGGAAAAGGAGAAATTGCTCGTTACGAGCAATTTCTCCTTTTCCCACAGTGTTTTCAAAAGACTTGTACAGCAAACACATGAAAACAAGGGCTTGTTTGGGAAAGAGTTAAAAGAAAGGAAAGGATTTTGTGTTTACAACACATCAAACTCTTTACCATATATCAAAATTTTAAATTTACCCAAACTGAAAGCATTTGCAGATGAATAAGAAATTGTTGTTCAATTGATATTCGCCTTGTACTCAGCAATTTTATGTATCTATGTTTTTGTTTTTTTACTTTTCCAAGCAGAAGGCATTTTGAGACAGCAAATAAAAAGGGACACAGGTTATGGTACTAGTCTTTGAAAGTTAAGAAAAAATGCTTGTTACAAGTATTTTTCTTCTTTTCCCAGACTGTTTTTAGAAGCTTTCTCTTCAGGGTTGTGAAAACACAGGATTGCTCAGTAAAGTGTTAATTAAGATTATGGAATAAGATTGCAGTAACCCTGGGAAAAGAAAAAAAAAGATTTTATCTTGTAATTTTATGAATCATTGTGATAATTGTAGCATGTTCAGATAATCAAACTGTTTGTTATCTCTTTCTCACACAGCAAGATTTAGACTCTTCCAAATTCAATACATCTGCATACAACAAATTTAAAGTTGGTACAAATGAGCTGAAGTTCTCTGACAGGGTGGAAAACATTGTGAGAAAAGTAAAAAAAATGCTGGTTACCAGCATTTTCTCCTTTTCCCACAATGTTTTCAAAAGGATTCTTTCTCAGGGTCGTTAAAACTCGAGATTCTGTGGTAAAACTCTTTTGCAGATGACTAAATTGTAGCTTCATCAGCATTTAACCCTTTCCCAAACGACAAATTTTGGACTGGTCCAAATTGAAAGAGTTTGCAGACGACAATTATAAATTTGATGAAAATGGCAGAAAGTACTCAAAAAGGGTAGAAAACATTGTGGGAAAAGGAGAACTTGCTCATGATGAGCAATTTCTCCTTTTCCCACAGTGTTTTCAAAAGATCTGTACTGCAAACACGTGAAAACCCGGGCTTGTTTGGGAAAGGGTTAAACAACTTGTAGGCGACCAATTAAATGTGGCCTAAATATGAGGTATGTCTGTAAAAGGATAGAAAACATTTTTGGAAAAGGAGAAAATGCTGGTTACTGTCTTCAAAAGCCATCCCTGTCAGGGTTGTTCAAACAATTGTGTGGTAATGGGTTAGCTCTTTACCACACAATTCTGAGTTTTAATGACCCTGAAAGAGAAGGCTTTTGAAAACATTGTGGGAAAAGGAGAAAATGCTGGTAACCAGCATTTTCTCCTTTTCTCACAATGTTTTCTGCCCTATGAAAGACATGAATCATCAAATGAGCTTCATTTAATTTGTTGTCTGCAAATGCTTTCAATTTGGTCTTGTCCAAAATTTTGTTGTGTGGTAAAGAGTGAAACAGCATGCAAAAACCAGAAAGGAATTTTAGAACTGGACTCAAGATGACAAAATTATGATTCATCAATTATGGTCCTTGAGTTTCACTCATTTAACCCTTTACCAAATGACAAAATTTTTCACCTGTCCAAACAGAAAGCATTTGCAGATGACACAGTAAATGTGGCTCAAATGATGGGATTTGCCATTGTAAGGTTAGAAAACATTATGGTAAATAGAGAAAATGCTGGTTTCCAGCATTTTCTCCTTTTCCTACAATGTTTTCAAAAGCCTTCTACCCCCAGGGTAGTTTAAACTCAGGATTGTGTTATAAACAGTTAACAGAGAATGAATCACAAAATGTAGATGTATGCATGTTCTGTTTTTGAGAGACATATGGAATGATAAGATAGTTTGACAAGAAAGTTCTTTTAAAAACATAGTATTTCCAGCATGATGACAGAACGTATCCATTGTCATTTTTTATTTCTTTACCACACTAAAAAAAAGGTTAGACTTGTCTAAGTTGAAATCATTTTGCAGACGACCAATTAAATGTTGCTGAAATGATAGGATTTGTATTTGAAAAGGGTTGAAAACATTGTGTGAAAAGGAGAAATTGCTGATGACTAGCATCCTTCTTTTCCCACAATGTTTTCAAAAGCCTTCTTCCGTAGGGTCGTTAAAAGTGGGAACTGCTTGGTAAAAAGTCAAACTGCTTGGAAACTGGGAAGCTTGGAAGCTGTACTTTGTTGCATGGTTGATATGTCATTATGGTGCATGTTAACTTTCAGCCTGATCAGTTACAACAAGTGACTGCCAGCGTAAGTTACAAAAGCAAAGGGCTGTAGTGAGATTTAGGAGAGTTATTGTTGGAGAGGGTAACCAGACCTTTGGGTTTGAATTGTCTCATAACTCTGATCAAGGGTGTACAATTAAGAAAAGTTTGATATTTTTGCTTTTCATAAAGTCTACCTTTTTCCATACCGTAAAAATTTGAGCTATGCCCTGGCAAAAGGGAGTTAATTGCATCTTCCTAATGTATTATACCCAGCAAGTCATTGCATAGTTATGGATCTGTAAAGTTCATTTTGTCCAGCAATTGCAATAATTTGGTACTTTAACTCTTTACCAAACAACAAAATTTTAGACGTGTCCAAATGGAAAGCATTTGCAGACAACTGTATAAATGTGAGTCAAAAATTGAAATTTCTCTTGGGAAGGGTAGAAAACATTGTGGGAAAAGGAGAAAATGCTGGTTACCAGCTTTTTCTCCTTTTCCCACAATGCTTTCAAGAGGCTTTCTCAGGGTCATTAAAAGTCAGGATTGTGTTGTAAAGAGTTAAATGCAGAAAATTTACCAGAAGCAAAAAGTACTGACCTAGGTCAACCTGTCCAGACTGCACAGGCTGACCTGGGTCGATACTTTTGCAGATGCATTAAATCCCCTCTTCATAGAGCATGGCTCCTTTTATTTATTTCTCTGAAGATGAAACGGAATATTTGTGTATGTTCTCCAAATTTCACTCGCCTATCCATATCAGTTAACTCTTTCCATGACAACAAAACTTTAGACTTACCCAAATTGAACGCATTTGCAGACAACAAATTTAATATGACTCTTATGATGGTATTTGTCTTTAAAAGGCTTGAAAACATTATGGGAAAAAAAGCAGAAAATGCTGGTTTCCAGGATTGTTTCCTTTTCCTACAGTGTTTTCAAAAACCTTTCTTCCTGGAGGATATTGAAATAATGGAATGTTTCATTATTGGTGAAAACTGGAAAAATAGTTACGATATTGATTTGTTCTATTGAGAGTTGTTGAGCATTTGAACCTAAAAGTGTTCGGTTTCCCTCCATAGACATGCAACAGTTGCAAAGCTTTTAACTCTTTACCATACGACAACTTTGGGCTTGAAGAAATTCAAAGTTTTTGCAGAGAACAAATCAGTCTTAGCTTAACCCTTTACCAGATAAGAAAATTTTAGCCTTGTCCAAATTGAAAGCATCTGCAGATGACAATTTCAGTGTGGCTCAAATGGTGCAACTTTTCTTTGATAGGGTAGAAAACATTGTGGGAAAAGGAGAAAATGCTGGTTACCAGCATTTTCTTCTTTTTCCACAATGTTTTCAAAAGGCTTCTTTCCAAGGGGTGTCAAAAGGCAGCATTGTGCGGTAAAGGGCTAAATGGTGATTTCTGTACTGGATAAGGTAGAAAACATTGTGGGAAAAGGAGAAACTGCTGGATGCCAGCATTTTCTACTTTTCCCACAGTGTTTTCAAGAGCCTTTCAGAGTCGTTAAGACTCACGATTGTATGTTAAGGAGTTAAAGGTCGTGCTACCAGCTACTGCTTGTAGTGATTTGATAGGTGCTACTGCTAACAGAGTGTTTTCTGTCCTAACTTTACCTTATTCTGACAATTTTTCATTTTCCTAGGTAGAAAAACTAGAATTTTAGACCTTTTTCCTTTCTCTTTCTTGTTTCTGCTTCCTTCTGCATAATACATTTTTCCTTACACTTATTTTCAAAGTCTCGGATAGAAACACAGGCAGAAAGTTCTTGCTGGAAACTGTAAGAATACTGTCACAACCTTCTTTTTTACTGTCTTTACATGCTTGTAGATTACATTTTCCCTTTATGTAACCTTTCTTCTTAGATAGTTTTAACCCTTAGGCAGCTAACGTCTGACTGGATGCACTCTTGCTGACAGTGTAAATCGAAGAGCAGACTGGACAGAATTTGCAGTCTGATCTTAGATATACACAGTCCATTAGGTTGAGATTTATCTCGGCAAAGAAACACCCAATATTGTCGGAAAATTTTCTCTGATTTGCTTGGCAGTTTAAGGGTTGATCTTTACTTTGTCTATCATCTCTAATTTCAAACTGACTTATATCTTAGGGGGAAGTCGCTAATCGTGCCTTGCTTCTGAAGGAAACAGAAGAACACAAAGGATTATGGGAACAGGAAGTATTATCACGATCAAAACTTGGTATTCGGGTAAGAGACAAAGTTGTCATTTGTCATCTTAACATGTCACTGAATGACCTAATTTTATGTATCCTTGTTTGATCCTGTCTGTCAATTCACCAATTTTGAACTTATGCAATAGAAAAATGACTGAACTAAAGCTTAGGATTCATATACACCAACCATTCTGAATATTGTTTTTACTCTTTACCATTCCGAGGACTGCTGATAGTCATTGCAACAGGATTTGTTTCTCTCTCACTGCTGATGTCTTGACGATGCTTATCTGGGAAAGCAGCAAATCTGAAACTGTTTTACTTTCTAAATTCAGAATAAAACAATATATATTATTGAAAATGGTTGCTGAATTTAGGCCCAGATTGGCTGAAATATTATGCCTCGGCAAATCAGCTGGGTGGGTAGTGTTGGAATTTTGAAAAAGAAATGAAAGGGTTTGATAAAAAATGGCCCAAGGTAATAAACAGAACATCTGAATTTGTTTTATTAATTGCCTAGTGTAAAAAAAAAAAACCTTGTAGCAAAGTAGAGAAACTGCTTATTTTGAGCAGTTTTTCTGTACATCTTACTGTTTTAAAACTTTGATGATGAAACTTTTGACAATATTTTCAGTTTTGACATTCACTTTATGGTTATTTGTGTCCACATGTTTAACTTAATATTGAAACTGTTTATTGTGTAGTCTCTATGTTATAACATTATGTTGTGTTTTAATCCTTGTTATGGTTGAGTTGAATCAGCACATTCAATCAGTAGAAGAGACTAGAATGTTGAAATATTATGGCTGATTTTCTCGACAAGTATTGAGGAGATTCAGGATAAGATTCTTTAACCCTAAACCAAACAATTAAATTTTAGACTGCCCAAATTGAAAGCTTTTGCAGGCGACAAAATGAATGTTACTCAACAGCAGAAATTTGCCTTTGGAAGTGTAGAAAACATTGCTGGTTACCAGCATTTTCTCCTTTTCCCACAATGTTTTCAAAAGGTTCCTTCCTCAGCATCATTGAAACTCTGGATTTCGTGATAAAGGGTTAAGCATTGGATTGTGTGGTAGAGTTAAAACTTATCTCATCAAGTTCATTTTGTATTTTTTCATGAAAAGATGGTACAATTAAAGGTTTACTTTTTATGCATGTTTTTGACCCTTTACCTAACAATCTCTTGTTTCAACGACCCTAAGAAAAGGAGGCTTTTGAAAACATTGTGAGAAAAGGAGAAAATGCTGGTAACCAGCATTCTCTTTTTTTCCCCACAATGTTTTCTATCCTTTCTAAGACGAATTCAAACATTTTGGATACCTTTAATTTGTGGTAAGCAAATACTTTCAACATGGACAAGTCTCAATTTTTGTCTTTTGGCAAAGAGTTAACTGATCTACATTTAACCCTTTACCACACAATCCCGACTTTTAACGACCCTGAGAAAGACACCTTTTGAAAACATTTTGGGGGAAAAGGAGAAAATGCTGGTAACCAGCATTTTCTCCTTTTCCCACAATGTTTTTTTCTCTTCCAAAAACAAATTCCAATTTTTGATTCACATTTATTTTGTCATCTGCAAATGTTTTCAATTTGGACCAGTCTAAAAATATGTCATTTGATAATGAGTTAAGACATTTCAACTTGAAAATGGAAAAATTGCTCGCAATGTTCTTAAAACTAGTGGAGAAATATTCTGCTACTGATCCATGAATGCATTTTATAGTATGTAAATTGATATAGGTCAACAGTTGGAAAATCTACATTTACAGGAGAGCAAACAATATCAAAAAATTTTATGACTGAATTGTTCCTTTTAACCCTTCCTTCACAAGTTTATCCTGTGTTCCAACAACCCAGATGCAAATGGGCTTTAGAAAACACAGCAGGAAGAGGAGAAACTGCTTGGTCCCCATCATTTTCTCCTCTTCCCACACTGCTTTCTACCTTTTCAGAGATAAACTTCATCATTTTAGCCACAGCTGATTTGTTGTCTGCAAATGCTTTGAATTTGAACAAGTCTAAAATTTTTCCGTCTGGTAAAGAGTTGAAGAGATCATGTGACCTTGGTATCAGAAAGTAATGAGGTTAATGCATAGTAGATAGGGTATTAGCTTTTGACATTCACATCTTGGTGTGCAGATTAACTGGGATTAATGAAATTTGAAATTAGGTGTAACTTCAATCAGTTGTAAACTTTTACATCCCCTTTCTTTTGTGAATGCTAATTAGTTTAAACTCTTTACCAAACAGCAAAATTTTAGACTTGTCCAAATTGGAAGAATTTGCACATGACCAAATGAATGTACTCAAAAAGTGAAATTTATTGTTAGAAGGGTAGAAAACATTGTTGGAAAAAGGGAAAACGCTGGTAACCAGCATTTTCTCCATGTCCCACATTGTTTTTAAAAGCCTTCTCTGTCAAGGTCATTCAAACTATGGATTGTGTTTTGGCAGGTTAACCCTTAAAGCTCCAAATAAACCTATCAGACACTTTTACTCTAGAAATATGACCCAGTTAATTGTAATTTCACGGCTGCTTTTGTCCACAGTGTTTCCTTAAAGCGGACAGCGTAGATTAAAGATCAGGCTGCACGTTTTGTGCAGCCTGATCTTGATCTACACTGGCTGCAAAGGCAACTATAGTCGTGAAAGGCGCTTTAAGGGTTAAGGCATCTGTAGTTGGAAGACATTGTAAATAATGATTTCAGATAATGAAAACGCTGGGAATCAGGCTTTCGATTCAGCTCTTTACCAGGTGACAAGATTTGAGATTTTTTGCCCAAATTGAAGACATCCGCAAACAAACTACTTTTGACAAAAATGATGTGGGTTGAAATTGAGAAAAACACTGTGGGAAAAGGAGAATACTAGACCATCATTGTTTTATGTCTTTTTTTTTTGTCACAACATGTGTTAAAACTCATTAAGATTCGGGGGCAGATAGGTTTACCAAAATAAATCCGTCGCCATACAACAAAATTTTAGACTGAAATTTAGCTAATTAAATGCGCGAATGACAAGTGCATTAAAATTAATGATGGAACTAATCTCTTTCAGGGTAGAATACAGTGTGAGAAAAGGAGAAAATGCTCGTTACAAACACATTCTCCTTTCTGTGCAATGTTTTCAAAAGTTGTCTTCAGTGTCGTAAAAACATGGGATTTGTGAAGTAAAAGTCTTTTTTTAAAGAGAAGGGCAATGAAACAATGAATAAAAGTTAGGGTAACCTCTTTACAGGTTTATTTGTAGGCTGCAAATCCTTTGAATTAAAAAATGGACAAGTCTAAAATTTTGCCACTTGGTAAAGAGTTAATCACTAACAGAACAAAGATCAAAGTGCTAACTCTTAGGCTGTAAAGCCCGACTCAAGGAGCCTTTGCAGCCAGTGTAGATCAGGATCAGACTGCACAGAACATGTAGTCTGATCCTGGATCTATACTGTCCGATGAGGAGATATTTTTCCTCAAAAAAAGTCATTTGAAATAGCAAAATATTGGTTATTGCTATTGGCTTTAAAGTTTCATTTCACCTACTTAGCAGCTTAAGGTTAAAGGGCCTTGAACAGTTTGATTTCCTTAATCTTTTAATACTCACTCCATGATTATGGTACAGGAATTTATGTGTAACTGAGTCTAATTAACAGGTTGTAAGAATTAGAAAATAATGCTGAACAGCATTTCATAATTAATTGGGCTTACTTTAATTGATTCATTTCAATGGAACTTGGATAGTTGTGCAGGTTTTGTTTGAATGACAGAAATGTTGAGTTTGACAAATGTTTACCAACAAAAAGTGAGAAAGAATGGTTTCTGCTACAAACTATAGACGCTATGTCACTGTGCGGGCAGAGAGGATAAATCATTCTGTGCAGGAAATTGTAGGTGGTCGTTATCATTTTGTATATGTTTGATTGATACATATCTCAGTCACTTTGAAATTTGGGGTCGTGTATGTCTCAGTAGTAAATTGTAGGACTAGTTAACTGGATGCCCGGAGTTAGAGGCTTCCTTGAAGCACTCGGTTTTTTTTCGTGGTCCTTGAGCAAGACACATCATAATCCTAGTCTTGTACTGGTGAAACCTAGGATGCACATGAAAATACTGTTGAAAGTGGGGTAAAACACCAATCAATCAATCAGTCAGTCTGAGAGTGTAGAGCAAGGATCAAACTGCACTTTTTGCAGCCTTGATCTACTCACATAATAGTCCTACAAGCACTCTAAGAGTAGAACAGTATTAAAAGTTCATAAACATTAACAGGTCCTTTGTTGTTTTGATAATTATCTATCATTTTGTCTGAAATACAGATTTATTTTTTTTTTCAGTTGTATTTTGATGTACATAAAATGCAATGTACTTGAAAACTTTGTTATCACTTGGCAAGACAACAAATTTTTGGACTTTTTCCAAATACAAAGCATTTGCAGACAACAATTTAGATTTGGTTCAAATGGTTGAAATTGTTTTAGAACTTCTAAAGTAACTTGTCTTCCATGAACATCTCAAGAGGTAACTTTTCTTTCATGCTTTTCGGTAGTTTATCGAGAAATAATAGTGGACTATGGTTTGATATTTTATGGTTACAACCATTATATTATGTTTTTATAATATTTATATTTTCTGACTCTTCATTTGAAGGCGGAAACAGTAGTTCCCGCGTACTAGTTACCTAGGTAATCAGTATGTGCCATTCAAATGGAGGGAAACATGATGTAATTTACGTCATAATTCTCACGCTCACGCTTTGTAATGCATTATTATGTGAGGGGGTACGCCATGGGGAATTACCAAAAACAAGTGCACTGGATTTTGATGAAAGTTTCTGCAAAATAGGGGTTAGAAGCATCAAATGAATAGAACATAAATAGAATATTTGTTTTTTTCAGTGGAAGATAGAAATTTATTTCATGTCATGAACATCATCGGTAATATTTTCATGAGTGGCACAGCCACTTGAGGAAATATTACTGATGATGTTCACTGGATGAAATAAATTTTGATCTTTCACCATAAAAAACAAATACATGTATCCTCTATATCTTCCATGAACATGTTTACGAGGTTGCACAAGAAGTATATCTAATTTTTCAATTTTTTGTTTTCAGATTGCACAGCTAGAGAAACATAAACAAGAGACTTATTCACAGTTGGAAGAGGTAAAGTTTGACCTATAGCATTTTGCATTTAACTGTTTACCAGATGACAAAATTTTAGACTAGTCCAAACTTGAGGCTTTGGCAGACGACAAATTGAACATGGCTCAGATGATGAACTTTGTCTTTGAGAGGGTAGAAAACATTAAGTAAAAGGAGAAAATGCTGGTTACCAGCATTTTCTCCTTTTCCCACAATGTTTTCAAAGACCTTTTTCCTCAGGGTCCTTTAAACACGGGATTGTTTGGTAAAGGGTTAAATGGAGCTATTTAGATGTTTTACTTTCTCTAAACACACGTAACGAATAATTTATTACCGAGTTAAGCAAGGTGATAGCTTGCATCTCATCGCTGAAGAAGAAACACAAAGAAAGAAAAAGTTTTTTTCTGTTGGTATTTCCTTAATGAGCTGGGTTATGTAGCCTCTTTCGGTATTTTTAGATTTTGAACGGAGTGAACCATAAAACTCACTGATGGAACTTCTAACCCTTTCCCAAACGACAAAATTTGGATTGGTCCAAATTGAAAGAGTTTGCAGACGACAATATTAAATTTGGTGAAAATGGTAGAAAGTTCTCAATAAGGGTAGAAAACACTGTGGGGAAAGGAGAAATTGCTCATTACGAGCAATTTCTCCTTTTCCCACAGTGTTTTCAAAAGACTTGGGCTGCAGACACGTGAAAACCAGGGCTTGTTTGGGAAAGGGTTAACGATATGACTGTAGATACATGCTCTATAATTATTATGGTTTTAAATGGTGATTTTGTCTTTACCTGAAAATAATTGTGTATCAATGGCATACTGAAATTCATCTTAGATGAGAAATGACACATTATTTTTTTTTTATTTTAGGAGAGAAGAAAGACAAGAAAAGCCTTGGAGCAGAAAAGACTGGCAGAGTCCAAGCTGGAATCTGAGCAAGAAAAGTATGTTAAACTCACCTACCTTACAGTACAACAAACAAAAAAAGTCTATTCCACCATGATATTCAGTTAGGACAGGGTCATAGTTACAAAACAAGCAGAGGTTGATCTGAATTTAGAAAATGTAGATATTATGAATGTTGAATATTGTAAAAATGTTTACTATGTCAGCAGAGAACAAATTGGACTGCAATAGAATCTGTTTCATCATAAGAACTTTGATACATTTAGAATGAAGTATTTTTGCCTTTCATATACATTTCGTGAAATATATCTTAATTTTTGTATTTCAAAACAAAATGGTTGTGGTTTTCTATTTATGCAAACACATATTATGTCTGGGAAATACTAGAAGCCTGCTGGGTTTTAACACCAATTTTGCAAGTATGCCATTTCAAGAAAAACTGCCAAAGCCAAAGCAAAAAGGGGCAGGCACTTGGCCATTGCTTGTAGCATGAGTTTGCTCTTTACCACATTCCTTGCTGTGCACCTTTCATAGGTGTGAGCTTGCAGTAGCTTGGGATAATCTGTTGACATGATTCTTCCGCAATTGTAATACATGCACTATTAATCCTTTCCCAAACAAGCCCTGGTTTTCACGTGTCTGCAGTACAAGTCTTTTGAAAACACTGTGGGAAAAGGAGAAATTGCTCGTAACGAGCAATTTCTCCTTTTCCCACAGTGTTTTCTTCCCTTTTTGATAACTTTCTGCCATTTTCATCAAATTCAAAATTGTCGTCTGCAAACTCTTTCAATTCGGACCAGTCCAAAATTTGTCGTTTGGGAAAGGGTTAATACAGGAAATAGAGGATCACTCATCTTACAGCTCATATGAATAGTGATTCAGGTCACCTGCAAGTTTATTACACATTATAAACCCATTCATTACACACACTATTCGTTCAGTTTACATTAATGCCATGCTGAAGGTCATGATATATTTTTAGCCTGGCTGTTTTCGAAGAAAACATCGAGGCATTGTCGTAGCCCTGGCTTCGTCTGGATCATTGTGGGAAAACTTTGACATTTTATAGAATCTCTGTCATTACTGAAGATATTTGCTTCAAACTTGGACAAGTGTTAATTATCAAAAGGGGAACCCATACAAACAAGGGCGGGTAACCATCATACTACTTTTGACAGAGTTATGCCCCTTTTCAACGTAGAATTTTCACTGAAAATCAAGCATTTGCTCCGGAGCATTGGCACCCACATGTGGTGCTCTTATATTTTCTAAGCACATAATTGTAAAATGTTTGCTTTTATTTTTGTCTTTCAGAAGTTTGAACCTTCAAAAAGAAGTAGCCAACCTTAAAGCTTACTTAAAAGTGGCCAAGAAGAGATTAAAGGTGAGTACATTTTATTCAAAGAGTAAGATTGTAATAACTACCCTATTACTGTGTATTATGACTCTGCTGACTAGATAGATCTATAATAACATACAATGACCAAGAAAATATGGTGACATAGGCCTTCTCCAGACATGAAATCTGGATCTGTATACAAGCATTCTGAGCTTTCTGTCACAACCAATAAGACAGCTAGTCATGAAATTAAACCTATACTACACAATCCCCAGTTTTAACGGCAGTGAGAAAGAGGCCTTTCCAAAACAATGTTGGAAAAGGAGAAAGTGCTGGTAACTAGCATTTTCTCCTTTTCCCACAATGTTTTCTCCATTTTCAAAAGCAAATCTCATCATTTAGCAGCATCTTTTTTTTTTTGTCATCTGCAAATGCGTTCAATTTGGACAAGTTTGATTATCTGTTGTGTGGTGAAGAGTTTAGCATTAGAATGAATTAACCCTTTCCCAAACAAGCCCTGGTTTTCACAAGTCTGCAGTACAAGTCTTTTGAAAACACTGTGGGAAAAGGAGAAATTGCTCATAACGAGCAATTTCTCCTTTTACCACAGTGTTTTCTACCCTTTTTGAGACCTTTCTGCCATTTTCATCAAATTTAAAATTGTCGTCTGCAGACTCTTTCAATTTGGACCAGTCCAAAATTTGTCGTCTGGGAAAGGGTTAAGAGTAGATGGTAACTAGCACTCTGCTAACTGAGATTCTACACAGTCTGAACTTGATAAAATTTGTCCTCAAAAAGGCACCTTAGGTCTAGGTTATCCTTAATTTTTCTGGAGACTGTTTTGTTTATGTTTAACTCTACCACATGACAAAATTTTTGATTTGTCCAAATTTAAAGCATTTGCAACCAACAAATCAAAGGTGGCCATGATGACGTAACTTGCCTTAAGGTGTATAGAAAACACTGTGGGAAAAGGAGAAAATGCTGTTTACCAGCATTTTCTCCTTTTCCTAGAGTATTTTCAGCTTTCTTTCTCAGGGTCATTAAAACTTGGGATTGGCAAGGGGTTACAGCCATGTTCTTTGTCACTAACCATGTGGCTGAGCATGCTGTAAATGATACAAAATAAGCAAATAAATGCATGCTCCATGATTTTGCTGTAGCTATGAATAGAACCAAGCATGGCAGAAAGTTTTGTGGAAATTTATACATTGAACGTATACCTGTAGTATTGATTTACCTTTCTTGAATGCGCAAGTATTTAAACATATACTCGGAACTTATTATTCCTATACTGTGCAGTTAACTCTTTACCACACAGTCCCGACTTTTAATGACCCTGAAAGAGAAGGCTTTTGAAAATATTGTGGGAAAAGGATAAAATGCTGGTAACCAGCATTTTATCCTTTCCCACAATATTTTCTTTCGTATCAAAGACAGAAATTGTCATTGTTGCAACATCTTATTTGTCATCTGCAACATGCTTTCAATTTGGTCCAGTCCCAAATTTTGTCATTTGGTAAAGAGTTAATGTATATGCTCTCAAGGTGAAAATATACATATGTGGTGCTCCAGAGAAAAGGGGGTTTAATATATCTTTGTAATGCGTTATACCAAGCAAATTATCACATAATATGGATCCTGTTTGTATGACAACAGGGTACATATTCACCAACAATTCTTAAGAACATTCTTAGTCTTATTCTCCAGAATTTTCTAAATTTGAAAGTAGTACAACTTTTGATTGGCTAAACCAAATGGTTTAGCCAATCAGAAGCTGTGTTACTTTCAAAAGTAGATAATCTTGGAGAATAAGACTAAGAATGTTTTTGAGAATGGTTGGTGAATATGTGCCCAGAGTGAAGTATTGGGTAGAACAGTAGTTCGACATGCAGAATATTTACTTTTGCAAAGAGCTTCAGCCTGGTTTGTGCTGGTTGACATGGATTGATACTTCCTGAAGACACAGCCCCCTTTTCTCCAAGCATGACCCATTTATATTTTTCTCTGTATTTTAGTTGTAGCGTATTTAGATGTACATGGAGTTGTTGTAAATATAACATACAATTTTCACACAAATGAAAAATGGTATTCCATAAATGAGAAATGGTTTCAGATTTTATTCAAAATAATCAATTTGAAAATGGTGAAGAGGTAAATGCTGTTTTAGAGGTATTTTTGACTTGAAATGTGAAAGTTTTGCTTAATTGATACTTAAAACAAATTCACTCAACAGGATCTTGATGGTGATGATGTATGTATCGAAATGTTTTTTCATCAATTTCACTGTCTTTGTATAGTTATTCTGTTGTTTTTATATTAACTCTTTACTAGACGACAGTTTTAAACTTGTCCAATTTAACAGCGTTTGCAGACGACAAATTAGCACTCCTCAGATATTGCGATTTTTTTCTTTGAAACATTTCCGCAATGTTTTCTACCCTTTCCAAAATAAGTTTCAGTTTTTCAGTCACATTTATTTAGTCGTCCGCAATGCTTTCGATTTAGACTAGTCAAAAATTTTATCATCTGGTAAAGGGTTAATGGTTAGTCAAGTAGCAAGACAAACATTTAATTTAATACCTGAATAGAATTGACTCAAGTGTGATTTTAAATTTCATCAAATATTCTTTTTCTTGTCTAAACCTAAATTCAGACAGATAGTCGCATGCATAGGAGGGAAATGATTGCAAAGAACTGGTTTGAAATAAGCTCTTTAATGATGAAATGATCAGCCTAAGGACTGGGATAAACAGAATTTGGATTCAAGTTTAGATGAATTTATTGCAAAACAATTCATTTGCAAGTATTCCTGTAATAGATTACGATATGTTTTGAAGAGAGGAAGCAATGAACAGTGAATTAGTGTCATTTCTGTAACATCTGAAATTTTATCCATACATAGTTCTACTGTATATCTGATTTAGTTCTAACCTATAGATCAATATTATCCATGTCTAGATAGTTTTCAATAATTCCTTGTACTTGTTTAGTCATTTTATGGACTTAGTCCAGACATTGTAATGAGTAGAGAATTTTAGTGTATTAACTCAATGGACAACAGAATTCAAACTGAATGAAAAGATGGAATAGAAAAATTATTGAAGATACATCCTCACAGCCAGAGAGGAAAAAGGCTGATAGTGTGTAGAATGGCTCAGAATTTAGTCAGCTGTGTAAACATAGATAAATTACTGATATATATGGTGTAAGGGATAAAGAAACTCAATAAATTACTGATATATATGGTGTAAGGGATAAAGAATTTCAAGGGATTTGTCTTCGATTTAAAACCGGAAACATCACAACAGTGATTTCTTTCAAGGCCTCCTGAAAATGAAATGCATTTTCTATCGGGTGTTATCTATGCAACCTTGCAACCATCAGGGGCAATATTTTGCATGAAGATACAAGACTGATTATAGTTTCCAAAAAGAAAAATGAAAAGGGTTAAAAACTGGCTGAACATGAGTATAGATGTATCTTTAAATGTGCCTGGTTTGTATTTTTAACATTTCTTTGTCCAGAATACATGTATCTAGAAAGAACAGTGGATACAAGACTGTATTTCATGAATATTCTGACTCTGGTCTGCCCTGTTCCAACATTAAATGATGTTACAGCTGAAACCTTTGTGAAACAAAAGTACCTGGTACTGGTTTCAATTTTAGAAAGACTCTTATGCTCAAAAACATATCAGACTTAACTATTAACCCAAGGATATGATTCAGAATTAAGCCTTTTACAAGAAAGTTATTAGGTAACTGTTTGTTTTGATGTTGGAAAAAGGTAAAGTTTCTCTAAAAGACATCATAAACTGATACTTTCCTTTGCAGTAAAGCTACAAGTAAAAACAATGAACCCAAATTCACGGATGAAAAATCACCAATTAAATATCTAACTGAAAAAAAAAAAAATTTTTTTTTCTTCAAAAGCAACAAAAAGCCAAAAGTGAAGCCTCTGTTCTTTATCATGTAGTTGTATCGGATGATGTGAGGCTAATGACCTCAATGGTTTAAATTCATCACAATGTACTATACATGTACCTAAGACATCAAACTACACTTTTAGCTTAAAAAATGATGCAAACTGCTATTCACCATGAAAGCTTAAGGTTATGGTTTGCAGAACCATTTCTCTAATTGTGATGAAAAACATGTGAAATATACTAGGTACATTTTAACCCAATAAGGTGCTAAATAACTCTTTACCATACAGTCCAGAGTTTTAACAACCCTGAGGAAGAAGGCTTTTGGAAACATTGTGGGAAAAGGAGAAAATGCTGGTTACAGCATTTTCTCATTTTCCCACAATGTTTTCAACCCTTTCATTGGCAAATCCCATCATTTGAGCCACATTCAATTTGTTGTATGCAACTTGGACAAGTCTAAAATTCAGTCATCTGGTAGAGAGTTACGATGTGAACTCTCTCAATACGGAAAACGTACCAAAGTATTGCAACTTTAAAGTTGGTGTGACAGAATATTTTCCAAAGTAGCCGACAGGGTAGATCCAAGGTCAGATAGCTTTTTCGCCACAGTCTGATCGATTTCTACACTGACCACCGAAGGCAGCCTTGTCTTGGTCTTTGTGTTCTAGACAGGGGCCATGTAAAGTCGTGCTTTGCATAAAAATGTTAAAATATTTCATGTGCATGTTACAAGAAAATAATTATTATGTTTTGTTGCTGCATGTTTCAGCTGTTGTATTTTATTTACCTTGCATGGTTGTGTTTTCTTTACTTAAAAACTGGTTTTCTCATGAGTCTTTTGCAAATTGACAAGTTTTTTTTTCAAAATTAGAGATTTTCAGCCTTGGACTGATAAATATTTGAATTGCATTTTTCAAGAATAAAAACATCAAAGATAATTATGTTGTCAATGTTCTTAACTCTTTACCACACAAGAAAAATGTAGACTTGTCCAAACTGAAAGTATTTGCAGACAACAATTTAAAGGTGGCTTAAATGATGGAATTTGCCTTTGATAGGATAGAAAACCTAGTGAGAATAGGAGAAAATGCTGATTGCCTGCCTTTTCCCACAAAATTCTAAGACAGATCAAATAATTTTGGTCTCTTTTAATTTGACATCTGCAAAATGCTTTCAATTGGAAGAAGTCCAAAATTTGTTTGCCTGGTAAAGAGTAAAAAGGCAAAAAAAAAGAAGGAGTGAAGAGATTTTCAGCTCCACTGGCCAAAGGCCAGCGAGCTTATGTCATTGCCCTGTGTCTGTCATGCATGTGTCCATCTTTGTGTTAACCTTCATTTCAAACATCTTCTTCTCAGAAACTACCATCCAATTTTGACTGCCCACCCAGGTAGCTTAGTGGTTAGAGTATCCGACTCATGACCTGGTGTTTGTGACTTTGATACCCGGTTGAGGCAAACTTTCTTTCTGGCGATTTTTCACCTTCCTCCTGATTCATGTTGGAAAAGTAAGTTGTGTTAGTACTGGTATGAGAAAGCCTGGAAACACTTGCACTGGCCACTGTGATATGACCAGAGCTGTAAAAACGGCCTTTAACTCCAAAACAAATGATCAAACCAAACCAAATGCATTATTTGGTATGAGGCTGTATCTTGTTGACCTCTACCAGGATTCAAGTAATTGTAGCTCATAGCTCCAAATTTTAATAAGAGGTCAAAAATGGACTTTCCCCTGGGGGTTACAACTTTCACATTAGCTTTTCTAGAGAAAGCTTTTCTAAGTCTTCTTGTTCAAACCGTCTGGCCTAGGATTGTAATGTTTGGTGTATATATGGTTTGTACTTATTAACCAATAGAGTGATACAGGGCCATCGTGGCTGTCTTGTTCTTAATTTTTTAGCAATTTATGATATGATGAAGCTTTTTAATAGCTGTTTTTGTTACTTTGTTCCTAGTGCATGCATGGTAAATGTTTTTTTATTTGTAAACAGTGCATGTGAATGCTAGAAGTTATGATTAGTTATGGCTATTATTTCGTATTACATTAGATTCGTGGATGATTCGTTTTGCTTGTTTTACACTGACTTTTATTGCTTTGTAAAGCTCAGTTTGGCAAATTCTTAACAGTTTTAGTTTTGAAAGTAATTTTTGAGATACTTCCTTTTGAGGTCATGTTTTATACATCACCTATACGATGTCAATTGAACAATGTTCTTGCAGAAAAAGGTCAAAAAAGCTCCATGCTGACATTAATTCTTTTCCAAACTATCCAATATTTTAACTTCCATTGTGGAAAAGGCATTTTGAAAACATTTGGTGGGGGGGGGGGGAAGGAGAAAATGCTGGTAACCAGCATTTTCTCCTTTTCCCACAATGTTTTGTTCATTCCAAAGACAGGCCTCACCCGTTGAACTTGTTATCTGCAAAAATGCTGTAAATGTGGTCGAGTCTAAAATTTTGTTGTTGGTATTGAGGGAACACTTTACCAAACAATCCAATGTTTTATACTCCCATTGTGGAAGATGGCTTTCGAAAACATTGTCAGAAATTTGAGAATATGCTGATACTTTCCTTGGAGTTTACCAGTACCAGGCTGGGGCTCTGCAGTGGCCTGGATCCCCTCCCTGTTTGTGGATGTTTTTTTTCTCATGCCGATATTGAAAGATCACACGTATGTGAGCCATGCTCTGTGTTAGGTGGATTATCTATTTACCAAACGACAAAATTTTGGTTTTTTCCAAATTGGAAGCATTTGCAGACGACAAAATAAAAGTGATTGGAAAATTGAAATTTGTTGTGGGAAGGGTAGAAAACATTGTGGGAAAGGGAGAAAATGCTGGTTACCAGCATTTTCTCCTTTTCCCATAATGTTTTCAAAAGCCTTCTTTCTTAGGGTCGTTTAAAGTCAGGATTGGGTGGTAAAGAGTTAACCCTTTCCCAAACAAGCCCTGGTTTTCACGTGTCTGCAGTACAAGTCTTTTGAAAACACTGTGGGAAAAGGAGAAATTGCTCCTAACGAGCAATTTCTCCTTTTCCCACAGTATTTTCTACCCTTTTTGAGACCTTTCTGCCATTTTCATCAAATTTATGATTGTCATCTGCAAACTTTTTCAATTTGGACCAGTCCAAAATTTGTAGTTTGGGAAAGGGTTAATGCATCTGCAGAAGATTTGACTTGGGTCAGCCTGCACGGTCCGCAGAGGCTGACCTGAGTTGAAACTTTCTGCATTTATGATTACAGTACATTTGCATTCTGAGCTTGTAGAGCAACATAGGGCCATTGGTTCTCTTGTTATTGATTAATTCTTATGTTGTTCACTTTCTGAAATGTCATCAGATTTTCATGAGTTTGCAGTCATGTAGCAATTAAATACAAACTGTATAAAATGGTTTTGTTTCCTCCAAAATGTTACGCCTTTTTGTAGAGATTCAACAATTTCCTTCTAGTATGGTTATGAGTATGCATTAAGAATAATTGTGAAGACAGTCATATAGTAAGACATTGCACATTAATTAAATCTAATGTTATTTAGTATAGGCTATTTCTGTATGCCTCATCTGTTTATATGATGATGCCAATGATTTGTCATTTGTCTTTGAAGAACAATGTGGGAAAACAAACAGGATTCTTGGATGAATTTAACCCCTTTCAGAAACTAATTACCCCCCTTTACACTAATTTTCCTCTGTACTAACATGCTTTCTTTTATTTTCTCCCCTTCCTTAATACAGGCTATGGATACTAATGAAACCCGAGTTAACAACCTTCACTCTGCTTTTGACCATGAGAGACGTGCAATGGAAGATATGTTGGTATCAGTAAAAGCCCAGGTAATAGAACTAATAGATTTGCTGTAGTGTAATCTTCTTCTTAATCAGCATAATTTTGATTCATCATACTTTTTGTAAGTAACCCCTAGAGTGCCAAAAAAGCAAAACCGTCATTTTCAGTCTGAAATAAGACCCAAATGAACATAGTTTCTAGGTTGCTATTGTCATGACTGTCTTAGCGAAGCAAATAGTGTAGATCAAAGAGGTTTGTGTAGTCACATTGGCTGCAAAGGCAGCTATGGTGATGAAAGTTGCTTTATGCTTTAGAGGGAATATTTTTAACTCTTTATCAAACAACAAAATTTTTGACTTGACCAAATTGAAAGCATTTGCAGACGACAAAATAAAAGTAGCTCAACTGATGATTTCTGTCTTTGATATGGAAGAAAACATTGTGGGAAAAGGAGAAAATGCTGGTTACCAGCATTTTCTCCATTTCCCACAATGTTTTCAAAGGGCTTCTTCTTTAGGGTCATGAAAACTCAGGATTGTGTGGTAAAGGGTTAAAAAACTACACCAAAAGCCATTATCATACAGGCTTTTGGGGTTTTTTTTTTATCCTTTTGACATATCAAAAAGCTGATCATGGGACACAAGGCAAAAATATTTGAAAATGCGTAAAATTTTAAAGATATGGAAATACTGTCAAGTTTTTTCAACAGCTGTCTTCTGCCGGAGCATTTAATTTGGGTTACCCTACCCTCCCCAATTACACACAAATGCCACACTCTTAGCCACACTTAATTTGTTATCAGCAAATGCATTTATTTTGGACAAGTGGAAAATTTTGTGGCCTGGTAAAGAGTTAACCCTTTACCACACAATCCCGACTTTTAACGACCCAGAGAAGAAGGACTTTTTAAAACATTGTGGGAAAAGGAGAAAATGCTGGTAACCTGGATTTCCTCCTTTTCCCACAATGTTTTCTACCCTTCCCAAAACAAATTTCAGTTTTAAAATGGCACTTAATTTTTCGTCTGCAAATCCTTTCAATTTCAACCAGTCTAAAATGTTGTCGTTTGGTAAAGAGTTAAGTCATTATTCCAAAATTTTAGACTGGATGAAATTGAAAGCATTTGCAAATGACAAATCAAATGTGTCTCTAATGCTGGAATTTGTCTGAAAGGCTAGATACATACACATGAAAGTTTGTGTAAATTTTTTATATAAAGTGATAATTTGAGCTTTATCTTAGGTCTGATCTATTTTGTTCAGTATCTTGTCCAGTACAGTGTTGTATGTACTTGTACATTATGTGTAAAGTTATGTACTTCTATATGATATGTACACATATTTATGTATGTTTTATATGTAAATGTATATAATATAGCTAGAACAAATGAAGATACAACTACAAGAAGAGGTTGATGAGAAGGAACGCGTACAACACAAGAATGTCCAGCTTGAAAATGAGCTTAAAACTATCAAAAAGCTCGAAAAGTCAGTGCAAAAAATAGACCGAAGTAAACGCAAGTTAGAAAAAGAGTTTGAAACATATAAGGTACCTTGTCAGGGGAAAGGACTGTTTGTGTTCAGTGTTAACTGCACTGTTGGTTTCTTTTGGAATTCTTTAAATGTTGTATGTTGTTACACTTCTTAGTTTAACTCTTTACCACACAGTCCCGACTTTTAACGACCCTGAGAAAGAGGCCTTATGAAAACATTTTGGGAAAAGGAGAAAGTGCTGGTAACCAGCATTTTCTCCTTTTCCCAAAATGTTTTCTATCCTATCAGAGAGCTTAAGCACATTTGTATTAATTTTGAATTTGTCATCTGCTGATGGTTTGAATGTGGGAGAGTCTAAAATTTGTTGTGTGGGAAAGGGTTAACTCTTTACCACACAGGTAACAAAGTTTTAGACATTTCCATATTAAACCTTGGAGCACCTTTCACAACTGAAGTTGCCTTTTTGGCCTGTGTAGATCAAAGTCAGGCTGCACAAAATGTGCAGTCTGATCTTTGCTCTACACTGTCTGCTTTGCTGAAACACTGTAGACAAACCAGGAAATTGCAAATATTTGGTTAGTATTTCTAGTAGGAACATGTCTGATAGGTTTATTGGCACTCTAAGCCGTTAAAAGTATGCCATGTTTAAATGGCTCAAATGCAGAAATTTGTCTTTGATTGGATAGAAAACATTTTGGGAAATGGAGAAAATCCTGGTTAATGTTTGGTAAATAGTTAAATGTACATTGTAAAACTTTTTACTTTAATGCACAATTATTTTTGTAAAAATGTAAACCAATAGCTAGTTTAAACTCACTGCTGCATGAGCAAAAGTTTTAGTCTTTATACAGGTAATTTGTAGGTACATATACTTTACTGTGGAATGATTTTCAGTTACTGGATTTTCCTTAAATTGTTCAAGATAGCTTTATCTTTTCCGTCGCAGTCCATGATCTTCATCTGTTTTTATATATACCCCCCACAACGAAGTGGAGGGGGGTATACTGGAATCGCCATGGCTGTCTGTCCGTCTGTCCGTCCGTCCGTCCGTCCGTCCGTCTGTCTGTCGACACAATTTTGTCCGGAGTTTTTTTCCTACAGTTTTTCAAGTACTGCACTGAAATTTACACATAATGTTTTGGTACATATGAAATTGTGTATGTGCAATTTTCACGACCTTGCTGCCATTGGTTGCTGAATTATCTCCCCTTAAGCTTGTTGCCCTTTGTAAATTTTAACTATGGATTTTTGTCCAGGGCATAACTTACAAAGTGTAGAAGCTAGGAACTTCAAACTTCACACAAAGTTAGATCACATTATGGAGAAGTGCAGTGTACAAGAACAGTAACACTATTTCATTTATTTTTCGAGTTATTGCCCTTTGTAAATTTTAACTTTGGATTTTTGTCCAGGGCATAACTTCCAAAGTATAGAAGCTCATGACTTCAAACTTCACACACAGATAGATCACTATAAGGCGAAGTGCAGTGTACAAGAACCATAACTCTATTCCATTTATTTTTCGAGTTATTGCCCTTTGTAAGTTTTAACTTTGGATATTTGTCCGGGGCATAACTTCTGAATCATTTAAGCTAGTGACATCAAACTTCATATACAGATAGACCACATTAATGAGAAGCTCACTTTAAAAGTACCATAATTCTTTTCCCACTTTTTTTTTCAACTCTTATTTTTTTACGAAACCATTCTGCATTCTGTGACAAAGAGCTGTTTTGTGACAAGGAGCTGGTGGGGGATATGATCACTTTTAGTGATAGCTCTAGTTCCAAATGGTTTTACCAGTACTCAAAATAGAGTGCAGACATTTTGGTCCTGCAGGAGATCACATTTTCTTATAACCTTTCTGATTTTTGTGGTAATTCTAAATTCTGAGACTGGCCATCTTATTTTCTTAGGCAATAAGCTCTCTGCTAATCAGCAGTCAGATAACAAATTGGACAGAAAATTCCGGACGATATTTAAAATTGTTGTGAAAACGTACATGAGAAAAAAAACCAGTAGACATACATGTTAGTGCTCGTGCCATTGCAACAAAATACAAAAGTTTGAAAATGATGTTGGATTCTCTGTCATCAAGTGCATATGTGACTAACTTTACCTATTGCAATTCCTTATCGTAATGCCCTTTTCCAACTTTTTTTTTTCAAAAGTGCTTTTCATTATCATGAAAACATGGAATCATTTTGTATAAAATTAACAAAGTGAAAATTTCACCATTGAAATTCTGAAAGTAAAAGAGTTTCTGATTTGCTAAACTATTTTGTTTAGCCAAAAAGGTATTGTTCCCTTACAATTTTAAAAATTGTGGAGAATAAGAGTGCAACTGAGAATGACTTGTGATCTTTTTCTGCAATTTGTCGTATATTTCTGGAAATTTTTTAGAAAATGTTAGCAAAGTTATGACTCTAATTTGGTCACCAGCATTTTTAGATCACCAAAGCACAAAGTGCTCAAGATGACCTTTTGTGATAATGACATGTCCGTTGTCCACTGTCAACAATTACCTTGTATGCACTTTAGAGACCACATTTTGTGTTGGATACTCATGACACTTGGTCAGAATGTATGTCTTGATAAAATCTTGGATAAGTTCGAAACTGTGTCGCATGGGATCACAAAGTAGGTCACTGGGCCAAATCTTTGAAAAACCTTGCGTGCTGTCTAAAGGCAACATTTTCAGCCCAATACTCATTAAACTCCATTCAGATTGTTTATCATGATAATAACTCAAACTTGCTTCAAACTGGGTAATATCAGGTCAAAAAGTAGGTCACTAGGCTAAATGTTAGAAAAAACTTTGTGTGCACTCTAGAAGCCACATTTTCAGTCTGATACTCATGAATTTTAGTCAGGATGTGTCTTGATGATCTCTTGGACAAGTTCGAAATTGGGTCATTTAGGGTCAAAAAGTAGGTAACTGGCACAAATCTTTGAAAAATCTTATGTGCAGTCTAGAGGTTATATTTTCAGTCTGATACTCTTGAAACATTGTCACTATGTCTGTCTAGATGATCTCTGACATGTTTGAAAATGCCATAGGTCAAGTTGGTCCAAAAGTAGGTCACTAACACTCATGTGTTTTACATAATTACAACCAGGATCTCTTCAGCATAATCAGATTCTAGATGACTTTTCTCAGGCGAGCACTTTAGGGCCAGGCGCCCTCTTGTTTCTTTTCCAACAATGTTTTCAAAAGTCTTCTTCCACAGGGTTGTCAAGAGTAGGGAATGTTTGATAAAGGATAAGTTAAGTAATAACCGAACTGTTAACCTTTGTCCTGCTTAACTCTTTACCAAACGACAATATTTTAGACTGGTCCAAATTGAAAGCATTTGCAGACGACAATTTAAATGTGACTGAAATAATGGAATTTGTTTTTGAAAGGTTAGAAAACATTGCAGGAAAAGGAGAAAATGCTGGTTACCAGCATTTTCTCCTTTTCCCACCATGTTTTCAAAAGGCCTCTTTCACAGGGTCATTAAAATTTGGGATTGTGTGGTAAAGGGTTAATAAGTTAAATAAAAGTTTCAAGCCCATAGTCAAAATCCAAATAATGTTATTTCAAACTGATTTTTAGCGGAAAAAAATCTCCCTTTCAGACAGTGTAGATCCAAGATCAGACTGCATGTTCTGTGCAGTCTGATCTTGATCTACACTGTCTGCAAAATTTCAGTGAATCGTGCTTAGCAGCTTAAGATTTAACATGGAATTTTCCAAATATACTAACAGCGTTAACTCTCGACCAGGGTCCGTATTCACCAACCATTCTTAAGAATATTCTTGGTCTTGTTCTCCAAAATCTTCCAAATTTTAAAGTAACACACCTTCTGATTGGCTAAACCATTTGGTTTAGCCAATCAGAAGTTGTGTTACTTTCAAACTTGGAAAATCTTGAAGAATAAGTCTAAGAACGTTCTTAAGAATGGTTGGTGAATACGGACCCTGAAGACAAAATTTTAGATTCATCCACATGGAAAGCATTTGTAGACGTTAAATTCAATGTGGCTGAAATGATTGGATTTGTCTTTGAAAAGATGAAAAATATCATGGAAACAAGCGAAAATTATTTTGACCAGCATTGTCTCCTTTTCCCATGATGTTTTCAAAAGTTGTCAGGATTGTTAAAACATGATTGTCTAGCATTGTCTCCTTTTCCCATGATGTTTTCAAAAGTTGCCAGGGTTGTTAAAACAGGATTGTCTAGTAAAGGGCCAACTCTTTACCACAAGTTGAAAGCATTTGCAGACAACAATTTAAATATGGTTTAAATGATGGAATTCATAATTGGTAGAAAACATTGTGGGAAGAGGAGAAAATGCTGAATAGCAGTTTCAATTGCTTCTGGTTCAGGCTGGTGAAAACTCAGGATAGTGTGGTAAACGTTTAAGGGCTTGGCCAGAAGGAATGATGTACATATTACATTGAGGAATGGCATGGGGGCTTGTTTGGTGTACATGTATTTTGCACAATTTGAGTTTTATTTCTAGCTCACCTTAGCACAACGTGCTAAAGGTGAGCTATTGTGATCGCCCTATGTCCGGCGTCCGGTGTCCGTCGTCTGTCGTCCATCGTCCGTCAACAATTTCTTTAAACATCTTCTTCTCCTAAACCACTGGGCCAATCTTGATGAAACTTGGCAGGGATGTTCCTTGGGTGAAGCTCTACCAAAATTGTTCAAAGAATTGAATTCCAACCACAACTCTGGTTGCCATGGCAACAAAAAGGAAAAAAATGCAAAATCTTTGAAAATCTTCTTCTCTGAAACTAGAAGGCGCAGAGCTTTGATATTTGGTATGTAGCATCTCCTAGTGGACCTCTACAAAGTTTGTTCATTTGATGTCCCTGGGGTCAAAACTGGCCCCGCCCCAGAGTCACAAGTTTGAGCATAGTCACAAAGAAGGAAAACTTTAAAAATCTTCTTCTCTAAAACTTGAAGGCGTAGAGCTTTGATATTTGGCATGTAGCATCTCCTAGTGGACCTCTAGCAAGTTTCTTCATATGATGCCCCTGGGGTCAAAACTGGCCCCACCCTGGGGGTCACAAGTTTGAGCATAGTCACAAAGAAGGAAAACTTTAAAAATCTTCTTCTCTGAAACTTGAAGGCGTAGAACTTTGATATTTGGTATGTAGCATCTCCTAGTGGACCTCTACCAGTTTTGTTCATATGATGCCCCTGGGCTCAAAACTGGCCCCGCCCCAGGGGTCACAAGTTGGAGCATAGTCACAAAGAAGGAAAACTTTAAAAATCTTCTTCTCTGAAACTTGAAAGCGTAGAGCTTTGATATTTGGCATGTAGCATCTCCTAGTGGACCTCTAGCAAGTTTGTTCATATGATGCCCCTGGGGTCAAAACTGGCCCTGCCCCAGGGGTCACAATTTCCAACATAGGAACAAAGAAGGAAAACTTTAAAAATCTTCTTCTGTAAAACTAGAAGGCATAGAGCTTTGATATTTGGCATGAAGCATCTCCTAGTGGACCTCTACCAAGTTTGTTCATATGATGCCCTTGGGGTCAAAACTGGCCCTGCCCCGGGGGTCACAAGTTCGACCATAGGAACAAAGAGGGGAAACTTTAAAAATCATCTTCTCTGAAACTGGAAGGCGTAGAGCTTTGATATTTGGTATGTAGCATTGCCTAGTGGACCTCTACCAAGTTTGTTCATATGATACCCCTGGGGTCAAAACTGGCCCCGCCCTGGGGGTCACAAGTTCGAGCATAGTAACAAAGGAGGAAAACTTTAAAAATCTTCTTCTCTGAAACTTGAAGGCGTAGAGCTTTGATATTTGGTATGTAGCATCGCCTAGTGGACCTCTACCAAGTTTGTTCATATGATGCCCCTGGGGTCAAAACTGGCCCTGCCCCGGGGGTCACAATTTCCAACATTGGAACAAAGAAGGAAAACTTTAAAAATCTTCTTCTCTGAAACAGGAAGGCATGGAGCTTTGATATATGGTATGTAGCATCTTCTAGTGGATCTCTACCAAGTTTGTGCATATGATGCCCTTGGGGCAAAAGTTGGCCCTGCCCCAGGGGTCACAAGTTCGAACATAGGAACAGAGAAGGGAAACTTTAAGAATCATCTTCTCTGAAACTGGAAGGCTTAGAGCTTTGATATTTGGTATGTAGCATCGCCTAGTAGACCTCTACTAAGTTTGTTCATATGATGCCCTTGGGGTCAAAATTGGCCCTGCCCCGGGGGTCACAAGTTCAAACATAGGAACAAAGAAGGAAAACTTTAATTTTTTTTTTCTCTTAAATGGGAAGGCATAGAGCTTTGATATTTGGTATGTAGCATCTCCTAGTGGACTTCTACCAAGTTTGTTCCAAGGATGCTGCTTGGGCCAAAACTGGCCCAGCCCCTGGGGTCACAAGTTGGAACATAGGAACAAAGAAGGAAAACTTTAAAATTCGTCTTTTCTGAAACTGAAAGGTGTGGAGCTTTGATATTTGGTATGTTGCATCTCTTAGTGGACCTCTACCAAGTTTGTTTATATGATGCCCCTGGGTCAAAACTGGCCCCGCCCCGGGGGTCACAAGTTCGAAGATAGGGACAAAGAAGGAAAACTTTAAATTTCTTTTTCTCGTAAACGGGAAGGTGTTGAGCTTTGATATTTGGTATGTAGCATTTCCTAGTGGACCTCTACCAAGTTTGTTCATATGATGCCTTTGGGTCAAAACTGGCCCTGCCCCGGGGGTCACAAGTTCGAACATAGGAACAAAGAAGGAAAACTTTAAAATTCTTCTTTAAAACTGGAAGGCGTAGAGCTTTGATATTTGGTATGTAGTGATTCTCTTCTAAGTTTGTTTGCCCATCTAAGCGCAACAAGTTCATTGAGTTCAAAATTGGGTCATCTTGGGTCATAAACTAGGTCACTAGGTCAAATTAAAGAAATACCTTGTTGGCACTCTCGAGGCCACATTATTTGCTCAATTGCCTTGAAAATTAGTTAGAAAGTTTGTCTTTATAAAGTCTCACATAAGATAAATTTGGGTCAACTTGGGTCATAAACTAGTTCACTGGGTCAAATTAAAGAAATACCTTGTTTGCACTCTGGAGGCCACATTTATTGCTCAAATGACCTGAAATTTGGCCAGAATGTTTGTCTTGATGAAATACCAGATGAGTTTGGATTTGGATCACCTGGAACCATAAACTAGGTCGCTAGGTCAAAATAAAGAAATACCTTGTGGGCACTCTAGAGGCCACATTATTTGCTTAATTGCCTTGAAAATTGGTCAGAATGTTTGTCTTTGTAAAATCTCACATGAGTCTGAATTTGGATCAACTGGGGTCATAAACTAGGTCACTTGGTCAAATTAAAGAAATAGCTAGTGGGCACTGTAGAGGCGACATGTGTTATTCATTTGATTTGAAAATTGGTTAAAATGTTTCTTTTGATATAGTCAATGACCAATTCAAATTTGGGTCACCTGGGGTCATAATCTAGGTCACTAGGTCAAATTAAAGAAATATCTTTAGGGCACTCGAGGCCACATTTTTTGCTCAATTGACTTGAAAATTGGTCAGCATGTTTGTCTTCATGAAATATGAGTTTGAAATTGGGTCACCTGCGGTCAAAAACTAGGTCACATGGTCAAATTAAAGAAAAACCTTGAAGGCACTCTACTAAGGTGAGCGACCCAGGGCCATCATGGCCCTCTTGTCTTTTTTTGTTCTCACTGTTTGTTTTCTTAACTTGAACAAATAATGACAGGAAAACTGTGTAAAGGAATTGGTTTCTAAGGACTAAATCAACCCTTTTAAAGCCCCAAATAAACCCAATGGACATTTTCAGTCTAGAATAAGACTCAGATGATTGCAATTTCATGCTTGCTTTTTGCCTATACTGTTTCAGCAAAGCAGACAGTGTAAGTCAAAGATCAGACTGCATGTTTTGTGCCATCTGATCTTGATCTACAGTGGCCGCAAAGACAGCTGTTGTTGTTAAAGGTGCTTGAAGGGTTAATGTCTACTTTCATGGTGAAATGTTTTATTTTTTTCCAACATTTGTCAAATATTAATCTTTAGAATTGTAGGCACCCTTTGTTGTCCTTTCAGAAAAAGTCTGCCTTTATACTATCTAATTTATTATGAATACAATGTCATGTGAAAACACTGTGGCTGAAGGAGAAATTGCTTGCTTCAAGCAATTTTTTTTTTCATGTTGCCACAAAGTTTTGAAATTGATCTGTTGCACCATGAATTAAGTTGTTAATTGGCACTTTCTTCCTTTCTTTGATGCTTTGATACAGTGCAAGAAAAGATACAATGTGCCTGTACATACTGATTTCCTTGGGCCCTGATTTTCCTTGCAGTGGCCCTAAATTATTTTGTTTGTGCTTGTTCTTAGGGATCCTGCATGGTGTAGTGATAAATCGTACCAGACAACAAGTTCTCAAACTTTTGCAAATTGTAAGCATTGGCAGATCAAAAATAATATATGAGCCATGGTCTGGCAAAAGGGGGCTTAATGCATCTACCTGATGCAGTATACCAAGCAAGTCATCACATGATCATGGATCCATAAAGTCCATTTTGTCTAACAACCGACTGGATTGTAAGGTATACTGGTCCTTTGACATACAGAAAGCTGACCAATAGGGAAAAGTTTTGACACAGGTCAGCCTGTGCAGACCTGGGTCGATACTTTTTGCAGATGCATTAAGCTCCCTTTTCACAGAGCATGGCTCATATTAATCAATTGATGGGAATGAAGTCTTTGAAAGGCTAGCGCAAACTGACGGAAAAGGAGAAAATTCTATTTACTTGTTTGTTTTCCTTTTTTCACAATGTTTTACAGAAGTCTGTTTCTCCATAGCCTCTAAAAATTAATGCAATACTGATTGGTAGAAGGGTCCATGGGATTTTTTTGGTTCAGTTAGAAGCAGCATTTCTATAAAATTTATTTAATTACTTTATTTCAGAACAATGTGGAAACTGGATATACAGACAAAGCTTCCGTGGAGGAGGCTAAAAGAGAGATTGAAGCCAGGTACAGAATGGAACTGAATAGGAAACTAGACGAGGTGAACAACTACCTGGAAGAACAGGCAAGAACAAGGAACAGGCTGGATACCTCAAGGGACGAACAAGAAAGCAAACTTAGAACAGACAAAAAGAAGCTTGAGGTTGGTGGATCAAATTAACCTTTTACAATACAATCCCGAGTTTTAACGACCCTAAGAAAGGAGGCTTTTGGAAAACATTGTGGAAAATGGAGAAAATACAAGATTGTATATTTTTATACCAAGTAAATCGTCTTTTGAAATGGAAAATCAATTAATTTATTGTCGTACAGATTTGCTTAACATTCTTCCACACAATCCTGAGTTTTATCAACTCTGAGGAAGCCTTTTGAAAACATTGTGTGAAAAGGAGAAAATGCTGAATACCAGCATTTTCTCCTTTTCCCACAATGTTTTCTACCTTTTCAAAATTAATTTTGATATTCGAGTCTCATTTATTTTGTTGTCAGCAAATGCTTTCAACTTGGAGAAGTCCAAAATTTTGTCGTTTTGTAAAGAGTTTATTTTATTTAAATTCCATGTGTGCAATTTTGTATGAAACCAGACCAGATGCCACAGTATCCATCCTACCTGAGTCAGTGCAGAATGGCAGTAGTAGTGACAGTATCTGGTCTCCAAAAAAAATATCAGACAGTTTTGGTATTTCAAGCATTCTGACGCTGATCTTCACTATCTGCTTCCTTATCTAGCTGATGGTGAACCCGATACCAAATAACTGTATTTGTTTCTGAAAGGTTAAGAAAAGTTAAAAAATATTGTGGGAAAGGAGAAAATGCTGGTTACCAGTTTCCTTATCTGGCTGATGGTGAACCCTATACCAAATAACTGTATTTGTTTCTGAAAGGTTAAGAAAGGTTAAAAAATATTGTGGGAAAAGGAGAAAATGCTGGTTACCAGCATTTTCTCCTTTTCCCACAATCTTTTCAAAAGTTTTCATACTCGGGGTTGTTTAAGGTAGGGATTTTGTGGTAGAGGGTCAAATGCAAGGTTTCTTTTCCAGGAAGAAGTAACTGACCTCAGAATCCGATACGAACAAGCAGCGGCCAAGCTAGAATCCAAGGAGACAGAGGCCAAACGTTTTCGGGACTTGTACGAGAGTGAGATGCAATGGAGGATGAGACTCAGTGAACGGTTGTATAGATCTACAGATAAAGTGTTTGCCTTCAAAAACAAGTTAGTGTATGTAGTCTGGTGATAATTGTCTGCATGCAGTTTCACAGGCTTTTTGTTTTAATTTTTTAACCCTTTAAATTTATGTTTTATGGGGTTTACTGGAATCATTATGTCTGTTCGCAGACATGCACTATTGAATATTTGTGACAAACACCTCCTACAGTTTTTCCGTCATTGAACTGTAATTTTCAACAGAAAATAACCAAGAACTAGAGATTTTCAAGAAACAACTTAAGGTCTGCCTTTCACTGAGCAAGATTTATCTGCCCTTGAACAGAGCCATTTTTATGTGTCCTGCATTTTAGTATAGTACATTTTTAACTCTATAACAAGGCACTTGGATGGGGTATTGTTTACATAGCATTTTGTGACAGTTCTATTTTATTTCCGTTTCTTACATGGTATTAGTTGGGTTAAAGAGATGCATCAGCTGATATTTACCTGATAATCTTGCCCATATAGATTCTTTGTCCAGTTTTTCAGAGGTTTCCAGTGTTAAGGTATAGTTTGACATTTTGATATCAAGCTCGGAATACAGACTTTGTCAAGAGTTTTTTAGTGTCAGATGTGAAGTTATCCTGTTGAAAGGGATTCAGTCATACAATAAAAACTTCGGTTATTTGTGTTTGTAGCATTTGAAAAATAATTAAAAGAAATCGAGGAAACAAAAAATTGAGTTACATCATTTTGATTTTAAACTCCGAAATGTAATATTTCCCCTCGGGATATCACTCTTGAAAATATTGATTTTAATGTTCGCTGCATGAAATAAATTCTTGACCTTTCACTGAAACCATCATCTTTTTATACCCCCCCACAACGAAGTGGAGGGGGGCATACTGGAATCGCCATGGCTGTCCATCCATCTGTCTGTAGACACAATTTTGTCCGGAGCTTTTTTCCTACAGCTTTTCAAGTACTGCACTGAAATTTACACATAATGTTTGGGTACATATGAAATTGTGCATGTGCAATTTTCACGGCCATTGGTTGCCGAATTATCTCCCCTTAAGCTTGTTGCCCTTTGTAAATTTTAACTATGGATTTTTGTCCAGGGCATAACTTCCAAAGTATAGAAGCTAGGAACTTCAAACTTCACACAAAGTTAGATCACATTAAGGAGAAGTGCAGTGTACAAGAACAGTAACTCCATTTCATTTATTTTTTGAGTTATTGCCCTTTGTAAATTTTAACTTTGGATTTTTGTCCAGGGCATAACTTCCAAAGTATAGAAGCTTATGACTTCAAACTTCAGACACAGATAGATCACTATAAGGCGAAGTGCAGTGTACAAGAACCATAACTCTATTCCATTTATTTTTCGAGTTATTGCCCTTTGTAAGTTTTAACTTTGGATATTTGTCCGGGGCATAAC
Organism: Tridacna gigas; assembly: GCA_945859785.2. Classification (NCBI taxonomy): domain Eukaryota; kingdom Metazoa; phylum Mollusca; class Bivalvia; order Cardiida; family Cardiidae; genus Tridacna; species Tridacna gigas. The sequence continues at coordinate 61,298,944 of OX244036.2, forward strand.
TTCTGAATCATTTAAGCTAGTGACATCAAACTTCATATACAGATAGACCACATTAATGAGAAGCGCAGTTTACAAGTACCATAACTCTTTTCCCACTCTTTTTTTTCACTCTTATTTTTTCACGAAACCATTCTGCATTCTGTGACAAAGAGCTGTTTTGTGACAAGGAGCTGGTGTGGGGTATGATCACTTTTAGTGATAGCTCTAGTTATTTTTGTGTTCACTTTATTTGTTTTTCTTATTGTTGTTCTTTAATCAGAATCCTTAACTCTTTACCAGACAACAAAAATGTAGACTTGTCCAAATTGTAAGCGTTTGCAGACGACAATTTCAGTGTGGCTCAAATGATGGTAGTTGTCTTTGATATAGTAGAAAACATTGTGGAAAAAGGAGAAAATGCTGGTAACCAGCATTTTCTCCATTTCCCACAATGTTTTCAAAAGGCTTCTTTCTCAGGGTCGTTAAAACTTCGGATTGTGTGGTAAAGGGTTAAACTGCCTTTCATAACTTAAGTTGCTACTGTAGACAGTTAAGGTCAAGATAAGGCTGCTTTTTGCTGATGTTCACTTTAAATTTGCTGCTAATTTGTAAAATACTGCATTTTGGATAAAGCGTTCTTCAAATTGCAGCTGAGCTCCGGTAGCCAAGTCGGTAGCGTACAGGACTTGAGAACGGGGTCACTGGTTCGATCCCCTGCTCGGCCAATTTTTTTCCAAGGATTGATGACATAGTCATTGCAACAGGATTCATTCTTCTCTCAAATCTGACCATTGTTTTGACGATGGTTATGTGGGTAAAGCAGCCAGTGGCTTGGAAAGAATATTGTGCATAGTACTGGTAAAAAAATCTCCAGGAAAGCATGGATAGGTGCACTGGTCACCGCGATATAACTGAAATAATGTTGAAAACAGCATTAAACACCATACAGTTAATCAATCAATCAATCTTCAAATTGCAATATTTTTGTCAGTTTTCCCGATTGAAGAAGTCTGTTTGAATTTATTTAGTGCTATAAAAATTAACATTTCTTGTTCTTTTCTTATAGGGACCTGCATACAAGTTACCATTTCACTAATATTGTGCGGAGTACTGGTAAATGAAACTCCAGGAAAGCATGGATAGGTGTACTGGCCACCGTGATATAACTGAAATAATGTTGAAAACGGCGTTAAACACCATACAATCAATCAATCAATTACCATTTCACTACATCATTATAACTTGACATGGCCCACCATTTATAAGATACTGAAAACATTGTCAACGTTTTAATTTGTGGTCTGCAAACTCTTTCAGTTTTGGACTGGTCTAAAATTTATCGTTTGGTTAAGAGTTCAATGCTGGATTACAGGTATCTCCTCTATAATTTTAGTGTCCCATGCTAGACACTGCACTGGTTAACCCTTTACCACACAATCAGGACTTTTAATGACCCTGAGAAAGAGGCCTTTTGAAAACACCGTGGGAAAAGGAGAAAATGGTCCTTTTCCTACAATGTTTTCTACCCTTCCCAACACAACTTTCATTTTTTGAGTCGAATTTATTTTGTCATCTGGAAATGCTTTCTTAATTCAAACTAGCCTAAAATTTTGTTCTTTGGTAAAGAGTTAATCAATATTTGACGTTCACATCTGCATTTGTTTCAGTGCAGAGAGGCAGAGAAACCGTATGTATGGAAGTTTAAGTAACCTGACCATGAACGCAGTAAATGGTCATGCCATAGACCTGAGCCGACTCAATGGGACACTGGCGGAGGACGCTCTCGGGAACAAACTAAGAGCAGAGTTAGATAGAAGCATAGCCAAACATTTAGAAGCAGGTGGGTAAAATTTTCATTGTTTGTGAAAAAAAAAAAATCCTCTGGGTCTGGCTATGGCTCATACACTACAAGTAGTCAACTTTTTAGCTCACCTGAGCACATAGTGCTCAGGGTGAGCTATTGTGATCGATCGTTGTCCGGCGTCCGTCCGTGTGTCCGTCCGTCCGTCCGTCCGTGAACAATTACTTAAAAAATCTTCTCCTCTGAAACCGCCCAACAGATTTCAGTGAAACTTCACAGAAATGATCCTTAGGTGATGCACTTTCAAAATACTTCAAAGATTTCAATTCCATGAAGAACTCTGGTTGCCATGGCAACCGAGAGAAAAAACTTTAAAAATCTTCTTGTCCCAAACCGTAAGGGCTAGAGCTCTCATATTTGGCATGTAGCATCATCTAGTGGCCCTCTACCAAAATACTTCAAATTATGGCCCTAGTGTTGAAAATGGTCCTATGTTGTGGGTTCTCGGATTTCACATAGAGATAAAGAAGGAAATCTTTAAAACTGTTCTTGTCCCAAACCATAAGGGCTAGAGCTCTCATATATGGCATGTAGTATCATCTAGTGGCCCTCTACCAAAATACTTCAAATAATGGCCCTGGTGTGGAAATTGGCCCTATGTTGTGGGTTCTCGGATTTCACATAGAGATAAAGAAGGAAATCTGTAAAAATCTTCTTGTCCCAAACCGTAAGGGCCAGAGCTTTCATATTTGGCATGTAGCATCATCTAGTAGCCCTCTACCAAAATACTTGAAATTACAGCCCTAGTGTTGAAAATGGCCCTATGTTGTGGGGTCTCCGATTTCACATAGAGATAAAGAAGGAAATCTTTGAAAATCTTCTTGTCCCAAACCATAAGGGCTAGAGCTCTCATATATGGCATGTAGTATCATCTAGTGGCCCTCTACCAAAATACTTCAAATTATGGCCGTAGTGTTGAAAATGGCCCTATGTTGTGGGTTCTCGGATTTCACATAGAGATAAAGAAGGAAATCTGTAAAAATCTTCTTGTCCCAAACCTTAAGGGCTAGAGCGTTCATATTTGGCATGTAGCATCATCTAGTGACCCCTTTACCAAAATACTTCAAATTATGGCCCTAGTGTTGAAAATGGCCCTATGTTGTGGGTTCTCGGATTTCACATAGAGATAAAGAAGGAAATCTTTTAAAATCTTCTTGTCCCAAACCATAAGGGCTAGAGCTCTCATATATGGCATGTAGTATCATCTAGTGGCCCTCTACCAAAATACTTCAAATAATGGCCCTAGTGTGGAAATTGGCCCTATGTTGTGGGTTCTCGGATTTCACATAGAGATAAAGAAGGAAATCTTCAAAAATCTTCTTGTCCCAACCCTTAAGGGCTAGAGCTTTCATATTTGGCATGTAGCATCATCTAGTGGCCCTCTACCAAAATACTTCAAATTATGGCCGTAGTGTTGAAAATGGCCCTATGTTGTGGGTTCTTGGATTTCACATAGAGATAAAGAAGGAAATCTGTAAAAATCTTTTTGTCCCAAACCTTAAGGGTTAGAGCTTTCATATTTGGCATGTAGCATCATCTAGTGGCCCTCTACCAAAAGACTTCAAATTATGGCCCTAGTCTTGAAAATGGCCGTATGTTGTGGGGTCTTGGATTTCACATAGAGATAAAGAAGGAAATCTTTAAAATCTTCTTGTCCCAAACCATAAGGGCTAGAGCTCTCATATATGGCGTGTAGTATCATCTAGTGGTCCTCTACCAAAATACTTCAAATAATGGCCCTAGTGTGGAAATTGGCCCTATGTTGTGGATTCTCGGATTTCACATAATGATAAAGAAGGAAATCTGTAAAAATCTTCTTGTCCCAAACCGTAAGGGCTAGAGCTTTCATATTTGGCATGTAGCATCATCTAGTGACCCTCTACCAAAATACTTCAAATTATGGCCCTAGTGTTGAAAATGGCCCTATGTTGTGGGTTCTCGGATTTCACATAGAGATAAAGAAGGAAATCTTTAAAAATCTTCTTGTCCCAAACCATAAGGGCTAGAGCTCTCATATATGGCATGTAGTATCATCTAGTGGCCCTCTACCAAAATACTTCAAATAATGGCCCTAGTGTGGAAAATGGCCCTATGTTGTGGGGTCTCAGATTTCACATAGAGATAAAGAAGGAAATCTGTAAAAATCTTCTTGTCCCAAACCATCAGGGCTAGAGCTTTCATATTTGGCATGAAGCATCATCTAGTGGCCCTCTACCAAAATACTTCAAATTATGGCCCTAGTGTTGAAAATGGCCCTATGTTGTGGGTTCTCGGATTTCACATAGAGATAAAGAAGGAAATCTTTTAAAATCTTATTGTCCCAAAGCATAAGGGCTAGAGCTCTCATATATGGCATGTAGTATCATCTAGTGGCCCTCTACCAAAATACTTCAAATAATGGCCCTAGTGTGGAAATTGGCCCTATGTTGCGGGTTCTCGGATTTCACATAGAGATAAAGAAGGAAATCTTCAAAAATCTTCTTGTCCCAAACTGTAAGGGCTAGAGCTTTCATATATGGCATGTAGCATCATCTAGTGACCCTCTACCAAAATACTTTAAATTATGGCCCTGGTGTTAAAAGTTGACCATATGTTGTGGGTTCTCGGATTTCACATAGAGATAAAGAAGGAAATCTTTAAAAATCTTCTTGTCCCAAACCGTAAGGGCTAGAGCTTTCATATTTGGCATGTAGCATTATGGTGTTGAGCTGAGTTGCATTTCAGGTGAGCGATTTAGGACCATCATGGTCCTCTTGTTGTGTCATGTAGTGGATCACTTAAAGTTTTTTACCCTTTACCACACAATCCCGACCTTTAATGACCCTGAGGAAGAAGCCTTTTGAAAACATTGTGGGAAAAGGAGAAAATGCTGGTAAATTCTACCTTTTCAAGAACAAATTTTGTCATTTGGGCCACCTTTGGTTTGTCATCTGCAAATGCTTTCCATTTGGACCAGTCTAAAATTTTGTCGTTTGGTAAAGGGTTGACCCTTTCCCACACTATCCAGGCTTTTAACAACCTTGAGAAAGAAGGCTTTAGAAAATATTATGGGGAAAAAGAGAAGATGGTTTTTCTCCTTTTGCCACAATTTTTTCAGATGTTTTTCTGCATACGTTCAACTCTTTACCAAACAACAAAATTTAAGACCAGTCCAAATTGAAAGCTTTTGCAGACGACAACATAACTTTGACTCAAAAATTGAAATTTGTTTTGGGAAGAGTAGAAAACATTGTGGGAAAAGGAGAAAATGCTGGTTACCAGCATTTTCTCCTTTTCCCACAATGTTTTCAAAAGGCTTCTTCCTCAGGGTCGTTAAAAGTCAGGATTGCATGGTAAAAGGGTTAATATCCCTCATCTACAAAAATGTTTTTAAGAGTTATCTGCAACAGTCTTATCTATTTACCACTCTGCAACTAAGGCTAATCCAAACTGAAAGCATTTGCAGACGGCGTATTTAATTTTATTCAGATGATGCGATTTGTCTTTGGGAGGATAGAAGACATTGTGGAAAGTTTTCAAAGGATTACTGTCTCCAGGGTCCGTATTCACCAACCATTCTTAAGAATATTCTTGGTCTTGTTCTCCAAGATTTTCCAAATTTGAAACTAACACACCTTCTGATTGGCTAAACCATTTGGTTTAGCCAATCAGAAGTTGTGTTACTTTCAAACATGGAAAATCTTGAAGAATAAGTCTAAGAACGTTCTTAAGAATGGTTGGTGAATACGGACCCCGATTGTTAAAACTCAGGATTGTGTGGTAAAGGAGTGACTCCTGACCTTGTCACAAAATTTTAGATTTGTTGAAATTGATACCATGTGCAGACAAATTTAATGCAGCTCATTTGCAGAGATTTCTCTTTGAATGGGTAAACAACACTGTGGGAAATGGTGGAGAAAATGCTTGAAAAACTTTTTGGGAAAAAAAGAAAATACTTGTAACTAGCATTTTCTCTTCTTCCCCCCTCCCCTTCATGTTTTTAAAAGGTATCTCCAGAGGGTTGTTAAAACATGGGATTGTCTGCAGAAGTTACCTCTCTTACAAACTATAAAGTTTTGGACTCAACCAAATTCAAAGGATTTGCAGATAACAAATGTAACTCAAAATAGAAATTTGTCTATCATAGGGTAGAAAGCATTGTGGAAAAAGGAGAAAATGCTGGTTACCTGCATATTCTCCTTTTTCCCTCAATGTTTTCTAAAGCCTCCCTCCTCAGGGTCCTTAAAACCTGGGATTATGTGGTAAGGGGTTTAGGGTTAAGGTTATCAAAGTCAATTCTGTCTTCTACAGCTCCACATGAACAGATCCATCCACTGATAAGAGGGGAAGATCCAGCATTAGCTTCATCCAATTTTGCCAAAGCGAATGCAGAATATTTCGAACTGTTAAAACGTAAATACTGTGTATAGCAGGAACATCAGTGATGAGACAATACATCAGTCTCTCGACTCATCCGTCCATGTGAATCTTTTTTGTTCGTTTTGTGTTATATCTTTTGTACATAACTTGTAAATAATTGTATACTATAATAATGGCCAGAAAGTATCATATTCAGAATGAATTATAATAAGTAATAAAGGGTTTTTTTTATTAAAGTCAAATTTTTATTTTGTGTCATTTTTAGTTCAGCTTAACATTGACTTATTGTCAAAGCCCTGTTGTCCATGTCATCGTCACGACTGAAGATATTCACGTACTGTTAACTCTTTAAGAATTAATTAAATTTCAGACTTGTCCAAATTTAAAGCATGTGCAGATGACAAATTTAACGTGGCTGAAATGATGGAATTTGCCTTTGATAGCGTAGAAAACATTGAGGGAAAAGGAGGAAATGCTTATTACCAACATTTTCTCCTTTTCCCAACAATGTTTTCAAAAGCTTTCTCCTTCAAGGTTGTTAACACTCGGGACTGTGTGATGAAAGGTTAACTATCAACTTGGGCACCCATACTAAAAGGGCAGTTAACCCTTTCCCAAACGACAAATTTTGGACTGGTCCAAATTGAAAGAGTTTGCAGACGACAATTTTAAATTTGATGAAAAAAATGGCAGAAAGTTATCAAAAAGGGTAGAAAACGCTGTGGGAAAAGGAGAAATTGCTCGTTACGAGCAATTTCTCCTTTTCCCACAGTGTTTTCAAAAGACTTGTACTGCAGACACAGGGCTTGTTTGGGAAAGGGTTAACCTTCAGAATATTTTGACATAATAATGCTCTTTTTAGCTCACCTTAGCACAACGTGCTAAAGGTGAGCTATTGTGATCGCCCTATGTCCGGCGTCCGTCGTCCGTCGTCCGTCAACAATTTCTTTAAACATCTTCTTCTCCTAAACCACTGGGCCAATCTTGATGAAACTTGGCAGGGATGTTCCTTGGGTGAAGCTCTACCAAAATTGTTCAAAGAATTGAATTCCACCCACAACTCTGGTTGCCATGGCAACAAAAAGGAAAAAAAAGCAAAATCTTTGAAAATCTTCTTCTCTGAAACTAGAAGGCGCAGAGCTTTGATATTTGGTATGTAGCATCTCCTAGTGGACCTCTACCAAGTTTGTTCATTTGATGCCCCTGGGGTCAAAACTGGCCCCGCCCCGGGGGTCACAAGTTTGAGCATAGTAACAAAGAAGGAAAACTTTAAAAATCTTCTTCTCTGAAACTTGAAGGTGTAGAGCTTTGATATTTGGCATGTAGCATCTCCTAGTGAACCTCTACCAAGTTTGTTCATATGATGCCCCTGGGGTCAAAACTGGCCCCGCCCCGGGGGTCACAATTTCCAACATAGGAACAAAGAAGGAAAACTTTAAAAATCTTCTTCTGTAAAACTAGAAGGCATAGAGCTTTGATATTTGGCATGAAGCATCTCCTAGTGGACCTCTACCAAGTTTGTTCATATGATGCCCTTAGGGTCAAAACTGGCCCTGCTCCGGGGGTCACAAGTTCGAACATAGGAACAAAGAGGGGAAACTTTAAAAATCATCTTCTCTGAAATTGGAAGGCGTAGAGCTTTGATATTTGGTATGTAGCATTGCCTAGTGGACCTCTACCAAGTTTGTTCATATGATGCCCCTGGGGTCAAAACTGGCCCCACCCCGGGGGTCACAAGTTTGAGCATAGTAACAAAGAAGGAAAACTTTAAAAATCTTCTTCTCTGAAACTTGAAGGTGTAGAACTTTGATATTTGGCATGTAGCATCTCCCAGTGGACCTCTACCAAGTTTGTTCATATGATGCACCTAGGGTCAAAACTGACCCCGCCCCGGGGGTCACAATTTCCAACATAGGAACAAAGAAGGAAAACTTTAAAAATCTTCTTCTGTAAAACTAGAAGGCATAGAGCTTTGATATTTGGCATGAAGCATCTCCTAGTGGACATCTACCAAGTTTGTTCATATGATGCCCTTGGGGTCAAAACTGGCCCTGCCCTGGGGGTCACAAGTTCGAACATAGGAACAAAGAGGGGAAACTTTAAAAATCATCTTCTCTGAAACTGGAAGGTGTAGAGCTTTGATATTTGGTATGTAGCATTGCCTAGTGGACCTCTACCAAGTTTGTTCATATGATGCCGCTGGGGTCAAAACTGGCCCCACCCCGGGGGTCACAATTTTGAGCATAGTAACAAAGAAGGAAAACTTTAAAAATCTTCTTCTGTAAAACTAGAAGGCATAGAGCTTTGATATTTGGCATGAAGCATCTCCTAGTAGACCTCTACTAAGTTTGTTCATATGATGCCCTTGGGGTCAAAATTGGCCCTGCCCCGGGGGTCACAAGTTCAAACATAGGAACAGAGAAGGAAAACTTAATTTTTTTTTTTCTCTTAAATGGGAAGGCATAGAGCTTTGATATTTGGTATGTAGCATCTCCTAGTGGACTTCTACCAAGTTTGTTCCAAGGATGCTGCTTGGGTCAAAACTGGCCCAGCCCCTGGGGTCACAAGTTCGAACATAGGAAGAAAGGAGGAAAACTTTAAAATTCTTCTTTTCTGAAACCGAAAGGTGTGGAGCTTTGATATTTGGTATGTTGCATCTCAGAGTGGACCTCTACCAAGTTTGTTCATATGATGCCCCTGGGTCAAAACTGGCCACGCCCCAGGGATCACAAGTTCAAAGATAGGAACAAAGAAGGAAAACTTTAAATTTCTTTTTCTCTTAAGCGGGAAGGTGTAGAGCTTTGATATTTGGTATGTAGCATTTCCTAGTGGACCTCTACCAAGTTTGTTCATATGATGCCCCTGGGTCAAAACTGGCCCAGCCCCGGGGGTCACAAGTTCGAACATAGGAACAAAGAAGGAAAACTTTAAAATTCTTCTTTTAAACTGGAAGGCGTAGAGCTTTGATATTTGGGATGTAGTGATTCTCTTCTAAGTTTGCTTGCCCATCTAAGCGCAACAAGTTCATTGAGTTCAAAATTGGGTCATCTTGGGTCATAAACTAGGTCACTAGGTCAAATTAAAGAAATACCTTGTTGGCACTGTCGAGGCCACATTATTTACTCAATTGCCTTGAAAATTAGTTAGAAAGTTTGTCTTTATAAAGTCTCACATAAGATTAATTTGGATCAACTTGGGTCATAAACTAGTTCACTGGGTCAAATTAAAGAAATACCTTGTTTGCACTCTGGAGGCCACATTTATTGCTCAAATGACCTGAAATTTGGCCAGAATGTTTGTCTTGATGAAATACCAGATGAGTTTGGATTTGGGTCACCTGGAACCATAAACTAGGTCACTAGGTCAAAATAAAGAAATACCTTGTGGGCACTCTAGAGGCCACATTCTTTGCTTAATTGCCTTGAATTTTGGTCAGAATGTTTGTCTTTGTAAAATCTCACATGAGTCCGAATTTGGGTCAACTGGGGTCATAAACTAGGTCACTTGGTCAAATTAAAGAAATAGCTAGTGGGCACTCTAGAGGCCACATTTATTATTCATTTGATTTTGAAATTGGTTAAAATGTTTCTGTTGATATAGTCAAAGACCAGTTCAAATTTGGGTCACCTGGGGTCATAATCTAGGTCACTAGGTCAAATTAAAGAAATATCTTTAGAGCACTCGAGGCCACATATTTTGCTCAATTGACTTGAAAATTTGTCAGAATGTTTGTCTTCATGAAATATGAGTTTGAAATTGGGTCACCTGCGGTCAAAAACTAGGTCACATGGTCAAATTAAAGAAAAACCTTTAAGGTACTCTACTAAGGTGAGCGACCCAGGGCCATCATGGCCCTCTTGTTTCAGCTTGAAATCTTCCACATAAAAGCAACTACAGCCAGGAGTAGTATTCACCAACCATTCATAAGAACGTTTTTAGGCATATTCTGAAGAGTTTTCTAAATTTGAAGTAACACAACTTCTGATCGGGTAAACCGAATGGTTTAGCCAATCAAAAGTTGTAATACTTTCTAAATCTATAACTAGACCAAAAATGTTCTTAAGAATGGCTTGTGAATTGGGACCCGAGTCTTGGCACCAGCACATTGTTCTATTGTTTGCATAAGCAACTTAAATGAAGTAATCCGGAAAGCCTTGAGTTGAATCGAGACATTGTTATGAATTTGTATTCATGATGGAAAAAAGAATAACAGCTACTATTTTATGATGCCAGCATCTATACAGGTTTCTGAAAACATTGTGGGAAAAGGAGAAAATGCTGATAACCAGCATTTTCTCCTTTTCCTGCAATGTTTTCTACCCTTTCCAAGACAAGGGTTATCATTTGACCCTCAGTTCATTTGTCGTCTGCAATGCTTTCAATAAGTCTAAAATTTTGTTGTGTTGGAAAGGGAAAGACGAAGATTTTATAGGATTTAATGGATGGTATAGGTATAAGATCAGACTGTATATTGTACATAATCTGATCTTGATCTATGCCAACCACAAAAGCTCCTGTTTCTGCCTATGGCTCTTAAAGAGTTAATCATCACATATCTATTTCTTTCGAGATTATATTTTTCATTGTGATATTATTGTCCCGTCCATTTAAGTCTGTAGGTGTTCTGTGCAGTCAAATCTTGATGTACACTGTTTTCAAAAAGCAACATAATCCGAGTTCAGCCCTTTGACTCTTTACCAAATGACAAAATTTTGGGTTTTGACCAAATTGATAGCAATTGCAAAGAACAAAATAAATGTCGCTCAAATGATTATTTCTGTCTCTGATAGGGTCTCGAACATTGTGGGAAAAGGAGAAAATGGTTATCAGCATTTTCTTCTATTACCACAGTCCTTTCGAAGGCCCAAGGTTGTTTAAATTCAGTGTGGTAAAGGGTTAAGGAAGTATAAGCAGTTTTTGTTAACAGTTTTACATTGTCACCCAGATTTGGCTCAGAAGGGCATCTTACTGTACACATAGTTTCATACTGAATCTTGGCAGTATATACTTAAACATACATATTTCATGACAGCAGTAACATTCATGTTTTCGATGTGATTCAATATTATTCAAATTTTAAGATGGGCTTTGTTATAACCAACATAAAAAAGAAATATTTACATTGAGCAGCCTCCCTCGAGCACGCAAATTGCACTGTATGAAATACAAAACAAAGACTGAAAGGACTGTCTTTTAACCATTTACCACACAGTCCTGAGTTTTAACGACCCTTGGGAAGAAGCCTTTTGAAAATGTTGTGGGAAAAGGAGAAAATGCTGGTAACCACAATGTTTTCTTTCCTTTCACAGACAAATCTTACCATATGAGCCACATCTAATTTGTTGTCTGCAAGTGCTTTCAATCTGGACAAGTGTAAAATTTTGTCATCTGGTAAAGGGTTAATTGTTTTGGCATATTCTATTCCATAGGTTGTGTATCACCCCAGTGTAAGGGATACATGCATCTCTATACCCAGCACAACAAATTGTAGGGGGCTATACTGGAAATGCGTTGTCCATCCGTCTGTTGGTCTGTTAACATTTTTGCATCGTATGCTACTACCCCAAGTTTCAGCCAGTTTAAAAAAATTTTGATGGAAGCCCACGTATCATGGGATCTTGTGCACCTGCAATTTTCATTGTGATTGGTTGTCAATTACAAGGAATGACCCTTTGAATTTTTTCCCGGATTCTGTGACAAGGAAATGGGGGAGGGCAGGTCTAGTTGTTAGTCATAATGGAGAATCTGTAATTACACTGTATTATGTTGACTAGCATTATGTCAGAACTCAGGAAGAGAAGGAACGAGGTGAACTGTGGACTAGTGAGAACTCTGGAGTCACTGACTCTCTACCAAACTAATCTGAGTTTTAACGACCCGTAGGAAGAAAGCTTTTAAAACAATTGTTGGAAAAGGAGAAAATGCTGGTAACCAGCATTTTCTCCTTTTCCAACAATGTTTTCTATCCGTCCAAAGGCAAAGCCCATTGTGTGAGTCATATTTAATTTGTTGACTGCTAATGCTTTGAATTAGAAAGAGTCTGAAATTTTGTCATTTGGTTAAGAGTCAATCCATAACTGTTCTTTGTTTAACTCTTTACCAAAAGACAAAATTTTAGACTAGTTCAAATTGGAAGCATTTGCAGACGACAAAATAAATGTAACTGAAACATTAATATTTGCTTTGGGAAGGGTAGAAAACATTGTGGGAAAAGGAGAAAATGCTGGTTACCAGCATTTTCTCCTTTTCCCACAATGTTTTTGAAAGGCTTCTCTCTCAGGGTCGTTAAAAGTTGGAATTGTGTGGTAAAGGGTTAATCCTTTGCTGATCACCGTAGTAAGTCGATCTTTCGAGCCACATTTGTCATCTGCAAATGCTTTCATTTTGAGTTAGACAAAAATTTTTTCATCCTGTAAAGGAGCTAAGTTACCTCTTGAAATGGAAATTTTTCCTTAGTGTTTTACCAGAATGACAAAAGTTAAGATTTGTCCATACTGAAAGCATTTGCCCTGATGATTTCATTCTGCTATATGGAGGTAGTAAACTAGGACAATGCAAATGTGCTGTTTACAAGCTATTTTTTCCAAATCTTCCTCAGCGTTGGTCACCATTTACACACTTTTGATAGTAATTCACTTATTCTCATCTCTCCTTCTCTGACTAAATTTCGATTTTATTTCTGTTCATGCTTGTCAACATACAACAACTAGATGTATTAAACACCAAGGGAACGAAAAAATAAAACTGTATTTCAGACCAACCCTAAACAACAAAGGAAGGAAAATATTGTTAGTGGAGTGGAAACATTTTGCAAAAAGGTGCAGTTACTTGAAACAAGCAGTTGCTCTTTTTCCCACCACTGTTTTTAAGCGCTTGAAAAGGGGTGTGAAATTTAAAGTGATTAATTTAGAGAGGCACAAACACATTACTTAACCCTTTCCCAAACAAGCCCTGGTTTCCACATGTCTGCAGTACAAGTCTTTTGAAAACACTGTGGGAAAAGGAGAAATTGCTCGTAATGAGTGTTTTCTACCTTTTTTGAGAACTTTCTGCCATTTTCATCAAATTTAAAATTGTCATCTGCAAACTCTTTCAATTTGGACCAGTCCAAAATTTGTCGTTTGGGAAAGGGTTCAGCTCAATGGATACAAAAGCCATGTAAAAAACAGTTTGTATTCATGTTTGGAATTTGGACAAATTTTATTGTGTATCTTCCTAACTCGATCAGATGACAAATTTTTGGACTTAATCAAATTGTAAGTACATGTACGTATTTGCAGACTATTTGTTTAGAAACATTGTTGGAAAAGGAGAAAATGCTGGTAATCAGCACTTTTAGATTTTTCCACAATTTTTTCTGCCCTTCATAAGACAGGTACCGATTTAGCTACATGTACCTACCTATAACTTGTGACCTACAAATACTTTAAATTTCACCAAGTCTAATTTTTTTTTTGTAAATTGGCAAAAAATTAACCCTCTACCAAACATTCTCAAGTTTTATCAACCCTAAGGGAAAAAAAAGGCTTTTAAAAACATTGTGGGAAAAGGAGAAAATGCTGGTAACACACATCTTGTCTCCAATGTGGGAAAAGGAGGAAATGCTAGTTAAAAAAACAGAATAATACTATTTCAAATTTTTTGAAAGGGGGGGGGGGGGGAGAACACCTCCTTATCAGACAATGTAGATCCAAGATCGGACTGCACATTCTGTGCAGTCTGATCTTGATCTACACTGTCCGCAAAGTGCAGTGAGTCGCACTTGGTAGCCTAAGTGTTAATAAAAATAACTCTCACTTATAATATACTCAATTTTTTGTACAAGTTTATTATATAAAAGAAGAAAAAATACATTAAAAATAAATGAATATCAATTTTCTCTGTGACTTATTTTTCTTTTTTCAACATCTCTTTTCCTCTCCAACCTCATGTCAAGAGTCCTGCATGACCTTGTGGTTGAGTTGTTGGATTAATAGTCCAAAGGTCAAGGCCAATCCTCGCCCAGCTTACTGGGTTTTCATTTGAATGTCTATGCCCAAGACAATTAAGAGCCCAGCAAAGAACTGGTTAAACCGTGGAGATAGAAGGCTTTTGCAAAGATTGTGGGGGAAAGGCAAAAATGTTGGTACCCAGCATTTTATCCCCTTTTCACACAATGTTGGCAAAAGCATTTACCCAGGGTTTTCTCCTTTCCCACAATGTCTTGTAACCTTTCAAAAACAAATCCCATCATTTGAGTCACATGGAATTTGTTGTCTGCAAATGCTCTTAATATGGACAAGTCTAAAATGTTGTCTTCTGGTAAAGCTTTAACCCTTTCCCAAACAAGCCCTGGTTTTCACGTGTCTGCAGTACAAGTCTTTTGAAAACACTGAGGGAAAAGGAGAAATTGCTCGTAACGAGCAATTTCTCCTTTTCCCACAATGTTTTCTGCCCTTTTTGAGACCTTTCTGCCATTTTCATCAAATTCAAAATTGTCGTCTGCAAACTCTTTCAATTTGGACCAGTCCAAAATTTGTCATTTGGGAAAGGGTTAACCCTCAGGGTACTATGCACAGCATTGGTTGCTTCATTGGAATGTTAGATCAAGCTCAGCATTGGAAGAACTTGCAGTCTGATTTTGGCCCTACAATGTACAGTAAGGGGCCATAAATATTTCATAAAACTCTGAATACCCAATGGCTTAAAAGTATTTTCCAGTGTGCAAGAAAATTGCTTCTGATCATTTGATCATAAGTAAAACAATACTTGTAGAAAGCAAAGTTACAGCACCTGTTTACATTAATATCTATCAGTATTTGTTGCCTGACATGACAGTTGTAAGTTATAAGTTGTTAACTCTTTACCAAATGACAAAGTTTTAAACTAGTCCAAATTGAAAGCATTTGCAGACAACAAATGTAATGTGGCTCAAATGTATGCATTTGTTTCTAGAAGGACAGAAAACATTTTTAGAAAAGGAAAAATGCTAGTTACCTGCATTTTCTCCTTTTTCTCACAGTGTTTTCATAAGTCTTATTTCCTATGGTCCTTATGAGTCCGCAGTTGTGCGGTAATTGGTTAAGGCTTTGGATTTGTGATAAGAAAATCCTGGATTGATCCTTGCGTGCAGCATTTGTGACATTGGCGTGTCCTTCGGCAAGGCAGTAAATAATGCCAGCCTAGAACTTGCACACAGGAAAGACACACAGAAAAGTTTCTGCCCTGATATGACTGAAATACTGCTGTGCCACTCAATCAAACATAGTACCTGTAATCAGATTAGCAAGTGGATAAACAAGTAATGTTTATCACTGTATTTGGATCATTATGAAATGTCAGTGAGTTTGCAGCATAGGACTAAGGGGTCTTTTTGATGCCAAATGAAATTTTACATGTCTATGAAGTCCTTTTCCTTAGCGTCCTTAAAACTCGGGACTGTGTTGTAAAGTGTTAACAAACTAAGACTAGAAGTTAGATCTTATCCTTGGATCCTGAATGACTGAGACTTTCTGCAGCAGATTTAAGTTTGGAAATAGACTCTGCAACCTCTTTACCAAGATGTCCAAGAAGTTCATACTTTTCATTTAAGAGAGTAGGTTCTTTCTGCAGCTTTTCATGCATGTCAATCAATCTTGTCACTTTATCATAAGCATCATCAAGATCTTTATCTGACGAGCTTTGGCCGGCCTGTGCTGATAGGGCTGTGGTTGAATTGCTTGTTTCTGGAATACTACTTGTAATATGGGGACAGTCTGAAAAACAAAGGGAATGCATTAACCCTTTACCACACAATCCCAAGTTTAAAGGACCCTTCTGAAATGGCTTTCGAAAACAATTGTGGGAAAAGGAGAAAATGCAGGTATCCAGCATTTTCTCCTTTTCCCACAATGTTTTCTACCCTTTTCACCGATAATTGCATTACATTTAATTTGTCCTCTGCAAATGCTCTGAACAGGTCTAAAATTTTGTCATTTGGTAAAGATTTATTAGTGTAAAAGTAGCACTGATGGAAAAGTAACAACTGCTACTTTCCTAAAGTTGTTTTCCACATCTGTCAGGTGTACAGTTGTACAAAGTTGTAGCAAAGAGTTGATTACAATCCTATCTTGTACACACAATGTTAGACCTAGTCTACTTAATAGGTCACCTGCCAAAAAAAGCCATTTGGAAATAAGAAAAACATTGTCTGCCTTGGAAAAACATTCAGTTAACTCTTTACAAATCAACAACAAATTGAGAGCATTGGCAGATTTAAACATATTTATTTTACATTCATTGAGAAACAAGTTCTTACACTTATACAAATCTCTCGAGAGATTCTGCTTCCTGTGAACTACACCAGTACACGCGCCACATGCGTGGGCCAATCCCTAAGTTGAAACTCACTCCCAGGAATCGAACTCTGGACCTTATGGTTTTGAGGCCGATGCTCTACCTCACAATCACGTACAAAATTTGGCAGATTTCATCTCTGGAAGGGTTGAAAATGCTGGTTATCAGCATTCCACCCCCCTAGTTTTCAAATGGCCTTTTTTTTGGTTAAAGTCGTTAAAACTATGGATTGTGTGGTATAAGAGATAGTAACATGATTGAAACTTCGTGAAATCTCATTTAAAAAAAAAATAAAAACTGGAATTTAAATATTCCTGAATGTAGCCCTGAAAAAGGTAACTGCAGTTGCGTATACAGTGTTATTTTAGAACGATAGCGACCTAAATGTGAAACGTTTTCAAACCAAAACTCTGCTATCACTTCATCCGAAATCAAAAGCATCCGAACATCGGGCAACATACCTTTCATTGACAACCTGAATACGACGTCGTCTGGATGTGCATTTGACAAATCATCATATATTTGCTGTCGATTTGGTGCTTTGGGCTTATCTTTCAATGGATCCGATTTCCCCATGTCTTGTACTGCGAAGATATTTTGTTAGGATCTTCGTTTACAGATATTTGATTTGTTCGTTCGATTCTTCACTGTACATCCATTGCTATTATGAATAATGTTCAATTGGCTGTCAACGAAGCGAATACTTTAATTAGTTTGTTCTTCTTCATCTCCTTCTCCATCTTCTTAACTTTCGTCATCGTTGCCTCGTCAAAACTGCCAGCTGCTAGTCTTTTACCATCAGTATAACTTCCACAATAACATCTACCACGTACATGCACCACCACTAAGTACTACTTCCACTACAAAACCACCACTATAATTATTGGTACCAAAAAGAATGTGCAAAAGGCATATGAATCATGCATTGATATCCCAGTACTATGAGAAACATGAAAAAAGAGGAAAAATTTACAAGTTTCATACAATCATTGTCTGTATAAACAATATTTTCAAGATGGTTTCTTTCCATCAAATGCTTCTACTATGTGTAATTTGTGACTGTGGAAGTCTATAGAATTATGAGAAATGCTAGATCTATTCATCTAACAAAAACACCACACTATGTAAGTGGCAATGCTTGGCTGCATTTACTATTTAAGTCATGGAAATTCACAAGTTACTTAAAGGGCCATAACTGTGTCACATTATTTTGAGAGTTACATGCCCTCTTGATTAAACTGGTCCGTGGTGCACATATACATAACATACACTTTAGCTGTATCATCAAAGGTAACCAACCCACTGATGGTTTAGATTTTCCTTTTGTGGTAGTTACAACTAGCCTGAATTTTGAAGAAAACTTCACTAGTGAAGACTAGAGATATCAGAAAATGTCAAAAAGGATGAAACAAAGGTTGGCAACAGGGCTATGGCAATACCTTGAACAAAAACATTCAAGCTAACAATTTTCTTAACCCTTTACCACAAAATCCCGACCCTGAGGAGAGAGGGTTTGAAAACATAGTGGGAGGAGAAAATGCTTGTAACCAGCATTTTTTTTTCCCACAATGTTTTAGCCCTAAGAAGAACAGATTTCATGTTTTGGCTACCAGCATTTCTCCTTTTCACAGTGGTTTCAAAAGTCTTTTTCATCAGGGTGTTGAAACTTGGGATTTTCACCATTATTTCAGTTGTATCGTGGCAGCTTTGCATACACATTTTTTCTGTAACTTATTTTACCAGTATTTTGCACAACAATCTATCCAAACCACTGGCTGATTTCCCATATACACAAGACTATAATTGGCAGTTGGAAGGATTGATTAATTGTATAGTGTTTAACGTCGTTTTCATCATTATTTCAGTTATATCGTGGCAGCCAGTGCACCTAGCCATGCTCTCCTGGAGTCTCTTTCACCAGTACTCCATGCAATATTCTTTCCAAGCCACTGTCTGCTTTCCCACTTAACCATCATTGAAACAATGGTCAGCGGTGAGAGAGGAATGAATCCTGTCACAATGACTATCATCAATCCTCGGAAAAAAATTGGCCGAGCCGGGGATCAAACCAGCAACCTCCTGTTCTCAAGTCCTGTACACTGGAAGGAAATGAATCCTTTGGCAGTTATTTTTTATCAATCTTCCAAAAGAGCTTGACTGAGCAGTGACTTGAGCCTACATCCTCAGGAAAAAGAAAATGTTAACCCTTTGCTATACAATCCTTTTTAAGATCCTGAGGATGGAGGCTTTTAAAAACATTGCGAGAAAAAGAGAAAATGCTGGTGACTTTCCCAAAATGTTTTCTACAATATGAAGGTAAAATATCATGCTTTAGTAAAGAACATTTTCTACATTTCCAGCAATGTTTGCCACCATGTGAAGGTCAAAGTTCATGTTTTGGCAACCAGCATTTTCTCCTTTTCCCAAAGTATTTTCCAAAGGCTTTTTCATCAGGGTTGTTAAAACTTGGAATTTTAAACATTACTGGTAGTTGTATCATGGCAGCTATACATGTGTTTCTGTAACTTCTTTTACCAGTATTTTTGCACAACAATCTATCCCAGCCACTGGCTGCTTACCGAAATAAATTCGAGACTGTTGGGCAGAAAGAGAGAAATTAATCCTGTAGCAATGACTTATCAATCATCAAAAAAGAGCTTGACTGAGCCAGGACTTTAACCTACATCCCTTGGATTACAAGAACTATCTACTGCAACTGAGCTGCTGGGCTCCGCAGCAGATGCCTTTTTTTTCAACTGTCTGACCAAAAGCCTTGGAAGCTCCATTGGTCTACCATGGAACATCAAAATATTCATTGCTTGATCATCACACACCATTACTTAAAATAGAATACTTGTGCATTGCCTCATTATCATACAGGTATATGGTAAAGCCTGTAGTCAGACACACCTCTTGAGAGTGATTGCTTGGTTGGCGTTTACCATTGCTTTTAAGATAATTTCTGTTATATGAGAGTTACAGCTCACTGATACATGTGTTTCTTGCCCTGCTTAACCCTTTCCAAAACGACAAATTTTGGACTGGTCCAAATTGAAAGAGTTTGCAGACCACAATCTTAAATTTGATGAAAATGGCAGAAAGGTCTCAAAAAGGGTAGAAAACACTGTGGAAAAGGAGAAATTGCTTGTTACGAGCAATTTCTCCTTTTCCCACGGTGTTTTCAAAAGACTTGTACTACAGACATGTGAAAACCAGGGCTTGTTTGGGAAAGGGTTAAAGAAACTCCCATATGACCAGGGCAAGTAGCATGTATCAAATTTAGGACTTCTTGGTTACAAATCAAATGTTGTAACCCCCAAACAGCTGCTAGTGCAGTAGGTAGTGTACAGGGCTTGAGGACAGGTGGTTGCTGGTTGGAATCCCCAGTTCGGCCGATTTCTTCCTGAGGATTGACGAGTCAGTGCAACAAAATTCAGTCCTGTCTCACCGCTGATCATTGTTTTATGTGGGAAAGCAGCTGGAGGATTGGGAAGAATGGTGTGCAAAGTACTGGTAACAAACTCCAGGAAAGCATGGATAGGTGCACTGGCCGCCAGGATATAACTGAAATAATGTTGAGAATAGCTTTGAATACCATACAATCAATCAATGACCCTTTACCAGATTACAAAATTTTTAGACCTTTCCCAATTGAAAGCATTTGCAGAAGAAAAAATTTAATGTGACCCAAAAATTGAAACAGTTACTGTTTTTGGGTAGAAAACATGGAGGGAAAAGGAGAAAATGCTGGTCACCAGAATGTTTTCAAAAGGCTTTTTCTTCAAGGCCGTCGAAAGTTGGAATTGTGTGGCAAATGGTTAAACACAAAGCAACAATAATCCTCTCATCTCTGAGAATATTTCAAAAATGAAGTCAGCTATTTACCAGGCAACAATATATAAGCCTTTCCATCATTGAAGGCATTTGGGGACAATTTAACGCTTTACAGAATGCCAAAATTTTAGACTGGTCCAAATTGAAAGCCTTAACAGACGCAAAATAAATGTGACTGAAAAACTTCAAATTTGTTTTGGGAAGGACAGAAAACTTGGTGGGGAAAAAAGACAATGCTGGTTACCAGCAGTTTCTCTTTTTCTCCACAATGTTTTCAAACGGCTTCTTTCTCAGGGTCGTTAAAAGTATGGATTGTGTGGTAAAGGATTAATTGCTGCTCAAATGATGAGAGTTGTTTACAAAGGAGTATAAAATATGAGATACATAGAAAATGCTGGTAAACAGTATTTTCTCCTTTTCCCATATTGTTTTAAGTAGCCTTTTACTGAAGGTCATAAAAATTGACAGATTTGTAAGGGTCTAATATTTAGCATGCTATTGCCAACAATGCAGGAAATGAAGACAGTTTAGATTAAGATCAGTCTGCACACAATGAGAGGTCTGATCCTGTAACTCCATTATCCACATAAGGATCAGAGCTCAGAGTTTGATTTAACCCTTTACCACACAATCCAGAGTTATAACAACCCCCCCAAAGGAAAAGGACTTTTAAAAATATTGTGGGAAAAAAATGGACTTTTAAAAATATTGTGGAAAAAGGAGAAAATGCTGGTAACCAGCATTTTCTCCTTTTTCCAAAATGTTTTCTACGCTTACAAAGAACAAGAGGGCCATGACGGCCCTGTATAGCTCCACTGGCTAATATGTACAAACCATACATACCAAACATCACAATTCTAGGCCAAATGGTTTTAAACAAGAAGACTTATAAAGTTTTCTCTATAAAAGCCCATGTGAAAGTTTTTACCCACAGGTGAGGCCATTTTTATACCACAGAGTAATAATTACATGAATCCTGGAAGAGGTCTTCAAAATAAAGCCACATACCAAATAATACATGTCTAGGTCATATGATTATAAACAAGCAGATTTCAAATTTTAAGTTTCTTCAATTTAAAGCCCCTGTAAAACATGAGACCCCTAAGGCAAGGCTAATGTTTATCCCAAGTATAGATTTTGAACAAATTCAGAAGTGATCCAAAAGATGAAGCTATGTGCCAGATTTGGTAGCCCTAGGGTTTATGGTTCAAAGCGAGAAGATTTATAGAACTTTCACTCAATATCCACATGTTAAATTAATGACCCAGGGAGTGGACCCAATTTTGACACATGGGCTTTAATTTGAAAAATTTTGGAACAGGCCTACAAGATAATGTAGCATGAAGCTACATGCCAAATTTGGTAGCCTGGGCCTTATGGTTAAGAACTAGAAGGTTTTTTAAGTTTTTACTATATAAGCCTATGTAAAACTTGTGACCCCAGGGCTATAATTTGAAGAATCTTGGCAGAGTTCTATTAGATAAAGCTACATGCCAAATTTGGTAGCCCAAGGCCTTATGGTTTGGGACAAGAAGATTTTCAAAGATTTTCAAAATTTTTCAGTTTTGTTGCAATGGCAATCAGAGTTTTTAGTAGAATCAAATTCTTTCAAGAAATTCTGAAAAAGATCATGATAGGATCATTTCTGTGAAGTTTGGTCAAAATTATAAATTGGTAGATTCAGAGAACATGTTTGAAATAAAAGTTAATGCACGGATGGACGGATGGACAAACGGATGCATGACAGACACAGGGCCATGACATAAGCTTGCTGGCACTAGATCTAGTGATTGTTGCAAGATGAAACTTAAACCTTTGTTATTAACCCTTTACCACGGAATCCTGCATTTTAATGATCTTGAGGGAGAAGTCTTTCGAAAACATTGTGGGAAAAAGAGAAAATGCTAGTAAACCTTTACCACACAACCTTGAGTTTTAACAACTCTGAGGGAAGATGCCTTTTGAAAATATTGTGGGAAAAAGAGAAAATGCTGGTAATCAGTATTTTCTCCTTTTCCCACATATTTATCTCTTTCAAAGGTAAATCCCATTATTGGAGCAACAGTTAAATTGTTGTCCGCAAATGTTTTCAATTTGGGCATGTCTCAAATTTTGTTGTGTTGTAAAGAATTAGGCTATGCACTCCTCAGGCTAAAAGATAAGCCCTTAGGGCAAAAGATACAGGTGTAAATGAGGTAATAATGGCAAATTAGAGATAAATGTACCAGGCCCCAGTAGCTCAGGTGGTAGTGCTTGAAACTTGTAAACATTAAATCTCAGGTCATCTGAGGTTGTGGGTTCCATCCCCATGGCTCGCCACCTAAAATTACCAAAAATACTCTTGCATGAGATGTTAAACCAAGGTCCCATCTGATTGTGCTATACACTGTGCATGTTAAAAGAACAGGACTGGTGTGGGTTTTGTCCTGCATCTAGCAATATCACTTGTAAGACAACTAACAGTCACCTGGGGATGTTGCCCGTATGGGCAACCACTGGCAACAATAATCAACCCTTTACCACACAATCCCGAGTTTTAACGACCCTGAGAAAGAGGTCTTTTGAAAACATTGTGGGGAAAAAGAGAAAATGCTGGTAACCAGCATTTCCTCCTTTTCCCACCATGTTTTCTAGTGTATCTGATACAAGTCAAATCATATGTGCCACACTTATTTTGTCATTTGCAGTTGCTTTCAAATTGGACCAGTCTAAAATTTTGTCATTTGGTAAAGAGTTAAAGGAAAATAAATCAATCAGTTGGAAAAAGTATTATTTTAGGTTACTTCTCCATTTTTTATATTCAAGGAAGAAGAAAAGTTATTATGCATGGTGTAACACTGAGTTTATTGTAAAATGTTTGATTAAGTTATATTTGAGCCATGCTCTGTGAAAAGGGGGTTTAATGCATCTGCGAAAAGCATCGACCCAGATCAGCATGCGCAGTCCCTGCAGGCTGACCTGGGCCGAAACTTTTTGCTACTGGTCAATTTTCTGTATGTCAAAGGACCAGTCTATCTCATGATTCAGTCGGTTGCTAGAAAAAACTGATATTTTTGATCCATGATCATGTGATGACCTGCTTAGTATCAAGCATCATGGAGATGCATTAACTCTTTACCACACAAGCCCGACTTTTAATGACCCCGAGGAAGAAGCCTTTTGAAAACATTGTGGGAAAAGGAGAAAATGCTGGTAACCAGCATTTTCTCCTTTTCCCACAATGTTTTCTAGCCTCCCCAAAACAAATTTCAATTTTTGAGATACATTTATTTTGTCGTCTGCAAATGCTTTCAATTTGGACTTGTCTAAAAATTTGTCGTTTGGTAAAGAGTTAAGCTGCCTTTTCCAAGAGCATGGCTCATTTTTTTTTTTTTAATCACAATGTTTTTAAATGCTATAGTTGTATCTAAACCCTTTATCAAACAATACCGAGTCCTTACAACCCTGAACAAGAAAGCTTTAAAAAACATTGTGGGAAAAAGCGAAAATACTGGTGATCACCATTTTTTTCCTTTTCCCATGTTTTCTATCCTCTTTTTTAACCCTTTACCAAACAAGCCCTGGTTTTCACGACCCTCGAAAGGAAGGCTTTTGAAAACATTGTGGGAAAAGGAGAAAATGCTGGTAACAAGCATTTTCTCCTTTTCCCACAATGTTTTCTACCCTTTTCAAATCAAATTTCAATTTTTGAGTCACATTCATTTTGCCAACTACAAATGCTTTCAATGTGGACAAGTCTAAAATTTTGTCATTTGGTAAAGAGTTAATATGGATAAGTGTAAAATTTTGTTGTTTGGTAGGGAGTTAATAGTAAGTGAACAAAAGACATATACTTATAAATTCAAAATTACATGTATAAACACTGTGGTAAATGAACATAACCACACTTTGTTTATCACTGCTTTTTTACTTATTAACACCTGTAACAAACCAGAATAACCCATACATATCAAAGATGAATAAATGAACACATATAAAATAATATTAAATTTTAATAAAATTGTGGGCAAAAGAGGAAATGGTGGATATCAGCAATTTTTTCCTTCACCCTTTACCCCTCCTGGGAAAGAAGCCTTTTGAAAACATTGTGGGAAAAGGAGAAAATGCTGGTCACCAGCATTTTCTCCTTTTCCCACAATGTTTTCTACCCTATCTAACAAAAGTTGCACCATTTGAGCCACATCGAAATTGTCGTCTGCAAATGCTTTCAGTTTGGACAAGGCTAAAATTTTGTCATCTGGTAAAGGGTTAAGCCGCATGTAAAAGAAAAATTGCTGGATATCAGCAATATTTTCTTAAGTTAAAAGAGAAAATAATTGGATATCAGCAAATTTTCCTTTAGCTAAAAGAGAAACTGCAGGACAACAGCAATTTTTCTTAAGCTCAAAGGGAAAGTGGTTTTCTACAAGATGAAAATGAAAGTTAATTTGCAAGTGGTACCTCTTTGAATGAACAAGACGTGTCAATGAGAAGTGACTGATGCCCCTGAAAATAGTAATCTTTTCTTTTGAGCTTTGGAACAGCTCATCTTTATGTTGTTGACCATTCTGCACAGCTATATTGGAATTCAGCATGACCTTTGGACATGATTTTTGCAAAAGACACACCATCTTTATGTAGCTGACAATTCTACACAGTTGTATTACGGTAAAAAACATTGGTAACTGAAAAATTTACAGGATGAACACGAAACATAAAAAAAGATTTGATCTTGTTGTGACCTTGATCTTTAACCTATGGACATGACTCTTGCGCATGACACATTGTCTCAATGAGGTTAACATTTTTGCAAAGTTATTTTGAAATCAAGCCAAAGGGAAAAAGTTATGGCCTGGACATGAAAACAGCTAACCAATCGGAGCACATTTTACATTGCTGTGACCTTGACCTTTAACCCACAGACATGACCCTTGCACATGAAACATCATCTTTATGTGCTTAATAATTCTGGAAAAGTTATACTGAGGTTCATTCATGATTTTTATGTGCTTAATAATCCTGGAAAAGTTATATTGAGGTTCATTCATTCATGATTGAAAAAATTACAGGCCAGACATTAATACTGACAGGCCCCCCCCCCCCGCAACACATTCAACATTGCTGTGACCTTTAACCTATGGACACGACTCTTGCGCATGACACATACTCTTAATGTGGTTAACATTTGTCCGAAGTTATTTTGAAATAAAGTTATAGGGAATAAAGTTATGGCCGGGACAGAAAACATCCACCCATCCTTGACACATTTGACCTCACTGAGTGGAAAGGAGGGAGAAGACATCACAACACAAAAGAAAACATTTGAAGGAAAGGAAAATCTTTTTCAACAGTATGAAAACATTGAGGTAAAATGAATAATTCACTATTACAACCAATAGCACTTTTCAGCAAAGTTTCCCATAAATATATCTTTCAGAGGCATTAAAGTTATAATTTTACAGTAGTGAGTCAATCACTATTTTTGTATATGCAGTATCATGGATTTCTTTGATATTCAGTAATACATTACACAGTTACACTATACAACAATGGTCTTGAATACTGATGATTAACCCTTTCCCAAACAAGCCCTGGTTTTCACATGTCTGCAGTACAAGTCTTTTGAAAACACTGTGGGAAAAGGAGCAATTTCTCCTTTCCCCACAGTGTTTTCTACCCTTTTTGAGACCTTTCTGCTATTTTCATCAAATTTAAAATTGTCGTCTGCAAACTCTTTCAATTTGGACCAGTCCAAAATTTGTCGTTTGGTACAGAGTTAACTCTTTACCAAACGACAAAATTTTAGACTTGTCCAAATTGAAAGCATTTCGAGGGGTCAATGCGACACTATTCCATCTGCGTTTTGGAAAATTTTACAGGAGAAGGAAAAAACTTTCTCATTTCTGTGAAAAGTATTTTTAGATAATTTTTTTTTGATATGTTGTGTGGAATTCATCCATATTCATTATACAAAAAATTAATTTTGAGTTGGTACTAGGATGATAAAGATTTTGTAGAAAATGTCAGTTAGAATAGTTTCACATTTAAATTTTTCAGAAAATCGACAGATGTTGTGAGTGCGAAACTATTCCATTGCATTAATTTTGCTCAATTTCTAGACTGATAAAATCCTTTATTTCATTGGCAAATATATCCTTACCAATGTACCATCTTATTCAAAAATTTTTAATGTTAAAAGTTTTATAGAGTCCCCTGGTTTTCCATATAGGGCATGGTTTTTGTATAAATGGTGAACAAAGAATGAATTTGCCCATTTGACTCATTTTAAAGTAACATATGATCTCAATTAAAACTGTAGTATGATAAAAGAAATAAGAGAATTTGATTCTTTGGCAAAAATATACTCAGTAAATGTAAACTATGAAATCTGTAAGATTATTTTAGAGTATACTTACCATCTGGGTCTGTATTCACCAACCATTCTTAGGAACATTTTAAGCCTTATTCTCCAGAATTTTCTGAACTTGAAAGTAACACACATTCTGATTGCTTAAACCAGTTGGTTAAGCCAATCAGAAGTTGCATTACTTTAGAAAATCTTTGGAAATAAGACTAAGAATGTTCTTGAGAATGGTTGGTGAATACGCACCGTGACTTTTTTCTTGAACTGGCGATTCTCTCCTAGTCACGGCATAGTCATATTCTTACAGAAATGAACCATGATTATTACTGAATTGACAATTTTTTCTTAACCACATCTGAGCATATACTGTTGAAAGCAGGGACTGACTCTCAAAGCTGATATGGATACTCACTTCTTACTGCAGCAAAGACTTTCAATTTGAAAAAGAGCTTTACCTTTGTTGGCTATTCTCTGTGCATTACAATATCACAGTGTATTCTTGTCCCTGACATGGCAACAGCAAAGTTATGATACTCATGTCAGAAAAACCTTGATATTGTCATTCTTTCCTTACAATACTTATCTTAGGTCATACTTTTTAAAGAAAAATTAATGGTGTTTTTCTTCAAACTATAGTAATGTCACAGTGTTTGTGCATGGCTGTTCTCCCCAGTGGCAATATCACACTGTATGCAATAGTCAATGACCATGCTGTCTTCACTATTGTAGTGCCATACTGTGTGATTTTGTCTCTGTCATTGCTGTTTGCCATAAACCATAGTAATGTAATACTGTGAGTATGGGTGATTGCCTTTGTAACACTGCCATGGCCATTTGCTGGTGACTTAGATAATATTAAACTGTTTACTGTAACATTTATGGCCATGGTAATTCTCTCCTGATTATGGTAATGTCATATTGAGTGCCTCAGTCACTGCTGAGGCTGTTCTTTCATGACTAATTGATTTCATATTGTGTCAAAGGGTCTTTGCCATTGCCATTACTTTTCTCACAGTACTAACATAATGTTATACTTTGGGCTTACTCATTGCCCTAATGTAACATCATTCTGGAGGCAGAAATGATTGCCTTAGTCAGTGCCATGGCCGTTCTTCCCCAACTGACGTAACATTATACGAAGTGCAAAGGTGAATTCCCATAGTCTCTGCCATAATTGCTTCTCTCCTGACTACAGTAATATCATACTGTGATCAGGAGTGAAGGTACTGTGTCATTTGTGTCTAGCCATTCTCTCCTGACTACAGTAATGTCAAACTGTGTGCAGGAGTGAAGGTACCTGTACCTAGTCATTTATGTACCCATTCTCTTCTCACTCAAGTTATGTCATACTGAGTGCAGACACTTGTATAGCCTGTATAGACATTCTCTTCTGACTGTAGTTATGTCAAACAGTGTGCAGGAATGAAGGTACTTTATCACCTGTATAGGCATTCTCTTCTGACTATAGTTGTGTCATACTGTGTGCAGGAGTAAAGGTACCTAGTAACTGAAATAGCCATTCTCTTCTGACTGTATAGTAATGTCATACTGTGTGCAGGAGGATTGATTGAAAGCAGCCTCACCATAAACTTGAATTAACTCTATTTGTCCATCCCACTTACAGTCATTTGTATGGTGTTTAACACTATTTCAACATTATTTCAGTTATATTGTGGCAACCTGAGCACCTATTCATGTTTACCATTCTTTTACCAGTACTTTACACAGTGTTCATCCCAAGCCACTAGCTGCTTTCCCATCTAACCATTGTCAAAATAATGATTCGCAGTGAGAGAAGCATGAATCCTGTCACAATGACTATTATCAATCCTAGGAAAGAAATTTGCCACACTGGGGATTCAAACCAGTAACCCCCTGGTTTCAAGTTCTGTATGCTACTAACTGCGCTACCGGGCTCGGCTGATCAAAAAAGGTAAGGGAAATCACCATGGACAATACTTAAACTGATTCAGTAAAGTAGCAATGCCGTAAATAAGTCACAGTCCAAATTACAGCTGTCTCTAGACCCATGGGATCAGGGGCCAAGTTTACCATCGATCTTACCGATCTTTCAAAACTAGCAGTTAGCAACACAGTGTAAAATTTTAATGAAATAAATAAATATAAAAGTGCCCAGCTGGCACAATTAATGCAGACAGACAGAGGCATCCAGCTAAAGAATTCATATGCTTTAACCTCGCTGATATATCTACTCAAAGTATACTGCCCCAATACTTTGACCAGCCTGTCTAATTTGCATTCCTTAAAGAGAGGTTACAATGCTAGCCATAATACTTGCAGGTTGTGGAACTTGCAATGGTCAGTAAAACACACCTGTCTAGATAATCTTGTTACTCTTGTATGATGAGCCATTAAAGCTGGCATTTTACCAGTGCCAAGCCAAAGCATGATGGGAAATGCCAACAATGCCAACAATGATCTGAATACCACTGGTGTCCAACCAGATCATCTGGCTTTTAAATGAGATGCCCTGCTTAATAGTCTATCCTGTTAACCCAGTAAAGCTGGCTTGTAAATGGTTAAGAAATGTCGAACAATGCTGACAATCATCAGAGCACCACCTGCAACAAACTTGGCTGTGCCAGATTTTGTTTACACAAAAGGATGCAAAATCAGCTCAATAAATTGTATTAATTTTTAATCATAGATCTTCCCCTTCCTCCCCACAAACAAAATGGGGTATGTTTTACTGAAATCAGGGTGTACATCTCTCCATCTGTAGGCCCAGTTTTTTGTCCCCTCTTCCTCCAACAGGCTAGCTGGGTAGCCATGTGGTTTGAGTATCTGACTCATGACCTGGTGGTTAATGATTTGATATCTGGTTGAGGCAATCTTTTTTTGAGTGATTTTTCACCTCTGATACATGAGAGAAACATAGACAGTGACTTGAAAAGAACAATGTGTCAGTACTAGTATGAGAAAGCAGAGAGACACATGCGTAGGGGCACTGACACCCTGATATGACCTAACCCATTAAAACTGTGTGAAACTCCAATGAACAAAGAACTCCTGCTACAGTTTTAGACTAATTTTGCTACAATTTTAATAGCATTATAAGAACTGTTTACCTGCAATTTTCATTAGGATTGCTGGACTATTACAGGAACTATAGCTGTTTGAATGTTTTCCTGATCCAATGATAAGGCAATGGATGGATGGGGATGGGTGGGTTATTTGTCAACCTGCCATATGTCTAATTCTCTTTGTGATAGGTAAAAACCAGTACAAATATAGTGATACTGAACACTTAAATGGTATTAAGCTTAGTTATTAAATGCTTGGGACCCTTGTAGATCCAGGTTGAGGGAACCAGGATTACCTGTGTACAAACATGAGAATAGCCTTTGTCACACAGTGAATGTTAGGAATTAATCTGAACAAAGCAAACCATGATCAGTTTGCTTACAGTTTTGACTGTTAAAGAATTTTTATAATTTTGGGATTGACTTGGAAGGGAATCCAAACCAGCTCAGAGCCACTTCATTCTTGGGTAGGACAATCTCTAACCATGGGGAATCTGAGCCAATACTCGGATCCAGTTAAGCCATGATAATCTGACATGGAACCAAATGGCCCAAATAAGAATGCTTGTTTGCAATACCCAGGTAATGCAAGTGTATCGTCTGAACACAAATTGTGGTAAGACAGGACAATGCAGGGAATAATTTGTACACCATTAGCAACCAACCATGCTGCCCTAAGTATTGTTGATATCAGCCAGGTAACATACTGGTGACCTCAAGTTCTCCATCCCAGGTCTGGATACCTAATGAACTATCTGCTTGACCATGTTTAAAGCAAGGACTATTCTTATTTCAAAGTCTATTTTTTATTCCAAGGCTTACCTTCTTATTTGCTAAAACATTTAGGGTGTGTGAGAATAGACACATCTTTACGGTGAAAAAAAGTCCAGCTTTATGGCTGGGCAGTTAACAAAAAGATTAAGCTTGTCTCACAGATCTCAACTTGATTATAGCAAATAAAAACTGCAGTTTCTAATGCAGCCTGCTCTGCAATAGTTTTTTCCCTATAACAAGGACAATGATAATTTTCAAAGTTGTGAATTATACAACAATATATTTGTAATGTAACAACTTTTATCATCAAATCTTCAAAATAGTGTTTGTGAACTGTTACTGAAACAATATTATTGAATGATAAAGTCTTTTTCTCATATCAAAACTGATTTAAAAAATTGTGAATAAGTAGTGTTTATATAGATAAAACCCCCAGTTTTCATTGTCTGCGCATGTCAACATTCTTTGAAGATTAACCTGTCTGCTATGCTGCATCACTATCCTGTACAGGATAAATATCATTATGTGGTGCATCAAAACTCTGCAGCTAAAAAGGTAGCAATTGAGAAAATGGCTATGAACAATACTTCTGTGAAAAAATCTGGCTTATTTTTCGCTTCAAATTTCTTAAGAACTGAATTATTTCAAACGAGAAAAATAGTTTTTTAAAATACCATTGTTTACTGCAAATCTTTGTTTGAAGTTTCTAAATATAGATTTCAGGAAACCCATCATTTGTGCATCTGGGATTTTCCAGACTTGTCAACAAAAAATGTACCAGGGCTATTTCCCGAGGTTATAGGGGCTGTGTGTATAAATGACTCGTGCATAGGTTATGTGCTAGCTAACCATGGCTAGGTGAATCATACAAGACAGCGTTTTATTGAGTAAACGTTGATTTTATTTTGAAATATCGCTGCACTGATTGCTACATGTACCTTGAAAAGTAGACGGGTTCAGTACCCAGAATGCCCATATCAGATGGTCTGAATTTGAAAAATGCCACCTAGTGGGTGATAATGCCACAGTTTTAATAATGGTGTCACTATTTAAAAAAGTCAGCTTTACAGGATGTCCTTTTTCTTAGAGTGGTTCCAAGGGTAGCGATCATTGTATACAAAAAAGCAAAATAAATTCAGTACCAAGATATTCTCTGATAAATCATTCTCTAACTCTGGAAGTCCATACAGCAGTCTTTTCTACACAAATTCTATAATGGTTTAACAAAACTGGGTTTGGCAGAGCAAAATATCACAATAACAGGAGAAATTGCTTAATTAATTGAGCACTTTCTTCTGTTGGCACTAGTGTGTTTAACTTCTGGGTTTGGTAGCTGTGCAATTAAGGAACATCGGTCCTGTTTGAGGTACATGATGAATAAATTGCTACCCATATCACTTTTAAGTCTAATATGCATTGATTCAAATAACTGATTGTAAAATTATTATTAATATCCTTACTTTAGGACCTTGGTTTATCTTGGAGGTATTACATTCATTGAACCAGTAACGATTGTCCTAGGATAGTTCAAAGGTTTTGCTGTTGGATACACAGCCGGAAAATTTCGGTTGATCCATGCTGGCCGCAGTGGCATGGGAGTGGGCAAATAACTTTGAAATCCTCATTCAAGTACTGGTGAAACCCAGGGATAAAATGAATCAATGAGATGCTGCCAAGATATGATTGAAATGCTATTTAACCATTTACCACACCCTGAAGAAGAAAACATTTTGAAATTATCATGAGAAAAGAAGAAAATGCTGGTAACCAGCATTTTCTACTTTTTCCACAAAGTTTTCTTACTTTTTAAGAACTGACTCCTTAATTTGAACCACATTAACCTTTTCTACAAATGCTTTCAATATACAAAAGCCTAAATTTTGTTGTTTGGAATCGGTTTAAATTAGCATAAAACACCGTTCATACAATCAGTATGACAGCAGCAGCTTCCCAAAAAATTCTTTATCTCCTATAAATGCAAAATCACCATTTAAAGATGATATTAAGATCAAATGTGATATAATTTTACACTAACATCATTGTTGGATAGTAAGTTAGAAGACAACTGTGCACTTGGAATAGTTTCCACTCAACATTTACCGTATATTGGAAATTTGTTTCAGTGCGAAACTATGCCATGAATACATTGTATAATAAATATGTCATTCTAACTGTCCTTTTTAATTCAAAACCAAAAAGAACCCTTAAAGATATCATTTTCTACTAAAATAAACTAAATGCTTTAGTTTTATGAAAATAGAATATTTGTGTTTTATAAAAATTTACACAACATTCGATGTGAAACTATTCCATCTGCACTGGTGCAAATAGAATTGTTTCCCATTAAAAAAAAAAATCCATTTTTCATTTAGAATATTTGGACACATATCAAAATCAACCAAAAGTATAAGGTTTAGAAATCTAAAATTTTACCATGTTGTGAAGGTATCTTAAAGATACACATTTATGAGAAAAAAAGGATTTTGACCAAAATGTCATTTAGAATAGTTTCGCATTCACCCCGCAATTTGCAGACGACAAAAATAAATGTGACTCAAAAATCGAAATTTTGAAATTTGTTATGGGAAGAGTAGAAAACATTGTGGGAAAAGGAGAAAATGCTGGTTACCAGCATTTTCTCCTTTTCCCACAATGTTTTCAAAAGGCTTCTTCCTCAGGGTCTTTAAAACTCGGGATTGTGTGGTAAAGGGTTAATAATGAAATATAACTCACAATTGACTTTAACCCTGTCAGCTCCAAAACCAAACAGAGAGGAGTTTTCTGACAGTATAGATCAAGATCGGTATGCACAGAATGTGCAGTCTGATCTTAGATACATACTATCCACTTGTTTAGTCATGCCTATGAGGTAAAAACCTGACTTTTTGTGGACTGTAATTTCAATCAATGAAAAGGGTTCAGTTAGGTTAGTTAATTTATTTGGGGATGATAGAGATAACCTGTTACATTTCAATCCTACGTTTAAATGACCCTGAAGAAGAAGGTCTTCATAAAAAAAAAGTTTGAAAAAGAAGAAAACGCTCCTTTTCCCACAGAGTCTTCTACCCTTTCATAGAAAAATCTTTTCACTTGAGCAACATTTAATATGTTGTCTGTAAATGCTTCCAATTTGGACCAGTCTAACATTTTGTCATCTGGTAAAGAGTTAACTCCTACCAAGCAAATACAATGATGACACACATTTCATGCTTTCTCATGTCCACTCACTCTCTTTGTACATCGCTATTCACAGTCATGAATCAGTCAAACAACATGTATATGAGCCTCGCTCTGGCAAAAGGGGCCTTAATGCATCTCCATGATCCATGATACCAAGCAAGTCATCATTTTAATTGTGGGTCCAAAAAATTCATTTTCTTTTACTACCATCTTAACCTTGAGGTAGAATCGTCCTTTGACATGCAGAAAATTTACCAGAAGCAAAACGTTTCGGCACAGGTCAGCCTGCATGGAATGTGTAGGTTGACCTGGGTAAATATTTTTTGCAGATGCATTAAGCCCCCTTTTCACAGAGCATGGCTCATGTGATTTTGATATGTCCTCGTGACTTCCTGCGGATGATCATTTTCAAAAATTCTGCAGCATATTTAACTCTTTACCACACAATCCCCACTTTTAATGACCCTGCAAAAGAAGCCTTTTGAAAACATTGTGGGAAAAGGAGAAAATGCTGGTAACCAGCATTTTCTCCTTTTCCCACAATGTTTACTACCCTTCCCAGAACAAATTTCAATGTTTGAGTCACATTTATTTTGTCGTCTGCAAATGCTTTCGATTTGGAATAGTCTAAAATTTTGTTGTTTGGTAAAGAGGTAACTCTTGTAAACTTCAATGCAAAACAAAGATATTGTGTGTTAACAGCAATTTCTTCTTCAGCATTTACTAAAATTTTTTCACACATATTAATGTCTTAAACCTTTACAAACAATCCTGAGTTTTAATGATCGCAAAGAAGTAGATGTTGTGGAAAAAGGAGGAAATGCTGGTTACCAGAATTTTCTTCCTTTTTCCCCAAAAAAGCTTTCTACCCTTCCACAAACAAATTTTGATTTTTGAGTAACACTTATTTTGATGCCTGCAAATGCCTTAATATTTGTTAAACCTTTACCACACAATCCCAACTTTTAACAACCCTGAGAAGGAAGACTTTAGAATACATTGTGGGAAAAGAAGAAAATACTGGTAACCAGCATTATCTCCTTTTCCCACAGGGTTTTTGAATCTTCTTAATATAAATTTCAATTTTTTGAGTAACACTGATTTTGTCATCAGCAGAAGCTTTCAGTTTGGACAAGTGTAAAGTTTTGTCATTTGGTAGAGTTAACCCTTTACCACACAATCCCAACTTTTAACGACCTTTAGGAAAAAGCTTTCTGAAAACATTGTGGGAAAAGGAGAAAATGATGGTAACCAGCATTTTCTCCTTTTCCCACAATGTTTTCTTCTCTATCAAGGACAAATTTCGTCATTCCAGCCACTTCAATTTGCTGTCTGCAAACACTTTTAATTTGGACCAGTCTAAATTTTTATTGTTTGGTAAAGAGTTAAGTCTAAAAATTTTGTTGTTTGGTACAAAGATAAACCTTTAACTCTTTATAAAACAACAAAATTTTAGTCTGGTCCAAATTCAAAGCATTTGCAGATGACAAATGTAACTGAATTGATTTGATCTTTATTTGAAAGGGCAGAAATTGTGGGAAAGGGAAAAATGCTGTTTACCAGCATTTTCTCCATTTTCCACAATTTTTTTAAGAGTCCTTTTCCTTTGGGTCGTTAAAACTCAGGGTTGTGTGGTAAAGGGTTAATCATCCAGATATGTTTCAGTGTTCCAGACCCTTAACCCTTTACCAAACAACAAATCTTACACATGCAAATTGAAAGTAAACTTACTATGCAGATAGGACATTCAATTTAGGCAAAGTTCTTTCATAGGGTCAAAAACATTGCAGTCAAAAGAAAAAAAGTTTGCGGTTACCAGCATTTTCTCCTTTATACACAATGTTTTTTACCCTTTTTACACAGATTTTTACCTGCAGAGACAAATCCCATCGATTAACTCTTTACCACACAAGGAAAATGTAGACCTGTCCAAATTCAAAGCACTTGAGACGACAATTTAGAAGTAACTTAAATTAGAAATTTTGACTTTGATAAGGTAGAAAACATTGTGGGAAAAGGAGAAAATGCTGGTTACCAGCATTTTCTCCTTTTCCTACAATGTTTTCAAAAGGTTTCTTCCTCAGGATCGTTAAAAGTCAGGATTGTATGGTAAAGAGTTACATGTAAGTCATACCTTGAAATTGTCCTCTGCACATGCTTTCAGTTTGGTAGAGTCTACAACTGTGTCATTATTAACCCTTTCCCAAACAACAAATTCTGGACTGGTCCAAATTGAAAGAGTTTGCAGACGACAATTTTAAATAAAAATGGCAGAAAGGTCTCAAAAAGGGTAGAAAACACTGTGGGAAAAGGAGAAATTGCTCGTTACGAGCAATTTCTCCTTTTCCCACAGTGTTTTCAAAAGACTTGTACTGCAGACACATGAAAACCAGGGCTTGTTTGGGAAAGGGTTAATAAAGAATCTTACAGCTTATATTTTCTATATGTTAATTCTTTGCATAACTACATAATTTTGGACTTGTCAAAACTGAAAGCACTTGTAGACGAAAAAATAAATGCCACTCACATGGTGACATTTGTTGATGTAAGGATAGAAAACATTGAAGGAAAGGGAAACAGTACTGATAAACAGCTAAACAGCATTTTCTCCATATTCCACCACCTTTCGAAAGGTTTTCTTCCACAGGGTCTTTAAAACTTGGGATCATGTGGTAAAAGATTAAGTAACAAAGTCAACAAGCAAGTCATGGTTTTCATTTCCAAACTTTGCATTTTGATATGAATATATCTGTTTACATTGATAAAATGCAGAAACAAATAAATTGATAAAACATCATTTTACATCATAACATGTATCACAGTTGAAACAACACTTATGCTTTTGATTGTTTATACGCAGTATTTTTACCCTATACTGTACAAGTGTATTTAACCTAACTTATTTACCCCTTTACCAGACGACAAAATTTTAGCCTTGTCCAAATAGGAAGCATTTGCAGACAACAATTTCAATGTGGCTAAAATGGTGCAATTTTCTCTTGATGGGGTAGAAAACATTATGGGAAAAGGAGAAACTGCTGGTTACCAGCGTTTTCTCCTTTTTCCACGTTGTTTTCAAAAGGCCTCTTTCACAGGGTCGTCAAAAGGCGGCATTGTACGGTAAAGGGTTACCTCTTTACTGAACGACAAAATTTTAGACTGCTCCAAATTGAAAACAATTGCAGACGACATTTTGAATTTTGCTGAAATGATAGTTATTGACTGTGAAAGTGTAGAAAACCTTGTGGGAAAAGGAGAAAATGCTGGTAACCAGCATTTTCTCCTTTTCCCACAAGATTTTCAAAAAGCTTTTTCCTCAAGGTTGTTAAAACTTGGGATTGTCCGGTGCAGGGTTAAAACCAGCAACATTCAAGTACAAACTGCTGAAAAGGAGAAAAAGACAAAGACTGAAATATATCTTTACTACAGTACTAGGGAAACACTTAGGAACAAGGAACAGTTGTTTGTCACAAGAAATTGTGCCTCGTTCACAAATATTTTCAGAAGTTGACAATCCAGAGGTATAAAAAAGTCACCTTTTTACATGAATTGTCCAGTTTCTATCTTAACTATTTACCACACTGTCCTGAGTTTGAATGATCCTGACATAGATGGCTATTCAAAACATGGTGGGAAAAGCATATGATACTGGCAACTAGCTCGTCACCAGACAGCGACATTTTTAGACCAGGTAATCAAAATTGAAAGAGTGTTCAGATGACAAATTAAATATTACCAGCATTTCCTCCTTTTCCCACAATGATTCAGAAGTCTTATTCTTCAGAGTTATTCTTGGGAGTGTTTGGTAAAGGCTTAGCAAAATTCAATACTTAACTCTTTACCACACAATCCCCAGTTTTAACGACCCTAATGAAGAAGGCTTTTGAAAACATTGTAGGGAAAAGAAGAAAATGCTGGTTACAGCATTTTCTTCTTTTCCCACAATGTTTTCAACAATCTCAAAGACGGATATTGTCGTTTATACCCCATTTTATTTGTCGTCTGCCAACGCATTTAATTTGGACTGGTCTAAAATTTTGTTGTGTGGTAAGGAGTTACCTCTTTACCATACAATCCCGACTTTAAACAACCCTGGGGAAAAAGACTTTTGAAAACATTGTGGGAAAAGGAGAAAATGCTGGTAACCAGCATTTTCTTCTTTTCCCACTGTGTTTTCTACCCTATCAAGAATAAATTTTGTCATTTCGGCCCTTTTTAATTTCTCGTCTGCAAATGCTTCCAATGGTCTAAAGTTTTGTTGTTTGGTAAAGAGTTAAAGCACCTGCAGACAACAAATTAAATCTGGCTCAACTGATTGCTTTTGTTTGAGAAAGGGCATAAAACATTGTAGGAAAAGGAGAAAATGCTGGATTCAGGCATTTTCTCCTTTACTTATAATGATTTCAACAGCATTCTTCATGACAGAGATTTAAAACAACCAGTTTATTTGCTAAAGGATTGAACTCTTCGAGAACTGAGGATAAGTTTGTTGCCAGAATGGATACAGATCAGACTGCACGACAAAATTTTAGCCTCATCCAAATTCAAAGGATTTGCAGACAACACATCAAATGTGGCTAACATGATGGCTTTTTTACATGAATGGTTAGAAAGCATTGTGAGACAAGGCTTCTCTTTTAGGGTCGTTAAAAGTCAGGATTGCGTGGTAAAGGGTTAACTCTTTACCACACATTACCAAATTTTAACTACTCTAAGGGAAAACCCCTTTCAAAAACATTGTGGGAAAAGGAGAAAATGCTGGTAACCAGCATTTTCCACTTTTTTTTCTACATTGTTTTCAACCCTTTCAAGAGGAAATATATGTACTAAAACTTATGCCGCATTTTCTTTGTTGTCTGAAAATGCTTTGAATTTGATCTAGTCCTCAATTTTATTGTCTGGGAAAGAGTTATTAGATTTGTGATGGAATATTTTTTCATGGCATTTAAGCTTCAGTAACAAAATAATTTACATTTTCAACAATATGGCAATATTAACCCTTAAGCTGCTAATCGCAACCCACTGACCTTTTGCGGACAGTGTAGATCAAGATCAGACTGCACAGAACGTGCAGTCTGATCTTTGATCTACACTGTCCGATACGGTATTTTCTTTCCGGTGAAATCAACTTTGAAACCGCAATGTTTGGCCTTTTCGTATTGAGTAGAAATTTGCGTTTCATTTATTCAGCAGCTGAAGTGTTAATAATTAATGAAAATACATAAAAAACCAAAGAATTATAACAGTTTATCAACCCAATACAAATACAATCGTGTATATCAAGAAACTTTTTTGATTGATATTATGAAAATTTAATCAACCCTTCACCACACAGTCCCAAGTTTTAACGACCTTGAACAGGAAAGCCACTGAAACATTGCGGAAAAAGGAGAAAATGCTAGTAACAAGCATTTTCTCCTTTTTCCACCATGTTTTCTAACCTACCATAGAACTTAACTCTTTACCACACAATCCTGACTTTGAACGACCCTGTGGAAGAAGCCTTTTGAAAACATTGTGGGAAAAGGAAAAAAATGCTGGTAACCAGCATTTTCTCCTTTTCCCACAATGTTTTCTACCCTATCCAAGACAAATTCCATTATTTCAGTCACATTTAAATTGTCGTCTGCCAATACTTTCAATTTGGGTAAGTCTAAAATTTTGTTGTTTGGTAAAGGGTTAAGCACATTTGTACCATTTCTACAGATGTTTCAAACCTGGAGGAGTCTAAATTCGTCGTTTGGAAAAAAAAATGAACTCTATAACTCTTAACCAAACAACAAAAATGTACACCGGTCCAAATTGAAAACATTTGCAGACGACATTTGAAATGTGAATCAAATGATGTAAATTGTCTTTGATGGGGTAGAAAACATTGTGGGAAAAGGAGAAAATGCTGGTTACCAGCATCTTCTCCTTTTCCCACAATGTTTTCAAAAGGCTTCTTCCTTAGGGTCGTTAAAAGTCGGGATTGTGTGGTAAAGAGTTAACCAGAAAACAAAATTTTCCACCATTTCAAACTGAAAGCATTGGCAGATGACAAATCAAGTGTGGCACAACTGACAGGATTTTGACTTTGACAGAGTAGAAAACATTGTGGGAAGAGGAGAAAATGCTGGCTACCAGTATTTTTCCCTTTTCCAGCAATGTTTTCAACAGTCTTATTCCTGAGAGTCATTCGAAATTAGGACTGTGTGGTAAAGGGCTAAACTCTGCTAACAATATTTAACCCTTAGGCTGCTCAGTGTGACTAACTGACCTTTTGCGGACAATGTAAATCAACATCAGACCGTGCAGAACGTGCAGTCTGATCTTGGGTCTACACTGTCATGTAAGGCGATATTTCTAAAAAATAAAAAGTTTGAAACAGTATTATTTGGGTTTTTACTACAGGCTTGAAAGTTTCATTTAAGTTATCTAGCATGATAAGGATTTACTTTTTACCACATGACAGAAAAGTAGACTTGTCCAAATTGAAAGCATTTACAGATGACAATTCAAATGTGGATCTAATGGTGGAATTTGTTTTCGATATGGTAGAAAGCATTGTGGGAAAAGGAGAAAATGCTGGTTACCAGCATTTTCTCCTTTTCCCACAATGCTTTCAAAAAGCTTCTTCTTCAGGGTCGTTAAAACTCGGGATTGTGTGGTAAAGGGTTAAATGATATGATGGTATGCATATCTTTTACCAAGATAAATAACCTTAACCCTTTGCCAAATGACAAATTC
The DNA here is from genome assembly GCA_945859785.2 of Tridacna gigas. Classification (NCBI taxonomy): domain Eukaryota; kingdom Metazoa; phylum Mollusca; class Bivalvia; order Cardiida; family Cardiidae; genus Tridacna; species Tridacna gigas. The sequence continues at coordinate 61,339,361 of OX244036.2, forward strand.
TAGACCCTTCCAAATTTAAAGTTTCTGCAGATGACAATTTTGATACAAATACACTCAAGTTCTTTTCCAGGGTAGAAACATTGTTGGAAAAGGAGAAAATGCTGGTTACCAAAATTTTCTCCTCTACCCACAATGTTTTCAAAGCATTCTCGTACAGGGTCGTTTAAAGTCAGTATTGGGTGGTAATGGGTTACCAGAGTAAAAAGAACTCTTACCGCATAACAAAATTTTAGACTTGTCAAAATTGAAAGCATTCGCAGACGAAAAATTAATTGAAACTCCAAAATTTTTATTTTTCTTTGAAAGGTTAACACATATTAGGAAAAGGAGACATGGCGGTTACCGGCATTTTCTCCTTTTTCTGTAACATTTTTGATGGTTTTTCCCTCTGGTCGGGGTTGCAGAGTGAAGGATTACAGGTATATTTAGCCATGGTATCTATGTTATAACTTAGCTGATGGAATATTTATATTGAAGCAAGTTATCAAATAAATAATATCAAGGGGGACGGTGCACCTACCGATGCACACCTGAGGTTTCTTCTACCAGAACACAGAGATAAAGATTTGTTCCGCTTCCATGTGTAAAGCCATTACTTCTTTGGCAAATGACAAAATTTTAGGCTAGTCCAAACAAAATCATTTGCAGATGACAAATTCATTGAAGCTAAAAAGATGATTTCTGTCTTTGAAATGGTAAAAAGCAACGAGAAAATGCCAGAAGGAGAAAATGCCAGTTAAAACCTTTTTTATTTTACTTTTTCCATAAAAATGTTTTCAAAAGTGTTTCTCATCTGAGTCGTCAAAACTTCGCATTATTTGGTAAAGGGTTAACCCTTTGTCAGACAACAAAATTCATGACTTATCAAATTGAAAGCACTTGAAGATGATAATTTAAAATGTAGCTCAAATGATGGGATTTGTCTCCTAAAATGGTAGAAAACCTTGTGGGAAAAGTAAAACAAGATGTCTGTTTGTAAAACAGTCATGCCCCCCTACTGCCACATTGATACAGGAAGTGGCACAGTTCATAAACTGGTATCAATCGCCGAAAAACATCCCCATAATTCGATTCTTTAATTGCCAATAATTTGTTGACAAGTCCATCTTTAATTGGAGATGGGTCAAAGTACTGACATGTGTCGGCAATAATCTCTAATCAAGTAATTAACATCCTTTAATGGTCTGATTTATAGCCAACTTCAATTGTTAAACATGATAATCTGTCAACAGTTCGCATAATTATAAACACTGCTGTGTGTATACATACAAGATTGTAAACAGTCGCCGATACATAGACTGCGTTATCGATTTTCTTCTCGGCACGCACGTTCGACTTCCGCTTTTCCCCAGTTGACTTCGATTCTTACTACGTCCCCAATAATACGTGAATAAAATGTTGGAACCACAAGTTGAGCCACATATGATGATTTTTGAGACACTTTAATTTTTTTTTGAGCAAATAGCTCAAGTGGCCAACGGCAGCGTGGGCCCTGAATCATTTGGTGGTCACTGTGACCTTGACCTTTCACAGATTAACCTTAAAATCAATTGGGATCATTTACACTCCAAGATGAATATCTGTACAGAATTTGAAGGACCTAGGTTAATTCTGTGTGTAGTTATCATCTAGACAAGGTTTGGTCTATATATCATTAAGTTGAAGGCCACTGTGACCTTGACCTTTGATGGATTAATCACAAAATCGATAGAGATCATTTACACTCTGAGATGAATATCTGTACAGAATTTGAAGAACCTATGTCAATTCTGTGTCTACTTATCATCTGGACAAGGTTTGGTCTATATATCATTAAGTTGAAGGCCACTGTGACCTTGACCTTTGATGGATTAATCTCAAAAATCAATAGGGATCATCTACACTCCGAGACAAATGTCTGTGCCAAATTTGACGAACCTAGGTCAATTCTGTGTCTAGTTATCATCCGGACAAGGTTTGGTCTATATATCAACATGTTGACGGTCACTGTGACCTTGATATTTGACCGATTGACCTCAAAATCATTAAGGATCATCTACACTCCGAGACAAATGTCTGTGCTAAATTTGACGAACTTATGTTAATTCTGTGTCTAGTTATCATCCGGACAAGGTTTGGTCTATATATCAACATGTTGACGGTCACTGTGACCTTGACATTTGACCAATTGACCTCAAAATCAATAGGGATCATCTTCACTCTAAGATGCATGTCTGTGCCAAATTTGATGAACCTAGGTCAATTCTGTGTCTAGTTATCATAAGGACAAGAAAAGGTCTACCGACCGACGGACCGACCAACATGTGCAAAGCAATATACCCCCCTTCGTTGAAGCGGGGCATAAAAATATGGCATTTTCTCCTTTCCCAACATAAATTAAAATGCTTCTCTCCCATGGTCAATAAAACATGGGACTGTTTGCGATTGGCTCAATACAATTAAAGCTAAATGATCACACATAAAAATGTAAGAAACACAAGATACATATCACATGAAATAACTTGGATGCATTAAAACGTAAATTTGTCACACGACGAAATAATGAGCTCTATCAACTCTTTACCAGATGGCAAAACTTTGGACTTGTTCAAATTGAAAGCATTTTGCAGACAACAAATTAAATGTGGTTCAAGGGATGAAATTTGTCTTTGAAAGGGTAGAAAACATTGTGGGAAAAGGAGAAAATGCTGGTTACCAGCATTTTCTCCTTTTCCCTCAATGTTTTCAATAGGCTTCTTCCTCACAGGATTATGGGTAAAGGATTACTGCAAACACCAAAAGAAATATCTAAATGTCCTAAACTGAAGCATCATCAGCAACTACAGCTATTCTGTTTAGGCTTATCATCAACTTGAGGTTTTATAGTATTTGCGGACAACCGAAGCGAGTCAGAGAATTCGTCTAATGTTGAATGTTTTGCCATCATTTCTTCTATGAGAAACCTGAAATCATATCATATACTGGGTGTTCATAAAGACAGCTAACACTTTCATACATGAATAATTTCCCTGCAGATTTCACATGAATGCATAAACAATACGTAATTATATATGTAGAACAAATATTAAGCTTTTTGGCTAAGAATATTATTCCAATATCTTTTGAAATATCAATTTAAATCTTTAGCAGATGACAAAATTTTGGACTTGTACAAATACAAAGCATTTGCAGACAACAAATTTGATTTTTGCTCAAATGGTTGACTATGGTTTAAAAAAAGGAGGAAAAAACGTGGGAAAAGGAGGAATTGTTGATTACCAGCATTTTCTCCTCTTTCCCATAATGTTTTCAAAAGCCTTCTTCCTCAACATAGACAGTTTGTGGTAAATGGTTGATAGATATTTGAGAACAAAAGTACATTTTCTCTGTGTGTGAAATATGAAGGGAAATTATTCATGGGATTGGGACACCCAGGTATGAAATTATTATCTGTAAGAGCACTTTAGCATCCTTAACCCTTTCCCAAACAAGCCCTGGTTTTCACATGTCTGCAGTACAAGTCTTTTGAAAACACTGTGGGAAAAGGAGAAATTGCTCGTAACGAGCAATTTCTCCTTTTCCCACAGTGTTTTCCACCCTTTTTCATACCTTTCTGCCATTTTCATCAAACTTAAAATTGTCGTCTGCAAACTCTTTCAATTTGGACCAGTCCAAAATTTGTCGTTTGGGAAAGGGTTAACATGTCAAAGAAAGGTATGAGTCAATGAAGAAAACTAACCTGAATACCCGTACATTGATCTACTTGCATGAAGAATTTCTTGAAACGATTGTTGACCATCCTCTCACGTACAAGCCTTGGCATTCTTGCCAAGAAAAGCACTTGACCCTTCCATTGTTACTCAAGGCTCTTTGGCTGAAATTGTAGATCAAAACCAGCCTGCACAAAGCATGCTGTCTGAAATCTGATTTTGTGAGGAAGCCTAGCCCTAGGGGCCTCGAAATCATAGAAGATCACTTTTATTCTAAATCCTGACACTAATAATTTCCATTTCTGTGGATACTCTAAGTTTTTTTTTTTACCTCATAGATTCTTCAATCATCAGTCCTTCTTTCACTGAAATTTCTGTCCAACCAACAAAGTCATGCTCTTTACATAATTCTTCTATTTCAGCCTGTTCCACTTCCCTGTGATTTAGATCACACTGAAACATAAAACAGTCAACACATTACTCTACTATTCTGTGATTCAGATCACAAGGAAACATGATATTTTAGAGGAACCAAACAAAAGGGTGATAAACATTTTGTTTGTCTAGTGCCATTTCAAACAAGAGGGCCATGATGGCCCTGTATCACTCCACTGTCTTATAAATATAAACCATAAATACTAAACATTTCAATTCTGAGCCAAATGGTTTCAAAATGAAGACTTACAAAGTTTTCTCTGTAAAAGCCCATGTGAAAGTTGAGACATGCAAGGCAAAGCCATTTTTGATCCCAAAGCTACTAATTACCCTGGTAGAGGTCCACAAGATAAAGCCACATGCCAAAATAATACAAGTTTATGCTGTATGGTTATAAATAAGGTGATTTTCAATTTTTGTCCATAAGAAGCCTCTGTAAAACAATAAGACCCCTGATGCAAGGCTAATTTCAAAAAAAAAATCAAAACAGGAAGATTTCTGAAGTTGTCACTATGTAAGCCCATGTAAAACTTGTGACCCCTGCGGTGGGGCCAATTTTGACCCCAGGGCTAAAATTTTGGCCCGCTTGGTAGAGGCCCACTAGATATAGCAACATGCAAAATTTGGTAGCTCTAGGCCTTATGGCTAGGTACAGGAAGATTTTTTAAAGTTTTCTCTATATAAGCCTATGTAAAACTTGTGACCCCTGGGGCAGAGCCAATTTTGACCCCAGGGCTATAATTTGAAGAAACTTGATAGAGGTCTACTACATAAAGCTACAGCCAAATTTGGTAGCCCTATGCCTTATGGTTTCAGACAAGAAGATTTTTAAAGATTTCCAATATTTTTCAGTTTTGTTGCCATGGCAACCAGAGTTTTTGAAGGAATCAAATTCTTTCAAGAAATTCTGAAGAGGACCATGGCAGGATCATTTCTGTGAAGTTTCATGAAAATTGGATGGGTAGTTTCAGAGAAGAAGATGTTTGAAATAAAAGTTAACGCACGGACGGACGGACGGACGCATGGACAGACGGACGGACGCACGACCATGACATAAGCCCGCTGGCCTTCGGCCAGCGGAGCTAATAATATACTAGTAACTCAGTTATAAATATATTGCACAAGTGCATCTTTAGATGCTTTTCTTGTATTTCTTTCACTGGTGCTTTGCACTACATTATTCTAGGAAACTGGCTGCTTTACCACACAAATAATGATTATGATAAGTAGTATAATTTGTCCTGGAAAGAATTTGGCATGGCTGGAATTAAAACATGTAACACCTGGATTTTCTAGCCGTATATGTGACTCATTATGACCGAGTTACGGTGTGTGGCAACAAACAGTTGGGAGGAAATTTAGTTTTTCAGAAGTCTGGAAACATTATCGCAAAAGGGCAACTGCTTATTACAAGCAACAGTGTTGGACCGTAGGCATGTACTTACAACTATTAAAAATACTAGGTTTAACTAAATCCGAAAATGAAACATTGCTACATTCCTTGTACCACTTTCTTGTCTATTAAGATGAAAAATGTCCTACACACATACAGACAAAAAAAGATAACTTGCAAGTGGCATCTATATGTGTTCCCAGATTGCATATCTAATTTTATTTCATTGTTTTTCCTTTTCACAAAAAATACAAAATGAAAATATGTAATTACACTAATCAAATAACCCTCGATCATACAATCCCGGGTTTTAACACCCTACAGAAAAAGCCTTTTGAAAACATAGTGGGCAAAGGAGAAAATGCTGGTAACCAGCATTTCCTCCTTTTCCCACAATATTTTCTAGCCTTTCGAAAACAAATTTCAATTTTTGAGTCACATTTATTTTGTCGTCTGCAAATGCTTTGAATTTGGACAAGTCTAAAATGTTGTCGTTTGGTAAAGAGATAAGCAACAGTTACTGGTAGACAAACACTGCAAAAAAGCACTGACTATTAGAGATGAGCAGCACCCTGGGCAAAGAGGGTTTGATACATCTTCGTAATGCGTTATATTACTCGAACAAATTGACCTCTATGTTAAGAATATTTAGAGGATGAAAATTTATATCATTGAGTATAATCGGCCAGTACAGAATATAGAGAGTTCAAAATCGTTCACTATTTCCACATTCAGACGACAATAGCCAAAGCTAAGTTTAGATAGTAATTCAAGTTTGTGCTATATGGTCATTAAGGTCAGTTATTCATGCCACTTTGTCAATTTATTCGAGTAATAACAAGTATTTTGTTGCATAGTTTGGATTCATTTCATCTACAAAATGGCTTATTCATGCGGTGATATGGTCCTTTGACATGCAGAAAATTTACCAAAACCTATAAGTTTACATCTATACCTTTTGCTAATGCATTTTACTCTTTAGCACACAATCCCCACTTTTAACGACTCTGATAAAGAAGGCTTTTGAAAACATGGCAAAAGGAAAAATGCTGGTAACCAACATTTTCTCCTTTTCCCACAATGTTTTCTACCATTCCTAAGGCAAATTTCAATTTTAAAGTCACTTTTATTTTGTCGTCTGCAAATGCTTTCAAATTTCAACCAGTCTAAAGTTTTGTTGTTTGGTAAAGAGTTAATGCAGGCAGGTTTCTTGCTTAACAGAGGTGGCTGCTCAGACAGGTTACACTGTATTTAGTAAATTATACTATTTTAAACCATCATGGTGCAATACACTTCAGGAAGATGCATGTAGCAGACTGATTAACCCTTTCCCAAATGACAAATTTTGGACCGGTCCAAATTGAAAGAGTTTGCAGAAGACAATTTTAAATTTGATGAAAATGACAGAAAGTTCTCCAGAAGGGTAGAAAACACTGTGGGAAAAGGAGAAATTGCTCGTTATGAGCAATTTCTCCTTTTCCCACAGTGTTTTCAAAAGACTTTTACTGCAGACACGTGAAAACCAGGGCTTGTTTGGGAGAAGGTTAAAGAACAAACAGTAAGGAGTACTGTATCAGTGAACTTGGTTAAAAGAAAACAATTACAGGCTTATCTGCTAAACAACTATTAACTTCATATTCCTCCTGTAAAATATGTAAGCATAAAACTGTCAGCACTTTCTGGGTGGCTGAAGAAAGCTGGTTGTATCATTCATATCTGTATACCTTTTAACCTTCTAAAAAATCATACTTCTAAGGAAGCAGGCTTTTGAAAACAAAGTGGGAAAAGGAGAAAAATGCTGGTTTACTCTTTACCCGATGACAAAATTTTGGATTGAGTGAAATCGAAAGCATTTGCAGACAACAAATTAAATGCTGCTCAAATGATGATTTCTGTCTTTGATAGGGTAGAAAACATTGTGGGAAAGGGAGAAAATGCTGGTTACCAGCATTTTCTCATTTTCCCAGAATGTTTTCAAAAGCCTTCTCTTTCAGGGTCGTAAAAACTCGGGATTGTGTGGTATAGAGTTAACCTGGACTTTTCTCCTAATCCTGTAATGTTTTCTACCTTACAAAACACAAATCCCATAAATAAAGCAACAATTTTGTCTTCTGCAAATGCTTTCAATATGGACAAGTCTAAAATTTTGTCAATTGATGATGACTTAACCCTTTACTGCATGACAAAATTTTAGACTAAACCAATTTGAAAGCATTTGCAGACGACAAATTCAACTTTGGTACAAATGAGCATAAGGTCTCTGATAGAGTAGAAAACATTGTGGGAAAAGGAGAAAATGCTGGTTACCAGCATTTTCTCCTTTTCCCAAAATGTTTTCAAAAGCCTTCTTTTCAAGGGTCGTGAAAACCCGGGATTGTTTGGTAAAGGATTAACCCTTTACTGCACAATCTCCCATGGGAAGGCCTTTGAAAACATTGTAGGAAAAAAAGCAAAATGCTAGTCAGCAGGATTTATTCCTTTTTTCACAATGTTTATTGCCCTTTCACACACAAATCCCATCATTTGAGCCACATTAAGGTTGTCATCTAAAAATATTTTCAATACAGGTAATCTTACCTCTTTACCAAACAACACAATTTTAGCCTTGTCCAAACTGAAAGCATTTGCAGACGACAAATCAAATGCAATTCATAACATGAAATTTACTTTTCACAGGGTGAAAACACTGTGGTAAATGGAGAAAATGCTGGTTGCGAGTATTTTCTCCTTTTCCGACAGGCCGAGCCCCCATAGCTCAGTCGGTAGCATACAAGACTTGGGAACAGGAGGTCGTTGGTTCGATCCCCGGCTCGGCCAATTTCTTTCCAAGGATTGATGACAGTCATTGCGACAGGATTCGTTCCTCTCTCACCACTGACCATTGTTTCAATGATGGTTACGTGGGAAAGCAGCCAGTGGCTGGGAAAGAATATTGGGTGTAGTACTGGTGTACGAAACTCCCGGAAAGCATGGAGAGGTGCACTGGCCACCGCGACATAACTGAAATAATGTTGAAAATGGCGTTAAACACCATACAATCAATCAATCAATCAATCTTTTAACAACCCTGTGAAAGAAGCCTTTTGAAAACATTGTGGGAAAAGGAGAAAATGCTGGTAACCAGCATTTTCTCCTCTTCCCACGATGTTTTCTACCCTTCCAAAAACAAATTTCAATTTTTCAATCACATTTATTTTGTCATCTGCAAATGCTTTCAATTTGACAGTCTAAAATTTTGTCGTTTGGTAAAGAGTTCAAGAAGAATAAAACCAGATAATATCCAAGAAATCATTTTTCTTTCTTGAAGATACTCTCAACACAGATCAGTAGCCAAACAGTTAATCAACCCTTAAAGTGCTGGATTCAACTTAACTTGTTTTTGCTGACAGTGTAAATCAAGATCAGACTGCACAAAACATGCAGTCTGATCTTTGATCTACACTGTCAGCTACTTCATTACACCTTCCGGCTTAAACAACCTTGAAATGACAATATTTCGGATGTTTTTATTCACTGAAATGGTTTATTTCATAAATTCAGCGCTCTAAGGGTTAACTAAAAGAGGACTGACTGAGTCTATATTCATTATCTAAAATTATCTATAGGACATACCTTTATTACTTACAGTTCCGATAAACAGTTAATTTCATCCATATTTGTACTCAAAACCATTCTTATAATTACCTACAAAGCTTTATTCTTATGATTCAAACAGGGTACAGTCAACCTCCACCCTTTCAGAATAAATGTGTTAATTTTTAACAACAGCTTGATTTCAAGCCTTGTGCATTTCTAATCAAGCTATTGAGCCCAGCCTGTCAAGTCAAAATGGAACTTTTTATCCCATTACCATGCAGGTTATTTTTAGATGTGCCATTAACTGGTAGACATGACAAAAAGGACAGTATCTTTCTGTAACTCTTTACCACACATTTCCAAATTAAAAGCAGTTGCATACAAGAAATTAAACTTGGCCCAAACTAGACCTGTCACAAAGCGGACAAATACCCCCTACCAGCACCTTGTCACTGAAGCAGCACAATCAGCCTCAGAACAGATATGAAATGTGAAACAAAGATCACCACTGACCTTGACCTTTGACCCCTGTGACCCCAAAACAACAGGGCACCTCCCTGGGTCATGAGCAACACTTGTAAGAAGTTTCAGGGTCCTAGACCAAACATCCATTGAGTTAGAGCACAGAAACGATTTTCAAACAAATTTCACCTGTGACTTTGACCTTTGACCCGTGTAATCCAAAAACAATAGGGCACCACCTTGGGTCATTAGCAACACATATATAAAGTTTCAGGGTCCTTTGTCAAACAGGTTTTGAGTTAGAGCACAGAAAATGAAACAAGACGGATGGATTGATTGAGAAATGGACGGACTGACAGACACTGTTAAACCAAAATACCCCCCTCCACTTCGTAGGTCGGGATGAAATTTGTCTTTGATATGGTAGAAAGCATTGTGGAAAAAGAAAAAAAATCTGGTTTCTACCATTTTCCCCTTTTCTCAAAATGTTTTCAAAAGGCTTCTTTCTCAGGACTGTATGGGTAAGGGTTAACTATTTACCACAAGAGGGCCATGACGGCCCTGTATCGCTCCACTGGACCAGTGGGGCAGGGCAAATTTTGACCTCGGGCTATAGTATGAAGAGTCCTTGTAAAGGTGTATTAGATAAAGCTACATGCCAAATTTAGTAGCCCTAGGCCGTGTGGTTTAGGACAAGAAGACTTAAAGTTTCCACCACAGAAGCCTATGTAAAACTTGTGGCCCCAGAGGTGGGGCCAATTTTGACCCTAGGGCTATAAGCTGATGAGTTTTAGTAGAAGTCCATTACATGAAGCTATCTGCCATATTTGGTAGCCCTAGGCAATTTGGTTTAGGACAAGAAGATATTTACAGTTTTCACTTTGTAAACCTAAGTAAAACTTGTGACCCTCGGGGCGGGGCCAAATTTGACCCCGGGCCTATAATTTGATGATTTTTGTAGATGTCTATTAAATGAAGATACATGCCAAATTTGATAGCCCCAGGCCATATGGTTCAGGACAAGAAGATATTTAAAGTTTTCACTATATAAATCTATGTAAAACTTGTGACCCGTGGAGCGGGGCCATTTTTGACCGCAGGGCTATAATTTGAAGAGTTTTTGTAGAGATTCATTAGATGAAGCTACAAACCAAATTTGGTAACCTTAGACCTCTTGGTTTCGGACAAGAAGATTTTTAAAGATTTTCAATATTTTTCAGTTTTGTTGCCATGGCTACCAAAGTTTTTATAGGAATAAATTCTTTGAAGAGCTTCTGAAGAGTTTCATTAAAATCCGATGGGCAGTTTCAGAGAAGAAGATGTTTGAAATAAAAGCTAACACACACACACACAGACGGACACACACACAATGGACACAGGGCCATGACATAAGCCCACTGGCCTTTGGCCACTGGAGCTAAAAACCACAAAATTTTAGACTTGTTCCCATGAAAGCATTTGCAGACGACAAATTACATACCATTCATGCAGTGGGAGCTGTCTTTGAAAGTGTTGATAACATTGTGCGAAATGAAGAAAATACTGGTTACCGTCACTTTCTTCTGTTTTTTTTAACCATTTACCGCACAATGTCGACTTTAACCCTTTCCCAAACAAGCCCTGGTTTTCACGTGTCTGCAGTACAAGTCTTTTGAAAACACTGTGGGAAAAGGAGAAATTGCTCGTAACAAGCAATTTCTCCTTTTCCCACAGTGTTTTCTACCCTTTTAGAGACCTTTCTGCCATTTTCATCAAATAAAAAATTGTCGTCTGCAAACTCTTTCAATTTGGACCAGTCCAAAATTTGTCATTTGGGAAAGGGTTAAACGACCCTGGTAACGAGGCCTTTTGGAAACATTCTGGGAAAAGAAGAAAATGCTGGTAAACCAGCATTTTCTCCTTTTCCCACAATGTTTTCTCCCCTATCAAAGAAAAATTGCACCAGTTGAGCCACATTGAAATTATTGTCTGCCAATGCTTTCAATTTGGATAAGGCTAAAATTTTTTTGTCTGTTAAAGGGTTAAAAAACCTTCCCGTCAGGGTCTTTCAAACCAGGCACAGTTTGGCAAAGGGCTGACAAAATGACTATCATTTATGGAAAAGAAGACAATGTTATCAAAAAACTGTGTATTGGTTCAAAATTGGTTTTTGTAAGAAACAGTAAACCCTTTACAGCCCTTTACCACACAATCCCAACTTTTAATGACCCTAACAGAAAGGCATTGGAAAACACTGTGAGATAAGGAGAAAATGCTGGAAACCAGCATTTTCTACTTGTCCCATAATATTTTCTACCCTATCAGTGATAGAAGTTATCTTTTAAGCTACATTTGATTTCATCTGCAAATGCTTTCAACTTGGTTGACAATTACACAATCAACATCAAGCACAATTTGTTCCATTTTCAACAAATAAATTTGTATTTTAATTCTTCATTTCTTTTTTTGTTGACAAGTAGACATCAAATTTTCTTTACAAATTTTGTGTTAAGTTTATTCTTCTTAATTTCTGACAAAAAATGTCGATCTGAAAATGATGCAATTGTCATTTAGCTCTTTGGCAGACAACTAAATGTCAGACCTGTCCAAATTGAAACCATTTTCAGACAATGAAATTTGGGAAAAAAAACAATAGGATTTGTTTTTCAAAGGTTAGAAAAATTGTTCAAAATGGAAAAATACTGGTTAGCGGCAATTTCTTCTTCCCTTACACTTTCTAAAGTCTTTTCCCTCAAGGTCACAAAACATTGTTTAGTAAATGTTAACCCCTTACCACACAATCCCGGTTTTTAACGATCATGAAAAAGAAGCCTTTGGAAAGCATTGTGGGAAAAGGAGAAAATGCTGGCAACCAGCATTTTCTCCTTTTACCACAAAGTTTTCTAACATTTCATGGAAAAATCCAGCCACTAATGTGACATATAATTTGTCATCTGCAAGTGCTTTGAATTTGGATTAGTATAAATTTTTGTCTTTTGGTAAAGAGTTAATAACAAAGTCACACGCTCTATGCAAACATCATGAGGATAATTCGTAAATACAAAAGAGCCCCAGAAAAAACTTCTTGGTACAAGCTCATTGTGACCATGAATTAACCTTTTACCAGACGACAAAATTTTAGCCTTGTCCAAATTGAAAGCATTTGCAGATGATAATTTCAATGTAACTCAAATGGTGCATTTTTTTACTTTGATAAGGCAGAAAACATTCTTGGGAAAAGGAGAAAATGCTGGTTACCAGCATTTTCTCCTTTTCCCACAATGTTTTCGAAAGGCTTCTTTCCCAGGGATGTTAAAAGGCGGCATTGTGCGGTAAAGGGTTATTCAGACTTAACAGAAAGAAGCATGTGAGATACTGTCTGGATGGTACTTCATTTAGAAAATAATGAATGCATCATGTGGTACATTTCCTGTCAACTACGTATTTCCCAAGACAAATTTGCAGATGACTTTCGTTACATAATCATCACTGTAAAATATAGATTTATACAACAAAAGGAATTATCTCTTTACCGAATGACATAATTTATCGAAATTCAAATTATTCGCAGATGATAAAGTAAATTGCCTTAAAACTGTAAAAGCTGAAAAAAATGTTCGATTTTAACCCTTTACCACACAATGCCGCCTTTTGACGCCCCTGAGAAAGAAGCCTTTTGAAAACATTGTGGGAAAAGGAGAAAATGCTGGTAACCAGCATTTTCTCCTTTTTCCACAATGTTTTCTACCCTATCAAAGGCAAAAATCATCATTTTAGTAACATTTATTTTGTCATCTGCAAATGCTTTCAAATTGTATCAGTCTAGAATTTTGTCGTATGGTAAAGGGTTAAATGGTTTCATGTCCTGAAAGCTTTGCAACATCAACAGAAGACGAAAGCAATTATGAATTCATGGCTACATGACTATCATAAGACAGGGACAAGCAATTTTCATAAAATTGGTATGTGTACATAACATTTAACCCTTTACCACACAATCTCGACTTTTAACGACCCTGAGAAAGGAATCTTTTGAAAACATTGTGGGAAAAGGAGAAAATGCTGGTAACCAGCATTTTCTCCTTTTCCCACAGTCTTTTCTACCCTACCCAAAACAAGTTTTAATTTTTGAGCAACATTTTTTTTGTCGTCTGCAAATGCTTTCAATTTGGACAAGTCTAAAAATTTGTCGTTTGGTAAAGACTTAATTGTATAAATAATTCAGACAAAAAAAGCTACATATACTGATGGACAATCATCTTAAATACCAGAAGGGTTCCAGATGGGGGAGTATTTTTGATTTAACTCTAAACCAGAAACCAAAATTTTAGCCATGCCCATATTGAAATCAATTACAGATGACAAACATATATAACATGGAATTCGTCCTTCAAATGAAAAAACTTTGTAAGAAAATGAGAAAATGCTAGTTATCAGCATTTCCACATTTCATAAATTTTCCAAACTTCTTTTTCTAACAATTGTAAAATCATGAAATAGTTTGGTGTAAACAGTGTTTCATACTGGAAAAAGATTCAGGTAACAATGTATTATATTCTGCACTCCTACTTTAATCCATAGGAGTTGTCTATGAAACAAATAAAAGGTTTGGTGAAGAACTAATGATTTTTGAACTTATCTAGGAATCTAAGGCTTTCAGCCTACATTTATTTCACCAAAGACTTCTGTTAAGCCCCAGACACTTGAGCTTCCATAATACTCTGACAAAATAGTTTTCCTTGGTAGGGTATTGTAGCCAGAAATGACATGCATTACAAAATGTAATCAAAATATAATCTTGCTCATGAAAAATTACTTACAGTTATTCCCTTACCACACAATCCCAACTTTTAATGACCTTGTGGAGGAACGCTTTTGAAAACTTTGTGGGAAAAGGAGAAAATGCTGGTAACCAGCAGTTTGTCTGCTTTTCCCACCAAGTTTTCTACCCTTTCAAAGATAGAAACACCGATTTGAGCCAAGTTTGATTTGTGGTCTGCAAATGCTTTGGATTTAGAAAGGTCCAAAAGTTTGTTTCATGGTAATGAGTTAAAATGATAGCCTATAACAGATGCTATAGCAAAAACAAAACATTTTTTCCAGAAAATAATAAGCCCTTTACTGCACAATTCCACATTTTAATGATTCTGAGGAAAGGGGCTTTTAAAAGCATTGTTGTAAGAGAATAAAATGCATGTAACCAGCATTTTTTTTTTCCCACACTACTTTCTACCCTTTCTAAAACAAATATAACCATTTGATCTACATTTCAATTCATTGTCTGAAAATGCTTTCAGTTTGGACAAGTCTAAAATTTTGTCATCTGGTAAAGACTTTAACTGCACAATGTCGACTTTTGACAACCCTACGAAACAAGACTTTAAAAAACGTTGTCGGAAAAGGAGAAAATGCTGGTGACCAGCATTTTCTCCTTTTCTCACGATGTTTTTACCCTCCCCAAAACAAATTACATGTATTTTGTCATCTGCAAATGCTTTCAATTTGGACTGGTCTAGAATTTTGTCATTTGGTAAAGAGTCTAATCTATTATATTCTACATGGTTTATTATGGCCGGCTAAAATATCCTAACCTTGAAAGTGACCTAGCCCAATGTCATGTACAGAAACACATTGCATCAAAGCATAGGGGTAAAATTATCTTTGGGCATCAGTATTTTCACCATTATCTGGAACCCACTATATATATAGCCACAACACAATTGAGTACTGTACAATTAACCCTTTACCATACGACAAAATTCTAGACTGATCAAATTTGAAAGCATTTGCAGACAACAAAATAAATGTTACTAAAATGATGATTTCTGCCTTTGATAGGGTAGAAAACATTGTGGGAAAAGGAGAAAATGCTGGTTACCAGCATTTTCTCCTTTTCCTACAATGTTTTCAAAAGGCTTCTTTCTCAGGGGCGTCAAAAGGCGGCATTGTGCAGTAAAGGGTTAAGTATATATGACACATATTATAATTGTATAATAACACATTTAAAAGCCTCTTATGATCAAAAAAGTTGCAAGAGCTCCATATAATTTTATTTATTCCAAAAATTTTGAAGGAATGAAAAATGAAATTATTCCAAAGGTTCTGAAAATCTTATCTTTATAAATATGTAAAATAAAATATACTGTTATTCTGACATGAATTAACTCTTTACCTTACAATCCTGACTTTAAACAACCCTGAGAAAGAAAGCTTTTGAAAACATTTTGGGGAAAGGAGAAAATGCCAGTAACCAGGATTTCTCCTTTTCCCAAAATGTTTTCTATCCTCTAAGAACCAAAAAGCAAAATTTCAACCACATTTAAATTGTCGTCTGCAAATGCTTTCAATTCGGACACTCCAAATTTTTGTTGTTTGGTAATGAATTAAGTTAATAGTGTACTACTGTTGAATGAATCCAACTTTTTGCCCATTCCCAAGACTTTGCTAAATCTTTACCAGACAGCAAAATTTTCCGACTTGTCCGAACTGAAGGCATTTACAGACGACAAATTGAAAGTGGCTAAAATGGTGGAACTTCTCTTTGAAACAGTAGAAAACATTGTGGGATAAAGACAAAATGCTGGTTTCCAGCATTTTCTTCTTTTTGAAGAATATTTTCAAAATCTTTCTTTTCAAAAGCTTTTCATAAAGCTCAGGACTGTGTATTAAATGGTTAAAGGTGTGCGCTATTTCTTTACCAATAGGAAACTTAAATCGCTTCTTTAACCCTTTCCCAAACAACAAATTTTGGACTGGTCCAAACTGAAAGAGTTAGCAGACAACAATTTTAAATTTGATGAAAATGGCAGAAAGTTCTCAAAAAGGGTAGAAAACACTGTGGAAAAAGGAGAAATTGCTCGTTACGAGCAATTTCTCCTTTTCCCACAGTGTTTTCAAAAGACTTGTACTGCAGACATGTGTTGTTTGGGAACGTGTTAATTACTGCATATCGTAACTCTGGTCTGATTCTGGATCTACATTGTTCAAAACACACTGGCCAAAGCATGCATGAACTTACAAAACTTGGGCTTTTTCTACGGACTCAAACACCCATTTCAGCTATTTGGCATAAATTAAAATTTCCAAAACAACTGTAACAAAAACATCTTTTAAATAAAATTCCCTTATCTGGAGCCCTGCAAGAGTAACATTCCATTTTTCTGATCTTCCTTTCCTTGCCTACTGTACAAAACTTTGAAAAAGAACTAATTTCTCATCATCAAAGAAAACTAAAAACATAAGAAATTTGCTGATCTTCCTGAGCTAGAAGTTTAACCATGTCACCGAAATTTCTTCATGACTAGAAATTTGCCTGTGTTCACGACTAGAAATTCCACCATGTCACAGAAATCTGTTCACAACTAAGAACTTGACTCTGTCAAAGAAATCTCTTAATGACATAACACAACTAAAAACTCAACACTGTCACAGAAATCTGCTCATGGCTAGAAGCTTTAGTATGTCACAGAAATCTGAGCTCATGTCTAGAACTTTGACCTGTCACAGAAATCTGCTAATGACAAAACACACGATTTTGTCCATACTAGTAGTTTGACCATGTCAAAATCTGCCCATTGACCATTTCATAAAAATCTGTTCATGACTAGAAACTTGACCATATTATAGGATCTGTTCACCAGATTCTGTAGAAATTTGACAGTGACATAGATATTTGCTCATTTGTGGAAATTAAACAATGTCCTCGATATCTGTGCAAGACTTCAATTTTTTTCCATGTACCAGAATTCTGTTCATGACTTAACGTTTCTGAACATAACAAAAATTTAGTTCTCAATAAGGACAGCAAAATCTCAAAAAGTCAATAAGAAGAGCAGCAACCAATTTAACCCTTTACCACAAAATTTTGAGTTTTAATGACCCTGAAGAAGGCTTTTGAAAACACTGTAGGTCCCACTTTCCTGACGTTCAACAACCATATGGATAAAGGCTTCTAAAACCATTGTGGAAAAAGGAAAAAATGCTAATAACCAGCATTTTCTACTTTTCCCACTACCGGTATGTTTTAAACCCCATCAAAAAACAGAAATCATCCTTTGGGCTACTTTTACTAACTTATTGTCTGCAGAAACTTTCAATTCGGTAGAGCCCAATTTTTTTTTTCATATATAAAGAGTTAAATTAGAGAAAGGAACTTATTCAAACTAAATTCATGAGATTAACTGACATGTCTCTACACATCTACATAGATGTGTTCATTTCTATGTTTCTTGAACTGTAGATCAGAAAAATGGAATAAAAAGCTGTCAATATTATGTACATACCAAAGTTGAAAATTCTTTTACAAGTGAGCTTTTTCTGTTTAAAACAATATCTACCTAGGAGGACAGAATCAGTTTTCTGGTTAATTCTGTTTTCATTCTTTTCAACCCTTTACCAAATGACAACATTTTAGATATGTCAAAATAAAAAGCATTTGCAGACAATAAATATGACTCAAAAATGAAATCTGTATTGCAAATGGGCAGAAAAAAATTGTGGGAAAAGAAGAAAATGCTGGTTACCAGCATTTTCTTCTTTCCCCACAATGTTTTCAGAAGCCTTCATCCACAGTCATAAAATCCTGGGACTGTAAGGTAAAGGATTAATTCTTTACCAAACTACAAAATTTTTGACTCAACCAAATTGAAAGAATTTGAAAAACAACATATTAACCTTAAGCTGCTAATCGCAACCCACTGACCTTTTGCGGACAATGTAGATCAAGATCAGACTGCACGGAACATGCAGTCTGATCTTTGATCTACACTATCTGATGCTTTTTCTGTTTAAAACAATATCTACCTAGGAGGACAGAATCAGTTTTCTGGTTAATTCTGTTTTCATTCTTTTCAACCCTTTACCAAACGACAACATTTTAGACATGTCAAAATAAAAAGCATTTGCAGACAATAAATATGACTCAAAAATGAAATCTGTATTGCAAATGGGCAGAAAAAAATTGTGGGAAAAGAAGAAAATGCTGGTTACCAGCATTTTCTTCTTTTCCCACAATGTTTTCAGAAGCCTTCATCCACAGTCATAAAATCCTGGGACTGTAAGGTAAAGGATTAATTCTTTACCAAACTACAAAATTTTTGACTCAACCAAATTGAAAGAATTTGAAAAACAACATATTAACCTTAAGCTGCTAATCGCAACCCACCGACCTTTTGCAGACAATGTAGATCAAGATCAGACTGCACGGAACGTGCAGTCTGATCTTTGATCTACACTATCTGATGCGGTATTTTCTTTCTGGTGAAATCAACTTTGAAACCGCAATGTTTGGGCTTTTAGTATCGAGTAGAAATTTGCGTTTCATTTATTCAGCAGCTTAAGTGTTAAAGGTATCTCAAATGATGATTTCTGTCCTTGATATGGTAGAAAACATTGTGGGAAAAGGAGAAAATGCTGGTTACTAGCATATTCTCTTTTTACCACAATGTTTTCAAAAGTCTTCTTCTGCTGAGTCGTTAAAACTCGGGATTGTGTGGTAAAGGGTTAACAAGTGAACATCGGCAGAGGATTTTTGTCATCTTGTTGCTGTCAACTTTTGAAAGCCCCGTTGCCAAAGGAAAAATTGCTCATAAACATGCCGTTTCTGCCGCCCTTAAAAGACCCTGAGAAAGAAGCCTTTTGAAAACATTGTGGGAAAAGGAGAAAATGCTGGTTACCCACAATGTTTTCTACCCTATCAAAGACAAACTCCATCATTTGAGTTATATTTAACTTGTCTTCTGCAAATGCTTTCAATATGGACAAGTTTATATTTTTGCTGTGTGGTAAAGAGTCAAACCTTAGCTACTGAACAAACATGCTTTCTGCATTGGTCTTATATCAAAGGCATAAATGCCTCTTGGGTTTATTTGGCACCCTAAGGTTGGTATTTAACCTGTTACCAAACAAAATTTTGGACTGGACTAAACTGAAAACATTTGCAGACGACAAATTAAATGTTGCTTAAATAGTGATTTCTACATTTAACCCTTTACCACACAAACCCGACTTTTAACAACCCTGAAAAAGAAGGCTTTTGAAAACACTGTGGGAAAAGGAGAAAATGCTGGTAACCAGCATTTTCTCCTTTTCCCACAATGTTTTCTACCCTTCCCAAAACAAACTTCGAAATTTGTGTCACATTTATTTTGTCATCTGCAAATGCTTTCAATTTGGACTAGTCTTAAATTTTGTCATTTGGTAAAGACTTAATAGTGTAGAAAGCCCAGTGGGAATACGAGAAAATGCTAGCTACCAGCATTTTCTCTTATTGCCAAAATGTTTTCAAAAGCCTTATACCTCAGGGTCGTTAAAACTCAGGACCATGTGATAAAGAGTTAATGGAAATAACATGACTGAAACTACTAACTCATTACCCAGGAAACAAACATGTAGGAGATGACCAAAAACATACTAGTAAAATATCCCTGTTCAATATGAAACTGTTACACATAATTTCACCTTTTTCCACGATGTTTTCACAAGACATAAAAACTAATTAATTAATAGAGAAGCAAAAAGTATTGATCATGATCAGTTTGCACAGTATGTGCAAGCTGCTCTCAGTCTGTACTATCCACCAACTATATCAAAGGTCAGATATGGCAAGATGTGGATTTACATACAATCACTGGTGATATCAACGACAAAATAGTTTTATTACCTTATTGGCTAGCAATAAACATGGAACTGGTGTACCGTCCTGCAGCGTACATTTAGCATCTAAATCCTTCTTCCATCGAACAGCATTTTGGAATGTGAGTCGTTGCGTGAGATCAAACATCACAATACAGGCATGCGCATCTTTGTAATATACACGGGTCATTGATGTAAACCTTTCCTGACCTAGTAAACAAAATATTTACCATTACCTCTTTGTTGCCAAGCCCCGGTAGTGCAGTTGGTAGCCTACAGGACTTGAGAATAGAGGGTTTGCTGGTTCGAATCCCCAGCTCAGCCAATTTCTCAGAGGACTGATGGAAGTCACTGGGACAGGATTCATTCCTCTCTCACCGCTGAACAATGTTTCGACGATGATTATTTGGGAAAGCAGTCAGTGGTGTGAGAAGAATATTGTGTCAAGTACACATACCGGAAAAAGAAGCTCCAGGTAAGCATGGATAGGTGTACTGGCTACCACGATATAACAGAAATATTGTTAAAAATGGTGTTAAACAACTCACAATCAAAAGGTGCTTTGGTGAAAAGTGTAGATCGAGATCAGAATGCATGTGATCTGTATGTAGGAAGTCCAATATTTTGTGAGATGTTCTTCGCAGACATGAAGTATACCTATACTCAATGCTTTAACCCTTTACCACACAATCCTGAGTTTTAACTACCCTAAAAATGAAGCCTTTAGAAAACATTGTGGGAAAAGGAGAAAATGCTGGTAACCAGCATTTTCTCCTTTTCCCACAATGCTTTCTACCCTATCAAAGACAAATTCCATTATTTGAGCCACATTTAAATTGTCTTCTGCAAATGCTTTCAATTTGGACCAGTCTAAAATTTTGTCATTTGGTAAAGGGTTAAACCCTTAAAGCACTAAATTTAAAACCTTTAACTACATAAAAACTAAAATCACGCATAACTGCCTCTTCAAGGTTGACTTTGATCAAAATTTTCCATTATAGCAAAAAGCACGGATGCAGTAAGATCTTGTTCTCCACGCTGACTAGTTAAAAATGAAACTATGGTTTGTGTGGTATATTACGAGTTAAAACAAGCCTAAACAGCCTTATCCCTTTCCCAAACAATCTCAAGATTTAACAACCCTATGTAAGAAAGCTAAGAAATTTAAAACATTGTGGGAAAAGGAGGAAATGCGTGTTACTAGCATTTTCTTTTTTCCCCCATAATGTTTTTTACTCTATCACAGATGAATTCTATCATTTGTGCGACCTTTAATTTGTCATCTGCAAATCCTTTCACTCTTTACCAAACGACCAAATTTTAGACCAGTTCAAAATTGAAAGCATTTGCAGACGACACGATAAATGTGACCCAATAATAGTAATTTGTTCTGAGGAGGGTAGAAAACATTGTGGGAAAAGGAGAAAATGCTAGTTACCAGCATTTTCTCCTGTTCCCACAATGTTTTCAAAAGGTTCCTTTTTGAGGGTCATTAAAAGTAGGGCTCATGCGGTAGCGGGTTAAATCTTTAACTCTTTACCAAACAACAAAATTTTGGACTTGATCAAATTGAAAACATTTGCAGACAAAAAAAAAATAAATGTAGCTCAAATGATGATGCCTGTCTTTGATGGGGTAGAAAACAGGCTACCAGCATTTTCTACTTTTCCCACAATTTTTTTCAAAAGTTTCTTTTGACTTGGGATTGTGTGGTAACCGATTAATTCACCTTTATCCTTGTTTTACGATGATTTCTTTTAAGCTATCGGCTGCAAATTTGTTTCAGTAGAAAAGGAGGTGATGAGTTAATGAATACAAACTCACCTGCTATGTCCCACAATTGTAACTTTATATTTTGTGTGTCTGACCACTTGATGACCTTCAAAGCAAAATCAACTGAAATGAGATTGTAAGAACAGACCATGCAATAGTTACATCCATATACATGTATATGTCATACTTGCAAACTTAAAATTATTAACCCACAGAGCCCCAGTAAACCAAACAGACATTTTCATTCCAGAAAAACAGGCTGTATTAAAAGCAATCTCCAAGTTTAACATTGTCCAGAATGTCTCATCAAAGCAGACAAAGTAGATCAAAGATCAGACTCCATGTTTTGTGCAGTCTGATCTTGATCTACACTAACTACAAAGGCAACTATACTTGTGAACGATGCCTTAACCCTTTAAAAAATGACAAAATTTGAGGTAGGTCCAAATTGAAACATTTGCAGATGACAAATTGAATGTGACTCAAAAACTGAAAATTCTCTTTGGAAGTGTAGAGAACATTGTGGCAAAAGGAGAAAATGCTGGATTTTCTCCTTTTCACACAATGTTTTCAAAAGCCTTCTTCCTTAGGGCTGTTAAAACTCGGGACTGTGTGGTAAAGAGTTAACAGTTAACAAGAGGGCTATGACGGCCCTTTACAGCCCCACTGGTTTACTGGAATGTGACCTATCTTAGTATGGTCAGTTAAATTAATCCATCAGGAATCCGTAATCCATATTATAATAATGTATACAGAAATAAGCCAAGCTCTAGAAAGGCATGTTTTCTTTCCATACCAAGATGAGTGAGAGTCTATTGTGAAACCGCTTTAACTCTTTACCAAACGACAAAATTTTACACCAGACCAATTTGAAAGCTTTTGCAGACGACAAAATAAATGTCAACCAAAAATTGAAATTTGTTTTTGAAAAAGTAGAAAACATTCTGGGAAAAGGAGAAAATGCTGGTTACCAGCATTTTCTCTTTTTCCCACAATGTTTTCAAAAGCCCTCTTCCCTAAGGTCGTAAAAAGTCGGAAGTGTGTGGTAAAGGGTTAAATTGTCACTACTTTGTTTCCATTATCATGCTCGGTTTTCTGATATTTGCCTCATTCTAAACGGAGTTCAAATGTTTAATGTTTGTGTAATAAACTGATCTTGTCCCCATGTCCATAGTGTAAAAGTACCAAGCCCAGAAGTTCAGTCGGTAGTGTACAGGACTTGAGAACAGGTCACTGGTTCGATCCCTGGCTTGGCCAATTTCTTTCTGAGGATTGATGATAGTCATTGCGACAGGATTTATTCCTCTCTCACCGCTCACCATTGTTTCGACTGGTAAAAGAAACTCCAGGACAGCATGGATAGGTGCACTGGCCGCCTGGATATAACTGAAATAATGTTGAAAATGGCATTAAACACCATTCAATCAATCAATCAACTATACTGTAAAAGTAAAATACCTGGACACATGATCCTAAATTAAACTTCCTATAAAATCATAACTTTATTGAAGACCTATAAATAGTAAGACAGAATATTCACTAAGTGACATGTTAAAGCTGTTTCACATATATTTCCTCGTCTGCAAATACTTTCAATTTGGACAAGTCTAGGATTATGTCGTCTGCTAACGAGTTAAAGATATCATGTATGGTAAATCACTGTGCTTGGTACAGCTCAAGTTGATTGAAATTATGGACAGAGATCAGAAGGAATTGATCTTGCAGCTTAACTCTCTACCAAAAGACAAATTTTTGGACTTGTTCAAATCCAAAGCCAAAATGCAGACAATGAATTAAATATGGCTAAAACGCTAAAAATTGTCTTTAAAAGGATAGAAAACATTTTGGGAAGAGGAGAAGTAACAAGTTGCTAGATAAGCTGATAGGAATCTGATAAAGTTCTGATGAAGCAGGTCATCTTTTATCAAGAGGACCAATTTTCCATGTCAATCAGTACTTCTTAACTCTTTACCACACAACAAAAAAATTTTGACAGGTCCAAATTCAAAGCATTTTTAGATGACAAAATAAAAGTGACTCAAAAATTGAAAGTTGTAGTTGGAAGGGTAAAAACATTGTGGAAAAGGAGAAAATGCTGGTTACCAGCATTTTCTCCTTTTTTCCACAGTGTTTTCAAATGCCTTCTTTCGCAGGGTCGATAAAAGTCAGGACTGTGTGGTAAAGGGTTAAATTGAATTTGTAGCTTGTGACTTTCCTGTAAGTTAACAAGTAAATAATCACCACAATTATGGTAAATGAAGGTGAAAATATTGTGGCAAAAGGAGAGATACATTTTCAAGGGCAATTTCTTCCAGTAGGGTGAGATTCTGGGACACTGTGACATTGAACTGGTAAAATGCCCTATCAAAATGCACATAGATGGGATTTTGTGTCCCTCAAATTTATTTGAGATCTATTCTTGAGGAAGGAGGCTTTTAAAAACATTGTAGGAAAAGGAGATATTGCCAGTAACGACCATTAAATTTTCTCCTTTTCCCACGTTTCCTACCTTCTCAAAAACAAATTTTGCTTTTTGGGCCACCTTTTGTCACCTGCAAATGCTTTCAGTTTGGGCCTGTCGTAAATTATGTTGTTTGGTAACTCTTTAACACACAATCCCGATTTTTAACGACCAAGGGAAAGAGGCCTTTTGAAAACTTAATGGGAAAAGGAGAAAATGCTGGTAACCAGCATTTTCTCCTTTTCCCATAATGTTTTCTATCCTTTGAAAGAAAACTTAGATTTTGACTAACTTTTAATTTGTCGTCTGCAAATGCTTTGAAATTGGACAATTCCAAAATTTTGTCGTTTGGTAAAAGGTTAATCCTTTACCACACAATTCAAGTTTTAACAACCCTGAGGAAGAAGCCTTTGATTAACCCTTTCCCAAACAAGCCCTGGTTTTCACGTGTATGAAGTACAAGTCTTTTGAAAACACCATAGGAAAAGGAGAAATTGCTCGTAACGAGCAATTTCTCCTTTTCTCACAGTGTTTTCTTACCTTTTTGACAACTTTCTGCCATTTTCATCAAATTTCAAATTGTCGTCTGCAAACTCTTTCAATTTGGACCAGTCCAAAATTTGTCGTTTGGGAAAGGGTTAAACCCATGACTTATTTTTGATAATACACTGGTGTATTATTGTTTTTTGGGTCCCGGTTCTGATCAGTTTTTAGTCGTGAGCGCGTGAAGCCGGAGAAACCAGCCACAGCACATGCCGGAATTTTTGCGACTACGCCGTTTTTGTGGAAAAATGACGTCATTGTTGCTGAGGTGTATATGCGCGGAAAGTTTTTGATTTTCATGTTTAATAAAAACAAAGAAATGCAGGGAAAGTCTTTTAAATCAACAAAATTGCGGAAATAGGTGGACTTATCCCCTCTAGAAACTGGTTCATTCTACTTTCGGTGTAAATATCAAAGAACTATGTACTTGTGTTTGTACACATTTGAAATCAAACTACAACTGTAACTATGGACCCGTGAATGGTGTATAGGCTAAAAGTGATGATGCAGGATATATTTTGCCTATCATTCGTTTTATGTGATAAATAGAATCTCAAATTCGTGTTTATGTATTATCATTTTTATCAAACTCATTGACTACAATGTATTTGACGCTCGCCAAGGCTCGCGTCATACAGTTTTAGTCAACTCGTTTGATAAAAATGGTAATACATAAACACTCATGTAAGATCCTCCATGACTCAATGGTTCTTGAACATGCAGAAAATTTACAAATAATAAAAGGTTTTGAGTTTGAACCCATGTCAGCCTATGTGGACTGCACAGGCTGACATGGATTGATACTTTTTGCAGATGCATTAAACCCCATTTTCAAAGAGCATTTCTCAATAATAATAATATAACAGATTTAGTTAACTCTTTACCACACAATCCAGACTTTTAATGACCCTAAAAAGGAAGCCTTTTGAAAACATTGTGGGAAAAGGAGAAAATGCTGGTAACCAGCATTTTCTCTTTTTCCCACAATGTTTTTTACCCATCCCATAACGAATTTCAATTCTTAAGTCACATTTAATTTGTCGTCTGCAAATGCTTTCAATTTGGACTAGCCTAAAATTTTGTTGTTTGGTAAAGAGTTAAGTTTATCGACTTACCTCCAATAGTCATTTTATAGTCCCGCCTAAATAGATTATTCACGTAGCGCTGCACAAATGAAGTTTTACCCACAGTTGGGTCTCCGATTATCAACACTTTAAACAAAACTTCTGTCATGTTGTTGGGCCATAAGCCGGAATCATGAATATTCAAAATAGTACATGCATATTACTCCACCGTCGATGTTTGGACTGGTATAATGTTTTGACTGGTATAATGATTTCATTCTACCATGGCTGATTCATCCAGTACTGGACAGCAAGTACTGTTACAAGTTATCTGAAGATAAAAATATCTACATGTACAATTATATTAACCCTTTGCTAAACAATTCCATGTTTTAGTGATCCTATTAAAGAAGGCTTTTGAAAGCATTGTGGAAAAGAGAAAATGCTTGTATTCAACATTTTCTCTTTTTTCCACAATTTTTTTCTGATCATTCAAAGACAAATTCCATAATTTCTACCATATTAAATTTCACATTTGCACCTGCTTTCAATTTAATTGGACCAGTCTTAAATTTTGTCATCTGGTAAAGAGTTAAGCCTTTATCAAACAAACCCGACTGACAACAACCCTAAGAATGAAGGCTTTTGAAAGCATTCAAGGAAAAGGAGAAAATGCTGCTAACCATTCTCCTTGCCCCTAACTGTTTTCTATCCTTCCAAAAACAAATTTTACTAATTTTGTTGTCTGTATGTTAATGCTTTCAATTTGGAATAGTCTAAAATTGTGTCGTTTGGTAAAGAGTTAACCCTTGACTAAACGATAAAATTTAAGATTGGTCCAAATTAAAAGCATCTGCAGACGACAACTAAATGTATCTCAAATGGTTGGATTTAACATTGAAACAGTAGAAAATATTGTGGGAATAGGAGAAAATGCTAGTTCCCAGCATTTTCTTCTTTTTCCACACTGTTTTCAAAAGCTCTTTCTGTTAGGGGATTTAAAACTTGGGATCTTCTAGTGTTAAACCATTATCATCAGGGTCAGGCAACTCTAGCGGCAGTCCAGGCCGTAATAATGTTTTAACCCTTAGAGCGCCAAATAAACCTGTCAGACATTTTCATCCTAGAAATACCACCCAAATAATTGCAATTTCCTTGTTTCTTTTGTCTACAGTGATTCAGCAAAGCGGAGTGTAGATCAAAGATCAGGCTGCACGTTTTGTGCAGCCTGATCTTGATCTATACTGGCCGCAAACACAACTATAGTCGTGAAAGGCACTTTAAGGGTTAACTCTCTACCAAATGACAAAATTTTAGACTGGTCCAAATTGAAAGCATTTGCAGACAAGAAAATAAATACAAATGAAAATTTGAAATTTGTTTAGGGAAGGGTAGAAAACATTGTGGTTACCAGCATTTTCTCCTTTTCCCACAATGTTTTCACAATTAAGGCTTCTTTCTCAGGGTTGTTAAAAGTCGGGATTGTGTGGTAAAGGGTTTATCACTACTTATGACAGTTTTCTTTTACAGCCCGAACAGATCTGTGGCAAAGCTGTTTATTTGTTTCACAATCATTTTTGACATAGTAGAATCAGAATATATCAGAATTATTTAAATAAATAAAAGGAAAAAAAGACTGGACTGGTATCCAGGTTTGGCAACTCAGATATGGAAGTTATCATTTATCCAGCCACAGCCCCACAATCTAGCGTGTGTCATCAGCTTGGGATACCCAACAAAGCACTAAATAAATGTCATGTCACATTTTTTGACTATCACTGAGTGATAAGCATCAACCCACATGGTTACATCTCCATTCAAGCTGGACTTAACTCCTAACCGAACAACAAAATTTTACACTCATCCAAAATCAAATTAGTTGCAGACAACAAATATGGTGTAGCGCAAATGCTGAAATTTGCTCTGAAAGGGCAGAAAACATTGTGGGAAAAGGAGAAAATGCTGGTTACCAACATTTTCTCCTTTTCCCACCATGTTCTCAACCCTTTCCTCCTCCTTCAGAATTGTTAAAACTCAAGATTGTGTAGTAAAGGGTTAAATCAAGCATCACTGGAGAGAGCCAGCTTTTCTTGTGATGAAGTTTAAGTGCTTGTTGAGGCTGCCAAGCCCAGTAGCGCAGTCTGTAGAGCACAGACTTGCAACAAGTAGTAAGTTCCCTAGTTCAAATCCCCAGCTCAGAAAATTTACGAGACTTCATCACTTTTGCCAGTGCACATAGTCCAATCATTCCTCAAAGTGCTTTCACCAGTGGCCTAATTTGCATAACAGTCTTTCCATGCCACCAGCTGTCTCCAAAATAAACTTCATTATCATCATCATCATCATCATTATCATCATCATCATGCAGTGTTACGTTGTTTGGTGGCCTCGGAGCTGGGTAGATGAACAGGGGTAGAAGTTTTCTGTTAGATGCTAACAGCTAAGCCTTAAAGCACCTTTCACGAATAAACCGGTAGTTTCCTTTTCAGCCAATGTAGATCAAGATCAGACTGCACAAAATATGCAGTGTGATCTTTGTTCTACACTGTCCGCTTTGCTGAAACACTACATATAAAAGGAAGCCATAAATTTGCCATCATCTTGGTCTTATTCTAGAACAAAAATGTCCTTTGGGTTTATTTGGCACTTTAATCCTATACTGCACCATGCTGCCTTTTAACGACCGTGCAAAACAGGCCTTCTGAAAACATTGTGGGAAAAGGAGAAAATGCTGGTAACCAGCATTTTCTCCCTTTCCCACAATGTTTTCTACTCCATTAACAGCAAATTTCATCATTTGAGCCACCTTTAATTTTTCATCTGCAAATGCTCTCAATTTGGACAAGTCAAAAATTTTGTCATTTGGTAAAGAGTTAACTCTTTATCAAATGACAAAATTTTAGACTAGCCCAAACTGAAAGCAGCTGCAGACCACAAAATATATGCCACTGAAAAATTAAAATTTGTTTTGGGAAGGGTAGAAAACATTGTGGGAAAAGAAGAAAATGCTGGTTACCAGCATTTTCTCTTTTTCCCACAATGTTTACAAAAGGCTTCTTCTTCAGGATTGCATGGTAAAGAGTTACGGGTTAATCTAGATACAGACTGCTATGTCAAACTCAAAGAACAATGTGTGCATTATAAATGCAGGACAGAAACTCCTATGGGGGAGTACATTCTACAATCAGAATGGCAAGAATTACTTCCCATAATATAACAGCTTCAACATGATCCATGCTTTGGCAAAAGGTGGCTTAATGCATCTCTGTGATCCATGATACCAATCAAGCCATCACATAAATATAAATATATAATAGCCCCCTTTTACAGAAACCAACTTAATCATGAGGTAGACAGGTCCTTGGACATACCAGCACAGAAAATTGACCAATAGCGAAAAGCCTCCGCGCAGGTCAGCCTGCACGCACTGCACAGGCTGACCTGGATCGATACTTTTCCCAGATGCATTAACTCTTTCCCAAACAAAGCCCTGGTTTTCACGTGTCTGCAGTACAAGTCTTTTGAAAACACTGTGTTTTCTACCCTTTTTGAGACCTTTCTGCCATTTTCATCAAATTTAAAATTGTCGTCTGCAAACTCTTTCAATTTGGACCAGTCCAAAATTTGTCGTTTGGGAAAGGGTTTAGCCCCCTTTTCACGGAGCATGACTCATTTGCTTGTAACCCACATTTTCTCCTTTTGGAACAATCTTTTACTTTCCTTTTCGGAAACAAATCACGTCACTTGGACCACATTTCACTCTTTACCAAACGGCAAAAATGTAGAATGGTCCAAATTGAAAGCATTTGCAGATGACTGGGAATAGGAGAAAATGCTGGTTACTAGCATTTTCTCCTTTTCCCACAGTGTTTTCAAAAAGCTTCTTCCTCAGGGTAGTTTAAACTCAGGATTTTGTGGTAAAGGGTTAAATATGGCCTGCAAGTGATTTCAAATTCAGGAAGTCCTAACTTTTTATTGTATGGTAGAGTTAATATGTGGTCACCCTGAGATGTTCTGAATTAGACCATTTACCAAGCATCTTCCATTAAATTTCACTATTTACAAAACAAACAAAATTCTGACATGTCAAAACTGAAAGCATTTACAGACGACAAAATAAATGTGACTGGATAATTTAAATTTGTTTTGGGAAGGTTTGGAAAGATTGTGGGAAAGGAGAAAATGTTGGTTGCCATAATTTTCTCCTTTTCCCATAATGTTTTGAAATTCTGTCTTCTCCAGGGTCAGGATTGTGTGGTAGAGATTTAACAGGTAAACAAATATGTCAAAGGTCAAAATATAGATCTAGATCTAGTTCCTTTCACATACCACCCCCTGTCATTATCTCATGAGTTAGAATGATAAGTTAAATCTTTCATATTTTCTTTTCACATTTATATAGATCTGCTTGGCAATAAAACTCCCTTATTTTTCCCTGTACCAAACAACTGAGGAAGAAGGCTTTTGAAAACATTGTGGGAAAAGGAGAACATGCTGAAAGTGAAACGAGCATTTTCTCCTTTATCAAAAATGTCTTTCATGCTTTCAAAGACAAATCCTATCATTTCTGAAATATCTAATTTGTCGTCTGCTAATGGTTTTTTAATTTGGAAAAGTCTAAAATTTTGTCGGCTGCTAATTTGGCCCTGAATAAAACGCGTCCAGTTGGAAACTAATTCTGGAATCTAAAATTAACATCCCTGTCAACTTTATTAAAATGATGGGAAAATCAAAATGTTCCTTGCATAAAAAAATCATTTTCTGACGTACCGTGCATGTATTTGTCTCGGTGTCCTATTTTCAAATGAAGACTGCTCACAAGAAAGAAAAATTCAATTATTAATCAGTTAGAGTATCATACATGTATATCGCGTCACGAGTTGTTTTGATATCTTCGGTCAATGCCTCTTCGTTCTTTCATTTAGTAGACTCGAGTTACAACGTGAAGAAAAAAAATCCTGTAAACTTCCTATTTGCAGATCTATTTGGGCAATAGTTTGAAACTTCCGTGTTTTTCACGTGACTTTTTTCTTTTAACCCTTTACCACACAATCCCAGATTTTAACGAGCCTTAAAGAGAAGGCTTAAAAAAAAAAAGTGCGAAAAGGAGAAAAAGTCATAATTCATTTTAGTAACAGTTGATTTGTCGTCTGCAAACGCTTTCAGTTTGGTCCAGTTCAACAAAATTTTGTCGTTTGGTAAAGAGTCAAATCTTTGGTTGTCAAACATTGCAATGATTCGATTTTTTTTATACTATAAAATGTATGTAGATCTACATGTATAAGAAAAGTGGGGGGGGGGGGGGGGGGGAAAGAGAGAGATGTGAGAAAAAGAAGTATTCGATAATTACCATTTTTTGGCTCAGTCGAAAGTTTTGTTGTTTAGCAAATAGTTAAATGTATGGCATGTCAAATGTTGCAATATTCGATTTTTTTAAAATATGTTAGGAAAAATTAGAGAGAGAGAGAGATGTCAAAAAAACACGACATGATTTCCTAGTCACGTGACGCTTTTCCAGATAAACATCCTCGAGGCAATGTTCAAGCATTGAGAGAAGAATTAATGTCGCAGTCAACATCATCAAATTCTCGGACAGAATTTGTCCGCGCTGAAACATGACTGCATCAGAGACCTCTTGGGTTGCAGCCTAGTACGTTACCGACTGACACATACTACATACTGAAACATTTTGCTTTAGGTTATACAAATCAAAATTTAACTAAAATATTGAACGAAAAAAAGAAATATGAGCCACGCTCTGGCAAAAGGGGGCTTAATGCATCTCCGAGCAAGCCATAATGGATCAATAAATTACAGTTTTTCTAACTACCGATTAGAATCAGAAGTAGCACGGTCCTTGGAACAAGCAGAAAATTTATAAATAGCCAAAATTTTCGACTCATGTCAGCCTGCGCAGTCCGCGCATGCTGACATAAGTCGAAAGTTTTTTTGCAAATACACTTAGCCCCCTTTTCACAGAGCATGCCTCATTTACATATGCCACCAACACGTCTGTACCCAGTTACCAAACATTCCCGAGCTTATGACTGCATGCCCTGAGAAAGAGGGCTTTTGAAAACAGTGTGGGTAAAGGAGAAAATAATCAGCAATGTTTTTAAACCTTTAAAGACATTTATCTCACCATTTGAGCCACATTAAATTTGTCCTCTGCCAATGTTTTGAAATTGGACCAGTCTCAACTTTTGTAGTCTGGTAGTGTTGAAGAGATATGGCTTTAAAAGAGCTGTGATCGGGAACTGGATTAACTGTTAAGTAAACGATGTGAAAACGTATTTGGCCGTGCAACACGCGAAAAGGGGCCTTCGGACATATGCGTAAAAGTGTGTCGTCCCAGATCAGCCTGTGCAGTCTGTGACTAATCCGAGACGACACTTCCCGTTTTTGTGCAATTTTCTGTTCCACGAAAGTCTACTGTATGAAAAAATCTTATGTAGTCGTAAAGTGCTGTCTCGGATTAGCCTGCGCGGACTGCGCAGGCTAATCCGGGACAACAGTTTATGCAAACGTCCGAAGGCCCCTTTTCGTGTGATGCACGCCATTTTAAATAGGTCATGTAATGAACAATGAAGGGATGGTATACAGTCTGGGTCGATTTATTGCTTCTTTTTATGAATAACAAATCCGATGAAGTTCGTTTAAATGAAAAATAGAAATGACATAAAAAGTCATAGTAAAGCAAACAATTCAACTCAAATACAAATCGGATGCGAGATCTTTCTGGGGATCATCATCTCATGTTTATTCCTTGGCCTGTCAAGTTTAGTGCTCTAGTCCCCAAAACGACCATGACCGTTGCTACCGTTAAATGGCCAAAACATTGACACTTACTGACGACTGGCAATTAACAGACTGTTGCAGGGCGAAGACAGACATCTTGGAACGGCTGACTTTTGATTACATTAAATCCTAAGTAACGGCTGACTCGAGATTTTGCTTTGCCTTAGCTAGACTTGTACTACGACGTCAACTGAGAGCTTTGCCTTACTCACAAGCTACACTTGTACTATGACGTCAACTGAGAGCTTTGCCTTACTCACAAGCTACACTTGTACTATGACGTCAACTGAGAGCTTTGCCTTCCTCACAAGCTAGACTTGTACTACGACGTCAACTGAGAGCTTTGCCTTCCTCACAAGCTAGACTTGTACTATGACGTCAACCGAGAGCTTTGCCTTACTCACAAGCTAGACTTGTACTATGACGTCAACCGAGAGCTTTGCCTTACTCACAAGCTAGACTTGTACTACGACGTCAACTGAGAGCTTTGCCTTACTCACAAGCTAGACTTGTACTACGACGTCAACTGAGAGCTTTGCCTTACTCACAAGCTAGACTTGTACTACGACGTCAACTGAGAGCTTTGCCTTCCTCTCAAGCTAGACTTGTACTATGACGTCAACTGAGAGCTTTGCCTTACTCACAAGCTACACTTGTACTACGACGTCAACTGAGAGCTTTGCCTTACTCACAAGCTAGACTTGTACTACGACGTCAACTGAGAGCTTTGCCTTACTCACAAGCTAGACTTGTACTACGACGTCAACTGAGAGCTTTGCCTTACTCACAAGCTAGACTTGTACTATGACGTCAACTGAGAGCTTTGCCTTCCTCACAAGCTAGACTTGTACTACGACGTCAACTGAGAGCTTTGCCTTCCTCACAAGCTAGACTTGTACTACGACGTCAACTGAGAGCTTTGCCTTCCTCACAAGCTAGACTTGTACTACGACGTCAACTGAGAGCTTTGCCTTCCTCACAAGCTAGACTTGTACTATGACGTCAACCGAGAGCTTTGCCTTACTCACAAGCTAGACTTGTACTACGACGTCAACCGAGAGCTACAGGCTTATATTCCGAAGTCCCCCGTCTTGACAGGTATTCTTAGACGACAGATTTCTTTAGGTAGACTTCTCTTCCCTGACAGATTGACACGACGGAGAGAGGAGGCGCGGAGAGAAAAGAGAGGACGAAGATGGGTGAGAGAAGAGGAAGAGCGTAGGAAAGAGAGGGGAGAGATAAAGAGGACGCGGAAATAGGAGAGAGTAGAAACAGAGGGGAGAGAGTGGGAAGGAAGCCAAGTCCCCCGCCCATTCCTTGACGTGTATTCTTAGACGACAGATTTCTTTACTTAGACTTCTCTTCCCTGACAGATAGACACGACGGAGAGAGGAGGCGCGGAGAGAAAAGAGAGGACGAAGATGGGTGAGAGAAGAGGAAGAGCGTAGGAAAGAGAGGGGAGAGATAAAGAGGACGCGGAAATAGGAGAGAGTAGAAACAGAGGGGAGAGAGTGGGAAGGAAGCCAAGATGGGTGAAACAAGGAGGGTGGTTAGAGAGGGGGGTGAGGGAAAGAGCCGAGAGAGATATGTAGGACGTGGTAGACGGTGAGATAGAGGGAAAAAGTAGAGCAAGACGGGAGAAATAATACAGTAAAGGCGAGAGAAACAACGCATGCGGGTGTTTGTGTGTGCTTCTTTCCCTATGTTTAAGGAATCCTGGCTTGCAGAGGGACGTTCTTTCCACAAGTAATTTTAATTTAACCACAGGTTAACCCACCCATTATCCTGCTATGTAAGTCAAGTGATACCTGCAAGTCGACAGTCAAGAACAAAATGTTGCTATTTCAAAGTTACTTTTTTTAGGGGGGAAATCTTCTTATCGGACAGTGTAGATCCAAGATCAGACTGCACGTTCTGTGCAGTCTGATCTTGATCTACACTGTCCGCAAAAGGTCACTGACTCGCGTTTAGCAGACTAAGGGTTAACATACATCATAGTGCGCATGCGCTGATTTATTTCGTTTAGCCTCTCTTGGTCAACTTCCTCTTCTATTTGTAGGAAGTCTCCATGATTTGCTACTGTTAAAGTGTAAAAATTTAAAAGCTTATCTGTAACGAAACCATTCCCAAACGACAAATTTGACGTGGCCCAAAGAAGGGATAAAAACATTGTGAGGAAAGGCGAACATGCTGGTCACCAAACTCTTCGATTACAAAAAAAATGTTTTTTTTTTTGTGGGGGGATGGGGGAGGGGGATGTAGTGTTGTTATTCCTTTTTTGAAACTTCTATGAAATGCTTTTTACATCTCTTTAAGAGGATTTGCCTTTTGATGTTACCGGCATTTTCTCCATGTTTTCAAATGGCTTTTCCGTCAGTGTTGTTAAAACACCGGATTGTTTGGTGAAGGGATAACCTTTATA
The DNA here is from genome assembly GCA_945859785.2 of Tridacna gigas. Classification (NCBI taxonomy): domain Eukaryota; kingdom Metazoa; phylum Mollusca; class Bivalvia; order Cardiida; family Cardiidae; genus Tridacna; species Tridacna gigas. Next base: position 61,374,588 of record OX244036.2, read on the forward strand.
CTACTGCACAGAACGTGCAGTCTGATCTTGAGTCTACACTGCCCGATAAGGCCATATTTTTCTCCAAAAGTAACTTTGAAATAACATTATTCGGGTTTTTATCATCTGCTAGAAAGTTTCATCCAAGTTATTTAGCAGGATAAGGATTAACGGAAACAAGTTGACATAAATACGTTCTGTGAAGCAGTTTCTGCGGCATACTATGTAGAACAAGGTGCGATCATGTCTCTTTTTCCTAGACAAAGAATAACTTCTTTTGATGATGGTAAATGTCACATCATCTTCGCTAGCTAGGGGTGGCGATCATTAAGTTGCTCTACATTATCTTCCGCTGGGTGGCATTTCGCAAATCGAAGAATATGAAATGCGCAGACAACGCATTGTTCTATTCACCCCTGGCTAGCGAAGATGACTCCAACCCTACAGGAACCGGTTGCTCTATGAGTCCAGCAGCGTACGTATTCGCCAACCATTGTTGAAATATTCTTCAAGAGTCTCACTCTCCAGGATTTTCTGAATTTGAAAGTAACACAACTTCTGATTGGCTAAACCAAATGGTTTATCCAATCAGAAGTTGTGTTACTTTCATATTCAGAAAATCCTTGAGAATAAGACCAAGAACATTCTCAAGAATGGTCGATGAATAATTTATGGACCAAATGATCCGGGGAATTAGAGGGCTAGTTTGATCGAACTCTTTTCGAAGATAAATTGTCGTCATTTCGACAGGATTCATTCACGGCTTGTCATCGCTGAACGAGGGAAAGCAGTCAGTGGCATGGAGGATGTTGTGCGAAGTACTGGTAAAAAACCCCTCCAAGAACTTATGGACAAGTGTACTGGTAACAGCTTACTGTGATACGACTGAAATAATGCAGAGAATCAGCATGTAACACCACACAAAGAAACGTATATTCAGCCATGTGCTTGCGACAAGAACAATCAATCTTACCACGCTCTGTTAGTACGGATTAAAACGTTAATACGGATTAAAATTATTCATTAACACTCTTCTCCCTGAAGCAATTTTCAAGCATACGACAATTTATTCATCGCAGTCAAAATCGGGTTGTCAATATGAATTAATGTCTAAAGTGCAGCTATCACTCAAAACGTTGTAGCATCGGAAGAAATTATTCGTTGAACGAGCAATTTCCGTTTGTAGCACAGTGTTTTTGAAAAGGTTCTGCTGCCAGATTACAAAAATAAAAAGTCGTCTGCAACTACCATACCTTAACTCCTTAACAGACGACAAAAATTTTGACTTGTCCAAATTGAAAGCATTTGCAGACGAAAATATTAAATGTCGCTCGAATGTTGGAATTTGCCTTTAATAGAGAATATTGTGGGAAAAAGAGAAAATGCTGGTAATCAGCATTTTCTGCTTTTCCCACAATGTTTTCCAGAGCCTCCCCTCTTCAGGTTCGTTAAAGACCGGTGTTGTTTGGTAAAGGGGTTGTATGTTATAACTCACTGGAATAATCCACGACTTCTACTTTGGTCATAAAGTACACTCAGTCACATGAAGCTTCTATTCTTAAATTAAACTAAGCAGTGTTTTTTTTTTTTCAAAGTTAATAAGAATAAAAGAAATCTACTATGGATCGATTCATACTTTCTTGTCTGCTTGTTTCAATCGTGTGCATCCTTTTACAGAAAGGTAAGGAGCGTTTGTATGCTTTTGTATGCCCGTCTGTTGTACACAGACTATGCATTTTCAGTCATTTATTTGAATCCTTCCTTCCTTCCTTCCTTAAAAGTGTAGATCGGTTAAGTTTATGTAGCTGTACAGATATCCAATCGGGATGTCACTATAACAAACATATCGCTGTTCCCAATTTCTCACTTACCTTAACCTTTAGGCTGCGAAGCGGGACTCACTGGCCTTATAAATAAATAAATAAATAAATAACAAGTTTGAAATATCATAAATCCGGTTTTTACTGTCGGCTTGAAAGTTTCATTTACCTTATTTAGCAGGTTAAGCCTTTAACAGACGACAAAAGTTTAGCCTTGTCCAAATTGAAAGCATTTGCAGATGACAATTTCAGAGTGGCTCAAATGGTGCAATTTTTCTTTGATAGGGTAGAAAACATTGTGGGAAAAGGAGAAAATGCTGGTTACCAGCATTTCCTCCTTTTCCCACAATGTTTTCAAAAGGCTTCTTTCCCAGGGGCGTCAAAAGGCGGCATTGTGCGGTAAAAGGTTAAGGTTTACTTTTTTTCTCTAGGCTGCCAGAGCGAAGAGACGGGTGTATGTGTCGACGTCGGATTATTTGGTATACCATGTCGAGAACTCGAACACGAACACTTAAAGGAACATGGCGAATCTCTGTGCAAAGTGAATACTGAATTATCTACAAGATGCTGCAAGTTCTGTTCGGATAAACAGTAGGGAAACGTTGATCTGCGATTGAAGGTGCTTAGAAACATATATAGTGCTGAAAAAAAAAAAAAAGAAATGAAAATTATGTCTATAGATAATTTGGATACTGTGATTATAAATGATTTCGGTGCTACAGGAAAAAAGATAATCTGGACACTACGAATTTCACTAACCTGAAGACTACGAGTGGAAAGAACTTGGACACTACGAGAATAAATACATTATAAACTACGAGTGTAAACAATTTAGACACTAACTGTATGACTAATTCTAATTTGGATACTACAGGTTTAGATGACCATTAGACACTACGAGTAAAGATAAGCTGGATTCTACGAGTATAATTAATTTGGACTCTACAAGTATAAATAATTGGGACACTACGAGTGTGAATGATTTGGACACTACGAGTATGAAGAATTTTTGCCATTACGAGTATGAAATATTTGGAAACTACTAGTATGAATGATTAGGACTCTACGAGTATGACGAGTATGAATGATTTGGACACTACGAGTATGACGAGTATGAATGAATTGGACTTTACGAGTATGAATAATTTCGACACTACGAGTGTACATGATTTTGGCAGTGCAAGTAAACAAAAACATTTCTTTAGAGAGAGAGAGACGGAGCCGGAGCCTGTGTTTATATAGTATTAGCTGAACATGAATTTTAGAGGTTTCTATACTGTAAATGACATTTAATTAAAGGTGGTTTATCTGTTTATCTGTCTATTTTTTACTACAAATTTTGCCATCGAGTGCACTTAAATTGCTTAAATTTGAACGATTTTTTAATATTCTGTACGAATTCAGTTTATATTTGGATGAATTATTATAAAATTAAAGAAATGGGAAAGGATCTACTTTTCCCGCTAATGTGTAGTAAGAAACTGCTTGTACATATCTTTATACTTACCCTTTTATTGGGCCCCAGGTAAGGCTTTTAACCTTATGTTTTTCTTCAAGAACAATTTCTAAATATGCTCTAAATAAGATCAAATACTTGTGTTCATGTTATCTTGAATTAATCAAACTAGTCATTTAAAACCGGATAAAAAATCAACAGGAATTGATTTTTGTCTTGTTTTAGATAACACGTTTAATGTGTGCAATACAACATGAACACTCATGTAAGATTCTCTAGTTTCAGTTTGAGTACAAACTCAGTAGTGTATGAGCTCAAGTCTCATAAGTCTGAGTCTAGGAGCCGTATTCTTGGTTTTATCTTACATATGGAAAGTAACATAATTTTGATTGGCTAACCATTTCGTTTGACCAATCATGACTTGGTTTACTATCTATTTTTTTCAAAAATGTTTTTTACCCTTTGAAAAAAATCCTGTTATTTGAGCCACATTTATTTTGTGACCATTAAATGCTTCCATAAGGCAAAGGTCTCACAATTTTGTCGTCTCGTATAAAATGGCCGGTATTTGTGAAAGGGAGAAAGTAGATTTATAAAATACAATGGATTGCTGTTTGCACCGTTCATTTATTTGTGACAAACATCAGCCAAGAGAGCTTGAACATTGCACCAAATGGGTTCTTGGTGGGAAATAATCAACTGAACCTTGAAGTATAATGGTCTTTGGACATGCAAAAAAAAAAAGATACCAGTGGCAAAAAGTTTCGAGCCATGTCAGCCTGCGCGGACAGCGCAGGCTGACATGAATCGATACTTTTTGCAGAAGCATTAAACCATCTTGTTTACAGAGTATAACGTAGACTTCAACTATGTTGCACTCTGAGAGATGACATACAAGTTTGTCGTGCGCTGGTGAAGGAACAAAGGAGTATCTCAAAATGCATAGAACTGCTGCCTATATCCTTATGCGCGGTATGCTTTTCTCTTTGCATCTCATTGGCCCCTTACTTAGAAATAAATGAGCCATGTTCTGTGAAAAGGGGGCTTAATGCATCTTCGAAAAGTATCGACCCAGGTCAGCCTGCGCAGTCCGCGCAGGCTGACCTGGGCCGAAAGTTTTCGCTATTGGTCAATTTTTTGTATGTCCAAGGACAAGCCTACCTCACGATTCAGTAAATTATTAAAGAAAAGTGGCTATTATAGATCCATGATTATGCGATGCTTGATTGGTACAATACATCGCGTGGGGAGGGGTGCATCAAGCCCCCTTTTGCCAGAGCATGGCTCAAATCTAGGTGCAAGTGTATGACTGAAGGAGGGATTTTGGAAAAGACTCCCCCCCTTTTTTTTTTTTAAATAAAGTTCAAACCAATACCTTTTATTATGAAAGCAAGACACCAACACCCCCCTACATCGAAAATCAGGCCACCAATGAGGCTTTTATGTCATTCTTTTGAAGTTTTCTGAATTCTATATCTTACCGCAAAATTTGAGCCACGCATACGCACGCACTCGCGCGTTTGTGCTTGTGCGTGCCTGCGCGTGTGTGTGTGACTTTGTGGCTGAAATTTTGCTGTAAAGTATAACGTTAACAAAAGTATTCTCAAGAAAAAAAAAATTGTAGTAACATATGTTTTAAATTCTGTAAACATCCTGACGAAACGTCGACAAAGAATTTTAAGGAAACTTATACGTGTTGTTATAGATTTATTTCCATTCAAGAATGACATTGACAGACTCGAACGCCAAGGCGGCCGAGCCATTTGGGCCCTTATGTATTTATTGTATAGTAAAACTATTAACACCAATTTAGAGTTTGAAAACATTCGGTTTTAATTCCATATCTGTCAACAGAAACAAGAAAAAACAAACAACAGAAACAACGCACAGAAAATACGATAACATTTTCATATATATAGGCCTTACCAGACCAAGGTAACGATCTCGAAATGTCATGAATTAAATGAACACTAATTAATGTGGCACCAACCACAGAGAATATATACATAGAAAACAGTGGACAACTGTTCTGTTATGCTAACGTAATAAATCTTATGTTCTCCAGATCAGCAACGGCAAAAATCATTCGAAAAATACTTGTAAAAGATCTATGAAAAGTATTTTTTTTTTTTTGTTTACAACAGGAAGCATAACATAAATAATATTTATATGAATCGCGAAGAAATGTCATGGAGCAAATGATCACCACCTTGTGTGGCACCAAAATGTCATTAAGCGAATGAACGCTATTTCATGTGTCACAAACCATGAATAAAATATGAGCCGTGCTCTGTGAAAAGGGGGCTTAATGCATCTCCGCGATGCATGATACCAAGAAAGCAATCGCATACTTATAGATCCATAATAGCCACTTTTTTTAATAACCAACTGAATTAGGTGGTAGAATGGTCCCTTGGCACGTAGAAAATCGACCAACCACAAAAAGTTTCGGCCCAGGTCAGCCTGCGTCAACTGCGCAGGCTGACCTGGGTCGAAACTTCTTGTAGATGCATTAAGCCCCCTTTTCACAGAGCATGGCTCATATGTATGTACGAGTCATGGTCTGTGAAAAGGTAATTAAATGTGTCTGCACAGAGTACCGACCCACGTCAGCCTGTGCAGTCCGCGTAGGCTGATCTGGGTCGAAACTTTTTGCTATTGATAAATTTTCTGTATATGACATGACCGTTCTCGCCAATGATTCTGTCGGTTTCAAGACAAAAAGAATTCATGATAATAGAACGACTTGCTTGGTATTATGTATTACGAATATTCATGACCATCCCACTCATTTCCTGGAGCGTCCCTCGTATAAACAATATGGTTCTCGGTCTTGCAGAGGACATTTTATTTCGATCTCTTTGATTCTCACCCCATCAACTGTTAACTCTTACCCCTTAAATTATTTCTATCCAGTTGTAAAAATCCACGTAATGAAACTTTAAAGTTTTTTTTTCCTTCCTGTAGGCCCTACAAGATAATCTCAGAAGTATCGGACAGGGTAGATTCTAGATCAGACTGCACACTCTGCAGATTTTGATCTACAGTGCCCGCAAGCGTCCTACAGTGTCCGCAAAAGCGCTTTCAGTCTTGCTTAGCAGGACTAAAAAAACAAAGAATATCTTTCAAAATAGATAGATGGCGTTAAGAGGTAGCGAAGTATGAATATTGAAACTCTTGTATGCTTCACAATGAAAAGAAACAAAATATTATTGATGTCATAAAATGTGCCCACCGATCTGCCTTCAAGGGCCCGCCGAATAAACACGTCCACAATTTTTGCCAATCACAAATTACTGGTTATTCATTCGTGTATCTGGAACCCAATAAGTAGGTCAAAAGTCAGCTTATTCAGCTACGCCGAAAAAACGACAACTCTTAACTCTTTACCAAAAGACAAAATTTCAGACTAGTCCAAATTGAGAGCATTTGCAGACGATAACATAAATGTGATTGAAAAACTGAAATTTGTTTTGGGAAAGGTAGAAAACATTGTGGGAAAAGGAGAAAATGCTGGTTACCAGCATTTTCTCCTTTTCCCACAATGTTTTCAAAAGGCTTCTTTTTCAGGGTCGTTAAAAGTCGGGATTGTGTGGTAAAGGGTTAAGTACAATGGTAGTTGATTTCCATGAGACCAGGGATCATATATATACTGTGTATATAAGATCCCTGATGAGACAAGACCGACAAATACTGCCGAAGCGCTGGAGCACTAAATACAGACAAATAGACTGTGGCATCCGTAATGATAATAAATTTGAGCCATGCTCTGGCAAAAGGGGGCTTAATGCACCTCCGTAATGCATTATACCATGCAAGTCATCTTATGCTTATGAATCGATTATATCCAATTTCTCTAACAAATGAATGGATCATCGGGTAGAATGGTCCTTAGACATGCAGAAAATTGACCAAAAGCTAAAAGTTTCGGCCTAGGTCAGCCTGCGCGGACTGAGCAGGCTGACCTGAATCGATACTTTTTGCAGATGCATTAAGCCCCCCTTTTCACAGAGTATGGTTCATTTATATACTTCAGCCTAAGCTGTCCATCGTAAGGATTCAACCCTGTATCAAACACTGATCCCGACCCCGAAGAAGAAAGCCCTTAAAAACATTGTGTGAAAAGGAGAAAATGCTGGAAACCAATATATTCCCATTGCCTATAATGTTTTTAACATTTCTAACACAAATTCTAGCATTTTACCCACAGTAAATTTGCTGTCTGCAAATGATCCATACTCTGTAAAAAGGGGGCTTAATGCATCTGCGAAAAGTATCGATTCAGGTCAGCCTGCGCAGTCCGCGCAGGTTGACCTGGGTCGAAACTTTTCGCTATAGGTCAATTTTCTGTACTTTTAGGACCATCCTACCCCATTATTCAGTCAGTTGTTAAAAGAAAAAAAGTGTCTATTATGGATCTCTGATTGCTTGATTGGTACAATGCATCACGGAGTTGCATTAAGCCCCCTTTAACCAGAGCACTGCTCATATGCTTTCGAAATGGACAAGTCTAAGATCTTGTCCTTTGGTAATTCATTACAAAACATAGTCGTGTTTCAGTAGATTAACTCTTTCCCAAACGACAAAATTTTCGACCGGTCCAAATTGAAAGCATTAGCAGACGGCAAACATAAATTTGACTAACTGAAAACTGAAATTTCTTTTTGGCTGAGTAGAAAACGTTGTGGCAAAAGGAGAAAATGCTGCTTACCAGCATTTTCTCCTTTTGCCACAACGTTTTCAAAGGGCTTTATCTCCTAGAAGTTAAAAGTCGGGATTGTTTGGTAAAGGGTTAACTCTTTGCCAAAACGACAATATTTCGGACTAGACCATATTGAAAGCATTTGGAGACGACAATAAATGTAGTTCAAATGATGACTTCTGTCTAAGATAGGGTAGAAAACCTTGTGGGAAAAGAAGAATATGCTGATTATCAACATTTTTCCGTTTCTCACAATGTTTTCAAAGGCCTTCTTCCTTACAGGGCCATTTGGGATTTTGTTTTTGTAAAGGGTTGAATCATTTTTTTTTTCTGAGTTAAGCCCTGGCTTTTCTCTTTACATCTGGGTGTAAAAGCTCGGATTTATTTGTTGATCCGGAATGTGAAAAAATAGTTCTGCCTGGTATGGAGGATTTTGTGTTTGCGTAAATGCAAGTGTAACTGGTCCTTGTATCCTTCCGCTGAACCAGTGCTTCGGTCTTTACTTCCGGTAAATGTGTGAACGAAGAAGAACTATTTGAATTAAGTAGCTTTGTCTCTGAAAGAAGTCTTGCTACTTGTGCGTATGGTGACAAATTACTCCGCGCACTTTGACTCCTTTGACGCGAATCTGATTTAGCAGACGAAGTGTTACTTCTGTCTTTGTGTCCATGAACAAATGGAAAGCCTATTCTCACTGTGGCATCTGGAATACTCTCCAAGGAATAGTTTCTCGTGACAGGCGCTGACTTTGTCTGGTGCCACCTTTTACTCTCATGATAGTAACTTCCAACGCTATGAATCGGATACACAAAATAATCTTGAACACTGTCGGATTCTGACCTGCTTCTGACTTTAGTCGCCGAATTTCGGACTCTCATCGAATGTGAAGAACGAGTACCCCGAACACTAACATAGTCTTTAGTACCAATGAAATTTCGTTCAAGTTTGTGCACGGGTATCATAGCAACTGGAGATACCGGCGACATTGTCTCATAGCCTTCGTCCTGACCGAACACGTGACTGATGTCGTCATGGAATTCATCGTTACATTCGGAATGACTTTCGGATGCCATGGTAACTTCACTTTCGTCCTCAAATTTACTCGTAATAGTAGTACCTGTATGGGCACCGTGCTCTCGTTTGTTTCTTGACGGATGCCTCGACTCATTCTCTAAACAAGACCCAGACAACCTACTTTCACTGTTCAACTCCGATTTCTGTTCATAAGGATTTTTCAATAAACAGACATCCTCCTCTGGATCGTAAAATATATCTTCATCCATTTCCTCTTCCGGGGTAGGTGTTGGGGTCGGGGGTCGGGGTCTTCGTAACCTGATTTCGCGTTCCTTGGGTTTCACAAATGGAAATAAATTATTGGTTTTGAAATCGATCACCTCGACAATATCATCCATACCGTTGTCGAAGGCAATGTCACGTGCTGTATAGGTGAATACTGTCATCTCGTCAGCATTAGATCTCTCCTGGAAATTAAATCAGAGTCTTTATTCACACAAAAAGTCTTTATTGGGTGCATTCACCAATTATTCTGAATACTGCTTTTTACCCTTTACCGCACAATGAAGCCTTTTAACGACCCTGGGAAAGAAGCCTTATGAAAACATTGTGGGAAAAGGAGAAATGCTGGTAACCAGCATTTTCTCCTTTTCCCGCAATGTTTTCTACCCTACCAAAGAAAAAATGAACCATTTGAGCCACACTGAAATTGTCTTCTGCAAATGCTTTCAGTTCAGACAAGGCTAAAATTTTGTCTTCTGGGAAAGGGTTAATACTGCTTTAATTCTGAATTTCATAGCTAGCAATTTTGTTTGCTGGAGCAGAGTTGTTAAATATGTCCCAGTGAATTATGGAATATTAATTCATGCTTTTCTGTAGTTTATGGGGTAATTATGGGGGTTTATGTTTTGATAATCTCACCGTTTCGACCAGCAAATTTACCGATTAATAAACTCATTGGAACGGAAATACGTAAGTCCCAACAAGAAAGGGGTTAGAAACATGAATTAAATAGAATACTAGTAATTTTTTTTTTTTGGTGAAAGATTGAACTTTATTTTATCGCGTGAAAATATTACCGATGATGTTCACTCGATGAAATAAATTTCGGTCCTTCACCGTAAAAAAATAAATATCCTCTATTAAACGTCTCAGTCGATTCTTAAAAATGCTTATACATAAAAATCAAGAAACTGATCACGAAAAATCATAGTGCCATATTTGCTAACTGTTGTCATTTGATCTGCTATTGTAAACTCAACCCTTTAATCCCGAGTTTCAACGACAGTGAGGTAGAAGGGGTTTGAAGACATTGTGGGAAAAGGAGAAAATGCTTGTAACCAGCAACTTTTCCTCTTCCAAGACGAACCCCGTCATTTTAGCTACGTTGAATTGTCGTCAGGTAACTGCTCTCATTTTGGGCAGTTTTAAAGTTTTGTTTTCTTGTTGTCGGGTAAAGAGCTATTTAAAACAACTATCATATCTTCTAATGTCAGATTAACTTGAAAATTAAAACAGGATATGTCTGTGACGCTCCATACAAACAGAGAAAACCATACCATTAGTTTGCCTGTATACGATAAGTCAATTCCATTGTCAATTAGAAACTCTGCCATGCTCTCTTGGTCTGCCCTGAGAGCTATCATCAGTAGATTCTCCCCATACTAGAAAACAGAAAAAAAACCAAGAATAATAAAAAGATCAAGATCAATTAATAAAATAACACAAGAGTCTTCTTCCCTAACAAAAAGTGGCATTGTGAAATGTTTTTGTTTTTAAACCTTTGTCCTGCTAAATAGGTCATACGAAACTTTCAAGCGGATAGTAAGAACCCCAATAATGTTATTTCAAACTTATTTTTTGGATAAATGTATCTCTTTACTGGACAGTGTAGGTCCAAGATCAGACTGCACGTTCTGTGCAGTCTGATCTTGGATCTACACTGTCCTCTAAAGGTCAGTGAGTCGCGCTTAGCAGCTTAACGCTTTACCACACGATAAAATTTTAGACTGGTTCAAATTGAAAGCATTTGCAGACGACAATTCAAATGTGGTTCAAATAGTGGAATTTGTCTTTGATAGGGTAGAAAACATTGTGGGAAAAGGAGAAAATGCTGGTTACCAGCATTTTCTCCTTTTCCCACAATGTTTTCAAAAGCCTCCTTTCCCAGGGTCGTTAAAACTCGGGATTGTGTGGTAAAGGGTTCAGGCTTAAATGTTCCTGTCAATAAAAAAATCTGCAGTGCTCTCCTGGTCTACAATATGAGTGAATTCTCGATTGATTATGAACGATAACTCGATCATACACCAGTACAAATTATTGTTACAAGGTTACCTCCCTTAATAAGACTTACATAGTTGTTCGATTAGTTGTATGGTGTTTAACGCCGTTTTCAACATTATGTCAGTTATATCGCGGCGGCCAGTGCACCTATCCATGCTTTCGTGGAAAATCTTTTACCAGTACTACACACAATATTCTTTCCAATCCACTGGCTGCTTTCCCACATAACCATCGTCGAAACAATGGTCAGCGGTGAGAGAGGAATGAATCCTGTCGCAATGACTATCATCAATCCTCGGAAAGAAATTGGCCGAGTCGAGGATCGAACCAACGACCTCCTGTTCTCAAGTCCTGTACGCTACCGACTGAGCTACGGTGGCTCGGCAAAGACTTACATAGACTGCATGGATAAATGCCCCATACAGGGTTGCCTTGGTCCAGGCGGTAATAAATTTTCAATCACTCCTTGTCGCGGTCTTCTTTAACGATTTATATCTGTGAACCATGCTCTGGCAAAAGGGGGCTTCATGCTTCTCCGTGATGCATGATATCAAGCAAGTCATCACATAATTAGGGACCTATTAAATTTTACATGTCTAACGACCGACTGTATCGTAACTTAGACTGGTCCTCTGTCATACAGAAAATTGACCAATAGCGAAAAGTTGCACAGGTTGACTTGGGTCGATACTTTTGCAGATATATTAAGCCCCCTTTTCTTAGAGCATGATTCATATCTATGGCAATGACCTAGCAATCGGTTCCTTAATTATATCATCATTTTTGACAAAAAGAGGTCCGAACACATTAAAAAAAAAAAGATCGTACAGGAACACAGGCAAACTGCAGGACAAAATAAATACTGAAATAGCTTAACCGCTCAGTTATGAAAGAAAATTTGAATTTACTCATAATTTGCGACAGGCGGCATTTGCACGTCTTCGAAAACACTGAAACAAAAAAGAGAATTACTTTGATCTTGGTCTACATGGTCCACAATAGCTCTTCGTGTTATCCAATGACGGAATGTTGGTCAGCTAAGGACAAAAAATTGTAAATTTCTAGGGCATTACAAGCCAACTTTGGAGGAAGCTGAGGAATTACTATTGATTAATTGATTGTGTGGCGTTTAACGCCGTTTTCAACATCACTTCAGTTATATCGCGGCGGCCAGTGCACCTATACATGCTTTCCTGGTGCTTCCTTTTACCAGTACTACGCACAATATTCTTTCCAAGCCACTGGCTGCTTTCCCACATAACTATCGTAGAAACAATGGTCAGCGGTGAGAGAGGAATAAATCCTCTTGTAATGGCTATCATCGGTCTTTGGGAAGAAACTGGTCGAGCCGGGGATCGAACCAGCAACCACCTCTTCTCATGTCCTGTACGCTACCGACTGAGCTACCGGGGCTTGGCGAGGAATGACTAATCAGCTGTACGTACCCACACCAAGTCCAAATCGGCGTGTCGCTTTTCTAACAGTAGTTCTACCTTGTCGATATCACCCTGTCGTACTGCTTTCACAATAGCCTGGTAAATGAATAAAGAAAATTAGAGACAAGGGTTTATTAGTACCACTTTTGTAATAAAACGACGATTTCGTAATAAAAAAAATCAAACTCTCTGGTATCCTTTAATGTTCGTCGAAAGAGAAATAATTGTATGGATTTTATCTTTAACCCTTTCAGCGCCATAGGCGAAAACAGGGACTTTTGCGGACGGCATAGATCAAGATCAGACTGCACAGAACGTGCAGTCTGATCTTTGATCTATGCCCTCCGCTTGTTTGGTCAAGCCTATTTGATAACAATCTTCCAGAGACTCAGTGGATTGTATTTACAGCCGTGAAAAGAGGCCAAGTTTGTTTATTTTGGCGCCGAAAGAGTTAAAAATAAAAATAAACTTGAACACAATTTTAAAAGACAAATTCAATCATTTTAGCCAAGTCTTATTTGTCGTTGGCAAAGAGGGCTCTACTCTCAATCTGGATAAGACTAAAGTCTTGTCATCTGGTAAAGAATTCAAATATCTTGGACCATACAGTTTGATAAGCCCATTAGGCCATGCGCAGACTACGCAAAGACAAATCAAATTTTGCTAGTGACTGTGACTAAGAAGAAATTGTTTAATGGAAGACAAAAATGATTTTTGATTTGAGCCGTGCCCTGGCAAAAAGGAGTTTAATGCATCTCCGTGATGCATGATAACAAGCAAGTCATGACATAATAATGGACCCATAAAATCCATTCTGTCTCGGTTATGCAGAAAATTTATCAAAAGCAAGGCTGACATGGGTAAATATTTCTTGCGGTTGCATTAAACCTCATTTTCACACAGCATGGCTCTAATTTTTTTTAAGATTGATTTTGAAAATATTCAGACAAAAAAAGCACTAGAGAGTACACTATGACACACCTTTTTCTCTTTAAAAGTCATCTCACAGCAATCTATTTCGTCATCAAGTTCGTCGGCAGAACTGTCCGAATCGTATACCTGAAGTAAATGGTAGATAAAATACATGCAGTTGAAACTTGGAACAGCAAATACAACCATTTTCCACGCAATCCCGATCTTTAAGGACCCTGAGACTTGAAAAATGCTTTTGAAAACATTGTGGGAAAAGGAGAAAATGCTGGTAACCAGCTTTTTCTTCCTTTTCCACAATGTTTTTTACCCTTCTCGAAACTAATTTCAATTTCTGAGTCATTTTTATTTTGTCATCTGCAACTGCTTTGAGTTTGGACAAGTCTAATAAAATCTGTTAAGTGCTTTGAGTTTGGACAAGTCTAATAAAATTTGTTAAGTGGGTTTTGCGGACAGTGTAGATCAAGATCAAATTGCAGAGAATGTTCATTATTCACCAACAACTTTTGATATTGTTTTAATTCTAAATTCCAAGGTTAACCATCTGACTGACTGACATGTTTTGTCTCAGCCAATTTGAGGGCTTAGCACCAGAATTTATTCTTAAAATAAGAACTGATACTATACATAGTAAAATTAGTGTTGCACCCCCTGTGTTCCTTACCGGGTTTGATTTTCTGACGTGAATGAGATAAAACTGGGTCGAAATTAGAATTCGGCTACTGCATACACCAACAGACTCGTCTTTTGCCTATAAAATGAACTGAACTGAGGTATCCCTTGACCTCATGGTAAGTGGGAATCTTTTGCCTAGATGTTGCTTTCAAATTTAAGAAAAACGAGAAGCGTTTAAGTTTGGTTAAAACAGGGAATTTAATGTCGAAACAAAACTTACGACAGGTTGAAAGTGACCTGCAGAGAATGGACACACAAAATCAGGCAATATTGCGTACTTCCGCCCGGGGCATGCAAAACAGCTTGCAGTCTTTGTCTCACACCTCTCACGAGAGATTGAAACAGCTCGATCAGTAGCTGCTGCCATGAGGTTAAAGGATACCTCAGTTCATTCCATTTCAGAGACAACAGACTTGTTTGTTCTTGTATACAGCAGCCAGATTCTAATTTCCAACCCAATTTTATCTCATTCACGCCAGAAAATTAAACACGTTAAAAACACAGGGGGTGCAACACTAATTACTATGTATATAATGGTTGGTGTATACATATTTGATCCTGCATCAACACTAAATTGCCTTCTTAGTCCAGTTCTAGATTAGGGATGTAACACAATTTGGTTTAACCAATCAGAAATTGTGATACTTTCAAATTTAGAAAATTCGTCAGAATTAGACAGTTTTATCAAGAACGTTTGTAAGTACAGGCCTCGATTGTATTTCGATTGACCAAGAATCATTGCAAATAGCGAACTGAGTACAATGTTCCAACATTGCTTTCTAAGTTTTTTTTTGTCCAGTTTTGCAGGGAAGTGAAAGTCGTATTAAACTTGCTATAGAGTATTAATACGATTAAGTATTTAACCCTTTCCCAAACAACAAATTTTGGACTGGTCCAAATTGAAAGAGTTTGCAGACGACAATTTTAAATATGATGAAAATGGCAGAAAGGCAATTTCTCCTTTTCCCACAGTGTTTTCAAAAGACTTGTACTGCAGACATGTGAAAACCAGGCCTTGTTTGGGAAAGGGTTAACTGTTTACCAAACGACAAAATGTTGGACTGGACCAGATTGAAAGCATTTGCAGACGACAAATCAGATGTAACTAAAATGGTGATTTCTGTCTTTGATAGGGTAGAAAACATTGTGGGAAAAGGAGAAAATGCTGGTTACCAGCATTTTCTCCTTTTCCCACAATGTTTTCAAATGCCTTCTCTGTCAAGGTCGTTAAAAGTCGGGATTGTGTGGTAAAGGGTTTTTACCACACAATCCCAAGCTTTTGATAAACTGACAGAGACAGCTTTTGAAAATATATCAGGAAAAGGAGAAAATGCTGGTAATCAGCATTTTCTCCCTTTTCCCACAATGTGTTCTAACATTAAAAAAAAGTTCGAATCCCTCATTTACTTTATCGTCTGTAAATGCTTTCAGTTGGGACAAGTTTAAGATTCTGTCGTCTGAGAAAGAATTAAGCCGACATGATCTTTATATCAAAGCCGATTAATTGTTGAGTATATAAATTAACCCTTTTTCACATATAGTAGATTTTTCACCTCAACATTATTTTTTTCCCGTAAATTTGGTGTCAGGATGAACAATGTCCTCATCTACCGCAGCGTCTAAACCTCTCTACAAAGCTACAAAATTTGAGACCTATCCAAAATCAAAACATTTACAGACGACAGATTCATTGTTACTCAAAATATGATTTTTCTTTTTCAAGTGGTAGAAAACATTATGGAAAAAGAAGAAAATGGTGGTTATTAGCATGTTCTCCTTTTCCAACAACGTTTTCAAAAGGCTTTCTACTTTAGGGTTGTTAAATGCCGGGATTGTTTGGCAAAGAGTTAACCCTTTACCAAACAACAAAATTTGAAACTTGTGGTTGACAAAGTACAGTAAATACTACCCAAATGACTGGATTTTTTTTTCAAGGGTAGAAAACATTGTGAAATGGGGGAGGGAATTCAAGTTACCAGTACTTTATCCTTTTTCCACAATTTATGAAAAAGGCTCCTTCTTCAGGCTTGTTAACCTAATACCACACAATTCCCAGTTTAATGGTCCATGGAAAGGAATGCACTTGAAAAATATTGTTGGTAAAGGAGAAAATGGTGGTTCCAGACAATGTCATAAGTGAAAGCATTTGCAAATGACAAATCAAATGCGGCTCCAACAAAGGGATTTGTCTTTGAAAGGCTGGATAACATCGTTGGTAAAGATACCGGCATTATCTCCTTTCCCCACAAAGTTTTTTTACCGTCGGAAATAAATACCCTCACTTAACCCTATACCACACAATCCCGACTATTAACGACCCTGGAAACGAAGCCTTTTGAAAACCTTGTGGGAAAAGGAGAACATGCTGGTAGCCAGCATTTTCTCCTTTTCCCACAATGTTTTCTACCCTTTCCAAAACAAATTTCAGTTTTTGAGTTTCTTTCATTTTGTCATCTGCAAATGCTTTCAATTTGGACTAATCTAAAATTTTATTGTTTGGTAAAGAGTTAAGCCACATTAGAATTTTCTTCCGCACACGCTTTCAAGTAGGACAGGAGTAAAACTTTGTTGCTTGGTGCAGAGTTACAACATGGGATTGTCTGGTAAATGGTTAACCCTTTCCCAAACAAGCCCTGGTTTTCACGTGTCTGCAGTACAAGTCTTTTGAAAACACGGTGGGAAAAGGAGAAATTGCTCGTAACGAGCAATTTCTCCTTTTCCCACAGTGTTTTCTACCCTTTAGGAGAACTTTCTGCCATTTTCATCAAATTTAAAATTGTCGTCTGCAAACTCTTTCAATCTGGACCAGTCTAAAATTTATCGTTTGGTAAATGGTTAATGAAGGACATCTATTGTTTTAAGGCCGTAAACGTGTCTGCAAAACCAAAACAAGCTAGCAGAATCATAGGCTGTATCTGGTACCGATCGAAATTGATTTGTTAACCCTTTCCCAAACGATGAATTTTAGACTGGTCCAAATTGAAAGAGTTTGCAGACGACAATTTTAAATTTGATGAAAATGACAGAATGTTCTCTGAAAGGGTAGAAAACACTGTGGAAAAAGGAGAAATTTCTCGTTACGAGCAATTTCTCCTTTTCCCACAGTGTTTTGAAAAGACTTGTACTGCAGACACGTGAAAACCAGGGCTTGTTTGGGAAAGGGTTAAACTCATTACCATGCAATCCCGAGTTTTGACCCTGTCGAAAGAGGCTTTTAAAACGTGGAAAAAGGAGAAAATGCTGGTCACAATTAGCCGCATTTTCTCTCTTTTGCAAAATGTTTCTTTCTCTTTCACAGCCAACTCTCATAATGCTGGTAAACGGCATTTTCTCCTTTTCCCAAAAAGTGTTCTAGAGAAAAAATCTCATCACTTGGGGCACACTTTCTTTGCCGTCTGCAAGTGCTTTGAATTTGAACACGTCTAAAATCTCGTTTGGTAAACACTTAAACTCATTTGCAGACCCAAATTACATGTGGCTAAAATACTGGAATCTGTCTGTGAGAGAGTAGAAAACATTGTGGGGAAAGGAGAAAATGCTGGTTTACCAGCATTATGAGAGTTGGTTGTTAAAGAGAAGGAAACATTTTGCAAAAGAGAGAAAATGCACCTAATTTTGACCAGCATTTTCTCCTTTTCCCACGTTTTAAAAGCCTCTTTCGGCAGGATCGTCAAAACTCGAATGTTTTCAGATACTGTGTTCCTTGGGGTGGTGAAATCACGGGAAATGTTTGGTAAAGGGTTAAATCGTATTACATTTGATTTATTGCTTTGATCTATCGCTATAGAAAACGTATTAATCATTGGCTTAATTTTTGGCTGATTAACTCTTCACCAGGCGACAAAAATCTCGACTTGCTTAACCCGTTCCCAAACGACAAATTTTGGACTGGTCCAAACTGAAAGAGTTTGCAGACGACAATTTCAAATTTGATGAAAATGGCAGAAAGGTCTCAAAAAGGGTAGAAAACACTGTGGGAAAAAGGAGAAATTGCTCGTTACGAGCAATTTCTCCTTTTCCCACCATGTTTTTAAAAGACTTGTACTGCAGACACGTGAAAACCAGGGCTTGTTTGGGAAAGGGTTAAATTCAAAGCAATTGCAGACGACAAATAAAATGTGGCTAAAAAAGAAAATTAAAAGAAATTGCATTTAAAAGGTGGGAAACATTGTTGAAAAGGGAGAAAAAAAAAGCTGGTAACTTGCACCTCTTCCTTTCCCTCACACTTTTTTTTTCTCTCTCTCTTTTTTAAAAGCCTTTTTCGCTGGAGTCGTTTAAACACAGGGTTGGTATGTAGAGTTAATCCCCTCAATCGCCATCGGTGGCGAAATAAGGTAACATTCAAGGACGGTGTAGATCAAGATCAGACTGTACAGAACGTGCAGTCTGATCTTAGATCTACACCGTCCGCTTTTCGATTCTAAGCTGTAGTCGATTTTTTTTGTTTTCGTTCGACAAAGAAATACATGAGCCGTGCTCTGTGAAAAGGGGACTTAATGCATTTGCAAAAAGTATCGGTCCAGGTCAGCCTGCGCGGACTGCGCAGGCTGACCTGGGCCGAAACTTTTTGCTTTTGGTCAATTTTCTGCATGTCCAAGGACTAGCATATGTCATGGTTCAGTAGGTTGTTATAAAAATCGGATTTTAGAGATGTTTACTGCTGTGATGACTTGCTTGGTGTCATGCGTCACGGAGATGCATTAAGCCCCCTTTTGCCGGAGCATGGCTCATATATTTTTTTTTTACCCAGAACAAAAGCTTGATAGGCTTACTTGGTACCCGGACAGAGTTGATGATCCATTGATTGGTAATTGATTAATTTTTGACATTAAACTAGTTTCTCTCGTGTACAATTATTTTGTACTATTTTGTATTATTTACTAGTCCTTTACCACACAATCCCGACTTTTAACGACCCCGAGAAAGAAACCTTTTGAAAATATTGTGGGAAAAGGAGAAAATGCTGGTAACCAGCATTTTCTCCTTTTTCCACAACGTTTTCCACCCTTCCAATTTTTCAGTGGCATTTATTTTGTCGTCTGCAAATGCTTTCAATCTGGACTAACCTAAAATTTTGTCGTTTGGTAAAGAATTAATCCTTAACAAAAATGCCTTTTTGCTATACTAAAGAAAAGAGGCTTGAGAATTTATTGGAAAAGGAGGAAATTCCGGGTAAACCCCAATTCTTGGACTCATTCATACAATGAGCATGAAATCATTTCCAGATGAAAAATCAAACATAGCTTGAATGATGGGATTTGACTTTGAAGGATAGAAAACATTGTGGGGGAAGGGAGAACACGCCGGTAACCAGCATTTTCCTCTTATTCCACAATGTTTTCTATCCTTTCAAAGATAGACCCAATCATTTTGTCGGATGAGAAAGGTTTCGAATTCGAACAAGATTGCTATTTTGTTGTCAAGTCAAAAGTCAAAATCTACTGAATCATTCTAACTCTTTACCAAACGACACAATTTTAGACCAGTCCAAATTGAAAGCATTTGCAGACGACAGATTAAATGTGACTTAAAAATCGAAACTTGTTATGGGACGGATAGAAAACAATGTGGGAAAAGGAGAAAATGCTGGTTACCAGCATTTTCTCCTTTTCCCACAATGTTTTCAAAAGGCTTCCTTTTATGTGGTAAAGGGTTAAATAGTTAAAGTAAAGTTGAAACTGATTTACAGAGTATTTCAAGGATAAAACAGGGATCAGAGACGCCCGGACTGGCAGACTGGTCTTGCTCTCTATTCTATTTGCAAGGGGAATCCAAAGTCGTGTGTTTGTAGAACGCGGGTAAAGGAAAGCCAACGACCGGACAGCGAGATAATTGTCAGGCTGCGGCGTCAGCATCAATAATCAGATTCAAATAACAGCACTTCCGTCTGAAAATAATTACGTCGATATCTAACCTTTCCTGTCTGTAAATATCTATAACATTACACTTTTGTTTTTAAATTCGTCACTCATGTAACGATCAGTCAAGAAATAGATGTATGTCACTATCTACTTCGCACTCGTCACAACTCGGCCGATTTCGTACCTACGTCTAATTTGATCACCGGATCACCCTAGGTATGCCGAATGATCTATTTCGGTGTCGTCCGTGGGAAATTTACAGAAGTCAAATTTTGCGCGACTGTAGTCAGTAAAATATAAATCACTATCTAACGTTGTCAACTCCCTGAGATATTCATAACAGTCGAGGTCTGATTTATTTCGTTTGAATGGGATTTTGACCCTTAGACTGCTACGCGCGATCTCAAAGACCTTTTGCGGACAGTGTAGATCAAGATCAGACTGCACAGAACGTGCAGTCTGATCTTGAATTTACACTGTCCGATAAGGAAATATTTTTCTCCAAGAAATAAATTTGAAATAACATTAGTCGGGTTTTTACTAGACTATCGGCTTGAAAGTTTTATTTAACCTATTTAGCCAGATAGGGTTACGTGTTAACTCTTTACCAAACGACACAATTTTAGACTTGTCCAAATTGAAAGCATTTGCAGACGACTATATAAATGTGACTCAAAAATTGAAATTTGTTTAGGGAAGGGTAGAAAACATTGTGGGAAAAGGAGAAAATGCTGTTACCAGCATTTTCTCCTTTTCCCACAATGTTTTGAAAAGGCTTCCTTCTCAGGGTCGTTAAAAGTCGGGATCGTGTGGTACAGAGTTAACTCGAAGAATTTGTTCTAAAACGTGAACACTTTTTTCGGCTGTGTTTTGACAAATTTGGAATTTGCAATGATTTGCCAGTCGTCAAGGACAGGATAATTCTATATTGATTATAATCTGTCTATGGCTAATGACTTTGTCTTTTGGTCCACTTTGCTCCCGCCCCCACGAAGCTAGCTACATTTTTCGCTATAACCGATGATTTTCCCAAACACTAGGAAGAAAGCTTTAGGAAACATTGTAGGAAAAGACGAAAAGTAGGGATGAAAAGCACTTTTCTCCTTTTCCCACGAATTTTTCTATCCTTTTTCGAGACGAATCCCACTGTATGAGTCATATTTTATTTGTCATTTTCAAAATGCTTTCAAAAGAGAGAAAAAGTTTCTGTGCGAGTGCACATTGACATTCAAGGCTGTAGCCTACAATCAGCAGGGTACGTATTCACCAACCATTGAGTCAAAAGACATACATATTTAGATGTTTAACACACATAGCTCGAAGTGGACACGATTGACAGCGATTATAAGGCTTGACTAAGCTGGCAGACTGTGTAGATTCAGGATCATACTGCACGTTTTGTGCAGTCTGATCTCAATCTATGCCGTCCGCCTGTTGCACTGAAAGGGTAACAAATGGCCGATATAGATCGAAGATAAAACTGCACGTTCTGTGCAGCCTGATCTTGGATCTTTGCTGTTCGCATAAACCCCTGTTTTCGCCCAGGACCCTGAGACAGTCAGTTAACTCTTTCCCAAACGACAAAAAATTACATTCATCCAAATTCAAAGCACTTGCAGACGACAAGTCACACATGGCTAAAAGGAAGGTTTTTGTATTTGACGAGGGTAGAAAACACTGAAGTAAAAGGAGAAGACGCTGGTTAACAGCATTTTCCCCATTTCCGACAGTGTTTAAGTTATTTCCCTCAGAGTTGGGATCCCCGGCTCGGCCAATTTCTTTCCGAGGATTGATGATAGTCATTGCGACAGGATTCATTCCTCTCTCACCGCTGACCATTGTTTCGACAATGGCTATGTGGGAAAGCAGCCAGTGGCCTGGAAAGAATATTGTGCGGAGTACTGGTGAAAGAAATTCCAGGAAAGCATGAATAGGTGCACTGGCCGCCGCGATATAACTGAAATAATGTTGAAAACGGCGTTAAACACCATACAATCAATCATACAACCAATCAGAGTTGGGACTCTCGGACTCGAATTGTGGTAGAGGGTTAACTCTTTACCACAAAATCCCGAGTTTTAATGACCCTGGACAAGTAGGCTTTTGAAAACATTGTGGGAAAAGGAGAAAATGCTGGTAACCAGCATTTTCTCCTTTTCCCACAATGTTTTCTTCCCTTTCACAGACAATTCTTACCATATGAGCCATATCTGATTTGTCGTCTGCAAGGGCTTTCAATTTGGACACACACACACACACACACACACACACACACACACAGAGATATGTGTGTGTGTGTGTGTGTGTGTGTGTGTGTGTGTACAAAATAACATACAGAAGATATAACAAAATAATTGACAAACATACACCCGGCCCCATGGGCCTATAAGTCACTGCCAGTTTCAAATATGTTTACGTATATTTACTCACATGTTGGATAATTGGTCAGATCTGACAAAATTATACACTTCCAGAAATTAGCAGTAGGAAATTTTTTGTCGCTTCTCAAAAGCATGAACAATGAATTTTGCAAGTGAACGAACATGATTCTTCATAAGATATGACAGTTTGTCCAAGGGAGACAAGTGTCCAAAAGGATTTTTGTCAAGTATATCACCAAAAGTCTGGGTTCTTAAGTCCTTGTAAAAATCACATGAAATAGCAAAGTGAATTTCGTTTTCTACATCAGAATTACAACAGTATGTGCAAATTCGGCTTTCAATAGTTTCACCATTAAAATTTTGTTGTGTAGTAAAGGGTTAAACCATATTGTTTAACACGGGATATTTCCGATGAGCTGAATTAGAACCCATTTATTGAAGAAGAGCCGTTACTCATAAAATATAAAAGTTTCTAAAACCCACAATTTGCAGATGTATTTCAAAACTGTGACAAAAAAAACTTTAGACAACACTGTGACAAATTTAAGGAATAAAAAAAATCGTGTTGAGAACTTTATCAACTTGTTGCGATGTTTGGCCCTCGGTCAGAGTCCTAAATTTACCATTGTTGAATTCCATGGATATTTTAGTAAAGTTTTGACCGATAAAGTGTGTATATTGAGAAAAAGACTAACCCTTTACCACACAATCCCATCTCTGAGGAAGGAGGATTTTGAAAACATTGTGGGAAAAGGAGAAAATGCTGGTTACCAGCATTTTCTCCTTTTCTCACAATGTTTTCTATCCTTACAAAGACGACGTCATCTTTAGAGCTACATTTTATTTGTCGTCTGCAAATGCTTTCAATTTAACCCTTTACCACAATAAAGACTTATAACAACCTTGAAAAAGAAGCCTTTTAAAAATATTGTGGGAAATGGAGAAAATGCTGGTAACCAGCATTTTCTCCTTTTCCCACAATATTTTCTACCCTATCAAAGAAAAATCACATTATTTGAGCCATGTTGAAATTGTCGTCTGCAATTGCTTTGGATTAGTCTAAAATTTTGTCGTATGGTAAAGGTTTAATTGAGACTAAAATTTTGTCGTCTGGTAAAGAATTAAAAAGGGTTATATATATTTTATCAGTACTAACTGTCTCTAGATATGAGAACCGTATTGATTATTTGACGTCCAGATATCAATATTTCCCACACCTCTGTCACCGGGCTGTCTTATAATGACTTAACCTTTAACCCTTTCCCAAACAAGCCCTGGTTTTCACGTGTCTGCAGTACAAGTCTTTTCAAAACACAGTGGGAAAAGGAGAAATTGCTCATAACGAGCAATTTCTCCTTTTCCCACAGCGTTTTCTACCCTTTTTGAGACCTTTCTGCCATTTTCATCAAATTTAAAAATTGTCGTCTGCAAACTCTTTCAATTTGGACCAGTCCAAAATTTGTCGTTTGGGAAAGGGTTAATACCCAGACTGATAGATCGATTGGAAGAGAGAGAGAGAGAGAGAGAGAGAGAGAGAGAGACGAAGAGCGTTCATTTGATTGTACAGTGTTTAACTTCGCTTTAAACATTGCATTGATATCAATTATCTCGGCGGACAGTTCACAAAGTTTTCCTTTACCAGTAGTTTGCAAAATATTCTTTCAGAGCCACTGGCTGTTTCCCAGGGTAAACATTGTCGTCGGAAGAATCTTCAGCAGTGAGAGGGGATTTTTTTTCTATCGTAAGGACCATAATAACGATCATCTCTCCTCGGAAAGAATTTGGAGACAGAGAGCAAAAACAAAACATTGTGGGAAAAGGGAAAATACTGGTAACCAGTATTATTTCCTTTTCCAACAATGCTGTCAAAGCTCTCTTCCCCGAAATTCTAAAAGGACGGGTTGAAATAATAGGATTACCTTTTCAGATATTTCTGTTTCCGCATCCAACATTAAATGGTCAGTCTCAGCCTCACCTTCGGCTTCAGCCTGAGCCTCAGTTTTATCTAGATCCTCAGCTCCCTATAGCATTGAAGAAAATTGTTTGTGCGTTTGTTTGCATGGTGTTTAACCCTTTACCACAAAATCCCGACTTTTAATGACCCTGGGAAAGTAGCCTTTTGAAAACATTGTGGGAAAAGGAGAAAATGCTGGTAACCAGCATTTTCTCCTTTTCCCACAATGTTTTCTACCCTTTCCAAAACAAATTTCAAATTCTTAAGTTGCATTTAATTTGTCGTCTGCAAATGCTTTCAATTTGGACAGGTCTAAAATTTTGTTGTGTGGTAAAGAGTTAATGCCGTTTTCAATATCATTTCAGTTATATAATTTACCAGACCTTTGCAAAAGATTTCTAGCCAAGCTGGTGGCTGCTCTGCCACATTACCATCGTCGAAATAATGATCAGGAGTGAGAGAGGAATGAATTCTGTCGCAATGACTATCATCGATCATCAGAAAAAAAAAACCTAGCGGAGCTGGGAGTTGGAACAAGCGAACCCCTGGTTTCAAGCCCTTCATGTTACCGACTGGCACTGAAGAAGAATAGGAATCCTGCGTGGCTCAGTGATAAAGTGTAGAACTTGTAACCTGAGGGCCCAGTGTTCGAGCCTTACTGGAAGCACTGGGGTTGCCGTGGGAGTGTTTTTAAGCCAGAGCGTCACTTAAGAGCCCTAGCCTAGTACTGGTGAAACCCAGGACATTCAGGAATATGTGACCTTTCGCCGTGATATGTCTGAAGTAATGTTGAAAGCAGCGTAAAACACCATTCAGTCAGTGAGTCATTGAAGAGAAGGAAGTTTGTAAAAAAAATTATTGCTATGACATAAGCAGTTGATTTCTCATACGATTCTTTTGTTCTGATTCTAAATTTTAAGACTTTTTTTTTCGACAGAAAAAATGATTTCAAATTGAGTACAGTTGTAAAACACATGACAAACGAATTATGCCATGCTTTGTCAAAAGGGGGTTGAATGCATCTTTGTGATGCATGATAAAAAGCAAGTCATCACATAATTATGGATCCATAAAATCTATTTTGACGAACAGCCGACTATATTATGAGGTACACTGGTCCTTATAGATGCAGAAAATTGACCAATAGCAAAAAGGGTCGACTCATGTCAGCCTGCGCGGACTGCGCAGGCTGACATGGGTCGATACTTTTTGCAGATGCATTAAGCCCCCTTTTTACATACAGATCATAGCTCATTTGTAATTACCTTGTGTTTCGGTGGGGGTGCCTTTTCCCTGTGAGTACCTTGATCATCTTCAGGATGGTTTATCATTAGCTCTGTATCTTCATGGATCGTTTCCAGGAAGTTGTCACTGACCATCGAGATCGTGTTGACTTCCAGTTGGTTGTTGTTCTTGTCATTCACGTCTGTAATCATATAATTATATATGAGCCGTACTCTGTGAAAAGGGGTTCTAATGTATCTAAAGGGAGGTCTAAGGCATCTGCAAAAAGTATCGACCAAGGTCAGCCTGCGCAGTCCGCGCAGGCTGACCTGTGTCGAAACTTTTTTGCTTTTGGTAAATTTTCTGTATGCCCAGGGACCATTCTATATGTAACTCATGATTCAGTCGGTTGTTAGACAAAATGGATTTTATAGATCCATGTAATATGTCTTGCTTGGTGCAATGCATCACGGGGAAGCATTAACCCCCCCCTTTTTTTTTCCAGAGCACGGCTTGAATTATTTGTACATGCAGCATGTCTGGTAGATTGCATTTAGATGCTTAATGGGGCCTATTTATTTTTTTATACCGCAATTGATATTTACTGTAAACAACTGATAAGTACAAGAAGATATATATTTTCCTGCAAACGTATAAACAATGCTATTATATTTAATCAAAAACACTCCAGTCGACCTGAATCACCATCTAAACCCTTCAAAAGATGGCGGTCATTCATGATTTTCTGGCAATTAAAGCTACTGGGGGTGTTGCAGAAAGTAAGTAGTGTTCCATGGAATGATATAGATCTGGCTCTTTAATAGATGCATGTTTTTTTTTTTCTTACATGCAATATGAAAAATATGACCGCGAATTTCTTTCTTTCTGTCCTTCTTTTTTTCCTTTATAAATCTAGATCTACATGCAATGAGTAAATTTGTCCAGTGGCCTAAATGTTTTGTAAAAGTATGTGAACCAATAACCATTACAAATTATTTGACTCTGAACCAAAATGAACAAAACTGTCAGGGAACTGTCTTGATTTTGTTAAGACAATCCGGGACAGTTCACCGTATTTCACATACATGTATACATCTACGACAGAAGTATGCATTCTTTGGCAATGACTTTTGACAACCCCCAAAATTAGCCCATCATTCGAACTATTAGATCTAGATATCTATTCCACAAATTATTTATGTCGCTCGTGTTGAGTCTTTGCCTTTTTCATATAAAAAGGTGCAATTTTCGGCCTCTAAATAACGGGATTGACGTTTTGCAAGTTCTCAATCTATTTTTATTAC
This sequence comes from Tridacna gigas, assembly GCA_945859785.2. NCBI lineage: Eukaryota > Metazoa > Mollusca > Bivalvia > Cardiida > Cardiidae > Tridacna > Tridacna gigas. The sequence goes on from OX244036.2 coordinate 61,401,607, forward strand.
ATCAGATCTGACGTCATCATACTGAGTTGACAAAAATCCTCGTAATCGATGCGTGTTAGTGATCATGTGAAATTCCTACAGGTATTTGCGAAACTCTTGCGCGAAGTCTTAACTCTTTTACTACTAATGACCACTTAAGCAGCTTTTGCGGATGTTGTAGATCAAGATCAAACTGCACAGAACTGCAGTCTGATCTTTGATCTACACCATCCGCTTACCAGTGCTAGATTATGACGCAATTAATCATCAGTAGTAGTGGGAATCTCTTTTCAGACTGCAAAAAGAAATTTCAAGAATTAGTAGCGAAAGAGTTAAAACACCTAAAGAAGCTACGTAACCTAATAAGGAAATTCCATTGAAAAATATTCTTACATTTTTCTTTCTCCTTTACTTATTATTAACCAGCTACAGGCTTACTTAATTTAGCGATAAATCTTTATTTAAAATTCTTTACAAAACGACAAAAATGTAGACTTGTCCAAATTGAAAGCCGTGCAGACGACAATTTAAATTTGCCTCAAGTGATGGAATTTGTCTTTGATATGATAGAGAACATTGTTGGAAAAGAAGAAAATACTGATTACCAGCATTTTATCCTTTTTTCCTCACAAAACATTCAACAAGCTTTCTTTCTCAGGGCCGTTAAATCTCGGGATTGTGTGGTAAAGGATTGAGCTTGGTGGGATTATAGAAATCTGAATAGCCCCTTTTAACCCCTAGATTTCTAAGCGCAACTCACTGACCTTTTGCGGACAGCGTAGATCGAGATCAGACTGCACAGAACGTGCAGTCTGATCTTGGATCTACGCTGTCCGATAAGAAGATGTCTATCCTCCAAAAATACCTCTGAAATAGGAAAATTTGGGTTATTTTATCGACCTGAAAGTTTCATTTCTTTTATGTAGCAGGACGAGGGTTAATAAGATCATTATTTACGTACCTAGATTGCTTTTATCCGGGTCTGACTCAATATCGTCCATATAGTGACTAACGTTTACGTCTTCACCGTTAAACTCGTCATACAACTCGGCTTGTTCACCCATGTCGGGTTTAGATCGTAGTAATTTATCTAGCAAATAACGGTCATATCCGTTCTCATTTCCACCACTGGGTAATTTTCTCGGAATGTTTCTGTTAATAACATTTAATTTGTCTCCAAAATTACCAGGTTTGGTTGTCACATTTAGAGAATCATTCAGATAAATATCACTTATAAGCACAGCTTCTTTTAGAATATTTTCAGCAAGATTATCAGAAAACTGCAGCACAGCTATTGTAGATTCGCCAACGGAATCTAAAGCATTTTTGGCGATATTTTTATCCACTTCTGTATCTTTTATAATCTGACCTTTGACCTGTTCACCTTCCATTTCATCATTAACACCAGTATCTTGTATTTCATTAGTTATATCGATGTCTTTAACTAAGTCCTCATCGTCCGTGTAGATCAGTTCTTCTACCTCCTCTACACTTTCCAAATGTTCTTCTATTTCTTCCGCAATTTCTTCTTCCACTTCCATTTTATCTGCTGTCTGTGTTATCTCTGCTGGGTATTAAGACCTAATTCCTCGTCTTTATATTGCTTTATCCTGTAATATGGCAAGAAATCTGACTATAAATAGATTATCTATCACTTCATACACAAAACATTTCCCTGTGAACCCTTTACCAAACGATCCCGTGTTTTTATCTATCCCTGGGGAAAAGCCTTTTGAAAACATTGTGGGAAAAGGAGAAAATGCTGGTTACCAGCATTTTCTCCTTTTCCCGCAATGTTTTCTAGGTTTTCAAAGGCAGCATCCCACCATTTTCGTAGAACCTAATTTGTCGTCTGCAAATTACTTCAAATTGGACAAGACTAACATTATGTGGTTTGGTAAAAAGTTCAACTCTTTACCAAACAATCCCATGTTTTAACGACACCAAGGTAGATGTGACTTTTGGAAACATTGTGGGGAAAGGAGGAAATTGCTGGTAACCAGCACATTTCCTTCTTTTTTCTGAGTGTTTAGTGTTTCGTACAGTTTAAGAAAAAACAATGTAATAATTTAAGTCACATTTTATTTTTCGTCTGGAAAAGTTTTCAATTTACGACCAGTCTAAAATTTTGTCGTCTGGTTAAGTCTTAATGCCATCAATTTAAATATCTTATCTCCAGCATTTATCATTTTTCATTTCATAAACGTCTAAATCCCCGCTTTTCAAACGTTCTATTCAATATATAAAAATAACTTGATCTACCGCTTAGCGAAACCTAATGTTGACGTTAAATAGAATTGAATTCTATAAAACGAAGAATACACATAGTCGTAAATCTAGATTTAATTAACCCCCTCCCTCCTTAAAGAAACTGACAGCAGACAACTTTGAAAAAGTCCTTGTAAAATTTTCAATAATCAACAGAAATAAAGGTTAAATGATAATTCTGTAAGGATTTGAAAACAGTGTGGCGAAAAGGAGAAATTGCTCGTTCCGAGCAATTTCTCCTTTTCGCACAATGTTTTCAAAAATGTGGACAGCAGCACACCGCAAAAATGCCGTAGACCTGCGATGGGTAATTTGGTAAATTCTATAGAACGAAGAATACCCATAAATCCATGTTTAATTAAAGGATCAAGAGAGAGAAATGAAATTCCTACGTCATTGTGCTCCTGCACCGTATAGGTAGACTGGAACACGTAATTTAATCGTGTGTCATACAGTCCCGACTTATAACGACCCACAGGAAGAAAGCCTTTGAAAACATTGTGGGAAAAGGAGAAAATGCTGGTAACCAGCATTTTCTCCTTTTCCCACGATGTTTTCTACCCATTCTGATACAAATGCCATCATTTAAGTCACATTAAATTTGTTGTCTGCAAGTGTTTTGCAATTTGGACCAGTCTATAATTTTGTTGTTTTGTAAAGAGTTAATCCTTGAGCAGACGACAAAATTGTATATTTGTCCAAATTGAAAGCATTCGCAGACGGTATATAAAAGATTGCGTAACTCTTTACCACACAATCCTGAGTTTTTATGATATTGCAATTTTTCCAACAATGTTTTCTAACTTTTCATAGAAAAAGGTCTTTAGAGCAACATTTAATTTGTCGTCTGCAAGTGCCTTCAATTTGGACGAGGCTAAAATTTTGTCGTTTGGTAAAGAGTTTTTAAATAATTAGTTTCGTCTCTGTAAGGGTAGAAATCAATGTGAGACAAGGAGAAATGCTGTTTATCAGCCTTTTATACTTTTTCCCCACATTGTTTTCAAAAGCTATTCCTTTATGGTAGTTTAAACTAAGGATTATTTATAAAAGGATTAAAAATGACAAATGTATAAATATAATGCACTTTTAACCCTTTTCCCTGACAATTCCTAACTTTGACTGACCCTCAGAAAGAAAGCTTTTGAAAACACTGTGGAAAGAGGAGAAAATGCTGGTAACAAGCATTTTCTCCTTTTCCCACAATATTTTCTGTGCTTTCAAAAGATAAATGTCAATCTGTGTGTAACATTTATTTTGTCATCTACAAATGCTTTTAGTTGGGGCATATCTAAAATTTGGCCATTGGTAAAGAATTAACTCTTTACCAAACGACACTATTTTAGACTTGTCCAAATTGAAAGCATTTGCAGACGACAAATTAAAAGTAGCTCAACTGATGATTTCTGGCTTTGATAGAGTAAAAAAACATTGTGGGAAAAGGAGAAAATGCTGGTTAGCATTTTCTCCTTTTCCCACAATGTTTTCAAAAGGCTTTTCTTCAGGGTCGTTAAAAGTTGGGATTGTGTGGTAAAGGGTAATAACCAATCACTTGTTGTTGAAGACTTGTGGCATATGTCCACAAACATGATCATAAAATGGATGGGGAGAAGTTTTTGTATTTGGTCAAAGTGCTTTTCTCGGTAACTTCTGCCTCAGCATTTTAGATCTCTATATTGCAGACTCTGCTATCAACTTTTGCCTCAGTATTTTAGATATCTGTATTGCAGACTCTTCTATCAACTTTTGCCTCAGCATTTTAGATATCTGTATTGCAGACTCTTCTATCAACTTTGATTTTAGCACAGACCCAGTACAGTGATGAAGCGATATGTACAGCACGGGTATAAACGAAGTGTACATTTTGATGACATATTTTTGGAATACAGTGCAGATTTATTTTAATTTTTTTGTGAGTAAAAATAACAGTCTTTTAGTGATTTGACAACATTAAATGAAGAAAAGTACACTGCGAAAATTTCATTGATTAACTGTTATAAAAATCTCAAGTCTTCAAGAAGGATAGCTAGGAGATACATGGTACATGTTCGGTCGGTTGGTCGGTCGGTCGGTCGAACGAACGAAAAATCATTCAACCAATCAAACAACATGAAATTTGTAAACTTTCAGGATACATGTTTAACCTTTTACCACACGACAAAATTTTACACTTGTCCAAATTGAAAGCATTTTACAGACTACAAGTTAGATATGGCTCATATGGTGAGATTTGTCTGTAATAGGACAGAAAACATTGTGGGAAAAGGAGAAAATGCTGGTAACCAGCATTTTCTCCATTTCCCACAATGTTTTCAAAAGGCCTCTTTTTAAGAGTCGTTAAAATTCGGGATTTTATGGCAAAGAGTTAATGAATAAACTTCGGTATTTATCTGTAAGTCGCAGACTAGTGTAGAATTAAATAAATTTTATCCAATAAATTAACCTATTATCCCGTTCCTTCATACACATGCTGTTCATTTTTGATAAAGCCAGCATATAAAGTCGCAATATAAATGAGTTACGCTCTGTGAAAAGGGGGCTTAATGCATCTGCAAAAAAAGTATCGACACATACCAGCATGCGCAGTCCGCGCAGGCTGACATGGACCCAAACTTCTTGCTATCTTTTAAATTTTTCTGCATATCTAAGCACGAGACTAACTCATGATTCAGTCGGTTGTTAACCCTTTACCAGACGACAAAATTTTTGCCTTGTCCAAATTGAAAGCATTTGCAGACGACAATTTCAGTGTGGCTCAAATGGTGCTTTTTTTCTTTGATAGGGTACAAAACATTGTGGGAAAAGGAGAAAATGCTGGTAACCAGCATTTTCTCCTTTTCCCACAATGCTTTCAAAAGGCGTCGTTAAAAGTCGGGACTGTGTGGTAAAGGGTTAAACAAAATGAGTTTTAAGGGATCCATAATGATGTGATATCTTGCTTGGTATCATGCATCACGGAGATGCATTAAGCTCCCTTTTCTCCTAGTCTTGTCCAAATTGAAAGTATTTGCAGGCGACAAATAAGATATGGCTCAAATGATAGGATTTGTGTTTGGAAGGGTAGAAAATATTCTCTCCTTTTCCCGAAAACTTTTCAATCAGGGTCATTAAACCTGATCCGGGTATATCTTAGATATGAAACTTTTAAGCCGATATTAAAAAACCCGAAATCTTCTATTTGAAAGGTATCCTCGAAGAAAAGGGTATCTCCTTATCGGACAGTGTAGATCAAAGATCAGACTGCACATTCTGTGCAGTCTGATCTTGATCTACACTGTCCGCAAAACGACAGTGAGTCGCGCTTAGCAGCCTAAGGGTTAAAATCTGGAATGTGTTGTAAAGAGTTAATCGATTACCAAACAGATTTTTGTTTTAAACTCAATAGAGGAACTTTGGGATGCTTGTAGATCAAAGATTAGATCTCATAATCTGTATTATCGGATCTTGATCTGCATCGTCCACAAATCTAACTAATTTTGCCAATAATTTAAGAATTACGGACGAGACTAAGACCCATTGCCTGATGGCTGATCACAGATAGACTCTTTACCAAACGACAAAATTTTAGACTGGTCCAGACTGAAAGCATTTGCAGACAACTAATAAAAGGTGACCAAAGTGACGAAATTTGTCCTAAATAGGATAGAAAACATTGTGGGAAAAGGAGAAAATGCTGGTTACCAGCATATTCTCCTTTTCCAACAGTGTTTTCAAAAGCCCTTTTCCTCAGGGTCGTTATAAGTCGGGATTGTGTGGTAAAGGGTTAAACTGCTAAACAGATTTACCTTGACCGATAATTTCCGACTTTTTACAACTTTGAAGAAAAGAACTTTCGAAAATTAAAATCTTACCTCTTCAACATTGTCAGACGGCACGTTCTGTGCAGTCTGATCTTTATCTAAACTATCTTCGAAAGCACACAGAGTCAAGCCTGGCAGCCTACGTGCTATAAGAGATTAATCTTACAGTATTATGTTCAAAGGATTTGTCGGCTCTATTGGTATACAGGTAACTATTTACTAGACCACACAATGTACAGTCTTATCCATTTCCAAAGCATTTGCAGACAACAAGGTTTTATGTGGCTCAAATTGTCGGGTTTGTTTTTGAAAGGGTAGAAAACATTGTGAGAAAATGCTGGCTACCAGACATTATATAGCCTGTTATATAAACCGACGTTTCACTGTCAAAATTATCACATAGCTTGAATCGATGTTAAAGGTAGTCACAGGTAGGTAGGTAGGTGGGTGAGTTGATTGATGGACGGATGGATGGATGGACGGACAGACGGACGGATAGATAGATAGATAGATTGATAGATGGATGGATGGGTGGATAGATAGATAGATAGATAGATAGATAGATAGATGGATGGATGGATGGAATGATGGACGGACGGACGGACAGATAGATAGATAGATAGGTAGATTACAGAAGAGGAACTAAGGGTCTTTTAAGCGTTTTAGAACTTTAAACGATTATATATCGCTGGCAATATTTGAATTTCACTCTCGTCTGGGGTTTAAACCTTTTAAACAGTGTTCACACATTCCATTAAACCCTAATCGGATTAAAATTAATAAAGGAAAGATTACAGACTTTTATAAGATTACATATTCATATATAAAATCCCATAACTTCGGGGGGGGGGGGCTTTAAACCGTTTTTAACCCTTGGGCTACGAAGCGCGACTTACTGACCTTTTGCGGACAGTGCAGATCAAGATCAGACTGCACAAAACGTGCAGTCTGATCTTTGATCTACACTGTCCGATACAGTTTCTTTCCTCGATGAAATGAACTTTGAAAGGGCAATGTTTGGTTTTTACTTTTGAGTGGAAATTGTCGTTTCATTTATTTAGCAGTTGAAGGGTTTAAGCGCTTTCAACCGCAGTCCAGTTTAACTCTCTACCAAACAACGACCTTTCCATCCTACAAAACTGAGAGCATGTCCAGATGACAAATTCAAAATGGTGCAAACTAGTATACGATCTCCGATAGGGTAGAAAACATTATGGGAAAAGGCGAAAATTCTGACATTAAAAAAACAGGAGAAAAATCTCTACCTACAGCGGTTATCCGTATTTAAAGGGGATGTTTCGAAAATTTAGTGTTGTAATGCCGTTGTAAGATATGTAGCGAGAAACACTAAGCGTTCTGGAGATGAGTGGAGATCTAAGACCAGACTGCACAAAATGTGTAGCCCAATCTTGGAATTTCATTTGTACACGTATTATCATTATATAACATCTTGTATAGTTTACAAACTGGGAGGAGGATTTCTGTGTCATTTGATTGATTGATTGAATGGCGTTTTGCATTACTTTTGACGTTATTTCAGACATATCACAGCGACAGCTCACATATTCATGTATGTCCTTTGTTTCACCGGTACTAGGTTCGGGCTCTAAAGTGTCTTGCCCAAGAACACTCCCACGAAAAATCCTATGATTCATGTGAGGCTGGAACCTGGGGCTTCAAGGTTACGAACCCTGCACTTTACCACTGAGCTACGCGGGATTCCTTTGTCACTTGACCGAAAAGGTCACGTGGAAAATGTTCATCCACGTATTCTGGGTAAAGTCCTGCTTCAGGCATGAATTTACTCTTTCATCGCCACAGGCGAAAAAAAAAAAAAAAGGCTTTTGCAGCTAGCATAGATCAGGATCAAACTGCACAGAACATGCAGTCTAATCTTGGATATTTACGACTGTTTAGTCAGGCCTATATGACAAAAATTTTGTCTGAATTTCAGTAGACTGTAGATTCCGCTGTCCACAGAGGCCGATTGGAACCTTTGTATATTAGTCAAATGAAACTTTCCAGTCGATAGTAAAAGCACAAATACATGAGCCATGCTCTGTGAAAAGGGGGCTTAATGCATCTCCGTGATGCATGATACCAATTAAGTCATCACATAATTATCGACCCATACAATCCATTTTGTATAACAACTGACTGAATTAGGAGGTACAACTGTCTTTTGAGCTGTACAAAATTTACTAATACCAAAAGGTTTCGGGCCGATACTTTTTGCAAATGCAGTGAGCCCCCTTTTCACAGAGCACGACTCAAATGTATTGCTATTTCAAAATTATTTTTGGAGGAAAATATCTCAGTATTAGACAGTTCAGATCCAAGATCAGACTGCGCATTCTTTGCATTTTAATCTTAATCTATATCGTCTGCAAACGGTCCTCGAGTCGCGCTTAGCAGCCATTAGGCCAGTATATTCGGCGCTAAAAGAATTTACACCTTCTAACAGTAGAATGCTTTCAAAAATATTGTGACAAATGGGAAGAGTGATCAAAACAGATTTTTCTATAGATGACACAATGTTTTCTTTGGTGTTTCTTCATCCCATCTGTCAAATATTAAAAACTGGGAAAAAAAAAAGTAGGTATGTGGTCAAAGGTCAAAAACATTCAGTAGGTCAAGTGGGAATAGTTGAAATCCGAATTATATTCACAGCTTTTATTAACGAACTGCCCTATATATACATGCAATAAACAAAACAGATCTTCTAAATACTAAAATCTAATTAAGTTTAGTGTAGTATAACAATTTCCCAGACGACAAAATCTTAGAGCTGTCAAATTCACAAACATTTGCAGACAAGTGATCAAATTCGAATTCAACAATGGGATTGTCCGTTAAAAGGTAGAAAAAAGCGGTAGAAAAGGAGAAAATTATTGCCACGACCATTTACTCCTTTTCCCACAGTATTTTCAAAACTTTTCTATATGAGGGTCGTGGACCACACAAGTGTTTAGTAAAAGAACTAGAAACAAGATATCAAACATATACCTGTCTATTGCGCATGCACACAAAGCGTATGAATATTGACGACGATATTGATGTATGAATAAAGCTGTAAAAAGTCACAGATAGGTTACAAGAATCAATATCAATTTCCGCCAGTATTATGATTTTGCAGCTCTATGTACAGATAAATTATGGACCGGTGCCAGATAAAACATTATAGGCCCAAGCGAAATTAAAAAGATTAAAGGAATGTGAGAAAGTAGTAACATGTGCAGATTTATAAAATACAGAAGATCGACTGTGTTATAGCGGGTATGAGGCATAGAAATGTGTTGCTTGACAATCTTTTAAAAACCCATAAGGAACAAAATGATTTAACCCTTAGACTCAAGGACCTTTTGCGGACAGTGTAGATCAAGATCAGACTGCACAGAACGTGCAGTCTGATCTTGGATCTATCCTGTCCGATAAGGAAATATCTTTTCCTCAAAATACCTTTGAAATAGCAAAATCTTGGCTTTACTGTCGGCTTGTTTAGCAGCTGAACCCTTTACTACACAATGCCGCTTTTTAACGACCCTGGGGAAGAAGCCTTTCGAAAACATTGTAGGAAAAGGAGAAAATGCAGGTAACCAGCATTTTCTCCTTTTCCAACAATGTTTTCTACCATATCAAAGAAAGATTGCACCATTTGAGCCTCTTTGAAATTGTCGTCTGCAAATGCTTTCAATTTTGAGAAGGCTAAAATTTTGTCTTCTGGTAAAGGGTTAAGGGTTAAAGGAATACTAAAGTAGATTTTTACCAAAATATTTTTATGGGGAGAAAGTTGATATTCTGTAAGGAAATTTCATAAGAACGTGGGTCGATACTTTTTGCAAATGTATCAAACCCCCCCCCCCCCCATTCACAGAGCATTATTCCTTTTTTATGAAAGAAAAACCACAAAGACTCGCGACACGAAAATTAATTTAACCTAGATTAATGCTACGTAAGGCCAAAAACTTGTATTACAAACCACAGTGAGTACAACATTTTGAAGGGACGGTTTTTTTTTTGTATCTCTATCTGCGCGGTCCGCTAATTCAATCAGGAATGACAGGCTTTAATGTTTGCTGTATTGACCAACACAACCGAAATCATATCCACTGTTTCGTCTGTTTGGTGAAAAGGCCGTTTTCAACATTATTTCAGTATGACGATGTCGCGGCGGATATATATAGAACACCTACCCATGCGCGCCTTGAGTATCTTTCAAAAGTTGTTTGTACAACACTCTTTTAAAGCCACTGGCTGCTATGGCTATTCTTTAGACTAAACAAATATATATATTTTTTTATACATTGCCAATGATATTTTTATTCTGCAATGTAGAAATGTGAGAGCAGTAGCTAAGTGTTTGACCTTGTGGCTCAACGCATTTGCCGCGTTTCTTGTTTGTGATTTTGAACTGTAGATTATGGGCAATAAAATATGTTTGAAGTAAACACTGGCACTGCAGTCACAAATAAACATCGTCAAACCTGTGATAGGAGAGAGAGAGAGAGAGAGAGAGAGAGAGAATGAGAGAGAGAGAGGGGGTCGCGAGAGAGAGAGGGGGGGGGTCGCAAGTATGACCAAACTTGCAATCCGTTGGACTACATAGCATGTACTTTACCTACTCCGGTATACCATGCACGGTTAATTATCACCTAAAGTGATGAGTTTTGGCGTGAAGATTATAAAGATTCACAGAACAACAATATTTTAAAACTCATCTAAATTGAAAGCATTTCCACATGAAAAATAAATGTCTTGCAAATGATGAACTATATCTTCATTATGGTAGAAAACATTGTGGGAAAAGGAGAAAATGCTGGTAACCAGCATTTACTCCTTTTCCCACAATGTTTTCGAAAGCCTTTTTTCCCACAGGGTCATTAAAACTCGGGACTGTTTGGTAAAGGGCTACACAGTATCTAATTACACGATAGGAATCTACCTATCTATCTATCTCTATTGACATTTTAACTCAATATGAATTGATTTAAAATTCAGATTTAAGACATTCGATCCTCTCCAATTTTACAATTTTAACCATTTACCAAACAATCCCGAGTTTTAACGAACCCAGGGGAGAAAATAATGCTTTAGAAAACATTGCGGGAGAAAGAGAAAATTTTGGTCACCAGTATTTCTCATTTTCTCACTCTATTTACTAACCTGCCAAGGACGTATGCCATCGTTTCAGATACAAGTTATTTGTCGACTACGACTGATTTCTATACGGGTCTAAAATTTTGCCGCCTCCCACAGACTTAGTGTAGTTTTTCCCATGGTCTTTCAAAGAGCCTAGGACATACTTGAATACGTGAGGTGTCACTGTGATATGACTGAAATAATGTTGAAAGCTGCGTAAAACACGTTCAATCAATCAGCCTAGTAGATTCGTACTTCCGGTGGTTCGTAAACCGTTTGTGTTACTGTAAAGTTTGTCGGAATGCTTGTTCCTAGAGTATAATGAGAATGGAGTCTGAAACCAGGCAAAAAGTAAACAAAGATAGAGCGAGCGACCTGGCAATTTTTTACCTAATTTTGAATTCATTTCTCAGCCAGCGACTTACACTTGGGCCGACTGTTATACATCTTCGCAAGTCAAGGTGACGATCACTACGTGGATGTTACCCCTTGGCTGATCGTGTCGAAATTTGTTAGCACGGCGACACGCCACCTACTGGATTTTGATTGTTATCACCCCTAGATTTACGTCATCGAAAACCAATCAAACGTCGCGTAACATAACTCTTTTGGCCCAAGACTTGTTTACCTTTTCTAGGTGTTGGGCTATGATCTGTTAAGGGCTTCGGTGTTGTCGTTTTAACGGGGGTCCTTCACATTTGGTCACTAAGGTTTGGTTCGATTATAGTTTGTTCAGCATGCTTTCTCCGTAATTCGCCTACAATTGACTGCTTTTCAGATCGCAAACTTGACAGATGATTTATCAAGTCAAAATCAGTTGTTGAAATCTTAAGTTTAGCAAAGCAAAAGCCACACACTTACTTTGACAGTCCATCGTCTGGTGTTGGGATGTATCCTAAAACTTCATTTAACTGATTTGTGACAGTGAATGTTGAAGAAATTTTTTTCGTCTTTATTTTGTTGGTTATAATTCCCAGCATATCCGGTAACTTTCTCCTGTGGTCATTTTTATTTACGTTCTGCTGATGTTGGATATCAAATGTAACGCGCCATTTGATTGGTGCTTTCAGTCCTGACTGCAACCAATGATTACTCGTATCGCGAGGCTAACAAATTTCGACACGATCAGCCAAGGGGTAAGATCCACGTAGTGATCGTTACTTTGGTTTGCGAAGATGACTGTTATATAACAGATTGTCCTCTTCAGAATAATTTCCAAACTTTTAAATGGTATGACCTACATTTAAACCTTTACCGCATAATGCCGCCTTTTAACGACCCTTGGAAAGAGGCCTTTTGAAAACATCGTGGGAAAAGGAGAAAATGCTGGTACCCAGCATTTTCTCCTTTTCCCACAATGTTTTCTACCCTATCAAAGACAAATTGCACCATTTGAGCCACACTGAAATTGTCATCTGCAAATGCTTTCAATTTTAACAAGGCTAAAATTTTGTCGTCTGGTAAAGGGTTAACTAGTTCCTTTTAACACCCGTATTGCACACTTTTGGCCTCTACTGGACCTTTAACTCTTTACCACACGACAAAAGTTTAGACTGGTCCAAATTCAAAGCATTTGCAGACGACAAATTAAATGTAGCACAAATGATTGGATTTGTTTCTGAAAGGTCAGAAAACATTGTGGTTACCAACATTTTCTCCCTTTTCCCACAATATTTTCAAAAGTCTAAGTTCCCAGGGATGTTAAAACTCGGCATTGTGTGATAATGGGTTGAAACATGCCAACAGGCAACTCAATACATATCACCTATGAACCTACCCTGGCCAAGGCCAGAGAAGCTTTGGCGGAAGGTGTAGTTCAGGATCAGACTGCACAGAACGTGCACCCCGATCTTGGATCTACACTGTCCGCTTACTTATTTTAAACTTCTACAAAACGTTTCCATTTGCAGAGGAATCGGAAAACCAAAAAAAAAAAAATTCCAGTCGTAATTATTCGGCGCCGAGAGAGCTAGAGAAAGGTAAATAACGTTTCTTCATTAACTCTACACAGACAAGGTGCTGCTAAAAATCAAATACGATTGTCATATTATCGCCTGCAGACGACATCTTTTTTTTTTTAGATTTTTATTAGCCACGTCAACTGGTATGATGGGAGTCGTGGCCATCTCCCACCATACCTTACAATTCAATGTTAGTAGGTTTCTAAATAATTTGTTAGTACTCTTAAACAAAAGATGTTTCATATACCTAACAAAAATTGTATTTTTTGTAAAGTTGTTCCATCACTTGAATGTGGCCTTATTAAGAGAGAGAGAGAGAGAGAATCAGAAATCAGGGTAAAAAAACATGAAATAGATGTAAGTATGTGTGTGTGTGTGGGTGAGTGGATATGTGCATATGGAGTAAAGAAACTGGAATCTTTCAGAAATTTTATAGAAATTCGTTAATATTTACCACCTGTGCACTATACTGGCAATAGGAGACTTTGATAAACATGTTCTACAATTGTCATGTGACATTTGTCAATTTCATGTGTGTTTGTGCATTTATGAATATTCAAGGTCAAGTTTAAAGTATTTTTAAAACCGATCATTGAGGGTATTTTTTGTTTATTCCTACAGTGATAAATATATTTCTTAAGTTCTAAAAGTAGCCTGTCTAATGGTACGTTTGATGTACGTGTGCCTAAAAGTAAAGTTCGACTATCAATTTGCAGTGTATGGTCAAAAGTACTTAAAATTGTTGCTATATTATTAATTAATGATTTGGTGTGTTCACATTCATGAAATAAATGTAGAATAGTTTCTTCATATTGTTTACAAAATGTACATAAGTTAGTATCTATCAATTTCATTTTAAAAAGCAGAGAATTTGTTGGAATTATTCTATGTATTATTCTTGTTTGAAACCACTGTGTATAAGTGTCTTTTGTGCATTTAAACACATTTCCATGAACTTGCTTCCAATCTATATTTATGTTGTTATATAATGAGTCCCACTTAACTCTACTCGAAGGTATTTCATCGTTGTGTGTCAAAATGTTATAAACATGTTTATTTATGTTACTTTTAGTAAGCATATGAAAGAAATAACAACTAATAGAAGGATCATGACATCCTTTTAAAGCATCCTTTTTAATCAAAATGTGATTTTTTGAAAGGAAAGTTTTAACTGATGTTGTAATGCTGTAGAAATTCTTTTTTACGTCTTACATCATACGTTTTTTTTTTTCAAAAATATTCCGGTAAAAGCACCCCCCCACTGCAACAACATATTCTCGAATATTTACTAGTATATACTTTGAAAGAATGGCGCTAAACTGTTAATCGACATAAAGTTAACAGTTAAGTCATTACCTCCCAGAAAAAAACATTGCATGTAAAGTATAGCACATGAGTATAAGTGAAAACATTCATATAAAAGGAGAAAACGCTCGTAACGAGTAATTTGGCCTTTGCAACAGTATCTTTACAGGTATCCATGTACATTGGAAGAGCACTGTAATATCATATGTCTAGACTCTACATAAAGTTAAGAACCAACACACTATCACATGAAACAAATTTGTAGCAAATATTACAGAATATGGATTAACCCTTGAAGCGTCTTTCACAACTATAGTTGCCTTAGCGGCCCGTGTAGATCAAGATCAGGCTGTACAAAACGTGCAGCCTGATCTTTGATCTGCACTCTCCGCCTAGCTGAAACACTGTAGACGAAAGCAACCATGAACTTGCAACTATTTGGGTCGTATTTCTGGGATGAAAATGTGCGATAGGTTTATTCGGCGCTCCAAGGACAGTCGACGTAAATTAAGCCTTTACCACATGATCCCGAGTTTTGATGACACGAAAGCTTTTGAAAATATTTGTGGGAGATGGAGAAAATGCTGATAACCAGCATATTTTCCTTTTACCCCAATGTTTTCTACTCTTTCAAAGAAAACCATCATTTGCGCAACATTTAATATGTCATCTGCAAATGCTTTCAATTTGGACACGTTTAGAATTTTGTAATTTGGTAAAGGTTTAACGCACGAATACAGGCGAAAACATCGTGGCAAAAGGAGAAATTGCTCGTTACGACACCACAGCGTTTTCAAACGACAGCGTTGGTTGTAAGAAAACGTGTAAATATAAAATTCGACTTTCTAGTTCACTGGTCCAATATTTAAATATCAGTGAGCGTTTTTATCGAAATGTCCTCACGAAGGTTTCTGTGATCTTTTGTGTCAACAGTCAATTAGTGATTTATGTACTTTTGGTATTTGATAAAACATTTTTCTTCACTTCTAATGGCGACTTGAATGGCTTCTGCGGACAGCGTAGATCAAGATCAGACTGCACAGTACCTGCAGTTGATCTTGGGTCTATACTGTCTGCTACTCTGTTTCTAAACTATGACGAGAGTCGTTTCCAATAGCAGTGGAAATCTATTTCTAGAACTGGAAACAAAGTAAGATTTCTGGAGTAAGTAGTGAAAGAGTTAAAGACGAATTCCATCATTAGAGTCACACTTTTTTTTGTCGTCTGCAAATGCTTTGAATTTGGACGAGTGTAAACTTTTGTTTTTTTTTTTTCAAGAGTTAGAAAAGATTTTCAACAAAACACATTCACAAAGTCATTATAAAACGTATGAGCCATGCTCTGTAAAAAGGGGGCTTAATGCATCTCCGTGATGCATGATACCAAGCAAGTCATCACAGTATTATACACCCATACAATCCAGTTTGTATAACAACCTACTGAATCATGAGGTACACTGGTCCTCTGACATCCAGAAAATTGACCAAAGGAAAAAAAAAAAAAAAACGGCCCAGGTCTGCCTGCGCGGACTGCGCAGGCTGACCTGGGTCGTTACTGTTTGCAAATGCATTAAGCCCCCTTTTCACAGAGCATGGCTCATATATATTGAACATATTGGAATCACACATAAAACGAACCAACTGTTTAACATGAGAAAGTTAAACACAACTACTATTTCTTGTTCGGACAGTGCTGATCAAAGATCAGACTCTATGTTTTATGCAGTCTAATCATGGACCTTCACTATTGCATATGTCAGGCAAAAATACATTGAAATCGTAATATTTGTATATTTTTACAATTTTTTCAAAGAACGGAAATTGTGCATTTACAGTGTAGGCAGCACTAACTTAGTTTACTCGTCGTCAACTACAGAACTTACCGAACGGCAAAATTTTAAACTGGTCCAAATTAACAGCATTTGCAGACGACAAATTATATGTGTCATAAACGATGGAATCTGCATCAGAAGAGACAGAAAAGGAGAAAATGCTGGTTAATAGTATTTGCTCCTTTTCACACAATTTTTTTCAAAGCCTTCTTCCTCAGGGTCATTATAACTCAGGATTATGTGGTAAAGAGTTAAATCAAAGGTTCACGTTACCTGACGTGAAATTCCGGTTTTAAATCGCTCTCTATTGTCCTCCCGTTAAATTCCACACAAATTAAAGTATTTTTGTGTTTTTTTTTGTACAGTTAGTCTTGTATAAAAGAAAACAACGATAACAATGGTATTGTACTGGTCGTTTAACTTCACGTTGTGTGCACAAAGTGACACGGTGCTAGTTTATTTGAAACACCGTGTAACTCCTAACACCGATATCAATATTTTAATGACTCAATAATACTTCTGCTTTTCCCCCCTATACTTCATGTACACTGCCGACGCGACGTTTCTCCACCTTTTTTCCAGATGACAAAATTTTAGAATTGAACGAATTGCAAGCGTTTGCACACAATATATCAAAGCAATTCTTGGATGGTGTTAACCCTTTCCCAAACGACAAATTTTGAACTAGTCCAAATTGAAAGAGTTTGTAGACGACAATTTTAAATTTGATGAAAATGGCAGAAAGGTCTCAAATCGGGTAGAAAACACTGTAGGAAAAGGAGAAATTGCTCGTTACGAGCAATTTCTCCTTTTCCCACAGTGTTTTCAAAAGACTTGTACTGCAGACACGTGAAAACCAGGGCTTGTTTGGGAAAGTGTTAATTGAGTATATACAATGCAATTCTTGGATGTTTTTTATTCAGTAAATATGAGGAAATTCCGCGTTGGTACTGTTTATTTGATATATACAACTAAATTCTTGTATATTGGTAATTGAATACTTGTAGATACAAAGTAGTTTCCGGATGTTGTTAATTGAGTATATGCAAAGCCATTCTTTGATGTTGTTTATTTGATACATACATGTACAAAATAAATCTAAGATGTTGTAAACTGATTACATGTTTAGACAAAGCGTTTCTTTGATGCTGTTCATTGAGTACATGTACATGTATGTGCAAAGCCATACTTTGATGTTGTTCATTTGATATATACAACACAATCTTTGGATATTGTTTCTTTAACCCTTTCCCAAACAAGCCCTGGTTTTCACGTGTCTGCAGTACAAGTCTTTTGAAAACACTGTGGGAAAAGGAGAAATTGCTCGTAACGAGCAACTTCTCCTTTTCCCACAGTGTTTTCTACCCTTTTTGAGAACTTTCTGCCATTTTCATCAAATTTAAAATTGTGGTCTGCTAACTCTTTGAATTTGGACCAGTCCAAAATTTGTCGTTTGGGAAAGGGTTAATATATACAACACAACCCTTGGATGCTGTTTATCGAGTGTATACAAAGCAATCCTTGGATGTTGTATATCAAGTATATACAAAGCAATCCCTGGATGCTGTTTATTGGGTATACACAAATCAGTCCTTGGATATTTTCTATTGCGTCCAAACAAAGCAATTCTAGCATGTTGTTCATTACGTATGTACAAAGGAATCCTTGGATGTTGTTTATCGAGTTTATACAAAGCAATCCCTGGATGCTGTTTATTGGGTATACACAAAGCAATTCTTGGATGCTGTTTATTGGGTATACACAAAGCAATCCCTGGATGCTGTTTATTGGGTATACACAAAGCAATTCTTGGATCTTGTTAACTAAGTATACACAAAGCAATTCTTGGATGTTATTTATTGACAGTATACAAAGGAATCCTTGTATGTTATTTATTAAGTATATACAAAGCACTCCATGGATGTTTGTTTATTTGATATATACGAAGCAATCCTTGGTTGCTTCTTTATCGAGTATATACAAAGCAGTCCCTGGGTTTTTTTCTGTCTACTGAGTATATACAAAGCAATCCTAGGATGCTGTTTATTGAGTATATACAAAGCAATTTGTGTTTTTTTTTGTTTATTGAGTATGTATATACAATTCTTGGACGTTGTTTATTGAATACACAGTGATCCTTGGATATTGCTTTTTTTTTTTAGTATAAACAAACCAATCATTGTGCTTTGTTAATTTGATGACAAAGCAATCCTTGGACATTGGCTAGAGTATATATACATGTATAAAGCAATTCATAGTTGCTGTTTATTGAGTATATACAAATCAATTATTTGGTGTTGTTTATTAAGTATACACAAAACAATTAGTTGGTGTTGATTATTTATCATAAAAAAAGACACTGTTGGATGTCGTTTATTGAATACATACAAACTACAAAACAATCCTTTGATGTTGTTGACTGATTATAAAATAGTCTTTTGGTTTTGTCTATTAGTTACATTCATAGCAATTCGTAGATGTTTATTTATTGAATATATGAAAGACAAACCTTTGATGTTTTAGACGGAATACAGAAAAAGAAATTATGAGAGCTGTTTATTTATTTATTTGATTCAATAACGTTCTAAATTGCTCTTCAGCATAGGATATTTGCAATTGCATACAAGGTATTTATCAGTGGGTTTAAAATTACTTTGCCCCTTTATTATGCCGTAAATTACTTGTCTGACAGATATAATAAAACCTAACATTTATGTCTCTTATCAAATTCTGTTTGTTTGAGTGGTGTTTATCGCCATTTGGCACAGTATTACTGCTGTGTCACGGCGGCCAGTGCACCTATCAATGGGTTCCTGGAGAAAGTTGTATCCAGTACTACGTGCTACATGAGGGTGCACTGGCCACTGAGATATAACTGAAATAATGTTGAAGAAAGCGTTAAACACCTCACAAACAAACAGTTGTACGTTGCAGAACTTATTTCACAACGGATATTAAATAAAAATTCAATTTGATATTCAACGTTACACGAATGGGTAAAAAAATAACCCTTTACCAGCTGACCAAATTCTAGACTTGTCCAGATTGAAGGCATTTGCAGACTACAATTTAAATATTTTTCTAATGATGAGATCTGTCTATGGGAGTGCAGAAAACAATGTGGGAAAAGGAGAAAATGCTGGTTACCAGCATTTTCTCCTTTCCCCACAATGTTTTCAAAAGGCTTATCTCTTAAGGTCCTTAGAACAGGGGATAGTTTGGCAAAGGGACATAAAGGGTTTTAAATTCAAAAGCTGTCAACGACGGGTTTTAGTAAAAGCTACCTTATCAGTGTTCTATGTAGAACTGTTCAATTGCCTTGTCAATACACCCAATTGATTTTTAATGGAAAATCCGAGGAGAAAATACACCGACTTTTATACCTGGGGGTAAAAAAAATCAAGTGCCTGAATATTTGTTGATTTTTCTGTGGGTAATTTATAGACCAACGTCGTGCGTTTGTTTGAAAACTTCTCAAATTTCTTTATTTTTCTTATTGGCTTTTAATCCTTCCTTAGCTAATCCCGATTCAATGTGCTGTTTTTGGAAGTGTAGATCAAGATAAGACTGCACAGAATGATCTCGGATCTACTCTCTTTTCCATGATCGGACAAACTCTTTTCAAGGTTTGATGGTAGACATTGTTGCAGAGTTTGCACCTCTCTAACAGCTGAGCATCGTATTATGATCTTTGTATGGGAAACCGGATAGTGCATTTGGAGAGGGTTTATGCAAAGTACTGCAACTAGGAAACGCCCTGGAACGCATTGGCTGGTGCACTATTCGCCATGATATAAGTGAAATATCGTCGAAACAACGTCAAACTTTCAAACAAATAAGCGGAAAGAGGTTAAGTGACCTTTGCTGACGGTGTAGATTAAGATCAGACCACACAGAACGTATAGTCTGTGCAGTCTACCACGTCCGCTATCTGAAACTTATCTATGTCCATTGTCATCTTCGATTGCAGTGGGGGCTTCTTTCTAAACCTCGGGGAAAAACAGACATGCTCTGTTAAAAGGGGGTTTAATGCATCTGCAAACAGTATCTACATAGGTCAGACTGCGCTGTTCGGCAGGCTGCCCTTGGTCGAAACGTATTGCTGTTAGTCAATTTTCTGCATGTTTAATGATCAGTCCGTACCTCATGATGCAGTCGGCTGTTAGACAAAAATGGATCTTATGGATCCACAATTATATCATGTCCTGCTTGGTATCACGCATCACTGAGATACGTTAAACCCCTCCTCCCAGTGCATGGCTCCTATATTTAGTTGGGAGAGAGAGTTAACCATTTACCGTACAATGCCGCCTTTTGACGCCCCTGGGAAAGAAGCCTTTTGAAAACATTGTGGGAAAAGGAGAAAATGCTGGTTACCAGCATTTTCTCCTTTTCCCACAATGTTTTCTACCCTATCTAAGAGAAGTTGCACCATTTGAGACACATCGAAATTGTCGTCTGCAAATGCTTTCAATTTGGACTAGTCTAAAATTTTGTCGTCTGGTAAAGGGTTAATACAGTATACTCATTTACTCAATTAGCCATATTAGGATGGAATTTCAATATTGCTTGTTACTCATATTGTTGAACATGGTGTCAATCAGCATTTTCTCATCCTGAAGATCTAAACAAATTTCCTTCCAGAGAACAAATCTTGTCACGCCATAAGCATGTTTTCATATCCTCTCCTGCACGAAAGCTGAATGGATACACACATTCATTAAAGGGAGATAACCACAATTTTCTTTATGCATTAATCCACACGCTTATGTGGCAGAGTTATCTATCTAACAGAAATCACATTTTTAAAGTTCAAGGCCTTTTGTTTTCAAGCTTACATGAGAAAAGGGCCATGTCCCATAATCTGAGAGAGAAAGAAAGAGAGAGAAGCCGTTTTTAATATTATTTCAGTTGATCTCGGCGCCAAAGCGCCTATCCATGCATTCCTGGAGTTTCTTTTACCAGTACTTTGCACAATATTATTCCCAAGCCACTGGCTGCTTTCCCACGTAACCATCGTTGAAACAATGATCAGTGGTGAGAGAGGAATTAATCTTGTCTCAATGACCATCACCAACCCTAGGTAAACAAATCGCCGAGTTGAGGATTCGAACCAGCAACGCTCACAGCCTCAAGTCCTGTGCGCCAGCGACTGTGCTCCTTGGGCTTGGGGGGGGGGGGGAAGGAGGGAGATGAAATAAGTCTCTTATTCATAGAAGAGGCTATATAATTTAGCTTTTATAAATGTTGAGAGTATCGCAATGAATCGAAACTTAATCAAGCAATGTTCTGGCAAAAGGGGGCTTACTACGTCAAGCTGATGCATCACTGAAATTGCACTAAACCCCCTTTTGCCAGAGCACGGCTCATGTATACAAGACCATATATATATATATATATATATATATATATATATGAGAGAGAGAGAGCACTTAAAAACAACAAAACAAGTGTTGCCTATAAAAGGGTAATTATTTGGGAATGATAAATTCTTACATTCATGGAGATGTACATGTACTTTGACGTGTCTGCCAAAGACGACACTGAAAATTCGTCCTTGAAAGGGTAGAAAGATAGTCGGAAAGGGAGAAGATGCTGGTTTTGAGTCATAATGCAAGCGTTAAACAGCCTGCATTTAGTCAGCCTGTTGAAGATATGTAAGGGCAAAAATGCACTCCTATCACTCTACATTCTGACCACCTACACGCCATGTACAATCCAGACCGTCGTCATCGTTTGCTTCTATATAAACAGAAGACACGCTGTGTTAAGTCCATGGTCAAATTGGGGCCATTCCTGTAAGTCAGTTATCTCCCCTGCTAGTTAAACACTAAAGGTAACCAAATAACAGATTGGTCTTTTTACCCGTATTCCTCTGTTTTTATCCTTGATTCCCTAGGTGATGTTGCGATAAATATAATTTGATTTATGATTATGTTTAAGATCCCCATGTGATTATGAAGCAAATTTGTAAAACAATCTAACCAGATTCAGTTGAAATATCTCAAGAACATATCTGCGTAGAGCAGGAAAATCAAGGATAAAAATTAAGTAATCCCTTATTAAGACTAATGCAGCATTGGAGAAGAATCAAGGGAAATAACTAAAGAATTGCCCTCATTGCAGAGTTAAAAGAAGAGCGGAATCAAGGGAAATAGCTGAAGAATTGCTCTCATTGGAGAATTAAAAGAAGAGAGGAATCAATGGAAATAATTGAAGAACTGCCCTCATTGGAGAGTTAAAAAGAAGAGAAGAATCAAGGGAAATAACTGAAGAATTGCTCTCATCGGAGAGTTAAAAGAAGAGAGGAATCAAGGGAAATAACTGAAGAATTGCCATTATTGGAGAGTTAAAAGAAGACATAACAACATTATAATTTATGACGTATCATCGTTTTTTTTTTTTATTTGGATCTGAAAGGCATGATTCATTAATTAATGACAGAAGAAAGATATTACTGTTTCACGATCAAGAAGGAACAGAAAACGATAGTTATAGAACTTATTCCCAGTTCGCTTAACACCAAGCAATTTGATACTGGCAACAATAACAAAGAATAACAGAGGCATAACTATCTTGGTGGAAAAAGGACAAACTGTAGGTAACCAGGGTCCGTATTCACCAACCATTCTTAAGAACGTTCTTTGTATTATTCTCCAAGATTTTCCAAATTTGAAAGTAACACAATTTTCTGATTGGCTAAACCATTTGGTTTAGCCAATCAGAAGGTGTGTTACTATCAAATTTGGAAATATCTGAAGAATAAGACTAAGAATATTCTTAAGAATGGTTGGTGAATACGGACCCAGGATTTTCTCCCTTTTCACAACGTTTTTTAATACTTTCATTATTTTTAGACACATTTAACTTGTCGTCTGCAAATGCTGTGAATTTGGACAGGTCTTAACCCTTAAGCTGCTAAGCGCGACTCACTGACCTTTTGCGGACAGTGAAGATCAAGATCAGACTGCACAGAACGTGCAGTCTGATCTTGGATCTACACTGTCCGATAAGGAGATATTGTTTTCCAAAAACGTAAGTTAGAAATATCATTATTCATGTTTTTACTATCGTTTTGAAAGTTTTTATTTCAGTTATTTAGCAGGACAAGGGTTAAGTTTTGGCGTTTGGTAAAGAATTAAACCCTTGTGACATGCTAAACCAAATGGCACAAGATCATGAACAGCAATTTCTAGGGAAATTCGAATTAGAAAACAAATAAGGGCATAGTGTTGTCCAAATCACAAAGGGGAGAAAAATTGGAGGTAAACCTTAAGAAACATAAAATCTATTGTATTTCTGAGTAATTTAACGTTCAGAGAACACATTAAAGAAATCATTTCAGAAGTCGGTATTTAATTGATTGAGAAAGTCAGTTCGCAATCCAGTGAATTATTTTGCAGGAGACACACGTATCGTTCTAGGGGACTTTGCCGGAAGGGGCCTCTTGGTAGGTGTTCCCTTTTTGACCTTCTTCACCACAGCGTATATCACCAGGGCTATGACCAAGCCCCCGGCCATGCCCCCGGCCCCCATACCTGCTGCTGTAACTATCTGCTGCATCGTGACGACAGGTCTCCTCTTTATGACCTGTAACCGTTTGGTCTCTGTTCCATCTGGAGTTTTAACTTTACAGTAACAACTTGCAAGACCCTTTTGGACTGCTTCACGCTGTAAATTTGTTGAAAAGTGTAAGCTCTTTACCAGACAATATTTATGCTCATCCGAATCAAAAGAACAATTGAATCATCCTTTGTGAAAAGGGGGCTTTATACATCTGCAAAAAAGTATCTTCCCGCACAGGCTGACATGGGTCGATACTTGCTGGTTTTAATAAACTTTCTGCTTGTCAAAGGATCATTCTACCCTAAGACTCAGCCAGTTGTGAGACAAAATGAATTTTATAGATCCATCATTATGTGGTGACTTGTTTGGTATAGTGGATAGATACATTGATTCCTTTTTTGCCAGAGCATGGCTCAAATTGAAGACAACGATTGAATGTGACCCAATCGCGCCTTCGAATTGTCTTGAAAGAGTAAAAAAGCAATTTGGTAAAGAAGGTATGTTTACTTTTCCCCACATATATTCATGAAGATTCTCTCTTATGATCATCAACACGGAACCCTTAAGTAAAGTTTTAGTTGCCAATTTCAGAAAATTGTTATTGGTTCTACTAACGTTTCTTTTCTTATTCTAAATGACTTTCATTTTCTCTACAGTCTCTGTTTTTCTTTCTCTGAAAGGTTGATTAGAAGTACATGTATTTGAAAAATAATAGTTGATACTTCTTCCACCATATTCTATGAAGTTTCAGACTGCGTCCTAGTTTGAGCATACATGTCGGCTCTGTATACTCTTACGACCATGAAAGTTCGCAACAAATGCATAGCTCAAATACAAACCGCCACGGCTGGGATTCGAACCCGTGCGGGCAAAGATCCTCGTATATCGAGGTTTGAAAGACCAATACACTAACCCCTGAGCTACTGAGAAGTCTTCCTAACGCAGCTGGCAGGTATTGATTTTATACAGGAAGAAGCTATGCCTTAAGGAAGGAGTGATCTCCTGTAAGAATACTATTGTTTAATTTTTTAATGAAGCTTACAAAGATGGCCACCAAAATCTCGATCATCTAGATGGCAAGAACAAACCGTGGAATACAAAATGATCACATGGTACTCAATGAAGTAGGAATATGAAACTGAGTTACTAAAATAGTAACAGAATAGCTTCCTAGTACGTGACATTACGTCATTTTTGTCCAAGGCCAAAATGGAAGCTGTACTTCTAACTGCCTTTTATGAACTTAAGTTTAATTAATTAGATACTCACAGCTTTGGCAACACCTATGGAGGGAAAACAGATAGAAAAATAAATTATAGACATGCCAGTCCTTGGAAATTATGCTACAACATCAACTAACACCTCACCGGTAATGAACTCAGAACATTTTTTTTTTTGTAGTTAAGGCCTCCAACCAATATTACATAGCATACCGTTCATAAATGTTTTGTTATCTCCCCTCTTTTGCCCAATACAAAACTACAGTCGATTTTTTTGACAACAATAAATATATGGACAACGGTCATACACACGCACGTACACACACAAACTCAAAATATAAAATTGACAATTCCTAGATCAGGCACCCAATTTGTCCAAGGAGCTATGTGGGGAATGGGGAAAATACTCGTAGCGAGTATTTTCTCCACCCTCCACAATGTGCTCTTTTTCCATTTTTAAACTACAATTATTTTGTCGTCTGCAGATGTTTCCAATTTGGACGAGCCCAAAAGTTTGTTATCTCGTTATGAAAACACTTACAGAGCCATTTTGACAACAATTATTTGTACAATTGTCACATGAATGAATAGCAAGACCATGTACAGAGCTCCAGATAGTGGGAGTGATTTTTATTTCAAAATGGGAAATATTAATCACTGTCCACTAAACGCTATGTTATGGGTGCTCATTAGAATCGTCTCATCGAGACGATTCTAATGAGTACCCACAGCATAGGCTTTGGGAGAGAAACAATGGATTTAGAATACTATCACTCCCCTTTCTCTGGAGGTCTGCCATGTAGTACAGTAAAAATCACGGTTACTAAATCAGCTGTTAACCAAAAGTCAATCAAAATCAATTTGCATCATACATGTATAGCCCATCGCCCTGGGACCAAAAGAGCCTACCAATTGTAATATCTGAGTTAGTTATAGAAACAGTCAATTTTTGTTTACATGTACATGTACTTAGCAATCTACAGCTTAGATATCAATTCCAAATGCTCTCTCTCTCTCTCTCTCTTAGTATTTTATGAAAGAAAAAAAAAAATGTCTTACCCTTGTTTCTAACACAGGTGTCGAGTGCAACTGAAAATAAAAAAAAAAAGTAAACGATGACGCCTCTTTTAATTTATATGAAGTCCTTCATTCTACAACCTAATTAGAATCCACAAATCAATAGCTAGCGATGTAAAACTGAGCGACCATGGCTTATTCTACGTACATGAAAAAAAAATATGAGCCATGCTCTGGCAAAAGGTAGCTAAATGCACCTCCGTAATGCATTATACCAAGCAAGACATCACCTAGTTACGGATACAGAAAATCCATTTTGTCAAACAACTGACTGTATCATTAGGTAGACTGTTCCTTTGACAGACAGAAAATTGACCAACAGCGAAAAGTTTCGGCCCAGGTCAGCCTGCGCGGACTGCGCAGGCTGACCTGGGTCGATACTTTTCGCAGATGTATTAAGCCCTCTTTTCACAGAGGGTGGCTCATATCCAACGCTTTCAAATAAAAAAAAGTTCTATTTCATAAGGAGATTAAGTAGATATTGATAATTTTGTTTTTCAGAAACTTGAAGTAAATATTCATACTTCCTGGCTGTTATCAGGGAATATAAATAATTACTGAAACTGTCTGGAATTATGCATGAATTCTGATTATAGATTATTCTTAAAACAACTATAATAGCAACTGCTTTATATAAGATGAGCAGCGCAAGATGATGGGTAAGCTGGGCTAAAGCTGCTTTTAGAAATACATTGATTTTCATTGAAAACACTACGTCGATAAGCGACATAATTGAGTAAAAATATTTTGATGGTTACCTACCCCTGTTGTATGCGTTCTCCTTTTGATAGTTAACACCTAGTCCGATTTTAAAGTAAATACCTGAATACCCGCAACGTGGTCAAATCGTTAACTAACCTATAACGGGAAAAGAAAATCCGAAATGAAAGCCTTTATATTCTTACTAGACACTTCATGGCAATGAAATGTACCACTGCTAGTACAGATGGCTGCGTTTGATTCTACTTCATAAATGATACAATTGATTTTCGTATACGCCTTTAACTTGAAGAGTTCTCCTAATGACATAAGAAGTATTGCATTATTTTGTTTTCAATTTCCTGATTGGGAAAACTATTTACTGATTCATTTCTTCATTCAGCAATTAAGGTTTAACTATTAGTTTTCATTCGATGCCTAGTACTCAGGAAATCCATGCATATGTGCGCTGTCGCATTGATATGACTGAAATAATGTTGAAAGCAGGCAGCGTAAAACATCAATCAATCAAATTCATTCGGGATGCACAACGATTCTTAAACCCTGAATACGCCCTTGGTAAACACTCTTAACTTCTATATTCTATAATAGAGATAGAAAGCTTTCATTGGCAGCGTACCTGGGCAGTGTTCTGTCCTACGGGGGCTTTATGCATCTCGGTGATGCATTATACCAATGAAGTCATCTAATAACTATGGATCCATATATTCCTCTTTGTTTTACAACCGACTGATTCATGAGGTAGTACGGTCCTTGGACATGTAGAAAATTTATAAATAGCAAAAATTTTAGGCCAGGTCAGCCTGAGCAGGCATGGGTCAATACCTTTTGCAGATGCAATAAACCCCGATTTCATAGAGCATGGCGCAATTATACTTGCACCAATCTGAATTAAGGTATTTGGGGGAGAAGATTTAAAGCACAAACCTCTGGTGTCACAGTTCGTGTTCCCGAAGCCGTCATCACAAAGACATGTGTGGTTTATCTGACAGGCACCATTTACACAGTCTCTGGAATCGTTACAGTGCTCTGTGAAACAATATTCCTATATTTAGTAACTATTTTAACTCTTTACCGAACGACAAAAATTTTAGACTGGTCCAAATTGAAAGCATTTGCAGACGACAAAATAAATGTGATTGAAAAATTGAAATGTGTTTTGGGAAGGGTAGAAAACATTGTGGGAAAAGGAGAAAATGCTGGTTGCCAGCATTTTCTCCTTTTCCCACAATGTTTTCAAAAGGCTTCTTCCCCAGGGTCGTTAAAACTCGGGATTGTGTGGTAAAGGGTTAAACTTTACACACGTGAGCCAACAAGTCATGATATAGAACAGAACAGAAGTTTATTATGACTTACATACAATATACATCGTCAGTTATACAAATTGACGACATAAATATAGTGTTTCACATTGGTCAAAGAATTCAAAGGCCTGTTATGAAAAGGGGCTTTAACCCTTTACCAAACGACAAAATTTTAGACTGGACCAAATTGAAAGCATTTGCAGACGACAAATTAAGCGAAGCTTATATGGTGATTTATGTATTGGATAAGGTAGAAAACATTGTGGGAAAAGGAGAAAATGCTGGTTTCCAGCATTTTCTCCTTTTCCCACAATGTTTTCAAAAGGCTTTTTCTTCAGGGTCGTTAAAACTTGGGATTGTGTGGTAAAGAGTTAAATGAATCTTCAATAAGTATCAACCCAGGTTAGGCTGTGCAGTCTGCGCAGGCTGACCTGGGTCGAAAATGTTTGCTATTGGTCAATTTTCTGCATGTTAAAGGACAAGTGTACCTCATGTTTTAGCCGATAGTTTTACAATATGGATTTTATTGATCAATAATTATGTTATTGATTGCTTGTTTTAATGCACTGTAATGATACATTAAATCCCCTTTTGCCAGAGCATGGGACAACGATATGAACCACGCTCTTGGGAAAAGGGGCTTAATGCTTCCCTGTGATACATTAAACCTGGCAAGTCATTACTGATTCACCAAACCACATTGGCTAAACCAAGTGGCTAAACCAAGTGGCTAAACCAAGTGGTTTATCCAATTAGATATACTGTTATTTTCAAAAATTTAGAATAATACTACAGTACATTAGTCAGAATGGGTGGTGAATGTGGGCCTAGATACAGTTCAGGGTACATTTTCAGTTTCATTTTGGTCCCCTATTCTATAAAAGTTTCTCCAGATAACCCTTTACCAAACAGTCTTGTCTTTTAATGACCACCAAAGCAGAAGGCTTGTGAAGATGATATGGGTTTAGGGGAAAAATGCTGGTAACCAGAATTCCCTCCGTTTTCAAAGATGTTTTCTACTCTTTAGAGTCAAAAACCTTTGCTCGAGTTAAAATTTCTTTCTCGTTTGCAAATACTTTCAATTTGGAGGAATTAAAAATTTTGTTGTCTGGTAAAGAGTTAACAATGACAAAAAAAAGTTGCATACAAAAAGAGAGTCACAGATCCACAAAATTCATTGTGTCTAACAACCGACTGAATCGTGAGGTAGACTGGTCCTTTGACATGCAGAAAATTGACTAATAGCAAATGGTTTCGGCCCACGTTGACCTGAGTCAATACGTTTGCATATGCATTAAGCCCCCTTTTCAGAGAGCATGGCTCATATAGAAGTATTTCATCAGAGACAGAGAGAGAGAGAGACTAAAATAAATATGCTTTCCAATCAGGCTGAGGAATGCGAAACAAATTCGGCCATATTGGAGTAATTTCGGTACAAATTCAAAGTAGGCTTAACCGAGAGGTTATTTGAAATCAGTTTTATGTACTGTTTAAAACTTAGTTTGCGAAGAAGGGGAGTACAAAATTAACACTTAAGCTGTTGAATAAATGAAACACAAATTTCTACTCAATACTAAAAGCGCAAACAGTGCGGTTTCAAAGTTGATTTCACCGGAAAGAAAATACCGCATCGGATAGTGTAGATCAAAGATCAGACTGCACGTTCTGTGCAGTCTGATATTGATCTACACTGTCCGCAAAAGGTCAGCGGGTCGCGATCAGCAGCTTAAGGGTTAAAGGATTTCAGCTTACTGGATTACATTAACTCTATCAGAAACGACAAAATTCTGGACAAGTCAAAATTAAAAGCATTTGAAACCGACAAATACAATGTGACTCGTATATTAAGACATGTCTCGTAAAGGATGGAAGAAAAATGGTTGGAAAAAGGAGAAAAAGCTTGTAACTCGGGATCGTGTTGTAAAGAGCTAAAGTTAGGGTCATGTCAATACGACACGAGCAGTTTTGACAAGAGGTGTGAATTTTCTTACCTTTGGCAATGCATTCAGTATCACTCAGTACGATCCACTGATCTGAAGTTGTGTCACATCGTATTCCGGAATGAGAGCCAGCCACCGCAAGTTCGTAACCAGGGGAACAGTCAACAGATAGGGTATAGCCGTTTACGTACAGATGGTTTGCACTGTTGCCTATAAGGCCATGTTCAATGACGGGAAAGTCTGGGCTGCAAACAGCTAAAATCGGACGAAAACAGAGATTATTATTTTTTTTAAATTTTGTAAGTGTTTAACTTGAAAATTTTCCATGTATATGAGCCATGCTCTGACAAGAAGGGTTTTAATGCATCTCTTTAACCCTTTACCAAACAAGCCCTGGTTTTCACGTGTCTGCAGTACAAGTCTTTTGAAAACACTGTGGGAAAAGGAGAAATTGCTCGTAACGAGCAATTTCTCCTTTTCCCACATTGTTTTCTACCCTTTTTGAGATTTTTCTGCCATTTTCATCAATTTTAAAATTGTCGTCTGCAAACTCTTTCAGTTTGGACTAGTCCAAAATTAGTCGTTTGGGAAAGGGTTAATCTATTACACCGAGCATGTCATCATATAATTATGGATCTATGAAATCAATTCTGTCCAACAACCGACCGAAAAATGCGGTAGAATTGTCTTTTGACATGCAGACAGCAAAAAGTCTTGACCCGTCTTGACCCGCGGACTGCGCAGGCTGACATGGGTCGATACCTTTTGCAAATGCATTAAACTATTTTTAAAGAGGATAGCTCATATATACTTAACAGCAAATAAAAAAAAAAGTCTTTAGAGAGTTCCTGGAATCATACAAATTGTGCACAGCGGTGTCAAATGAGATAGCTTCTGTTTATTCTAAAAAAATATTTAATGTAAAAGGCGGAGCAATTGTTTTTTATGGAACACCGTATTCGTGAATTCGTTCAAAAGAAATAATCATTTTGTTTCTGGTATCCCTGACACAGATTTCAGTTAGCGGAATACAACAGCTGAACCTTTCGTTAAAGAATAGTTCCGTTCCTTTTTTTTTCTCTTTTAAGCTTCACGCAATCATGAAAATCCCGGTCAAATTTATGCATATCATTTTTTTAGGTCATGCTCCGGCCAAAAGGAGCTTTATGCATCTCACTAATGCACTTTACCAATTAAGTCATTATATAATTATGGATCCATGAACATTTGTTTTTTTTTTTATTGGATGAAAACTCATTTATTTCCTCACTCTTTTTTAGCAGATTAGGAGATGATAATAATATTCATATTCACGCTCTACAGTTGGTTCAAAATTCTACGAAAAAGACAAAGGAAAACATATCTATAAAAGGTGATTTGAAAACATTGAGACGGAAATATCACATTTGGAGAAAAAAAGAAAAATATTACACGAAATTGACCGCTTCACATACAGAGTAGATTCTTCATGTTTATAATATATACATGTAGCAGTTATTGCCCTTGGTTTATTATCGGTCGTTCATGTTTATCATTGCTATTGTATATGACGAGATACATGTACTTGTATAAGTCAATAAAATCTACCTACCATGAAATCAATTTTGTTCTAACAGCCGACAGTCATAAGGCAGACTGGTCCGTTAACACGCAGAAAATTGACCGATAGTAAAATGCTTCAATTCAGGTCAGCCTGCACGGACTGCACAGGCTCACCCAAGTTGATACTTTTTGCAGATACCCTAAATCTTTACCACAGAATCCCGAGTTTTAACGACCCTTAAAAAGAAGCTTTTTGAAAACATTGTGGGAAAAGGAGAAAATGCTGATAACCAGCATTTTCTCCTTTTCCCACAATGTTTTCTACTCAACTGAAGGCAATTTTCATTGTTTCAGCCATCTTTGATTTGTCGTCTGCAAATGCTTTGAATTTGGACATGTTTAAAATTTTGTCGTGTGGTAAAGAGTTAAACCCTCTTTTCACAGAGCTTGACTCATTTATACATAATTAATTTGTCTTTTTAGAAGATTCTGGGAATCATACATGTTGCAGCGGTGTCAAATCTGATAGCTTGATTTTTTTTTTTTTTAAAGATTCAACATAAACAGGATCAGCAATAGTTTTCTTGGATCATCCTATTCGTAGCCTTTGTTCAAAAGTTAAATTGCCATTTTGATTTCCGATATCCTTGACATAGATTTCAGTTGGCTGAATAAAGATATGTTCAAAGCTTTCTTTCAAGACTAGTTCAGTTCTTTTTTTTTTTTAACAGTCACACAATCATGAACATTCCGATTAGGTTTTGAGCCATGCTATGTGAAAAGGGGGTTTAATGCATCTGCGAAAAAGTATCGATTCAGGTCAGCCTGCGCAGTCCGCGCAGGCTGACCTGGGCCGAAACTTTTCGCTATTAGTCAAATTTCTGTATGCCAAGGGCCAGTCTACCTCATGATTAAGTCGATTGTTAAAATAAATTGGCCATAATGGATCAATTAATTAAGTGATAGCTTGCATAGTATCATGCATCACGGAGATGTATTAAGCCTCCTTTTGCCAGAGCATGGTTCATTTATATTTTATAGTAATGTGGCTGATCGATAGAGTTGTTTCTGTAATTGACCGTTTGATCAATGCTGAAGCAATTCTAACGATTGCAATCAGCAAAGAAAACGTATAAGATACTTGTGTTAACATACGTATTTTGACACAGATAGGATTTCCGGTCCATGTTTGATCCATTGAGTCACATGTGACGTAAGATTGTGACGTGTCCTTCAGTTCATATCCATTATCGCATGTGACATTCACATGTTCGCCGTGGTTGTATGTGCGGTTCACAAGAATTCTACCGTGGTCTATTGGGTTTGGGATTGTCGTACATGGTCCTGCCGAAAAAAGAAAAGTGAATAGATGAGTATTCCATGCTTTGACCGTGGTATTATGGACGATTTATAGTAAGATAATCGTGTTCTCTTAGATCCAGATTTTTCTAGCATGGACCTGTCGACCAAAAAAGAAAATATAAAATGAAATAATGAATTTTCACAGTCACCGTGGTTGTATACATGTCTGGTTTAATACAGAATTACCGTTTTATATTAGATCTTGGTTTGTCTTACACGAACCTGCCGATAGAAAACAGTGAATAAATAACTATTTCAAATGACACCTCAGATACTAGTAAATGTTCGAATAAAAAACAACAACAAAAAAGAAAAAAAAAAAAAAAAAAACCAAAACAAAAAAAAAAAAAAAAAAACAAGAGGACCATGATGGTCCTAAATCGCTCACCTGAAATGCAACTGAGCTCAACACCATAATGCTACATGCCAAATGTGAAAGCTCTAGCCCTTACGGTTTGGGACAAGAAGATTTTTAAAGATTTCCTTCTTTATCTCTATGTGAAATCCGAGAACCCACAACACAGGGCCAATTTTTAACACCAGGGCCATAATTTGAAGTATTTTGGTAGAGGGTCACTAGATGATGCTACATGCCATATATGAAAGCTCTAGCCCTTACGGTTTGGGACAAGAAGATTTTTAAAGATTTCCTTCTTTATCTATATGTGAAATCCGAGAACCCACAACATAGGGCCAATTTCCACACTAGGGCCATAATTTGAAGTATTTGGGTACAGGGCCACTAGATGATACTACATGCCATATATGAGAGCTCTAGCCCTTTTGGTTTGGGACAAGAAAATTTTTAAAGATTTCCTTCTTTATCTCTATGTGCAAACCGAGAACCCACAACATAGGGCCATTTTCAACACTAGGGCCATAATTTGAGGTAATTTGGTAGACGGCCACTAGATGATGCTACATGCCAAATATGGAAGCTCTAGCCCTTATGGTTTGGGACAAGAAGATTTTTAAAGATTTCCTTCTTTATCTCTATGTGAAATCCGAGAACCCACAACATAGGGCCATTTTCAACACTAGGGCCATAATTTGAAGTATTTTGGTAGAGGGCCACTAGATGATGTTACATGCCAAATATGAAAGCTCTAGCCCTTACAGTTTGGGACAAGAAGATTTTAAAGATTTCCTTCTTTATCTCAATGTGAAATCCGAGAACCCACAACATAGGGCCATTTTCCACACTAGGGCCATTATTTGAAGTATTTTGGTAGAGGGCCACTAGATGATACTACATGCCATATATGAAAGCTCTAGCCCTTAAGGTTTGGGACAAGAGGATTTTTACAGATTTCCTTCTTTATCTATATGTGAAATCCGAGAACCCACAACATAGGGCCATTTTCAACACTAGGGCCATAATTTGAAGTATTTTGGTAGAGGGCTACTAGATGATGCTACATGCCACATATGAAAGCTCTAGCCCTTATTGTTTGGGACAAGAAATTTTTTAAAGATTTCCTTCTTTATCTATATGTGAAATCCGAGAACCCACAAAATAGGGCCAATTTTCAACACTAGGGCCATAATTTGAAGTATTTTGGTAGAGGGCCACTAGCTGATGCTACATGCCAAATATGAAAGCTCTAGCCCTTAAGGTTTGGGACAAGAAGATTTTTACAGATTTCCTTCTTTATCTCTATGTGAAATCCGAGAACCCACAACATAGAGCCATTTTCAACACTAGGGCCATAATTTGAAGTATTTTGGTAGAGGGCCATTAGATGATGCTACATGCCACATATGAAAGCTCTAGCCCTTATGGTTTGGGACAAGAAGATTTTTAAAGATTTCCTTCTTTATCTCTATGTGAAATCCGAGAACCCACAAAATAGGGCCAATTTTTAACACCAAGGCCATAATTTGAAGTATTTTGGTAGAGGGTCACTAGATGATGTTACATGCCAAATATGAAAGCTCTAGCCCTTACAGTTTGGGACAAGAAGATTTTAAAGATTTCCTTCTTTATCTCAATGTGAAATCCGAGAACCCACAACATAGGGCCAATTTCAACACTAGGGCCATAATTTGAAGTATTTTGGTAGAGGGCCACTAGATGATACTACATGCCATATATGAAAGCTCTAGCCCTTAAGGTTTGGGACAAGAGGATTTTTACAGATTTCCTTCTTTATCTCTATGTGAAATCCGAGAACCCACAACATAGGGCCAATTTTCAACACTAGGGCCATAATTTGAAGTATTTTGGTAGAGGGCCACTAGCTGATGCTACATGCCAAATATGAAAGCTCTAGCCCTTAAGGTTTGGGACAAGAAGATTTTTACAGATTTCCTTCTTTATCTCTATGTGAAATCCGAGAACCCACAACATAGGGCCAATTTTCAACACTAGGGCCATAATTTGAAGTATTTTGGTAGAGGGCCACTAGATGATGCTACATGCCACATATGAAAGCTCTAGCCCTTACAGTTTGGGACAAGAAGATTTTTAAAGATTTCCTTCTTTATCTCTATGTGAAATCCGAGAACCCACAAAATAGGGCCAATTTTTAACACCAGGGCCATAATTTGAAGTATTTTGGTAGAGCGTCACTAGATGATGCTACATGCCATATATGAGAGCTCTAGCCCTTACGGTTTGGGACAAGAAGATTTTTAAAGATTTCCTTCTTTATCTCTATGTGAAATCCGAGAACCCACAACACAGGGCCATTTTCCAACTAGGGCTATTATTTGAGGTATATTGGTAGAGGGCCACTAGATGATACTACATGCCATATATGAGAGCTCTAGCCCTTATGGTTTGGGACAAGAAGATTTTTAAAGATTTCCTTCTTTATCTCTATGTGAAATCCGAGAACCCACAACATAGGGCCATTTTCCAACTAGGGCTATTATTTGAGGTATATTGGTAGAGGGCCACTAGATGATACTACATGCCATATATGAGAGCTCTAGCC
This sequence comes from Tridacna gigas, assembly GCA_945859785.2. NCBI lineage: Eukaryota > Metazoa > Mollusca > Bivalvia > Cardiida > Cardiidae > Tridacna > Tridacna gigas. Next base: position 61,437,557 of record OX244036.2, read on the forward strand.
CTTATGGTTTGGGACAAGAAGATTTTTAAAGATTTCCTTCTTTATCTCTATGTGAAATCCGAGAACCCACAACATAGGGCCATTTTCAACACTAGGGCCATAATTTGAAGTATTTTGGTAGAGGGCCACTAGACGATGCTACATGCCAAATATGAAAGCTCTAGCCCTTACGGTTTGGGACAAGAGGATTTTTACAGATTTCCTTCTTTATCTCTATGTGAAATCCGAGAACCCACAACATAGGGCCATTTTCCACACTAGGGCCATTATTTGAAGTATTTTGGTAGAGGGCCATTAGATGATACTACATGCCATACATGAGAGCTCTAGCCCTTATGGTTTGGGACAAGAAGATTTTTACAGATTTCCTTCTTTATCTCTATGTGAAATCCGAGAACCCACAACATAGGGCCATTTTCAACATTAGGGCCATAATTTGAAGTATTTTGGTAGAGGGCCACTAGATGATGCTACATGCCAAATATGAAAGCTCTAGCCCTTACGGTTTGGGACAAGAAGATTTTTACAGATTTCCTTCTTTATCTATATGTGAAATCCTAGAACCCACAACATAGGGCCATTTTCCACACTAGGGCCATTATTTGAAGTATTTTGGTAGAGGGCCATTAGATGATGCTACATGCCATATATGAAAGCTCTAGCCCTTACAGTTTGGGACAAGAAGATTTTTAAAGTTTTTTCTTTCGGTTGCCATGGCAACCAGAGTTCTTCATGGAATTCAAATCTTTGAAGTATTCTGAAAGTGCATGACCTAAGGATCATTTCTGTGAAGTTTCACTGAAATCTGTTGGGCGGTTTCAGAGGAAAGATTTTTTAAGTAATTGTTCACGGACGGACGGACGGACACACGGACGGACGGACGGACGCCGGACAACGATTGATCACGATAGCTCACCCTGAGCACTATGTGCTCAGGTGAGCTAAAAGGCTGCTCCTTTTCAAACAATGTCTTCACTTTAGGGACATAAACACATGTATTTGTGTGATAATGCCTTGACGATCGAACTATAATCCCACAAAAGAAAACATTATTGCACTACCTTCACTTAACTCAATCAACAGAATTTAGACTCGTCCATATGGAAGCATTTCCAAATGACAAAGTAAATGAAGCTAAAATGGCGGAACCAGACTTTGAAATGGTAGAAGATATTGTAGGAAATGTAGAAAATGCTCATAGTCAGCATTTTTTACTTTTCCTACAATATTTAAAAGAGAATTTTTTTCTAGGTGGATATTTGCTACTTGTCCGACTGTTTGATTTCAACTCCATATATAGTAATAAGTGGTTTTCGAGTGGTGAGTTATGCCATGGCATTTCCCAAGAGCGTGGGTTAATGTGTTTATAGGAAATGGTGCTGAGAGCTCTAACAGCCAATGGCTTAACTCGACTCGCTATATAAATCCTACTCCATCATAAACGTTGACTGGAAAGGAGGTAAGGGCGCATAAGAACATTCCGTCTCTTACATTCCGGAACCCTTTTCAATTATAGTAGTATTTACGCTTTATTGATTTTACGGTTAGTCAAAAGCCAACCTTGCTTGTCTTTATGCTTAAAGATCGCTCCGCGCAACGTTAGGATCGTAGGGCGTCTGTATATTGGCTTCCGGTCGTTAAGTCATGTTACGAAATAAAATCTTAGTAAATATCTTGCTTTTTCTCTTATGTAGATCCACAGTAAAAAAAAACACGAATATGATAATTTCCAAAATTATCAGCAAGACCCTTGTAATTTTGCTAGAGATAAGATTAGAGTTCCGGTCCCCTCTGAACGGGCGCTTCCTACAGATACAGAATCTCTGTCTCGCGTCGCGTACAAGTATGGCATTCTTTCCTTATTTAGACACGACGTTTCCGGTTCTTACGCTCTCAGCGCCCTGTTCCTATATAAATTCATGAACCCAAGCACATGGGGAATGCTATGACGTCACTCACCACTCGAAAACCACGTGATTACCATATATGGAGTTGAAATTTAACCGGCGGACATGTAGTATCGCTAAAACACTGATTCATTTGGAACGGGTATATTCATAAAGCTTTCAAAGTTTCATGGGTACATGAACGTGGAATCGCACATATGTTACAAATGTATGGCTGTACTTACAATCAAAGGACTCAAAGTCCTGGAAAGCAGATTTGTAGGGTAGCATAAAGCTGTAATATGATGTATGCAATCATTTTAAAACGGAGTTAGCAAGGGAAGGGGATGTCGGTATATATGGTTCAGGTCAAACCGATATCACAGTACAGTGTTAGCGCGCATGCGTCGTTATGCATGATGTATTTGGTTCCTGTCAGAACGATCACAGTTAGCGGATTTGCCATACAAATCCGCTAAAAATATAAGACAATTATGATATAAAGTTTACAACATTTAACAACTTACATTGTTTTCTTCTTTGATGTCATACACGTAACTGTACAGTAAATGATAATACTGGGTCTCGTGTGTGTACCAACAATTCTAAATTCTATTTTAATCCTTAGTTCCGAGACTTACCATCTGATTGGGTGAGACAGAACAGTATCTGCCAAATCAGAGACCGTATTCACCAACCATTCATAAGAATATTCTTTGTCTTATTCTCATTTTTTTAATCGTAAGTAACACAAATTATGGTTGGCTATACAAAATTAACCAATCAGAAATTGGTTATTTTCTAAATCTAGAATTAGATTGAACGGAGGTACGTGTGAACGGAGAGAGAGTACGGAACGGGTGGCTAGCTTTGGAATTTAGAATAAGATTTGAATTTTTTATGGCTGCTGCATGCAACCCAAGAAGAAATTCATACAAGATGGATAATCACTTTAGATTTAATACTTGGCATACCTGTATCACAATTAGTATTTCCGTATCCTGGTTGACAAATACACGTCCTTGTGGTTATATTGCACGATCCTCCATTTATGCAGTCTTCATTTTTCGTGCAGTTTTCTGCAATTTGTTGAAAGAAAGTATGTTTGGAATGTGAGGTTATATCATTCAGAAATAAATAATGGTCACGCATCAAAATTCGACAGAGAGGGAAGAATTGAAGGTCAATACACGAAGCAAGATGATTGGTGGACTCTGTATCAGACAAAGAAACTTAAAATTCTTCAATATTTAACTCTAAGCCTGCAGAATAAACCTAACAGATATTTTCAGTGTAAAAGGAAGACGCAAAAAAAAAAAAAAATCAGTTTGAAGACTGTTTTTGTCCAAAATGTCTATCGACAAAATTATTTCCCAGACACCATTACGGCTCTGAATGATGCTCCAATATGAGCCGTGCTCTGGCAAAAGTGGGTTTAATGCATCTCCTTGATGTCTTAGACAAAGCAAGTCATTACATGATTATGGATCCACGAAATCCAGTTTGTCCAACAACCCATTGAATCATTTGGTAAATGACTGGTCCCTTGACCTGCAGAAACCTGACCACTAGCAAAAAGTATCGACCCATGTCAGCTTGCGAGGAATGCGCAGGCTGACATGGGTCGATACTTTTTGCAGATGTATTAAGCCCCAATGTCATGGAGCAGGGCTCATATACATTCTTTCGGTCATTCACTTCGAATCTGACAGAGGAGTTCCTTGTTACGTATAAAACATTTCATTAAGCCGCCCCTTTTTAAGCAATGGGAAGGAAGTACCTAGTTTTCCCAACGATAGAATTACAGATTTAAAAGACAAATTTTATAATTTTTCGATCAGAAAAACAATTCAATTGTACATCATTGTAATCTAGCACTAAAAATTCACCTTTAAAAAATGGACTTTAATGCATATCAGCTGCGCCGTGGCAAAAGGGGTTTTGATACATCTTCTTGACGCATGATATCACATCATTATAGATTTATAAAATCTATTTCGTTTAACAACCGACTGACTCATGTGGCAGACTTGTCCTTTGACATGCAGAAAATTAACCAGTAGCAAATAAGTTTCGACCCAGGCCAGTTTGCGCAGCTGACCCAGATCGATACTTTTTTCGGATGTATCAAACCCCCATTTTGGACAGCATGCCTCATATATATGTGAAAAGGGGGCTCAATGCATCTGCGAAAAGTATCGACCCAGGTCAGCCTGCGCAGTCCGCGCAGGCTGACCTGGGCCGAAACTTTTCGCTATTAATCAATTTTCCGTATGTCAAAGGACCAGTCTACATTATGATTCAGTCGGTTGTTACACAAACTGGATAGTATGGATCCATGGTTAGGTGATGACTTGCTTGGTATAATGAAGCACGGAGATGCATTAAGCCCCCTTTTTGCCAGAGCACGGCTCATATATGATTAATTAGACACTTGACATAAATATTATTTACTCACCTATTGCTGTACAATTTTCTAGTCGGCCTTCCCACGTATTTCTGCTGACATTACAAATCACGCTGTTTGTTGTCCCTGTTATGATTGTATATCCGTTGTGACAAGTATAGTTAACCACGGAGCCAGCTGTATGCATCGTGTTTCTAGGCTTTGGACTGGCATGAGCCGCGGGCGGGAAGGGACTGTCACACACAGCTGAAACGTTTGTAAAAGATTTTAAAGCCGGTATTTCCCTATAGACCATTATTGTTAGGACAGTGTTTGACTCTTGACCAAACGATATAATTCTAGACCACACCTTATTGAAAGTACTTGCATACTATTGTTGACTACTGAGTCATCCGTCTACATCGTGTTTCTAGGCTGTTAACAGTCATGAGCCACATATGGATACAGACTGTCACAAAGAGCTGAAACGTTTGTTAAAGTAAGCCGGTATTTCCATACAGATAGTTATTATTATAAAATTGTATACAGTCATTCCTATTTTTTATGTACTTCTATGATTGCCAAAAACATGAAAAATCCATATCACGGAATTTTGATGAAAAAAGTGTTACAACAAAAATTTACCCCAGTATAATGAAATTCTGAATTTACACTTCATGATAATCAACCGTTTTCTTGTTGTAAATGTTTTAAGTGATTGACTGTATCTTGAAGTAACGGAGGTTAAGTTATTAAGTTCAAGTTTTCTATCATCCATGGTGTGAAAACCATCAACAAAACTTACATAAACACATAAATTCATTGAAGATACTAGCATATGGAAAGGAAATAAGCCAAAACTTTTGGATCGTATTGCATTTTTTGAAAATTGAGACACAAAATCGTAGCTATACCTTATTCTTCAAACTGATTCTCAAATTTCGAAATACTTTCGTTTAAAATATCTCTATGTACTTCTATGATTGGGGATTTGAATGACCATTATTCTTAGTTATATCAATAAATGTATTACTGATAATTTTCCTAGCATAATTTCAACCATGATTCTCTAACTTAAAATGTTCAAATACCAATTAAGATTGTAACGGATGTTAAAAAGAAAATTCCATATGACAAAATATCCCAATTTTCACATATTACTGAAATGATGAAGTTATGAAATGACTCAGAAGTAAGATAACTTTACTCAACTTGAAGAACTATAACATTAAAAAATGTAGGTCTTTTGAAAAACAATGACCCAGATTTTAGAAATAAATCTTGCAAATTTTAGACACAAAAAATGAAAGAAATCAATCAAAGCTAAAGTTAATACACCTACATCAACTTATTGATTTCTTTAAAGCAAAAGTAGACACTGTTCTAATAGAATGCTTCACAATCTACCATTCTATTTGATTGCTTGAAAGAGTTTCTAATCCTGGTAACGGAAGTTAAACCAACTATATTACTGAATCCTCTGGCGCTTCAAGTCACACTTTGCCTTCATACATACTCTCAGTCATGTCAACTGTTTCAAGGCCTTACCTGAAAAATTGGCTTTCTCTTCCCTGAGGATACGGGGTCCGTTATTTCCATCATAACCCTTAGGGTGCCGAATAAACCTAACAGACATTTTTAGTTAAGTTGTAAGACCAGAATAATTGCAACATTATGAATGATGGCTGTAGTCAACAGTGTTCCAGCAAAGCTGATACTCAACTCACTGTGCAAATCAGAAATCTGACAGCTCGTTTTGTGCAGTCTGATCTTGATCTACACTGGTCGAAAAAGCAACAACAGTTGTGAAGCATGCTTTAAATGATATTATCCTTTTCAGGTACTCAAACTTCATCACGTTTTACAGGCCATTTTATCCAACGTTCCTACCTCATCTATGACATTGATCTTACTTGCACCAGATCAGTTCTCTGTAAATGTGCAAATATACCATTCCCCATAAAACATAGCAACACAAAACTCAACAAAATTTAAAACAATATTATCTGTGAACTCGCAATTGCCATTTTCTGTATATTTTGCTTTTAAGTAGTACCATCTTGCATTCAAAACCGAACAAAGCATTGTGTTTGAACAGTTACAAACTTTGAACTACTTTTGTTTCATTGCTGTGAGGTTGGCGAGTCAGTTTGATAGTGGATAAACCTCAGATAGGTGTATTTCAGGTAGTCTACAAACGGCAGTCAAAAAGTATTGATTTTAGTCACGGATGTTAAAGATCACGGATGTTAAAATTGGCATATCGTTTGGATCGGAAAATGTCCATTTTCTGGTTGTTACGAGAATGATCCATATTTTTTTATTCTTAGTTAACATTCTTCTTTAAGCATTACGTTCAATACAAATCAATCAATAATGGTTTTGCTAAAACCTTGGTAACAGAGGTTAAACAACTTTTTGTCTGAATGCTATCTTTGATATCAATAATGTATTTTTTTCAAATGACATTGGTTTTGGTGATTCTTAGGCTCTAAAATCCCCAATATCAAGCATAAAAGAATATTCCGACAGTGATCTCTGGACAAACAGTTCTAAGTTTGACCATCCCAGCACGAGATAAAAAGCAGTAACGGATGTTAATGCCTTTTCGGCGACACCACTAAACCATTGATATTTCAAATATCTGTTGTATGTATCTTCATGTGTTATTAATACATCTGTAAGCATACCAGATTGGTATGTTTTGTGCAAGAAAGAACTGTGAAATATCAAACAGTATACTTTCTGTAAAGTTTCAAAATCATTCCCCCAACAGAGGGACACAGAAAAAAAGCACATTTCTTGACATAATAAGCTAATTTTCAAGACTTTTTAAGTGAACATGAGAATGTACAACTCTGTATATGGTTTCTGTATGGTCCATGTATCGAAAATAGCTTGATTATTTTACTCTCGTTCGCTAATGGTGTCAATAATTCGGCAGCGACACTGAAAAATGGAAAAAGTACATGGAAAACAGGAATGACTGTATAACTTTATCAAACGACAAAGTTTTAGACCAGCCATTACCGATAGCATTTGCGGAGGACAAATAAAAGTTGTCTCAAGTGACGATTTGTTCGTTAAAGTGTTGAACAAATTCTAGGCAAAGGAGAAAATGCTGCTTACCAGCATTTTTCTTTTATATTTCCTCCTTTTCATTTTCTCTTTCTTGAAGGTCATTAGAACACGAGTTGTTTGCTAAAGTGATAATTTACAAGGACTGATCCTTTGACTTGGTTAATGAAGGAGCAATTCTGGGGCTTGTTTTGAATTGGAATTTCGGGTCCGTAATCACCTATTCTAAACTGCACTCTTAGTGATATTCTAGATCAAAAAAGTGAATCAGCTTTCTATTGACAGAGCCATTTGGTTCAGCCAATCATAAATTGCGTTACGTTTGAATTTAGAATTTTTTAAGAACGTAATCATGAATGTAAATAAGAACGGTTGTTGAACACACGACCTTATCCTTACAGGTGATAATAGTTTTGACTTGAGTTGTTTCAGCAAAAGAAAAACTGAATTTGAAACATGACCAACATAAGCTTTGCCTGCCAGTGTGTCCATTATCCATCTATATTTAATCAAAATGCTATCAAACTTTAATCCTTAGGCTGCTAAGCGCGACTCACTGGCCTTTTTCTGACCTTTTGCAGACAGTGTTGATCAAGATCAGCCTGCACAGGAAGTGCAGGCTGATCTTTAACAGTTACGGTAAAGCTTTAAGTGTGGTGGCTGCCAGATGTAAGAGAAAAGTTATACATCTCACAGCAAACATGCTTACCAGTGTCACAGTTCGTGTTTCCATATCCAACAGTGCAGTTACATGATTTTGTAGCCGTATTACAGTTGCCACCATTTAGACAGTCTTCGTTCTTTGAACAGGTTTCTTGTAATTAAAATCAACGACAATTTTGATATTTCATCAATTGAAAAAGGAAAAAAAAAAAAAATATAAGAGAGGCAGACTTAACCCTTTACCAGACGACAAAATTTCAGCCTTGTCCAAATTGAAAGCATTTGCAGACGACAATTTCAATTACCAGCATTTTCTCCTTTTCCCACAATGTTTTCCAAAGGCTTCTTTCCCAGGGTCGTTAAAAGGCGGCATTGTGCGATAAAGGGTTAAATAAACCTACATAAAAACGGCGAGCTAGGAGGGGCTAATGAAGTATATGCCAACTCTTCCATACATTTTATTCTAAATAACTTATTGCAATATTTGCCCCTGTTCGTAGTTAATGTATGAGGTCCTTACACTGACAATTGTCAATGTTCGAAATTGCAATTAATGCTGTCTGTAGCCTGAAGAGCATAAATTGTATGCACTTTCATACTTAAAAGAAAATTTACGAATAAAAAACCGTTGTGAATTGTGAAATAGCCATGCAGATGGTTTTTTTTTTATACACTTTACAAAGCGAAAAAAGTTTACACTTGTCCAAATTGAAAGCATTTGCAGACGACAAAATAAGTGTGACTCAAAAAGTGAAATTTGTTTTTGGAAACGTAGAAAAAATTGTGGGAAGAAGCAAAAATGGCGTACTTAAGCATTTTCTCCTTTTCCCATTTTTTTCAAATGCTTTTCTTCTCCGAGTCGTTAAAAGTCGGGATAGTTTTTAATGCAGGTCTGTCCTGGCAGATATGTATGTTCATCTACAAGTGCTTATCTAATGCGGAAAATAAAATGAAATCTCACAACAATGATTTAAAATCACACAAGCAAGACTTACTAAGAGCAGTGCAGTTTTCCACGTGTCCGTCCCAGGTATTTGTTTTGGCACTGCAAGTCACACTATTTGATAACCCACTTTGGGTTGTATATCCATTGTTACATGTGTATAAAATTTCAGTACCATTTGTGTACATTATATTGGCCATCTGTGGTGTTGCATGTGGTACGTCAGGAAGCGATTTATCGCATATTTCTATAGAAGAAAAACATATGTAACTAAAGTGCTACCGGGTAACAAGACCATTTTGGTCCCATACATAGCATTCACACAAGTTAATAAAATAAATCTGAAAATGTTATGTTTGTTTAAATCTTTACTTGAAAGCGTTTGAAGACGACAAATCAAAAGCTGCCAAAATGGTTGAGCTTGTGTTTTAAAATGTAGACAACATTGTGGGAAAAGATGAAAATGCTGGGTACAAGCACTTTTCCACACAATGTTTTTCATTATGCCTCTTTGTCAGGTTCGCTAAAACTCGGAATTGTGCGATAAAGAGTTAAACTATCGGCAAAAGTTGAACTAGGTGGTGGTAACAGTTGGCTCGACGGTTTGTAACTGTTATGATTTAACCCTTTACCACACAATAAAATGTTAGACATATCCAAATTCAATGCGTTTGCGGATGATGGGAAAAAAATATAAAAAAATGTGGCTCATTTAATAAAATTTCTCAATGAAGGGTAGAAAACATTGTGGGGCAAAAGGAGAAAATGCTGGTTACCAGCATTTTCTCCTTTTCTCACAAGGTTTTCAAAAGCTATTCTCCTCAGACTCATCGAAATCCGGGATTGTTTGGTAAAGAGTTAAAACAACACGAAGTTCTGTGACAATCATACTTTTTTCTTCAAACTTTGCTAACTTTCCGAAGAACAAGAATAAAGTGAAGCATAAGTACCTGTATCGCAGTTCGAGTTACCGAATCCAGAAGAGCAGTTGCAAGTTTGTGAGATGCATGTTCCACCGTTCAAACAATCTGCACTCGAGTCACAGTTTGCTGAAAAAGATATTGAGCCGTGAGTAGATCCAAATCTGACAAAAAAACATGCTGTGCTAATCGACGAAAAGCCCGATTGGTTGCCTTTTTACTGGATAAGGAGCACAGTTTAACTCTTTACCAGATGACGAAATCTAAGAATTGTCCACATTGAAAAAACATTTGCAGATGACAAATTAAGTGTGACTCAAATGATTGGACTTGTTTGGGAAAGGTTAGAAAATAATGTTGGAAAAGGGACAAATGCTGGTTAGCAGCATTTCATCCTTTTTTCCCACAATGTTTTCGAAAGCTTCTTTTCTCAGAGGTCGTTAAAACTCGGCATTGTGTGGTAAAGGAGTTACAGTGTCACAGCTTCTGTAATGATCGATTGTTCGTAATAAAAACCATAGGTTTACATGTTTTTATGATATGAAGGCTTTCGTTTTAATTTCAATAACAGGGGAAGAAGACACAAAATTGCTTCTAAGCACGGAAAGACGGATGTACAACCTAATTTAAAAAAGAGCATCGCATGGGTGTGCCAATGCTCGGCTGCAGTTGCTTATGGTTAAAATTCTGAGTCGAAAAGTGTCAATTTTTTTATGGTTACCTGCTCCTGTTTTATGGGTTTCGCTTTTGATAGTTAACCCTTTCAGCGCCATAGGCGAAAACAGGGACTTTTGCGGACGGCATAGATCAAGATCAGACTGCACAGAACGTGCAGTCTGATCTTTGGTCTGTACCTTCCGCTTGTTTGGTCAAGCCTATATAATAAAAATCTGGAGACTCAGTGGATTCTATTTACAGCCATCAAAAGAAGCCGAGTTTGTTTATTTGACGCCGAAAGAGTTAAGATCTTGTCCGAGTTTGAAGTAAATATCTTCAATGACAGAGATATTATAGAATGTCATTTTTTTTCGAAAATTCGGAGTCGAAAAAGGTGCATGACTCTTTCAGAAATATTGCGATGGTTACTTGCCCCTGTTGCTTGGGTTCCCCATTTGATATTAGCAGCTAGTCCGATTTTGAAGTAAATATCTTAACTATTGACAGAGATATTATAAAATGTCAAGATTTTTCCACGACAATGCAATCGACGATGACGACGCAGACGACGACCTGGCTGTGACAATACCTCGACGTTTTCTTCGAAAACAGCCGAACTAAAAATTCATCCTACCTTTTGCGACACAGAAAAGTCCCAAACCTGACCAAGCATCACTAGTAGCATTACAGGTGAATGTTAGAGATGAATTAGGGGTGGGTTCATAGCCAGGACCACACGTGTATGTTATGTTGTAACCATCATTGTAGAAACCCTGTGGAGTGACAAGGGTCGCGAGTCTAATCCTGGTTGCCGGGGCTGAGCAAACAACTGAAAGAAATCTGGTCTTTAAGAGAAGGTATTGACCATTTACAAGATTATGAAATTTTAAGCCAATTCAAATTGACAGCAAAATGTGGCTTAAATGATGGCACTTTTTAAAAGTAGAAAACATTGAGGAAAAGCGAGAAAGTGCTGGTTACCAGCAATTTCTCCTTTTCCCACAATGTTTACAAAAGCTTTCTAGCCATGGGTCGTTAAAACTAGGAATTCTTGGGACAGGGTTAAATGCCATGCGATTGCAGACACTTGTACACATCACTTTTTCATGTCTTTGCCAACAGACAAAGCATAGAGCTCTGTTTAGCGAGAAATGCAACGAATCGGTTTATGCTTAATAACTCAAATATTAATACCTGTATCACAATTTGTGTTTCCATATCTAGGTTGACACATACATCTATCGGAAGAATTGCACGTTCCACCGTTTAGACAATCTTCATCCACTGTACAATTTTCTGAAAGTACAACATCATTAAGCTATATTTGTTGAGGCTGCGTGATGAACTATCATACACTGTCTGCAATAAATTAATCAATCCAGCATAAGACTAAGACTGTTATCAAGGTATCAAAAATAAATGAACCATGTTCTATGAAAAGGGGGCTTACTGCATGTACAAACAGTATCTACCCAAGTACAAGAAGTATCGACCAGGGTCCGTATTCACCAACAGTTCTTGAGAATATTCTTAGTCTTATTCTCCAAGATTTTCTACATTTTAAAGTAACACAACTCCTGATTGGCTAAACCATTTGGTTTAGCCAATCAGGAGTTGTGTTGCTTTCAAATGTAGAAAATTCTGGGGAACAAGACAAAGAACGTTCTTAAGAATGGTCGGCGAATACGGACCCAGGTCAGCTTGCTCACTCCGCGCAGGCTGACCTGGGCCGAAACATTTTTTTTTTTGTAAATTAAATGCACGTCAAAGGACCAGTGTACCTCATGACTCAGTCGGTTGTTGGACAAGAGGGATTTTATGGGTCAATAATTATGTGATGACTTGCTCGGTATTATAGATCACGGAGATGCATTAAGCCCCCTGTTGGCAGGGTATGGCTCTAATGATATATCTCAAATTAGACATCACTATCTATCTAGAATCAAAACAGTCGATTCTGTCAATTATCTTTTCGGAAAATTGTTGAAAACTAGTAGATCTGTGTAATGCTTGTAGAGAAACTGATGGTAAGTGGGTTTGAGACTATTTCTATCGAGCACAAGAAATTCTATCCCGAACAGCATGACTTCGAAATTAAACAAAACTAGAGGGCCATGATGGCCCTGTATCGCTCCACCGGCTTATAAATATAAACCATAAATACTAAACATTATAATTCTGAGTCAAATGGTTTCAAAATGAAGACTTATAAAGTTTTCTCTGTAAAAGCCCATGTGAAAGTTGAGACCCGCAGGGCAAAGCCATTTTTGATCCCAGAGCTATAATTACTTGAACCCTGGTAGAGGTCCACAAGATAAAGCCACATGCCAAAATAATACAAGTCTATGCTGTATGGTTATAAATATGGTGATTTTCAAGTTTCATCCATATGAAGCCTCTGTAAAACATAAGACCCCTGATGCAAGGCTAATCTCAAAAAAAAAAAAAAAGTGATCCAGATTTGGTAGCCCTTGGGTTTGCGATTAGGAGCAAAAAGATTTTTTGAATTTTCACGCTATAAGCACATGTTTATGATCCATGAGATAGGACTAATTTTGACATAACTTGAATAACTTTGGAAGAGGTTATTTAGATTACACTCATACAATATTACAGCTGTAACTCAAGGTAAGGAACAAGAAGACCTTTTAAGTTCTCACTATATTAGCCTATGTAAAGCTTGTGACTTATTGGGTGAAGCAGTTTCAGAAACAATAAGCTTAATGGCCTTAGGCATGTGGAGCTAAAAAGCAGTATCTTTTTCATGAGCTACAATGATGTTAGTATATACAAACGTTTGGAAAAGATTTTTAATGGTTTTTCAATACTTTCCAGTTTTATAGCCATAGCAACCATAGCTTTTAACAGAACTTAATTCTTTGAAGACATTCTGAAGAATGATTTTTCTTATTATTTAGGATGTAATAGAATTCTTCGCCACAACATTCTTCTGAGGGTAAACTTTACGTTTATGACGTAGTCAATGTCATTCATGACGTCATTATTGCAGCTGCATATTCAAAGCGCTTTACACAGTTCGCCATTTGTGTGTGTTTACATGTGTCATAGCGAGAAAGGTGTCAATTCGTGCCTTAATTTCGAGCGAAATATTCTATCTAGTCGGGTTTTGAATTGTAAACGAGAAACTGGATAAATAGAATAGTGTCTTGAGTTGGGAAAGTTGAAGAATAGATGGTTAGTGTCTTGAACTGGGAAAGTTTATCGGGCTCGGCTCCGAAATTTTATGGTATCAGTACCATAAAAATATTGAATAAAAAGTACCGTCTTTATGTCAATGTTTGTTTTTCGTTTTGTTTTGTTCTTTTATAGTGTGTGACAGAATAAATAGAATAGATGGTTGGTGTCTTGGATGGTTTAAGTTTATCGGGCTCGGCTCCGGAATTTATCCGGTTCGCCTTCGGCTCACCAGATAAATTCCTCGGCCTTGCCAGATAAACGTAACCTATCAAAGACACCAACTCTCTATTCTCTATTTCCGTATGTCAAAGGACCAGTCTAACTTATGATTCAGTCGGTTGTTAGACAAACTGGATAGTATGGATCCATGATTAGGTGATGACTTGCTTGGTATAATGAAGCACGGAGATGCATTAAGCCCCCTTTTTGCCAGAGCACGGCTCATATATGATTAATTAGACACTTGACATAAATATTATTTACTCACCTATTGCTGTACAATTTTCTAGTCGGCCTTCCCACGTATTTCTGCTGACATTACAAATCACGCTGTTTGTTGTCCCTGTTATGATTGTATATCCGTTGTGACAAGTATAGTTAACCACGGAGCCAGCTGTATGCATCGTGTTTCCAGGCTTTGGACTGGCATGAGCCGCGGGCGGGAAGGGACTGTCACACACAGCTGAAACGTTTGTAAAAGTTTTTAAAGCCGGTATTTCCCTATAGACCATTATTGTTAGGACAGTGTTTGACTCTTGACCAAACGATATAATTCTAGACCACACCTTATTGAAAGTACTTGCATACTATTGTTGACTACTGAGTCAGCCGTACACATCGTGTTTCTAGGCTGTTAACAGTCATGAGCCACATATGGATACAGACTGTCACAAACAGCTGAAACGTTTGTTAAAGTAAGCCGGTATTTCCATACAGATAGTTATTATTATAAAATTGTATAACTTTATCAAACGACAAAGTTTTAGACCAGCCATTACCGATAGTATTTGCGGAGGACAAATAAAAGTTGTCTCAAGTGACGATTTGTTCGTTAAAGTGTTGAACAAATTCTAGGCAAAGGAGAAAATGCTGCTTACCAGCATTTTTCTTTTATATTTCCTCCTTTTCATTTTCTCTTTCTTGAAGGTCATTAGAACACGAGTTGTTTGCTAAAGTGATAATTTACAAGGACTGATCCTTTGACTTGGTTAATGAAGGAGCAATTCTGGGGCTTGTTTTGAATTGGAATTTCGGGTCCGTAATCAACTATTCTAAACTGCATTTTTAGTGATATTCTAGATCAAAAAAGTGAATCAGCTTTCTATTGACAAAGCCATTTGGTTCAGCCAATCATAAATTGCTTTACGTTTGAATTTAGAATTTTTTAAGAACGTAATCATGAATGTAAATAAGAACGGTTGTTGAACACACTACCTTATCCTTACAGGTGATAATAGTTTTGACTTGAGTTGTTTCAGCAAAAAAAAACTGAATTTGGAACATGACCAACATAAGCTTTGCCTGCCAGTGTGTCCATTATCCATCTATATTTAATCAAAATGTTATCAAACTTTAATCCTTAGGCTGCTAAGCGCGACTCACTGGCCTTTTTCTGACCTTTTGCAGACAGTGTTGATCAAGATCAGCCTGCACAGGAAGTGCAGGCTGATCTTGGATATACACTGTCTGATAAGGAGATATTCTTTTCCTAAAAATAAGTTTGAAATAGCATTATTGGTTTGAAAATTTCATTTCAGTTATTCAACAGGATAGGGGTTAAGACTTTGAACAGTTACGGTAAAGCTTTAAGTGTGGTGGCTGCCAGATGTAAGAGAAAAGTTATACATCTCACAGCAAACATGCTTACCAGTGTCACAGTTCGTGTTTCCATATCCAACAGTGCAGTTACATGATTTTGTAGCCGTATTACAGTTGCCACCATTTAGACAGTCTTCGTTCTTTGAACAGGTTTCTTGTAATTAAAATCAACGACAATTTTGATATTTTATCAATTGAAAAAAAAAAAAAAAAAAGATATAAGAGAGGCAGACTTAACCCTTTACCAGACGACAAAATTTCAGCCTTGTCCAAATTGAAAGCATTTGCAGACGACAATTTCAATGTGGGTCAAGAGGTGCAGTTTTTCTTTGATAGGGCAGAAAATATTGTGGGAAAAGGAGAAAATGCTGGCTACCAGCATTTTCTCCTTTTCCCACAATGTTTTCCAAAAGATTCGAACCCAGGATCGTTAAAAGGCGGAATGTGCGGTAAAGGGTTGAATAAACCTATATAAAAACAGCGAGCTGGGAAGGGCTAATGAAGTATATGCCAACTCTTCCATACATTTTATTCTAAATAACTTATTGCAATTTTTGCCCCTATTCGTAGTTAATGTATGAGGTCCTTACACTGACGATTGTCTGTGTTCGAAATTGTAATTAATGCTGTCTGTAGCCTCAAGAGCATAAATTGTATGTACTTTCATACTTAAATGAAAATTTACGAATAAAAAACCGTTGTGAATTGTGAAATATCCATGCAGACAGTTTTTTTTTTTTTTATACACTTACAAAGTGACAAAAGTTTACACTTGTCCAAATTGAAAGGACTTGCAGACGACAAAATAAGTGTGACTCAGAAAGTGAAATTTGTTTTTGGAAACGTAGAAAAAATTCTGGGAAAAAGCAAAAACGGCGTACTTAAGCATTTTCTCCTTTCCTCATTTTCTTTTTCAAATGCTTTTCTCCTCTGAGTCGTCAAAAGTCGGGATAGTTTTTAACGCAGGTCTGTCCTGGCAGATATGTATGATAATCTATAAGTGCTTATCTAATGCGGAAAATAAAATGAAATCTCACAACAATGATTTAAAATCACACAAGCAAGACTTACTAAGAGCAGTGCAGTTTTCCACGTGTCCGTCCCAGGTATTTGTTTTGGCACTGCAAGTCACACTATTTGATAACCCACTTTGGGTTGTATATCCATTGTTACATGTGTATAAAATTTCAGTACCATTTGTGTACATTATGTTGGTCATCTGTGGTGTTGCATGTGGTACGTCAGGAAGCGATTTATCGCATATTTCTATAGAAGGAAAACATTTGTAACTAAAGTGCTACCGGGTAACAAGACCATTTTAGTCCCATACATAGCGTTCACACAAGTTAATACAATAAATCTGAAAATGTTATGTTTGTTTAAATCTTTACTTGAAAGCATTTGAAGACCATTTTGGTCCCATACATAGCGTTCACACAAGTTAATGAAATAAATCTGAAAATGTTATGTTTGTTTAAATCTTTACTTGAAAGCGTTTGAAGACGACAAATCAAAAGCTGCCAAAATGGTTGAGCTTGTGTTTTAAAATGTAGACATTGTGGGAAATGATGAAAATGCTGGTTACAAGCAGTTTTCCACACAATGTTTTTCAATATGCCTCTTTGTCAGGGTCGCTAAAACTCGGGATTGTGTGATAAAGAGTTAAACTATCGGCAGAAGTGGAACTATGTGATGGTATCGGGTGGCTCGACGGCTTGTAACTGTTACGATTTAACCCTTTATTACACGATAAAATGTTAGACATGTCCAAATTCAATGCGTTTGCGGATGATGGAAAAAAATATAAAAAGATGTGGGTCATTCAATAAAATTTCTCAATGAAGGGTAGAAAACATTGTTGGGAAAAAGGAGAAAATGCTGGTTACCAGCATTTTCTCCTTTTCTCACAAGGTTCTCAAAAGCTATTCTCCTCAGGCTCATCAAAACCCGGGATTATTTGGTAAAGAGTTAAAACGACACGAAGTTCTGTGACAATCATACTTTTTTCTTCAAACTTGGCTAACTTTCCGAAGAACAAGAATAAAGTGAAGCGTAAGTACCTGTATCGCAGTTCGAGTTACCGAATCCAGAAGAACAGTTGCAAGTTTGTGAGATGCATGTTCCACCGTTCAAACAATCTGCACTCGAGTCACAGTTTGCTGAAAAAGATATTGAGCCGTGAGTAGATCCAAATCTGACAAAAAAACATGCTGTGCTAATCGACGAAAAGCCCGATTGGTTGCCTTTTTACTGGATAAGGAGCACAGTTTAACTCTTTACCAGATGACGAAATCTAAGAATTGTCCACATTGAAAACATTTGCAGATGACAAATTAAGTGTGACTCAAATGATTGGACTTGTTTGGGAAAGGTTAGAAAATAATGTTGGAAAAGGGACAAATGCTGGTTAGCAGCATTTCATCCTTTTTTCCCACAATGTTTTCGAAAGCTTCTTTTCTCAGAGGTCGTTAAAACTCGGCATTGTGTGGTAAAGGAGTTACAGGGTCACAGCTTCTGTAATGATCGATTGTTCGTAATAAAAACCATAGGTTTACATGTTTTTATGATATGAAGGCTTCCGTTTTAATTTCAATAACCGGGGAAGAAGACACAAAATTGCTTCTAAGCACGGAAAGACGGATGTACAACCTAATTTAAAAAAGAGCATCGCATGGGGGTGCCAATGCTCGGCTGCAGTTGCTTATGGTTAAAATTCTGATTTGAAAAGGGGTCATATCTATGTCAGTTTTTTTATGGTTACCTGCTCCTGTTTTATGGGTTTCCCTTTTGATAGTTAACCCTTTCAGCGCCATAGGTGAAAACAGGGACTTTTGCGGACGGCATAGATTAAGATCAGACTGCACAGAACGTGCAGTCTGATCTTTGATCTATACCTTCCGCTTGTTTGATCAAGCCTATATAATAAAAATCTTCTGGAGACTCAGTGGATTCTATTTACAGCCATCAAAAGAAGCCGAGTTTGTTTATTTGGCGCCGAAAGACTTAAGATCTTGTCCGAGTTTGAAGTAAATATCTTCATTGACAGAGATATTATAGAATGTCATTTTTTTTTTGAAAATTCGGAGTCGAAAAAGGTGCATGACTACTTCAGAAATATTGCGATGGTTACTTGCCCCTGTTGCTTGGGTTCCCCTTTTTGGTAGTCAGCAGCTAGTCCGATTTTGAAGTAAATATCTTAACTATTGACAGAGATATTATAAAATGTCAAGACTTTTCCACGACACCGCATATGACGATGAAGACGGAGACGAAGACCTGGCTGTGACAATACCTCGACGTTTTCTTCGAAAACAGCCGAACTAAAAATTCATCCTACCTTTTGCGACACAGAAAAGTCCCAAACCTGACCAAGCATCACTAGTAGCATTACAGGTGAATGTTAGAGATGAATTAGGGGTGGGTTCATAGCCAGGATCACACGTGTATGTTATGTTGAAACCATCATTATATAAACCCTGTGGAGTGACAAGGGTCGCGAGTTTAATCCTGGTTGCCGGGGCTGAGCAAACAACTGAAAGAAATCTGGTCTTTGAGAAAAGATATTGACTATTTACAAGATTATGAAATTTTAAGCCAATTCAAACTGACAGCATATGTGGCTTAAATGGTGGCAGTTTTTAAAAGTAGAAAACATTGAGGAAAAGCGAGAAAGTGCTGGTTACCAGCAATTTCTCCTTTTCCCACAATGTTTACAAAAGCTTTCTAGCTATAGGTAGTTAAAACCACAGATGAACGGCGAGCGACAATGTAAATCCTTTATTACACACTAATATACTGAAAGGTAAACAACTCGTAATGTATTTTCCTTACCCCAGTCACGAATTCCATGCTGTTTACAAGTCAATTTACTACCAATATTAACATCCATAGTACCAATCGATAGCGGAAACATTATTCTACAAGAAAATCATGTTACAATTTGAGCCATTTCAAGTTGCTAAGAAATACCTAGCTTGCAACTGTCAAACAACCTAACTCGGAAGAGATCTGATTGCATTGATTCGCGAAAATTTTCAAGAGATAAAACCCATTTTCAATGCCAAAGCCGTTGAATATTTGACGAGTATCATTTCGGGTCCAGCAATATTAAGGCATATAAACCTGAAACATTAAAATATTTGATGTGAATAGGCTGTAGAAACCTTATTTCAATCGGTAAATCTGTCCAGTGCTCAGCTGCCTGCCATTTTGACGTACTGCGCATGCTCAGTTTGTTTTTCAAAACGTGTTTTCTCATTAGTTATCGATGAAGGTGTGTCTGGGCCCGGCCAATGAGAAAACGCGATACAAAAGCATGCTTAGCAGGCCATAAAGGATGACAGTTCACACGGCTGGACATTTTCAGATGAAAAAAGGTTCGTACAACACAAAAAGATATTTAAGTTCTATTTTCAGTGCAGATATACTTTTAAATTTGTAGGCTTCAAATACACCTTGCACAAGAACGGACATTTTTCGCATTGAAAATGGGTTTTATCTCTTGAAAACTTTCGCGAATCAATGCAATCAGATCTCTTCCGAGTTGGGTTGTTTGACAGTTTCGAGCTAGATATTCTTAGCAACTTGAAATGGCTCAAATTGTGACATGATTTTCTTGTAGAATAATAATTCCGCTATCGATTGGTACTATGGATGTTAATATTGGTAGTAAAATGACTTGTAAACAGCATGGAATTCGTGACTGGGGTATGGAAAATACATTACGAGTTGTTTACCTTTCAGTATATTAGTGTGTAATATAGGATTTACACTGTCGCTCGCCGTTCACTTGTTGTTAAAACTATGAATTCTTGGATTGGGTTAAATGCCATGCGATTGCGGACACGTGTACACATCTCTCTTTCATGTCTTTCCCAACAGACAAAGCATAGAGTTCTCTTTAGCGAGAAATGCAACGAATCGGTTTATGCTTAATAACTCAAATGTTAATACCTGTATCACAATTTGTGTTTCCGTATCTAGGTTGACACATACATCTATGAGAAGAATTGCACGTTCCACCGTGTAGACAATCTTCATCCATTGTACAATTTTCTGAAAGTATAAAATCATTAGGCTATATTTGCTGAAGCTGCGTGATGAACTAGCATACACTGTCTGCAATAAATTAATCAATGCAGTATAAGACTTACAAAAAGACTAAGACTGTTATCAAGGTATCAAAAAATAAATGAACAATGTTCTATGAAAAGGGGGCTTACTGCATGTACATAAAGTATCGACCAGGGTCCGTATTCACCAACCATTCTTGAGAATATTCTTAGTCTTATTCTCCAAGATTTTCTACATTTTAAAGTAACACAACTCCTGATTGGCTAAACCATTTGGTTTAGCCAATCAGGAGTTGTGTTTCTTTCAAATGTAGAAAATTCTGGAGAACCAGACAAAGAACGTTCTTAAGAATGGTTGGTGAATACGGACCCAGGTCAGCTTGCTCACTCCGCGCAGGCAGACCTGGGCCGAAACTTTTTTCTTTTTGTAAATTAAATGCACGTCAAAAGACCAGTGTACCTCATGACTCAGTCGGTTGTTGGACAAAAGGGATTTTATGGATCAATAATTATGTGATGACTTGCTCGGTATTATAGATCACGGAGATGCATTAAGCCCCCTGTTGGCAGGGTATGGCTTAAATGATATATCTGAAATTAGACATTAGTATCTATCTAGAATCAAAACAGTCGATTTTGTCAATTATCTTTTCGGAAAATTGTTGAAAACCAGTAGATCTGTGCAATGCTTGTAGAGAAACTGATGGTAAGTGGGTTTGAGACTACTTTTATCGAGCACACGAAATTCTATCCCGAACAGCATGACTTCGAAATTTAATAAAAAAAAAACAGATAAGTAATGAACTCACGAATTGCTAAACAACTGTCAAGATGTCCTTCCCATACATTTCCACTCACGTTACATATCACACTGTTTGTTTTGCCACTTGTTAGACTGTAACCTTTGTTGCAAATATAGTTGACTGTGGTACCATTGGTATAAAGTGTAATGTTACCAGGTTGAGGACTACTGTGAGCCGGAGATGGCAATTGACTGTCACACACGGCTGAAAATATAAAACAATCAGACCTCCAAGCGCTAAATAAAACAAGTGAAATTCTCAAGCATGCAAACGAAGAAAACTATTTCAAAGATGTTCTTTCCAGAATACACTATTTAAAAACAATAACGGACAGTGAAGATTCAAGACTACAGCCATATATTAAAAACCCTTAACTCTACTTTGCGTTCTAAAGGTACATTTGTCACGGTTCCTTATCAGGAATATGTTACAGTTATCACTACAGATTGATTGGAAAAACGTATTTGATTTTATACAATTTAAACATGAAATTAATGCCTTCTACATTTTGTGACAATTTTCACACCAGCAATATTTATAAAATATTAAACTTTAACGTGCTGTTGAATGTAAGAATTTTATTCCAGATAAAGCGATACATTTGAAGCGACTATCGTTTGTTAACCCTTTCCCGAACAAGCCCTGGTTTTCACGTGTCTGCAGTACAAGTCTTTTGAAAACACTGTGGGAAAAGGAGAAACTGCTCATAACGAGCAATTTCTCCTATTCCCACAGTGTTTTCTACCCTTTTTGAGAACTTTCTGCCATTTTCATCAAATTTAAAATTGTCGTCTGCTAGCTCTTCAATTTGGACCAGTCTAAAACTTATCGTTTGGGAAAGGGTTAATAAGTCAATTAAATTTGTACATAAAAATCAAGAAAATCAGGGATATGATGAATAATGCGCATTTCATGCTTGGACTGACGCACTCAGAAAAAATATGGCAATTTAGATATTACGTAGATCCTACAATTTTTCTTCAGATATAATATTTGCAGCGATTAGTGTTACAATTTTATATTGCACCAGCCTTTCCTGTATCTTCAAAAAGAATATTTAAACACGCATACATTAAGGATCTTAAAATACTTCAAGTCTAATCACAAAATGTCATTTGGTGGCGAGCACCAATCACATCAAACTCTAAAATGTTTAGCCCATCTCAGTAAAGGAGTTTGCTCCGAGAATGATTATCTGACGCCGTCCTATTAAAACAGGAAAAAGGGAAAATTAAACAAGTAGACGATGGAAGTAGAAGGAGTGAACTCGTGGAATCTAGCTTCTTTTTCTATTCAGTTAAGTGGAATCTGGTCGCTCAGTTGGTAGCGTATGCGGCTTGAAACCAAATGACAGATTTCCCATCCCGGTTAAATTCTTTCAAAGGATGGATGCTTGTCATTGTGACAATTCATTCCTCTCTCACCGCTATCATTCTTTCGACAATTTTTTACGTGAAAAAAAAAAAAAAAAAAAAGCAGCCATAACTTTGAAAGTACGCCGTTCAAAGTATTGGTAAAAGAAACGTCAGGAAAGCAGTGAAAGGTGCTTTGGCCTCTGCATTTGTTTATTTGTATTGGAGTTTAACACCATTTTAACAGCTTAGGTCATATCACGGCACCTACGCATGTGTTTACTGGCTTTTTTTTTCTCCGGTACTGACACAGTTTACTTTCAAAATCACTGACTACTTTTCTCAAATGCATCAGAGGAGAAAGGTGAAAAACCGCTAAAAAGAAAGTTTGTCTCAACAGGTTATCGAACCCACAACCACCTTGTCACCATTTGGCTACCCGGCCGGGCTACTGGCCGCTGCAATATAATTGACATACATACATACATACATACATACACACACGTACGTACGTATATACATACATACATACAAACAAAACAAACATTTCCCGTAATAGTTACGACTATGACATTAATGGCTTCCTTTTGGTACGAGACGTAGCAGATTTGCTTAGAACCTAACAATTCGTTTTTTTTTTGTAGGAAATAGAATAACCATGTCGGGTAAATTCATCTTACCAGTATCACAGTTTGTGTTCCCGTATCCAGCAGAACAATTACACGTCTGTGTAGGAATATCACATCTTCCACCATTCAAACAGTCCTCGTCTTTTGAACATAGGTCTACATAATTAGATTGAAAAGAACAGACATTTGATTGGAAAGTAAGGTAAACTTATGCCCGTATGACTTTTTAATGTTCTTTTTTGATTTTCGATGTTGATAATTATGTTAATCTCTCATGTAGACGGGAAATATATTTGAACCATGCTCTGTGAAAAGGGGATTTGATGCATCTCCAAACAGTATTGACCCATGTCAGCCTGCGCGGACTACTGTTTGCCTTTGGCACATTTTCTGCATGTCCAAGGACCATTCTGCCTCATGATTTAGCCGATTGTCAGACAAGTGGATTTAATAGATCCATAATTATGTGACGGCTTGCTTAGTATAATGCATTGTGGAGATACATTTAACTCTTTACCACACAATCCAGACTTTTAACGACCCTGAAAAAGAAGCATTTTGAAAACATTGTGGGAAAAGGAGAAGATGCTGGTAACCAGCATTTTCTCCTTTTCCCACAATGTTTTCTACTCTTCCCGAAACAAGTTAGAATTTTTTATTCACATTTATTTTGTTGTCTGCTCATGTTTTCAATTTGGACCAGTCTAAAATTTTGTCGTTTGGTAAAGCGTTAACCCGTTTTGCCATTTTGCTAATTTATATCTTTATACGAGGCGGCAAAAATATTTGACAATAGTCTTACAAGACTTTTCGGAGCAATATTTTGCTTAGGATGATTTTTTTATTCAAATGCCTTAATTTTCTACGGATGTGATCATAAAAGTACATGTACATTGAAGCGACATAGATGGACATCTTTCTGGACCCGTTAACGAATCGGTACAAATAAATCCTTACGGATTGCGGTGCAGTTCTCTAGCTGACCAACCCATTTATTGATGTTCGCATCGCAAACGACGCCGTTTGTTGACCCGGTTTGTGGAGCATAGCCGTTTTCACAAGTGTAAACCACTTTAGTACCATTACTGTATACTGAATTGGTCGTTTGTGGGTTTGCATGTGGAACTGCTGGAACCGGTTTGTCGCAAATTTCTGAAAGTACATCACAGTACAAAGTACTGGATGTGCCCTGAAAGTCGAACTTGGAAAAAGGTTTCTTAGCTAACTAAAGGCACTACTCTTTTCATAATATTTGTAACTTAGAAATAACAAAATAAGTCTATTTTTTTTCATCCTTAGAGGCAGTTTGCAGTTCTGTCTAAAACAAGCATAAATAAATCCAACTTAGTATGTCCTTTACCGATGGTGGCAGCTATATTTATGAGCTTAGATGTTTTGCTGTAAAGAAATGCGTGTACATTGAATTACGGATTTTTAGTTTTCTCCAGAACTGTTACCCTGAGAAGGAAATGAGATATACCTAGACACATTTCCATGTTTAGTTATGTAGAAAATATTAGTGTTACCTTGAAGAAAATGCCCTCATATACCTAAGTTGTATAACGTAAAAAAAAACAACATTGTTTAAAAATCCTTGATAACGATATTTTTAATGGACATATGTCTTTAAGATTCTCATGCCATTTTCAAGAGATGGATGCTGCGTCAGTCGATCAGCGTATCATAGATTACGGTTGCCATTAACCCTTTACCAGACGACAAAATTTTAGCCTTGTCCAAATTGAAAGCATTTGCAGACGACAGTTTCAATGTGGCTCAAATGGTGCAACTTTTCTTTGACAGGGTAGAAAACATTGTGGGAAAAGGAGAAAATGCTGGTTACCAGCATTTTCTCCTTTTCCCACAATGTTTTCAAAAGGCTTCTTTCCCAGGGGCGTCAAAAGGCGTCATTGTGCAGTAAAGGGTTAAATAATTTACCTGTATCACAGTTGGAGTTTCCGAATCCCGAAGAACAATTACAGGTATGATTAGTACATTTTCCAGCATTTAGACAATCAGCGTCTGTGTCACAGTGTTCTGGAATACCAGATGTTTATTTAGATATCGACATATATTTGAGCTATGCTCTGTAGAATAAGGGGATCTGATGCGTCTAGAAAAAAAAAAACAAAACTGCATTCATGTCAGGCTGCGTAGTTCGCGCAGGCTGAGTTTGGGCGAATTTTTTGCTATAGGTCAATTCTGCTGTATGTCTAAGGGGTATTCTACGTCATTATTCAGCCGTGTTTTAACCCTTTCCCAAACAAGCCCTGGTTTTCACGTGTTTGCAGTACAAGTCTTTTGAAAACAATGTGGGAAAAGGAGAAATTGCTCGTAACAGCGTTTTCTACCCTTTTGGAGAACTTTCTGTCATTTTCATAAAATTTAAAATTGTCGTCTGCAAACTCTTTCAACTTGGACAAGTCTAAAATTTATCGTTTGGGAAAGGGTTAAACAAAATGGATCCACATCCTGCAACGGTTTTGATTTCGAACATTCTAGATTCCTTCTAGCAATAAATTCCCAAACTAGCAATCTATTCCACTGAGGCAGAACTTTTCTGTCAAAGAGATGCTAGCCTTGTAATTTAGAATTCGAACGATGTTTGAAAATTCAGGAGAATGTGACCCCAAAGTTTACAATTCCCATGGCAGTCTTTCTCTGCAAAATAGATAAATTAGATTGGGGTATAAATTACTGTCATTTCTAATACTTAGAATCAAGTTGCAGGTGGTGAAGCTAAAGTGTGTGAAATTACCGAGATAGGTTAATCAAACACAATACCTATCTAAATAGTTCAGAATAAGATTTACTTTTCCTGTTGTATTTAACATTTCAGTAGAAAAATTAAACCTTGTTCTTTATCCATCTGCATGTAATAAAATGAGTGTCCTGGGTTTTCCTGTTAGCTGGGAACACATTTGTGTATGCGTGTGTTTGTTTTGTGTAAGTGAGTGCTTCTACTTATTAATGTCCATTCCACTATGAATTAACTACCTTTGGCGACACAGAAGAGTCCCTGACCAGACCAAACATCACTTATAGCATTACAGGTAAATGTTAAAGATGAATTAGAGGTTGGTTCATAACCAGGATTACATTTGTATGTTATGTTAAAACCATCCATGTATAAAGCTGGACTTGTCACGTCGGTCGCATGTTCGATATAAGCTGGGCGTGAGCAAACGACTGAAATAAATGCATAATTAAAAAAAAAATGACTTAATTTACATCTACAACAACAACAACAACAACAGAATGTCTCAAATTCAAGTGTAACAGAAAATAAGACTTTTAATGTGTCAAGCGTTTCTTAAATTTCTTTTTGGACAATAAGGACCAAGATCAGACTCTACAGATTGTAACTGATCTTTGGTCCTTGGTTTTTGCTACTTTGTAAAATTTTGTAAAATCTTTGAAACAGTCCAGCTTTTATTTACAATATCTGCTTTTTAGATTGAAAAAGAAAAAAAGAAAAGAAAAAAAAAAAAAAAAAGGGCCATCTGTAAAACATTCTTTTGTTTTTTTAAAGGATTGATTACGATGCACTACATAGTTCAAAGTATTAAAGTCTCGATTCTTTTCACCCACAAAAAAACGTAGAAATTTTTGCCGGCAAAGTTTCAGTCTCGTCCTTCATTCTTCGAACAATACTGTACAAAACAATAGAATATTTGACCATTAATGATAAATCAACTGACCGTTAAGAAAGAAAAAAAAAAGTTATAAACAGGAACATCTTTATGACAATTTTTTCGTTTGAAAATTCCAAATAAAAACATCACATTTTTTTTCATTTATTAACCAATTATTAGATATTTCTTCCAAAATTCCCTATGTCATTGTTTTCAATTGGGGAAAAATATTTTTCACGATCAAACTATATGTTTCCTAAATTGGAGGAAAAATATCAAGAATTAACTCTTTCCATACAAAAAAAATCCGGTTTACACTCAAGTGGCTAATGGTATACATACAAGAACAGAGTGAATGATCTGGGGAGTCCGATCGTGATCTTCAACTTGACACTTAGGCTGCGAAGAGACTTTGTTGGCTTTTGCAGACAGTGTAGATAAAGAAAAGACTGCACAGAACGTACAGTCTGATCTTGACGCTACACTGTCCGATACTGTAAGATTTCCTGGACGAGCAAGTTTTTTCAAATAGTAAACAAGGGGTTTTCACAATTGGCTGGAAATCCTTTATAAATGAACCATGCTCTGTGAAAAGGGGCTTTATACATCTGCAAAAAAGTATCGACGCAGGTCAGCCTGCGCTGTCCTCAGCCGAAACTCGCTTTTGGTCAATTTTCTGTATGTCCAAGTACCTTCCTACCTCATGATTAAGTCGGCTGTTAAAAAAAGTGGCTATTATGGGTCCATTATTATGTTATGGCTTTTCGGTATAATGCATCACGGAGATGCATTAAGCCCTCTTTTGCCAGAGTTGCCACATGGCAACTATTGTAGCCCATAGCAGACAAAAGATAAACTGAACAACTGGGCAGAGGGAGGTAGTAACATCTTTTTGCGTTGATTTCTTTTATGTTGTCGCTATATCTTTGGGGCTTAGACCCATAGACATTGTAAAAAATGTAGAATAGCATGAAAAAAGAGATGTTTACGAGTATCGCAGTTTATGTTGTTGTATCTTCCGTGACAGTGACACTTGCTCGAGACACAATTACCACCATTTAAACAATCGGAATTACTGGAACAGTTCTCTGAAAATATATATATATGAACCATGATGTCAGTTATAATTTCATCGCAAACCATGCGATTTAAAACATATGGAATATAAGAAGAGTCTGCATTTCTGCCTGGTCGGATTATGTCAAGTTGCGTGGGTAAAGAGGTGAGTACCGGATGAGACCGAAGGTCGAACCGGTGCGCACCTCTTTACACACGCAACGAGATGTAACATAACCACGCAGAAATGCAGACTGTTGTAATTTTCCTTTTATTATATACCTTCTTATTATAACTGTAAAGGAAAATCACAAAAACAATTATAAATAACCAAAATATCAGAAAACTACATTTAATTATACATATATGTACAATATTTAGGGAAGGCGGATGAATATGTAAAATAATGGTAAGTCTTTATAAATCAGTCTATGCATTTAAAAATGGCGGTTGCTTGTCCTCGAGTCATTACAAAAAAAGAACTATGGCTTAGAAAGTATTTTTGGATCGCTTAAATGACAGTCAGTGGTCGTTATTCAATTCCAGTGTCAAGAACAGTACGAATTCCTTTTCCTTTAAACGCAGGAGGTGAGTCAAGCTTATGATTATTAATTGCGATGCTGCAGCTCAGGTGTGTAGCGTTCGGTTAGACCCTTTTCAAGCCGCTCGTTTATTTAATTGGTATTGATATCTGACAAAGTCTGCACTGAAACGATTTTTGAAAAAAAGTAGATGCACAAATGACAGACGACGTATCAACAAATACACTGAAATGGTGCTCCGTTATACTAGCCAGACGTTTTTGGGGTTTGGCTGAAAAACGTTAATTACATAAAAGTAGTCCATGTACATTACAATTTTCTACATTCAGTACATGACTGACAGGGAAAAAATTATCCACAAGGTACATGACAATACGGAAAAATTTTCTAGTGTATATTTGTGATTTAGATCATTTATCGGTATATAATAAAAACTGATTCCTGTTGAATTTCCAAAAGTTTACCGAATAAAATCGATCCACATCCTGCAACGGTTTTGATTTTAAACATTCTAGATTCCTTCTAGCACTAAATTCCCAAACTAGCAATCTATTCCACTGAGGCAGAACTTTTCTGTCAAAGAGATGCTAGCCTCGTGATTTAGAATTCGAACGATGTTTGAAAATTCAGGTGAATGTGACCCCAAAGTTTACAATTCCCATCGCAGTCTTACTCTGCAAAATAGATAAATTAGATTGGGGTATAAATTACTGTCATTTCTAATACTTAGAATCAAGTTGCAGGTGGTGAAGCTGAAATGTGTGAAATTACCAAGATAGGTTAACCAAACACCATACTTATCTAAATAGCTCAGAATAAGATTTACTTTTCCTGTTGTATTTAACATTTCAGTAGAAAAATTAAACCTTGTTCTTTATCCACCTGCATGTAATAAAATGAGTGCCTTTGATTTTCCTGTTAGCTGGGAACACATTTGTGTATGCGTGTGTGTGTTTTGTGTAAGTGAGTGCTTCTACTCATTAATGTTCATTCCACTATGAATATGAAACCCATTAAAGTTAACTACCTTTGGCGACACAGAAGAGTCCCTGACCAGACCAAACATCACTTATAGCATTACAGGTAAATGTTAAAGATGAATTAGAGGTTGGTTCATAACCAGGATTACATTTGTATGTTATGTTAAAACCATCCATGTATAAAGCCGGACTTGTCACGTCGGTCGCATGTTCGATATAAGCTGGGCGTGAGCAAACGACTGAAATAAATGCATAAGTAAAAAAAAAATGACTTAATTCAAATCTACAACAACAACAACAGAATGTCTCAAATTCAAGTGTAACAGAAAATAACACTTTTAATGTGTCAAGCGTTTCTTAAATTTCTTTTTGCACAGTAAAGACCAAGATCAGACTCTACAGATTGTAACTGATCTTTGGTCTTGGTTTTTGCTACTTTGTAAAAATTTTGTAAAATCTTTGAACCAGTCCAGCTTTCATTTACAATACCTGCGTTTTAGATTGAAAAAAAAAAAAAAAAAAAATCAAGGGCCATCTGTAAAACATCCTTTTTTCTTTTTTCAAGGGATTGATTACGATGGACTACATGGTTCAAAGTATTAAAGTCTCGATCCTTTTCACCCACAAAAAACGTAGAAATTTTTGCCGTCAAAGTTTCAGTCTCGTCCTTCATTCTTCGAACAATACTGTACAAAACAATAAAATATTTGACCATTAATGATAAATCACTGTACCGTTAAGAAAGTAAAAAAAAAAAAAGTTATAAAAAGGAACATCTTTATGACAATTTTTTCGTTTGAAAATCCCAAATAAAAACATCACATTTTTTTCATTTATTAACCAATTATTAGATATTTCTTCCAAAATTCCCTATGTCATTGTTTTCAATTGGGGAAAAATATTTTTCACGATCAAACTATATGTTTTCTAAATTGGAGGAAAAATATCAAGAATTAACTCGTTCCATACAAAAAAAAAAATCCGGTTTACACTCAAGTGGCCAATGGTACACATACAAGAACAGAGTGAATGATCTGGGGAGTCCGATCGTGATCTTCAAGTTAACACTTAGGCTGCGAAGAGACTTTGTTGGCTTTTGCAGACAGTGTAGATAAAGAAAAGACTGCGCAGAACGTGCAGTCTGATCTTGACGCTACACTGTCCGATACTCTAAGATTTCCTGGACGAGCAAATTTTTTCAAATAGTAAACAAGGGGTTTTCACAATTGGCTGGAAATCCTTTATAAATGAACCATGCTCTGTGAAAAGGGGCTTAATACATCTGCAAAAAAGTATCGACGCAGGTCAGCCTGCGCTGTCCTCAGCCGAAACTCGCTTTTGGTCAATTTTCTGTATGTCCAAGTACCTTCCTACCTCATGATTAAGTCGGTTGTTACAAAAAGTGGCTATCATGGGTCCATAATTATGTTATGGCTTTTCGGTATAATGCATCACGGCGATGCATTAAGCCCCCTTTTGCTAGAGCATGGCTTAAACTTATTTTGCAGTATAAGAGTTAACACATAGCAACTAATGTAGCCCATAGCAGAGAAAAGACAAACTCAACAAGTAGACAGGGGGAGGTAGTAACATCTTTTTGCGTTGATTTCTTTTATGTTGTAGCTATATCTTTGGAGCTTACACCCATAGACATTGTAAAAAATGTAGAATAGCATGAAAAAAGAGATGTTTACGAGTATCGCAGTTTATGTTGTTGTATCTTCCGTGACAGTGACACTTGCTCGAGACACAATTACCACCATTTAAACAATCGGAATTACTGGAACAGTTCTCTGAAAAAATATATATATGAACCATGATGTCAGTTATAATTTCATCTCAAACCATGCGATTTAAAACATATGAAATATAAGAAGAGTCTGCATTTCTGCCTGGTCGGATCATGTCAAGTTGCGTGGGTAAAGAGGTGAGTACCGGATGAGACCGAAGGTCGAACCGGTGCGCACCTCTTTACACACGCAACGAGATGTAACATAACCACGCAGAAATGCAGACTGTTGTAATTTTCCTTTTATTATATACCTTCTTATTATAACTGTAAACTGTAAACTGTAAAGAAAAATCACAAAAACAATTATAAATAACCAAAATATCAGAAAACTACATTTAATTATACATATATGTACAATATTTAGGGAAGGCGGATGAATATGTAAAAAAATGGTAAGTCTTTATAAATCAGTCTATGCATTTAAAAATGGCGGTTGCTTGTCCTCGAGTCATTACAAAAAAAGAACTATGGCTTAAATGACAGTCAGTGGTCGTTATTCAATTCCAGTGTCAAGAACAGTACGAATTCCTTTTCCTTTAAACGCAGGAGGTGAGTCAAGCTTATGATTATTAATCGCGATGCTGCAGCTCAGGTGTGTAGCGTTCGGTTAGACCCTTTTCAAACCGCTCGTTTATTTAATTGGTATTGATATCTGACAAAGTCTGCACTGAAACGATTTTTGAAAAAAAGTAGATGCACAAATGACAGACGACGTATCAACAAATACACTGAAATGGTGCTCCGTTATACTAGCCAGACGTTTTTGGGGTTTGGCTGAAAAACGTTAATTACATAAAAGTAGTCCATGTACATTACAATTTTCTACATTCAGTACATGACTGACAGGGAAAAAATTATCCACAAGGTACATGACAATACGGAAAAAATTTCTAGTGTATATTTGTGATTTAGATCATTTATAGGTATATAATAAAAACTGATTTTCCAAAAGTTTACCGATTAAAATCTTCATTGTTCATTTTTCAAGAAAGTTTTTATATAGACGAATTGTTATGTAGGTGTCAGTTTATATTGGTGTCCCAATATAGGATAGGCATTTCGTCTGTCTTCAATTAAAACCCATTTAAACATGCCGGTAATCCTTCGTCGAAACCAGGCATGTGTTACATTTGTTTCTTTGTTTGGTGTTGTACGCCCTTTTCAATATCATTGCAGCCATTGTACCTTGCTTTCCTGAAGTTTCTTTTACCAGTACTTCAAATAATATTTTCCCAAGCCACTGGCTGCTTTCTCACATAAAAATCATCGAAACAATGATCAGCGGAGAGGGAGGAATGATTCCTGTCGCAATGACTATCACCAATCTTAGGAGAGAAAATTGCTGAGCAGATATGTTTCAGAGAAAGTTTGAATAATCATGTATGCAAATAGAATACGGAATACATTTCAGTTCCGCTTCAGGAGGCAAGCTGGACTGCCTTTCACTAAAGTGCGTAGATATACGCAAAATATTTCGAATTGTATATACACATATGCGGTCCCTGCTTTACCCAAAGGTATAAGCTCGCGTTAAGTAAGGCATATCTTTATTCAAATTGTAAAGTTATGCAGTTCAGTAAAACTCGTTTTTAGACTTGATACTTGGCTACCTGAACTCCGTGCGCAAATTTCGTGTGCAGTTTAGAGAAAGGCAGCTTTGGTAAATAACAGATAAGGCCCTAAAGTCTCTGTTGCGCGCCCTTAAACCTTTACCAAACAGTCCTGCGTTTTAACGTCCTTGAGGAAAAGGGCTTTTGAAAACATTGAGGGGAAAGGAGAAAATGCTGGTCACCAGCAATTTCTCCTTTTTCCTACGATGTTATCCCCTTTTAAAGACAAGACTTATCATTTGAGCCATATATGATTAGTCACCTGTAAATCCTTTCAAAGTGGACAATCTAAAATTCTATCGTCTGTTAAAGGAGTTAAACGCAGTTTTTGCAGTGAATCATATCATTATGATCAACAACACAAATTGTTATGCAATAAAGGTTTATTCTAATAATTTACTTTTGGCAATGCATCGTGGTTGTATTCCGACCCAGCTGTCGTTTTTAGACAAGCATGTGTATCCGTCAGCAGTAGTATCAGCCAATTCGTATCCGTTAAAACACGTGTAAATAGCCTTGAAGCCGTCGGGATAGCCTGTTTTATTGGTGTGAAAAGCTCGATCTACTTCCGGTAATGGTGTAGTACAAGGGTCTGCAAGTAAATAAGCCAGAATCTGTGAACAGGGCGCCTGATGCATCTGCAAAAAGTATCTACCCAGGTCAGCCTGCGCGGACTGCGCAGGCTGACCTGGGTCAAAACTTTTTACCTTGGGGAATTTTTAGCATGTCAAAGGACCAGTGTCCCTCATGATTCTGTAAGTTGTCATATAAAATGGATTTTATTGATCCATAACCATTTGATGAATTCTTTGGTTATCATGAATGACGGAGATGCAATAACCCTCCTTTTGCCAGAGCATGGCTTAAACCATTTCACTGTATTAGAAAAGAAATCAATTAGATGAAATTCGAATGTAATGACTTGTATTTAAAGTTTTACGTGTTTGGGGAAAATAAGTGTAGCAGCAGTAGTTTTAAAAGTTTTTTAGAAATACTTGCTTTTTTTTTCATACAGCAGCTGAATATACACAGTAAAAAAGTTTTGCACCCCCCCGGTGTTTTTTACCGACTTTGATTTTCTGGCGTGAATAATATAAAATCGGGTAGGAATTAGAATCCGGCTACTGCTTACACAAACAGACCAGTCTTTTGCATATGAAATGAACTGAACTGAGGTATTCCTTGACCTCATGGTACATGTAAGTAGGAAGTTTTTGCTTAGATACTGCTTTCAAATTTGAGAAGAACGAGAAGATTTCAAGTTTGGTTAAAACTGGGAATTGACTGTCGAAATAAACCTTACTGCAGCTTGAAAGTGACCTGCAGAGAATGGGCACACAAAATCACTCAATATTGTGTACTTCTGCCAAGGGCTTGCAGGGCAACTTGCAGTCTTTGTCTCATACCTCTCACAAATGGGTGAAACAGCTCGATCAGTAGCCGCTGCCATTAGGTCATGGGATACCTCAGTTCAGTCCATTTCAGAGGCAACAGACTGTTTTGCTGCTGTATGCAGTAGCCAGATTCTAGTTTCTAACCCATTTCATATCATTCAAGCCAGAAAATCAAACCCGGTAAAAGCACAGGGGTTGCAACATTATTTTTACTATCTATACAAAACTTGTATGGTGTCCGTAGTTGTGAGGTAGAGCGTCGTCCTTGTAACCTTGTAACCAGAAGGTCCCGAGTTCGATACCCGGGAGCGGGTGTCAACTTTAGGATTATTCATGCCACACATATACAGCGCGACTATCGGTGTAGTTTTCAGGAAGCAGAATCCAGGGAAATAAGTATAAGTTACATGAACCTGTTTCTCAATTGATGTAAAATAGATAACTTTAAAATAAATACAAAGCTTATTCCCTTGTTGTAAATAGGATCTTATAACCTTATTTGTTGAAATATAGAGGGAATTCTGTAACAGAGAGAATTTCGAAAGGAATTTACCATGCAGGTGAAATGTATACCGGTAGATTTACTTCTTTCGATTATCCTGACTGAATTCTTACTCACCTATATAGGGACTGGAACAACAAGAAAGCTTTGCGAAATGAAAAAAAAAAAAAAGAGAGAGAGAGAGAGAAATAAAAAGGACTTTTGGATGCGTTAGAATTGCATAGTATCTAATAGAATGGTTAGTCTGTATCAAGACCTGGCTATCGTAGGGCTGTGTTTTAAAATATAAGGAAGTGAACATTCATTTCCTGTTTAGCCGATCTTGATTTATATTGTCTGCAAGATAAAAAGTCACTACTGGCACACCATGGATTCAAATACAACGATCATAGGAATTGTCTCACCTATTTCACAAACATTTCCTGTGTAGGAGTTCACACAATTGCACACAGCTGTACTATTTGTATGATCACAAAAACCGCTGTTCTTGCAGTGAAGTTCTTGACATGGGCTGGATTCTGTGGGAGAAACAATACAATTAAAAAGGAATATCATCATTGCTTTAAAATTGCTCTTTACACTATTACCTTAAAAGCTATCTCTGTTCAACATAAGGTGATAAACAAATACACTGTAGACTTTTTTGGCCTTGTGATAGTATTTAAATCAATTTCCCATGGTAATATGTGTAGTGTACTGGTCTGTTCCACGGAACGATGTAAATTTACGGAATATTATGTTGTAGTGACTTTCCAATTGCTGGTATTTGATTCGAGCGTAGGTGGGGTCGAATCTTTTTCAGAGCTATGACATAATAATTATGTACTACTCAAATCTGAATGGGGATTGCTCTTTTTCAGGTGTGAAACTTATCTAAGTGATAACGGATACGAAAATTTTACTTCATTTTTCAGTTACAATCAAACAATTTCTCATTTATCACCAATCTATAAACATAGATACCTTTTCATTCTATACCAGTTGACAATATTGTCGACACGTCTCGAATGAAAGACTTTGCATTCGACCGATAAGGAGCAGCTAAAATGATGGTATTTTTCTTTTAGGCGGCCTAAAAATTATGAGGAAAGGAGAAGATAGTTACCAGCATTTTTTCCTTTTCCCACTGTATTTTCAGAAGCCTTCTTTCTCATGGGATTGTTTTGTAAAGGGTTAAAACATGCCTCTTAGCAAATGAAGAGTAGTATGTATATAGATCAGCAGGGCTTAATTCATCTCAGTGATGCACGATACCAAGCAAGTCATTCCATGATAATGAGTTATGCTGGTCCTTTGACTTGCAGAAAATCGACTAATAGCAAAAGATTTCTACCCAGGTCAGCCTACGCGGACTGCAGATACATTAAGTCCCCTTTTCACAGAGCATGACTCAAATGCATCACATAACTTATGGTACCAGATGGGGGGCGAAAACAATTCTCAAGCAAGAAACATCTCTTCCAAAACTATACATAGTAAAATTAGTGTTGCACCCCCTGTGTTTTTTACCGGGTTCGATTTTCTGACGTGAATGAGATAAAATTGGGTCGAAATTAGAATTCGGCAGCTGCATACACCAACAGACTCGTCTTTTGCCCATAAAATGAACTGAACTGAGGTATCCCTTGACCTCATGGTAAGTGGGAATCTTTTGCCTAGATGTTGCTTTCAAATTTAAGAAAAACGAGAAGCGTTTAAGTTTGGTTAAAACAGGGAATTTAATGTCGAAACAAAACTTACGACAGGTTGAAAGTGACCTGCAGAGAATGGACACACAAAATCAGGCAATATTGCGTACTTCCGCCCGGGGCATGCAAAACAGCTTGCAGTCTTTGTCTCACACCTCTCGCAAGAGGTTGAAACAGCTCGATCAGTAGCTGCTGCCATGAGGTTAAGGGATACCTCAGTTCATTTCATTTCAGAGACAACAGACTTGTTTGTTCTTGTATACAGCAGCCAGATTCTAATTTCCAACCCATTTCATATCATTCACGCCAGAAAATTAAACACGTTAAAAACACAGGGGGTGCAACACTAATTTTACTATGTATATATATCGATTATGCTAAAATATTGCTACACGGTAGAAATATTTACCTAGAGCTGTCTTAGTTTGTAGAGTGATGTGTTTTTCTTCATTTCCAGATCTACAATTATACACATATGTTGAACATTAATCATAATTGAGCTATGCTTTGTAAAAAGGGCGTTTATTGCATCTGCGAAAAGTATCGACTCAGGTCAGCCTTCGCAGTCCGCACAGGCTGATATGAGTCGAGAATTTTTGCTATCTGAAACTTTTTTGCAGGTCCAAGGATCATTCTACGGAGCTCCAGATAGAGGGAGTGATTTTGATTTCAAAATTGAAAATATTACTTATTCTCCACTAAACCCTATGTTGTGGGTACTCATTAGAATCGTCTCATCGAGGGTTTGGAAGAGAAATAATGGATTTAGAATACCATCACTCCTTCTTATCTGGAGCTCTGATTCTACCTCATGACTCAGTCAGTTGTTGGACAAAATGGATTTTATAGGCCTGTAAATATGTGATGTCTTTCCTGGTATAAAGCACCATGTAGATGAATTAAACCCTTTTTGCCAGAGCATGGCTCATATAAATTTTGGACTGGTCGAGTTGAAAGCATTTGCAGACGACAAATTAAAGGTGGCCCAAATGAGGAAAAGTCCTTGACGGGGTAAAAGTCTTCTTCCCCAGGTTCGTTTAAAGTCGGGACTGTGTGGTAAAGGGTTAAACAGTTTTTGATTCGTAGGGGCCGTATTCTATTCAAAGAAGTATAAACACATCAAAATCAAGAGATTAGACAGTGTCAATTAAAAAAATAGAATGACATTAAGATGTCCTCATTCTCCTAAACAGAAAGTTTTTATCCTGTCATCATGAGTAAAGTCACGCTATTCATTGTTTGAGGATAGAATCCTTGCTATGAAAAGTAAACAGGCATGAATTATCAAGGACATACTTACAAATTTGTGACACATAAGTCCTGCTCGTTTTCCTGAGCTTTTGTTTTCACTGCTATATCCAACACACAAAGACCAGTAGCTGAGATAGACGAGTAAATGTGAGCAGCAGGTACACCAGAACCGCATTCACGTACAGACGGGCTACAATAGTACATAAACAAGTACAGCACCTAGGTTATCTTGTGTTACTTATGTTGCTTTTGCGGACCGTGTAGATCAAGATCAGACTGCGCAGAACGCGCAGTCTGATCTTAGATCTACACTGTCCCTTACTTTGAGACATATTCTGGAAATGATTGAAAAAAAAAAAATTCTGCTTTTTTTCCAAATTGATTCGACCAAATTTATTGTATTAGCGCTCAAAGTGGGAAAGACATGGATCAAGGAAAAAGAAATATTACCTCTTTCGGCGCCAAATAAACAAACTCGGCCTCTTTTGAAGGCTGTAAATGGAATCCACGGAGTCTCCGGAAGATTATTTTCATATAGGCTTGACCAAACAAGCGGAAGGTATAGATCAAAGATCAGACTGCACGTTCTGTGCAGTCTGATCTTGATCTATGCCGTCCGCAAAAGTCCCTGTTTTCGCCTATGGCGCTGAAAGGGTTAAAGAGTTGCACAGACATGCACACTGTCATAGCAACACGATGAAATTTTCAAAAACAATTAAAACAGTTTCGGAAAGAAAGCTCGGTTGATATTATCCAACATCTTTACATACTTACTGTAAGATCTTTTAAGGGAACATGTGCACGTATCAAAACATGCCTGTATAAAGTATAGTTATTTTCATGCTACATACAAATATGTTTTGATGAACACATTTCTTCTGAAAAGATGCTGATTGCAACGAATCGGAGTATTTTGATTAAAAAAAGAAAAAAAAAAAAAATGATTTGTCTTAATGCACAATATTTTGCCTGTCATCTATACTAACATGTTGCACGTGAATCCATAAAAAATTAGTGAAATCGGTAGTTTAAAAAAAAAAAAAAAATACCATCCGTTGCTGGCGTTACTAAAGAAAGTTAGATGACACTCAGAATCCGTTTTACAACTGAATGTTGTATTATCTGGAACGTTGGTCAACTCCTACAAAAGTAAAAGTTTAACCCTTAGACTGCTAAGCGCGACACACGGATCTTTTGCGGATAGTGTAGATCAAGATCAGACTGCACAGAACATGCAGTCTGATCTTGGATCTACACTGGCCGATAAGGCGATATTTTTTCACATAAAAATCTGTGAAATAACAATATTTTAGTTTTTACTTTGGGCTTGAAAGCTTCCTGATACTTATTCAGCAGACTTAGGTTAAATCTTTCAAACAATCCAATGCCTTTCCAAATCTGAGGAAGAAGGCTTTTGAAAACAACGTGGGAAAAAGAGACAATGTTGGTAAACAACATTTTATCCTTTTCCCCCACAATGTTTTCATCCTAATCAAGACGAATCCCATCATTTCATTCATGTTTAGTTTGTTCGTCCTGAAATATTTTCAATAAGGACAAGTTTAAAATTTTGTTCACTGTTGTCGTTTGTTCAAGATTTAAACCTAGTACAAAATGAGCCGTGATCTAGCGAAAGAGGGCTTAACTCTTTCCCAAACGACAAATTTTGGACTGGTCCAAATTGAAAGAGTTTGCAGACGACAATTTTGAATTTGATGAAAATGTCAGAAAGTTCTCAAAAAGGGTAGAAAACACCGTGGGAAAAGGAGAAATTGCTCGTTACGAGCAATTTCTCCTTTTCCCACAGTGTTTTCAAGAGACTTGTACTGCAGACACGTGAAAACCAGGGCTTGTTTGGGAAAGGGTTAATGCCTCTCCGTGACGCAGCATACCGAACATGTCATCATAATAATTATGGTTACATAAAGTTCATTTTGTCTAACAATCGGCTTGATCATCAGGTAGATACAATACAATACAATACAATACAATACAATAGTTTATTCAATACTAAGGCCACTGGCCCATTATATACATAGTAAAATTAGTGTTGCACCCCCTGTGTTTTTTACCGGGTTCGATTTTCTGACGTGAATGAGATAAAATTGGGTCGAAATTAGAATTCGGCAGCTGCATACACCAACAGACTCGTCTTTTGCCCATAAAATGAACTGAACTGAGGTATCCCTTGACCTCATGGTAAGTGGGAATCTTTTGCCTAGATGTTGCTTTCAAATTTAAGAAAAACGAGAAGCGTTTAAGTTTGGTTAAAACAGGGAATTTAATGTCGAAACAAAACTTACGACAGGTTGAAAGTGACCTGCAGAGAATGGACACACAAAATCAGGCAATACTGCGTACTTCCGCCCGGGCATGCAAAACAGCTTGCAGTCTTTGTCTCACACCTCTCACGAGCGGTTGAAACAGCTCGATCAGTAGCTGCTGCCATGAGGTTAAGGGATACCTCAGTTCATTCCATTTCAGAGACAACAGACTTGTTTGTTCGTGTATACAGCAGCCAGATTCTAGTTTCCAACCCGTTTCATATCATTCACGCCAGAAAATTAAACACGTTTAAAACACAGGGGGTGCAACACTAATTTTACTATGTATATATTACATAGTACATTGAGAGAGTTCAAGCTGCATCCAGCAGAGAGTATAGACTGGCATCACGACCAGCAATTTTGATTTTTGATCTCAGTCTACACCCCCTACAGTGTCCTATTTTAGAACCACTCTTTGGATTTTTATCATTGTTCAAATAAACGCATGTACATAGACATAGTATTTTTGCTGATAGAAATTATCATTTTGGCATGTTAAGATAACGACAACTCTAGAGTTAAGTACATAAAATTTCAACAGATAAATAGATGTTGGACAGGATAGGTAAAGTGTTTTTAAGATAGATTTACTACGAAATATTTTCAAGACGCTCATTTCGGTATTTAAATGCTTGAACCAAAAAGTTGGCTATTGTAATTATTTCATCCGTTTTATTTGTGGATAGTATTATATAAAAGGTAGCTGCGCTCTTATTTTTTAACCAACTTTCTTTAAAATATACCGCTCTTAGATTATTATATGTAGGGCAGTCATTGAAAAAGTGAACTTCATCTTCTATTACTAGAATATTGTCAGTAAAGCATAAAGGACAATATCTAAAATCTCTGTCAGTACCAAGTTGTCTCCCTTTCTCTATCATTAGACTGTAGACTGGTCCTTGGACATACAGAAAACTGACCAGTAGCGAAAAGTTTCGGCACAGTCTGACCTAGGTCGATAATTTTCGTAGATCCATTAAACCTAAAGCATGGCCTAAATCCATGTATCACATTTTAGCGCCCCTGTATTGTAGGGCTTTTTTTTTTTTCAAAAACTTTGGAGAGAATTTTGGTCAAGATCAGGCTGCAAGTTAAGTTCAGTCTGATATTTGAACAATACTATCCGATACGTAAGAAATCATACTATTTGGGGTTTTGCTATTGGCTTCAATATTTCATTTTTTCATTAAATTTATTTCGAACTTTTGGGGTTCATATAATTATGAAAGACTGCATAAGACCGTGTCATAAGAATTTATAAACCCACTTTTTGCCCAGTACAAATATAGATATGCAAAACAATCATATTTAACCCTTTCCCAAACAGGCCCTGGTTTTCACGTGTCTGCAGTACAAGTCTTTTGAAAACACTGCGGGAAAAGGAGAAATTGCTCGTAACGAGCAATTTCTCCTTTTCCCACAGTGTTTTCTACCCTTTTTGATAACTTTCTGCCATTTTCATCAAATTTAAAATTGTCGTCTGCAAACTCTTTCAATTTGGACCAGTCCAAAATTTGTCGTTTGGGAAAGGGTTAAGGTACTACTTATAGTAAGCTATCAGGAATATCAAGAATGCATCAAACGAAGTGAAAAGAACTGTTTCCAGACCTGTGACTGCTGCTGGGTGAGTGATCCTGAAAGAAAAAGAAACAATTACGGGTGATTTTTCCTGATAAAACTCTGAAAACTGAAGTATATTCATACTTTTGATAGCTAAAACACTTAAGCTCTACAATCTTCATAAAGAAACGTCTTATTCTGTTGTCATTTTGCTTTATTGCTATACCGTACAGTCATGCACAAAGATCATGAACACGTCAATCCCTAACATTGCAGCAAATGAAATCAATTTGGTTTTGCGGGTTATCAGTTGTTGCAAATTCTTTATTTACCGTACATTCAGACTATTATCTTACACATTCGCATCAAATTTAGAATGATGGTTAAAAAATGGCACACAAATACGTTTTCTTGTTACTGCTCCTTTTCCGACCATGACTTCAACCATAAAATAAACGCTTCGTAATACTCCTTATTTTATGTCTGAATATAGCTTGCACAGTTATAGGTTAACTCTTTACCACACGACAAAATTTTAGACCAGTCCAGATTGAAAGCATTTGCAGACAACAAAATAAATGTGGCTAAAAAAATGAAATTTGTTTTGGAAAGGGTAGAAAACATTGTGGGAAAAGGAGAAAATGCTGGTTACCAGCATTTTCTCCTTTTCCCACCATGTTTTCAAAAGGCTTCTTTCACAGGGTCGTTAAAAGTCGGGATTGTGTGGTAAAGAGTTAAGGCAATGACTGTCTCAGGGTTTGTGACGCAAACAATACGTCTGGTTTAATGTTACGGAATAAATGCAAACTATGAAGGGCATACCTGGTGGCAACATTTCTACTGTGAAGCACAACTCGTCTATGTTTTCCCTGTTAAAGGATATATAAAATGAACAATGCCCTGGCAAAAGGAGGTTTATTGTATCTCCGCGATGCATTGTACCAAGCAAGTCATCACATAATTATGGATCCATGTAATCCATTTTGTCTAACAACCGATTGAGTCTTGATTTACTGGAGGTACAACGGTCTCTCGGCATGCAGAAAATTCAATATTTTCAAAATATGCCGACGCAGGTCAGCCTTTGCAGTCTGACTTGAGTCGATACTTTTTGCGGGTGCATTAAAACCGTTTTTTTTTTTCAGAGCACTGCTCATATATAACATCTAAAATGCTTGATGACCGATATTTAATCATAATAAATAATGTGGAAAGGTATATCTCTGTGGGAATAAGAGAATAAGATGTTTTTATTAACCTGAAACAATATTTTATCTAAACTCTAAATTCCTGGGACAACTTTATTAAGATAAATGCGTACCCTTGCTTTTGCCCTGCTACAGTTGTTTGTACACACATCGATCGGTTACCAGCCTGCTGCCCCGTTACTTGCAGTATTTCAACATGAGAGTTGTTATCTTTGGACAGGACAGTGGTGCCAGTAAAATTGACCCCTGTATCGACATGGCCTGGGATTGGTCTGGAACATGGAATAAAAAACAGATTATACTACTCTCAGCTAGACGAAAAAATATTACACCCGTCCATATG
Organism: Tridacna gigas; assembly: GCA_945859785.2. NCBI lineage: Eukaryota > Metazoa > Mollusca > Bivalvia > Cardiida > Cardiidae > Tridacna > Tridacna gigas. The sequence goes on from OX244036.2 coordinate 61,480,850, forward strand.
AAAGAATTCGCAGATAAAAAATAACATGGTCTGAAATGATGAAATTTGACATGGAAGGAAAAAGTGTGGAAAAAGGTATCCAGTGATGAATACAAGCGTTTTTACCTTTCCCCACAACAATTCTTGGAAGCATTTTTTTTCCTGGATCGTAAGGGATAATTTCCTAGAAGGATAATATATTATGTTATTACTTTTATTGTTTTCTCTCAGTATCGGCGAAAATTAGAACAATAACGTAAGAAAAAATGGGTAGTGTTTCAACCTCGCCAAAGGCTGGCTCGATGCAATATTATGTCATAGCTAATATGAATTACTGGGTCGCACAAAAAATAACGCACGGGTAATTATGTTGTCCGTGGTATGGTATGTTAACGAAACACGGTCTGTTGATTTCACATGTCACACTGGCTGGTAGTCCGGCCTGGCCGTCGAAATGTGGAGTTTGTTCTGACGTATAGTTGGGAGACGTTGTACTATTGATACCTGACACGCCAGGCAAATCTGTTGTCGTAGGGATAGCTAAGTAATAACAATTGATACATACAAAATTATAATAATGAGTAAAGAGAGAAACTATTGATTTAAAAGGTATTTATCACTATGTGTTTAAAATCATGCCGTTGGCAATATCAAATACTTATTCCAAGCTCACGAAAACACGCTTAACAATATTTTATTTTAATCTTTTATGTTTTTGTACATCGCGCCATTAATTTACAACTGTGTTTTTATTAATTCCATAGTCTCCTTCACTTCTATGTAATGTCTGTCTCCATCAGTCTTACAGCTGTTCTAAGTACAATAACCAAATATCAATATATTCACCGACTGTAAATAAGCATGTCTCTCATAACCTATTATATAGAATTTGAAAATTCAGACTTGTTCTAATTTTTTTTTGTATTGACAAAACCGCCGCATAACACCAGACTTTGCAAAGTATACAGGTGAAATGACAATAAGCTCGGTCCAGTTTACGGAAATATAATTTTTTTTGTAATGTTCAAACGCGAGTATCTATCTAAACAGAAAACTTCAAATAGGTCGAATCCATCCATTGTGCTTGAACTTGTAATACAAACTGTTGTCTTTCTAAAAATTGACATATTTGAGGTTAATGAAGTACCCTTAACATTTTTAAAGAGAATGCATTTACGGTTAATTCAAGTTCTTTTTTCAATGTTGTACCAACTAATTCTCTACCGACAAAAAATAAGAGAAGATTGAACTCCCGGTGAAAAAGAATGCTGCATACTTACACAAAATGTCGGTGATACCAATTTCGACAATGCAATACGTATCTTTAGGTAACAAGAGACATACACTTTACCTTGTGAACAATCGTTTCCTGTGTAACCGCTTTTACAGATACAATTTGAGATTGGCGGATCTGCATCGTTTGAAGGAAACTCGGCAATACATTTTGCCCCGTTTTCACATGTCTTTGATACACATGGACCTGAAACTGTATAGATGAAACGTCCTTATCCGTAATTCTGCTCTACGTGATAGAAATAACTATAACCTAATATCTAATAAGTATTCAGAAAATATGATTGTTAATATTTACAACGGAGATGTTGTGCATTGGTTAATATCAATGGAATCTACAAACTACTATATGCTTTGCAGTCTCAAACTGACTCAAACACACTAAATATTACCTCATACCGTGTTACAAGGTTTGTTAAAAAAAAGAAAAATGATATCTACGAACTATATGATTGGCAGTCCCAGTCGACTGCAGAACACCAAATCTTGCTTCGTACCATGTTATAAGGTTCATTACATGAACAACCTTTTTCAGATGAATAATTTACCTTTTATCCACGGCATAAAGTTAAATTGTCTACAAAATACCAAATATTTCCTCTTCCAATGTTATAAGGTTTGTTTATAGCAATGGAATCTACAAACCGTTTAGTTAGCAGTGTGCAAGACACCAAATCCTGCACTTTTTGCAATGTTAAAAGGTTCACTACAGGGACAACTTTTTCCAGATTAACAACTTACCTTCTATCTACAGCTTAAAGTTAAACTGACTGCAAAACACCAAATCTTGCCTCTCACATAGTTATAAGATTCATTTTCAGATTATCAAATTACCTCCTATCTATAGCTTAAAGTTAAACTGACTGCAAAACACCAAATCTTGCCTCTCACATAGTTATAAGGTTCATTTTCAGATTATCAAATTACCTCCTATCTATAGCTTAAAGTTAAACTGACTGCAAAACACCAAATCTTGCCTCTTACATTGTTATAAGGTTCATTTTCAGATTATCAAATTACCTCCTATCTACACCTTAAACTGACAAACTACACTGCAAAAGTGACTGCAAAACACCGAATATTACCTCGTACAATGTTATAAGGTTTGTTAATAGCAATGGAATCTACAACCTGCAATACTTTGCAGTTCCAAAATGACTGCAAAACACCAAATCTAGCCGGTTACGTTCTTTTACGGTACATTACATAAGATTTTTTTTTTTTAGATTTTTAACTTAGCTTCTATCTACAGCTTAAAGTTAAACAAACGTGCTAGAATGACTAAATGAAAGTGCACGATACCTTTCAGTTATTACTAACACCATTTCAGCATATTTCACTTCTTTTGTGATCACTCAGCTATGAAATAAAATGTGAACAGCGTTATGTTTTTTTTAAATACTCACCTTCATTTTTCATATTTGCTACAACGTGAATGTTGAAACACCGTTTTTCACCACGTGTCCTGAAGAGAAAGATAGAATTATGATTTGGTGTGGATAATAATAGACAGGAAATGTTTCATAAATCACTTACATGTAGGAGTGAGAAATAAATTTTAATCCTTTCCGGATGATTGTATGAGAATCTCGCATTAAAAATTGAAAGTCAAAATGATGACAGAATGCATTGATACGGTCAGTAGTTGTAATACATGAATGCATTTTCAGCATTGCTGCAGGATTCCTGTGAACGAATAAGCCCAAATTCTTTGCTTTGTTACCAATACCATAACCTAAGAGGCGACAGACAGCAATATTGAGTGAGTGCAATATGGTGAACTCACACAATCTGCTCGTGATTAGTTCTTCCGAAAGGCAACGTTTTAAGGGTGTACTCTTCACATAATGTTGAAGTCTATATAGTTGACATACTATAAACTTGTAATCTGTATACCACGATGGTAAATCAAACAATTTCTACAATAAAAATGTCAGTGAGATGGCCAATAGAATGGCTGTCATGACACAAAGGAGAGTAGCAGTTATGGTTTACAAATTGTTCCTGCCAGATGGCTCACAAATGACAGTGACTGTTAAATTCATCCTATTCTTGACTTACTGGGGTAGAGCTACTTCGAAACAGACAAGGTGATCGTCACCAACTGAAGATGTTGAAGGAATGTATGACACGTCACTGGTGCAGTCGATGGAATGTTTCACACTAGGATATATGTGTAATGGCAGTCCAGCGTCTGAGCTAACATCCGAGATTGTTGGACTGCAAGAAGAATACCAGTAAATTTACGATGGAACAAGGATAGACAATTTGCACGCCAAACGAATTATTTCATCCCTAAAGTACCCACAAATTAAATGTCATGGGCCATGCCATGTGAAGACGAGGTGTCATGCATCTCCTAAATGCATGGTACCAAGCAACTCATCACCTAATCACAGATCCATGAAATCCATTCTGTCTAACCACGGATTGCACCATGAACTAGAATGGTCCTTGGAGATGCAGAACATTTACAAATAACAAAAGGTTTCGACCCATGTCAGCCTGCGCAGTCTGACCTGGGTCGATACCTTTTACAGATGCATTAAGCTCCCCTCTTTATTGAGTATGGTTCTTATGTTTGTATCTCATACAAAATTCCTTGACCGAATTTCCACATACATAGTTTGGTTTCCAAGTATCAAGCACAAAGTAGGAAATGACGGAAAAATAGTTATAAAAGGTATATAAGGGCAAAGCTTTCATAAAAAGATATTTCAAATTGCATGAAAAATTGGCATGTCCATAAGGTTAATTAATCTAGCTGACGTTTTCAATCAGCGTCATTTCTTGTAAAAGCAAAGCGATATCGACAACAAAATTAACACTTTCAGCGCAAAATATATATAAAACGACATTTTTCGAAGGTTGACAGAACAATCCGCTGTAACTCAGCATTAGTTTTACTATTTAGTCGGACGGTATAAATCCAAGATCAGGCTGCATTTTTTATGCAGTCTGATCTTTATCTCTGGGTCCGCAACAAACCCTGATTTCGCTTATGATGCTGAAAGCGTGAAGAAGTCTTACCAAAGTTTGGAAGAACTAAATAAACTTCCTGGTGTAAAATGTAAATCCAAATGACAAGGTTTTTCGGCCTCACATAAAATAGATGTGTCTTTTGGCAACGTAGGTTGTACAAAATACGGTCTGGTCTGCAAAAAGAAAGAATATATTGTGCCGAACTGATACGGTATAAGGTCTCGCAATGTTGTACCTCAAGGCATTAAATCAGACAGATCATTCTAAAACACAGACGAATTCAATCATGCAGAGTTTCATAATGTATTGTCCAATAACAGATCTTCACCAACAAGTACAGTAAATAATTTTGGAATTTCCTACACATTATTTCCTTCTTACCAGGTATTTTGTGGCAAAGATTGTATTCTATGTAGTTGACGTAACACAGGCTTCTTCTAGGTTTTCTGCTTATGTGGTTTGGTTTTCATTTTTTTGCCATTAGGGTCCGTATTCACCAACCATTTTAAAAACATTCTTCGTGTCTTTCTCAAGAATTTTGTAAATTTGAAAGTAACACAACTTCTAATTGGCTGAACCATTTGGGCCATGCTCTGACAGAAGGGGATTTCATGCATCTCTGTGGTGCATCGTACCAAGCAAGTCATTACATCTATGGATCCATAAAATCCATTTTGTCTTACAACCGACTGAATCATGAGGTAGACTGGTTCTTTGACATGCAGAAAATAGACCGGTAGCAAAAGGTTTCGAGCCCCTGGTCAGCCTGCACAGACTGGTCCTTTGACATGCAGAAAATAGACCGGTAGCAAAAGGTTTCGACCCCCTGGTCAGCCTGCACAGAATGGTCCTTTGACTTGCAGAAAATTGACAGGTAGCAAAACGTTTCGAGCCCCAGGTCAGCCTGCGCAGACTGAGCAGGCTGTCCAGGGTCAATACTCTTTGCAGATGCAAAATTTGCTTATGAAGTTAACGTGCCAATGAAACCTATAAAATTTTCTCTTCTATGATACACATCAATAAAATAATTGTGAAAAAAGGAAGCAGCTAATTAATCCTTGTTCCTTTTACGTATTCTGGAATGAGATTCCTTGGACTTAAAAATATACCAGAACGATTTAACAGTTGTTCAGAATGGCGTATTTCATTGAAAAGACTGCAGGTGAAGATGATTTACAAAGGCTAGGCCTGAAAGTTCTGAGTAAAACTTATATCGTCTCTGTAGACAATGTAGATCAAGATCAGACGGATCAAGATTAGACCATTATGGTCTGTGCAGTCTGATCTTTGATCTATACCGCATGCTTTATTTGTGAAATACCCTGGCAGATAAATCGTTGAAATATGGTTTAATTTACTATGTGAGAAAGTCCATTGCATTCATTCAGCAGCCTAGGAGTTAAACACGCCATTTATACGGCAAATTCACTAACCTTATCCAGCGACTCTGCAGATCCAGCTGAAAAGAATCATTACTTTATGACAAATTTTACTTTGAATCTAAGGATATAATTAATCAAATAACTAAGCTGTTCTTCGTAGCTCACCTGCCTCAAAAGATGACCTACATGTAAAATGCAAACGAAATTCTACAAGACTTTCAGGCATATACTGAAGTTGACATAGCAGGATATAGCAGTTAAATTGCAAAGGATGAATAGCAGACAGGCCTTATGAATAGGCACATGCTATGATCAAAGACACTAAACAAGCATATATTGAAATGATTGTCTGTACTCTTATTATCCAGAGGGGAATATTATTTACAAAGTATAAATATTTTATCAAGTACATGCATTGATAAATGTAAAGTTTCTAAAAGTTACCTTAAATGTCAATACATATAAAGCCACACTCTTTATCTGAAATGCTCGCACGTAATTTAACTTATGATGTGACAGTAAGCAAACAAGAATACCGCAAACGACACCTAGCTGTGGAAGCATCATCAAACAATTTTTGTTATTACTATCTTCTAAAAAGCTTTGACAGCAAAAATAGTATTAACACATGCCTTTCTTCTCAAATGGGGAGTCGGTCGGGGTTAGGGTTGATAGACGTTTCTTTTACGTAGCAATGCGAGTGTCAGTACTGTTGTATCAAATTTGACAGAGCATGTAAACGCGCTTTAGCACGAAGCAGACATTTTTTTTTAAATGGTTGAACTCTAACAAAGAAAGTTATTAAAATACTGTCTCCTTTGATCAGGCCAATACCAAATGACTCGTAATAAAAATGTACAAGAAAAGGCTTTTTTGAAAGTTGTCTAAGGCAAACAGATTCCATCAAACTCTTCAAGCATATTTTGTTTGCATAAATTGCTTATTTTGAAGTAGACAAATATTCAATATTTCGTGCTACGGATATTCCTTTTCTACAGGTGCAGGGTATTATTCAAGTTTATATGATCCACAATTAGAAAGATTAATTCATACACTGAAACGTAAAAATGTAAAACTGTTCCCAAACTGTTCAATTTTCCCTTTTCCGATTCCAACAAATGTGCCAAAACATTATTTACCTTCAACAACAACTGCTATACACAGCTCATCGTCTACAGTGCTAGAGAGAAAAACGATAATAAAAGTGTACGTTTATTTGATTAGTAACCATAAAAATGTTACAAGAATGAAGCACCTTTCTTATATCAGTATAGAAACGCATTTAAAAAAAAAAGAAAAGTCTCTTGTTTCGGCCAAATTAACTCATTTAGGGGACACGGCAAATCATAGATTAGGTTTAAATCCCGGTGCAGTATGTTCTTCATCTATATCGAACTAAACTATCCGCACTTGATAAGTATCTTGAAGGTTTTAACAGGCTTTTAACGTTTGAGTTCGGTGGAGCCTTCTGATGCGATCACCCTGTGCTAGCAAGGCTTCCTACTCCACAAATGTAATAGCGGTCAACCTTCAAAGCAAGGTTGTAAAATAATGCTGAACTCTAACCAAATGACAAAAGAATCATATAAATGAAATAAAATGAGTCAAACTCTATGAAAAGAGAGTTTAAAACATCAGCAGAAAGTATCTACACGGTTTATTACAAGGCTCTACAAGTACAAGAGCCATGCTCTGTAAAAAGGAGGTTTAATGCATCTGCCAAAAATATCGACACAGGTCAGCCTGTGCGCAGGCTGACCTGGGTCGAATCCTTTTGCTAATGGTCAATTTTCTGCTTGCAACAAGATCAGTGTATCTCAAGATTCAGTCACTTGTTAGACGAAGTGGATTTTATGGGTCAATGATTATCTGAATACTTGCTTAGTACGACGCTTCACTGATTCAATTTAACCCCTTCCCAAACAAGACCTGGTTTTTGCGTGTCTGTAGTACAAGACTTTTGAAAACACTGTGGGAAAAGGAGAAATTGCTCGTAACGAGCAATTTCTCCTTTTCCCACTGTGTTTTCTACCCTTTTGGAAAATTTTCTGCCATTTTCATCAAATTCAAAATTGTCGTCTGCAAACTCTTTCAATTTAGAACAGTCTAAAATTTGTCGTCTGGGAAAGGGTTAAACCCTCTTCTACCAGAGCACGGCTCATTAACGATAACACGCATAACGGCCTGATATTTCGAATTAAAGAGGGGTATAAACAAATTTTTTAGATAAAGTTATCAAAAGATAATCTAAAGATTGCAAGAGGCTTTAAATCCGCTGAAAGGGATGGGGACACGTCATCACGCCTTATAGAATTCACATAGTTAAATAGTGAAAAACTAATAATCCTGGTTCTTCTGATGAGTATTTAGAACTGCTTACTACACGTTATTCTTATGACAACTTTTTTTCCGAGAGCGGTTCTAATTGACAAATGCGTTGTAGTTATTGCAAATTTTAATAACGCTACAGTTATGAAGATGAACAAAATCAACAACTTACTTGACTGATACCATTTGCATGCAGTATCGCTGTTTTCCTGGTAACAATGGGTTCACGGTTACAGAACCAGTCTGTTGTTTTGTAGACGGGTCAACTGTTATATTTGGTGACGTCACAGCTAGTCCTGGTGACACATAGCCCAAGCTGGCATTTGGTCTGACAATGAAAAAGATGAACTTCTACATAAACATTTTGGTCCATTAATGTGTACGGTTGGACAGCCGACCATTAGTGCACCGTCAACGTTTTCTGAACAATATCCAACTTTATAAATCGTTACAGTGGTTGACTTGAAGCAGGGATTCACCGCGATATGAATCTCTTTTGTGTTCAACTGCTGTTATCTTAAAGTGCTTATGAATGTTTTGTTCTTGAGTACTTACGTTGGTCCAACTGCACCAAAGGGGATTTCACAAGGAGTGTTCAAATAACATTTCACAATCTGCGGTATTCCCATCCCTGCGATGAATGTCTGAAATACATATCAGTATTTTCATTCAACAGCAAGTATGCAATAATCCACCAGAACTTTATGTAAGTCCTTCACATTGACAGACAAATCAAGACTAACAAACATTGTCCCGTATTCGCCAACCATTCTGTTTGCATCGGACTCTAATTCTTAAAAAAAGTCCAATGTACGCAATTTCTGATGCGCCAAACCCTTTGGTTTAGTCAGTCAGAAATTGTGTGTGTGCCATTTTCTTTTTTTGAGTTTATGACTAGATAGGTTGGTGAATACGGGCCTCAAGATACACGAGGCTTTATTTACCGTCGGACTACATTAACAGATAAACATTAACTGACAAATGTTTTGCTCCAATGGTTGGCGATTTAGTCTAGCACTTGCAAGGAAACATTGAGACTTTTTTGTCAGAATGTAAATAAAAGGCTGTCTATATGGTTTGGTGGGATAACTCAAGCTTTGAATCATGGTTTCGCAAATTATTAACTGTCAAAAACTTCACTAATGTCCTATTCAAGGTATTTTGATAATAATAAAAAATGGAATGAATGAATGAATGAATGAATGAATGAATGTCGTTTTATGATGCATCGATAGCTAAGATCATTTATTGCACAAGACGAACAATGCAGCCATAAAAGACAAGAAGTACTCACCTCTGTGCCATTGGAACTAGATAGAGACATATCTGAAAATAATAGTCATGTGAAGGAAAACGCAATTATTGACGAATCCATATTTAGGAATTTTTCATTCCTTAAAGGTCCAGTGGCCAAAAAGTAATTAATGCAGTGTTAAAATGCATTTAAATTTATATCTAAATTTTTAAATTTTTACACGTATTGAATTCATCATGAAGATGAGAATCTTTTATTTTATGGTTGGTCCAGAAAAATGCATCTCAAAACTTGGTAAAAAGTTGTCAAATCGCTCTATCTTGTATTTAGTTTTTGCCCGATTTTAAGTTTCTTTTTTTTTCCGAATTAAGTTTTATATCAAAGGTCAGTTTTGTTTCGAAAGTTTACCCCAATTCTGTCGATTTAGTATCAAATTACAAGACTAAGACGCAATAAGTTTATTTGCAATTATTTTTAAACTATAGACATTATACTATCATACTACTGATTAAAAAGCAGGGATTTTAAAACCCAGATCAGATTACATATATGCACACTGTACACTCTTCAGGTAAACCGTTATCTACACCCTTCATTATACATTAATAGACTCTATTGGTAGGAAAGCAGCAAACACATTTTCGTCCTTGTAAATTCCTAGAAGTCATTAGTAATGTTTGTGTTTAAGTTTAAAGATCCTGCAGGAATTCTGCCGTTGCTAAATTATAAGAATTACTATGTGAAAATCTTTAGTTGATCCTCTCAGCGGCTCTGGTTAAGTGGTCAACGGAATCCAGCGTACTACTTATGAAACTAAGGAAAGATGCATAAAGTAAGTGGTAACTGAGACATGATTGAAATAAAACCACAGCGTAAAACCACATTAAAAAAACACACACACACACACAAAAACCAATCCTTACCTGTAGAACAGTTGGTTCCGGCGTATGGTAGAGGACAGTGACATATTGATGTATCTCCGTGCCCATCACAGAAACCTCCATTTACACAATGTATTGTTTGACATCCTGTAATATTATTTGGAAAAGTAGTAAACAAATTTCTACTGTTGCTTGTCTGATGAAAAATCACATCTGCATATTTATTGTCCATTTAGATTTGTGCACGATATCATTCTGTCTGCTGCATATTAGTGACAAAAAAGCTAATTAGATGAAGTTGAAGTTACATAGTGCAACGCAAACTAAATGACCCATACTCTGTGAAAAGGAGATTTGGTGCATCTGAATAAAGCATCGATTCATGTTAGCCTGCGCAGTCCGCGCAGGCTGAAATGGATCGAAACTTTTTGCTATTGATCAATTTTCTGCAGGCCAGTCTACCTTGTGATTCAGTCGGTTGTTAGACATAATTAACTTAACCCTTTACCACACAATCCCGATTTTTAACGACCCATACGAAAAAGCCTCTTGAAAGCATTGTGGGAAACGGAGAAAATGCTGGTAACCAGCATTTTCTCCTTTTCCCACGATGTTTTCTTCCCTTCCCAAATCAAATTTCAATTTTTGAGTCACATTCATGTTGTCGTCTGCAAATGCTTTCAGTTTGGTCAAGTCCAACATTTAGTTATTTGGTAAAGAGTTAATGGATCCATGATTTTGTGATGACTTGTTCGATACAATACATCACGGAGATGCATTAAACCCCCTTAGGCAAGAGCATGGCTGAAATGTATTTCGTCTTTTACATATAGCGTGTAAGTGTGGAATTTTAGTCTGTTATAATTTCTACAGACTATAAGCCGAACTATAACGAACCAAAAGCAGATTGTAAATCCAAACTGAATTATTCTTATCTTCTGTTCAATGAGGTTACGACAAGAATCTTTGCCAAACATTTGATTAGGATCTGATAGTACCCTCATTCACACTGTATTCCAAGCTTAGATCTAAACTATCTAATCAACTGCTAAATATTCTGACTGAACAGTCTTCTCCTTTTAACACAACGTTTTAAATGCAATAAAAAGCGTTTCTTTTCCTTATCTTTCAAACTTCTGCCCCTTTCGTAATGTATAGAGGGCTCTGGTACGCACACAGAAATAGCTTGGCAAGCAAACACCTTACCTGGGATGGGAAGGGACGGCACGACTGACACATTGTAACATCTCTTCTCCCCGCTTTTCTGCGATCTAAAACATATGCATTTGGATATAATAGCCCTTTAGGTTAGGGTTAGGGATTAGGGTTAGGTTTAGGGTTAGCAGAAGGCTTATGTTGTAACATTTTTTTTTTACTGGTTTAAAAATATTTTTATCGCAAATGCCAACCCATTTTAGAACCTATATTTGTGATTCTTGGACATGCCATGCGACGAAATGGAAAAAAAACCTGGCCACCAATTTGATTCCTGCCCTCTTTTACGGTCCTCGTACCTGTGTAAGTATTTTGGACGCTAAGAGGAAATAGCAAAAAACGTTCATGAAAATGTTAACCCTTAAGCTGCTAAGAGTGACTCACTGACCTTTTGCGGACAGTGTAGATCAAGATCAAGCTGCATAGAACGTGCAGTCTGATCTTTGATGTTTAATTTCCGATAAGGAGATTTTTTCCCCTAAATTTAAATTTAAAGAAATAACTTTATTTTGGTTTTCACTACCAGTTTGAAAATTTCATTTCACTTATTTAGCAGGATAGGGGTTAATACTTTACCCAGATGTAATAGCAGTGACGCATACTTCCGTCTTTAACTCTGGGAACATTACAAGATCGAAGGAGCAGGTTCTGGTTGTCTGTACTGCGCTACAGTTGTCACATGGAGACGAAATGTGAGATAGGAGGTGTTGGTCACTGTTAAGTTGTAGTTCGACACTGGAAAGAGAGATTGAATGATATTTCTAGCTCCGCACTTAGTCTAATCGGAAATATCGCTTTGAAATTCGAATTGCTCGATATTTTCATATGTAATAACATGCAATAAGGAATTGAAGATAACCGTAACATGATTTCGCCTATGCAGGCTTCGAAACCATCAGAGACAAGCTCGTCATCGCGTTCCTGCGTAATTTCTTACTCCGTTACTAACAGGGTTGCCAAGAGCATGTGTGAGGTCATAAAAACCAAGTATCACTAAGTGCGGTTGCTCTTTCAAGCAACGAACCGACCAATAATTGTAAGAGCTTGGGTTTGAGTTGTATAGCCTCTGCATTTGATTTATGCATTTCAGGTATTTCCTCTCCAAGGAAATAAATACTACTAAAATGACGTTACCGTCTTTGTTGTGAGCAATATCTCTGTTTGTCACAATGGTATCAAACTTCAACTCAAATTGATTATCCATACTCTAAAGGATGGATGTTTCAAACAATTCTGTGTTTTTGTTTGTTGAGGTAACGAGTGAAGGTTTTTCGTCGAAAAGGAAACTGACGATTAATTTTTTAAGCACAAAATATAAAACTCGATCCCTTTCGATGACTTAAAGGCCCACTTATTGCCAAGGGTAAACAAAAGGGATAAAATTGCGGATGAATCTAATTCATAACATTTAGAAGTATGGATATCCAATGAGTCTGCCAATGTATTGCAGTGCATTTAGTCAAAGACCCAGTCACTGGCAAAAAACGGAATTGTTTAACTACAACAAAAGATGCCAAATTTTACGATACATTTTTCTGTCATATAGGCTTTACCAAACAAGCGGGCGGTATAGATCCAAATCAGATTGCAAGCTCCATGCAGTATGATCTTGATCTATGCCGTGCGCAAAAGCCACTGTTTTGCTCCAGGCGCTGAACTTGAGGGTTAAGGTTTATAAAAACAAATAATTACCATTCTGCACTGGAAGCATCCGAACCCGGTACAGCATACAAGATGATATGACACGGTTCTGTACTCACACAGGTAAGATCTGTGTTGGGTGGAAGGCTTGGACTAACGAAATGTGGTTTATGCTAAAACACGGAAAAATCAGAGTTATTTATCACAGTTCGGCGAGCGAAAAGAATTTAAACCAATTTATATTGAATGCAGCTGCAGACAACAACTCAAATGTAGCTCTAATTATTTGATTTTCCTTTGATACGATAAAAAACGCCATTTGAAAAGGTAAAAATGCCCTTTAATAGCGCATTATTCTTTTCTTAAAATGGTTTCAAAACCTTTCTACATAAGTGTTGTAAATACACGTGATCAATTAGTGAATGTTTATTCCAATTTAGTTATTGGAGAACAAATTGATTGATTGTACGGTGCTTAACGCTATTTTCAGCACTATTTCAGTTATATCGCGGCGGCCAGTGCATCTATCCATGTGTTCCTGAAGGTTCTTTTACCAGTACTACACACGATATTCTTTCCAAGCCACTGACTGCTTTCCCACGTAACGGCTGTCGAAACAATGGTCAGCGGTGAGAGAGAAATGAATCATGTCGCAATGACTATCATCAATCCTCGGAAAGACATTAGACAAGTAAGAGGTCGACCTAGCGACCCCATGTTCCCAAGTCCTGTATGCTCCCGACTGAGCTCCCGGGGCTTGGTTTAAGAAAAGATACTTTTACTTAAAAGAGACCAACAGTCAATCTAAATAAACGAAATTAGGACAATCATATTGTTTCTTAACCCATTAGGCTGCTAAGCGCAACTCAGTGACCTTTTGCGAACTGTGTAGATCAAGATCAGACTGCACATAGCGTGCTGTCTGATCTTGAATCTACACTATCCAATGAGGGGATATCCACCGCTTTCTACCAAATAACTTAGTCAAATTCACGTTTTTACCATCGGCTTGAAAGTTTCATTTAGGTTATTTAGCAGGTTAAGGGTTAGAACTAACACACAGCTAAAAAGTCGAGGCATACTAGACATACTCAAAAAAGGTTTTTGCTCATACATCAAATTGTTTTTCTTCATTTTATTTCCTTTAGGTGCAACTTTAATATTCCTAAGTTTCTAAAGTATGCAATGATTATAAAGACATAGCATAAAAGATATTTTTGAAAAAAAAACAAAAAAAAAAAACAACAAAAAAAAAAAAAACGGATGAGCAATGCAAAGAATACACGGAAATAATACCAACTAAAATGAAAAGATAAAACACACATCATTTAATATAGACAATATTTTGATGAGTATATTTTTGTTCAGAGTAAGTAACATAATTAAGAAGATAAAAACAGGGCAAGAAGAACAACAATTGAGTACATCTTACAGTATGTGAGTACATCTTACCATATCTGTCCAGACGAATGATCTCTCTGAAACAAGCAAATGAATAATCATTCGTGTATATATTTTTGTTGTGTGGTTAATAAATTATTATCATTCAACAAAGGAATGTAGAGCCCGTATCACTTTTTGGTAGCTTTTGTCTTGGTTGAAACTGCTACTTTATTGCAGAATTAGTTCAAAGCAGTCATAGCTAGCATATGTTTTATAAGGGGAAAGCAAATATCATTAAAACAAAAAATGATATGAATCACATAAAAGAAAACAAGCTTTTGCTCCTTTCCCCAAAATACTTCAAAAGCTTTCTTTTACTAGCCCATTCTAACTTCGAATACGTATGGTAAATGGTTAATGTGAACATGGAGAAAAGAATTTACAGAATCTTCTGCTTTCTACACGTTTAACTGGAGCTGTCACTGAATGTGACTTAATACCCCCGCCAGCGCTTTGACAGAAAAAAAGTGTCAAGTTCAAGGGGAGATAATTGCTCAACCAGGGGGAGTTGACACTTGAAAATTACGTCTTGCAAATCTTGAATATATGATCAATATATGTGCAAAGTTTCAATGCAATTGAAGGAAAACTCTAGGAGGAGTTCGCGACACAAAACTGCTAGTATTTTGTACACACACGGACACACGGACGGACGGACAGACAGGCTGATTCCAGTATACCCCCGAAAACGTTCGTTTTGCGGGGGTATAAAGAGCTGTCACTGAATGTGACTTAATACCCCCGCCAGCGCTTTGACAGAAAAAAAGTGTCAAGTTCAAGGGGAGATAATTCCTCAACCAGGGGGAGTTGACACTTGAAAATTACGTCTTGCAAATCTTGAATATATGATCAATATATGTGCAAAGTTTCAGTGCAATTGAAGGAAAACTCTAGGAGGAGTTCGCGACACAAAACTGCTAGTATTTTGTACACAGACGGACACACGGACACACGGACGGGCGGACAGACAGGCTAATTCCAGTATACCCCCGAAAACATTCGTTATGCGGGGGTATAATTACTGATTAGAATTCAGGACAGTGTAAATGATACGATAAAGAATCGAAAATTGTCCTAAGCATCTATGGCTTCTTGACATTAACTGAAGAACAACAAATGATTAATTAGAAAATGTGTTGTAATATACTGGTAAATGGATATGTTAGAAATAAAATACTTGCCTTCAGTAACAGTTATCTTGATACAAATTTCATCTTGATTTACTCTGAAATGAGATGTCAATTAGTACAATTTATGTCCATACCAATATGCCTTGAAGTTTACATAACCTTTTCGAATCTACCATAAGATTGGTTATACATTTTTTTTTTTCGTAAAAAACACAAGTCGTTGTCCAGAAATAAGAACTTATTACAGTATGTTGGCAATACAGAGATTCATGCAAAAACGTACATTTCCTGTTCCCTATGCTTAAGCTCGCTTTTTTATAGGACACGTGACCTGGAGGCCCCGTGTTCGAGCCTCACTCAATCCACTGGGTGTTTCGTGGGAGTGTCCTTGGGCGAGACACCTTAGAGACCTAGCCTAGTAGGAGTGAAACCCAGGAAATACATGAATATGTGAGCTGTCGCAGTTATATGACTGAAATAATGTTGAAAACGGCGTAAAACACCATTCAACCAATCATTAAGCTCGCTTTTGATCTGTGAAAGAACCACAAAACTGATTAACAGTATCCGACACCAATTTGTTGAAGCACGCATTTTTCTTATGCATTTAAATTAACAGAAAAAGATTAGAAGGCTTTACTTTCCTTAAACTGTTTCCATGTGTACTGTATGTTATCACAAGTCAACATCTACTTAAAAAATAGCTATTTCTATGAACGGGATGTAAAAAGAATTGAAAGATTACCACATTTCAAATATTTGACTCAATGAATCATCTCATAATTAGATAATGCTTTATGTCTATTGACACAAAGGATCATTTAGTGAACATGAAAATGGACTTTTTAGCGAATGGACTTAAAAGTATAAATACTAGAACTGAGAAAATACTGTAGAAGGATAAAAAGAAAATGGAAGACATTTTCGTAACCGCTGACAAAAGTTTTAATGCACCTAAATGTATATATCAGACAAATAACTTTTAGAGAAACAAAAACTGACCTTTGTTTATTTAAAATTTGTACACATAAATCTTTGATACCAGTCTTTCTTCCCTGGATCACTAGAGTGGTTAAAAAACTTCCGGATCGGATTGTGTCTGTGAGCAAGTCTAGAATACTGATTGTTGGATTCACATATCCTGGGATTATATTTGGTCTGGAAAAATGATAAAGTTTTGATATTGATAATTATCTCTAAGTAGATTAAACTGTTTTTTTTTTTCTTTTTTCTTTTTTTTTTAATCGCTGCCTTACAACGCAATAATTTTATATCAAGCACCATCGAAGCTTTTCGAAAGTACCCGAGGAAGCAGGATTTACGCATACGTGAACGCTAAGACAAAAGTAATGTTGTGGTAAAAGGGGGTTTAATAGCATCTCCGTGATGCATTGTACCAAGCAGGTCATCATATAATTATGGATCTATAAAATCCACTTTGTCTGACATCCCACTGAATCATGAGATAAAGTGGTCTTTTGACATCGAGAAAATCGATCGATAGCAAAAAGGTTTGACTCATGTCAGCCCTCGCAAACTGCGCAGCCTAACATGGGTCAATACTTTTTGAAGATGCATCAAACCTCTTTTCCACAGAGCATGGCTCAGATGCAATTTAATTCTACCCGATAATCACTTAAAATTGACAGACAGATGATTCCGTTGATTGTCTTTTTCGGGGAGGGGTTGTCATGATTTACAAAATTTCTTTGTGTATATATACATGATTTTTCACCTGTCAGAGTTAGAAAAATTCCCGGATGATACGAAAGTCATGGGACACGGTCTGTTTCTTACACAGGTGACAGAAAGTGTTCTGGCAGCGTCTGTAAATCTTGCCTGTAATAAGGAACGAGAACACTATCAACTCACACAAAGCAAAGCAAAGTTAAATAACATTTTCAAGAAATAAAATGCCTTTATATACCCATAAAAAAGCAGACAGCATAGATGTAACGTTGTAAAGATACAAGGACTACAAAGGCATTAAAACTTTTTTCGTTGAAATTTCTCATAGTAAGAGCATGACGTCTGATTTACTCATCCCCAACAGTAGTCCAGCGCCTCTGTTATTTTTCAAATTTCTTATTGAATCTTCAACCAATAACTTTTTCGAAGGGTTGCACCCTGATGTGTTCTATAATTTTAATTAGAATAACTCAAAATGTTTACTTATTCAACCTCAGTATATTATTGGGTACGTTGTTAGAAATTCTACAGCTCAATCTTACGTAACGAGTTTTTACCGTTAACAGAGATAAGAATAAAATAATGCCAAGTAAGGTTGTCCGATTGATATCTGTTACCATTCCAAGAGCTTGAAATTAACTGCTAATAATTTGGAGAAAGCACCGTAATTATTATTGAGCTATGCTCCTTTAAAAGAGTGATTAATGCATTTGCAAAAAAGTATCGATCCAGGTCAGCATGCGCAGTGCGCGCATGCTGACCTGGACCAAAGTGTTTGCTTTTTATCAATTATATATGTCAAAGGACCATTTTTTCCCACAGTTCAGTTGGTTGTTAGACAAAACGGATTTTATGTATTTATGATTGCTTGATTAACCTTTTCCCAAACGACAAATTTTGGACTAGTCCAAATTGAAAGAGTTTGCAGACGACAATTTTAAATTTGATGAAAATGGCAGAAAGGTCTCTAAACGGGTAGAAAACACTGTGGGAAAAGGAGAAATTGCTCGTTTCTCCTTTTCCAACAGTGTTTTCAAAAGACTTGTACTGCAGACACGTGAAAACCAGGGCTTGTTTGGGAAAGGCTTAAACCGGCTTTTGCCAGAGCAAAACTCAATTTCAATGACAGTATATATCAATGTATACATCAGAGATCTCCCACCGCACATGTTCCATACATGACACTGGTGTGCGACATTTCGTTGAAAACCACGTTCGCCGAAAACGATCTCTAGCTCTAACCCTTACCCTAACCCAGACAAATTGTGGCTTAAATCTTCCTTCAAGACAGAGCTTTTCATGCCATGACACTCCTATTGCTGAAAAAGAAGTCATTAATCACGGCGTTGCCAGCTTCAGTATTTAAACGGCTGGTTCCCCTCTATTGCTTAACTTAAACTATTAAAAGTTTCTTTTATAGCTGTATGCTCAGCGTGTCATTTTGAAAATTTTCGCAACTGGCATTGATGCAGCACGATATAATCCAACAATTTCATTATCACAAGTGATGTAAAAAGCCCTTCCACAATTGCTTTTCAAAATGCTTGCCCCAAAAAGGATCCCAATTTCGTATATCGATAACATATTTAAAAAAAAAAAAAAAAAAAATTGTAACAGATTTTCTGGGACATCCTGATGTAAAAATGTATTACCCCTCCTTCATACGGATCTGGAATTGCACTTGATAAACCTAGAAGATAAGAAAATAATATATTTTGATTATTTTTCTTGTGTGTAATATCTTGCTATTTCTACATCAAACACACTAAAAGATGGTATTTTTCTGATCTTATACTACAAGTTTTTATGATCCCAAATGAAATGCTTCTCGATCTTTACAACAAATCCTACATGCTGTAACAATCAATATAAAAAAAAAAAAATCTTTTACTCCATGTTTTGTGCATGGACTATTGACAGTAAACGAGTTAAGATTTGATAAGCTCTAGGTACTAAGTCTCGGTACCCCGTTGTGTCGTAGGAAATGTTCAGGTAGTTCTTAAAGAAATCGTAAAGGTGAAAAATTACTTTATATAAATGAGCCATGCTCTTGTGAAAAGAGGGTTTAACGTATCTCCATGGTGCAGTATACCATAGGCTACTGAAACTCCATCGGTCTATTACTATATACAATATAGAGGTAGTTGCCAATGTGCTATTTATAGTAACGATGTCCGATAAGGAAAATTTCGTTGTCCGGTAACAGATCAATGGAGTTTCAGTGGCCTATGAGTATACACAGCAAGTCATCATATAACTATGGATCCATAAAATCCTTTCTTTCTGATAAGCGATTAGACCATGAGGTACGATGGTCCTGTAACTCTTTACCACACAATCCCAACTTTTAACGACCCTGGGAAAGAAGCCTTTTGAAAACATTGTGGGAAAAGGAGAAAATGCTGGTAACCAGCATTTTCTCCTTTTCCCACAATGTTTTCTACCTTTCCCAAAACAAATTTCAATTTTTGAGTCACACTGAATTTGTCGTCTGTAATTGCTCTCAATTTGGACAAGTCTAAAATTTTGTCGTTTGGTAAGGAGTTAACATTCAGAAAATTGACCGATTGCAAGAACTTTCGACCCGGGTTACCCTGAACAGACTGCGCATACCGGCGTGGGTCGAAACTTTTTTGCAGATGCTTTAAACTTCCTTTTCACAAAGCAGGGATCATATTTTCTTCATGTTCCTTCGCACGCTAATGTCAGAATCTGATGTAGAAGACTGATAAGCTTTTCTATGTATACATTTTGTCCAGCAGTGGCTTCTGATATCTGAATATTTGTAAGCGGTACTCGACACCTCATCCATCCACCCTCTCCCATATACTAGTTAATCAATTGTATTCTTTATATTTATGTTAGTGATCAACTTTAAGATCCATGCCTTGAGGAACTTAAAAACCTGAGAGTTTTTCGGCCAATTCTTTTCATGCACTAATTCGGTAAATATCGTAATGTATGCAAATAATGTTATGGATAAAATTTATTCTAACCATTTATACTTTAACTAAGGAAGCAGCAATTTTGTCACATCGGCAAAACAACCGGGTGCACCGTTGTTTCTCGATCGAACATCGATGAAAAATGATTTTTCAATTATTTTTCTCAATCTATCTTTTTGAATAATAAAGTCATGTGTTAATTATATCAATCATTTTACATAATCAAAAATTTTATCCAGGCTCAAAAAACGCAAAAGGCACAAAAATACTATAAATAGTTAAAGAATCAAATGATTATAAACCGGTGATATTTCTGGGTTAATCTCTCTAGGGAGATTAATAATCCAACCTAGTAGGATGCAAGAAATACATGTTGTTATTTACAAGTTGTCCAACGAATACGATCTATCGTGGTAATAAGACTTAAGTAATAAAAACACCAATGCAACATACAGGGCATCAAATATGTATGCCTGTACGACAAACAAAAGAGGCAAAATTCTTTATAAATCCTCTAAAAATAGCCACTTGAAGTATATGTAATTGCTAAATAAAGCGTTTTCGTTTGTGGGCGAAATGTGTGAATCTAAAAAATACTTGATTTGTCAAGAATTCTTTTTTCTAAATACATGACCAGCTTTTCTCCAACATTTGCATACCAAGTTTCAGTTTATACGATATTACTAAAAATTTGGAAAAGAAAATGAACTTACTTTCTCCACACATCTGTCCCTTGAAACCTATGGGACACATACATGTAACTGTGTGATTGTCTATGTAGCAATAGCCATTCAAGCATGTGTTATCAGAGGATAGACATGGACCTGTAAAATAAAGTAATATACTAATATTGTCAGTTAAAATGAGGTGTTTTTAACAAAATATAATTTTAGCTATACCGTTGCGAAACTCGAGTAAACAAGTATTGTAAGAAGGTGCGAAGAAATGACACGTTAGGTGCATTTCCTTTCACGATTTAGCAGGAGCGATTCCTGGTTACTACAAACAGTTGATCAATAGCAAATAATTGATGTGTACATGTAAATGAGCAATATATGAGACAACTATGGTGATTGTACAGCTATGTTAAACATTAGATGTTAAACGCAATTAAAAACAGAGTTGCAAGTTTAATTAGAATCCAAATATAAACGTATGTCAATTAAAATCGGTAATAATAATAATAATAATAAAAATCTTAATGAATATTGGCAAGGAATCTCATCCTGATACATTCATCGAGATCATGAATTTTGAAAATTTGTCATTTATTCAGGTGTTTGCTATTTCTTTTATTTTCCTGAACATTTTAATTTTTCCTATCTAATTTGGTTTTAGAATTTAACAAAAGGGGGAATTTCATCACAGAACTAGTTAAAATTATCGTTGAAAAATTAATTACATGATACGTCTTCAAGAAGCATCCACTTTTGTTAACTATACTCTAGCTCCACTCAACCTTTTATAATCACTGTGTCAAAATTGTGTACCCATTACCCGTTTTTAATCATGCTGAACACTTTTTACTTTGGAGTACATTTTTATAGGTATGGTGGTAGTAACAGGCAACTGTTACATACCTCCCTTCCAACGGCTGATAAAATTTGTTACGCAAAACAAGATAAGGGTGAAACATTTAAGGAGTACGCTATCAGAGTAGATACTTACTTAAAGCACTGGATGACAGCTGAGAATATCCCCAACAACTAAGAAAAAATGTATGATTTTGTCATGCGTGAACAATTAAATGTTTCACCCTTACCAAGTACTCATAAACCCTGATTTCAACTAAACATTTATTTTCCAAACAGACAGCAGTGATAGGGGGATAGGAGCACCCTCTTTAAAACTTATCCAAGATATCATCAAGGCAAACTTTCTGACCAAGTTTCGTGAGAATCAGACTGAAAATGTAGCCTCTAGCACAAGGTTTATCTAAGATTTGACCATGCGACCTACTTTTTGCCCTGAAATGACCCATTTCCAAACTTGTTGAAGATATCAACAAAATAAACAATTTGACCAATCTTAATCAGTATAAGGCTGAAAATGTGGCCTCTAGAGTGCACACAATGTTTTTCTAAGGTTTGGCCCAGTGACCTACTTTTTGACCCAATATGACCTAATTTTGAACCTGTGCTAGATATATATATATGAACCTGTGCTAGATATTATCAAGACAAACATTCTGACCAACTTTCATGAGTTTCAGGCTGAAAATCTGGCATCGAGAGTGCACACAAGGTTTTTCTAAGATTTGATCCAGTGACCTATTTCTGACCCAACATGACCCAATTTCGAACATGTCCAAGATATTATTAAGACAAAAATTCTGACAAAGTTTCACAAGTTTCAGGCTGGAAATGTGGCCTCTAGAGTGCACACAAGGTTTTTCTGAGATTAGGCCCAGTGACCTACTTTTTGACCTGATATGTCCCACTTTCGAATTTGTCTAAGATATTGTCAAGACAAACATTCTGACCAAGATTCAAGAGTATCAGGCTGAAAATATGGCCTCAAGAGTGCACACAATGTTTTTCTTAGATTTAGCTCAGTGAACTACTTTTTGATTCGACATGACCCAATTTCAAACTTGTCCGAGATATTATCAAGACAAACATTCTGACCAAGTTTCATGAGTATATGATTGAAAATATAGCCTCTAGAGTACACACAATATAATTGTTGACGCCTTGACGACGGACGACGCACGACGGACACCGGACACAGCAGGATCACAATAGCTCACCTTGAGCACTTCGTGCTCAGGTGAGCTAAAAATTACTGCCTCGAGAACGGCACTACAGTACTAAAGAAAAAGAATGTCTAGCCATAGTAAGAACTGTCTCCTATCTACGTGAATACTTAGAAGGAAGAGAGTTCATAGTCGAGTCTGATCATTTTCCCCTACAATGGCTAAAAAAGGTAAAGAGTCAGAATCAGAGACTGTTAAGGTGGAGCCTGCTCCTACAGGAGTTTAGATTTACTGTTCGTCATATTAAAGGCAAGGAAAATGGTATAGCTGATTTCCTGTCAAGACCGTCTGAGACAGAAATCTAGTTATGTGATAAATGTAAACATTTATCAACTGTTGGAAGGGAGGTATGTAACAGTTGCCTGTTACTACCACCATACTTATAAAAAATGTACTCCAAAGTAAACAGTGTTCAGCATGTTTAAAAAGGGGTATTGGGTACACAAGTTGGACACAGTGATTATAAAAGGATGAGTGGAGCTAGAGTGTAGAGTTGAATGTTGGATAAATCCGACCAGACTGTCTGAGAGTTGTCTGCTTGTTTTGTGTGGATAGATGCTTTGTATGTTTGTGGTCAGGTCCCCGCCTTCTTTTTTTTTCATGGAAATTCGAGTCTGAGCTATAGTGGGATTTACAGAAACATTGTGACAAAAATTTCATCACAGAACTAGTTAACATTATCGTTGAAAGGTTAGTTACATGATACGTCTTCAAGAAGCATCCACTATTGTTAATGACATACGAACCTTTTCTTCCTTGTAAGCTGAAGTATTAAGGCAATATACATTTTTTTTGAAAACTTGAGAATGTTTCCGACTTGGTTTTTTCCTCATGAAGGGTACGAGTGGCAAAAAATAACTTGAAAGCAGCATCCCTCTCTTACTCTATCAAAACAGAGACGTCTACAAGTTTTTTTTTGTTAAATGCATATAAGATGACATTGGAAGCAAACCGTGTTACGTGGAAGCACGCATAAGAATTCATACCTTTTTCACAAAGATCTCCAGAATAAGCTGGTAAACATCCACAGGACACTGAGGATCCCTGTCCTGCGTTTAAACACTCTGCGTTATTCTGACATGGACTGTTAGAACATGGATCTGAAACACGAAAATTGCATAAGCTATAGCTATCATTTTACCTTGAGAAATAATCCTAAATAATGTTTCATGTTTCAGTAGACAGCTGTTGAAAACAAGAAGAGAAAAGGAGATATTGGTTTTGCACGTTTTAAGAATGTGTAAATTCCTCAGGCAATGTTTTCAATAAGGTTCAAGCAATATTCTTCTTTTTCTTCCGGAAACTCTCCCCTGTTTATCCTGTACTACTCATAACTGGAAAAAAGGTGTCCGTAATATATCTGTAAAACATGTTGTTTCGAGAAAAAAAGGCGCCAAAAGTATAACCAAAGATAACATTAGTTTTATAATCCTTGTGGAGGGAGGCTATTTCATCGTTATCAGATAAGACAACCCACAAAAGTATTATAGCGTCTCTACTCAAGAAAGTGGTCATCATGTAAAGTTGCTAGATAAAGAAATACCGAAGATTTACAGTGATAAATAGAAAAGTATTGACTTTACCTGAATCATAAACAGCAAAGCTGAAACAACGCAGTTGTGACTGAGTAAGGTTCGCTCTGAAATATGAGAGTAATCACTAAAGAGTTATAGAGAAATATTGCACATGGAAACAAATATTAAAAAAGTATCTTTCTCGATTCATAAAATTTAAACAGCTACATATCGAATTCCATTTCATAATTCAAAAAAACAAACTTACGCCGACTGAAAACATATACGCTGATTTCCAAGATTTTCAAAATTATATGTGATCTCCGTTTGACAGTTTCCGGAGCTCGTTATGTTTGGGTCAAATACGAATGCTCTGTCGTCCGTTGGTATAATGGCTTCGCTGAAAACATAGCATAAATGGTATGAGTTTCGTTTGAATAAACTCCCATGCCTATACCCTCTAGAGTATAAGAAAAGAAATGGCATTAATATTGATAAAGAATACCAAAATATGTAATGTTAAAAGTATTGAAAAGGTCGTGCACAAAGTGAAACATATACGATTATAATAGGTATTGTTGTGCCCCAGACTTAGGTCATATTTCTACTTTTACTAGTTTAAATATTCATCATAGGTCGGAATGACGTCGCCTTTTATCGTATTGTTTTAGTCTTGCGCTTTCATTCGATGGAAGTTTTCATGGTTACTTTCGGTTCGTTCCGAGTGGTTTAGGCATTGATTTGTTGTTTTTAAGTCGTATTTGTTTGTAAATTTAATCTGTATACTAACTATGGTTGCTTCAGGGTCTTGTAACTACTGTGAGGCAGCCGATCGTCATTTTATTTCGCTTATTCAATGTTACGGTCATCTGTTCCTTGTTTCGTCCGCCATTTTGAACTTGACGGTGTACATGTGAATATTTCCTTAGTAACCGTTGGAAGCTGAGTCCTTTTATGAAAACTCAAGATATGAATCAGACTAGAGGTGTAAAACGTTCATTTTCGGTGAGAATCGTTCAAGTTATCGGACTCCTTCATACGGTCACAGTTTTCTGTCCAAATTTAGGTTTTATACTAACGTTATACTTGTTAAACTCACGAGCTGGGTTGCTAGTACGCAAACAAATCTTGTGTACATCTTCGACCAATCGCAGTGTGGGTTGTGCACATTATTTTTGTGTGCGCATCTCAATCCCACAGTTATTTTATGTGTACCCACAGTGTTTGTCTGTGCACCCACAAGATTCTTTTGTGTACAGGCAGCGAATATAAATACTCGCGCATTTTCTCAGTCGTGGTCTCCGAATCATCCGAACTCGCTAGGGTCAGAACCACTTGCAATTAGCCTTTAAGTAGATTTAACCAGACTTCCTTTCCGTTAAGAGTAAGGGTTTTAAGATATCTTCCAGCTGTACCTTGTCATCATTCATTGAATTTTACAGATCTTTTGATTGCTTTTGTCCACAAGACAGATTCGCCATTCAAGTCTGGTCTTACTCATGAACATAAGCATATTCGGATAACGTTTCGCTTCGGCATCAGCGCATCTTTTCGACCTATGTTTTGTTTCATTATTCATCAATACTGACTGCATACAGCTATCGGTTCTGCAGTAATAAAATCATATTTCTCGAATCACAGCCGGCCTTTGTTGTGGTGTGTTGTTTTAAAAGCCCGGAGACCCAACACCCCACCAACAAGGACAAGACGCAACTTATTTTTGGTGTCAGAGAACGGAATTCGTTTAAAAAAAAAAACGGATCTAGATACGGATCAGCACGCCATCTAATATAGAGATCTAGATAAGCATAAAAGCTTATAAGACACAGTTGTAGACCAACTTTCAGTTTGTTTTAGTCACAAAAAATGAGCGACCCCATACAAGTGGACAGTGCTGGTGAAATCACTTTCAAAGCACCCATCAATCAAAATCAAAGCACTGAAGGCACCGAGCGTGAAAGTGAACCTGCCTTGTCTCGATGTGCATCGGTAACAATGTTGGATGCTGAGATGAATACTTCACTTACTTCAACTGATTTCGCAATGCATGCTATGGTTACTAACATGACAGACATGTTGAAAGATGTCATTAAAGAGCTGAAAGCACTTCAAAATTCTCATGGCCAGACTCAGCCTAATAATGAATACAGACGTCACAATTGCACCAATAATAGTACTTTTGAGTCCTGCAACAGAGAACCTATGCCCCACACAGATAGAGGTAATGGTGATGTGTATTATGCCCCGCACAATAGGTCTGAAAACTCCCACGGGAATTCCACCATAGCACAGCACACATATGACGGTCAACCTAGTGGACCGAATAGGAGTAGAAGTTCAAGCCCACGTGAAGTGGCAAATAGTGGTCATAATCGGGAGGGTAGAGTGATAAGTAGTCGATCAACAGCTAGCCCTAGGCATCGTAACGTCACGTTCACAGGAAGAGGTGATTCAAACCAACAAGACCATACACGGCGAGATAGGACACATTCACCAGTACACATAAGTAATATGGTAAATGGTAGTGATCTACAGCATAGCCGTTTGAATGATAGCCTACTTAATGGCCAGAGCAGATGGACCCCAAATTATGACAGTAGTGGTCAGCAAGTAGGGGTAGGGGATGTTTATCAGCAACCCGCAAGATACAGTTGTGATAGATGGAGCTATCATAATGACCTATATCAGCACACCAATACCAAATATTCCCCACAAATAAAACTGCCGCCATTTACGGGTAGGGAGGAATGGGCGACTTGGTTAGCTAGATTTGAAGTTCTGGCTTCCAGGTGTCGCTGGTCTGAAGATGATAAGTTAGACCAACTACTGCCCAAACTAGATGCTGCTGCTCAGTTTGCTTTTTTGCAGCTGCCACCACAGGTACTCAACAACTATGAAGAACTGGTGTATGAGATGAATAGCAGATTCCGCATAATCGAAACACCCAGATCATTCGCCGCCAAGTTCAGTCGCCGGGTACAGAAACCCAATGAGACTGTAGAAGAATTTGCTTCAGACCTTAAACGCCTATATGACAAGGCTCACGGGTATAGGGATAAGAGGACTAGGGATGAAGATCTGGTACGACGTTTCTTAGATGGACTTTACGATGAGGAAGTCCGATTTGAGGTCGAATTCAACAAAGACCCTAGAAATATAGATGAGGCTGTTTATTTCACTGTGAACTTGATCCAGATCAGAAATGTTAACATGGGTGAAAGAAAATATCGGTCGAACACTAAATGCACATATGGGGATGATAGCCAATTTTGCGATATCACAGACGACGAGAGTGATGACTCTGCGAGAGTAAACGTACTCAATAGAGGATCCTTCAGAACAAAGTCAGAAAGTCAATGTCAAAGTCAAAGCTCAGCATGTGATCAGACTAAGAATGAGACGGTGGCTATTTAGAAGCAATTGCTCCAGCAACTACTCGAAAGAGTAGAAAGGCTTGAAGCTAGTAAACAGCATAGAAAATTTCAGGGGTCCGATAAAAGAGAGTGTTTTTACTGTCATGAGATAGGGCACCTCATTAAAGACTGCCCAAAGAGAAAGAAGGGTAGTGGAAGCTCTTCAAAACCAGATGATGGTACAAGGGGTTTTAGTGTGCCGCCTTTAAACGGGAAGGGACCAGCCCTTGCGGCCAAAGGGAGGTCCAATTAGATGACAAGTTAATAGAAGGCCAAGAGATGGGTCAGTACCCTGAAAGGGAGAAGCCAGAGTCCAGTGAGGGTACAGATGGGGTTCGTGATCTATGGGATGGTGTGTACATCCGGGGACAAGTCGGTCACAAACCGGTCATCTTTACAGCGGACACAGGGGCTTCAAAAACTGTAGTTTCCAGCTCAGTGTATGACAGAACGGATAGGAGTGAAAGACCAAGGTTGAGTGGGTCTTTGTGTTTGAGAGGTGCAGGTGGGTCTCCGATAAAGGAACGGGGCAAGGCTCCCTTCAAACTGACTCTGGGTCCATTGGAGGTCATAACTGAGGCTATTGTAGCTGATATTGAAGACGAGGTACTTTTAGGGTATGACGTATTAGGGGACAAAGAGATTGGTTCTGCAGATATGCTGCTTAGTAGAAATATCATCAAATTGGGTGGTAAAGAAATTCCGTGTTTGCAGAAAAGGAAAGGCCAGGGTTCAAGAAAGGTCGTGGTAGCTGATGACGTGCTCCTTCCCGGTCAAGCCGAGACCATTATAAGTGTATATGTTGAACGGGAGGAAGGAGATGATAGTCAATCTGGTGATTTCATCGTAGAAGCTACGGAGACTTTTAAAGAACGCTATCCCTTACTAATGGCTACAACTCTTGTCGACGTAAATAGAGGACCTACCTGCAAAGTACGAGTCCTGAACCCCTTTCCAACGGAAGTGAAATTATGGCAAGACGCTGAAATTGGGAGGGCTGAGAGGATTGAGAAGTTCGTGAGTGTAGTTACTGAAGCAGAACATCTGGAAGAGAAAGATAATTTTGGTTATGCCAGGCGTGTCCAGATTGGTGAGGCGCGGGAAGTAAACAGCTCTGAGCTTGAGATGGCTACTGAAGGGGAGGTACCAGAGCACTTGAAGTCACTGTTCAAGAGGTCAACTGCAGGAAAAACAGACCATGAAAAAGCCACCGTAGCAGGATTGCTGAAGAAGTACCAAAGCACCTTCTCGAAGTCTGAATGGGACATTGGTTTAACCAACTTGACAGAACAGCCAATAAATACTGGGGATGCAGTTCCAGTCAAACAAAGGCCAAGAAGGGTACCAATGGCATATGCTGAAGAGGAAAGGAAAGCCATCGAAGATCTGTTGCAAAAGGGTGTTATTCAAAAGAGCACGTCACCCTGGGCATCACCGATTGTTTTGGTGAAGAAGAAGTCAGGAGCAATCAGACTATGCATAGACTATCGCAAGGTGAATGCGTTAGTAAAGCCTGATGGTTTTCCGCTCCCACGCATACAAGATTGCCTAGATGCTGTGGCAGGAGCTACCCTTTTCAGCAGCTTCGATCTAACGAGTGGTTACTTCCAAATTCCTCTAAAGCCAGAAGATATTCCAAAGAGTGCATTTTGCTGCAAGTTTGGTCACTTTGAAATGACAAAGAATGCCATTTGGCCTAAATAATGCTGCAAGCACGTTCCAACGGACAATGGAACTGGTTCTTCAGGGTCTGCTTTGGGTCACATGTTTAGTCTACATAGACGACATTATTGTCTATGGTTCAAGTTGTGTAGATCACATCAACCGAGTTGACCAAGTTTTAGACCGCATTTCTGGAGCAGGTCTTAAACCTGACAAATGTAACATGTTACAGACTGAGGTGGTTTTTCTTGGTCATGTGGTTTCAGCCAGTGGGGTGCGACCAGATCCGACTAATGTAGCAAAAATCACTGGATGGCCCAGGCCAGCAAATGCCAAACAGGTCAAGCAGTTTGTGGCAACAGGATCCTACTACCGTAGGTTCATTAGAGATTTTGCTAAGATTGCACGCCCATTGACTGCACTTACTAAGAAGGATGCGATCTTCGAATGGACGCCAGAATGTGAGAACGCATTTGTGACCCTTAAACAGTCATTGACAGGCCCAAGTGTCATAGGTTACCCGCTAAATGAGGGCGGAACGTTCTTTTTGGATGTTGACGCTTCAGGGTCTGGCATAGGTGCAGTCCTTTCGCAAATGCAAGCCGGTCGAGAAAGAGTTATTGCATACGCAAGCCGATCACTAAGCAAAGCCGAACGCAATTATTGCGTAACTGAATGCGAACTTCTTGCAGTGGTCTATTTCATCCAGTATTTTCGGCAATATCTCTTAGGGCGAAAGGTAACGGTGCGAAGTGACCACCAAGCATTAGTATGGCTCTTCAGCCTGAAGGAGCCTAACGGGAAAATAGCCCGCTGGCTTGAGATTCTGGCCTCGCACGACTTCAATATTGAGTACAGACCCGGCAAACAACAGCCGCACTGCGATGCCTTATGAAGGTGCGAGAACCCAAGGGATTGTGACTGCAATGTTGTCGAGCCATTGAAGTGTGGTCCATGTCGTAAGTGTCGGAGACGAGCAGACATAATGGCGTCATCCCAAAATGTGGGTGAAAAGTCGACCATAGTTAAAGCAGAAGGAGATGCAAATCAGGAAGTAAGTGACTCACAACCAGCCCTACCAAGTAAACTTAGGGAGATTGCCATTGCAGGCCCCAGCAAGGAAACAATTCAGTGGACCATTGTCGGGGTAAGTCAAACAGCAGGTGATGTGAGAGCAAAGCAGTTGCAGGATCCCGACATCGAAGTTGCTCTTCAAGCTAAGGAAGCCAACAGTAAACCAGGAAAAGAACTAACAGAAACACTTAGTCCAGGGTGCAGGCACTACCTCTTGTTGTGGGAAAGCCTGAAAGTGGTAGATGGAGTTCTAATTAAGGAATTCGCAAAACAAGATAAATCAGCAATCTATGGGCAGATTGTGGTTCCGGAAGGCATGAAAAGGCCAATACTCAAGTCAGTGCATGAATGCTTACTAGCAGGTCATATGGGTGTAAAGAAAACAAAGACTAAAATACTTCAAAGATTTTATTGGTTCAACCTCAAAGAGGATGTCAAGGTTTTTGTCCGCCAGTGTGACATATGTGGGCGCGACAAGAAACCATCTCGAACACCGAAAGCACCGATGGGTTCAGTCCGAACTGGAGCGCCATGGGACATTGTTGCCACAGACTATTTGGGCCCGTTTCAGATGACACAAAGAGGGAATCGCTACATCCTTGTATTGACTGATTACTTCTCTAAATTTGTAGAGGTTATCCCTGTCACTGACATGTCTGCCGAAACTTGCGCTTCAAAAGTTTTGAATGAATTCATTTCTCGGTGGGGTTGCCCAATATCGATCTTGAGTGATCAAGGTCGAACTTACGAAAGCAATGTTTTCAAAGAATTGTGTAGATTGTTGGAAATAAAGAAACTTCGCACGAGTGTCCGTAACCCCAGATGCAACGATCAAGTCGAACGATTTAATCGCACCCTATTACGTATGGTTAGGGCTTATCTGGCAGGTGAGCAAGAAAATTGGGACTTGAATCTCGGTTGTTTAGTTGGTGCCTATCGCGCAACTCCCAATGAAAGCACCAAGCTTACTCCCAAACTTTTGACAATGGGCAGGGAAGTGCGTCTTCCTGCAGAAGTCTTGTTTGGCAGCGCGACTAACAGGGGGTCAGTACCAGTAACCAGCTATGGTGAATATGTGGACAACCTTCGAACTAAACTGAATCATGCTCACACCGTAGCCAGACAGCATTTGAAACGATCCGCTGAACGTAGTGAAATAATTTATGACAGAAAGATGTTGTTTAACAACTACGAGGTGGGTGACGTAGTATGGTGTCTTGCTGAGGCGCGTAAAGTTGGTGAGGCACCAAAACTTCAGCCCGCTTACGAGGGGCCATGCATTATTACGAACAAACTGTCTCCAATGACCTTTACCGTTAAGGTTAACCCGAAGGGCCTGGAACGCGTAATTCATCACAACAAACTGAAACCCTACGAGGGTTGCGACGTGCCGAACCGGATTAAGAAAGAGAAGAAATCGCTACAGTAGTAGACGCGAAGACGATTTACGAACATCGGAAAATCAACATCGTTATTCGTCACCAATGGAAAGCTTTCTGTGATAGCAAAGTCACTTTGATCACCTTGCGAGCGCCTTCTCATTTGACCTTTAAGCGACTTGAATGGGATCTGTCTATCCTTTCCTTCATTGTAGCAGTTGTTAAGCAAGTCGGCAAATTTCCGCATCCTTTCTTCTTTCAGACGGCCATGTCAGACACAAGAAGAGGGAAACTGTATGCCTGCATCCACTGCGAGCTCTCTGGGAAGTGGTACACTGAGGCAAAGTATCGTATAGTGGCTCACATATTTAAGCATCACTTGGCCCTAGACCGTGCACCCTTCTATTGTACACTCTGCCTACTGCGCTGCACGTCCAAGAATGCCCTGCTGAACCACGTCACCAGGTACGCAAGGCACAGACTGGTCTTGGCACAGAGTGGAACAAGAGATGACTCAAGGTACCTAGTGGAGAACCCAAACCCAGCACAGGTCATCCTGGGGAAAGCCTTCAGGGAGCTCTCAACATTAGAGGCTTGCAGACTCCCCTCAGCCCCATCAGATGATAGTCCCAGTGTAGCTGCCAGCACTGCCACAACCGTCACCCCAGGTGCCATCCCGAAGACTGCTGGTCTGCCAACTTCATCACAGGGTCTGATCAGTGTTCAGTTGACGCCACAGATGCTATCTAGTCTCCTGAGCCAACAGGAACTACAGGGGCCATCAAAGCACCAACAGGCCAACCTTCCAAAGGATGACACTCTTGGGCTTAAGCCTCCTATAACCGTTCCCTTGTATAGCCCAGCTCCATCACCGTCAATGCCGCTCTACGCACCGACACCCCTGTCACAAACAAACACGGCAACAACCCAGATTGGTCAGGCCAAGACTACCTGCAGCTCATTCAAGCCCCTTTCTTCCTTGACGACTCCACAACTTTCTTCCGGATCTTCCTCCTCGTCTTCGGCCTGTTCTTCATTCACAGACTTCATCTCGATGCCGAAGCTGTCGACCAGTCCAGAGTTCACCGCAGTACCCGTGGAACCCAGCTTACCCGCTAAAGGGGTGCCCAACTCCGCACCTCGTGCCAAAGTCAGTGAGCAGCTGCACTGAGAATCTCCTGCCATCCCTCTTCGATGACATTTCCGAGTTGGATTATGGGTTTGATGACGAGGATCCCTGTAGTCGTGAAAAGCCAACAGTAGCTGAAGGGCCAATCAACTCCAAAAGCGACGCTGCGATCCAGACTGAGAGCAATGATGTACAGGAGCCAGAAGCAAAGAGGCCACGAACAGATCAGGAAAGTAACAGGTCCTTGCCACGGTTATCGAACATGTCTTCGAAAGAGGCATCAGTCGTTTGGTAGATGCCGTAGAACAGAATAGCCGAGCCATCCGCGGAGTTGATAGGACGTTAGAGAAGTTGACGGAGTTTACTACGAGGCTGAGTAGAACTATGGAGAGAATTGGAGAGGAGCAGAGGAGGAAACACGAAAGGAGACACGAGGAAGAGAGGAGAAGAGAAAGGCCCAGACAAGCATGTAAAGGAAAGGAGAATAAGGCGCTGAAGTCGGTTGTTACTAAGAAGTAGACTTTTTAAGTTATGTCACAAGTGCTGATTAGGAACGGTGTTTTAGTAATGTTATTTTTTTTTTCTTATTTATGAAAGTGACTTTTGAGAATTCATCATCTGTGACTGTTAATTCTATTTGTAATGTTATTTGTATATAGTGAACTTTATTTAATTGCAATTCTGATAACAGGAATCTGTTTAATGGCAATTTGATACTCAGGGCAAATTCATTTCTGCAGTACTTTTTGTCCGATAAGGTCTCCCTGTTATTTGCAATGACAGCTTAATAGCAATATTTTGCTAGCAGGTAGTGATCGCAAATAAGAGGAATAAACTGAATTTTAGGATGTTTCCTAGTTCTTAATTAGTCAGATGGAACTTTGACTTTTTTAAAGGGGGAAGTGATGTTGTGCCCCAGACTTAGGTCATATTTCTACTTTTACTAGTTTATATATTCATCATAGGTCGGAATGACATCACCTTTTATCGTATTGTTTTGGTCTTGCGCTTCCATTCGATGGAAGTTTTCATGGTTACTTTCGGTTCGTTCCGAGTGGTTTAGGGATATGAATCAGACTAGAGGTGTAAAACGTTCATTTTCGGTGAGAATCGTTCAAGTTATCGGACTCCTTCATACGGTCACAGTTTTCTGTCCAAATTTAGGTTTTATACTAACGTTATACTTGTTAAACTCACGAGCTGGGTTGCTAGTACGCAAACAAATCTTGTGTACATCTTCGACCAATCGCAGTGTGGGTTGTGCACATTATTTTTGTGTGCGCATCTCATTCCCACAGTCATTTTGTGTGTACCCAGTGTTTGTCTGTGCACCCACAAGATTCTTTTGTGTACAGGCAGCGAGTATAAATACTCGCGCATTTTCTCAGTCGTGGTCTCCGAATCATCCGAACTCGCTAGGGTCAGAACCACTTGCAATTAGCCTTTAAGTAGATTTAACCAGACTTCCTTTCCGTTAAGAGTAAGAGTTTTAAGATATGTTCCAGCTGTACCTTGTCATCATTCATTGAATTTTACAGATCTTTTGATTGCTTTTGTCCACAAGACAGATTCGCCATTCAAGCCTGGTCTAACTCATGAACATAAGCATATTCGGATAACGTTTCGCTTCGGCATCAGCGCGTCTTTTCGACCTATGTTTTGTTTCATTATTCATCAATACTGACTGCATACAGCTATCGGTTCTGCAGTAATAAAATCATATTTCTCGAATCATAGCCGGCCTTTGTTGTGGTGTGTTGTTTTAAAAGCCCGGAGACCCAACACCCCACCAACAAGGACAAGACGCAACAGTATTTTGTGCAGGTTACTTTAAAGAAAATTAATGTTCAAAATATTTGAATCTAAATTCTAAACAAGGTCGTCAATCAGTTGAGCATTTTGAAGGCCGAAAGTGGTGAAACTTTATCTCTGTCAAGTTGTTTAGAATTCTGGAAACAAGTCTGCATTTACAGTTAAAAAAGAAAATTTGTTTCAATTGAGAAATTCACGCCATTTCTTTACCTTATGAGCATATTGTGTCACGTGTACATTAAGAATTGTACAAAATTTAATCCCCTCAGCGCCATAGACGAAAACAGGGGCCTCTTCGGACGGCATAGATCAAGATCAGACTCGACAGAACGTGCAGTCTGACAATTTGATCTCTATCATCCACCTGTTTTATAAAGCCATTTAAGAACCTTTGCCTGTATCAGTAGATTGTATTTTCAACAGTCAAAAGAGTTCGAGTTTATATAGTTGGAGCTTCTAAAACATTGTGCTGCAGAAAAACTCATACGGAATATGAAATTTTTGAATCGGACCTCAAAAAATCTCCAATGTTTTAACACAAGACACTGGCTGTGTTCGAACTGAATTTTTATATCTGAAACAAGTCCGTTTTGTAAAGACAATAAATACACACACGCACACACTATTTGTAGAAGGACTGCATGATTGTACATTCACGGCATGGGAGTTTTCTTTGATATGAGGAATCAATCTCTGGCCTTGTACTTTGGTGATTTTTAAACTATGCGTCCCGAATTCGACTCACACTGGAACGAGCAGGGTACAAGTGTCTATGAGGAAAACAGACACCTATGAACTCACAAACGCTCCCCGCCTCACACAGGCACACAACAATTTTCGCCAGCTCGTTTTTGTAATTGACTAGAAAAAAGTATTTGATACATGTACCGTTGCACTGGTTTTGAAACTATGCAATACTAAAAAAGTTATATGCTGTCAAACCAATTTCTCTGACAAAAAAAAAAAAAAAAAATGAGAAAGTGATAGGCAGGTATCTTTATGAGTCAAATGTTTGGAACTTATGATATAATAAAATCTAAATTTTTCGTTATCTAACAAAAACAACTTACAACTTATTTGCGACCATATCATGTAATAAATTAAAAGGGCGGTTTACGTAAAAAAAAAGTCTTACCATTTTCCACTAGCTGGTAGAGTGGTATACAACAATAAATGATACTGGGTGTTGTTAAAACAAACAAACTGTGTTTCTGCTTTAGGGGTTGGATCAACAAATTTTATTTCCCTCTGCAATGTATATTTGATGTAAGAAGTAAGGTAATACGTAGATAGAATAAACCTCAAAAAAATCTTACCGGGAATTTCGTAATACATGTCCTGTATAAGTGTTAAAAATTTCTACTCATTTCAATTTAAACTAAACTTAAAGCTAGAAACATTTCGCAGATATAATTTCATCTGATATGGATTAGATAGGCATTCACTTAGTATTAGTTAACATACTACCCTTTTTCTGACAAGTCCATTTTACAACAGTTCCAAACGTGAATTTTCCACTGATCCGTTATGACGTCGAATTTGCATTTAGAGTTTTTTTTTCATTCCATTTCTGAGTGGCACCCTGCTTCTTTCATGAATTTCTCTTTTAAATATATATTGTAGTAACTTTCCTGGTCCTTTTTTTTTGTCAGAAACATGTACAGTGTATAATTTTTTTTTCTACAAGCAGACAGTTTACAATATTCAAATTTTACATAACTACGATCGTACTAAGGGTGCATCTTCTTTTGACCTTAAACGTTTTATTATTTTAAAAGTTTTACAGCACATAAAGGATACATTAGTATTCCTTCATTTGCAATCTGGAATTACACATACACTGCGAGAGAAGAGATTTTGATCTATGATACAAACTGCCCTCAGTATCTAATGGAAAAAATCATCAAATAAATTTTAAGCAGATAATTTTAGATGACCGTAACCGTTTCAAATTTGGATTGAGATTACAGCAAGTTTATTGGTCGGTAGCATAAGACTTCTAAATTAATTATTTGAACATATATATATAAATGTCAGCAAAATATGATACATACATTGGCCTGCAGAGCTTCTAAGGTGTTTCTTGTAGCAGAGGCTGAAAAAACGGAATAATAGTTTTTTTTATGAAAAAGTATCCCCAGTTCTAAGTACAGTTTAGGTAGGATTGACGAGATTATTAGTACACATACGTATCTGTCTAGCTTAACGCAGCTTTTAAACAAGACAAAAGAACCTCTGTGTGTATTTTTTTGTATGGAGAAAGTGGAATATTTTGATTTATGCAGCCATTACAATATACACAATATGCCAACTTGGTATTATGGTTTTGATTTAAATTCTTAAACAATTAAAACTGCAATGATTGATTGATTGAATGGTGTTTTACGTCGCCTTTAACATTATTTCAGTCATATCTCGGCGACAGCTCACATATTCATGTATTTCCTGTGTTTCACCAGTACTAAGCTAGGGCCTAGTATCTATATTGCCCAAGGATACTTCCACGAAAACCCCAACGGATCCAATGAGACTCGAACCCGGGGGCTCCAGGTCACGAGTCCTACACTTTACCACAGGGTCACGCACGACCCATATAAAAACTGCAAATCACAGGAATGGTGTATTGTATTTATAGATGTATGGTTACAGTTTTTACTGAAATATCACTAGAAAAGTAAGTGTACATCGTAATAAGAAGATCGATATGCTTACGATCCTTTCTGATGGTCAAAGTGAAACACCTCTTCTCCTCAGAAATTCTGAAAACAATTAGCTGAAACAATTAGCTGCTATATTTCATTTATACAAAATAAATGTACACGAGCTCAGTATCTGATTGCTTGTTTAAAGACAATGCGATTGCTCAAAATGTATGCCTGAAATCTGATCTTGATATAAAGTCCAAGACCTTTTCAAACCTTACAGTAACAGCCTTCGTCATAGAACACTTTACCGTTAATTACATGTATACTGTTATATTGTGATATTAGATAGGTATTTATTTTGTTACATACATCTATCTATGTCTTCAAGACTGCTTCGACTGCTGGCAACAATTATCTTTCAGTTTCAATATACTTCCATTCATTGATCCACTGAGTACTGTATATGGAAAATTATAAATCTGTTTCGAATAAGACGTGATCTACTAAAAACTTTCTCTTGAACCATTTTCTCCTGCCAGTCAGTATATGAGCATATACGTCTGATTTGCAAAAGTTAATTATCCTGTGATATACTAGACAGATGAACATGGCTTTTCGGTGAGAAAAAACCTAAATAGTGCAAGCTCAATGTAATTCCAGCTTGATATGATTCTGCATTCTAATCGTGATCTTTAATGTACAAAAAAGCTCCATAAATGAAAAGTGGTGTATCACAAGTCAGGACTTAAAGGTTTTACTATATATATGTATATATTGAACAAAACTACTAACCATCACTTTTTGAACTAAGATATTTTGCACAAAACAGACATGTCTTTATCTTTTGTTTTGCATGACACAATCTTGAGGACCGTCCCTATGCAGTGCACAAATCCAGCACAATCCACTTGTTATCTTTCATTTATGGGGTTGGACACTCAAACTCAAAGATTTGCTTATAATTAAAGAAGGCGGGCCACATGTGCAATATTTTTTATCACTTCTGGTAGGGAGTCGATTGAAACACCCGAAAAACAAGTAAAAATGCTGTAAACATGCCGTGTTTGACTCTTGTAGATCGCAAACGAGAAGTCGGTTTGCTGATTGGCGAGATTTAAGAGATATTATGGTTGTAATTTGTTTAAGATACTGTTTTTTTCTGGACTAGCTTTCGTTTTACACGTCTATTAATAAAAAAAATCTTATCATTTTGAACAACATAAACACGTTCAGGGGCTTAGATTTGCAGAAAGAACCGGATACGTGCCCTATAACGTATTCGTAATAACCTTCCTTTTATGAGTTGATTTACACATTTTTCCTCACTATTTACTGTCTCTGAAAGTAATCATTATACATTGACATTTTTAATTCATCATGTTTCGGTGACCCTTTATTTTAGAGTCAGATAACATGTGATACTCTGAACCAAGCATGTCACCGCTTTTTGATGCAAAATCAGCATCGTTCAACATCTTTCAAACATTGAATGCCATTTTTTTTGACAAGACAGAGCATTCAAACATTGAATGGCACTTTTTAGAGAATTGCTCTGTCTTACTTAAAAATGCCATTCAGTGCTTGAAAGATGTTGAACGATGGTGATTTTGCAATAATGTATTGAAATAATGCAC
Organism: Tridacna gigas; assembly: GCA_945859785.2. NCBI lineage: Eukaryota > Metazoa > Mollusca > Bivalvia > Cardiida > Cardiidae > Tridacna > Tridacna gigas. The sequence continues at coordinate 61,520,030 of OX244036.2, forward strand.
CTCCGGAATATAGCAGTGACTTGTCATGTGACTCTAAAATAAGGGGTCACAGAAAGATGATCAAGTAAATATTTCAGTGCGTTATGGTTGCTTCAGAGACAGTAAATACTGAGGAAAAATGTGTTATTCAAACGCATAAAAGGGAGGTAATTATGAGTATGTTATATGACCCGAATCCGGTTCTTTTTGCAAATCTAAGCCACTGAAGGTGTTTTTTTTTCAAATCAATAAGTGTTCTGATTAACAGACGTGTAAAACATAGCAAGTCCACGAACACAAGACTATAAACAACTGCTTCTTTTTGTTTTTTTTGAAAGCCCGCCAATCAGCAAACCGACCTCTCTCGTCCGCGGTCTACAAGAGTCATACACGGCATGTTTACGGCTTTTTTACTTGTTTTTCGGGTATTTCAGTCGATTCCCTATAGCTACCATAAATGATATGACCCCTTGAACGAATGATTACAAGTGGATAGGCTGGAGTTTGTGTGTACTACATAGGGACGGTCCCCAAGATTGTGGAATGCAAAACAAAAGATGAATATATGTCCGTTTTGTGTGTAATATCCTAGTTCAAAAAGTTTTCGGTTAGAAGTTTTGTTCAGTATAGATAGCCACTGAACGTAAAATAAACCACCTAGTGCATACAAAAACTAGAATATGTAATCTTTCACTACGGGAGTGTTGTAATAAATGGTTAATCACTTACTTGTCTGAAGCAACTAGACATATGAATTTCTGGCCCTCCAGTCCAAAATATATATCTATTTCAGATCGGAACAGGTTTTGAATGCCACTCAAAATCGTTTGTATTGCAGGCTGCTGTACTGTTACATTATTCTGTAGATCTTGGGAAATTGTTTCAATTCTCAAGGAAGGAGATGAGCTTTCAGAAAATGAAAAAGGTATCAGTTATTTTAAATAAAAAACTAAATGAGCAATGCTCTTTGAAATCGGGGTTCAATGTCACTTGAAAAAGTATCGATCCAGGTCAGCCTGTGCAGTCCTCGCAGGCTGATCTGGATCTAAACTTATTGCTATATGTAAGTTTTCTGCATGTCCAAGGACCATTCTACCCTACCTCAGGATTCAGCCGGTTGTTAGACAAAATGAATCTGAGGGATTCCTAATTATCTGATGACTTGTTTGGTATAATGCATCGCGGAGATACTCAAATACTTGTGATAAGCACTGAACGTGTAGATTATCTTTTTATCCATGTGCACGGTAAAACGAGAAATTACAGACTGCAGGAGATGAAAGGAAAGTAAATACAACCTAAAGCGAATCTGACATAGCGAGGAATGAAAAGAAAATTTCACGATGTGGCTGTTATGGAAAAAACGCAAAGAATGAAGTCATTTAAGAAGCCCTTTATAAGTTTAGGAGATCTTACAAAACACTTTAAATCAAAATCTTGAAATTAACCTGATTAAAAAAAAAACGTACCTGTTTGGCGATGCGATGTAGAGAGGAATTTCACAGTTTTGGTTTGTATAACAAACTATGTCACTCTTGTCTTCAAACGTTGGAGGAACGATTGAAATTTGTGCCTGTAAAGAAGTGTACAGAAAGTCATTATTTCTTAAACATACGTGAACTTCAACATACTTGTTACCTACTGACATCTTATAAACACACTAAAACAGAAGTTTCGATAGTTAATTCGAAGAAGTAGAAGTGCTGTTGCACTCTTTGCAATGAAGATTATGTTGTGAGATAAAGTCTTTTTCAATGAAATGATTTATATTAATCTCCAAACGCAATCTGATCTATATTCCCAACATATGAGCTATGATCTGTGATAAGGAAGTTTAATGCATTACCATGTGATGAATTGCTTGGCTTGATGCATCACAGGCCAAGCCCCCGTAGCACGGTAGGTAGCGCACAGGACTTGAGAACAGGTGGTTGCTGGTTGGATCCCTGGCTTGGCCAATTTCTTTCCGAGGATTGATAATAGTCACTGCAACAGGATTTATTTTCCTCTCACCGCTGTCCATTGTCTCGACGATGGTCATGTGGGAAAGCAGCCAGAAGATTGGAAAGAATATTTTGCGGCGTACTGGTAAAATAACTCCAGGAAAGTATTGATATGTGCACTGGCCGTCGCGATATAACTGAAATAATGTTGAAAACGGTATTAAACACCATACAATAAATCATTCATTCAATCAATCAATCATTGATGCATCACGGATATGTATAAGACCTCCTTTTGCCGTAGAATGGCCCATATCTATAGCGCCTGCTACAAGGCAAATGCAAAAGTTTAAACGTTTAGTACTTACTTGTGTCTTCCCTAGATCACCTATTGCTGAAAGAATAAGATACAGAATGACTTATATGAGTATTTGTGTATTATGGTTTTTATTAAACGAGTTGAGTTAGCTTTTCCCAAACGACGAATTTTAGCCTTTTGTCTGCAGAAAACAAATTCAAAATTGGTACTAATAAGCTTAAGTTCTTTGATGCTGTGGGAAACATAGAGGTACAAAGAGAAAATGCTGGTTACAGGCATATTCTCATTTCCCATAGTGTTTCCAAAAGCCTTTTTCTCATTGTCGTCAAACTCGGGATTATTTTGAAAAAAGCTTATAACATATAATGAGTGAATTTGAGAGCATCATATATATTTTAGGCGACGAGTTTTATAAAATGATAATATAAACACATGAAGGTAATATTCTATTTATCGCATACAACGAATAACACACACACTCTTGCATCATTACCTTCAGCTTTGATACCGTTTTTCAGGCCATCCTGTCAGGAGTGCATCGGTTTGAAAGATATATCTATATAAATAAGGAAGATGCACCGTGACATTTACATCCAAATTCATATAAAACAGTTGAGTTAAGCAGTTATTGACATGTCGTAGCATTTTCTATTGTTTTCATATATGATTAATAATTAGATTATAGAAAAATAATAAAACAAATACCTTGAGAACATTTGGCATCGCTTTTAAAAGCCAGAGGACAAACACAAATCCCACCAGAAAGACACTTTCCAAAGTTACAAGGGTTTGGATTGCACCCAGGAATAGACACTGAAAATATATTATCATCTCTCAGTTTTTGCTGAATATCAAATTTCTTTTGTTTTTCGTAATCAAAGATGAAATCATCTATTGAATCTTTGGACTTAATGCGAAACTATAACACTGAGCATAATAAAGACAGATCCTAGTTCTGAAAATGAATAAAACGTAGCATTAGAATAGTTGCAAGGAAAAAAAATCTTATTTGACAATGCCATGTTATGTCATTTAAAGTTTTCCAAGAAATGTCACATTTACCTGAGCTGCAAGTAATCTGATCTTTCGGTTTCATGGGACATAAATCTGGAAAGAAATTGTAAAGGTTGCTTGATATAATCATAATGAATTTGATGTACATGAATGAATATAAAAATGATATCTATTTCACGTCTATGTCTGTCAAGATCCGATTTAATTGGCTTCATTCGACTCATTTTGATTTTAGAGGCATTGTCGAAACGTGATAGAACCTGTGCACCACATACACTTAAATGGGAATGCATCGGTATGTCATACTCGGCCAAAATTACAACAAGAGTTATATGCATTCTGGAGGTTTATTGCACTACCAAAATAAAATCTGCTACACAAGCACTGGTCATGATAACTCTCATAGACCAGAGGTAAATGAGAATAAAAATTTATCGTCAATTTAGTTTTTTATTACATATACTTTAGGAAAATCTGTTAAGGTAAGGTATGAGAAATACTTCTAGGGACAGCTTTGAAATGAAGATTATATTAGATCGAATAAATAAAATTGTGCAATGATATTTTCATTTTATTATTTTCAACCACCACTGTTTTTATCTAATTATCCTGACTTGTGTAGAAATTTCTCCAAAGGAATGTAATTACTAACTTCCAATGAAATTGAACGGAATGGTCATTAACTTATATATGATAATGAAAAAAAAAAAGGCGAATTTTAAAAGGTGGCTCGATTAAGTTTAAAAATCTTATAGTATCAAAATTTTGGAGATGACTGTATTAAAAAGTTATAGCTGTTTTAGATTTCCAATACTTCACCCTAAGCCAGACGTATCATTCATTATACTACAGATCCATATAGAGACAAGTTAAGCTTGTGTGGTAAAATGAACTGAGCATTAGGTCAGGTAAGGTGACAAAAAAGGCCATATTATTATCGCATGTAATAGATGTAACAAACAACAGGCTACCTAACCTTTCTGGCAAGTGAGTGATAGGAAAAAAAAAAACATTTTGAAAAACTCAACACAGAAAGGTATAGCTTATGCTTCTACACGGCATATAAATTTGTTTCAAACTTAGTTTCACGTTACCTTGTTCACAATTTGTCCCGTTGTATCTGTCATAACATGAACATGTAAAATTTTTAAACTCGTCTCTGCATATTCCTGAATGATTACATGAGTCAGGTTTACAATCTTTTTCATCTGAAATGAAAGTGCTCGTAAAAATCAGAATGGATATTGAGACTATTTAGTTTATGAAAATGACCTATACCTCTTATGTTCAAAGGCAGTGTTTTCACCCTAGATCACCCAAGACAATTTCAGTTGCTGTACATAGCAGGCAGTCTTAATCAAGGCCAAAGGCATAGAGCATGGGGCCTGGTTTTTGTCAAACACGGTACAATGTTTTTAGATATAAGCTGGAAGAAACAGAATTGGGAAAAAATCCGACCTGAAACATCAGAATAGAATTCTACCTGAAATCTCTCATCTAAATGTCTATTGTAAATTTGCCTCTCTTATCATTCCAACTGGTGAACGGATTTATATCCCTTTTCCATTTACATTATTCCTCTTTGTATGTATTCAACATGAATTTACTTTGATGATCCTGAATCAGTTTGACACAACCACCATCTTTTACGAACCAGGTTGGGGTATTTACAAAACGTTCATTACTTATGAGCTATGCTCTGTGAAAAAGGGGCCCTATCCATCTGCGAAAAGTATCGGCCAAGGTCAGCCTGCGCAGTCTGCAATGGTTAACCTTGGCCGAAACTTTTCGCTATTGGTCAATTTTCTGTATATTCAAAGGACCAGTATACCTCATGATTCAGTCGGTTGTTAAAATAGAGGCTATTATGGATCCATAATTATGTGATGGCCTGATCGGTACAATACATTACGCATATACATGTAAATCAAGCCCCTTTTTTCCAGAGCACGGCTCGTACAAAAGAAAAAAAATCTCACTAACAGGTCAAAGTTAAGGACTACTTTTTTCCTCCATTTCAGAATTAGTTATGTCAATACTCGGTACATTTGATAATGTGATGAAAAAAAGGATTCATGTTAAAATTAATGAAATCTCTTTCGTTGTTCAAAGTATTTTATTTTTTATGAAAAATAACTTTTAAGTGCTTAAGTACTTTTCACAGTACAGTTCTCTGAGAAAATAATACTCTTAACAAACTGACAAATAATTTTCTTTCCATAATTGAATATCATCACCATTTCTTGTCTATACTTACATTGACGTGGTGCATTATAACCTGTAAGTTTCAAATTGTATTAAAAGTACATTTTATTTACACTTATACAATTCAGAATGCTGACAGCAATGTAAATAGTGATTCTTACCTATGGAACAGGTATCTCCTGTGTAGCCGGATCCTTTACAGTAACAAATATGACCCCCAGAACTTTTCTGTATACATCTTCCATGGACACATGGGTCTGGATCACAATCATGGAATTCTTGAAAACAATACAAATAACATAAACCTAATAAAATATCGTGATATCCTTATACACAACTAAACTGAATTTTCAGAAATCAATATAAATGGCTTAATCTCAAAACTTTTGTTGGGTTTTGGCATATGAATAAATTTATATCATTTAATGTTACTGAAGATAACAATGAAACATTTGGGTGAATGAAGCTTTCAAAGCTCGAGATATCCTGATTTTACCGGCATGGCGTTTTTGACTTAGTTCGTATGCAATACCCCTTAACACCCAATTCTTTGACATGCCCTTAATTCGCTAAACAGATGAAAGGGGGCGCTGTATAAATGTTGTTTCTTTTTTAGGTACATACTCTATAACTACTGTTATATACAATAAAATGTATAGATGAGTTGAAGAAGGTGTGAATGTTACAAATAAAGTCACTTTGCTTCTATTATCATGATGCATAGGTTATATCAATTGTCTTGAAGTAGGTACTATAGCAATCTTCGAAAAAAGTAGTAGAATGTAAGCATACCTTTTTTGTCACAGTTTTTCCCTTCGAACTGACGGTCGTTTATGCATTTACACTCATAGTCTGCGGTGTCATTTACTCTCCGTGAGCACTGAGCTGAGTTGAGACACGGCGCAGACTCGCAAGGGTCTGAAATATTAAGGTCAAGATCGACAGAATTAATGGGCCCTTGCGTGTATTAGTCTTTGTTAAGAAAAATAAATAAATAAATAAAGAAAGAAATTAGAGCTAGATCGCCATGTTGTAAAATCATACGTCATTGGTATAAGAATAGGAGAGTATTTATTTATTTATTTATTCAGTTTATTTCCTCCTTCTGGAGATTAATAAATAATATTTGAGTACAGTTCGTAAATCTAACAATGAAACATGGATCAAAAAAGAGAAAGAAAAGAAGAAAAGTCGAACGAACAAATAATAGATGGGCATATGCGCCCGGATAAATCAATTAGATGCACTATCAAGTACCCTATTTTTTTTTTTTTACCTGTCCTCATTTTTTTTTTTTTTTTTACAATAGGAATGCATTTTCTCAGAAACCGAGTGGAAATTCCATTCTGAGAATTCACAGAAGGTTCCTAAGACAGTTGTATGCATATGATACTGTACATTGCAGCAGTAGTACTCTTGTTTCCTGCGTTATAGGACTATAAACTGGTGACCCGAGTACTTTCAGCAAAAAAGTGTCTGACGTACTGTTTCTGAATTCGTCTGCAACGGAACAATCTATATAGGTTTGTACAAATTGAAATTTATTTTATAACATGTTTTGGAAAGGTAAATCAGTGAGCCGTAACGATGTCATGTATAGTTCAGTGTAAAATGGTTTTAAATATTAACGTGATGTTCTGAATTTATCTTTTTAGCCATAGTCAAGCATTCCTATTCTTTCGAAGTTCGTCGAAGTTGTGATCAATACAAACAAATCTGTTCCTGTTCTTCCAAAAACAAAGTGTTAGTTAAATTGCTTTTGTATTGTTTATTGACTTTAAGCAAGTACATGTAGATGATTAGACACAGCTACCAGCTTCCATTACATCTGACTGAAGTCAACTATTTCAGTAGTTTTTTTTTTTATCTCATCGGTCAGCTAATTTGAGCTACAATTAAAACCTTGGGTTTTATAGAAAATACTCGACTATAAGACGCTCAACCCTATATGAGGTAGCGAATACTTCAAGTAAAAAAAAGAAAAACTGGGAAAATATAATTCTTACGCACGAATACGGTAATGATTTTTGCATGCCAGCCTGACTGCTAAGTTTTGATTACTACAGATAAATGGTTAACTTCCTACAAGAAACATCCAACCAACTTCTTTTAAGCTTTTCAGTTTCAAGTCAGAAGTTAACTGTAGTAGACGTGTTAATCTCTATTTTAATGAGACTCAACACACCATTTGAGTTTATCTTTTAGCGTATTTACATAAACTCTTTTCACAATTTCAGTCGATCGATCTAAAAAGGAATTAAAACGTGCATTTCAGTTTTGTCGAAATGCCTACAGTAAACGCATTACAGGTTATCTTGATGATACTGTAATTCATGAAACATATACAGTATTTATATAGGACTTAGACGAGTATAATCACGAAGATTTAGTTGTCATTTCAGTGTAAGTTTGATTGAAAAACTTAGTACCTTTAGAAACAATTTCTGAGTTGATGCAAGCCTTTTCAGAGGATAAACTGAAACAGAAAAATGTTAGAATAATTCTCTTTGTAAAAACAAAATTTGTAGAGATTATAAATGACGTATATTGTGACAATGATTATCATAAAGCACTCCTCGTGCGAAAAGAAGTATCACAATTATAATTGTTTTTCATATCTACTTATGGTAACTTTCAAATGTCAGTAAAGACGAAGTTTCAAAAATCAAATAAAAGAAGGAAGACCATCCTTACCCGTTTACATCTATGGCAGTCAAGCAGAGATTCTGGGGTCCGTCCGCATCATGCAATAGAGACAAGTCACCTTCGTAAAGAAGAAACCCGTGATGTACAACTTGAGTAATTTCTCCCATGTTTGAGAAGTCTAAAGTTCCTTCAACATTTATCGTCACAATTTTTCTACAAAAAGTAAGTACATACAGTTGTACAATATCTAGTCTAAACATTTTATTGGATACAGCATACATTTATATCAAAGTTTAGATGATATACCATAGAATACTTACGCAGAAGAATTTACGTAGATGGGGAAAACACAAGTTGCGTCAATGTTGCATCTCAGAGTTTCGTTGTAGGAAGGCAGGTCCACAAAGTATGGTTTATCCTGTGCAAAAAGAAGCATTTTGTTTACTTTTACATCAGATTTGCTTTTATAAGTCACTACTATTTTTTCTAAATACTCTATGTTATCAAATTTGACTAGAATTAAACAGTGTGTCTCTTGAAAGAACGTTTGGATTAGTTCCGGTTTTCTTCACGATTTTTTTCAATCCGGTAAAATAGTTGTGGTTGTGGTTTCCAGGAGATTGGCTGCTACAATTATAAGGACTGAAACATTTGATCCACCTTGTAATGTAAAAGGCTATAAGCTTTAATCTATAACGAAGAAAGGGATAAATGATCGTGAACATACATACCAACGACCTATTGGTTGCATGGAATTCTTTTTCTGAAAGAGAAAGCAGAATTTTTTTCACTTTTTTGATCTATCAAACAAATACCGTTACTTTTTCTATATTACCATAATCTTTTGCATTATGGAGAAAACAAATCTATCAGAATATTTACTCAATAGAAGAGATTGCTTGTAACAATGTAATGTTATTACTTTTCCTTGAGCAAAAAAAAAAAAAAAAAAAAGAAAAAAAAAAAAAAAAGAAACTCGCTTTCATTACCGTGTGCTGAATGATGGGACAATGCTCATGAATCCTTGCCTTGGTATGCTGAAAACCGCAATAATTAACGATTTCTGGATTTACGTCATGAAAGCGAGCAGGTAATCTTTTTTTTTTTATTTTTTTTTTTTACATAGAAATTGCCAAAGGAAAAGTAAATACATGCTATGATATTAAACTACGATACAGGTTTAGATTAAGCGTGATTCACATAAGCATTAGTGGGCAGTATTGGCACAGTGAATTCTAAGTCGACACGTAATGACTGTTGAAACAGCTTGGAGGAGCCAAGCAGTTGGTAATGACTATTGGGAAGGTGCAGACTAAATAAGTTTGTATACAAACTACATGTAATGCATTGAGAAGCAGTGAAAGGCGTGAAGAGTGTAGTACATAGGTGAGAGGATATTGAGAACCGTGAATGCTTTTTATCGTTGGAAAATGATTGAATGTTCTTCAGGGCAAAAGTTTCGGAAAAGTTACTGGTTATTTACAAAACAAGCCAGAAAACGATCTAAGGATAGCCTTGTGTCTTGCTGTAAATTAGTTTGATTCATGCAAAAAATAAAGTTGGAAAAAATGATATTGTTACTTTTAACTTTTACTTATCACCAATGATAAGATTATTGGAACATTTGTAAAAGATAATTAACTGATAACACTGAGTAGATCATGGGCAATACTTTAATTAAAGCAACTTGAACTTAATTTAAACAATATATTTTCAATCGCTGTTTGCAGAAGACTTTTGCATCTAGCAGTAGATCATTTTTGTAATCATTGTGGCAAAGGAGAAAACATATTGTTACTAGCGATGACTCCTTTTGTCAAAATGTCTTCAGTCTGTCCTAAAATTAAACTTTAGTTATCAACGAGTGTTTACAAAGATGTTTTAAAGGTCGTCTGCTGCTGCAATATTTTTTCAAGTGTTTGTCTTCTTGTAATTAACAGGGATTTCATCTCGAAAAACAATGCAGAAAAACCAGGACTAGTTTGGTTCTTTCAGTACTTTATTGAAATGTCTCTGATGATATTTGATCACTTGCTTAGATGAACAGGAACGCTGTCGTATTTTTGCACAATTTCAAATCCGATTAAGTTTTTACCTGAATAAACTAGTATATTCAAATTATTTTTGTTCCATAATCGAGCGATCATAGTGCATAATTTTACATCAATAAATCAAACGTATATTTACCCACAACGTCAATAATAAAACACCTGTCTTCTGCACTATCAACTCTACATGGAAAAAATGAAAAAACATTACTAACTAAAAATAGTATTTGCTATATTTTGAGACAAAGCTGTAATCAAATTCATATGTACATGTATGTTGTACTTTAGATGTTTCACGATCTGTTGTAGCAAATTGTCTTTATCTTGTCTTGTGCAAAACGTGTACATTGCCATTCTCGAAAAGTATGAGTAATATGAAAACTGTTATATATATTATACTATCATATTATAACACGAAATGTTAGCTTCTATAGTGTCACTCTTAGTATGAACTATTTACAGCATTCACATGTACATATAAGTTAAAGATATATAGGATCTGAGATAAAATTTTATTGAATGAGTCTGGGAAAAATGTTATTCACGGAGCCTTTAGCAGATTGATTATTTTTTTTCTTGACGAGTTCAACAATTTTATCTCAAAAGGCAACACATGTAGGATTCTTTTTATCCCAAAACGATATTATGAATTAGAAGATACAAAACTATCTATGCACTTGCGGTAATTTCCATAAAAAAAACCCTTTCACTCCTCTGAAATACGTTTAAAATGACGTCACAAATGACGTTGCACAAAAATGATATTAAACGTGTAAAAGAGAAGAAAATTCGTAATGGGTATATTACACTGATAACAGTGGAGGTGATGTAATAAAGACCTATCAGTATCAGAAATGCCGTATTCAATGTCTTTCTTCCTTCGAATAATGATCTATTATGGAACTAAAGCTTACCCAGTATTGTCCACAGCTCTAACACAAATAATATGGCTTCCAACATCGTTTGACTGTGGTTTCCACGAAACTGTAGCATATTTGACACGATTTCCGCCAGATGGATAGTTCTTAATGTTCGATATGTTGAAATTTTCACCCTGTCTACCGAGCACTATGAATTCATCGATAGTTCTGATTTCAAAAAAAAAAAAAAAAAACTGTTAAATACATAAAGTTTCAATTGCTTTTCGACAGAAGTTTAAACCTTAAAATAATTAATATTTTCGCGGAAAGCCAAGGACGATACACACCTACTGTAATTTTATTTATTTTTTTAATAAATCATCATTGAGATTGAGATTTCGTTGTGGTATCGAACTTGTAGAAGTAAGTATAAAATGCATTGAGTCACGCTCTGTGAACAGTTGGCTTAATACATCTACAAAAAGTATCTACGCAGGCTGACCTGGGTCTAAACTTGTTGTTACTGGTCAATGTCTGCATGTCAAAGCACGTACCTCACGATTCATTTGGTTGTTATAAAAAAATGGGTTTTATAGATCCATGATTATGAGATGATTTGCTTGGTATCATGCATTAGGGAGATGTATCCGACCCCTTTTGCCAGAGAGAGCATGGCTCATTTATATAAATAACGATGTTACTTTTTTCACGCAAGAAACCTCAGACAAAGAAAAGTTGACTTGCTTACGTATTTACTGTTCCCTTAGCATACAAATCTACATTCCACGTGGTTCCGGTATAAAGATAGAATCGATGATTACTTGGTTTAGTTGGTGGGACAAACTCGGGCTGATGAAGATTCTCTAGCACTTGGACTAAAAACTATGAGGAAAATAAAAATTGGAAAGTACAAATAATAACGTAGTTTTAATTTAAGTGATTTCTCTTGTTGACAAGCAAGTATCGGGCTTCGATGTGTAAAGTCTTTTTTTAATTTTGAAAAATATTTTGTGAACTATTGTAATTTATCAAAACTTCAAAATTACATACTTCAGTAATAGTTGGAAACGTTAAAGTTATAGTTGGAACCGTTAAAGTTATGCTAGAATATTGACCTTTTGAATGAAACAATAAATCCTGTATCCATTTTTATTTTTCTTTACATTCGTTTACACTGGGATTCGGTTAAAATCATTATCTGAAGTTGTTGTAATGACTAATTTAAAGACCGTACAAAAACTAGCTGAAGTATTGTTATGATCAGCTGGTTGCTGGAAAATACAAATGAGACAACATGCATCGTTTAATTCTATCAAACTAACCGTAAGTACTGGTTTTGTCACAGAGTGTGGGACATGGAGAAAAATTACCATAAGTTGTAGAAAGTTTTTTTCAAAAAAGATTTCTTATGATATTGGCCATGCTCTGTGCAAAGGGGGCTTAATACATCTGCGAAAATTATCGACTCAGGCGTGCCTGCGCAATCGGCGCAGGCTGAGCTGGGCCGAAACTGTTCTTTATTGGTCTGTATGTCAAAGGACCAGTCTACCTTATGATACAGTCGTTGTTAGACATAATGGATTTATGGATCCCTAAATACGAGTTTATGATAACTCATTTGTATCATGCATTACGGTATTCATTAAGTCCCTTTTGCCAGAGCATGGTTCATGTAGATATATGCATGTATGTCTTTAAAATTACATGCCTGGACCGTGGTACCGCCTAGGGCAAACGTATTCGCTATCATTTTGGTCCCATTAAGATAAATTTCTCCCTTATTGTAGTCACGGACAGTGACGGCAATGCCTCCCCACATATCATCGGTGTAGTTGAACGCCAGACTCGTATTTATGGTGATGGTACACGCCTACAGTGATAGAAGTGCGAGGTTAAGTACAAATGTCAATGAAAACAATAATAAGCTACAACATTCTATCTTCGCAGCAAATCCTAGTAAAGATGCTAAGACTTTTAAATTTTAGTTGTCCTTTTAAATAACCATTTTATTAATCCTGTTATTCATTGAGACATTCCTATATCTTAACTCGATTTTATGAAAGGGACATGCATACGTGAAATCTGGAAATCGGATAAACAAATATTCCCAGATGTTTGTTAAGGAAAAATGTCGACATGATGTTATACGAACAGACGAAAGCTTTTGTTACGACAAAAGATCAATCGAGGTGATCGAAAAGAGAACGCACCAATTCCAGAATTTCTCTTCTTATACTACAAACCACGAATATTTCGTGAACGTTTTTATACTTTACGCCTGCAGACAGATCTTCGCAACAGTGGAGGCACTTCGAAGCTTCTATACTGCATGAATTTTATTAAGTTTTGACGGTGTAAATTTCACAATAAAGTTCTCGGTGTGTCTGATTAAATTCAGAACAGACAATAAAACGAACCTCAGAGACGGAAAGTCCCTTCAATGGGATCACTGAGAGGACACCACCCTCCACATGGTACGAAGGCTTGCACTTAACAAAATCTCCTTCAGGGTCTATGGCAGGGATCGTGATATGATTGATACTATCTAGTTTAATTCTGGAAAAGAGTATTCCCAATATCAGAGGATTTCGATGTATCCGTAGATTTCGACGATGAGTACCTACATACATAACAGAATGTGTAAAATAAGTTTCAGAACCGCATCTTGTTACGGATGTCGGGTGGATTGTAACAAAAAACAAATTACTATTTCCTTTAACTCTGTCTTCTATCAAAACTTCCCTAATAATTTCTTTTCAAACTATATTGAATATTGGATAGAAAATCGAATGGATTCTTATTGTCATGGGTATATTACGCTTCAATGTAGTAAACAAAATAAAGTTTGTTTTGACCCAACGGACGATAAACTATTATCTCACCTATTAAGCATATGATCCTTCAAAATACTCGAAATATCGACTGCTGAGTGAATGATCTTACTGGCAAAGATAATGGTGATCATGCATGTTTGAAGGTTAAAAAATGTATTTTATGTACAAGGATTCAGGTAAAAATTCAGCTTTCAGATTAATTTGCGATCGCTGCTGGTATGCCCGTAGTATTGCGCGTACAGAATGGTCCATTATGGTTTCAGAATTTTCCAAGCTTGCAATTGCTTTAGGAAAAGGTGCTTTGTTCGAAACAAATAACTTCAATAAAGATGGAAAGTACAGATTAAAACAATGAAACTTGGTTACAAACCGATAAAATGGTTTGATATATGCCCGCGGACTGGCGTTTGGTTGGCCCGTATCACTCCTTATTCTGACATCAATTTTCGATTGTAAGTGCCATTGTCCGGGTAACAACTGACTTGTAGATCTTGGTGTTTGTAGAGGTAAATCTCTCCAGGACAGCCCTTCAAATCTTGGGTGTAACAGAAAAAGTAGATCTCTTCTTAACTTATGAATATATTGGTGTATGCAAGATACAGAATTTAACCGTTTGTTGATGTACTTGAGCAGGCATCAAAGACCCACAGAAACTGTGTTGAGTATTCTTTTGTATCGAAATTAACTTCGAAATGCCTGTTACCATGCTGGAGCTGTACAATGCTGGAGACCGCTCCATGTTTATTTTGTGTCCAAGACATCCCGATATTGCAAAGATTCAGCTTTTTTTTTCTGCTACCTCATTTTTTTAAGTCAAAAGTTTAATCTGAGAGTTACTATCTTCTATAGTCTAACTGATAAAGGATCTAGTTGTGCGTTAAAAATACAAGTTTGCTATCTGCAAAGATTTACTATAAATATCCCATTTTAAGGAGAAACGTTCATGCTTATTCAGAAAAACAAAACTTTGGTTTGATATTAAAAAAAATATATAGGAGAAACACTTAGTTGTAGATAAGATTACTTTTGTAAAATAGACAAAATATAGTCGTATAAAATCCTAATTCATGGCTTTTACTTTCAAGTAGAACTGTATTTGGGTTAAAATAAGTTATCATTTGCACCAGTTTATTGACAATAAAACTTAACTTACACAACATCCTCCTTTTCACCAACGGGTTTGAGAACAATTTTGGTTTTCATATGTTCTTGTTCCCATTCTCCAATCTCGTTCACCGCCATTACATGTTCTTCTATGTGCTGCTTTATTTCAGCATTCACGTCTTCAGATATTAAAGCTCGAGGCGGTCCTGTTTCTGTCGACCAGTTTCCAAAATAATAGATATCGTGATTTTTTGTCTCATAACTGGTTCGTATGCTTCTTGTGTCTTTTCCAACATCAGTCTTATTGCAAGATGGACCACATGGGCCTTTTCCTAATTTCCATCCAGTTATTAGATCTATGTGGGCCTGTTAAAACAAGTTGAGTTAGGATAAAAACAGAGGTAGTAGAGATAAAATTCTAGATGAGATTATTGTTCAACAAAGTGGGCAGCCAACATATAATTTTTTTGTGCATTTCATTCCTTTCCCTTTATGTTTCTTGTCAATAAAGCGTTGTTGATGTTCTAAATAGTTCTTTTAAATGTATTGAACATGGAAAATGCAAAATATTTTTAGACACAAAAGTACAGACAAAAAGTTCCGTTTGGTTAACTTTACGTTTTGAACTTCTGCGATTGTTTTATTTTCCAAACAGTTTTATAATGTTTTCTAAAACGTGATATTACTATTGTCGATACACTGAACTAAGCTATCGGCAGTATTATCTTCGTGTTGGTACAAAAACGCAACAGCCAATGATTGTAAACAGTCCATTTAAAAATAATTCTTTTTCATGTATTTTCCTAATAAATGTAATATGAAAGCAACTTGTAAAGTTTATCAGTTTTTCAATTGAAACATTGCAAAAAAGCTCTTTTTTCAAGACGACAAAATTTTGAACTTGTTTTTATTGGAGCTATTTGTAGATACAAATCAAATATTGCTCAATAATGTTTTTACCCCTTTACCACACAATTCCGACTTTTAACGACCCTTAGAAAGAGGATTTTTGAAAACATTGTAGGAAAAGGAGAAAATGCTGGTAACCAGCATTTTCTCCTTTTCCCACAATGTTTTCTAACCTATCAATGACAAATTTTATCATTTGGGCCACCTTTAATTTGTCGTCTGCAAATGCTTTCAATTTGAACCAGTCTAAAATTTTGTCGTTTGGTATAGAGTTAAAGGGTAAAATGCAATATGGGGAAAGGAGGAAATGCTGGTTACAAGCATTTCGTCTTTTACCCACAATGCTTCAAAAACCTTCTTTCTCAGAGTCAACAGAACTCAGAATTGTTTGGTAAATGGCTTGAGTAGCTATAATACCCCGAAAGAAATCTACATGTTACTGGAAATAACAAAAGGCACCCACCTCGTACTTCCCTGTAACGTTATTGAGGATGACGGTGTAGCTCATTGAGCCGCCATTGAAGTGACCATACCCTTTACTAGTTACTGCAGAAACACTGGACAGAAGGCATAGCAAAATACTAGCCCTTGACATCAGCATCCTGTAAAATTGGGTATTGTTAACCCTTTACCACATGACAAAATTTAAGACTTGTCCAAACCCAAAGCATTCTTAGATGTACAAATTAATGGCTTTAACTGTGGAAATTGTCTTTGACAGGGTAGAAAACATTGTGAGAAAATGAGAAAATGCCGGTTACCAGCATTTTCTCCTTTTCCAACGATGTTTTCCAGAGTATTTTTTTCTCAAGGTCATTAAACTAGGGGTTGTGTGGTAAAAGGTTAACCAGAAGACAAAACTTTAGATTTGTTTATTTTCAATGTGTTGTTTACTCATTACCAGACGAAAGTAGTGTAGACGTGCCAGAATTAAAGGCACTTGCAGACGACATATTAGATTGCCTTTAATCAGGATTCATCCGTTTAACCCTTATCCTGCTATCTAAATTAAATGAAACTTTCAAGCCGATAGTAAAAAACCCAAATAATGCTATTCCAACCTTATGTTTTAGTAAAAAATATATCTCCTTATCTGACTGTGTAGATCCGAGATTAGACTGCACGTTCTGTGCAGTCTGATCTTGATCTACACTGCTCATAAAAGTTCAGTGGGTCGCCCTTAGCAGCCTAAGGGTTAAAGGGTAAACACATTATTGGACAAAGGGAAATTATGTTGACCGGAATTTTCGCATTTTACCACAATGCTTTCAAAAGTCTTCCTCCTCAGGATCATTATAACAAGGAACTCTGAAAAGTCTTGACACAGTGTTAATAAAAAAAGAAAAAAGAAAATATTTACTTTAAACTGATGAATGTAACAGAAGATTCACGAAGCGTAATGAAAAAAAAAAAAAAAAAAGGACACAAGAAAGAAAGAAAGAAAGAAAGAAGGAAAGAGACTGTGTTTAATTTTCTCCAAAAGATATCGTCAATTGAAAATTGAGAGGTTAGTGTCCCGAAAGCCATTGAAGTAAATACGAGATAAAACTTAACTTGCGCTATTCCCGCGGTTTGAAATTTCACAGAGACTGAGAGACTGAGAGACTGAGACAGTGTTTGATTTTCTCCAAAAGATATCGTCAATTGAGAATTTAGAGGGTAGTAGCCTTAAAGCCATAGAAGTAAATATGAGATATAACCTAACTCGCGCTATTCCCGCGGTTTGAAATTTCACAGACAATTATAGTTCATCTATTCACGCCACGGTTATAAGTAAGACACAACGTTAGGTAACTCTCCTATGAACTGTTCTATCGAAAACGTCCACAGAGAATAAATTTTGAACTGAAAGTTTGCTTTATATCTACACCTTCTTGGTGACTTAATACCGCATACTTGAACTTTAATTAGTTTTCAGATTAAGCGAATCGATTATGGATTATTTATATTTATTGATGATAAGAAACTGATTGTGAGATTTTGGGGTTCCTTGGTGTCAAAATGAATTCAACGGATAACGCAACACTATTATTCAGCATAACCCTTTACCAGACGACAAAGTTTTACCCTTGTCCAAATTGAAAGCATTTGCAGACGACAATTTCAATGTGGCTCAATTGGTGCAACTTTTTTTTTTGATAGGGTAGAAAACATTGTGGGAAAAGGAGAAAATGCTGGTTACCAGCATTTTCTCCTTTTTCCACAATGTTTTCAAAAGGCTTCTTTCCCTGGGGCGTCAAAAGCGTTATTGTGCAGTAAAGGGATAATCTTGATTTTTCGAACATTCAAAGACTCGAATTGTGTCGTTGAATTTGAAGAAGTAACTCTTTACCGTTTACCAGACAACATATTTCCAGACTTGTCCAAATTGACAGAATTTGCAGACGACAAATATAATGTTGCGCAAAGGATGGAAAGCGCCTTTGAAAGGATAGAAAACATTGTGGGAAAAGGAGAAAATGCTGGTTACCAGCAAAGGCTTATTCATCAACTCTGGATTATGTGGTAAGAGTTAAAATAATACATTTTTTAGTTTTCTAAATTGAGTGCATACAGCATATTATACGAGGCTCAAGTAATGCTGTTCGGCTTTGGAATGCAATTAAACCTTTTAGAAAAGGAAGAAACGATGGTATGGTGGCATATTTCTGCCACGAGATACGAGATAGCTATCAAGATAATTTTAGAGAACTATCGCGATAACACAAACTTTCCTGGAAATATCATATAGATAACAAAAAGTTTCACGATAAAGATATCGCGATATTTCTAACTGTTATCACGATTTTTTTTTTTACGCTCGTGCCCACAACTGACATTCACGGTATCTATAATTAGATACGGTTTCGGATCATCTTTGTCTCCAGTACAGTCAAAAACTTCCGAGTTCGTCCAAATGGTGATTTTTCTATTTATAGATATCGAGAAACGGGTAGAACTATCGCGATAATTTTACCTCGATGTCAGCTTCGTGCACGAATGAGAAATAATCAACGTAAAATTTTCTAGATAACAAAGTTTATCGTGATATTTTTTTCAGAAAACTTTTCACTGTCTAGATAAAATTTCCAGGAAACTTCGAATTATCGTGAAAGTTTTCTAAAATTATCACGATAGCTATCTCGTATCTCGTGGCAGAAATATGCCACGATACGATGGTTGTCAGAATTTTCTCCTTTCCTTGCACTGTTTCAGAAAAAACTCTCCATAGTTGTTTATACATGGGATTGTAAGAATGCGTAGTTTGAGAAAACGGCCCCAGAAGTAATGCTGCAACATTAGATTTACAAGAAGAATCACATTGAGCCATGCCCTGTGAAAGGGGGTCAAACGCATCTGCAAAACGTATCGACCCAAGTCAGCCTGCGCAGTCCGTGCATGGTGACCTCCGTGCTTGGTGACCTATGTCGAAACTTTTTGCTTTCGGTAAATTTGCTGCATGTCCCCTGGTCAATCTAGGTCAGGATTCAGTCTGCGGTTAGACAAAACGGATTTTATGGATCTATGATTATGTGATGAATTTCTTGATGTGATTCATCACGGAGATGCATTAAACCCCATCTTGCCAGAGCATGATTCATTTGTATGAAGAATGATAACATAATAGCATGGAGCTTTTAAACGTATTCTGATGCTGAATGTCAGTGAGGGCCATTCTTCAATTGTTTTCCTTGATTCCTCTCCGGAACTGCATTGATCCTTATAAAGGGATTACTGCACTACTAAGCTATTTTCTTGAGTGAATATCTCAACTAAATCTACTTAGATAGTTTTACTAATCGATATATACGTAGTTTCTTATAATTGAGAGCAGAATTTGATTAAATATTACATGTGGACCTTACACATTTATCGCAATATTCCGAAGAGAATCAAGGATGAAAACAAAGGAATACAGGTAAAAGGACTAACCTATTATTTGGTTACCCTTGGTCTTTACCTGGCAAGGGAGGTAATTTAATTAACAGGAACGGCTCCCATTATGATATCATGTTGCATTGACAAATAGGAACTGCAGTGAGAAATAGGTATTATTTCTTAACCGCATCCGTACTTAAGATTTAAATGTAAAAAAAAAATCAGAAGAAATATTTTCTTTCTGTTTTGTCGAGCCCTATAGATTGGCCTTAACGTACAGGAATAAAACCAGGGGATTGCTGGTTCGATGTCTTGGCTCCACCAATGTCTATTGAGGATTGATGATAGAAATTCCGACAGATTGCATTCCTCTCTCACCCCTGCGCATTGTTTCGACCATGGTTACATTGGAAAAGCAGCCAGTGGCTTAGGAAGCATATTGTGCTTGGTACTGGTAACAGAAACTCCAGGAAAACATGGATAGGTTCACTGGCCGCCGCGATGTAACTGAAATGATATTGAAATGGGCATTAAAACATACAAGCAAACGAATCTTTCTCTTGTATGCTGGAAATAAAAAGTGGTTTATTGATACGAAATGTAGGCGTGAGGAACTGAAATAAATGAACCATGCTCTGTGAAAAGGGGGTTTAATGCACCTGCGAAAAGTATCGACCCAGGTCAGCCTACGCACTCCGCGCAGGCTGACCTGTGTCGAAACTTTTCGGTACTGGTCAATTTTCTGTATGTAAAAGGACCAGTTTACCTCATGGTTCAGTCGGTTGTCAGACAAAAATGGATTTTATAGATCCATAATTATATAATGACCTTCTTGGTGTCATGGATCACGGGGATGCATTACCGGTAAGCCCCCTTTTTCCAGAGCATGGCTCATCAATACATTATCTTTTGTCAAAAAAAGAATACACATGTAGTTTATTCCGGTAAAGTTTTTTCAAAGATAGTAACTAATGCTTTGATCAACTCCTTTTTTATTGATATTAAACTTTTACCCAACAATTCCAGGTTTTAATTACCCTTTGGGACAAGCCTTTAGAAAATACTATGGAAAAAGGAGAAAATGTTAATAAACCAGCATCTTCTCCTTTTCCCCGAAATGTGTTTATACTTTCAAATCAAATCCCATAATATGTCGCAGGCAAATGCTTTTAATTTGGACGTGTCCAAAATTTTGTCATTTTGGAGAAAGGTTACCGTCACCGCAAGTCAGTACGCCAAATTCGATGGACGGACGAAAGAGACGGTTTAATAAAGAAGAAAATGTTAAGATAGCTTTTTCCAGTACGAGAATAGACTTCGCAATATTATGTTATTAGTCATTATTTTCGGTACATGTTTTAATGAGCAATCCTCTGTGAAAAAGGGGCTTAATGCACCTGCCAATGTATTGACCCAGGTTAGCCAGCGCAGTCCGCGCAGGCTGACCTGAGTCGAAACTCTTTGCTATTTGTCAATTTTCTGCATGTCAAAGGACCGGTCTAACTTGTGGTTCAACCTGTCGTTAGACAAAATGGATTTTATGGACCCATAATCACATGATGCGTTGCTTGGTATATTATCAGGGAGATGCAATAAGCACCCTTGTGCCAGAGCATGGCTCAAATATTTCTTTTTTTAATGTTTGAATTATCCATGGTTTGTACAGTTCTTTCTTTGCAGGTTTTATAGATTTTATACTCTCTCTTTCTAACGTTAGTGTAACACTTTTCCAGACAACAAAAATTTAGACTGGTCCAAATTGAAGGCATTTGCAGTTGTCACATTAAAGGTGACTCAAATGGCGGAATTTTTACTTGATAGAGAAGAAAACATTGTGGGAAAAGGAGACATTGTTTTTAACAAGCAGTTTCTCCTTTTCCCACAATGTTTTCAAAAATTTTTTTGTTTCAAGGTTGTTACAACTCGGGATAGTGTGGTAAAGGGTTAAAGGCTCACAAAAGTAAACGATACGGGGATTCAAAATGGGGGCAAACTTAACTCATACCGCTGAAAACTTTGAATATTATTATATAAGACTGACAATTTGTTACAGTGCGGTCTGTCAAAATTCCAGTCACTATTAAAAAAGAAAGAATCATAATTTGATTAGAATTGTTTAACTTGAATTCAGTCAATTCATCGCGGCGACAGCTCACTAATTCATGTATGCACTGGGTTTCAGCAGTAATTGGCTTGGGCTCTGAAGTGTTTAGCCAAAGGACACTCCTACGAAAGACCCAGTGCTTCCAATGAGGCTCTAACCCGGGGCCTTCGGATTGCTAATCCTACACTTTACCTGTGACCCGCCAAGCCCCCGTAGCTCAGTCGGTAGCGTTCAGGACTTGAGAACAGGAGGTCGCTGGTTCGATCCCCGGCTTGAGCAATTTCTTTCCGAGGATTGATGATAGTCATCGCGACAGGATTCATACCTCTCTCACCGCTGACCATTGTTTCGACGATAATTATGTAGGAGAGCAGCAAGTGGCTTGGAAAGAATATTTTGCGGAGTACTGGTAAAAGAAACTCCAGGAAAGAATGGATAGGTGCACTGAAATAATTTTGAAAACGGCGTTAAACACCATACAATCAATTACCTGTGACCCACACAGGTCCCCTAACTACATGTATATATACGTAGAATAAAAAATAAGGGAACTCTTGTATTTCATCTTGAGGTAATCCTTTATTTTACCTAAAACATATAACAGATATGGAATCCAAGTCAATATCGGGTGTCACCTCCATGTACAGCAACACCTGCACGACACCTGGCGGGCATACTGGAGATTGTAAGTCGTATCGTTGCTCTTGGAATCCGCTAAAATACAGAGAGGTAAGGTCACCCTGTAACACTATGTCAGAAGAAGCAAGTAACATGGTTCCCATATTTTGGGGCTGCGTATATAGAATTAAAGCTGCTCCCAATAAAAGAAAACTTTGTCGAATCGATACATATGAGTCATGCTCTGGCAAAAGGGGGCTTAATACATCTCCCTGATGCACGATAATAAGCAAGTCACCTCATGATCATGGATCCATAATAGCCACTTGTTTTAACAACCGACTGAGTCATCCGGTAGACTGGTCCTTTGGACATACAGAAAATTGGCCAATAGCAAAAAGTTTAGGCCCAGGTCAGGGCACCTGGTCGATACTTTTCGCAGATGCATTAAGCCCCCTTTTCACAGATCATGGGTCATATTTAAGTGATCAGTTCGATCGAAAATACCTTCACTTTGTGTTGTCTTGTCCCCGATAACATGGCTTAAATCTCAAGTATCACCATCGTGATACATCACGTATATCTTATTTTAATCCCTCAGCTGCTAGGCGAAACTCAGTGACCTTTTGCGGACAGTGTAGATCAATATAAGACTGCACAGATCGTGCAGTCTGATCTTCGATCTACACTGCCCGATGAGGAAATATTTTTTTCTTAAAAATATACCTTTGAAATAACATTTCGGTTTTTACTGTCGGCTTGAAAGATTCATTTCATTTATTTAGCAGGTTAAGAGTTAATCCTTTATCCGTTAATCTGTATCAGACGACAAAATTATATTAGACTTTTCTAAATTCAAAGCAATTGCAGACGACAACATAACTGATGCTCAAATAATTAGATTAGGCAAAAGGAGGATAGAAAAATATTGTGGGAAAAGGAGAAAATGCTGGTTACCGGCATTTTCTCCTTTTCTTACAGTGTTTTCAAAAGCGTTTTTCTTGGGGGTGGTTAAACATGGGATCAGTTGTAAAGGGTTAAGGGCTGTTGACCTCTTAAAAATGAGACAAATGTGTAACAACTATCAAAAGTGTTATAAAGGTCTTTCTGAGTCGTAAAACGGTTTTGAAATTTTGAGCGACAATTTCGAATTCAATAAAATTTAATTCCACAATGTTTTCATATGCTTACAGGTTACTATGTGAGTCATTTTTGTTTGGATTAGAGTCATCAGATTATAGAAACGGGAATGAATGAATGAAGGAAGGAAGGAAGGAAGGAAGGTAGGAAGGAGGGAAGGAATGGATCTATTATAACCAAAAACAAATACCGAGACATATTCTAAGCAGAGATTTTACAAATACCGAGACATATTCTAAGCAGAGATTTTATATTCCAGCGCTGCTCTGTGAAAAGGGGCTTCATGCATCTGCAAAAAGTATCGACCTAGGTCAGCCTGCGCAGCAGTCCGCGCAGGCTGACCCGGGCCGAAACTTTTTGCTATTTGTCAGTTTACTGCAAGTCGAAGGATCAGACTACCTCATGATCTAGTCAGTTGTTAGACAATCACAGTCTTTATGGATCCATAATTATGTGATGGCTTGCTCAATATCATACATCAGGGAGATGCATTAAGCCCCCTTTTGCCAGAGCATGACTGATTTACATTTTCCAGCTCGGCTGTTTTCGAAGAAAACGTCGTGGTGTTGTCATAGACTTGTTGTCGTCTGGGTCATCGCCGTCGTGCAAAAACTTTGACATTTTATAATATATCTGTCTTTACTGAAGGTATTCACTTCAAACTTGGACAGGTTGTTAAATCTTTGCCAAACGACAAATTTTTAGATTTGTCCAAATTAAAAGCATTTGCAGACGACAAACTAAATGTGACTGAAAAACTGCGATTTGTATCAGACAGGATAGAAAACATTGTGGGAAAAGGAGAAAATGCTGATTACCAGCATTTTCTCCTTTTCTCACAATGTTTTCAAAAGGCTTCTTACTCAGGGTCGTTAAAAGTCGGGACTGTGTGGTACAGAGTTAACTAGCAAAAGGGGGAACCCTTACAGCAAAGGCAGGTAACTATCAAAATATTTTTGACGCTGTTAAACGCTTGTTCGACATAAGAAATTTCATAAACTTTGACATTTTGTAATATCTCTGTCAAAACTGAAGATATTTACTTTAAACTTGTTCAAGTTGTTAACTTCCTAAAGGGAATCCCATCCATTACGGACAGGTAACCATCATTTTTAAATACAGTTATGCACCTTTTTCTCCTTAGAATTTTCACGGAAAAATCTGTCTGTTTTCAAAAAAACTGCAGGCGAGCGTTGGCACCCGCATGCGGTGCTCTTTTTTCATATGCCACCCCTGGTCTAAGAAGTGAAGAAAACTACCATTTCTAAACTTTATAGAAAACAGTATAGAACAATAAAATGTTTTCGTTTCCCCAGTTGATTTTGAAAAAAACAAAAACAAACAAACAAACAAACAAAAAACTGTCAATACAAAAGATTAATGTGGCAGTAAAAAGAAAAATCATATCTGCATATTTGTATTAGATTAAAATATGATGTAAGATAAACCGCCTGCTGTAACTACATAGAACTCCAGACTGGTTTAAGGTTTCTACCCATGTCTTGTTCTTTGATGAAATTGTTTTAATTAACACGTAGGCTGCCAAGCGCGACTCACAGACCTTTTGCGGACAGTGTAGATCAAGATCAGACTGCACAAAACGTGCAGTCTGATCTTGGATCTACGCTGTCCAATGAGATGTTTCCACACCCCCATAATTTTGAAATACAAACATTTTGGTATTTTACCATCAGCTTGAAAGTTTCATTTAAGTTCTTAATCAGGATAAGGGTTAAACCTTTCACGTGTATGTGTGATTGAGGGCTTAGCGAACGGCAGAGATCAAAATTAGACGGTACGTATAACGTGCAGCCTGATCTTTGATTAACACCATGAGCAAATTGATTCAAGGGAATGATACAACGGACCTTCGTTTTAGGTAGAATGTACATTATATCTTTGGGGGGAAAAACCCCGGCCGACTTAACTCTTTACCAAACGACAAAATTTTAGACCAGTCCAAATTGAAAGCATTTGCAGATGACAAAATAAATGTGGCTCAAAAATTGAAATTTGTTTTGGAATGGTTAGAAAACATTGTGGGAAAAGGAGAAAATGCTGGTTACCAGCATTTTCTCCTTTTCCCACAATGTTTTCAAAAGGCATCTTCTTCAGGGTCGTTAAAAGTTAACCTTTACCAAACAATCCCTGGTTTTCACGACCCTTGAGAAAATGCCTTTTGAAAACACTGTGGGAAAAGAAGAAAATGCTAGTAACCAGCATTTAATTCTTTTCTCACAATGTTTTCTTCCCTTCTCAAGGCAAATTTCAATTTTTGAGTCATGTTTAATTTGTTGTCTGCAAATGCTTTTAATTTGGACCAGTCTAAAATTTTGTCGTTTGGTACAGAGTTACGTATTGGTATAAACAAGTCAACAAAATAATGGACTTAAGTCTGATAACTGGGTTAAGTCCGTTTGTTTCGCTCAGTTGAGTCTGAAACGTTGTGTCAACTCGGGATTGGAGAACGTTACTACAGTCTGTTAATGTTAGTGACATGCGTCTCGAATAACCCAACTTTAGTCAGAACCTGAGACCGTTAGCAGATTTGAGTAAAATAACAGACGTAAGATTTTTTTTCGCGAAACCGGGCCCAGGTGGTGCAGTTTGTTATCGCGTCAGACTTAAAATTAGACAGGCTTAAAATTAAGTAAATTTGACACTGACGCTCCAGGGTATTCCAGTCTGTACCGAGACATGGAATTTTATGAAGTCAGATATCTCCTTAGATTGTTTGCCGTTTACCACACAATGCCGAGTTTTAACGGCAATAAGAAAGCATTTTCCAGCATTTTCTCTTATAATAAGGAAGAGAGCAGCATTTCCTCTTTTTTCCGTAACGTTTACTATTCTATTAAAGACAAGTCCCATCATTTTAGCCAGATTTGAATTTTCGTCTGAAAATGCTTCCAATTTGGACAGGTCTAAATTTTTGTCGTGTGGTAAAGAGTTCACTCTTAACCTGACTACAAAATTTTACACTTATCCAAACTGAAAGCATTTGAAAATGACAGCTTATATGTGACTCAAAAAGTGAATTTTTTTTTGGAAGGGTAGAAAACATTGTTGGAAAAGGAAGAAAATGCTGGTGACCATGGTGCTCCTTTTTCCACATGTTTTCAAAAGCATTTTTTCACAGGGTCGTTAAAACTCAGGATTGTGTGGTAAAGGGTTAGATTGCATACCCCAAGAGGGATATATTGGGCTGTTGGCTTTAAGCCTGGAATTAAGAGTACAAAAGTTTTTACAAAATCTAATGCTGTGAGAACAGTAATTTTTGCAGCGATATCCAGGCAGCTGTCTCAAACACTAATTAATATACCTTGGTTATTTATTATATTATTTCCTGCAATTATTATTGCAATCATTTTCATAGAGATACCTCAAACCATTGTTCTTCGGCTGCAAATAATTATGCGTTAAAAAAAAAAAAAAGAGGAACGTCCACCGACTTCATCTCCCATCCAAGCACTAACGTTATTACATAGAGAATATTTTTTCGGTAATATTTTCACTACTGGCACAGCATCGAGTGAAAATATTACCGTATGATGTTCACGAGATGAAATAGATTTCGATCTTTCGCCGACAAGAAAGTCTATTTATTTCATGCTTCTAAACCCTTTTTATTGGGACTTGCGAAATATAGGGGAGCTCTCGGTATTTCCGTGCCAGCGAGTTTATCAATCGGTAAATTCACTGAGCGAAACGGTGAAATTATCAAACCAAAATCCACATTATTTCCCGATAAACTACCAAAAAGCATGAAATAAACTACTAAACAATAATAGACATGCCGAAAACCGTATCGCGGCTACAGCTCGCTGAACAGGAATCTGGTTTTAGGTGTTTATTTATAAAATGTATAAGCGCTATCCATATACACACTTAATACAAGAAATAGATTATCCCCCAGATTATTCATTTGCTATATAGCGAAAATAAGCCCTTCGGAGTATAGATAGGCCATAGCAATGCATGCAGATGATGTCAGAAATATGCCCTTTTAAATATGACTGTAGGGGCCCGCAGAGTAAACATGTCGACATTCTTTTGCCAACCACAATTAATTATTTATTCATTCAATTATATGTCAACCACAATTAACTATTTATTCATTCAAGTACATGCATACCAACACCAAGAAGTAGGTCATAAGCGTATTCAGCTACGCCGAAAAAAGGCAGAAACCAAATTCCCCATGTCTGACCCAAAGACCGAACCTTTTTGGTGTCGGTCATGGTAAAAGTGAGCCATGCTCTGTGAAAAGGGTGCTTATTGCATCTGAGAAAAGTATCGTTCAAGGTCAGCCTGCGCAGTCCGCGCAGGCTGACCTGGACCGAAACTTTTCGCTTTTGGTCAATTTTCTGCATGTCAAAGGAGCAGCGTACCTTATGATACAGTCGGTTGTTAGAAAAAAAAAAAAAAATTATTGATAAATAATTATGAGATAACTTGCTTGGTATAATCAATCACGGAGATGCATTAAACCCCCTTTTGCCAGAGCATGACTCAAGGAGTTTTTAACCAAGGTGCATTATATCCTTCCTAGCCCTCGTGCGGATAGAACACACAGGAAGCTAGACTACATTTACAGTCGACGCTTTATGGCTAAAAATATTGATACACAAAATTAAGTTGAATCTGCCTTTAGTCATAAATTTAAGGACTATTTTAAAACCAATTAAAAAAAAGTGACAGATATTATGAGAAATATTATCAAGAAAAGCAAAAACGTCTATTATGAATGGTAAAGAAAACAATAAATTTTACCTTTCTGGTCATACGTCCTTTTGTCTCTGTCTCTTAGTTAAAACCTAAACCACACAGCAAATTTTGAGACTTGTCCAGTATAAAAGCATTTGCAGATAGCAAATTTATACCCACGCTCAAATGATGGGATTTGTCCTCCAGATATTTTCTCACGGCCAGACTGCACGCACTTAGCATGTCGATTGATCTGGCCGAAACGATTGATGAATAATGGACCTTGTAGCCGCACATTAATGCTTTTGGTAGCCAAAAGATCTGTCATTGTTTTGTTGTAACATTGCACTTACTTTATGGCCCTGCCGTCCTACTTTTAGACAATCTTTTGACTGTTTCCTCTGCGCTGTTATGAGCTGTTGCTGCCGTTTCTAATCGATTTTTACGGGCGCCGCCATGCTTAAGATCATGTGACTGACAGCACATGGAAACCGCCTTGATACCGGTGGACGAGGTAACACTTAGTTATGGAATCGGCCGAGTTGTAACACATGCTTCCTTCCGTGGGACCGAGCCCCCGTAGCGCAGTCGGTAGCGTATAGGAGTAGTATAGGAGGGTAGACCTCGGACAAAAGCCGTTTTGTCCGAGGTCTACCCTCCCTGAGTGCCATTTTGTCCGAGGTCTACCCTCCCTGAGTGCCATTTTTGTCCGAGGTCTACCCTCCCGAGCAGAAAAAAAGCCGCATCACTGCAGTTTTGGCGTGATTCGGTTTCCGCGACATATGAATACAATAATAAATAGTCCGTTACTAGGCTCGGGAGGGTAGACCTCGGACAAAAGTAGTTCCGGCAGTTGGTTCAGGTAGAAACCCTCGTTGGACTTAGTCTTTTTTGGAGGGTTGATCTTTCTCTCTCTATTACCGTCGGACTTAGTCTTTTTTCCACAATTGGATTAAAAAGTAGTTCCGACTGATGTAAACAAGTAGTTCCGACTGATGTAAACAAACGTAAACAAGCGTTTTGATTGGTCGAGACGTTTTCCCGCCAAAATTCGATGGGTTATTTCCCCTTTTCAGCTTGGATCAAGGTAAAGACCCTTGTTGAACTTAGTCTTTTTTCCACGATATGGACTATATTCTCTACTTACGCTGGGTCAGGCAGAGAGCATCGTTGGACTTAGTCTTTTTTCCGTCTTTATTCGCCTCAATCTTTCTCTATCACCGTGTTGGACTTAGGCTTTTTCTCTGTCATCGTTGGACTTAGTCTTTTTTCTCCGTCTTTGTTCGTCTTATCCTTTTCTCTATCAACGTTGGACTTAGTCTTTTTTCACCACGATATGGGTTATTTTCCCCTCCTCAGCTTGGTTCAGCCAGAGATCATCGTTGGACTTAGGCTTTTTCCGTCTTTGTTCGTCTATCTTTCTCTAACACCGTTGGACTTAGTCTTTTCTTTGGCTCCTAGCAATATGATCTTTAGACATTACCTAACTATATGATCTGAGTGTGGGTTTTTTCCGACATTTCCCGGAAACCACTTCGTCTAGACTTACCCAATCTTAGGTTTTATTCGTCCCTAGTTTTATTCGTCCCTAGTTTTTTAATCTGCAAATCTTTTTTAAAAATTGTAAAAATTTTTATCCGAAAATTTTTATCCGAAATTTTTAAGCGTAAACATTTTTTCTATCGGTAAAATTTTCTCTGTAAGATTTTTTGAAAATTTTTTCTCTGCAAGATTTTTTATTTGAAAAATTTTTTTCTATCGATAAAAAAGTTTTTCTCTCTGCAAGATTTTTTAATCTAAAAGTTTTTCTCTCTGCAAAAAAAAGTACAACAACACATCTACAAAATTGACAATTGTTAAAGATAGATTTTTAAGGTTTTGGTTAGTCCTGAAAAGGACTGTTTTTGGAGATTAGACTGTCTTTTTTCCTCGTCTAATGACAGCAACCAAAATTTGCATGACAGATGGGACAACTTCCAGTTCTTCTTGTGATTGTCATTGTACCATCCTTCGTGGTGATCTTTCTCCCGAGCTCAACGTCACCTAATATGAGCTCTGGAGTTGTTGTCTGCATAAACAGCTCAAGTAATTTTTCTCCGAGCTCTCTGTATGGCTGTGTTATCTGCTCTAGATGTCTTTGAACTGCTATGAGTTGTCTTCTTAATACCAACAGATCTTCACCAGCATTTAAATAGTCTTGGAGAGTATCAATTATTTGATGGTTTATCTGTTCCATATTTTGAATTCTTTTTTTCGCTTTGGTTACTTTATGATTTATTCGTCTTACTCGAGAGAACGAGAGTCGAATGACTATAGAAGAAGTTCACTGATTTTATAGCTTGGTAGAGGGATTGACCTACTTTGACTTGGAATTAACGTTAACCAATCGTTAGTTTCGTTACATTTTTTTTGGAACTGATACTCTTAGACATTGTAGATAGATCATATAGTACTTAATGTTCTATCTACATGCTCTCGCCCACGTTCGCGCTTTTAATTCTAACGTGAAGTAGGTCAATCCCTCTGTCAAGCTATAAAAGAGTCAACATTTTTTATTCTTGTATTAACTCATTTCACGATGAAGTTATCGAAATTCTGCTGTGGTCTGTTTGGCAGCAAGAAGAATAAGAAAGAAATGAAAGAAAAATGGGAGCAAGAGGCCATGGAAAAGAAAGAAGACGAGGTAGAAGAAAGGAAGAGACTAAAGCATAAAGCTCTTCGCGAGTTCTTTGCAAGACGAGGGTATGAGTTTTATACTCGTACCCCAATCGTTAAGATGGGTAATATTTACCCAGACTTATCAGAACTGATACCGCCAACAGAGCATCGCGGTTGGCAGAATAAATTAATGAGAATGTATCCTTCATTGAAATGGTGAAGAATACGTTCTCTTTAATTTTAAAACAGTCCTTTTCAGGGCTACCCAATATCAAGAAAGTTTTTACTTTCTTCAAATTGTCAAAAACAAAAAAAGTCAAGTCCTATTTGTTTTTATATCTTTTATTTAAAACTTTTTATTTTAAAACTTTTGTACAATAATCATTACAATGAAAACGTTGAACTAGCAAAATATATACAATGAAACATTGACCTGTAGAAATAATTGAATCGTTTTTTGAAACAGTTCTTTGAAACAGTTCTTTGAAAAAATGTTTTTACAGACACGTTTTTCTTTTTTTCTTCGGGATGTCAGTGTAACATTATACACGTCTAAGTCATCATCATATTTAATTAATGAGTATCATGAATATTGATACAGCGGCAGATAGTGGGCGGTTATGATGTTCCTATAATTAACAATAATGTCTTGGTGGGACGTCCACAGAGAATTTGGCTATTTAAAAGCAGACGCTCTGCCGGAAAAACGGGGAGAGAAGGAGATAGATTGGTTATTGAATTGTAGACTCGCGCCAGCGGTCTCTGTTTAGCAGGGATGACTTTCCCCTGGATATTTTCTCTCGTATATTGTGGGTAGTTGCATTTACCCCGTAGAATTATAGAGAATGGATTCATGTTGTTTTAATAAACGTTGTTCGTCACCTTCAGACTCTGTTTCTTTCCTCCAAATTATAATATTCCACTATACGATCACATAGTTTTATTCCGAGGTAGTAAAGACTGCCACTATGTTACATAATGAGGAAGGAAATATTTTGGTGCCGAGACCAGGATTGGTGATCCACCAAGTAGCGAACGGGGGACTGTCGTTTTCGGAATACTTAAAAAAAAAAAAAAAAAATTGGATTTGTTCACAATAAGCACAAATGGAGAAGAAAACCCCAACGTCAAAAAATACTTTCGAAATTCCGGTGACGGAGGATTGGGACGCCGAGTATCAAACGGACAAACAGGAGGCGAAAAAAAAAAAAAAAAAAAAAATGCAGACCCGTCTTTCAAAAACATTAAGATTTCTTGGGTTGCTTGTCCCTTGTGTCGAAGTTTTTTATGTCATGGACAAAAGTGCGGCCGCTCGGTATTCGATTAACATTGGTACATATTTGTTCCGTTGCTAGTGAAGCCGAAGTGCGGAGGAGAAGCCAGAGCTCTAGACCTAACAACCGAAGTCAAAATTAGGGAGTAAAGTGTTCTTCCGCGAACCAATATATTTGCAATACCACCATTTACTCCTTAATGATGAAGTTTGTAGGCTTGTTAGTATTGTGTGGCATGTGTGTTATTGCCACAGATTTGAAGAATTCTGTGTTCTTTCAAAAGAGGAAAACATTTAACGTTGTACGATCAACATGGTTTGTTAGTATTATATTGGATTTAAAACCATACGTGGGTTTTCTAAACGAAGTAGGAAATAATTGTGCATATACACAAAGGTTGATTGCTAGCACTCAAATGAAATTCAGGAGTACAGTACAAAATAGTAGTTTTATCAAACAATTTGAGTTTTTAGGGAAAGAAGTGAGAGAACTGGAATTGGGGCATGAAAATTTAAATATTTTGCTCAGGGAGTATCAAATTCTCATGACGCGGTCAAAAAGAAGTATTCTCCCGTTTGTAGGAAAGTTAAGCACATTTTTATTTGGTACGGTAAACGAAGATCAACTACGGGAATTAAAAGTAGCCATCAATCAGTTGGGTCGGCAGCAATCCAATTTAGTTCATGTTGTCCAAGAACAAATAACGGTTATAAATCGCTCGAGGGAGCTAATATCGGAAAACAGGTTGGCTATAAACCAAATTAATCTAAAGCTCAGGGATCTTGATATGAAAATGGATAATATAACTCAATATCTCATCCACCAGATTTTTGACCTTAATGATTTCCTGGAATGTTACACTCAGTTACTTCATACTGTCGGTGTTTTAAGGCAAATGATTCAGAATGCGTATGTATTCAATGATCACTTAAAGTCTGAATTAAATGTTCTCGGTACAGGGAAAATATCTCCTGAAATAATATCTCCGAAACAACTTAGAGGTTTGCTTTTGAGCATTAAATCGAAAATACCACGCTTAGCAAAATTACCTTTTAACCCGGAGCGTCGTCTATGGCAATATTATGAAATCTTAGAGGCAAGTACGTTTATGGATACTGATCAAATAGTTATCGTACTAAAGATTCCTTTGAGGGACAGTAGGTTTCAATTCGAGCTATATAAAGTGTTGAACTTAGAAATGGCATTGAATCATACCCCTCGAGATATGACGGCATACATTGCCCTGCAAAGTCAATACCTGGCTATCAGTTTAGAACGTACCAAATACATGTTATTAGACGAAGAAAATGTAAAAAAATGTAGTCGCCCATTGCTGAAGTATTGTGAAGTATCGAATCCAATTTATAACGTTGTTTCAAGACAACAATGCCTGGTAGCGTTGTTTTTGAATCAAACGGAGAACATTGAGAAGTTATGTGTCAAAATGATAAATGTGAATGCGAGGTTGCCATTGATTACCGAAATTAATCCACAACTTTGGGCGGTGACTACAAAGAGCCCGTTACAATTTTCCGTAGTCTGTTATGACAAGAAGGCTGTGACTAAAGAGATAATTATAAACCCCCCCTTTGGGAGTTCTCTATCTAAATTC
Organism: Tridacna gigas; assembly: GCA_945859785.2. NCBI lineage: Eukaryota > Metazoa > Mollusca > Bivalvia > Cardiida > Cardiidae > Tridacna > Tridacna gigas. The sequence goes on from OX244036.2 coordinate 61,553,862, forward strand.
GTCTTGTAGTGCCAACAATGATTTTGTATCATTAATCGCGGGATCAGATACGAGTATTACTTTTAAGATTGACGACCCATTCATACGACTCCTACGGAAAATTAATTTCACTGGTATTTCTTTGTACAGGGAAGTTAATCAAGAATTACCAAAATTCATGAATAGTTCTCTTTTACTACCACCCATTCTGGATACCGTGGATAAAATTCCCATGAATAAATTACTCACGGAACTAAGAAATGTACAATCCCCACAGTTTACGTTTTTGGAACAGTATGGCTTTTGGGGCCTCCCTGGTCTGATCCTTATCGTTTTGGTTATAATAATAATTGTTATCTTGGTAAAGAATCGTAAGAAAATAAAAGGGTACTCGGTTGGTAGAATGCAAGGTTCAGGGCGGAAGAATATTACTGAAAGTTGGGAGCTTCACGAGATGAAGGGTGAAAGAAACTCATCACCTGGGATCACGGGAAACCAGTCCACTTCCAACCAACAACATAGAGGAGAAGAAACACAGGTGGTACATCTATATCCACAAATTGACCTTTCCAGTGAGGGAGATGGTGAAAATAGAAGTCGCCATGAATAGATACTCTTAAATCTTTTTCTTATATTACTGATACATGTGTGTTGTATATTTAGATATCTTTCAGTGGTTAAAGTGTTTATTGATATAAACAGAGATAGTGAGATTAATGAAGTTTCACGTATTATTCATTAAAGAGAATTGCCTGAACTTTAAGAGATGGCAGTGTTTATATAACGGTGACTCTCAATGTTTTTTTTTCAATTATTGATTGCCTGAACTTTAAGAGATGGCAGTGTTTATATAACGGTGACTCTCAATGGTTTTTTTCCAATTATTGATGCATCTTTTATTGTTATACATGTTTCTCTTATATACATGTATATTCCTGTTGTAGGTGTATCGAATCTGTAATTTCTATTTAGATATTATGAGATATGATGGTTCAGCGTGTATGTTACTGGTTTAATTGGTTGTCTGTCTATATAGACATACATCCTCAAGTAAGGGGGGTGTGTAACATTATACACGTCTAAGTCATCATCATATTTAATTAATGAGTATCATGAATATTGATACAGCGGCAGATAGTGGGCGGTTATGATGTTCCTATAATTAACAATAATGTCTTGGTGGGACGTCCACAGAGAATTTGGCTATTTAAAAGCAGACGCTCTGCCGGAAAAACGGGGAGAGAAGGAGATAGATTGGTTATTGAATTGTAGACTCGCGCCAGCGGTCTCTGTTTAGCAGGGATGACTTTCCCCTGGATATTTTCTCTCGTATATTGTGGGTAGTTGCATTTACCCCGTAGAATTATAGAGAATGGATTCATGTTGTTTTAATAAACGTTGTTCGTCACCTTCAGACTCTGTTTCTTTCCTCCAAATTATAATATTCCACTATACGATCACATAGTTTTATTCCGAGGTAGTAAAGACTGCCACTATGTTACATCAGGCTCACATTCACTCTTGCGTTTCCTCTTATTGTTTCCATCATTGTGTTCGTCATTGTTATTTTTCAACACAATATCTGGACAGATTTTTGCACCATGTTTTTTTGTTTTGCAATAGAAACAGTTCTTCTTTTTCTTTTCTCTTTTCTCGTTGATTTTCTTTTCTTCAGATCCTGAAGATTTTTGAGACCTCTGTTCGTTGTTTTGCTCCTCTCCAGACAGTGAAGAGGATTCGTTGTTTTGATCGAGTATAAGAGTATCCTCTGAAGAAAGTTTATTTTTTTGCGAACTTTGTTGCAAACTTTGTTGTGGGTTATCATGTATTTCTACTTGAATTCTACAGATTTCTGTGTCGTTGATTTCTGTGTTATCATGCTCCATATTTTCAATCTCCTGTTCGATTTGATTTCCTGTCAATGAAGTTGTAGTCTGTGACGATCTTGTCTTCCATTTATTCTCGTCTACTTTATAGGATAATAGAGCCCCAACGTATTTCATATGTTGGAATTCTCTGCCGGTTTCCATTGTTGGCGAAATTTTAACATCGTGACTGTAGGGGTCCACGAAGACAGAGACGAATCTCCACATCATTTTTTCTTTTTCTGGACATTGTCTAGCCCAATGTCCTGATCTGTTGCATGTAAAGCAGATATTCGTTGTCATATCACTCACTCCATGGCGCTTGTCGAATGTTGCTTGATCCAGGACTCTGGTGATACGATAGACATCTTTTTCTGCAAAATGTTGGTGGGATAGAAATGATCCCACGTAGTTTCCAGTATGGTAGACTTGATATCTTGACGGTATATTGGTGATCTCATAATCGTGAGTGTATGGGTTAACATACAGGTACATTCTCTTTGGTGTTGTACTTTGTAGCTTGAACCCACTCATTTTTTTCTACCAGCTGTCCTGTTTGAAATCTTTCCGAAGAATGATGAAGATTTCAGTCGTAATACCTCTTTTTATACACGTTTGGTCTGAAAAAAGATATAAAAAAGCTAGGATTTTTTTAGTTCTGGGACATTACTTGACTTGCAATCAGTTATAAACCATGTCTAAAAGGTTAGTACCGTATTCAGACAGTACAAGTGACGATGAGGTAATTCAGCCGATGTCGAAGAAGAGAAAAAAATTACTACCGGCAAAGAAAAGAAAAAGAATCCTAGTCTATCCAGACAGTAGCAGTAATGATGAAAGCGATGATGAGAAATTTTCACCGTCAACCAAAAAGAGAAAAAGTTTACCATTGAAAGAAGAAAGCGACGGTGAAGTCAAAAAATCTTTGAAAGAAGAAAACGATGAGAAATTTCCACCGTCAACCAAAAAGAGAAAAAATTTGAAAGAAGATAAAAAATCTTTGAAAGAAGAAAGTCATGCTGGACCATTTTTCCCCAAGGAAGAAAAAAGTAAAGACAAAAAATCTTTAAAAGAAGAAGACAGAAAATCTTTGAAAGAAGAAAGTCATGCTGGGCTATTTTTACCCAAGAAAGAAGAAAGTGGAGACAAAAAATCTTTGGATATGAAAAGTCTATACGCCTTAAAAGAAGTGGGAAAAAAGAAGTCAAGAAAATTCAATACAGATTCCCGTGTGCTGGAGGCGTCCTTTAAGAAATTCGATGAGTTACAACCCCAGCAACTGACTGCCTTATTCGACGATGTTATCCAACAAATCGTTCAAAAGTTAAAGGCTGAATCGAGGGATATGATCAGAATTACCATCAATCACCGTTCATTGGATATGGGGATTCATATACCCTTTCTATATGTGGAGGAGTTGGAGAGTCATACTATATTGGACGAGATTGAAAAAGTTCTACAGTCGAATGAGGAATTCGTCTTGAACGATGGTCGCATGACATTCGATATCACACATACGGTACCCCCAAGTGGAAGTGGTAAAAGAGTTAGGGGTACAGAAATATTGGATTCAAAAGTTTTCGCAAAGAAGAAACAATCGATTATTGAAATTAATAATGAAGATCATCTATGTTTTGCAAGAGCTGTTGTTGTGGGGATTTATCACCATGAACGTGAAAACACCCAAGAATGGAACCGAAGATGGGATATCATCAAAAGATCAAACAGACCACTTCAAAAGATTGAAGCCGAGAAATTGATGAATGAAGCTGGAGTTTCGTCAACGCAACCTGTAGGACCTGAAGAATACAAAAAAATTCAAGATTTCTTGTATGAAAAAGACTATGTTATTAAAGTCCATCAACAGCAATCGAGAATGGAGAAAGTGTTTGAACATCCAAAAGTGAAAGATAATAGTAAAATCATACATTTGTACTTTCATCAAAAACACTATGACTACATCAAATCCATTACATCATTTCTTGATTGTGGTTATTATTGTGAGTTCTGTGATATACGTTACAGGAATCGGGAAGACCATGTTTGCTCAAAGATCTGTAAAGGTTGCTTTCGTACTGGAAAATGTCCATCGAAATCAAAAGAGTATGTCTGTTCCAAATGTCATAGATGTTTTTTCAGTGCAGAATGCTTGGAAAAACACAAAACACTTCAAGGTAAAGAGAAGAAGACCATTTGTGAATTAGTGAAACTCTGTTCAAAATGTGAAGGCCAGTTTTTTGTCAGAAAGAAAAATCATGTCTGTAAGGGAAAGAAAAAGTGTCATCTCTGCAAGAAAATAGTTGACTTCTCTCATCGCTGTTTTATTCAACCTTACCAGAGTAAGATGAAGCATGACAGTGACGATGAGACGAGTTCTTCTGTAGTCAAAAAACCTTTGTTCATTTTCTTTGATTTTGAATGTCAGCAAGATACAGGGATACATATTCCGAATTACTGTATTGCACACCGAGCCTGTGCTGAATGTATCGATAAACCACTTGATTTTCATTGTTCCACATGTAGTGAATTCGAAGAAGGAAGAGAAGTTATTTTTCAAGGAAAAGAAACTTTGAGTCAATTCTGTAGCTGGCTCTTTACAAAGCATCATAAAGGAATCATAGCTATTGCCCATAATCTCAAAGGTTATGATGGTCAATTTATTCTCAATCATATTATCAATGTTGGGATGAAAGAACCAGAACTGATCATGAATGGGAATAATATTTTGAAGTTAGAATTGAATGGTGTGTGTTTGATTGACTCCTTCAGTTTTATGAACTTTGGTCTGGCAAAATTTCCGACTACATTTGGACTTCAAGAAATGAAAAAAGGCTACTTTCCTCACTGGGCAAATACAGACGAATTCTGGAATTACGTTGGGCCATACTTGGATATGTCTTATTACAAACCCGATTCAATGTCTGAAGAGGCTCGATCGAAATTCATAGTCTGGTATAATGACAAAGTTCAAAATGGTGAGGAATTCAATTTTCAAAAAGAGATGGAGATGTACTGTCGATCGGATGTTGATATCCTAAGACGAGGATGTGGTGAATTCAGAAAGTTGTTCATCGAACAGAGTGGGATTTGTCCATTCACAGAGGCGTTTACTATCGCCGGCGCCTGTAACAAGATTTGGCGAAAAGATTATTTACCAAAAAATCAGATAGCCATCATTTCAAGCAAAGACCCAGTCAGACGCCGGTTTTCTATGAAAGCAATACGATGGATTCAAAGTATTGCTAGGGAAAAAGGGATTCATATTCAACACGGTAAAAATGGTGGTGAATTTCAAATAGGAAGATATACTGTAGACGGTTTTCACCACAAATCAAACACTGTCTATGAATTCCTCGGGGATTTATTTCATGGCTGCCAGACATGTTTCAAGGATCGAAAATATATCAATCCCATCAATGGAAAAACAATGGATGAATTGTACAACACTACCATTGAACGATTAGAAACCATCAAAAGAATGGGATATAACATCGTGACCATATGGGAGCATGAATTCGATACCAAGATGAAAAAGGACAAAGAGTACAAAAAAACCATTGAAAGTCTATATCCGAACTGTGACCCCATCGAACCAAGAGAGGGCCTGGCTGGAGGCAGATGCAATGCAATAAAAATTGTTTATGATGTTGAGGAAAGCAGTGAGAAGGAAATCAAGTATATCGACATCTGCTCTCTGTATCCTTACGTCTGCAAACATAAATTCTATCCTGTAGGCCATCCCACAATCTTGACTGCTGAGAGTATTGATATGAAGAATATTCGTCAGTATGAAGGACTCATTAAATGCAAAGTTCTACCCCCAATTGATTTGTTTCATCCTGTTCTTCCAGTTCACTGTAACAACAAGATGATGTTTCCACTCTGTATGAAATGTGCACAAGAAAGCTCAAACGTTTGTAACCATGAAAAAGAAGAGAGATCCTTGGTTGGAACTTGGGTTACATTTGAACTGTTCAAAGCTCTCGACTGTGGTTATCAGCTAATGCAAGTGTATGAAATCTGGCATTTCCACACTGTTTCGGATCAATTCTTTAAAGGCTATGTGGATAATTTCTTGAAAATTAAGCAAGAAGCCAGTGGATACCCCAGCTGGTGTCAGACAGACTCGGAAAAGAATCAATTCATTCGCGAGTATGAGGAAGCTGAAGGGATTCGTCTCGACCCCAAATGTATTCAAAAAAACCCTGGTAAAAGATCGTTTGCTAAGATTATGCTGAACTGTCTTTGGGGAAAATTAGCACAGCGTGAAAACATGAGCAAGACGAAATACATCAGAGAACCATCTAAATATTTTGACTTGATTACCGACCCGAAATATACGGTAAAACATGTGGAAATCTTTGACAACGAGTGTCCATTCATTTTGGTCAACTATGAAGAAAAGATGGACTTTGTCGAAACGCATGCAACAGCCAATGTTATTGTAGCATCCTACGTAACAGCTTATGCAAGGTTGGAACTGTACAGTGTTCTTGAAAGATTGGGGGATAGAGTTCTGTATTTCGATACAGATAGTTGTATGTACATTCATGATCCTGAATTGTGGAACCCTCCCATCATTAACAGTAGGTTAGGAAAATGGACCGATGAAGAACCTGATTGTAGAATAACTCATTTCAGAGGATTAGGCCCCAAGAATTACGCTTACAAAATGAGAACAAAAGATGGAAAAGAAAAAAGCAAATGTAAAGTCAAGGGAATTACTTTGGATTACAATACAAATCAGATGGTAAACCTATTCAAAATGTGCTTTGGATCGCACAATAGAAATCAAAGTTCAGTATGACTGCAGAATCAAAAGGCATAAAGACAGAACAGTGACCAGTGAACCACAGACAAAAACCTTTCGCTCTGTATACACCAAAAGAGTGATTGTAAACGATACTGATACTGTTCCCTATGGTCATAAAAGTTTGAGGGTATAAATATCTGTAAGAAACAACATCGTGTTACACTGTTTTGAAGTGAACGATCAAAGTAAGACGCTTTTTTAAAGACAGTGAAAACTATCGCGGTTCTATCAAAAAGTGAAAAAAATCATGTCAAGCGAAATGCTACCTTTACCGATAGAACTACGTGAAAAAGTTTATAGAGATTTCATCCATCAGCACACGCTCGATAAACAAGTACAGTTGGATATTAAATTCGTCTGTGTGAAACTTTGGATAAACAAATTGCATAAGGGAGTTGCAAAAGGAGAAAGATCGTGCAAGTTGTATGGTATACACAGCTTTATTGTAATGATAGGGGATGATACAGATTTTGATTTTCCTCTCAAAGCTTATTTAGCATTTTGTTTGTTGAAAGACAACTATATTGCTAAACAGATGGATTCCACAAGTCGGTGGCAATTCATTATCGTAGGAAGAACAGAAGAAAGTTTTCTGAACGTCCTGAAAATGAAATCGGTTCTGTTTAACTTTTACTTACGCTACAAACAAGGGTCCATTCAAGACGGTGAGGAAATAGTGGATACCATGGAAGGGTATATTCTTTTTGATAGAGATGTCACAGAAGAAATCGTATATTCAACTCTTTTGACAAAAGATATTTCAAAACATGTTTTTCCATTTAGTGGAGTACGTGAATATAGTGAAATGGATAGCAAATTTCCATTGTTTTTGGGTAATGATCAGTTGCACAAAGTTATTGTGGAACATGAAGACAAGTGGAAAAATCGAGGTATCTGTGAATTTGCATTGTAACGATACTACACTCTATGACCTATAAGATTTGAGGGTATAAATAACTGTAAGGGACAACACCATGTTACACTGACTTGAAGTGAACAACCAAAGTAAGACGGCTCTATCGAAAAGTGGAAATCATGTCAAGTGAAATGCTGCCTTTGCCGATAGAACTACGTGAAAAAGTTTATAGAGATTTCATCCATCTGCACACGCTCGATGAACGAACACAATTCAACCTTAAATTCAGCTGTGTGAAATTTTGGATAGATAAATTGCACAAGGGAGTTGCAAAAGGAGAGACATCCTGCAAAATGTATAGCATGCACGACTTTATTGCAATGTTGGTGACTGAGTCAGATTTCGATACCACCATCAAAGGCTATTTGACAGCTTGTTTGTGGAAAAGTGACTATTTCGCTAAGAAGTTGCAAGCCACAAGTCGATGGCGATTCATTATCATAGGAAGACCAGAAGAAAGTTATTTGAATCTAATGAAAATGAAATCAGACCTGTTTAACTTTTACTTACGGTATACAAAATCAAGAGATAATGCAGAAGGAGTGGATATCATGGAAGGTTATATTCTTTTTGATAGAGATGTCACAGAAAAAATCGTACTTTCAACTCTTTCGGCAAAAGCAGTATTCAAAAACGTCTTTGAAATTAGAGGAACGTGTGAATATAGTGGATTGGACAGTGTATATAGTTTGTTTTTGGGCAATGAACAATTGCACAAAGCTGTTGTGGAACATGAAGACAAGTGGAAAAATCGAGGTATCTGTGAATTTGCATTGTAAAAAATGTTCTGTTATTGTTGTAAATAAGAACTGCATTGTCAATGCTTTGTATATAAAAATGTACCTTCATTGTTTTTGTATATAAATTGTCTTTGTATATATAAAATATAGTGTTAGAACATTTGGTTTGTTTTAAACGTTACTGTTTTTTCATGATATTGTTAAGAACTTTTGAATGAATAAAGAAATGATTTTAAAAAAGGTCGTCTGTTTTGATTTTCTTCCCCAAAACTTGAATAAAGAAAAGTTCAGACTTAGAAAAATGTAGCTAGATCATCACATTCTATGTGAGATCATATAGTACGTTATGTTCTATCTACATGCTCTCGCCCCCGTTCGTGCTCTTAATTCTATTGCAAAAGTAGGTCAATCCCCCTACCAAGGTATAAAATATTGGCAAAAATTTTCCTATCTTTTATTCTTCCTCTATCTTTTTATCCTAGCGATATGTCCGTGAGACAAGGTTTTGGTACTCCGCCTCAATCTTATTATAGCGGGCAATATTTACGCTATAAGAAGTACTTCAATCATGAGCATTTCATTAGAAAACATTATTTTGATGCAGAACGATACTTGGATGAATCTCAGCCTAGTTTGTTCTCTAGAAGATTTTCCGTTTCAGAAATTTATGAAATGGTAAAATCTACTGTAGAACATAGCGATAGTATTAAATTGCAAGGTTTCAACAAGATAATTTTTGAAATGAAATTTCCTGTTGAAATCGGAAAAAATGCAGACGGTAAAGAGGCGTATGTTTGTAAAGTCGTCGCCTGCTATGATGGATTTGAGTTGCCGGATGTAGTCAAGTATAAAGATCTTTCTGTCATCACGGCATATCCTGTATAATGGATAAAAACAATGGTTCTTTTTAAGAACCACTCTCTCCTTCTTTTAGGATTGAGGGCTCTTTTCAGAGCCAACCAATACCCAGGAAGTCTGCTTCTTCGAATTGTCAAAACAAAACGTATTTCTCAGATCGAAAGATTGGTTGCATCAGACTCAAAAAAAAAGACTAAGTCCTATCCGAAGAATCATCGTTTCCCCCACCCACCAAGATCAACCGTTTTTCCCACTCCCGCCATGCCTTTTCTACAAAAGAATATAACAAGTCTGACGATTGGTCTACGTTAATTCTGAGTCAGAAAAAGTAGGTCAATCCCTCCACTAAGTTATAAAAATTCAGTGAACTTTTCCTATAACCATTCGACTCTCGTTTCTCTCGAGTAGCACGAATAAGAAATCGTAAAAGTATACCAAGACGAGAAAAATGCTTATATTTTTTCCTTATTGTCCACAGTGTGATAGACCATGTGCAATAGAGTGCGGAAAATGCTTTCATATCCTACAACATCTTGGAGAAAAGCACAATTGTCCAGAACCAGATGAGGGATTCTATGACTATGATGAAGACTATGGTGTAGTGATTTGGTGTTATCATTGCTGTCAAGCTTTCATCGTGGTCCAGTTTGAAGAAGAAGAAGAACATCTCGATCGCAACCAGTGAAGGATGAATCTTCATCAAAAAACAGCCCTTTTCAGGGCTAACATGCAACAAGAAAGTTTTCTACTTTTCTTCAAATTGTCACTTCAACTCAATTCTGAATTAAGAAATATAACGAAACTAACGATTGGATAACATTAATTCCGAGTCAAAGTAGGTCAATTCCTCTACCATCCTATAAAAGACGGGACTCTTTTTCTTTTTAATCAGTTTTTTCCCTCTCAGAACTCAAAAATGAAGACCCTCGACAAACGGTTCAAATTGCTTGAAGCAGAGCGACGATTTAGAAAGGGATGCAAACAGATCGAATTGCTTAAAATTCGTCTGAGTGGGATAGAAAAACGATATGATAAGTGTAAAAGCAGAGCTGTGCAATATAATCTGAAAATTCAACTTTGTTCAATCAAAGGAGTACTCATTATGTATAATGAGTATGTCCAAGCCAAAGTTGAAGAAATCAATGAACTTCGGCGTGAGCTATTCCCCGAAGATTCAGATGAGGAGGTTTAGAGTCCTCGATCTTTTCTCTAGTTTTGAAATTAAGTTAACCGATAGTTAAATTAATTTCATTACAGAGAATAGTGAAAACAGCCCTTTTCAGGGCTAACATACACCAAGAAAGTTTTATCTTTCTCTTCAAATTGTCAGACCAAGTCAATTCTGATTTTAAGAAAAAGGTATTTTCTACTTCAACTTATCAAAAAAGACTAAGTTCATCAGAAAGCCTTGAACCCTACCACAACGTATAGACTTGTTTTCATCTATCTTTTACTTATTCAAAAGAGAATATAACAAAACTAACGATTGGTTAACGTTAATTTCGAGTCAAAGTAGGTCATTCCATCTGTAAAAAACGTATAAAGAAAGACGGTCAAGTTCTCATTTAACCATTTTTACCTCTCAATACTCGAGAATAAAAAATGTTTTGTATGTTCATATTTGGTTCAGTGGCATATTACTCAATACTGAACTGGATAGAAGATTGGTTTCGTCGACGACAGATACGTCATGAGATAGCACTACTTATCATGCTAATTAATGAGTTCGAGGCTGCGAGAGATAGACGAAGAGGTTGAAAAAATACAGATCTTCGAAAAACAGTCCTTTTCAGGACTACCAAACGTTAAGAAAGTTCTATCTTTTCAAATTTTGTCAAACAAAATTCTACATAACTCTAAGAAAATTTCACTCCAAATAATATTTCCTAATATAGTGTAGTTCATCCTTTTGCAAGTAAGCAATATAACTATGTAAAAATCGAAAAGATTATCATCTCTGCTTGACTAGAATTCAACTGTTTTTTGTTCAATCATAGGATATGTTACATTCGCAATAGAGTTCAGATCAATCGGTTAGCTAGTACCCCAGATTTCTATCATTTTCTCTCTAAGTGTTATAATCATTCGTTGGTGCTTCCGACCGGGTCCGCGCTCTTAATTCTGTATCAAAGTAGGTCAATCCCCCTACCAACCTATAAAACGTTGACGATATTTCTCTACAATCATTCGGCTCTCGATCTTCGAGTAGTACGAGTAAAAAACATACTGTTAACGGGAAAGATGAATCTCAGCTTAGCCAATTACAACTTAGCCGACTACATCTTAGACAACTCCTTGCCACAGAGTGGAAACAGTGGAGATATTCTAGCGTCAGCCATGAATTCGACTTTCATTGAGCCAATGACAGCGCCAGTTAACAAATTCGAGGAAGAGATGAGACAGATGATATCAAAACAAGATGCTACAATAACTCAGATTTTAGAGGAGTTGAAAACATTGAACAGAAACATCGAGACAATATGTCAGCAAAGACAGTCAACTACGCCTGTTATTGTGAAGATTCCGGTGGAGTTCGACTTTGATAAAACCAGCCTTCGAAGACTAACAGATTCCCTCGTATCGGTTGTAAAAAAGAAAGATCAGAAGTCAAAGGAAAATCAGTCAAAGGAAAATCAGTCGAAGGAAAAGCAACACTCAAAGGAATCACAGCTAGAGAAAGATCGTCAACCAAAGGAAGAGAAGATAAAAAATAAAAAACGAGAAATAGAGAAAGACGATGATGACCAACTTCACAAAAAACAACGATACGATCCCACCTATGTATCACCGACAAAAATAGGGCTGGGAAAACATGGAAAAAACATCGACAACTTCAAAGACTTCAAGATCCCAAAGGTTGCAAAACTCAAACTCAAAAAGACACCCAAAGAAACAAAGAAAAGTTCTCAATAGAGGAAAAAACACAACAAAAAAAGCCAAAAAAAAGACACAGAAAAAGACAAAAAAAGACGGTTCAATCTCCAAAAACAGTCCTTTTCAGGACTAACCAAAACCCTAGAAAAATCTATCTTCAACAATTGTCAATAAGTAAGTCAAACCGCCTCCAAGCGTATAAAAGACGATGATATTTCCAGTACATTAATCATTCGGTTCCCGAATAGATGATAGCTAAAGAAATGGTGATGGACTATAGTGTACAATTTCTACTTCTCTCGATGACAAAATGGTATCTGACAACCTTTCTACTGGCCATGATGCATGACTCCACTTTGCCTATGCATAAAATAAACAAAATAAGAAGGTTAATAGCAGATCGAAGAAGAGTCGTGGAGTGCCCTATCTGTCAGACAAATTTTGGATACTGTCATTAGAGGAGAAGGAGGAGGAAAAACAAACTCCAAAACAGCCCTTTTCAGGGCTAACCATTCCCCAAGAAAAGTCTATCTTTCTCAAAATGTCAATATCACTAAGACCAATAGAAGAGTCTTTTATCTTGGGAACCATATCGTGGAAAAAAGACTAAGTCCAATGATAGACTCTGCCTGAACCAACCTGTTTGTTTACATTAGCCGGAACTACTTTTTAATCCAATTGTGAAAAAGACTAAGTCCAACAAGGTCTTTGCCTTGATCCAAGCTGAAAAGGGGAAATAACCCATCGAATTTTGGCGGGAAAACGTCTCGACCAATCAAAACGCTTGTTTACGTTTGTTTACATCAGTCGGAACTACTTGTTTACATCAGTCGGAACTACTTTTTAATCCAATTGTGGAAAAAAGACTAAGTCCGACGGTAATAGAGAGAGAAAGATCAACCCTCCAAAAAAGACTAAGTCCAACGAGGGTTTCTACCTGAACCAACTGCCGGAACTACTTTTGTCCGAGGTCTACCCTCCCGAGCCTAGTAACGGACTATTTATTATTGTATTCATATGTCGCGGAAACCGAATCACGCCAAAACTGCAGTGATGCGGCTTTTTTTCTGCTCGGGAGGGTAGACCTCGGACAAAAATGGCACTCAGGGAGGGTAGACCTCGGACAAAATGGCACTCAGGGAGGGTAGACCTCGGACAAAACGGCTTTTGTCCGAGGTCTACCCTCCTATACTACTTATAGGACTTGAGAACAGTTGGTTCGATCCCCGGCTTGGCCAATTTCTTTCCGAGGATTGATGATAGTCATTGCGACAGGTTTCATTTCTCTCTCACAGCTGACCATTTTTTTCGACGATGGCTATGTGGGAAAGCAGCCAGTGGCTTGGAAAGAATATTGTGCGTAGTACTGGTAAAAGAAAATCCAAGAAAGCATGGATAGGTGCACTGGCCGCCGCGATATAACTGAAATAATGTTGAAAACGGCGTTAAACATCCATCCATCCATCCATCAATCAATCAATCAATCCGTGGGACACTACAACAAGACTGCTTCCGGGTTAAAGTAAGCAAAAGTAGTCCCATTTGAAATTTTGAAGTTATTCTCATGCGACATGGGTTACTGGAGAAACGTTGATTTCTATACGTATTTCAAATTTGCTTCAAATTGCCCATAGATAAGTTTATGCTTTTATCATTATTATATGACTATTTGAAAAAAAAAAAAAAAAAAACTTGGAGTCTTAACCTAGGAACAACGAAACATAAAAGGAAAATTTCCAAGGTGACCGCATTGGTTTGCAATTTTTAGATAAAACAATCGGTTGAGATATAACTTTGTGAACGAGTTTTGTGCTGACTTTGGACGTACCACTGTAAATATTAGACAGAAAAGCCTCTTTTGCGTCAGAAATGGATCCGTAAACAGCAAATGTGGACAGTTCAACTCTATTACAAAGTGGCGAAAAGCAAGACATCATAGTTAAAAAAAATGTAACTTTGTAACAAGTTATAACTGTCACCACAGTGAACACACCAAAAAAGAAAACCTCAAAGACAAAACGAAATCTAATTAATTTGTGAAGTGAGACGTATCGATTTTACAGAGTTCATTAAACTGGTAAGTAAATATTAGGGACCTACCGGAACGTCAGAGAAATCAGAAAGTCAATACATGGTGGGGGTCATAATACAAGGATGTGGTGAAAATCCAAAATTAACCCTTTACCACACAAGTCCGACTTTTAACGATCCTGAAGAAGATAGCTTTTGAAAACATTGTGGGAAAAGGAGAAAATGCTGATAATCAGCATTTTCTCCTTTTCCCACAATGTTTTCTAGCCATTTAACTCTATCATTTCAGCCACATGTAATTTATCATCTACAAACGCAAATCTCAAGTTTAGTCATGATCTCCTGCGGGCGAGATTTTGCGTATTTCCAAAACTACCTTTGAACACACTGTGACGAAAGGAGAAAATACTCGTTTCTGGTAATTTCTTCTGTTCAAATTATGTGTTGTTATGTATGCACTAAATCTAAATTTATTTTGATTATCAGTCCTCTACAAGAACGTCTGACAATTTCTCCTCTTGCCACAAAGTTTTCGTCTGTATCTTTTAATCTAACAGTATATCTTGATAATTTTGAGTAACTTACCAGGACGTCTTAAACTCTGTATAAAACAATCCCATGTTATAATGACCCTGAAGAAAATCGCTCTTGAAAACACTGTGGGAAAAGGAGAAATGCAGGTTATCAGCATTTTCTCCTTTTTTCCACAACGTTTTTTTACCCTATCAGAAACAGAGATCATCATTTGGGCTCCTTTCAATGTGTCGTCAGCAAATGCTTTGAATTCGGACAGGTCTAAAATTTTGTCGTTTGGTAAAGCGTTAAGTCGTCCGCTCGCAAATTTGTTTCATGACGCACGAAGTCAGATCTTAGAACCCGGGGCCCGAATTCACCATCTTATTCTCCAGAATTTTCTACATTTGAAAGTAACACAACTTCTGATTGGCTAAACCATTTGGTTTAGCCAATCAGAAGTTGTGTTACTCTCAAATTTAGAAAATCTTGGAGATTTAGACCAAGAACGTTCTAAAGAATGGGTGGTGAATACGAGCCCGGATTAAACCCAAGGGATATTTTCACTCTAGAAGACAGACCCAAAAATAATTAAAGTATTATCATTATTGTTATCATTATCATGTAGTGGTGAAGATATAGGATTCGCAACCTGGAGGTCCTAGGTACGGTACCCACACAAAGCCCTGTGGTTTTCATGGGATCGTCCTCAGGCAAGACACTTAAGGGTCCTGCTCTAGTAGGGGTGAAAACCGGGAAACACATGGTGTAAGTAAGCTGTCGCCTACATATGGCTGATATACCGGTAATACTGAAAGCATCGTAAACATATGTACCATGCTCTGTTAAAAAGGGGCTTAATGCATGGGGGCGGGGAGTTTCGACCCATGTCTGCCTGCCCAATCCGCGTTGGCTGACATTGGTCGAAAATTTTGTTAAATATTCTGCATTTCTAAGGACCACCCTACTTCATGACGCAGTTGTTTGATGGTACAAAATGATTTTTATGGATTCATAATTATGTAACTTCTGCTTAATAAGACGCATGACAGACATGTATTAAGCCCCTTTTTACAGAGCATGACTCAATTGTAAAATTTTCAAGGTTGCTATTGTTCAGATCGTCTTAGTAAAGCGGACAGGTCGCAGATCAGACTAGAGGTTTTGTGCCGTCTAATTTAGATCTGCACTGGTAGACAAAAGCAACTATAGTTGTTTAAATCGCGTCAACCCTTTACCAAACAATCCCGAGTTAAAACGACTCTGAGAAAAAAAGCCTTTTGAAAACGTTGTGGAAAAAGGAGAAAATGCCGGTAACCAGCATTTTCTCCTTTTCGGACAATGTTTTCTACCGTTTCAGAGATAAATCTCTTCAGCTATGCAACATAATTATATTTGATCATGTCATATTCAAATGCTTTCAATTTGGCCAAGTCTAATTTTTTTTTCATCGGGTAAAGAGTAAAGGGTTAACTCTTTAACCAAACGA
The DNA here is from genome assembly GCA_945859785.2 of Tridacna gigas. Lineage (NCBI taxonomy): Eukaryota > Metazoa > Mollusca > Bivalvia > Cardiida > Cardiidae > Tridacna > Tridacna gigas. Next base: position 61,569,940 of record OX244036.2, read on the forward strand.
CAAAATCTTACATGCGACCAAATTAAAAGCATTTACAGACGACAACATGAATGTGTCTCAATTGGTGATTATTCTTTTGATACAGCATAAAACATTGTGGATAAAAGGAGAAAATAATGGTTACCACCATTTTCTCCTTTTACTCACAATCTTTTCAAAAGTCTTTTTCTTCAGGATAGTTAACCCTTAGGCTGCTTATCGCGACCCACTGACCTTTTGCGGACAGCGTAGATCAATATCAGACTGCACAGAACGTGCAGTCTGATCTTTGATCTACACTGTCCGATAGAGAGATATCTTTCCTCCAAAAATACCTTTGAAAGAAGAAAGTTTTCGGCTTCTACTATCTACTATAAAGTTTCATTTCATTTATTCAGCAGGTCAAGGGTTAAAACTCAGGGTTGTTTGGTAAAGTGTTAATAATAATTCACACGGATGACCCCACCAATATCCATCACTACCCACAGGGATTAGCGATCTAGAATAAACAAAGAGATAATCCTTCTGTAGATCTGGGAGAGTTTGACTTCTGGGCCGAAAATTATCGTTAAATCCTTTCTTATTTCAACTTTTTACCAAACGACAAAATATTATATTTCCCCAAATCCAAAGCATATACAGACGACAACTTTAATTAAGATCAAATTATGGGATTTGTCTGTGAAAGGGTAGAAAACATTGTGGGAAAAGGAGAAAATGCTGGTTACCAGCATTTTCTCCTCCTCCCACAATGTTTTCAAAGGCCTTCTTCATCCAAGTTGTTAAAACTCGAGATTGTGTGGGAAATGGTAAATTCAAGGTCTCGCCGCTTTATGTAAACCTTACAAAACCCAGAACGTCTTCATTCGCACAAACAGACGAGAAAACAATTATCTTTTTGGATCAAGTTTTTTTTTCTTTAATGAGGGCCGTTCCTGTAAGTCAGGTTGTCTCCTTGTCTCCCTTGCCATTTAAAGACCAAAGGAAACCTATTAAGGGGTCACACCACTATTTTTTTTGCCACATTGAAAATGTGAAATGGACGATATTCCCACCTCCACAGATAGCTTAATGGCAAAGCTATGGCTTCTCCGTCCGTTGCTCTCAAAAGTACAGTCACAGTCCTTCAAAAATGCAAAAGAACCAAGGTGACAACCGATTGCGTTTTTCGATAAATCCCAACCAATACAGGCACCCTAGAATTTGTCCTCTCAGGAACACTTGTAAACGGCCATGACCCACAGTTTTTGTTGTTCCAGCGACACAAAACAATCCTGTCAATATACAATAAAAACACATTTAAGTGACCCCCCTTTGCCTAAATTTGAAGCAAATCTAAATGATAATGATAGACTGCAAAGCCCTCTCAGCTCCATTAAACAATGCAACAAAAGTGCTACTGCAAAGTTTCACATGGGACTACTTTTGACTACTAGGACCCGGAAGCAATCTCGCAGTGGTGCGGCTCCTTAACAGATTGGTCCTTTTACCTACATTCCTTTGTTTTTATCCTTGATTCCCTTGCCGATGTTACGATAAATATAACTCAATTTTGAAGGGAATGAAAAGTCCCAATGTAATTTTAAAGAGAATTCTGTTCTCAATTATCAGAGAAATGCGGTATGTATCGATTTGTAGAACAACCTAACTAGATAAAGTAGATTTTATCTCAAGAACTTATCGTGTCGCACCACTGGTGTCGCACCACTACGAGATTGCTTCCGGGTCGTAGTAGTCAAAAGTAGTCCGTTGTGAAATTTTGCAGTAGCACTTTTGTTGCACTGTTTCGTGGAGCTGAGAGGGCTTGGTGGTATATAATTTAGATTTGCTTCAAATTTATGTAGTGGGACCATTTAGATGTGATTTTATCATACATTGATTGGACTATTTTATGTCAGTGGAGGAACAAAAAATTGGGGTCATGGCGGTGAACAGGCGTTTTTGAGAGGACAACTAGGGTACCTGTGTTGATTGGGATTTAGCGAGAAACGCAATCAGTTGACATGTTTTTTTTGATGGACTATGACTGAGACTACTTTTGAGAGCAAGAGACGGTAAAGCCAATGGTTTGCCATTATGCGATATGTGAAGCTTCAAAGATGCTAAATTTCACTCTATTTTCAATATGGCAAGAAACCATTGGTGTGACACCCACTGCGATATTGCTTTCGGGTCGTAATAGTCAAAAGTAGTCTGATGTGAAATTTTGCAGTAGCACTTTTGTTGCACTGTTTCGTGGAGCTGAGGGGGGTTGGTGGTGTACGATTCAGATTTGCTTCAAATTTAGGCAGTGGGGGACCATTTAGATGTGATTTTATCATACACTGAAGGAACAAAAAATTGGGGTCATGGAGGTGAACAGGCGTTTTTGAGAGGACAACTTCTAGGGTGCCTGTATTGATTGGGATTTAGCGAAAAACGCAATCGGTTGACATGTTGTTTTTTTATGCAATTTTTGAAGGACTACGACTGTACTTTTGAGAGCAAGAGACTAAGCTAAGCTAAGGTTTTGCCATTAAGCGATTGTGAAGCTTCAAAGATGGTCAATTTCACTCTATTGGCAAAAAACCCGTGGTGTGACACCTTATCTGTGTAGTGCAAGGAAATCAAGGATAAAAACTAAGTACCCCCCTCACCAGGTCCAACGTAGTACTGGAGAAGAATCAAAGGAAATAATGAAGAATGCCCGCATTCCTTCATGTCTTTTTTCTTTGTCTCTAGATATCCAAGCTCTTTCCTTTTCAGTGAAATTATACATGTTATGAATAAGTAACAAATTGTGTATTCACATGTAGTTAACCCTTATCCTGCTAAATGAATGAAACGAATCTTTCAAGCCGATAGCAAAAACCGTATGTTGCTATTTCAAAGTTATATTCTTTGGGAAAACAATATGACCTAATCGGACAGTGTAGATCCAAGATCAGACTGCACGTTCTGTGCAGTCTGATCTTGATCTACACTGTCCGCAAAAGGCCACTGAGTCGCACTTTGTCTGAGATTGGATACTGGGAGGGAGCGAGAGAGAGAGAGAGAGAGAGAGAGAGAAAGAGAGAGAGAGAGAGAGAGAGATTTCTCTTTTTTGCTGGACAGTATAGATCAAGATAAGAATGGCATCTTACATATGGAATGAGTCAGTCATGCTCTACTATGAAACGGGGTAAAAAAAAATAGGTGGACGGTAATGTGTAGCCGTGCTTCCGCTTAAACAGAGTACCTACAGCATACCAAAGGCTGGAGGACAATGTGGATATTGGTAAAAATGCTGGTTACCAGCATTTTCGCTTTTTCCACAATGTTTTCAAAAACCTTTTTCCTTAGGGGTCGTTAAAACTTGTGATTTTTTAGTCAAGGGGTTAAGGGTAAAGCTACGCAATCCTTTCGAGTCTATAGTAATCAGGTTTTCTTTAACGGCACAAAACTAAACCCGTTACCATATAATCCGGAGTTTTTACTACCCGGATGGAGGAAGGTTTTGAAACCATTTTGGGAAAAGGAGAAAATGCTTGTAACCAGCATTTTCTCCTTTTTCCCAAAATGTTTTCTATCCTATCATATACAAATTTTCTTATATAAGCCTCATTTGATTTGTCGTCTGCAAACGCTGTCAATTTGGATAAGTCTAGAATTCTGTCGTTTGGTAAGACGTTAAGAGAGAAAGTGGTATAGTAGAGGAATAATTCGAAGAAATGAACCTGTCTTTTTTGTGGAAAAAGGAAGGATTTTTGTTCCATAGAATAGTCGCTCCTTTTCATAGATTGTTTTCAAAAGTTGTTATTTTCTTATGATGAACTGTAAAGGATTGATGAAATGATTGATTGTATGGTATTTAACGCCGTTTTCATCATCATTATAGTTATATCTGCGGTGGCTAGTGCATCTACTCATGGTTTCCTGGAGTGTCTTTTTATCAATACTTTGCACAATATTCTTCCCAAACCAGTGGCTGATTTCAAACATAACTATTGTCGAAACAATGATTAGCGGTGAGAGAGGAATGAATCCTGTTTCAGTGACGATCAATAGTCCTCGGAAAGGAATTGGCTGAGCACAGGATTCAAGCCAGCGACCCCCGTTCTCAAGTCCAGTAAGCTACCGACTGCGCTACCGGTGCTCGGAAACTGTAAAGGAATGGCTTTAAACTCCAGATAATGTATCCGAAATACATTTGAGTCATGCTCTGTAAAAAGCGATCTTAATGCATCTGGAAAAAGTATCGGCTCAGGCCAGCCTGCGCGGAATGCGGCCTGGGCCGCAACTTTTTGCTATTGGTCAAATTTCTGTATGTCAAAAGACCAGTCTATCACATGATTCAGTCGGTTGTTAGACAAAGTGGATTTTATGGATCCCTGATCATGTGCGGTCCTGGTCGGTACAATGCTTTAAAAAGATGAATTTAACCCAATTTTGTCAGAGCATGGCCCATTTAGTTCTTTCATTATTTTTTCTCACCGCTTTATGTCCAATTAAGAAAGGATTTGTACGAAGTTCACTATTCATGGAGAGCATTAAGCACTAAGGGAGACAACCCGGGCAAATTTCGATGAAAGAATCAACCTGATGATCTCCTATGCCTTTTTTCACCAACGCAAAAAGGTTCGCAAAAGTGTACTTTAGTTGTTTTACAGTGACAGCTCACTTATAAACGTGTTCTGGAATTTTATCAGTATTATACCAGGAAACATTTAACGCATAATCATGTAACCATGAGAAAGACGGTTTTGAAAGCATGTCGGAAAAGGAGAAAATGCTGGAAGCTGTAATTTTCTCTTAATTCCGCACTGTTTTCTTCACGCTCAATGACAAATACTATCAGCTGAGCTAAATTAATCTGTCATTTGAAAATATGTTCAAACTTTATGCCACTTTCAGCATTATGTCATCCATATCTCGGTGACAGCTTTCATACTCGTGTGTTCCTGGTTCTCACCCCCTACTAGGTTGGGAATGTTCAGTGTTTTGCCTATGGAATATCCCGCGGAAATCCTAGTGCTTCGAGAGGGGACCAAACCCAGGGCCTCCAGGTTGCGAATTCTACAACTTCACCATCACCAATAATAATAACAATAGCAAGAATGAATCAAAACGCAATAAAAAAGAGAGGGAAAAAAATTCTTGGGGAGAAGGTAAATTTGTTAGAATTTCGTTACATATCATTTTCAGCAGTATTTCACTTACTTAACGGCCAATGCTGAAATACTGTTTAAAACAAAATTAGTAAAATAGGAGACAACAATAGCAAATTCAACTGATCGAATGAACACAGTCAGTGATCTCCAATAACTGACCCGCCAAATGCCTGGGTCGATAGGGTCGCTGAAATTGGGATATCCATTAAAAAACAAATCTTGGGTAGCAGGTATGTTTGAATTTAGTATGATTTTTATTTTTGATATATACACCGTTGTACTGTGATGACAGTACATGTATATATAGTGTATAAATATGCATTTATATACATGCACTGAAATTGTAAGTTATAATAATTTAAGTGTATTCATTTTCCATGACAAGTCATTAAGTCATTGAATGATAATAAGTCCACAATTGATTTTCTTACGATCATAAAAATAAACGAGTAGATATGTGTAGGTAAGTTGGTTTGTGCGCGCGTACATGTGTGTGTGTGTGTGTGTGTGTGTGAGAGAGAGAGAGAGAGAGAGAGAGAGTCAGACAGACAGAGAGGGAGAGACAGAGAGACATCAGAGAGAGAGAGAATCAGAGAGACAGAGAGACAGAGAGAGAGAGAGAGAGATTCAGACAGACAGAGAGGGAGAGAGACTCAGAGTCTACAACTCAATTACGTAACATGTTATTTGTAAAAACAATTCGCCAAATTACGATGTACATAAATGTATAAGTCAACGAAGATTCTGATTCATTTAATCTTTGCTTTGAAATAGTTCCACAAAAATGTACCTTACCGCAAATCATTTGAATCTTCACGCACATATCGTTGTCCATTACGATTTGCTTTCCGAAACTGGAGCATTTTTCTGCTGTGTGTGTGTGTCTGTAGACAGTCTGTTTGTCTTATCAGAAACCGCATCGGTGCCTCTGATGCCTGAACTGTTTATTCATAGCAGAGTTGAAAATCATTGATTTAGTCAGCTGTTTACGTTTTTTAGCGCATAGGCGAAAACAGGGACTTTTGAGAATGGTATAGATCAAGATCAGACTGCAAAGAACGTGCGATCTAGTCTTGAATCTGTTCTGGCCGCTGGCTTAATTTAGTCTATAAGATGAAAATCTTTCAAAGTTGGATTGTATTTTCACCCGCCAAGAAGAAAATTGGGATTTTCATGTTAGCCATGCTATGTGAAAAGGGGGCTTAATGCATCGATCCAGGTCAGTCTGCGCAGTCCCCGAGGGCTGACCTGGGCCGAAACTTTTCGCTATCTGTCAATTTTCTTTATGACAAGGACCAGTGTACTTCATGATTCAGTCGGTTGTTAGAGAAAGTGAATTTTATGCATCTACTATTATATGATGAATCGCTTGGTATCATGGACCATTAAGCCCCCTTTTTTACACAAATTGGATTTCATGGATCTAAAAGTATGTAATGATATTTTGGTATCATATATCACGGAGATACAGTAAGCCCCCTTTTGGCTGAGTATGGCTCAGTTATATATTTGGCGATGAATGAGTCAAAGTGAAGCATGGGTGATGCTACTACCACAGTAATTAAAAAAAATGAGGATTGCTCTTGCACAAGGGGGCTCAATGTATCTCCGTGACTCATGAGGACCTGCGTGCATCAGTGTTGAAGTTGGAGGACAATCTTGAGGCTCAGGGTTAAATCCTCACTCGAAGCGCGGAGTTTTTCGTAGGAGTTTCCTTGAACAAGAGACTTCAGTGCCCTAGCATAGCACTGGTGAAACCTGGGGCACACGTGAGTAGGTGAGTTGTCGCTAGACTATGACTAAGATAATGTTAACCCTTTACCAGACGAAAAAAATTTAGCCTTCTCCAAATTGAAAGCATTTGCAGACGACAATTTCATTTTGGCTAAAATGGTGCAATTTATCTTTGATAGGGTAGAAAACATTGTGGGAAAAGGAGAAAATGGTGGTTACCAGCATTTTCTCCTTTTCCCACAATGTTTTCAAAAGGCCTCTTTACCAGGGGCGCCAAAAGGCGTCATTGTGTGGTAAAGAGTTAATTAAACAGTAGCATCAGACACCACTTATCCCTTTACTAAATGACAAAACTTTAGACTTGGCCCAGATTGAAAGCTGTTGCGGGCGACAAAATAACTGAGCCACGCTCTGGCAAAAGGGGGCTTAATGCATCTCCGTGATGGATTATACCAGGGAAGACATAACATAATTAAAGATCCATAAAATCCATTTTGTCAAACAACCGACTAAATGAAGAGGTAGGATGGTCCTTTGACATACAGAAAATTGACCACTAGCGTAGACTTTCTGCCCAGGTCGGCCTGCGCGGTCTGCGCAGGCTGACCGGGGTCGATACTTTTCGCAGATGCAATTAGCCCCCTCTCCACAGAGCTTGGCTCAAGTGTTAGTCAGAATTTAAGTTTATTTTTATTTTTTTGGAACGGTAGAAAACGATTTGGGATAAAGGGATTTAAATTATCTCAACTCATGTTTCCTTTAAAACCCTCTACCACAGAAGCTAGAAGATCTGGATGCTAAAAATAGAAATTTTCTTACTAAATTAGTCCCAAAATACTAGTATAGAAAAAAAAATCCCTTCGTAATTATTGATTTGTATCGTATCAGTCCATTTGTCAAAGTTCCGCAAAATGTCAGTGTGAAACCAATGATTATTCAAGAGAACGCGATTTTGTCCGCGAAACAGAGGAATGATAATGTTATCAAACTATCGCAAGTGACAGATTATTGTTGAAAAATTTTGGATAAAATCCGTTTGTCATTGCGTGGTTGTCAGGTTTCAATGTGTACTTTTTTTAAAAACCCAGTATAGAGATGTGCCGTTCTCTGGCAAAAGGGGGCTTAATACGTCTCCGTGATCCATGATTCCAGTTAAGCCATCAGATAATTATGGGTCCATAATAGCCACTTTTTTTTTTAACAGCCGATTTAATCGTGAGGTAGACTGGTCCTTGGACATACAGAGAACTGACCAGTAGCGAAAAGTTTCGACCCAGGTCAGCCTGCGTGGACTGCGCAGGCTGACCTGGGTCGATACTTTTCGCAGATGCATTAAGCCCCCTTTTCACAGAGCATGGCTCAGATATATTGTGACATTAGCAGACTTCTCTTATCGCCTCTAACCTTTTTAAGGTAACTAACAACATAAATCCTTATATTACCTTTAAACCCTTACCACACAATCTTAAGGCATTGGACATAAAAAAGTTGGAACAGGAGAAAATGCTAGTAGCTAGGACTTTCTTATTTTCCCATGGTTTTCTGCCTGTTCACTCACAAATTCCATCATTTGAGCCAATATATAATTTGCCGTCTGCAAATGCTTTAAATAAGACAAATCCAAAATTTTGTCACATGGTAAAGGAGTTAAATGGGCCAACAAAATTTTAGACTTTCCTAATTTTGAAACATCTGCAGACACTAAAATTGATTCCCGCTCAACTGCCTGCACTTTTGTTTTTAAAGATAAAAAAATAAAATATGTGGGAAAAGGAGAAAGTGATGGTTACCACCATTTTCTCTTTATCCCAAAATGTTTTCAGAAGATTTCATTCTCAAAGTCTTTAAAACTCATGATTGGTTGGGAAAGGGTTCATCGACCTGTGATTCTTTAGTGTAGTTTACCATGTTTCAACCTCTTTCATTCTTCGACCGTTTTTCACATTTAGCAGTCTTTCCGATTCTTTCTGAAAAAAAAAAAAAAAATGGCAATGTCTCATGACTACAACTTTGCATAACTTAAACAGTTGACTTAATTTACAACCACTAGTGGCGATGAAAAAAATATTCCCAAAGCAATTGCTCCTTTGCTAAAATTATCTTAGATGTATTTCATGTTTTTCGGTAGTTTATCGAGAAATAATGGTGGATTAGGGTTTGTTATTTCATGGTTACGACCAGTGAAAAATACCGATTTCATATTTTCTAATCTTCAATTGAAGGCGGAAACAGTAGTTCCCGCGCACTTGTTACATAGATGAACAGCGCGTGCCATTCAAATAGAGGGTAGTATGGCGTAATTTACGCTATATTTCTCGCGCTTTACGTAATATTGTGATGCGTTGTTATATGAGGGGTACGCCACGGGGAATTACCAAAAACAACTGTACTGGATTTTGATCAAAGTTCCCCGCTTCCCCGCCCCCCCCCCCCGAAAAAAAGGGGTAGAAGCATGAAATAAGTAGAACAAATTTTTTTTTCGGCGAAAGATCAAAATTTATTTCATCTCGTGAACATCATGGGTAATATTTCCACTCGTGGCTGCGCCACCCGTGGAAATATCACCGATGATGTTCACTCGATGAGATAAATTTCGATCTTTCATCGAAAAAAAAAAAATCCTTTATGTATTTCATAATGATAATCCTACATTTACGAGGATGTGTTGGAAGTGTTTTGCTGCAAAACTTCTGTCAAGAGGTAAGACAGTAATACAGTAACCGAATGTCAAAGTGTCAGCTTTCTTCTAATACAACTCGATGGTAGAAAGTATAAGTTAGGGCTTATTCTCTCAATGATTCCCATTTTCTTCTTTTTTTTCCCGGGGGAGGGGATGTGGGGGGGAGGGTGGTGGAAAGGGAAAGGGGAGAGAAATATAGACTATATGCTTAACCAAACGACAACGTTTTAGACCAGTCCAAATTGAAAACTTAAGCAGACGAAATGTTACTTTTTTAGTAACTTTGCGTTGAAATTTGTTTTTGGAAGAGTAAAAAAAGATTGTGGGAAAAGGAGAAAATGCTGGTTACCAGCACTTTCTCTTTTTCAACAATGTTTTCAAAAGCCTTTTTCCTCAGGGTTGCTCAAAGTCGGGATTGTGCGGTAAAGGGTTAAATATCCTTTTTTCGTCAGTCCAAAATCGATATACCTTATCTTTCAAAGCGCATCACATTATATCCAGGGGTGTTATACCTTGGGAAATATTTATCTGATAAACCCTACACTAAGGTTAGAAAATACATTTGCGTGTCTGACAGGGCCAGAAATCTTTAAAGTAATTCACTGAACGCATAAAAAAAGTTTAATACACAAGTCTTTTTGGTTAAATTGTTTAGAAAATTTACCGAGTGGTATAGTAAAGCAAATGGCATTGTATATCCAATGCAAATAATTTTTTATCTGCTTATTTACTTTGTATGAATTTAAATCCTTAAAATATTTTGAGCACTAAATTCAATTCTATATTTTGAACAATTGCAAATTACTTATTTTCGATTTTCGAAACACCTTACTTATACAATTCTAAGTACTTTCTTTACCTTTTTTTGTGTGTGTAAGATATCGAAATCGAATTATAGACCTGTTGCAGGTGGAAAAGTGACATCGTAAAATAGTCTTTATTGAGACACCAGAATGACTAAACTACTTGCTGGCCTCCTTATATGGCTTTGGTCCGCGGTGGTTTTGGCCAGCAGTAAAGGTTATGGACAATTTTATGGAGGGACAATGAGCTATTCCGTTGTCTTAAACAATATGACCGGAAAGTATGAAGTAAGTGCAGTCTTTTGTTTTATCCTTCTTAGAGTTATATAGGAGACCTGGATATATTCTGTCATGTGAAATAGAGCAGTATATAGCAGTTCGACGTTTTCATCAGCAACTTTTTGTAGGCTACCTAAATACCGCCTGATATACAACCAAGAACAAATATCACAGTAACCTTGATAAAACTGTTGTCAAAAGCTATAAAAAACTATTTGACTTCAATAGGATGTGCAAACGGATGTTAAAGAAAAGGGAAAATGCTCAATAACTTTATGTATGTCTCCTGCTTGTTGATAAACTTTTGTCAGAAAGCGTTCAGAGGAAAACTTAAACAATTTAAATGGTTTTATAACAGTGTCAATGTAAGAGGTTGGCGGCTTTTTAGATTCGGAATGAGAGAAACGCGTTCTTTCGACCTTTTTTTTTTTTTTTCGAAAAAAGCAGATATGAAAATCACAGTGTTTTTTTTTTCGTACCTCCATGAAAACAAATACGCACATAAATAAAAACGTTACTAACTCTATTTTTTTTTGTAAATCCAATATTGCAGTTTCTACTTTCTAATGTGCAATTTACTGGTATTTCATGGGGCGGGACGACGGTCCGTTCATGTCGTCAAAAATGTGTAATTCATGAAGTCATCTTAGAGTTTGACTATTGCAGAGGTAGTAGACTAGATAATAAATTTATACGCTGGAAGTATGTTGAAAATTAGATAATCCGTATTCAGTAAACTGACAATGGGTTATAAGTTTTCTCTTAGGCAGAATGAATTTGTAGGATTTTTTTTTCAATTTATGATGTTCAGATAAAAAAAAAAAAAAAAAAACACTAAGGTAGAATTTAAACTTCGGACTCGATATGAAATTAGAAAGAAAAAAACATTATGAAATCTTGTATACATGTTTGTCTACATTAGTTTGACAGCAAAAGTGCTTTCGGCACTGCATGATTTTTTTTATGGAGCTATGAAACAAACAAACAAAAAATCAGCCAATCAGAACTCCCCAGTATTCATGAACGCAACTGATATTGAATTATTTATGTATGAAAGCGGAACGATCTCAAAAATGGACATCATGTTCTTTTCATTTAGACACACACGAAAAAGTAACTTCATACTTATCATTCGAATCCTTTCCTTTTCTCTCTTAACCTTTAGGCTGCTAAGGGCACTTTTGCGGACAGTGTAGATCAAGATCAGACTGCACAAACGTGCAGTGTGATCTTGGATCTACACTGTCCAACAATGTATTTTTTTTCTAGGTGATATTAACTTTGAAATCACGATACTGGGTTTTTATTATTGATTGGAAAATTTCGTTTCATTGATCTAGCAGTTAAAGTGTTGAAATTCGACATACTAGATGGAGATTTTCATGCATATTCATGCCTATTCAACAGGCCCATATGGATCTAATAACTGGATGGAAATTAGGAAAAGGCCCATGTGGTCCATCTTGCAAGACGACGGATGTTGGAAAAGACACAAGAAGCTCACGAATAAGTTATGAGGCAAATAACCACGACAGCTATTATTTTGGAAACTGGTGGACCAAAACAGGGCCGCCTCGAGCTTTAATATCTGAAGACGTGAACGCTGAAATAAAGCAGAACATAGAAGAACGTGTGATAGCGGTAAGCGAGATTGGGGAATGGGAACAAGAACATATGAAAACCAAAATTGTTCTGAAACCCGTTGGTGAAAAGGAGGATGTTGTGTAAGTTAAGTTTTATTGTCAATAAATTGGTGCAAATGATCCCAAATATTTAAAACCCAAATACAGTTCTACTTGAAAGTAAAAGCCATGAATTAGGACTGTATACAACTACATGTGTTATTTCAGTAAAATAATCTTTATCTATAACTAAGTGTTTCTCTTATTTTTTTGCGATATCAAACCAAAATTTTGATTTCCTGAATACGTATGAACGTTTCTCCTCAACATGGGATATTTTTAAACCTTGGCAGATTGTAAACTTGTATTTGTAACGCACAACTAGATCCTTTATCAGTTAGACTATAGAAGAAAGTAAATCTCGGATGAAACTTTTGTCGTAAAAAAATCAGGCAATTTGCACCATAAAAAACTGACTTTTTAGAATATCAGGATGTCTTGGACACAAAATACACATGAATATGTCCTCAGCATTGTAACAGTCATTTCGAAGCTAATTCTGGTACAAAAGAATATTCAGCACAGTCTCTGTGGGTCTTTGACGCCTGCTCAAGTACATCAATAAACGGTTCACTTCCCTATCTTGAATACACTGGTATACTTTATAAGTAGGCCTAAAGAAGAATTCCAATTTTCCTTTTACACGCAAGATTTGAAGGGCTGTCCTGGAGATATTTACCTCTTCAAACACCAAGATCTACCAGTCTGTTGTTACCCGGACAATGGCACTTGCAGTCGAAAGTTGATGTCAGAATAAGAAGTGATACGGGCCAACCAAACGCCAGTCCAAGGGCGTATATCAGGCCATTATATCGGTGAGTAACTAAGTTTCATTGTTTTAATCAGTACTTTCCATCACATAATCTTAATTGAAGTTTTTTGTCTCGAATAAAGCACATTTTCATAAAGCAATTGCAAGCTTGGAAAAGGTACTTAAATTCTGAAAAATACTGGACCATTCTGTACGCGCAGTCCTACGGGCATACCAGCAACGATCGCAAGTTGATCTAAAACCTAAATTTTTAGCTGAATCCTTTAACATAAAATACAATTTTTACCTTCAAATATCCATGATCGCCATTATCCTTGCCGATGAGTGCGTTCAGTCGATATTTTGAGTATTTTGAAGGATCATATGCTGCATTTGTGAGACAAAAGCGCATCGTCCGTTAGGCCGAAACAAACTTTGTTGGCTACATTGAAGCGTGATAAAGCCACGACCTTAAGAATCCATCGATTTCTCATTCAATATAGTTTGAAAAGAAATTATTTCGAGAGTTTTGACTGAAGATAGAGTTATAGGATGTAGTAATTTATTTTTGCTACAATCCACCCGACATCCATGACGCGGTGTGGTTCTGAAACTTATCTCACACATTCTATGATATAAGTACTCATCATCGAAATATATGGATACATTGAAATCTTCTGTTTTGATATTGGGAATATTTTTTTTTCCAGAATTAAACTAGATAGAATCAACCATATCACGATCCCTGCCATAGATCCCGAAGGAGATTTTGTTAAGTGCAAGCCTTCGTACCATATGGAAGGTGGGGTCCTCTCCGTCATCCCATTGAAGGGACTTTCCGTCTCTGAGGTTTGTTTTATTGTCTATTCTGAATTGAATCAGTCACACTTAGAATTTCGTTGTGAAATTTACACCCCCAAAACTTCATAAACTTTATGTAGTATGGAAGCTTCGAAGTGCCTCTACTGTTGAGATCTGTCTGCAGGTGTAAAGTGTAAAGACGTACACGAAATATTCGTGGTTTGTAGTATAAGTGAAGAAAATCTGGAATTGGCGCATCCTCTTTTCGATCACCTCGATTGATCTATTGTCATAACAAAAGCTTTTGTAGGTTCGGTTAACATCATATCGACATTTTTTCTTAACAAGCATCTTATAACATTTGTTTATCCGATTTCCAGATTTTTACGTACGTATGTCCCTTTCATATACTCGAATTTAGATATAGGAATTTTTTCATGAATAACAAGATTAGTGAAAATGGTTAATAAAAAGTACAACTAAAAATTAAACATCTTAGCATCTTTACTCGGATATGCTGTGAAGATAGAATGTTTTAGCTTATTATTGTTTTCATTGACATTTGTACTTAACCTCTCACTTCTATCACTGTAGGCGTGTACCATCACCATAAATACGAGTCTGGCGTTCAACTACACGGATGATATGTGGGGAGGCATTGCCGTCACTGTACGTGACTACAATAAGGGAGAAATTTATCTTAATGGGACCAAAATGATAGCGAATACGTTTGCCCTAGGCGGTACTACGGTACAGGCATGTAGTTTTAAAGACATATCTATGTGAAATCTGTTTTTAAACACCTTCCACAACTTACGTTAATGCCTCTCGATGTTCCATTCTCTCTAAAAAAACAAATACGAACAGTTTGATAAAATTAAACCATGCATGTTGTCTCATTCATATTTTCCAGCAATCAGCTGATTATAACAATACTCTGGCTACTTTACTCATGGTTTTTAAACCAATTATTATATCAACTTTAGATAGTGAGTTACAACCAAATCCAATAGAAAAGAATATCAACATATCTTTCAAAATCTATTGTTTCATTCAAAATTATAGAATTCCCACATAACCGTTACAGTAAGTGCCATAAAGCATGCCAATTTTAGTTTTAGATAAATAATTATACGTTTCTTTTAAAAATAAAATACTTTTTACATTGTAACCAAAAACTTAACCGTCAAAATGATGAATCCAATCCACTTAACTTAAAACTATGTATCTCTTGTACTTTCACCTTTTATTTTCTCAATAGTTTCTAGTCCAAGTTTTAGAGAACCTTAACCAGCCAGAGTTTGTACCGCCAACTCAACTAAATAATCATCGATTCTATCTTTATACTGGAACCAAGTGGAGTGTTGATCTGTACGCCAAGGGAACAGTAAATACGTACGCAAGTCAACTTTTCCTTGCCTAAGTACGATACAACTCTGGATGATGATTAATAAAAAACTACATAGCATTAAAGAACGTGTGTATTGTCCTTGGAATTCTTGGACAATCGACCCCAAAAATACGGTTAAGACTTCTGTCGAAAAGCAATTGAAACTTTATGTGCATAACATCGTTTTATGTTTTTGTTTTGCAATCAGAATCATCGATGAATTCATAGTGCAAGGGAACAGTAAATACGGAAGCAACTCAACTTTTCGTTGTGTGAAAAAATAGCATCGTAACTCATATAAGTATATTTCATACCCACTTCTACAATTAAAATACAAAAATGAATTCTGGATGATGATTAATAAAACAAATGCATAGCAACACAGTTCGTGTGTATTGTCCTCGGATTTCTGCGAAAATAAACCCTTAAAAAAAGGTTTAAACTTCTGTCAACAAGCAACTGAAACTAGGGGTACAAAACAACATTTTTTCTTTTCATTTTGAAATCAGGTCCATCGATGAATTCATAGTGCTCGGTAGGCAGGGTGAAAAATTCAACATATCGAACATTAAGAATTATCCGTTTGGCGGAAATCGTGTGAAATATGCTACAGTTTCGTGGAAACCACAGTCAAACGATGTTGGTAGCCATATTATTTGTGTAAGAGCCGTTGACAATACTGGGTAAGCTTTAGTTTCGTATCGATCGTTATGTGAAGAAGGAAAGACATTAAAGACGGCATTTCTGATAATAATAGGTTTATTTCTAACTTACCTGTACCTGTTTGGTGTATATGGCGTGCAAACTATTTAGGATGCACTTCAATTCCAATGTAAATAGCTCATACTAAGAGTGGTGCTCTAGATCTAATCTACAGCAGACGAACTAATAGACATTTAATTCAATAAAAATATCATAAAATAACATTATAATATTTTGCATAATACGCTAACTTTTCGAGAATGGCAATGTAAACGTTTTGCACAAGACAAAGAAATAAAGAAAATTTACTACAAGTGATTATGAAACATTGAAAGTACAACAAACATGTAATTATGAATCTCATTACAGCTTGACCAAAATATAGCAAATACTATTTTCAGTTATATTATTTTCTGTTTTTTCCATGTAGAGTTGATAGTGCAGAAGACAGATGTTTTATCGTTGACGTTGTAGGTAAATACACGTTTGATCTATTGATTGAAAATTATGCACCCTGATAGCTCGATTTTGGGAAAAAAAAAAAAAAAAATGGAATATACTAGTTTACCCCAGGTACAAACTTGATCGAGTTTGAAATTTAGAAAACGTGTGACAGCATTCCTGTTCATCTAAAGTTATTAAATATCACAATGACATTTTGATAAAATACGAACAGTGTCATACTAGTACTGATTGTTAATCTGGTTTTCCTGCACTGTTTTACGAGATGAAATCCCTCTAAACTGCAAAAAGACAACGACTGGAGAAATATTGCAGCAGACGACCTTACAAATATCTTTGTAAAACAATTATTAATAATTAAGGTTTAATTTTTTAGCAGATTTACAGGAATTGTGACAAAAGGAGACGTTGCTTGTAACATTACTTTTCTCCTTTTAACACAATGGTTACAAAAGTGATCTGCTACCAGACGCAAAAGTCGTCTGCAGACAGTAACTGGGACGATATTCTTAGAATTAAGTTCAGCTTGCTACAATTAAAATATTACCTCTGATCTACTCAGAATTATCAGTTAATTATCCTTATTATTACGTTCAGCATATCATTTTTTTTTAATATTACCTTAAAAGTGACAATATCATTTGTTCCTAACTTTATATTGTGAAGAAATTCAATTAATTAACAGCAAGAAACATAGGTTTTCTCTATATCGTTATCTAGCTTGTTTTGTAAATAACCAGTAACATTTCTGGAACTTTTGCCCTGAAGAACATTCAGTTATTTTACAAAAAAAAAAAAAAAAAAATTCTCTATGTTCTCTGTCTGATATACTACACTCTTTACTCCTTTTCACTGCTTCTCGATGCAGAAATTTGTATACATTTAGTCACAGGTGCATGCAAAATCATTTAGCCTGCGCCTTCCCAATAGTCACATTACCATCTGCTTGGCTTCACTTTGTTTCCACAGACATCTTATGTCGACCTAGAATTCACAGGATGCATATTGCCCACTAATGCGTACGTGTACGACGCTTACTGCAAACTTGTATCGTAGTTATATGTAGTGACGTGTATTTACCTTTCCTTGGGCAATTTCAATTGAAAAAATACTTACTGGCTTTCATTACCATGAGTAAATTCCAAAAATTACGGTTTTCAGCCAGCCAAGGCAAGGATTCATGAGAACTGTCCTATGATGTTTGGCACACAAGTAATGACAGAGAGTAAGTACTTTCTTACACAGAAATTGTCCAAGAAAAAGTAAATACATGTCACTATATTGTTACAAGTAATATCATCTATTGGGTAAATATTCCTTTAGCTGTGTTTTCTACAAAATGCAAAAGATTGTGGTAATATAGAAAAAATAAACGTATTTGTTTGTGAGATCTAAAAAGTAAAAAAAAAAAAATATTTTCTCTTTTAGAAAAAGAATTCTATGCAACCAATCGGTCGTTGGTATGTATGTTCACAGTCATAATCTCTTTATTTGGAATAGATTAAAGCTTATAGCCTTCTACAGTACAAAGTACATCAAATGGTTCAATCCCTATAATAATAACAGCCTATCTACTGGAATCCACAACAGTTTTTCAAATTTGAAAGAAACTTGAAAGAAACTAAAACGTGAATAAAACCGGAACTAATCCACACATTCTTTTTAAAGACACGGTATTTCATCTTACTCAAGTTTAATAATATAAATATTTAGAAAAAATGATAACGACTTAAAAATTTAATCTGATGTAAATGTAAACAAAATGCTCTTTTTGCACAGGATAAACCATACTTTGTGGACTTGCCTTCCTACAACGAAACTCTGAGATGCAACATTGACGCAACTTGTGTTTTCCCGATCTACGTGAATTCATCTGCGTAAGTCTTCTGTGGTATATTACTGAAACGTTTATATAAATGTATATTTTGTCTGAATATGTTTAAACAAGATTTTATAAAACTGTATGTACTTATTTTTTGTAGAAAAATTGTGACGATCAATGTTGAAGGAACTTTAGACTTCTCAAACATGGGAGAAATTACTCAAGTTGTACATCATGGGATTCTCCTTTACGAAGGCGACTTGTCTCTAATGCATAATGCGGACGGACCTCAGAATCTCTGCTTGACTGCCATAGATGTAAATGGGTAATGATGGTCTTCCATCTTATTTGCATTTTTTCAAACTTAATTTCTTAGGCAAACTAAGCTACCGTATGCAGATATATATGAAAAACAATTATAACTGTGATGCTTCTTCTCGAGTGAGGAGAACCATATGATAATTTTTGTGACAATATTCTACATTTATAATGTCTACAGATTTTTTTTCCAGGTCATCGGAAAAAATGTAGAAACCGTACTCCGCTTACAAAGAGAGGTACTCTAATTATTTTGTTTTTGTTTTCAGTATATCCTCTGAGAAGGCGTGCATCAACTCAGAGATTGTTTCTAAAGGTACTCTGTTTTTCAATCAAATTTACACTGGAATGAAACGAAATCTTCGAAAATTACTCCTCTAATTTGCCGGTCTGTTAGTCCAATATAAATACTGGATATGTTTTATGAATTACAGTACTATCCAGCTGTTACTGTAAACCTTGGGATAAAATTGAAATGCACATTTTAATTCCATGTCAGATGTATCGAAAAAAATTATGCAAATAATTAATATAAATAATATTATAAGGTAAACCCAATTTGTGTGTTGAGCTTCATTAAAATAGAGATCAACTAGTCTTCTGCTATTCCTTTGTGAAGCTAAGAGGTATAAAAAAGTCGGATGGTAGTTAACCATTTATCTTTAGCAATCAAATGTAGCGGTCAGGCTGGCATTCAAAAATCATTACCGTATATATTTGAACATTAGAGTCATTTTTCCCTATTTTTATCCCCCGCTGAGGATCTCTGTCCGTTATCCTTCTAAAATCTATGACGAAAAGAGATGAAACTTCATACGTGTGTTCCTTATGATAGTCTGCCGATATATTTTTTTTTTATTAAATGCCGTGTCATGGAAAGGGGGTATATTCATGAATATTTCCAAAATGGGCCAATATCTCTTCAAGTACTGGACAAAATTTCATGAAACTTCATATTGATATTGTTTATCATAAGCCACAGACAATCATTACTTTTTCCATATGTAATTAAATACCATGCCATTACTTGGAGTATTAAGAACCTCTTATAGGCTATCTAGAGCGTCACAAGTTTTACATAGGTTTATATAGTGAAAATTTTAAATATCTTCTTGTTCTAAACCATATGGCCCAAAGGTACCACATTTAGCATGTAGCTTCATCTAATGGACTTCAACAAAACTCCTTCATATTATAGCTTCAGGGTCGTGCGTCCGTCTGTCCGTCCGTGCATGCCTGCGTGCATTAACTTTTATTTCAAACACCTTCTCTGAAACTGTCCATCGGATTTTAACGAAACTTCACAGAAATTATCCTCTCATGGCCTCCCTTCAGAAACTCCTCAAAGAATTTGACTCCTGTAAAAACTCTATGGCAACAAAACTGAAAAATATTGAAAAACTTTAAAAATCTTCATGTCCGAAACCGTAAGGCCTACAGTTACCAAAATTGGCATGTACCTCCATCTAATAGGCCTCTACAAAAACTCTTCAAATTATAGCCCTGGGCTCAAAACAGGCTTCGCGCGAGGGGGGGGGGTCACAAGATTTACATAGGTTTATATAGTGAAAACTTTAAACATGTTCTTGTCCTAAACCATAAGGCCTAGGGCTACCAATGAAGCTTTATCTAATGGACCTCTACTTAATTTCTTCAAATTATGGCCCTGGGGCCAAAGTTGGCCCCGGCCCGTGGGTCACAAGTTTTACATGGGCTTATATGGGTTAGAAATTTAAAAATCTTCTCCTTCTAAACCATAGGGCTACCAAAATTAGCATGTAATTTCATCTGATGGACTTTTACGTAGATTCTTCAATTCATAGCCCTGCCCTGGGGGTTACAAGTTTTACATGGGCTTATACAGGGAAAACTTTAAAAATATTCTGGTTCTATATCATATGGCATAGGGCTACCAAAATTTGCATGTAGCTTCATCTCATAGACCTCTACTTAGATTCTTCAAATTTATAGCCTTGGGGCCAAAACTGGCCCCACTCCGGGGGTCACAAGTTTTACATGGGCTTATACAGGGAAAACTTTGAAAATATTCTGGTTCTAAACCATATGACCTTGGGCTACTAAATTTGGTATGAAGCTTCACCTTATTGACCTCTACTAAGATTCTACAAATTATAGCCCTTGGGTCAAAATTTGCTCTGCCCCTGGGGTCACAAGTTTTACAAGGACTTTAATAGTAAAAAAATCTGTAAAAATCTTCTTGTTCTTAGCTGTAAGGCCTAGGGCTACCCAATTTGGCATAAAGCTTCATCTGGTGGATCTATTCTGAATTTGTTCAAAATTTAGCCATTGTTCAAATTGAATTAAACCCCCTCATGGTCTATTAAGGAAACTGAAAATCTTGTTTATAACTCTACAGCCTAGTCCTATATTACTAGGTATGTGGTTATATCTTGTTTACCTCAACCAGGATTCAATTAATCATAGCTCATAACTATAGCTTGAAATCGTAATCATAGGTAAAAAATGGACTCGCCCTGTGGTCACAATTTTCATATGGCCTTTTATATAGAAACTTTATCAGTCTTCTTTTTAGAAGCCTTTAGGCCTAGAGTTGTAATGTTTGGTGTGTATGGTTTGTACATATTAGCCAGGGAAGCAATACAGGACCAGCATGGTCCTCTTGTTTTCTTAAAAGGAAACTAAATCCCCAATGTATTACTCATAGTGCATTCTTAAGTCAACTTTTGGACATTAAAAGTAACTTCTGGGTGTCAAAAATGAAGAAAGCTATTGAGTATTTAGGTTTTGGCTTTTTGACAAATAAAAATAAAATAATATTCAAATGAATTTATGTACACCACCTTTCCCGAGTTTGAAAAATCGCATTAGAATTCAATTTATACATTATTAGCATAGGTATTTGAATAGAACTCCAAAACTCATGTATAACTGCACTCATGTATTATCAATTGCACTGGCTTCCTATAAAAGCACGAATCGAATTCAAAATCTTGACTGTTATGTTCAGTTGTTCAAAGGGCCATGCACCAGCCTATCTGATTGAACTATTTACAGAACTGGTGCCAAAACGTAGGTTGAGGTCTTCTGACACAATGGCAGGTTGCTACAACATACCTTTCAATAATGTAAGACTTTCGGCAACAGAGGTTTTAAGACAGTAGGCCCAAGGTTATGGAATAGATTACCGCTAGACCTAAGAAACTGTGACTCAGTAGAAGCATTCAAGAAAGGTCTTAAAACATTGTTTTTCAGAGACTTCCATTCATTGTTCTGATCAACCTTAGTGTAATTTATTTGTTGTATTTTATATCGTGTCATAAATATGCTTTAGACTTAAACGTTGTACAAGGCCAGTGAATATGCTTTGCGTACAATTAGGGGTTTAATCAAGTTAATCAGTTTCAGTTTCAGTTTATAACTGCAATTCTAAAACTGATTTTAAATTCGAGAAATACCCTCAGACAATTAATAATGATCAACTACGAATTCATCTCACTCGAATTATATTAAGTTCTCATCCATCAGAAATTGAAACTAGTCGGAGAAATGGTATTGATAGAAATAATCGCCTTTGTAAATAATGTAATATGACAGTTATTGAGTCTGAATGCCATTTCATTTTATATTGCCCGAAATATTACAATCTACGCAAAAAATTAATTGGTATAATTGCATGGCCTTTGTTACAAAAATTTAATCAACTAATGTCACAAACTGATGATAGAAAATTGTACAAATTATCCAAATACCTTAAAGAAGCATTAACTTTTAGGAAAAAACTAGCTTGATAGTATTCTGACTTAGAGAACCCAATTAACAGATTTCGTCTGATATATTTTTGTCTAGAAACCCCCCCCCCCCGGCATTCTACAATGCTGTAACACTCATTGTAACGACTTAGTTATGGTCACACACACACACACACACACACACACACACATATTGATCCCAACTTCAACGACCTTCAAAAGACTAAGGAATGATTGACTCTGACTCGAAGGATGAATTAAGAGAATCATTTATCAACAATACCTACAACCATTTTTTTACATGAACTCTACATGAGATCGTCTGGGCTCACTGACACCCCTATCCAAATGAATGTTACAATATGAATTTCAGTTTGTTAACTTTCCCTATTTGATGCCAATGACGCATGATTTTACAACATGTTATTCAAGCTCTGACTTCTATTTAAAAAATAGTTTTTTTTTTTTGCTTGACAGAGACTAAAACCCACAAAGGTCGATATTTCTTTCGATAGTTATACCGTAATCTTCATATTTCAGATCCTTGCGAATCTGCACCATGCCGCAACGCAGCTCAATGCAGACGGAGAGTAAATGACACCGCAGACTATGAGTGTAAATGCATAAATGACCGTCAGTTCGAAGGGAAAAACTGTGACAAAAAAGGTATGCTTATATTCCACCACTTTCTTCGAAGATGGCTATAATAGCTAATTAAAGACAACTACTATGGTTTATGCATCATTATAATAGAAGCGAAGTGACTTTTTGTTACTTTCTGCGACTCACCTATAAATTTTTATTGTATATAACAGTACTTGTAGAGTATGCACTTAATGAACAACAGCATTTATAGAACGGCCCCATTCACCTGTTTATCTAATTAAAGGCATGTGATTTTTATTTGCATGCGTACTAAGTAAAAATGCCACGCCTGTGAAATTAGGGTATCTCGAAGTTTGAAAGCTCCATTCACCAAGTATTTTATTTTTATCTTCAGTAACGGTAAATGATATTAATTTATTCATATGCCAGAACCAAACAAAAGTTTTTAGGTTAAGCCATGTATATCTATTTCCTAAAATTTAGTTTAAATTGTGTATTAAAAATAAAAAAGATGTTGTATTGCGTTTATGTCTTTCCACTGTTTTCAAGAATTCCATGATTGTGATCCAGACCCATGTGGCCATGGAAGATGTATACAGAAAAGTTCTGGAGGTCATATTTGTTACTGTAGAGGATCAGGCTATACAGGAGATACCTGTTCCATAGGTAAATAGTCTCTGTTTACGTTGCTGTCAGCTTTATGCATGATATAACTGTAAATAGAATGTACTGGTAATACATTTTGAAACTTGAAGGTTAGAATGCAACATGTCAATGTACGTATAGACAAGAAATGATTGGTTGAATTGTCTGGAAAAATTATGCTGCTATTCAAATATGTGCTTAAAATTATTTCTGAGTTTGTTAAGCATATTTTCTTCTCGGAAAACTGTTCTCTGAAAGGTATCTAAACATATAGAAGTTATCTGTCATAAAAAAAAGAAATACTTTGAACGACTAAAGAATCTTCATTAATTTTAAAATGAATCCTTTTTACTATATTATCTAATGTTGTACTAAGTTTTAACAGAACTAAGTACGAAATAGTGCAAGCAGAGCGGCATTCTTCAAGGAGGAAAATATAGTCTTTGAGGTTGGCCTTTTGATGAGATTTTTTTCTTCTTTTATATCTAATGGACATTTCATAAAGACCCCAAACTGGTTCGTAAAAGATGTGTGTCTAACTGGCTTAGGGCCATCAGAATAAAGTTATATTGAATACATACAAAGAGGAATACTGTGACTGGAAAAGGGATATAAATCCGTTCACCAATTGGAATGCTAGGAGGGAAATTTACAACAAACATTTAGATGAGAGACTTCAAGTCGAATTCTGCTGTTTCAAGTCGGATTGCTTTTTTGCAGGTCTGTTTCTTCCAGCTTATCTCCAAAACATTGTACCGTGTTTGACTAAAATCAGACCCTTTACTCTGTGCCTTGGCCTTAATTGACAATGCTTGCTACAACTGAAATTGTCTTTGGAGACCTAGGGTGAAAACAATGCCCTTGAACCTAAAAGGTATATAAAATTTTCATAAACTAAATGGTCTCAATATCTATTCATATTTTTACGAACACTTTCATTTCAGATGAAAAAGATTGTAAACCTGACTCCTGTAATCATTCCGGAATATGCAGAGACGAGTTAAAAAAATTTACATGTTCATGTTATGACAGATACAACGGGACAAATTGTGAACAAGGTAATGTGAAACCAAGTTTGAAACAAAATCTATGTGCTGTGTTGAAGCATAAGCTATACCTTTCTGTGTCAGTTCTCAGAATGGCATTTATCTATAACTTACTTGCCAGAAAGGTAAGTGGTAGACTATTGTTTGTTGTATCTGTTACATTTGAGAAGAATACGGCCTCTTCTGTTTTTGTCACATTGCCTGACCTAATACTAAGTTCATTTCACTTCACAATCTTTAATTTGTTTATAAATGAACTGTTGTATAATAAATGATTCAATTTCTTTCATAGGGTAAAGCATGGGTAAAGGAGAAAAGCAGTGGCTGTTATATAATAGTATCATCAAAAATTTAATAATATGATAATTTGAAACATTGGTATGAACTTAACTGAGCCAACATTTTGAATCTAGCATTTTCCCATTATCATATATAGGATAATGACCATCTTATTCAATTTCATTGGAAGTTGGTAATTACATCACTTTGGAGATTAAAGTACGTTTTGACATTTGCTGCCTTGAGGATAAGCCAGTACAGCGCACAAGCTTCAAGTTTCTATCAGATGGAGCAATGAAGTCATTGAATGAATATGCCACCCAACACTTTTCGAAACATTTTTAAATAAACTCCCATTCTTTAACATACATGTAGCTATTTATCATGTGCTGGCCCATGTGGCTGTGCTAAGAAGCGTTTTGTATGATTATTGCCTGTATGGGTGCAAGTTACAAAAGTGGTAAAGTTTTTATTAAGCCTTAAGTATTCTTATGTCATTCTCTTTAAATAACGGTCGAGCTCATCAACGCAAATACTAGCATTAGGGCCAGCCACTCTTTTAGTTGATAAACGGTAAATTTTAGGCGTACAATAAATATCAGTTCATTTAGATATGGGCCATACTCTGTGAAAAGGTGTTTTGTTGTAAACATTATCGACACAGGGCAGCCTGCGCTGTCCGCGCAAGCAGACCTGTGTGGAAACTGTTTGTTTTTGGTAAATTTGTTGCATGTCAAATGACCATTCTTTCCTTTGTGATGACTTGCTAGGTATAATGCGTCTCACAGAAGCATTAAACTTCCCTTTGCCAGAGCATATGTATAAAAATATTATTTTTTTCTGTTTTAGATTTATGTCCTTGGAAACCGAGAGATCAGATTACTTGCAGCTCAGGTAAATATGACCTTTTATATATTTAAAAAAAAAAAAAAAAAAAAAAAAAAAGACGTTCGAAGACATAAAATTGCAATATCAAGTTAGAAAAAATGAGAGATGTTTCCTCAGAAATATTGTAATTGTACACTCATTTTCAGACCTTGTTTGTGTCTTTATAGTTTGGCAGTTAAAAGATTCCAAAAATAATTTCATACTTGATTTTGATACACACTCACAAAATATTGATTATCAGCAAAATCGGAGAATTGATAATATATTTTCAGCGTCTATTCCTGGTTGTAATCCAAACCCTTGTAACTTTGGAAAGTGTATTCCTGGTGGGATTTGTGTTTGTCCGCTGGCTTTTAAAAGCGATGCCATATGTTCTCAAGGTATTTTGTTTCTATTTTATTACATGTGTATGTTCCCTACACATGTCGATATAATTATGTTTATGTATCATAGTTACCTTTATAATATTTGGAAATATACATTTTTTTCTGATGAAATGCTTTTAATCTTCAGTCCATTTAAAATCGTGTTGTAACGAGTGAAATGAATTATCTAATGTTCGGTATCATACCTTTACAGTTGAGGTCGGGGCATGGATTATCATTAAAATCATGTAACTATTGATTACCTCCATTTGACGAAACATTCATATAAACACCTTATCGTACTCAAATATGAATGGAACAAATATTCATCGGATGGAAATAAGAGAAGATATTATTGTTCTTTCTATTCATCAATTCAATCAAACGTAAAATTAAATTCTTTTTTAAACCGTGCAAGAAGCAATATCGATACCTTACATTAAAGCTCCGTTTAAATAATGAAAGGAAAATACATGTATAAATGTAACAAGTCAATAAATGAAATGCTATACCTTTGTTTAGCAGGTATGGCCTACTCCAGCGGTGCATTAGTAAAATCCCTAATTAAATGACTTATTTTTAATAAAACACTTGTTAGTTATCGTTTTAAGGTCATGGTTCTGTTTTGTCGTTCTGGCGGAACAAGCCATAGCACGTAGCACATAGTTATCGTTTTAAGGTCATGGTTCTGGTTTATCGTTCTGGCGAAACAAGCCATAGCACGTGCCGAATTTTGTATTGCTTCGCTATTTCGCTGGAAATGCCTTTATTTTGCATATGCCATTTATGCCGTTTGTTAATCATTATTTTTTTTTCTTGGTGAAGTTGTTGTTTTGTTATTAACATCATTATTATTTAAGTAAAATAACGGTAAGGAATGCTGCGACATTTGTTTCAAGTCATTTACTCAACTGTTTCATTTGACGTCGGATGTAACTGTCACTGTATATATTTCAAACGAAATACATCTAGAAAATACGCCTCATACATGGTATATAGGGTAAGGGTGATGACGCAAGGGCTTTGTTTGTCTGTCATTCGTTTTATGCGACAAATAGAATCTCTTTTAGTACATATATTATCATTTTTATAAAACTCGCTGCCTTAAATATGAGCCATGCTCTATGAAAAGGGGATTTAATGCACTTACAAAAATTATCGACCAAGGTCAGCCTGTGCAGTCCGCGCAGATTTACCTTTGTGGAAACTTTTGCTATAGGTCAATTTTCTGCATGTCCGAGGAACAGTGCTCCTCATGATTCAGTCAGTTGTTAGACAAAATGGATTTTATGGATCCATGATTATGTGATGACTTGCGTGGGCATGGCTCATTAATAATAGTACTCAAATGCTCATGGCTCATATAAGATACTATGTATCTCTTTCTTTCAGCAATAGGTGACCTAGGTACCACCCGAGTAAGTATTAAACTTTTAATCTTTTCATTTTTTGCAGCAGGTGCTAAAGATATGAGTTATGCTCTGGTTTAACGTGGTTTAATATATATTCGCGATTTATCTTACACCAAGCAAGTCATTGCATAATTATGGATCCATTAAATACATTTGTGTAATAACCGACTAAATTATAGGGCACGTGGGTCCTTTGACATGCAGAAGATTGAGCAATAGTAAAAAGTGTCGACCAACGTCAGCCTGCAAGGACTGCCCAAGCTGATCTGGATCGATACATTTTGCAGATGCAATAAGTCTCCTTCTCACAGAGCATGGTTCATATAGTGGGAAAATAGGTAAAACCGCGTTTGGAGCTTAGAATAAATAGTTTTACTGAGGAAGATTTTTATGACTCAATACAGATATACCCCATTGCAAAGAGAGCAGCAGCAAATCTATTTCTTTGAATTAGCTATCGGAATGTCTGCCTTACCGTGTTCTGAAGATGTCTTTAGTTAACGAGTATGTTGAAGTTATCGTATCTATAAGAAATAAAGACTTTTTGTGTATACTTCGTTACAGGCACAGATTTCCATCGTTCCTCCTACGTTTGAAGACAAGA
The DNA here is from genome assembly GCA_945859785.2 of Tridacna gigas. Lineage (NCBI taxonomy): Eukaryota > Metazoa > Mollusca > Bivalvia > Cardiida > Cardiidae > Tridacna > Tridacna gigas. The sequence continues at coordinate 61,598,048 of OX244036.2, forward strand.
GTGACATAGTTTGTTACACAAACCACAACTGTGAAATTCCCGTCTACATCGCATCGCCAAACAGGTACGCTGTTTTTCTTTAATCACTTAAATTTCAAGATTGTGATTTATAATGTTTGCAAAGATCTCCTTAATTTGTATAGCGCTTGTTAAAAATATTTTCATTCTTTTGCCTTTGTCTTGACTGCCATTTCATAAAATTGTCTTTGAATTCTTTGCTGTGTCAGATTACCTTAAATTTGTATATAAGCCATGTTCGGTGAAAAGGGGTCTTAATGCATCTCAGTGATGCATTATACCATGTAAGTTATAACATAATAATGGATCCATAAAAATATGTTTCTGACTGAATCATGAGTTACACTGATCATTTGACATGCAGAAAATTGACATATAACAAAATGTTTCGACCCAGGTCAGCCTGCGATGGCCATATAGAGGCTGACATTAGTCGATACTTTTTGCAGATCCATTAAACCCCTATTTCAACGGAGCATAGCGTTTTTTTTTTTTTTTTTTTAAATTTATTAATTAAAATGAACTGATACTCTTTTTCACTCTCCGACAGCTCGACTCCCTCCTTGAGGATTGAAACAATTTCCCAAGATCTACAAAACAATGTTACAGTACAGCAGCCTACAATACAAATGATTTTAAGTGGCATTAAAAACCTTTACCAATCTGGAGTTGATATATATTTTGGACTGGAAGGCCATGAATTCATTTGCTTAGTTGCTTCGGACAAGTAAGCGGTTTACCAGTTATACAACTTCCCGCGATGCAAATTTACATAGTCTTTTTTTTTTTTTATTCACGAAGTGGTTTATTTTCCGTTCAATGTTTATCTATATATAGTCATAAAAAAAGTCATGTCGTGACTTGTAAACAACCATTTCTTTTATTGAGCTTTTTTGATAACGATTTGAGTGCAAAACATATAAGGCATAACAAAAATGGGATAGCAGAATTTAGGTACTTCCGCCATAAAGCTATATCCATCTAGCTAGTATTCCGAGGTAGATATAATTGTTGTTAATCAGGTGTAAATGCTCGTAAAGTGACTATCAGGAAAATTTTTCGGTACAGTTATATTAATATATTACATCTTAATCGAAACAGATTTGTAATTTTCCGTACAGGATACTCATTGGTTATCAATGGATGGAAGTATCTGGAAACTAAAAGATCATTGATATAAGTGGGCCAATGCAGACGACTTTTACAAATACCTGCAATAAAAATACTTGTTGAAATATCACAATCTAAAGAGTAAATTAAAAGTGAAGTGTTATTTAATGAACTCTGCTACTGAAATGTCTTGAAATGGTATTACAGATCTGATTAATAGCGTTTTAATTTTGAGCAAACAAAATTTCTTTAAACGAGCAAGTAGATACTCGTGTTTGTTTCATGCGTTTCGGTAGTTTATCGAGAAATAATGGTTGATTATGGTTTGATATTTCATGGTTACAACCAGTGAAAATATCAAATAACTCTTCAATTGAAGGGAGAAACAGTAGTTCCCGCGCAGTAGTTACCTAGGCAATCAGGGTGTGCCAGTCAAATGAAGGTAAAATGACGTAATTTACGCTATATTTCTAGCGGTGTACGTAATATTGTAATGCGTTGTCATGTGAGGGGGGTACGCCACGGGAAATTACCGAAAACAGTTGTACTGGATTTTGACGGAAGTTCCAACAAAATAGGAGTTAGAAGCATGAAATGAATAGAATATTTGGGGTTTTTTTTGGTGAAAGATCGCCACTTGTGAAATATTACCGATGCTGTTCACTCGATGAAATAAATTTCGATCTTTCACCGAAAACAACAAATATCCTCTTTATAGTTATTGTGTATAAATGAAAATGACAGCTTATTCTTTTTTTTAGAATCTCTGAGGAGAAGAGGTGTTTTACTTTGACCATAAAAAAGGATCGTAAGTATATTGATCTTCTTATTACAATGTACACTTACTTGTCTTGCGATGTTCCAGTCAAAATTATAACCATCCATCTATAAATACTATGCATCATTTCTTTGTTTTGCAGTTTTATTTGTTTAATAACTTAAATCAAAGCCATAATAGTCGGTGGTGGATATTGTGATATATTGCATAAACCAAAATATACCACATTTGTCCACAAAACAAATAAGTTATTTTGTCTTGTTGCTGCACTCATTGAACTAGATCCAGGGCTACGTATGTCTACCTATTATCACGATTATCCTTTCTAAACTGTGAAAAGAATACTTTGGGTTTGTTCTCATCAACACAAAAAATACTGCATCTTTTCAGCCGCAACCACAAGGAACACCTTAGAAGCGCTGCAGGCTAATGTATGTATCATAATTTTGCTGGCAATTTTTAATACGTTCGAATAATTATTTTGGAATTCAAATACCAACGACAAATTGTAATTTTAAGCCAAATTTGAAACCGTTAGGCTCATTTCAAATTATCTTCTTCAAGTTTAAGTGATACTTTTATCTGTAAGACAGTGAGAACATAGATCAAAATATCTTCACTTGCAGTGTCTGTGTTATTCAAGATTGTAAATAAAAAAAAAAAAAAAAAAAACTGCAAATTTACACATCCAACGCTGTAAAGCTTTAACGAAGATTACAAGTCACATAAAATTTAAGGTCCATACGAAAATAATGATGGAAAGTTTGGATATTGTAAACTGTCTGCCTATAGTTGAAAACCTTAAAAGAATTTAGGTATATTGTACATGTTTTTGACAAATAAGATTGTTTTGAGGGTTTTTCTTTCAATGTATTATCTTATCTTTCACATCAAATATACATTACAGAGGGAAATAAAATTTGTTGATCCTACTCCTAATGCAGAAACACAGTTTGTTTGTTTTAACGACACACAGTATCATTTATTATTGTATACCACTCTACCAGCAAGTGGAAAATGGTAAGATGTTTTTATTTACCGCCTGTTTAAAATATTTAATTATAAGGTGCAAACTAGACGGAAGTTTGTTAACCAGCAAAAACTTGAAATTTCATTCCATTCAGTCCAAAGTGTATGTCTAATTTAGGTATCTGGTTGTCAATATCTCGTTGCTCTTGTGTCAGAGATAATGGTTTGACAAGATATAACGTGTTTCTCTTTTCCACAATGTCAAACCAATGCAACGGTACATGTATCATTTTTTTTTTCTATTCAACTACAAAAACAAGAGCACGTGTGTGTTAAGCGGGGGCAGGGGGCGTTTGTGAGTGTATTTGTGCGTGTTATCCATGCTTTGAATTCAAAACTAACTTACTGTCCATTCTCCAAAGTCTTTTTAATATAAAATTACACGAGTTATGCATTTATTGTTTTTACAAAACGGCTTCATCTCAGAAATAATAATAATCCAGGTCGAACATAGCCAGCGTCTTGTTTACAAATATTCTTATAGAGATTCTTTGAGTTTCAGTTCGGAACTTTCATACCCTGAATGAGTTTTTCTTTAGCACAATGCTTTAAAAGCTCTTTCTATTGAGTCAGTTATACTTTGGACCGGGTCTATGACAAATCGAACTTGAAAATATCGAAGGTGTATAGATTTTTTTTGTTAACTCTTTTAGCGCCAAATATATAAAGTCGACCTCTTTCGACCCCTGAAACAACAATCCACTAAAAATTGAAGGCTTTTTTTTTTTTTAAATCTATTTGGCTAAATGAAACAAGCAGATCAGACTGCACGTTCTGTACTGTCTGAGCTTGGTCTCTGCAATCCACACATGCCTTTGTGTTCGCCTGTGGAAATGGAAATGTTAAATTTTGTATAATTCTTAATCAACAGGAGACACAATGTACTTACAAGAATTCGAACGACACTCACATCACTTCTCTTATGTTTTCAGTGAAACCATTATACCAACGGACAACAGAGCATTCGCATTTGACTCAAACATAACGAGTTCCGGGTACTGTCAAACAGAGATCACATATAAGTTTGAAAATCTTGGAGGTCAGCGTATATGTTTCCAGTCGGCGTAAGTTTTATTTTTGAAATCTGAAAGTCACATTCAGTGTATAATGAAACATTGTGAGGTTCGAGAAAGATACTTATTGCATACTTATTCTGTGTATCCGATAGATCTGTGTATGATTGTGTCGTAATTTTTTTCGAATTTCAGGGCAAAACTTACTCAGTCACAACTGCGCTGTTTCGACTTTGCTGTTTTTGCTTCAGGTAAAGTATATACTGTTTTATTTGCCTCTATAAATCACCGGTTTGTGGACATATCTTTTTATAGCTGCTTTACCTGTCGATCCATTTTCTTCAGTCGAAACGCTATGATATTTTTATGGCTTTCCTCATCCGATTACGATGTTGAAATTAACCAAGACTGTCTTATCCGCCCTCTCCACAAGGATTACAGATAACGTTATTTTGGTTTTATTTTTAGGGCCTTTGTCCTCGATATATTATAGGCCCCTTTTCCCAGCCTTGAATGGTACAGGATACACAGATGAGAGTTAGCAGATGAAAAAGAAACATTGCTTGAGTCTTATTGAAAACATTGCCTAAGGAGGAATTTGCTCATATTTAAAACGAGCAAAATCAATATCTACTTTTCCCTTCTTGTTTTCAACAGCTATCTACTGAAGCACTATTTAGGAACCATTTTTCATGGTAAAGGGATAAAACTTATGCAATTTTCGTTTTGTATTTCAGATCCATGTTCTAACAGTCCGTGTCAGAATAACGCAGAGTGTTTACGCACAAAACAAGGATCCTCAGTGTCTTGTGAATGTTTACCAGGTTATTCTGGAGACCTTTGTGAAAAAGGTATGATTTCTTATGACCCCGCGTAACACGCTTTGCTTTTAATGTCATCTTTTTGCGTTTAGCAAGAAAGAAACTTGTGGACTTTTCGTTTAGCAAGAAAGAAACTTGTGGACTTCTCTGTTTTGATATCTGAAACCAAATTAAATACTGTAGAGTGTTAAGCCATAGATAAAGGAAAAAAATGAAATTTTAAGGAAAAAAGATGGTTTTGAAATTAAAAGAAATAAAATCACAAACAACTTCTATGAATAATTGACAAATTTATTGACACATTTCAAGATCCATAGTTATCTCATATGGATCTAATTTACATGAACACATTCATTAATTGTTGCCAATTGATCAACTGTTTGTAGTAACCAGATATTATTCTTGCTAAGTCAGAAAAGTAGCCTTGAATATTTAATTTCTTTAAACGCACATTATTTTTAACTTCCAATACATTATTTTATTTAATATTCCAGGACCATGTCTCTCCTCTGATAACACCTGCTTGAATGGCTACTGCTATATAGACAATCACACAGTTACATGTATGTGTCCCATAGGTTTCAAAGGCCATATATGTGGAGAGAGTAAGTTACATTTTCTTTTCTAAAACTTTTAGCAAGAAAAAAGAGCATCGGTAAGGGTTACAACCTGAAATATTGTGTGACGTCATCAAACTAGGTGCATTACGAGATGTAAACAAAAATCACCGGTGCAAAGACACTCACGGAATAAAGACACTCGACAATATATTTTACCAACTTGGCGCATGAAAAAAATGGTCAAAAAGCTCTCACCTTTTGAAGTTTTTCTCCTTAAGGCAAGTATTTGTAATCTAATCACTCTGTATGTGGGAGGAGGTGGCTAGCTGAAGCCCAGATTGCCACTAACGGCCATTCACATATCAAAGGTTACTTCTGGAATATATTCACAGAAAGCTCATCGGTCTTCTTCAACTGATTCTGATACTGATGTACAAAGGAGCATGAAAAACATGGGTTATGCTTTGTCATAAAAAGGGTGAAATGCATCTGCTCAGTCGAACTTGAGTGGACACTTTTGGCTATCAGTCAATTTTATGGATGTTATAAGACTTGCGCACCACATGATTCAGTCGATTGGTAGACAAAATGATTTTATGGATCCATAATTATGTTATGACTTGCTGGGTATATCGTATAATGAAGATTATTAAACGCTATTCTCATGGACTATGGCCCATTGATATCAAACAATGTTTCATAATTACTAACTTTTTAAGAAGTGTATGAACATTTTCAAAGACACTATAGTGTACCAAGTACCAAGCGCCTGTAAACATTTAACTCGATTAGTTTTTTTTTCTTTATAAAATTGATGGTTGCAGCATGTAGGATTTGTTGGAAGATCGAGAATCATTTAATTTGGGATTATAAAAACTTGTAGTTTTCAAATCAGGAAAATGCCATCTTTGTGCTCATTTGATGTACAAATAACAAGGGATAACACCAAAACAAATTAACATCTATTATTTTCTTATCTTCTAGGCTTATCAAGTGCAATTCCAGATCCGTATGAAGCAGGGGTAATAAATTTTACATCAGTATGTCCCCAAAAATCTGTTACTATTTTATATTATTGAAATACGAAATTAGGATTCTTTTTCGAGCTAACATTTTAAAAGTGTTTGCCGAGGACACCATCTGACATCACTTGTGTGACAGTTAAGTTGTTGAATTATATCGTGCAGTATCATCAAGAGTTGCGGAAAATTTCAAAATGGCACCTTGAGCAAACCGCTATATAGAAAACCTTTCAAGAAACTGGCTATGCTGTGATTAACGACTTATTTTCAGCAAAAGGAGCGTCATGTATGGAACATCTACTGTATAAGACTTACTATGGTTGCAATATTGTCATAGAAATTATTTTTACGTACGGTACCTACTCCAAAATTATTAGCAGTAGCTTTTAAGCCTTTTAAAATTGTAACAGATAGTAATCTGACCTCTACCGTTAACGGTAAAAATTCGTCATGTGATATTTGGCCGTAGAATTTCTAACAACAGACCTAATAAAAGGATGAGGTTGAATAAGCAAACAATTTTGAGTTATTCTAGTTTAAATTATACAACACTTCAGGGTGCAACCCTTCAAAAAAAATTATTTGCTGAAGATTCATTCACATACTTTGAAAAATAACAGAAGCTTTGGACGACTGTCGAGGCTGAGTAATTCCAACGACATTCCTATACTATCAGAAATTTCAAGGGAAAAAGTTTGAATGCTTTTGTGGACGTTGTATCTTTAGAACTTTATATCTATGATGTCTGTTATTTCATGTGGTATTTGAAGGCATTTTATTTCTTGAAAATGTTATTTACGTTTACTTTGCTTTGTGTTAGTTGATAATGTACTCGTTTCTCATTTCAGGCAAGATTTACAGACGCTGCCAGAACACTTTCTGTCACATGTGTAAGAAACAGACCATGTCCCATGACTTTTGTATCATATGGGAATTTTTCTTACTCGGACAGGTAACAAATCTTGTGCTTCTGCAAAGATTATCGACCCAGTGCATCCAGCGCAGTCTGCGCAGGCTGATCGGGGTCGAAATGTTTTGCCATCAGTCAATTTTCTGCGTGTACATGTACCTCATGATTTAGTTTGTTGTCAGACAAAATGGATTATGTAGATACGTAAAAATATGATGATTTGCTTGGCGCAATGCATCACGGTGATGCATTGAAACCTCTTTTTGCCAGAGCGTGGCTCAATTCAAATGCTCATGCATGTGTTAACTCTGGACCATCAGACACTCATTTAGTAAAGCCCTGACAGGGCTTTATGTAAAATGAGTTTTAATGGCTTACACTGTATCATTATTAATATCAAAACTTCATCATTTTTCCAGACCAAATATAGTCCCAGGATATGTGAATCCAACAATTAGTATTCTAGACTTGCTCACAGACACAATACGGTCCGGAAGTTTTTTAACCAGTCTAGTGATCCAGGGAAGAAAGACTGGTATCAAAGATTTATGTGTACAAATTTTGAATAAACAAAGGTGAGTTTTGTGTGCCCAAAAGTTATTTGTGTAATCTATATACATATGTTTACGTGAATTAAAAGTTTTGTCAGAGGATACCTAAATGCCTTTCTTTTTTTAAAATCCTTATACAATACTTTCTCAGTTCTTGTATTCATACTTTAAGTTATCTGTCCATTTAATAAAAAAAGTCCATTTTCATGTGCACTGAACGATCCTCGCTGTCGATAGGCAATAAAGCATTATCTAATCAAGACATCGAATCAACTGTTTGAAATGCAATAATCTTTGTATTCTCTTTATGTCTTCAGTTCACATTACAGAGATAGCTTATTTTTTAAAGTTATTGTTGACTTGTACATAAACAGTGCACACAAAAACAGCTTAAGGAATGTGAAGCCTTTTGATTTTTTTCTGTTAATATAAATAACGGTACATAAAAAGTATCTGCTTCAACAAAGTGGTATCAGATACTGTTAACCAGTTTTATAGTTCTTTCACAGACCATAAGCGAGCGTAAACATAAGGAGACAGTAAAAGTACACCTTTGCAAAAATCTCTGTATTACCAACTTACTCTCATAAGTTCTTATTTCTGGACAGTGACTTGCGTTTTTTTTGTTTTTTTTTCCGAAAAAAAAAAAAAAAAAACGTATGACCGATCTAATGGTAGATTCGAAGAGGTTATAAGACTTCAAGGTATATTGATATAGACATAAATTGTACTAGTTGACATCTCATTCCAGTGTAAATCAAGATGAAATTTGTATCAAGATAACTGTGACTGAAGGCAAGTATTTTATTTCTGACATATCCATTTACCAGTACATCACTATAATTTTTCTCGGAAATCCTTTGCTGTTCCTTAACCATTGTCAATAGCAGTCTTGATTTGTTTGTGTTGAAGTTTAACACTGTTTTAACAGCTTAGGTCATATCACGGCGGTCAGTGCACCTTCCCATGTTTTTCCTGGCTTTCTCACACCTGGACTGACACAACTTTCTTTCCAAGCCACTGACTACTTTTCTCACATGGATCAGAGGTGAGAGGCGAAAAATCGCCGGAAAGAAAGTTTGCCTCAACTGGGTATCGAACCCATAACCACGAGGTCACGGGTCAAATACGCTTACCACTGAGCTACCCCGCCGGGCAGAAGTCTTGCATACTTAAAATATGTTTCGATGTTTCAAAGTATCATTTACATTTTTCTAAATTGTGATTAATTATTAGACATGTAGAAGGCAGAAGAGACAGTAAATTCTTATCTCAATGTTCACATTAACCACTTACCATACGAATTCGAGTCAGAACTTGCCGGCAAAATAAAGGTTTTCAAATATTTTTGGGAAATTTTGTATTGTGTTGTTCATATCAGTTGTTTAATGATATGTGCTTTTCCCTTTTGGAACGTTTGCTAGTTGTGACTGTGTTGAACTAATTCTGTAATGTAGTAATCATTTCGACAAAGAAAAAACCTACCTTAGAGAGAAATGGGGGTCTGTATTCCTTTGTTGAGGGATATGAATTTAGTAACCGCATGACAAAAACATACACGAATAATTATTCATTTGCTTGTTTCAGAGAAATCATTCGTATGGACAGATACGGTAAGATGTACTCAGTTGTTCTTATTTTTGCCTTGCTATGATCTTGTTAATTATGTTACCCTCTCTGATAAAAACACTCCCATTAAAACTTGTATTAAATGATTAGTTATATCTCTTCATATTTTAGTTTGTATTATTATTTTTGAAAATATCTTTTATCTACGTCTTTCGAATTAATTGTATACCTTAGAAACTAAGTATTACAGATGCAGTTAAATAAAACGGAGAAAATTATTTGAATGTATGTGTAATTTTTTGTAGGTCTATGCTTTTTTTTTTTTTTTTTTAACCATTAACCTGCTAAATAATGAAACGATCGTAAAAACGCGAATTTGCCTTTTTTTTTTTTTGGGGGGGGGGGGGTAAATCGGACAGTATAGATCAAAGATCAGACTGCACTGTCCGCAAAAGGCCATTGAGTCGCACTTACCAGCCTAAGGGTAAATTTGTTTGTTCAGATTAACTTTTGCTTCTATTACATTATTTCTTTAAAGTAGAAGAATCTTTTCTCCAATAACTAAAGTGGAATAAGCTTGCACTAAACTATCATGTGCATTAACAACACTTATGCAGAAGGATTTTGAAAGCATTTTAAGAAAAGAATAATGTGCTATTAAACGGCATTTCTCCTTTTCAAAATACGTTCCTAATCCTATAAAAGGAAAATCATATCATTTGAGTCACATTTTGGTTGTTGTCTGCTATTGCATCCGATATGAATTGGTCCAAATTCTTTTCGCGTTCCAAACTCTGATAAATAAATCAGATTTTTCCTTGTTTTAGCATAAACCACATTTCGTTAGTCCAAGCCTTCCACCCAACACAGATCTAACCTGTGTGAATACAGAACCGTGTCATATCATCTTGTATGCTGTTCCGGGTTCGGATGTTTCCAGTGCAAAATGGTAACTATTTGTTTTTTAAGTAACCTAAACACTTTAAGCACCAGGGGCAAAAACAGTGGCTTTTGCGGACGGCATAGATCAAGATCACACTGCACAGAACATGCAGTTTGATTTTGATATATACCGTCCGCTGGTTTAGTCAAGTCTATAAGACAAAAATATGTAGTAAAACAAGAACAAAACTTGGCATCTTTCATTCTAGTTTTACAATACAGTTTAATCCAGCGACTGGGACTTTGACTGATTGCACTGTAAAACATTATCAGGCTTATTAGAATATGCATACTTCTATATGGTATAAATTAGATTTATCCACAGTTTAATCCCCTATTGTTTACTCTTGACAGCTAGTAGACCTTTAAGGCGTCGAAAGGAATCGATTTATAAATATTTGGTGCTAAAGAAATTAATCGTTGGTTTATTTTAGACGAAAAATCCATCATTTGGAATATGGATAATCAATCTGAGTTGAGTTTTGGTACATGAATACATGTGAAAACATTGTGGCAAACAGGCACAATTATATAGGCTCTAAAACACAAACTCACGCTCTTTAGATTATTGGTAGGTTTATTACTTAAAAGAGCAACTGTACTTGGTTTTTGTAACTTCTTTAATGCTGTTGGCTATCCTGTGAGGAAAAGGGGTAAGGTATTACGCAGAAACGGGACAACAAGCTTGTCTCTGAGGGTTTTAAAGCCTGCAGAGGTGAGATCTTGTTACGGTTAGCTTTAATTCCTTATTGCATGTTATAAAATATGAAAGAATCGAACAATTTGAATTTCAAACCGATACTACCGATTAGACTAAGTGCTGAGCTAGAAATATCATTCAATCTCCCTTTCCAGTGTCGAACTACAACTTACCAGTGACCAAAACCTCCTATCACACATTTGGTCTCCATGTGACAACTGTAGTGCTGTACAGACATCCAGAAACTGCTCCTTTGATCTTGTAATGTTTCCAAAGTTAAAGACGGAAGTATGCGTCACTGCCATTACATCTGGGTGAAGTATTAACATTTTCACACACTTTTCTACTATTTCTCTCTTATCGTACAAAATACTTACACACGACTGAGGACCGTAAAAGAGACAATATATCAAATTGATGACCAGCTTCTTTATTTTCTTCTATTCATTTCTCGTAGGGAAAGAATCGTAAATATATGATCTGACATGAGTTTGCATTTGAGATGAAATGGTATTAAATTAGTATAGAAAAAAAAATGTTATCAAACAAGCCATTGGCTTACCCTCGCCTTAACCCTATAACCTAAATTCAAACCCTAGCCTAAAGGGCTTTTATATCCAAGTGTATATTTTGTAGATCGCAGAAAAGCGGAGAGAAGAGATGTTACAATGTGTCAGTAGTCCCATCTCTTCCTGTCACGGGTAAGGTGTTTGCTTGTTATGTTATTTCTGTGTGCACACCAAAGCCTTCTTTAATTACGAAAGGGGCAGGCATTTGAAAGTTCAGGAAAAGAAAAGAATTTTGTTGCATTTAAAACGTTGTGGTAAAAACGAGAAAGGTTGTTTAATACTTCATTAGCTTAGATCTAAGTTTAGACTCCAATGTGAATGTAGATGCTATCAGATCCTATTCAAATGTTTGCAGAAAACTCTATTCGTCAACCTCATTAAACAGATTATAAGAAGAATACATGTAATTCACTTATGATTTATCTTCTGCTTTTGGTTCGTTGATCGTATAAAGTCTGTAGAAATTACGACAGAATATGACTTAAAATCCATGCTTACACGCCATATGTACGAGGGGTGTTCGAAAAGTTTCGGGACAAGAGGCGTCATTCTTATATTTATTGATATTTTATTGATTTATTTGTAAAATGATTGCTAAAACCATATTCTATAGGTTATTTGAAACAAATATACAAAGATACACGCAACATGTGATGTATTGTCACCATAGCAACGTCAAGTCGACGTGAGTTGGGTACCTTTACGTCGAAAATCTATTTTTTTTTTGCAAGTATCAATCACACTAAGAACTCCAATATGTTTTAGACGTTTATATATTTTATGGCGCCAATCTGCACAAATCTGCACCACGCCGACATCATTTCCGATTGTTACGGTAAAAACAAGTCAAGTGTTTCAATAAATAGGTGTGAAATAAATCTGAAACTACGGTTTTCGGTAAAATTTTGTGTTTTGATGGGAAAAAGAAGATCCGAGCCATTGTCAGTGATAAAATCTACATATTGAACTAGTCAATGGAAAGAACACTATCAAGCGTGACTTATGTGGCCACAGTTTTGACGACTTCGATGACCTTCCCGTCGTCTTCAGAGGTTGAATTAGAAAATTTCCTTTATCAAACTTCAAAAGCTATTTTAATTCGTGGCATCAGAAGTATTTGAGGGGAGTATTTCGAAAAACAATGACTTTTTCAAAATTTTGTAAAGACAAACGTTTATTCAGTGTGTCAGGGTGCCCCGCTCACGTCTACTTGACGTTGCTAAGGTGACAGTACATCACGTGTTGCGTGTATCTCCGTTTATTTGTTTCAATTAAGCTAAAGAATTTGGTTGTAGCTATCAATTTAAAAAAATAAAATTATCAAATAAAAGAATGGCTGAACTTGTCCAGAAACTTTCGAACACCCGCTTATGTACAAACGAATAGAATTTAAGCTATGCCCTTGCAAAAGTGGGTTTAATGCATCCCCGTGACGCCTTGTATGGAGCAAGTCATCATATGAGTATGTGTCCACATGGTCATTTGTCAAGCAGAAAAATGACCAATAGTAAAAGGTTTCGATTCAGATCAGCCTGCGCGGACTGTCCAGGGTAATGTGGGTCGATGCTTTTTGCAGATGCATCAGATTACCTTTTCACAGAGCATGGCTCATTTACTTTGTTTGTGTTTTAGTATGTAAACTGAATTTCATCTAATTAGTTTTTGTTATCGCTAAAATGCAGCAGAGAGAGTGCAGTTGTACACAAACGAAAGGGGCAATAAAAATGCACAAGTGATTTTACCTCAGACAACAGACAGTAGAAAATTACATTTTTATACTTTTCCGTATAATATTACAGGATGTCAAAAATTACATTGTGTAAATGGAGGTTTCTGTGATGGGCACGGAGATACACCAATATGTCACTGTCCTCTACCATACGCCGGAACTAATTGTTCTACAGGTAAGGATTGATTATTTGTTTGAATGTGGTTAAATGCGGTGGTTTTATTTCAATCATGTCGTGGCGTCCGCTTACAAACTGAAAATGTCTTAGTCTTTCAATTGCCAATCATATTAAATCGAAAGGATGCGGGTGAAATTTTCCTAACAAAACTGACACTTGATATAAAACTTTTCGATAAGAAAAATTTAATACTAGGTCAAAATAAAACAAACCCATGATAGAGTTTGCAACTTTTCCCCTAGTCTTAAAGTTTTCCGGATCGACTGTGTAAAATAACTGATTCACAGCTTCATAATAATTTCCATACTTTTAAAATGGTGTGAGTTAGACTTTAACACTGATTTTTTGACTTTTTTGGCCACTGGACCTTTAAGGAATGGAAAATTCCTAAACACTGATTCGTCAAAAATTGTTTTATCCTTCACGTGATTATTATTTTCAGATTTATCTCTATCTAGTTCCAATGGCGCAGAGGTAAGTACTATTTGTCTTTTACAGCCTCATTATGTGTCATGTACGCTAAATGATCTAGCTGTCGATTCACCGTAAAACGACATTTATTCATTCATTCATTCATTATCTTAGTATTTTTATTGTTATTGAAATACCTTAAAAATGACACTAGTGAAGTTCTTTTGACAGTTAAACTGTGTATAATTTGCTAAACCATGAATCAAAGCGTGAGTTATGCGCATATCATTATATATTTTCACTCTCTCTCTCTCTCTGTATATATATAATGAGACTAGTAAAGTTCTTTTGAAAGTTAAACTGTGTATAATTTGCTAAACCATGAATCAAAGCTTTAGTTATGCGTATATCATTATATATTTTCTCTCTCTCTCTCTCTCTTTTTATATATATATATATGTATGTATGTATGTATGTATGTATGTATGTATATATATATATATATATATATAATCGCTGGTCAATGATTCGGATAGACAAAACGTGTCATCAAACCAAATAGACAGCCTTAATTTACATTCTGACAAAAATGTCTTCCTGTCAGTGCCTGACTAAATCGCCAACCATTGGAGGCCAGTTTCTGTCTAATCTAATCATAAGTTCAGAAAAAAGACGCACACACAATTTCTGATTGACAAACACAAAATGGTTTAGCACAACAGAAATTGGGTTCGTTTGGAATTTTAGATTTTTTGACGAATTTGGCTTAATTCAAATGGAATGACTGGTGAATACGGAAACTTGTTTGTAAGTCTTTATGTTTCTGTGACTGTCAAAGACTTACGTAAGTTCTAATGGATCACTGCATACTCGCTGTTGGATGAAGATACTCGTATGTATTTCAGACATTCATCGCAGGGATGGGAATACCTCAGATTGTGAAATGTTATCTGAACACTCCCTGTGAAATCCCCTTTGGTGCAGTTGGACTAGCGTAAGTACTCAAGAACAAGGCATTCATAAACACTTTAAGATAACGGCAACTGAAGACAAAAGAGATTCACATTGCAATGCATCCATGCTTTAAGTAAGCCACGGTTATGATTTATAAAATGGGATATTGTTCAGAAAACGTTCCGTGATACTAGTGGTCGACTGTCTAGAATGTAATCCACATGCACATTAATGTACCAGAAATGTTAATATATGCTTTTATCTTTTCATCGTCAGACCAAATGCCAGCTTGGGTTATGTGTCACCAGGACTAGCTGTGACGTCACCAAATATAACAGTTGACCCGTCGACAAAACTACAGACTGGTTCTGTGACCGTGACCCCATTGTTACTAGGAAAACAGCGATACTGTATTCAAATGGTATCAGTCAAGTAAGTTGTTTATTTTCTTTATCTTCATAACTGTAGGGAGAAATGGTTTATTAAAACCTGCAATAACTAAACCTCGTCAATTTGAACCGCTCTCGGCAAAAAAAAAAGTTGTCTTGAAAATAAAGTGTAGTTAAGCAGTTTTAAATGCTCATCGGAACAACCAGAATTACTAGTTTTTTTCACTATTAAACTTCATTGTATACTTTGATATTGTTGCTATTACTTTACATAGAACGAAAGTATGTAATATTTTTTCATATTGCGTACTTTC
Organism: Tridacna gigas; assembly: GCA_945859785.2. Taxonomy (NCBI): domain Eukaryota; kingdom Metazoa; phylum Mollusca; class Bivalvia; order Cardiida; family Cardiidae; genus Tridacna; species Tridacna gigas. The sequence continues at coordinate 61,613,615 of OX244036.2, forward strand.
ATATCACATACTTCAGAGCTTTTTCACGTGACGCTAGATACGGAACTACTTTCGCTTTTTTACCTTCCCTTTGCTCTTTTTTGTATAATCCACTTTCGACATACCTGCAGCCTAGCACATCGACCATAAGCATTTTATCCTTTTTCCACAATGATTTCGTCACTATTTCTCAAATGATATATTTCCAATTTAGCAAAATCTAAATTTTCATCCCCAGAAGTTCCCAAATAAAAAGAGTCTAATCATGCCATATGTCGTGGAAAGGGTTAGCATGTTTAGTCAGAAACGCACGTTTTATGAATATTTCGTCAAGTGGGAAAAATAAATTATATTTTTGAAAGATTGTTGAGTTCTGTGTAAAACATCTTCTTCGCCATTGCCACTGAAACTGAGATATTTTGTCGCTCGCCCTTTACCTATGGCTCCTTTCACTCGCTCTCTCGGTTTCTCTCTCTTTCTTCTCTCTTTCCGATGTAACTATATGAATTATAAAAGGCGTGATGACGTATCCCATCCGTTTCAGCAAATTTAAAGCCTCTTGCAGTCTTTAATCTTTTAACTCTTTCAGCGCCATAGGCGAAAACAGGGAATTTCGCGGACGGCATAGATCAAGATCAGACTGCACAGAACGTGATCTTTGATCTATGCCCTCCGCTTGTTTGGTCATGCCTATATGATAAAAATCTTCCGAAGACTCATTGGATTGTATTTACAGCCATCAAAAGAAGCAAAGTTTGTTTATTCGGCGCCGAAAGAGTTAATAACTTTACCTAAAAAGTTTGTTTATACCCCTCTTTGATTCGAAATATCAGGGCGTTATGCGTGTTATCGTCAATGAGCCGTGCTCTGCTACAGGAGGGTTTAAAATGAATCAGTGAAGCGTCGTACTGAGCAAGAATTCAGATAATTATTGATCCATAAAATCCACTTTGTCTAACAATCAACTGAATCTTGAGATACACTGATCCTGTGCCAAGGAGAAAATTGACCATTAGCAAAAGGATTAGACCCAGGTCAGCCTGCGCGGATTGCGATACTTTTTGCAGATGCTTTAAACCTCCTTTTCACAGAGCATGAGACTTGTATTTGTAGAGCCTTGTAATAAACCGAGTCGATACTTTCTGCTTATGTTTTAAACTCCCTTTTCATAGAGTTTGACTCATTTTGTTTCATTTATGTGATTCTTTTGTCAGTTCTGCACAGTTTTGTAACCTTGCTCTGAGGTTGACCTCTATAACAATTGTGGACTAGGAAGCCTTGCTAACACTGGATGATCGCACTAGAACTCAAACGTTAGAAGCCTGTTAACCCTTAGGCTGCTTATCGCGACCCACCGACCTTTTGCGGACAGCGTAGATTAAGATCAGACTGCACAGAACGTGCAGTCTGATCTTTGATCTACACTATCCGATAAAGAGATATCTTTCCTCCAAAAATACCTTTGAAAGAAGAAAGTTTTCGGCTTCTACTATCTACTATAAAGTTTCATTTCATTTATTCAGCAGGACAAGGATTAAAACCTTAAAGAAACTGATCAAGTGCGGATAGTTTAGTTCGATATAGATGAAGAACATACTGCACGTGGATTTAAGCCTGATCTACGATTTACCATGTCCCCTCAATGAGTCAATTTGGCCGAACCAAGATACTTTTTTTTTTATAAATAACTGTCGTTTATATACTGATATAAGATATGTGACTCATTCTTGTAACAATTTTATAGTCACTGATCAAGCAAACTTACACTTTTAGTGTCTTTTTTCTCTCCAGCACTGTAGACGATGAGCTGTGTATAGCAGTTGTTGTTGAAGGTAAAGAATGTTTTGGCACATTTGTTGGAATCGAAACAGGGAAAATTTTACAGTTTGGGAATATTTTTACATTTTGGTGCATGAGTTAATCTTTCTATTTGTGGATCATATAAACTTGAATAATACCATGCACTTGTAGAAAAGGAATATCTGTAGTACGAAATATTGGATATTTGTTTACTTCAAAATAAGCAATTAATGCAAACAAAGGGTGTTTGAAGAGTTTGATGCAATATGTTTGCCTTAGACAACTTTCAAAAAAGCCTTCTTCTCGTATATTTTGACTACAAGTAATTTGGTATTGGCCTAATCAAAGGAGACAGTATCTTAACCTCTTTCTTTGTTTGTTAGAGTTCAACCATTTAAAAAAAATGTCTGCTTCGTGCTCAAGCGCGTTTACATGCTCTGTCAAATTTGATACAACAGTACTGACACTCGCATTGCTACATAAAAGAAACATCTATAAACCCTAACCCCGACCGACTCCCCGTTTGAGAAGAAAGGCATGTGTTAATACTATTTTTGCGGTCAAAGCTTTTTAGAAGATAGTAATAACAAAAATTGTTTGACGATGCTTCCACAGCTAGGTGTCGTTTGCGGTATTCTTGTTTGCTTACTGTCATAAGATAAATTACGTGCGAGCACTTCAGATAAAGAGTGTGGCTTTATATGTATTGCCATTTAAGGTAACTTTTAAAAACTTTACATGTATCAATCCATGTACTTGACATAATTTTTATTTTTTGTAAATAATATTCTCCTCTAGATGATAAGAGTAGAGACAATCATTTCAATATATGCTTGTTTAGTATCTTTGACCATTGCATGCGCATATTCATAAGGCCGATCTGCTATTCATCCTTTGCAATTTAAATGCTATATTCTGCTATGTCAACTTTAATATATGCCTGAAAGTCTTGCAGAATTTCGTTTACACTTTACATGTAAGTCATCTTTTGAGAGCAGGTGAGCTACGAGGAACAGCTTAGTTATTTGATTAATAATATTATTAGTAAAATTTGTCATAAAGTTATAATTCTTTTCAGCTGGATATGTAGAGACACCCGATAAGGTATGTTAGTGAATTTGCCGCATAAATGACGTGTTGAACTCCTAAGCTGCTAAATGAATGCAATACACTAAATCAAACCATAACATTGCAGTTTCAAGGACTTTCTTGCTAGAGCATTTCATAAACAGAGCGGGCAGTGTATATCAAAGATCAGACTGCACAGACCATAATTGTTTAATCTTCAGCCGTCTGATCTTGATCTACATTGTCTACAGAGACAATATAAATTTCACTCAGAACTTTCATGGTCGATCGGCCTTTGTAAATCATCGTCACCTGTAGGTAGTCTTTTCAATGAAATACGCTATTCTGAACAACTGTTAGATCGTTCTTGTATTTTTTTAAGTCAAAGGAACCTCATTCCAGTATATGTAAAAACACCAAGAATTAATTAGTTGCTTCTTTTTTTTCACAATTCTTTTATTGATGTGTATCACAGAAAAGTATATTATGTAGGTTTCATTGGCTCATTAACTTCACAAGCAAAGTTTGGAGAAGACGACTCTGTAAACATAATATTCAATGCCATTAATAATTGAGTTCATGTATACATCTGGGCCCGTATTCACCAACCATTCTTAAGTTTCATTTTTAGTTTCATTCTTAGTCTTACTCGAGATTAAGAAATAATTAACACAACACAGGCTGACCTGGGGGTCCAAACGTTTTGCTACCGGTCAATTTTCTGCATGTCAAAGGACCATTCTGTGCAGGCTGACCAGGGGGTCGAAACCTTTTGCTACCGGTCTATTTTCTGCATGTCAAAGAACCAGTCTGTGCAGGCTGACCAGGGGGTCGAAACCTTTTGCTACCGGTCTATTTTCTGCATGTCAAAGAACCAGTCTACCTCATGATTCACTCGTTTGTAAGACAAAATGGATTTTATGGATCCATAGATGTGATGACTTGCTTGGTACGATGCACCACAGAGATGCATGAAATATCTTTCTGCCAGAGCATGGCCCAAATGGTTCAGCCAATTAGAAGTTACTTTCAAATTTACAAAATCCTTGAGAATGACACGTAAAATGTTTTTAAAATGGTTGGTGAATACGGACCCTGATGGCACGAAAAGGAAAACCAAACTACACAAGCAGAAAACCTAGAAGATGCCTGTGTAACGATAACTACATAGAAAAAAATCTTGCCACAATATACCTGTCGTCCAGTCTTAAGGAAACAACGCGTAGAAAGTTCACAAAATTATTTACTGTGCTTGTTTCTGAAGATCTGTGATGTTGAAAATACGTCATGGAACTCTGCTTTTTATGATGATCTGCCTGATTTAATGCATAGCAGTACAACATTTGCAAGACCTAATATCATTTCGGCGTAATATATGCTTTCTTTTTGCAGACCAGACCGTATTTTGTACAACCTACGTTGCCAAAAGACACATCTATTTTATGTGAGGCCGAAAAACCTTGTCATTTGGATTTACATTTTACACCAGGAAGTTTATTCAGTTCTTCCAAACTTTGGTAAGACTTCTTCACGCTTTCAGCGTCATAGGCAAAATCAGGGGCTGTTGCGGACGGAAGAGATCAAGATCAGACTGCACAAAACGTGCAGTCTGATCTTGGATCTATACCGTCCGACTAAATAGTAAAACTATTTCTGAGTAACAATGGATTGTTCTGTCAACCTTCGAAAGATGTCGGATTTATATATTTTGCGCTAAAAGAGTTACTTTTGTTAACGATATAGCTTTGATTTTACAAGAAATGACGCTGATTGAAAACGCCAGGTCGCCTCAGTAACCTAACGTGCATGCTAGATTTTTCATAGAATTTGAAATATCATTTTATGCCGTATGATATTGTTTATAACTATTTTTCCGTCATTTCCTACTTGATGTTTGCCGCTTGGAAACCAAACCATGTATCTGGGGAAATTCGGTCAAGAAATTTGGTAAGAGATGCTTAATGCATCTGCATATAGTATCGACCCAAGTCAGACTGCGCAGGCTGACATGGGTCGAAACCTTTTGTTATTTGTAAATTTTCTGCATCTCCAAGGACCATTCTAGTTCATGGTGCAGTCCGTGGTTAGACAGAATGGATTTCATGGATCTATGATTAGGCGAGGAGTTGCTTGGTACCATGCATTTAGGAGTTGCATGAAACCTCGTCTTCACAGGGCATGGCCAATGACATTTAATTTGTGGGTACTTTAGGGATGAAATAATTCGTTTGGCGTGCAAATTGTCTTTCCATGTTCCATCATACATTTACTGGTATTCTTCTTGCAGTCCAACAATCTCGGATGTTAGCTCAGACGCTGGGCTGCCATTACACATATATCCTAGTGTGAAACATTCCATCGACTGCACCAGTGACGTGTCATACATTCCTTCAACATCTTCAATTGATGACAATCAACTTGTCTGTTTCGAAGTAACTCTACCCCAGTAAGTCAAGAACAGGATGAATTTCGCAGTCACTGTCATTTGTGAGCCCTCTGGCAGGAACAATAACTGCTACTCTTCTTTGTGTCATGACAGCCATTCTATCGGCCATCTCACTGACATTTTTATTGTAGAAATTGTTTGATTTACCATCGTGGTATACAGATTACAAGTTTATAGTATATCACTTATATAGCTTTCAACGTTATGTGAAGAATATGCCCATAAAACGTTGCCTTTCGGAATAAGTAATCACGAGCAGATTGTGTGAGATCACCATAGTGCACTCACTCCAAAATTGCTGTCTGTCGCCGCTAAGGTTATGGTATTGGCAACAAAGCAAAATATGTAAATTTGGGCATATTTGTTTATAGGAATCCTGCAGCGATGCTAAAAAAAAACCAAAACATTCAGGTATTACAACTACTCACTTATCAATGCATTCTGTCATCATATTGACTTGAAAATAAATTTTTAATGCGAAATTCTCTTACAATAATCCGAAATTAGAAATGATTAAAGTTTATTTCTCACATCTACATGTAAGTGATTTATGAAACATTTTCTGTCTATCATTATCCACACCAAATTATAATTCTATATTTCTCTTCAGGACAGGTGGTGAAAAACGTTGTTTCAACATTTACGTTGTTGCAAATATGAAAAATGAAGGTGAGTATTCAAAAAACATAACGCTGTTCACATTTTATTTCATAGCTGAGTCATCACAAAAGAAGTTGGGGCTGTTAGTAATAACTGAAAGGTATCTTGCACTTCCATTTAGTAATTCTAGCACCTTTGTTTAACTTAAACTTCAAGCTGTAGAAGCTAAGTTGAAAATCTGAAAAAAAAAAGAAAGAAAAATGCTAATGTAATGTACCTTAAAAGAACGTAACCGGCAAAATTTGGTGTTTTGGAGTCAGTTTGGAACTGTACCGCATTGCAGTTTGTAGATTCCATTGTTATTAACAAACCTTAGTGGTAATATTTGGTGTTTTGCAGTCAGTTTAATTTTAAGCTGTAGACAGGGGGTAAGTTGATAATCTTAAAATGAACCTTATAACATTGTAAGAGGCAAGATTTGGTTTTTTGAAGTCAGTTTAACTTTAAGCTGTAGATAGAAGGTAAGTTGTTAATCTGAAAAAAGTTGTAAATGTAATAAACCTTAATAACATTGTAAAACAGGCATGATTTGGTTTTGTGCAGACTGCTAAACAAAACAAAACATTGCTATAAACCAAACCTTATAACATTGTAAGGAGCAATATTTGGTATTTTGTAGTCAGTTTAACTTTATGCCGTAGATAAAAGGTAAGTTATTCATCTGAAAAAGGTCGTTCATGTAATGAACCTTATGACATTGTATGAAGCAAGGTTTGGTGTTCTGCAGTCGATTGGGGCTGCTTACCATACAGTTCGTAGATACCATTTTTCTTAACAAACCTTATAACACTGTCTAGGGTCATATTTGGTGTGTGGGAGTCGTTTGAGACTGCAAAGCATATAGTTGTAGATCGCATTGATATTAACCAATGCACAACAGCTCCGTTGTAAATATTAACAATCATATTTCCCGAATACTTATTAGGTATTAGGTTCTAGTTATTTCTATCACGTGCAGCAGAATTACGGATAAGGACGTTTTATCTATACAGTTTCAGGTCCATGTGTATCAAAGACATGTGTAAACGGGGCAAAATGTATTGCCGAGTTTCCTTCAAACGATGCAGATCCGCCAATCTCAAATTGTATCTGTACGAGCGTTTACACAGGGAGCGATTGTTCACAAGGTAAAGTGTATGTCTCTTGTTACCTAAAGATACTTATAGCATTGTCGGAATTGATATCACCGACATTTTGTGTAAGTATGCAGCATTCTTTTTTCACCGAGAGTTCAGTCTTCTCTTTTTTTTTTGTCGGTAGAGAGTTAGTTGGTACAACACTGAAAAAAGAACTTGAACCGACCGTAAATGCATTCTTTTTAAAAATGTTAAGGATCTTTCATTAACCTCAAATATATCAATGTTTAGAAAGACAGAAGGTTGTATTACAAGTTCAAGCACAATGGATGGATTCGACCTTTTTGAAGTTTTCTGTTGAGATAGATACTCGCGTTTGAACAGTACAAAAAAATTATATTTCCGTAAACTTGACCGAGCTTATTGTCATTTCACCTGTATGCTTTGCAAAGTTTGGTGTTAATTTGGGCGGTTTTGTCAATACAAGGACCACTCAAAATGTGTCTTAAGGATAGATACTTAATGTGATAACTTGCTTGGTATAATGGATTACGGAGTTGCTTTATACCCCCTTTTACCAGGGCATGGCTCATATAAAACACAAATCATTTCATGAGAAGAACATTTTCCAGTTCTCTTCTCCTTTTTCATTCTTGGCAGCTTTTAACTCTTTACCACACGAGCAAAATACAGACTTGACCAAATTGAGAGCATTTGCAGACGACAATTTAAATGTAGCTCAATAGATGGAATTTGTCTTTGATAAGGTAGTAAACATTGTGGGAAAAGGAGAAAATGCTGGTTACCAGCATTTTCTCCTTTTCCCACAATGTTTTCAAAAGGTCTCTTTCTCGGGGTCGTTAAAACTAGGGTTTGTGTGGTAAAGGATTAAGTATTAATCAAATCATGACCTGAATATTTCACGTTTACAACTTTCGTAACCGTCTGGTTTTGTATCCGTTCTAAATTTATAGTGTATTTGGCGGTTTTTTGCAGATGAAGCAAGATAATTCATATCATTCGCTGGATCACGACCCGCTGAAATACCTTATTTCGATCGATAAAACCATATTTCAATATATATTAATATGACAAGTTGTTACTAGTTATTGTGAGTCTCATCTTTTTACGCATATGAACAGACGTTGACAATTTTCCCCGGAAGAAGTAAAAAATCAAACTAAGCCTTGAAAATTGGATTTGAAAAACAGGTTCATTGTTTTCAGTACAAAATACCTGCCGTGTGCCGTTCTTTCCTGATACAGGTGGTTTCATCTGGCAATTTTCATTTTTTGTGTGTGAGAAGGAAGGTGGTTCCAAATGCAACGGTACTTTGTAACGGTCTTATTCTGTTCGATGAAAAGTACGAAGAGTAACACTAAGTAAGCAAAATAGCCATATGCAGTAAATATACCACGCCAAGACTGTATCTGGTAGGCTAGTGCCACCGCCAGTTTCAGTTTTATTTTAAATCAATGAGGGAATACTGTCTTAGGTGTCCCTATTGAATATGGATCGTCGAATTTCAAGGTACCTCATAATTAGTTGCATAAATTATCCGTTTGGCAAAAATGGAAATACGTTTGCGTTATGTTTTTTCATCAGGTAGTCGGTTTATCACTTTCATTTCACAGCGATTCAGCCATGTAAATCATCTCCATGTAAAAATGGCGGAAGTTGTGAGACACTCCCGACCACATTTCACTGCTACTGCGCACCCGGATATGAAGGTAGATATTGTGAAAACGACTATGATGAATGCCGCTATAGTCCTTGTCAAAACGGAGGTACATGTCTCAACACGAACAACGGTTTTCGATGTTTTTGCACTGATGGGTTTACTGGAAAGAAGTGTGAGACACATGAAGGTAGCCTGTTGATAGTTATTGTTATGTTTTATTTGTAGCTCACGATAACAATAAACCGCTGAAAAAAAAAAAAACATGATGTGTTCAATAACAATGGTGCCCGGTATATCCCTGAAGTTATTTCAACAGAAAACATAAAAGTTTTTTAATACGTGGTCACGCACGCACGGGCTTCTTGTTGCAACACAGTGCTAAAGTTTGTTTCAAAAGATGAAAATTTTCCTTTCGTCAGAACGGCTTTTACAGTGTTATCTATGTACTTAGCCTAAATTTGTATTGTTTTCCTTAGGTACATGTATGTCTCTTCCAAATAAGGCAATAAATGAATAGAAAAGAAATATCTCGCTCCACAAACATAAAACTACTTTGAAATAATAGTTACCAAATGAAACGCATCTTTCCCTACATAATTTTTAGAACAATGTATCATAATATATACAATTTATATTGAACATTTTCACGGTCAACAACATAAATATTTTTTTTTGCAGCCGCCACAGATTCAGATCAGTCTGTAAAGAACATGCATTTTTATCGGAATCCTCATTGTTTGCTATTTCATTGAAAACTATTGTCCAAGTATGTTTTCGTTTGCTGCGGAATTGTATAACTAGTCCATGACAAAAATAAGATTACTTTCGGACGGCCTGAGAGTTACTCCCGGCTTCATTATATAACTAAAAACAAACATACAAAAACATATTTAACAAATAGACGACAGTTGCTCTTTTTATATTCAGAGAAAATGAGGAAAGCAAAACGTGTCTGTTGGACAAGGATGTCTCCGCTGATTGCCTTGAGTAGGATGGCTCCCTCTTGACAATACTTTAGGGTATCTAGGTTCAAAGACTTATATAATATCAAAGGGACGCTTAAAGACCAAATAGCTGCCAAAAGTAAATAAAACAGGTTTTAAAATGTATTTAGATTTAAACCATTCCGTTTAAATGTATGGAAGTTATTGTGGGCATGACAATCTGCTATTGTGCGGTCGGTCCAAAGATTAGTCGCTATCAAAAATTGAATTTTAAAAGTAAGCAATAGCTAGAGCTACCTTTGAAATAATTTTTCTACCAGAAACAAATACTTGGGCCTACCGTACAATTACAGACTGCCACCTTCACAGTAATTTCCATACTTTTAATGGTTTGATTTAAATCTAAATGCATTTTTACACCTGTTTGTTTACTTTTGGCTGCGATAGGGCCCTTAAAATTTCGATATGCATGAGGAAGCTATGAGCCTAACACAAAAATATTTTCATCTAAGCCTATGAGCAAGGTTTATGTGTGCAGGGTGACTTCGACCTTCGAGCTAGCGACATGATCACGTAACGTAACACATTGTTTGCCATGATAATTATTTATACCGAACGGTATCGAAATCCGACCATACACCACGCATAATTGATGTCCCTAGCGTCATCATGACATTTGAACTAGCAACATGGCTCTTGCACATGATTCGTTTTCTTTTAATAATCATTGATGTCAAATTGTATTGTAAACCCACCTTGCAGGCTAACGTGATGGACCAGACTTTAATGTAATTTCCCTATAGCCTATACGCAGAGTTTTAACCGGTCTTAAGACCTTGACCTTTCAGATAGCAACATGGTTCTAGCGCGCGATACAAAGAGTCTGAGATATCACTATGCAGGAAGAAGTTATTGGCCGGACATACGCGTGTTTCCACGAAAAATCTTGTGCAAAAATCGTAGCATGACTTTGGGATTTCAACTAACGACAAGGTTCCTTTAGACGACATGTTGTCTTGTATAAGCAATAATTTCTGCCAAATAATGGTGAAATCCTACTAGTCAGGCCGAAGTTACGGGCCTTAGACGACTTTGATAGGAATCACACACACACACACACACACACACACGCGCGCGCGCAGACAGGTTACACACTATATGGCATCCTATTTCATGGCAATGCAGAAGGCTCGCTGACAGTTTTTGTTAGAACTTATGGACTATAAAGTTGCATCAAAGTAAAAGGGTAATTTGCTCTTTTGTCAAATTATTATCATTAATTATAAGTGAGCCATGCTCTGGCTATGGCGGGTTTAATGTATCCTTGGAACGCATTATACCTAGTAAGTCATCACATAATTATAAATCCATAAAATCCATTTTTTTTTCGAACAATCATGCAATAGACTGGTCCTTTGCAATGCAGAAAATTAAAAATGGCAAAAAGTATCGACTCGTGTGAGCCTGCGCGGACTTTGCAGGCTGATATGGGTGGATACTTTTTGCAGATGCATTAAATCGCCTTTCCACAGGGCATAGCTCAAGTATATGATTCGATTTCTGCCCAAATGTTTTCAGACTGCAGCTTTATCGGTCGGTCTCCGTGCTGGCAAGTAGTTCTCTCACACCAGTGCACTGGACACCATCTCGAAGACGACTGCGTAAAGAAGAAGTGCGAGAAGTGCCAACTAGAAACGAACCTGAACTTGATTGGATAAATGTTTTTTAAACTCTTTACCACACGGTCCTGAGTTTTGACGACCTTGAGGGAGATGGCCTTTGAAAACATTGTGAAAACAGGAGAAAATGCTGGTTCCCAGCGTTTTGTCCTTTTCACATAATGTTGTTTCAAAGTCACTTCCCTTCGTTTCAGCCGCATTTTATATGTCGTCTGCAAATTCTTTTAAATTCAACTAGCCTAAAAAATTTTGTCAGGTAAAGATTTAAACTTTTTTTCCCTTTTCGTTTTCAACGTATGAAATCGTCCCTTTACTAAACGACATTGAGTTTGTTTCGACTCTGAGGCAGAAAGGTTTTGAAAACGTAGAGGTCAAAGAGACAGTTTTTCCCTCCTTTTCCAGCTATAGTTTCTATCCGGTCAAAGAGCAACGCCATTATGTTAGCTACCATTAATTTGTCGTCAGCAAAGGCTTTCAGTATGAACGAGTTTAACATTGTATCGTTCTGGTAAACAGTTCACCCTGGATGATTTGATTACAAGTAAACAAAGACAATAATTTTGAATATTTAGTGTAATCGGGGTCCGTATTCACCAACCATTCTTAAGAACATTCTTGGTCTTCTTCAAAATTTTCCAAATTTTGAAAGTAAGACAACTTCTGATTTGCTAAACCATATGGTTTAGCCAATCAGAAGTTGTTTTACTTTCAAACTTAGAAAATCTTGAGGAATAAGTCTAAGAACGTCCTTAAGAATGGTTGGTGAATACGGACCCGGATTCTTTTTTTTTGTTCGGTTATAATCGGATTTTTGTTTTGTTTTCATCGGTGTTTTACGTCACTTCTACTTCAATCATATGTCAGTGGCCAGTGTCGCATACGTACATGTAAGTGCCGGTGTTTTTGCTACCGGTGTTTATCTCAACGATTTTTTTAATTAAGGGCTGTGGCTGCTTTCCCACTAAAATAGAGTTATAAGGAAAAATAGTGGTTAGAGAAGAATAAATCCTGTTGAAGTGACTATAATCATTTCTTGGACACAGATTAGCTGAAATGATTTTCAGTCATATGACTTGGGGTTACCATAGGTTACCACGGCTTTGCTATAAAATCTTTCAATCGATGGAAAAATAAGAAAAAAGTTCTGTGAAAAGAAGGCTTCATGCATCTGCAAAAAGTATCGACCCAGGTCAGCCTGCGCAGTCCGCGCAAGCTGACCTGTGTCGAAACTTTTTGCTATAGGTCAAGTTTCTGCCTGTTGAAGGACCAGTCTACCTCATGGTTCAGCTGGCTGTAGGACAAAATGTTTTTTTATGGATTCCCACTCATGTGATGACTTCACGAAGATTCATTAAACCCCTTTTACCTGAGCATGATTCAAATTTAATCATTTGCAGTAAAGAGTTGATAGACAGTTGAATATGATATTCATGTTATTAATTGTCAAACCTGCCAAGTTGCCATGTTTCATTCCAGTTTTAAGATTCATGCTTTCTGCCACCGACTGGAGTTTTGATGGATCGGACTGTAATACATTGTCAAACTCATAGTACTATCCATAGTTCTAAATGGTATGAATTAAATTTAGTGGCAAATTGAACCCGAGTTATAGACATTTGGCCGCTATCGGGCAAAATAGATTTTTTTTTCAGTCGGTAGGATTGTTTAACCCTTTCCTAAACAAGCCCTGGTTTTCACGTGTCTGCAGTACAAGTCTTTTGAAAACACTGTGGGAAAAGGAGAAATTGCTCGTGACGAGCAATTTCTCCTTTTCCCACAGTGTTTTCTACCCTTTTTGAGACCTTTCTGCCATTTTCATCAAATTTAAAATTGTCGTCTGCAAACTCTTTCAATTTGGACTAGTCCAAAATCTATCGTTTGGGAAAGGGTTAAGCTTATTTTAAAGGTTCATATCTGACAATAAAGTAGACGCTCAGGGCCCTGAAGCATAACTGAGGCTGCCATTATATATACATGTAGAAAATAACAAGGAAAATTGACACCGATGGAATTGTGATCCTATAATTTCTTCAACCGCGAACATTGCTGGTTAAAATGAAACTTATAGAATTGTGCACTTTATAAACAATATATCTCCCGAATTTATAAAAAAAAGGAAAAACGTTCGGGTCTACCTCCGATTCCAAAGTGTGGAAAATATCAAACGTTTGATGTCTTTTTGTAATTTATTCAATGCAGGATACGTTGATAGGTGTCATCTTAACCCCCGTGACAGAGGGTTGAAGAAATTATACGATTAAATGTTGTCGGTGACAATCCGTATCATTCCCTTATTTGAATGATCTATTATAGACAGTTTGAACCATACTTCGGATCCGCGTGAGCGAAAGTTGAAGCTCGTAGATCGGTAGAATGTGTTATCTAGAGCCATATTCTTTAACCTCCATTAAAATCAGTTCTGATTCCAAAATTTAGGCAAAGTCTTTTGACTGGCTGTGACTTTCTGTCTTAGCCAGTCAGATGCCTAGTATCGGATTTGGTACTGTCTCTAGTCTTGATCAACACTGTCTAAAAAAAGCATCTAACGCTGACCTTGCTCATGTTTTTTCTCTCTCTTTCCTATTTCAGATATTGTAAAATGTAACCAAGAAATAAAAAGATAAGTTAAAGGTGCTGTTTGCTTTCTTTATTACTGACATACATTACATTTTGTAAGGTTTGTTTTGCAACGTCTTCAAAATCCTTTGACATTCGCACTTTCTAAGTCTTTGCCTCGTTAACCCTTTACCACACAATCCCGAGTTTTAACGACCTTGACAGAGAAGGATTTAGAAAAGATTGCGGAAAAGGGGATAAAATGCTCCTTTGCCTACAATATTTTCTATCCTTCCGAAAGCAAATTTCAGTTTTTGATCCACGTTCAATTTGTCACTTGCAAATGCTTTCAATTAGGACCAGTCCACAAATTTTCGTTTGATTAAAAGTTAAGTGTGAAGCATAATAAACCGTCCTGAGTCGAACTAACAACTAGCCTGCATGTCAAGAAAAATTGCCAGTTCTTTTTCCCTTAAACGAGGCGCATTGTAGTGAGACCCAACTCTTAACCTCGAAACACAATTTTAGACTATTCCATATTGAAACAATTTGCAGACGACCTGAACGATAACATACTGTTTGGAAGGGTGGAAAACATCGCAGGAAAAGGAGAAAATTCTGGTTACCGGCATCTTTCCCATTTCCTTGGACATTTTCAAAACCTTCGATACGGCCGTTAAAACACGGGATTGCCATGGGTTAAATTCGGATAATTAACAGTATAAAACAAATGAGCCATGCTCTGGCAAAAGGAGGCTTAATGCATATCCATAATGCATCATCCCAAGAAAGACATCACATAGTTAGGGATCCTTAAAATTCATTATGTCTAACAACCTATTGTATCATGAGGTAGCAGACGTTAGACTGGACCTTTTGGCATACAGAAAATTGACCAATAGCGAAAAGTGTCGGCCCAGGCCAGCCTGCGCAAACTGCGCAGGCTGACCTGGGTCGATATTTTTCGCAGATGCATTAAGCCCTCATTTCACAGAGCATGGCTCACATTTATATATCATCAATATAAGATGCTAATACAACAACAACAACAAAAAAATAAACCAAGTATCAAGTTCGGTGTCTCAAACACTGAAAGTTGGCAACTTTTGTTTTATTTTTACAATACATTTTTCTGCCAGCAACTTGAATTTTGACAAATTCCACTGTAATACATTATTAGACCCATGATAATATTCATGCTTTTAACCCTTATCTTGCTAGATAAATGAACTTTTCAAACCAATAGTAGAAACCCGAGTAATGCTTTGTCGAACTTATTTTTAGGAAAAAAAAAATCTCCTTATCGGACAGTGTGGATCCAAGATCAGACTGCACCTTCTATGCAGTCTGATCTTGATCTCCACTGTCGGCAATAGGTCAGGAAGTTGCGCTTAGCAGCCAAAGGGTTAAATGTTATGAATTAAATTGTTTACATTTTAAGGCTAATGGACCTTTAATAAAACATACAAACGATAAACGCATAACATGTGTGTCTATTTTTCAAACCCTTCAACATTTCGATCTGTCTTTAACCCTTTCCCAAACGACAAATTTTGGACTGGTCCAAATTGAGAGAGTTTGCAGACGACAATTTTAAATTTGATGAAAATGGCAGAAAGTTATCAAAAAGGATAGAAAACACTGTGGGAAAAGGAGAAATTGCTCGTTACGAGCAATTTCTCCTTTTCCCACAGTGTTTTCAAAAGACTTGTACTGCAGACACGTGAAAACCAGGGCTTGTCTGGGAAAGGGTTGACCAAAAACTCTCTTTCTTTTCTCTCTCTCTCTACGGAATGATATTCTTGTTAGCGCCAAACAATAGAAAATGCTACAATCTAGCAAGGTCGAAACAACTTCTTTTTGATTTATAAAAAAAAAAAAAACGGCTACGCCGTTCTTAGGATTAGACTAACGTGGTTTGTTCAAGACCAAAAATGTAATGATTGAGATCTATATTCTCTCTAAATGCTACAGAGTTTGATCAATTGCCAGGAGTGTTAGCCTTTTTAATCGACATTAACTCTTTCACTGCCAATGTCGCCTCGGGTAGCTTTTGCGGACAGTATAGAACAAGATCAGACTGCACATAACGTGCAGTCAGATCTTGGATCTACACCGTCCGATACCTGATGCTAATCTTTTAGCAAAGAAAAGTTCGATTGAAACGAAAGAGATACTGATTGATGTTGAGAAAAGTCGGCTCCATTTAGTTGGCAGTGAAAGAGTTAAACCATATCCTGAGCATCTGGGCCTCTTTTATTTCATTCATGTAAAATGGACGAAGATCAGTCAGCATAACAGTATATCAGAAGAAAATATCAGTTAACACTTTGCCATGTAATTTCGAGTTTTAACAACCCTAGCAGAGAATGCTTTGAAAAACAATATTTGGGAAAAGAAGAAAATGCTGGAAACCAGCATTTTCTCTTTTACCAACTCTGCTTTGTGTCCTTTCAGTTAACAAATTCTATCATTTTAACCACATATTATTTTTTGTCTGCAAATGCTTTGAAATTGGACAAGTCCAAAAGACTTGTCGTCTGGTAAAGGGTTAATCGCCACAGAACTTCCTGCAGACGACTTATATTGTAATGGAGACTTTTAAAAACATGTAGCAAAAAGAGCATTTTTTTTTCCACATCTTGTCCCATGAATTCAGGCATTCAACCTTAGAAACAAGGACATGTTTTGATAATTATCGTCAATCAATGTTTGTAAACATAAAACTATCGACGGCATCCCTTAGATAGCCATAACACATTATTTCATGTTTTTCGGTATTCCATCGCGAAATAATGGTGGATTATGACTTGATGATGTCACCGTTTCGGCCAGTGAATTTACCGGTTTTTGATAAACTCACTGGTACGGAACTACTTTTATTCGCATTTATCATTCTTCTAGGAAAACAAGGCCAATCGACGCCGTTTGAACCTGCCACGGTTAGCAGTGGCTTTCCTTATAGTTTATCTCCCAGCTGTCATTTTCATGGTCCAGTTACCCTAAATTTTCACAGTACTGTATCTGAAACCCAAACTCTGTCACAAACCCAACCTGAAAATGTGAATTACTATGGTACAATCAGACCAAGTCAATTAGCTAGGTCCGAGAGCTCCCCTGTACTTCGCCCTTTCAAACGCATCAGATCTATTCCAGACTGTGATTGAATCGAATAATCTAACAAAAAATCCCACCTTTTCACAATGTTTATAAATTCTATTAAATTCTGGCACATAAGATTTGATGATTTATTGTCACTACGAATGTAAATAAATGGCGGACACAAATGACACTAACGCGAATGAATGTATTTGGCAATCGGATGATGTGTGGAATAAAATTTTAAAAAATGTTATTTTGAAAATGGATTTTTTTTTTTCAAATAATTCGCTGAAAGTGATTTTCTCTCAAATGGATTAAAACTGTCACAATTCTGGTCTATACCAACTAACTGTTTTCTTTGTGAACTGGTAAATACATTCTCATTGTAATGCGGTCTAATGTGAGGGGTATGCCACAGCCAATTACCGAAAACAATTTTACTGGATTTTGATAGCAGCCCCCAAAAAAGGGAGTACGAAGCATGAAATAAATGGAATATTTTTTTCGCTCATGGGTAAAATTTATTCATCGAGTGAACATCATACGGTAATATTTTCACGAGTGACTCAGTGAAAATATTACCGATGATGTTCACTCGATGACATCAGTTTTGATATTTCACAAAAATTCTCTATGTACTGTAACTCTGTTCGTATTTAGACATATTAACCGTGAATAAAAAAATTCAAAAAACACATGCGGAGCGAAAGTAGAAAACAGTGTTGGAAAAGGAACAATTGCTTGTATGAACAAATTACTTCCTACCTCACAACGGTATACAGTGTATAGGGTTGATAAAATGCAGATATTGCTAGAACCGTCTGGGCGAAAATGGACCTCATTTAACAAAGTCGCCGTAGATAATCCTATACACCAAAAACCAAGTACGATCTAAAGACAAAAGCAATTACGATCTACAGAAGATCTTTTCGATCGATGCAATGGATGGGAAAATCGTCCTATCTGTTTCAATGTCTATCGCTCTAGGATATTCTTTGGTGGGTTTCGGAAATATTTGATGAAATAGAATTAACTTGGAAAATCAAGATTTCAGTCTTAAGTCAAGCACTTTAAAGTAAGGGTACCGAAAGATAAAAAAGATAAACAGTCAAACTAGTATTTTTATAATATATCTGTCTCTTTCAGAGTTGGTTCCATCTGTTGACATACATTTAAGATGTCGTCTGCAAATGTTTTCTATTTAGATGAGTCTAAAATACTGCCTTCTCAACGTTATGCATTTGATAAGATTTAGTATTAAGCGTATCTTATAACCATTGGCCTATATCAGGGTGACCTAACATTTTATCCAAATATTATATGACAGATTAACGTATCGATCTTCTGTCTCTGTCTTCTGTCTTCTGAAGTTATCTGTGGCATGTTTTACCCTTTGCTTCATATGATTTACTTCAATATGCTTATATTTCAAACTGAGATATTTTTTATCTCTTATTGCTGCTTTTTTTGGATAAATTTATTGCTAACATACCCTCCAACGATATGCTACAATAGAATTAGAGATTTCAATAGGAAAGGAATTGGTGAAACGAATTCTACTACATAAAACAGTAGGATTAAGGAAATACTATTTGCTCAAAAACCAGCAATGATTATTTTTTAAACATAAATTGCTCTTTTTAGATTACGCTATCGCAGCGGGGGTGTCTGGACCGTAGTTCTTGAATCAATAGACATTAGTTATCTTTTAAATAGTCCCCGAACGCGACAAGGAAGATTAGAGCTTAAGATGAAACGATTATTTTGCCAATATATTAGATAGCCAGGCTTTTGTTCATGAAACCGTATAATCCTAAATATAAAAAAATTCTCTTACCGAATGAAAGCAACTCCCCCCCCCCCCCGCCCTTGCACTGCGAAATCGACACCAGTGTCAATTGTCTGAGATATTTTAGAGCAGTGTATTATTAATATTAATATAACAATGCTTATTCGGTATCTTGTTGAATATTCAGCCATACAGTCCACAGAGGGTTTAAATTTATTAAACTGTTGCACTTATGATTCATCTGAAATCACATTAAAACAAAATGTTAGCTGTCTCACTCGAATTTTGGTTATTCCATTTTCTTCTCTGTTTTAAAAATATTTATCCAGATTTCTTTAAGGACATATGCCACATTTTCTCTGTTCACCATTTTGCACATGTATCCTTTTTTGTAACTCTATAATATTCCTTTGGGTTACTGTGACAGTGAGAGAGTATATGTCATCGATTGCCTTTTGAAAATATGGAAATAACAGGCGCGAAAGAAAAATGCGAGATTTATAAAAGATAGGGATGCCAACTCACGCCGAAATAGACGATTATTAAAAAGAGAGGTAATTCTCTTTGTCAATTACTCTTAAAAATGCACCCTATCACTTTAAAATGTCCCGCTTGATCTACTTTTTTATCTTTTTTTTCCCCACAAGATGTTAGAAAGTACTATTTCTGTGCAAAATTAAGCAAACAAGTCATTGTTGACTCGTTAGAACGGTTCGAATTGCTAGTTTGATCTGTATAGTGCCTTAATTATGTCGATTAATCCTTTTTACTATTAACAAACATCACATTTCTAAAATTAATCAATTATTTGAGCAATATTTATTTTAAGAAGTTTTTTGGGGTTTGAAATTAAAGCCTACTTTCTGTAATTTTGACAAGAGTTATCGCCATTGAAGAACTGTATTTTTGTATTTTGCTTTGCAGCGTATAGTTTCCTTTTCATTTGTTTTACCCTACCTACATTATATTTTCATCTGAGGGAAAATGCCTGTTGGAAAAAAACTGTTGCATATATCCTAAACCCACATACCATTAAGCAGGCTTTCTCCAAAAAATTATTTTTTTCAACTCAAGAATAAATCTATGCAAAAGATCCTTATATAGTAAGAGAACCCTACAACTATTCCAATCATACTATTGTGCTTGGTG
The DNA here is from genome assembly GCA_945859785.2 of Tridacna gigas. Lineage (NCBI taxonomy): Eukaryota > Metazoa > Mollusca > Bivalvia > Cardiida > Cardiidae > Tridacna > Tridacna gigas. Next base: position 61,633,544 of record OX244036.2, read on the forward strand.
ACTTTTCGAGGATTTAAACCCAAGCGTATCTTCAAATTCTCAATACCTGGTAGGAATGGGTTTTTAACAATTATATCGCAGATAATACTAAGCTTTTTGACGATAATATTTAAGCATTAAGCGACTATCCTTTTAATCTTTCTTTCTCGTCATATGTATGGCATAACGTCATATAAAAACTCGGGCATTTATTCGGTACAATTTTATTTAAGGCACTGATGTAAATAGTGATGCACCCTAGATTTCTAGGAAGCATCCGTCGAAAATGATTTAATGAAAAAATATGTGGATCGGTATAGAAATTTAAGTATAAACTAACTAGTCTCATAAATATAATATTATAACGTACACATTTAATACATGTAACTTTTGTAAATTCATGACACTACATGTACCTTTTTAGAAAACAGTCATACTCAGCTGAAAAGGATAGCTTGAATAAAAATGAACAAGTAAAGTAAAATCTAGTTTGGGAATATGGCAGTTCTCGTAGAGCTTACAGTGTCTAAGCTAAGCAACACACATTATGTTCACAAGCTACATGTAGTTTCAGGCATATGTAAGTCATGACTAATCTACAACTAAAATAAAGACTTGTGTTATCTGGAGACAAACATAACGCCCAAAAAGGCTTGTTTAGATTGAAGAATTTATTACGCAGATTTGAAATATAGAAAAAATGAAGATTAAGATAAAACACCATAACATAAAAAATGTGCGAATTACCAGCAAAAAAGGCCAAAAATAGCTAAAGAAAATTGCCAATGGCGGTCAAGTATTTTGCTTATAACTGAGTTTTAAAAAAGTGATATGCTTATTCTAGTGAAAGTATGTTAGTATCTTACACGATCCTGCATAAGATATTTTCAAATACTACAAAAATAATCCCATTCTCCTTGTGGCAAGGTTTTTAATATCTTAAAAAGAATTTTAGAAACCGCCATGAAAGGGTTAACTTTTGGTGCATTAATTCAAAGCCCTTCTTTACAAGAGAACCATTGGCCATATAAGGTTAACCTGAGTAAAGTATTCTGGGAATCATAAAGCAGTTGAATGTAAATGTAGCTTGTAGAGTACACCAAAGTGGTTTTTTTTTAAGATTTGTTCCAGTAACCTACTTTTGACCAAATGTAACCCAATTTATAACTCATCCGATATATCATCAAGACAAACATTCTGACTAATTTTCAAGAATATGGTACTGAAAATGTTGCTTCTAAAGTGCACACGTGGGTATTCTATGATTTGTCCGAGTGACCTACATTTCATGTGAAGCGATCCATTTTCAAAGACGTCCCAGTTTTCTTTCAGACAAACATAATGACCGATTTGCCTTGGTATTGGACAGTAAATGTGGCCTTTGATTTGTACACAATTTTTTAAAATATAGTTTTCTTTCAATGTCTTACTTAATAACCAAAAGTGACAGGTTTTCAAGCTCGTTAGATACCGGTATGTCATCGAGACAAACACTCGTATCAACTTTCATGAGTATTCGGACGAAAATGTGACTTCAAGAGTGCACACAAGCTTTTTCGAAGATTTGTCCCAGTGAAATACATTTTTACTCGACATGACTCACATTTAAACTGTTAAGAGATGTCAACAAGACAAAACCTAGACTTGTATTCATAATTATTGGACTAATTATGTAGCTTCTAGGATGCATACAAGTATTTCCTAAGATTTGCACCAGTGACCCTTGTGACCCGCCAAGACCAATTTTCAACGTCGTCCAAATATCAACAAGACAAACATTCTGACAATCTTTCATGAATATTTGACTGCGAATGTGGCCAGTGGAGTGCGAGCAAGGTTTTTTCTGAGATTTGTTCACGTAAGCTACCTACTTTTTGACCCGATGTTGCCCAAATTTAAACTTGTCTGAGATTTTATTTAGACAAATATTCTGACCAAGTTTTATGAGTATCGGTCAGAGAATTCAGCCTCCAGGGTGTACGCGAGATTTTTGAAGATTTGTTCCGGTGATCTACCGTTTGATCCGACGTGACCAAGTTTCAATCATCGTCCGAAATATTATCAAGACAAACATTCTGACCAACCTTACTGAGCATCGAACAGAAAATGTACCTGTCGTTTATTTCTTACTTTATCCCCCCATTAGAAATTATTGCTCAAGTGAAGGAACAAAATTTATCACTAGCTTTTTTATATCATTGTTTAATATGGAAGAAATATGTAACAGTAAAGGAATATAAGTATCACCCATTCCTACATAAAGAGACCACTTTTGCGTCGCTGACAAAAAAAAAAAAATGAAAGAAAAGATAAAACGCCTGCGATACAATTCAAAAGCCATCATGATCATAAAAAAAATCTCTCTCTCATCAATGGTACCCACATTCCTTAACCATCTATAGACAGATCATCGTATATCACAACGACTTAAATCTTTACCAAACGACAAAATTTTAGAATATTCCAAATTTAAAGCATTTGCAGACGATGAAAGAAATGTAACCAAAAATTAAAATTTGATTTTGGCAGGTTAGAAAACATTTCCTACAATGTTTTCAAAAGACTTCTTTTTTCGGGCCGTTAAAAGTCGGGATTGTGTGGTAAAGAGTTAAACGAACATCATAGAATATTACAAGTTGGCTTCTTTAAATAAAAGAAGCCTGGACAGGTCAGCATCATTGTTTTCAAATACTTTATTCGCTTTTAATTTCAATATATTTTGGAGCATGTAAACAAGGCGTTAAATGATTACCGCTGCGTAATACATTAAGTGTCAGTCACATGACCTTCTTCCCGCGATTTGAAGTCGCGTGATCTTTTCCCGAGGTGTTCTCTTTCTCTTCCTCTCTCTTTAAACAATTTTCCCCATTCTTTTTGCTTAGATTTATTTGTTTAATGCAAAATTACAATTATTGGAGAGGTAATTCGCAGTCAAATCAATATAACATTTTTTTTTTTTAATCTGTCATACAAAACAAACCACGTCTATTTCCTGATTCAGTTTTTTTTTTTTATTTCGGTTTATTTATAAAACCATTGCGAAAGAGACTGTGTAACAGAACAGTTTCACAAAAAGAATAGATTTAGAATGCAATTTCTGAGGCAGTCTACCTTTTAAACTCACCACTGTTGGAGAGGTCTGTCTGATGACCTCTCCAATAAAATTGATAGCGGTAATATTGATAATCATGCTTAAGCAATGAAAAGGCACATATTTGAAATTCCCATGCTGTAACTTTGCAGGTAAGTTTTAGTAGCTTGAGATTGACTTTAGGGATACTTCGAGATCTTTCATCTAAACTCCGTTATATCCCAAGTTAGTCCTACCTGTCAGTCATGGCTTTTTGCGGAAGTCCTAAATCCACCAAACCCAGCAAGACCGATATTGGTGAATCAATAATTCCCTGCTGGGGTCGATCTAGTTTCAATCATTCAAAGCTATTAACCCTCATGTGCCTAAGCACGACTCAAAGACCTTTTGCGGACAGTGTAAATCAAGATGAGACTGCACAGAAAGTGCAGTCTGATCTTGGATGTACGCTGTCCAAAAAGGAGATATCCCACCCCGTGACTTTGAAAGAGCGACATTTTGGAATTTACCGTCAGCTTGAAAGTTTCATTTAACTTTTTTAGCAGGTTGAGGGTTAAGACTCGATGACTTAACTATTCATAACTTTGTTGACATGAGTCTTTTTCACATTCGTGTGCATTTCATGAAAACAAAAATGTCGTGGAAAATCACACTTCGAAATCTTCAATCTGAAATTAAGTTGCTTTGAAAATTCTACTAGACTATTAAAAAAAAAAAAAGGAGTAAGTTCTGATTTTCTGTTGTAATACTTGCGGGCTTTATTGTCCTCCTATATCTTTTTCCGGGGATTTTTCACCTCTCAACCCTGATGCATGTGAGAAAAGTAGTCAGTGGGTCGGAAAGAAAGTTGTGTCAGTACTGGTGTGAGAAAGCCAGTGAACTCATGCGTATGTGCAGTGATCTAACCTAAACTATTAAAACGGCGTTAAACTCCAATACAAACAAACAAACTGTTGTGAGAAAGCCAGGAAACACATGCGTAGGTGCATTGATAGCCGTGATATGACCTTAGCTGTTAAAACGTCGTTAAACTCCAATACAAACTAACTCTTCTTATATCATTTGACGTGATCCTTTTACCAGAAATGAAAACTCAGGATATAAAACAACGTAGCAACCTCTAGCAAAAGGAGGTTTAACGCATCTCCGTGATGCATTATACCACGCAAGCCATCACATAATTCTATAAAATTCATTTTGTCTAACAACCGACCGAATCATGAGGTACATTATGCTGGTCTTTTAACATCCAGGAGATTGAGCCTGCGCGGACTGCGCCGGCTGACCTGGGTAAATATTTTTTTTTGCAGGTGTATGAAGCCCCCTTTTAACAGAGCACCGCCCAAGTGTTCAACGTGCAAACCTAGATATTTCATAACGGCAAAAGTTTAGTTGCACTTAACAATTTATTGAAAATCAGTACCCCTGACCGAGAATACTGCTATATGTAACTCAGATCAGTCTTGATTTAAACCGGTCTGACAAAAAAAAAAATACTTGTTCATTGATCGGTAAATACACGAAAGCTCCAAAAATGACTGAATTCAATCAAAACTAGAACTGTCGCGCACTGACCAATATCCCCCACTCCATCGGTTGCCTTATCATTAAGTTTTAAGTCATGTAATGTTAGACCAATCAAGATAAAAATTGCAGGTTCACAAGGTTTTTTTGGTTGGATGGCTTCCATTAGAAGTTCATCAAAACGGGCTGAAAATGCAGGAGAAGAGGACATAATTCATAAATGCGTCTATAGAAGAAAGGGCGGACGGACGTACATACAAGTGGACGGAAAAACCTAACTTACCAACTTCCTTGTGAGGGTAAAAAATCTTCAATTTTTATATGCCCAGTCGCAGCAAAATATAAACAATGTCGGTGTTAAAATGCATTTGAATTTAAACAGTTCAAAGTATGGAAATTATTGTGAAGATAACACCATTTGTTACGGTATGTTTGTTCCAACTGTCTGTCTCTGGCAGAAAAAATAAATTTTAAACTCGGTTAACCCTTTCCCAAACAAGCTCTGGTTTTCACGTGTCTGCAGTACAAGTCTTTTGAAAACACTGTGGGAAAAGGAGAAATTGCTCGTAACGAGCAATTTCTCCTTTTCCCACAGTGTTTCTACCCTTCATGAGACCTTTCTGCCATTTTCATCAAATTTACAATTGTCGTCTGCAAACTCTTTGAATTCGGACCAGTCCAAAATTTGTCGTTTGGGAAAGGGTTAAAAGTTGGCAGGTTGCTCTGATTTTCAAATTCATTTTTCTGCCACCGACTTGTACTTGGACCGATCGTTAAATAACAGATTGTTATGCTTCACAATATTGTCCGTACTTTTAACTCTTTCGGCGCGAAATAAATAAACTCGACTTCTTTTGACAGCTGAAAATACAATCCACTTAAACCCAGAAAGATTTTTATCGTATAGGCTTGACTAAACAAGCAGATAGTATAGATCAAAGATCAGACTGCACGTTCTGTGCAGTCTGATCTTGATCTATGCCATCCGCAAAAGTTCCTGTTTTCGCCTATGGCGCTGAAAGGGTTAAAAGGTGTGTTTGAATGTATTTTAACACCCGCATTGTTTACTTTCGGCCGCTGTTAGACCTTTAAGATACAGGTTTTGTATCCTGTTGATTTCTAACAGAGTCATGATTAGAAGAATGTACATAATGAACCATTTGATTCGATTTCTGAACCAACGATCCTTTGAAGTAAATGGACAGGGCAAACTCTTTTAGTATATGATGTCTATTCAAAGGGAAACATTGAAACATTGAAACTACTATCAATTCACATCTGCTAATGCAAAAAGAAGGTATCTGACCCTGATCCACTGAGTTATCGCAGGAAAAGATCCATTTAGCTATCGTTTGAAATACAAGTAAGTAGGAATCTACCACCCTTTAATGGCATGCATATTAAAAAAAAAAAAAAAAAAAGATGAAATTGGTTAACATTGTCTAGTTCATGTTATGGAAATACGAGCATGTTCTGGCAAAAGGGGATTTGATGCATCTAGGCAAGTCATTACATCATTATGGATCCTTGAAATCCATTTTGTCTAACAGATGCCTGAATCCCGAGGTAGAATAGTCGATGGACATATAGGAAATTAACCAAAAGGTTCGGCACAGGTCAGCCTGCGCAGGCTCGAAGGCTGTCCTGGGACGATATTTCTTGCAGATGCATTAAACATCTTTTCTACAGAGCATGGCTCATATGTTAAAGTCGGAACCTCCGGTGAAAAGTAACGACGTCTGCTTACCGATTATTGTCGGAGGCGGCAAGATAAAGATAATCCTTTCTATCTTTGATAGTTTTTTCTGTTTAAATCGATATTCAAAGTGGAATATATAACACGTGCCATCTCTCTGAAATAGCCAGTCAACAGGACCAAACGTTTGCTAGAATAAGAACAGCTGGAGTAATTTATAGTGTTGAAACGATGTAGAAACAAATATGTTAGTTTGTTTGTCTTTTATCTTATTCCAGTTACGTTGTCATATATACTTTTTAATTTTTTCACAATAGACTGAGTTTCTTTATCTGCTAAATCGCGATCTTTTCAGTATGACATAATTATTTATTATCATATTCAAATGTCTCCATTTAAAAAAAAATAATAAGAAGAAATAAAATACTTGATATATAAAAATCTTAAATTCCATATCGAGAACACGCACAGCCTTGATATTTCGAATACCCGTCGATTCAAGAAATTAGATCAGACTGTTAATGTTCTCGAAATATCCATAACAATCGTTCCACTTTTTTATATGAAAATTCCAACATGATTCTTCATTATTTTCCAAAAGCTTGTTCGTTTATATGCTGGTTTAACGCTTTAAGGCTTTCAGCCTCACTGTACATTGAAAAAAAAGTTGTTTGCTACCGTAAAACATACAAATCATTAGTGTTTAAATACTTAGTAATGGTTTTCAAAACATGACAGAGAGTGAAATAGTAAACAGAAAAGCAGTATTTTTCCCTTTATACAGGATATCGTTTATGAAATATTTCATTGCAATGGTGTGCATTGCACACAAAACAATAGAGGGAACTGGCAACCAGCAATTTTATGGAGCTTCGTTGAGCTATACTGTGAATGAGACGGATGATCAAAAGCTGCACGAGGTAAGTGCAAGAGAGCCAAAATCCTGTTGGCATCCTCAAAATTTCGTTTAAACTAAGTATATAATTCCTGTCTTCATTGTTTCGCTTTGTAATTTCATCAATAGTAATTGAAACATCCATGACGTTCGCATGCCAAAAAACTAAGTTTATAGTACATGTATATAAAAAGCCACAAGATAAGGCTGCACACTCTGTACAGTTTGCCATTAGTGGTGTAGCTGTATGTTGACGTTCATACAGTGGTACAGCACAAAGCTACATGCATTTGCACAGCATTTTTTTTCTTGTGCACACTTTTTCCCGCTTCTTCTAAGGTCAGTGTGATTAACATACAAGCTGTGCAAATCTGAACCGGTATATCATTATCTTTAACTACTCCACCCCCCCCTCAAAAAAAAAAAAAAAAAAAACTTGTAAAAAGAAATCAATAACGACAGTTTGCTTCTATTTCTGTAATCATTTTCTATAAGATTTGCTGTGGAAACAGTCTGTACAGTACATTTAAACATGCTTTGGTAGCAACATACTGAATTACATACTTAAACCTGAATTATTTAAAATTGATGAGAAATTCAATCATCCAGGTGACCTGGAAATCCTTTAAACAAGTAAAATTTATATATCACATTGCTATAATGTCCGCTTTCGTTTGAATTAGTTTCCACTTGATCCCCATTCGAGGTCAAATTTACACGACTATCCTTTTAAAAAGTAATTGTTAAATCACAATTTATTTCTGCTTATTACTTTAAGTGTATTGGAAATACATAGGTTTTGAAGAAAAGAGATCTTCCTAAGTGACACAGCTCTCGGTATCGTACCTTGGACTGAAATATCTTCTATACTACCGCTGTAGAAAGTCATTCATGTTTGTATAAACTAAACATAAACTAACCTGAATGTAATTCAGCCATATAACTAGAATTTTTGTCTCAAAGTTTCCCTTACACTTTCTGCCTTTGTACACAGGTCCATATATTGTTGATTAGCGGCTGGGTTCTTGGCAAAGGACCGTGTGGACAATCATGTTCCGAAATGGATGTAGGACGCCAAACTAACCAAACACGACAAATGATGACGACAAGTTACGGTGAAACATACTTTGGGCAGTGGTTTGAAGGGTATAAGAAGTCATATTCCAGGATAACGCTAAACATTTCAAGAAATGTTGTTTCTAACATGGCTGAGAGAGTTTTTGGAGTCAACTCTGCAACACAATGGGAACAAGAGATTATGACATCAAAATTTCTTCTTAATTCTTCAAATATTCCAAACAAAAAAGTAGATATTAAGTAAGCACCTAAATACATTTTCATCCATAAAACTAAAATTCATATCATTTTGGTATCATAGGACATTTAATGGTAATATGATTAGGAGACGAACTATTCAGAATAGAAAGGCCTGCAGAAATAACTTATAAAGTTTATTCGTATTTTTGTTGTAACAAGAAATTCGAAGCAGTTAACCTGCTTCATGTAATCACGAAGATCATATTCAAATAGACATATTTCTTGAAACAATTATTTCGTTTAAAGCAGTGATCTGGTAGAAACACTGGTTATGCTTCGTTTATACCATGTTCCCGGCAGCCACGGCAGCCACGTTTCTGACAACCGTGGACAAAACGTAATACAACGCAGAGGAAAGGGATAAGCAAACTTGTCAGACCGTGTTTCCCGTGGTTGCCAAGCCAGATTTTTAAACTGTGAAAAATACCACGCTAGTCACGGTGCAAATGAGAAACCCAACAGACCGTAGTGGAACGTGTTGATCGCAACAGGACTTGCCAGCACTTACTAAGCCGTAACAAGACTCAGAGACGTTCTGTGTTGCAAAGTGAAAGCACTTTTTTCAAAGGATGAGGTAGGAAGTGTTTATTTACTGGAAGGGAGAGATGAAAACCAGCTTTCAAGGATTGTCAAAAGTGACAGGAGACAATCTCTGCAGGATGTAACTTCCATATCAAATGAGGGCAAGGACCACCTATTTTTTTTACTAAAGCAATCGGAAGAAAGATCGCAGATTTATGGTATAAACGGAGGGCTTTTAAGAAACATATTGTGGTCTGGGAAACTAGAAGAAAAGAGGTTCGTGGTGCAAGGAGAGGAAACATTGGAATGTAGAATGGAAGAAGTGGATATTCGGTGATGAATCTCAGAGACTTGAGCAGAAGGGTATATATCTCGAGAAAGGAAGAACAATCCTCACTTGGTCTGTCCCCGATCACAAAGGCGTGTTATTGTTATGGTCTGGGGCTGCTTATGGTACCATGGTGTTGGTACCCTTACACAGGTAGAAGGTAATATAAACTCTGCTAAATACATTGATATATTGGACAACAATCTTTGTCCTGTCAGCTTAACATTTTGAAAATAAATACTTCATGGATGACATTGCTCCAGTGCATAGGGCTCGTATTGTGAAAGACTTTAAGGAAAATAACATCTGTGGTACAGAATGACCAGCAACCCCCCCACCTGAACATTATCGAAAATATTTGGCAACGATTAAAAGGAGACATTCAGTCACAGCAACAAAACTCAATTCCCAGAGTCAATTTATGGAGGCAATAAGACATGCTTGGAAAAACATCTCGAAAGAATATGTAGAAGTCTCGTTTTGTTTGTTTTGTTGCAATAACGATGAAATTACGTGATGGATGAACAATTATGTATCTTGACTGTATGTCCCAGCCGTTTTGTTGCGTTCTATCACGGCACGTCCCGGAACGCGCCCGTTTATGGATCTGGCATGTTCAGACAGTTTGCGTTCTACTACGGCCCGACCGGACGTACGCGTTCTCGGAGCATATGAATCTGCGATATGAATCTGCGATAGGAAAATAAACCCAAGAAGTCAAAGATGGCAATTTGCGAGTCACAAAGGAAAGGCAAGGTCCACCACCACTACCACACCACTGCTCCACCACCAGTGCCGCTGGTTGAGGACAAGTTTCAACTTAATGATCCACAAGAGCTAAATGTCCATAAAACTCCTAAGTCGGGCCTTTCCATTCATCGGACGCCACGAGAACAGCAAACACTCCATCTTTGTATGATTCTACAATGCATTGCAAAGTTCTCCCAACATATGGCTGCTCTTCTACACCGAAACACACATGAAAGCGATGAGATTGTCTCTTATAATCAGATATCTGAGAATCAGGAAAAACTTCCGACAATTTTGTAAGGCAAAGATGTATGTAGTGTCCTATCTCTAAATGACTGGCGTTACCCTTTCCAGGATTTCGTCTGAAGGCATCTTTAAATAGTTCTGGAATGTGGCGATATCTTCAGCGTAAAACTTTCTGGCAGGAATTGTCGGGCTTCCTATTTTTCTAAATCCAAAGATTGCACGTGTGCACCAAGCAGATATACAAAAACAGAATTTTCTTCATTTTTGGATTTCATATTGACAATTCGAAGTCTTGGACTTCATTGATAATTACTGCTTGGGATGGCCTTCCTTTTATACCGTGAACACAAACGGGATCTAAACCTGCCCAGCAACCACGTTCTATCCATCGAAGACCTTGGTAGAACATATAGAACGTGTTACACCTTGATAAGAACGTTAGAAACGTAAGAGAGCTGTTCAGAACTGGACAGGCCTGGGTGGAACATACTCGCATCCGTGGTAAAACGCAGGTTGAATTGTAGTAGATCTTCGCGCACCGTGGAACTGAGCAACCCCTTCTCTCCACGGCTTGTCACGGATACCCCGAGGAACCGTAAGGAAAACCTAGTTAGACCTAACTGAACTTCGTGAATGGAGAAAAATACTACCAAAATCTCACGGCACACTACAGACAAACGGGGCTGCCCTGGTCGCCGGAAATATTGACTAAACGTAGAATTAGCAAGCCAGTATCATTAAATAATTGGATGAAAGTAGCTGTTCATTGCTACTACGATTTAAACAAGAGCATTATGCACGTTGTTCCTTGGAGGACATAGATAATTATGAAGACACAGCCGTTAAAACTCAAAATAGGAGGCTAAATCGTGTAAAACAATAAATACATATAGATTCAAAAAATGAATTATTAAAAATGAGTGCATGTAATCAATTACAATTAATACTGAATGGTGAATTTTGCTTGCGTCCGAATTCCACTGGATATGCCTGGCCATATATTTATACAGAGAATATTTTATTTTCTATTAAAGATACGAGGGGGTCTCCTGGAGGAACAGGACAAATCAGAGTAATAGTACATCTGCTAATGATGACAAATGGAATCTACAATCTAGTGTAAATCTTGGTGTAAGATCAGACACAGGAAAACCAAATCGAAGCCCCGTAGTATTTGCAAAACCGTATTACAGGTACATAACGCTTTTTCTTAAATTTTCATATAAATCGATTGGAGGTAGCCACATAAGTAAACCTGACTACTACCAACTGACAATACACAAATTGACACGCTCAGAATAAGTTGTGAAAGAACCCATAATTATTTAACGCTATTCAAGTTTTTTTTCGAGGTGAATTTCATTCTAGTTACAGAAATTAGGAGAGAAAAAAGCTTAGTGTAGGACCCCTTTCAATATTTGAGTTGAACTACGCCAAGATTGATAAGCGGTCCTCTAATTTCTACATGGTTTTAATTCTTTCTAGTTTTGTAATATTTTAAGACTTTTGCCAAGTTTATCGATAAAGACTGTCAAATCACTCGTTTCTCAGCTATGAACAAGTACAAGTTGTCTAATTATAGTCTTAAACCATCACATCAGACAAAATCAGACAAAATTTTTCCAAAGCAGCTAGATGCAGTCAAAGTGTCATACATTAAGGAGAAAAAAGTCTTAATAAATTTCAGGGTTGAAAATAACTATTTACCTCTACGACAGGTAATACATTTTAACAAAAAAAAAAAAAAAAAACAAACCGCCCCTTATCACCTAGGAAAAAGTAAGCTGACAGACACACCCAAGTCTTAATATGCGATAAGTTCTGATAAAAATTTCAACTGCGGTACTGCATTATATCTCTTACTTTTATTTTGTTTTTGAGCTATGATTTTGTTTTTGCTTTCTGCTGTTTTTTCAGCCAATCAGAACTTGTCAATATTAATGCAAATAACTAAAATTAAATTATTATTAGATCTGTACGTAAACATTTATTATATTGCAGGTTGCTACTAGATGATGTAAATGAAATACACATTGCATCTTTTGATTCAGATGGGGATTTCGTCAAATGTAAACAGTTGACCTATGGTGCAGCCTTAACATTGAGTGCCAATCCTCTGAAGGGTCTGACTGTATTGGATGTAAGTGAGAGGAACTACGAGTTCCTTTCTTTCTTTACAAATTTAAAAAACCAAAGGTGTTGCTTAATTATGCAAGGACTTTATAAGGTTGATATACTCAAGGTCCAACAGTAGATGATCTATTACTTGTATCAAGCCAAATACATAATAAAGGATAACTGCATACTTTGATGGAAGATCGAATGTATTTCACCTATTGAACTACAACAGTGATACTTTCACGAGGGATGGAAGCAAGAGCGAGAATATTGGATTTCTTTCCATGCTAATAAAGTATATCTCGATCGTTTACTTACACAAGCGATATATTTCATAGGTATGGTGAAATCCGTCAAAAAGAAACTTTTTATTTATCAACTCAATCTTTTTCTGTAGACTAATGCAACGTCCATAACTTTGGCGTGGAAAGTATTATTCGGTCACGTTTATGACATCAAGAAAGTGGTTCCACAAAAAGTTTGAAACACCTAAACATAATCATACCACAGGCCCTTTTTTCCTACAATTTTCGTGCTCTGTAAAACTAGAATACTATTTTCTAAAGCTTGCAGTTATTTTAGAAGCTGATCATTGAGTTTCATTCACAAATCATCCTCGTTCAATATATTCTCCTCGGTATTAAATTTTGACGGTGGGAAAAAATGTCCGTCTCTTCAGTTTCGACCAGTATACGCACTTAGTATAATTTATCCAATTGTTACGTTCGATATACGTTGTTGATAAATTATCTCGAAACAAGATAAAAGCAGCATTTCTTTTGTCCGAACTAAGATATATTGTAAAATACTGACAAATAACCTGCGATCGTGATAGGCAAACAAGACAATTTATATATAATAGTTTATAGAGGAAGGGCGAAGCTAAAAAAAGGTGCATAGTATGTATTTTATTGAAACGTAATAATGGTTATTATTGTAATGGGATGTAAAACTGCACGGTCAGTGAATTCATTCATTATATTGTTTTTCGGTTTTATATGGCAATTAGAAGTCTTATTGATCTTTGGTCATTCTTACAAAGCTTGAGTTCATGCTAAACTGAGTTTGTAATAACAATGAGAAAAACAAACTTATATTGCACTAGAGGAAGGAGATGAAACCCTGAAAAAATTAAAAAAAGAGAGGGAAAAAAAATCTCTTAGATGTATCAGTTCAATTCTGTATAGTTTTGAAATTTCATACTCAACTGAGTAAAGCAGCTACCCTTGCTTACTAGGAGTTATATATCTATCGTATGACATGTTAAGGAGAGCATACTGACATAAGCATTTTGTGCACATTGAATGCATGTACATATACAATGCACAAACCAAATATTATGCTCACAAAAGACAGTAACCTTTGTTTTCATATTTTATGCAGTGAAATAGATCATTTCTTGACAGGAATGAAAGCACGTTATTAAATGTTTAATGTTCGGATGCTTCACACCATTAACAGATTCGTTGCTATACTTAGAAAGCAAGAACACAGATTTTATATATGCAGCCATTGCAACGGCAAACTGTCAAAGATTTAATCAAAGTTTGTTTTTGATTCGTTTAAGTCTTGCACAATAAGGTTGAATACGAGTAGTGCACTTGGTTACAAAGACGACTTTTGGGGAGGTATTGCTGTCGCTGTTCGAGACTACAACAAACATATCATGTCCATTGGAGGTGATAAGCAGTTACCAGGAGTCTTTTCTATCAGTGGTACACCGGTCCAGGTAAATCATTTTAAGTCACAAGGTTTTGTCTGCTGTATTTTCTGAATTAAAGTTTTTGAGACAGTATGATACAATTAGGCCTCAACAAGAATATTGTCTCTGCGAATCCATCAGAATTAAGAATACTGAACTTATCTTCATGTTATGTTTTAAATATCATTGTCGTTATCAGATAATTTCATTTAAGCATTCCTTTGACGAAAAGTATAGATTTCATACAAATATTTCTGTATAAAATGACAAGGCCTATCGTTCTTACTGGAATGGTTTTAATCCATTCTGAAATACATTTCGTATACCTTAATTTCGAATTGGGAACACACCGAAGTCAGGTGCAATGACGGAAATTTTCAGTACTGGTGGAACTGAACTTTGCTTGATCATTTTGATGAATTTCTTTGAGTTAGCGAGACTCTAGTCTTTACTGATGATTTATTGATGCTATATCACTGCTTAAACAGTGTTTGTTTACATGGCAGTTTCTTGTCCAAGTGCTGAAAAATCCAAACTTTCCGAAGTTTGTTGACCCAACACTAGAAAGTAACCACGAGTTCACCATTTATATTGGAGCAGCATGGACGGTGGCTATTTATGCAGAGGCGATGGGAAATGCGTAAGTTGTTTTCAATGGCATTTATCAAAATTTGTAAAGTATTTCAAAAAATATATTAAGTAGTAGTCAGTTGAAAACAAATACTGAGTGAAAATAAAATACTAAAATGGAAAGTTTACCATCTTTATGATTGCATTGATTTGCTGTGTCAGTGTGTACCTACTCTGATAAAAAAGTTTCTGGCACTGCGCTATTTATACGGCACGTTTAATGTTTGTTTAGCGATTAAGGTTGTTTTAAACGTATAGCAGTAGTACCAAGGAAATCAAGGCACATATAGGTCTATTTCGGTTAATTTAAGCAATGCTACGCAAAACATTCTTCCCCTGCTGAAATTGATATCCACTGACAGTCAAAAAAAGTTTATCTTACAGGCACTACTAAAAAAAAAAAAAAAAAAAACGCAGACAGTATAGACAGCAGCAGAAACCGACTGTACGTCCTGTGTAGTCCAATCTTGTCCTCTGCCGTCAGCAAAAGCCAAAGGCTTTGACTGTGGAGCTGAAGGTAGAAAATCGCCAAAATAGTATTTAGTCCAATGTCAAATATGAATGCTTAAACACTCATTTGAGGAATGGACGAAAGGAAAGATCAAACTACTCCAACAAAACTTGAAAGTGTAAATGTATAAGAAAACATTGCTACAGGTGCGAAATGACGCATCGTCTGGTATTTTCTGCTATCACAATGTTTTTCAAGAGTCCTCTTATGATTTATTTACATTCGTTTCCTTGTCTGACCTGGATATAAATAGTTGATTAGAGGTTGGGTTTTTTGTGTAATACCTGTCATTTCTTTTGTCAAACATTTCTATTATTGACGAAACTTGCCTTTGTAGCATACTGCGCGGTATAGGTAAAAGAGTTTTCGTTCACTATTTAGAAAACGAAAAAATGTCACTGTTTTCAATTAACCATTTACAATTTACAAAAATTTTATACCTGTCGTTAGTGATTCAGAAATACTATATCGTTAGAAGTGATTCGTTTGTAATATCCAGAAGAATGGATAAAGGATTCTTCATAAGATCTACTGAATTTATTTAGGCGATTTTCATTTTTCTTTTGACGTTTCAGATTTATACAACAATTTTACTCTCATGGAATGCAAAATGAGCCAATCTTGCACTCAAATATCACTGATGATGATTTAAACCGAGACCAGGTGAAAAAGATACACGTATCCTGGACACCGGGTGCTGTTGATGTAGGGGTCCATATTATATGTACAAGGGCTATAGACAACACAGGGTATGCTTTTCTTTTATACCAGTCTTTAAAAGGATCTTTTCAATTACAGAGTACAATATTTATAAATATACTGCACATTAATATTTGATATATAGCATCATACAACCACTCAGTAACGCTCATATTCAAATGAAAGATCCTTTGCCTATTTATACCTTTTTTTTTCTTATACTGGACGATCCGATTATTTTCTTATAGTGGACGATCTCTTTATTTTCTTGAAAAATAATATAAAAACCACAAAGATTTGCCCATGTTCAACAGAAGCTCTCAAATCAAACAGTGCAAGTTATTAATGATTATTGTATCTTGAATGTTTTCAGGGTCGATTCATCTAAAGACAAGTGTTTCATCGTAAAAGTAATAGGTAAATTCTTAGATTATATCATCTTTAGATTATATCAACATGTTCCTCTAAGCCACTTACGGTACATAGAAACATGTTTTGCTTGACACGCAACAGTTTGATTACAAGGGCAGAGGTTTTTCCTAGTCGTCCTTGATCCTTCGATTAAGGCATTAGTTATTTTTAGAGGAAGTCCTAGTTCCGATTGCCGCCGGTAAAGCTGATCCACTGAATTTTTGGAATAGAACTGCCGAGCTAAATCTCTGTACTGGTAAAGTATATGAAAGACACATATTATTGAGCTGGCGATATAATTTGACAAGGTGTTCAACAGAAACAAATACAGCACTGCTTAGGATGATAATTCCTTCTTTCCGTACGCGGAGTTTCTGTCCCATACATTTGTACAAGTGATCTGTGATAATCAGCGTTTGTCTGATGTTCTAACTAGAACAAATTTACGAATCCATCTGTTATAAGGAAATGTCTCCTTATAATGAACAAACTTTCCCTTTCCAGTGACATCATGTTTGTGTTTAATAAAGTGCTTATTTTGTTTTGGCATATTCTGCTTGTTTCAAATTAAAAAGGAAAACAAATCTAACTACGAAAATGACAAATTTTATTTTATTTTTTGAATACATCAGTGTTTTGGATTTATATCTTATGTACAGGGGTGTAACCATGATATATAGCTTATTTCTATCGTTTGGATGTACTGACAGATATTTCCTTATTTCTTTTCAGACAATGCTTTCAATGCTTCATCAACACGTCGAAATCAGGTATTTATTTTATTGCTTTTCCATGATGCTTTTTTGATGCTTCAATTGGGAAAAAAATTAAAGTGTTTCTGAAAGACAGGTACTAAGGGTTTCCTCAAATGATTTGCAATTTAAGACTAACAATGGAGTTTCAAACATTTTCATAATGGTTTAACAGTTAAACACGCAAATGTATCAGTTATATCAAGACTTGTTCAAGAGGTTCAAGAAAATGAAGTATTATTTTTCAACAATCGGAAGGGCATCAGTATCGATGTGGATTACAACTCTCTCTCTCATATCTCCATCTCTCTTTCTCTGTCTGTCTGTCTTTCTGAGAGAGAGAGAGAGAGAGAAAGAGTGAGAGAGTCCAGAATGAACCATGCTATCCCAACTTTCGCTGTTCAATAATGTGCAAAGCAATAAGGGAAAAAATCCATTGCTATCGGGGTTACTTCTCATGATTTTTCTTCGTATTTAACCAACAAATTAGAGATCCATCTACCCGACAGTTACCACTAAGCAGTCATATAGACATCTGTTCAAAGGACGAAATTAAGTTCAATTTTTTTCTCTTTTTACAAGCTACATTCAGAAAAACTATCAATCAGATTAGCAAGAGAAAAATACTTTATAGATTGTTTCAAACCTTTGCTAATTGACTGACATTGTTTAAGTTGCCCCCTTTAATTATACTCTTCAATGACGTTACAACGGAATTCACGTAATAAACGACGTTGTCGCTAGTAACAGTGTTACACTGATGAGGCGAAACATGTTTGTTTAGTTGTTTTATAATTGAAATACACATATTATAGGCACGTTACGTCCAATTTCTCATTTGCTTGCCTAATTTACTTGTGTCGGTCCGGTTTTAACCGGGTAATTTAATTTCTTACGTTTATATATATATATATATATATATATACGGAAACAGAAAAGTCGGCAAATGCCGCTCTCTCTCTCTATATATATATTCTTTTTAATTAAAACAAGTCTAGGCCATTTTCGGCGCCGAATAGCAAAGCAAATCGACGTCACTTACAAGTATGTCATTAAAACATGTAATGTGCAACGGCCTGGTCATCACCGAGGCACTAACTATCACATTCATTAGTTTTTTACCATGGAAACATATACACCGAATTGCATTGCTGAAAGAGGTAACTCAACAGTAAGGCAGGATTAAGTGCTTTGGCTCATATTACGATATCGACGTCAGTGAAAGACATTTTAAATAGAGACAGGTTGGTAACGATACGTGCCATTTGCACAAGTGCGGACAAAGCAATTTAAGTGAGGTAAGGGACAAGAAGAAATTTAGTGCCAGGGGGGATATCTCGGCTACTCATAGACGAACACACTGCCTTTAGAAAATTAATTCGCTGCAATAGTCGCAGTGGTACCGATTTCTTTGAACTTATCGGGCACACGGACGAGACGTGGTATTATTTAGGTATGATTCCGAAAAAAGCAGTCACGACAGGGAAGGAAGTCAGCTCTCCATCTCTGAAGAAAGCAAGTGTATGCAAAATAAATGGGATTCAGATGTTCACATTCTTAATCAACCGACAGGCCATGATTCTTCAGCTAGCCTTTCCTCTTAAATAGACTATCAACTCTGCCTAACACGGAGAAGTAAGCTTCATGTATATCCAAATATTTTTGTCAGAATAGATTATTTAAATACCTTCCTTCATAAAGAGATGCAAAGATGAAAATATAAAGTTATGGCCCTTAAATACTAAACTCATACTTTGTTATAGGTTTCGCGGAAAGGCCCGGGGTAAAATTTGAACACATTCTTTTTTTTTTCAGGACATCGCATATAAAGTTATGAGCTTAAATACTAAACTCATACTTTTTTGTAGGTTTCGCGGAAAGACCCGGGGTAAAATTTAAACACGTTCTTTTATTTCACGACATCGCATCGGCCCAAACAGCACAGACCATTGTGCTAGAGATAGAACGTCTTTGATTCAAGCTGTTAAGCCACCAGTCCTATTCATAGGACCTTTCAAGGGTGGTTGTAAAGTCAGCTCGGAAGAGTTACAGCTTTAATTTATTTTTAAAGAAATGCCCAATGCTATGCATCATGTAGTTTCAAAACGAAAGTATAATTGTTCTTACCGATATGTTCAACCGATGAGTGAATTGCTAGATTTGTAGAATAAGTAGAGTGACAATGTTTACCTTAAAAACAATCTGTCATCCTGTCGTGTTGAATTGATTTTTGTATTTGAGTAAATACTTCAATGTAAGATGGAACTTCTGTTGTGTAATTTATGGAATTGTGCAATAAAGATTAAACATTTCAGTTTGTAAATTTTATCAATTTCGTGTATCTTATCAGGCACAACAAATTCATTTCTTGACCACCCCTTGTACAAAGTTCAATTGACCTTTCTGGCGATTTTGATTGACAGGTCCTATCAGCCAATTAAAACGCGACATAGCGTCTCGTGTAAACACAAGGGTCAGACAAAGTGACAGACTTTACTATTGACAATGTAATTGTTTTCTTTATGTTTAAACCATAGTTCTAAAACTGGGTTATACAATAATTATTTCAAAATGAATTAAAGTTACACGTAAGGATCATGTGGTAAGATAATTGTTAAATTATATACCTTGAAAGGAAAACTAAATTTATCCATTCCAAAAACCTAGATCTACGTAAAATGTCGCCGTTAGATTTAACCAGGATTCCGAAAAAACAGCCAGTCTACCAAACGGCAGAAAAGCTGTTGGTTTTTTTTTTTTCAATCTTTCGGGAAAGAAAGAGCGATTATGCCAAAGTTTATTGTTAAATTACCTGTATTAAAATCTCACTGAACGATCATTTTTCAAATTCCAAACCATTACTCGGAGACAGTCGTAATCGTTACATACGAAACGAGCGACAGGAAGAAGGACAATTTATTGACAGCCACTCGTCACCCTGTTTCAAAAATAAGTTGACATTGCGAACGTCATCACATGATTCCTGTTGTAATACTTTATACAGCATTCATATTTTATTCTTGTTTCATAACGACGACTGTATGTGACTGTTAATGTCACGTAAATTGCCTGGTTCGAACGATTGTTTGTTTTTCCAAGGATTGTCGCATGACTGATAAATGCACGTCCATTCCAAATCAGTGTAATCCTTACTATCACCCAAGTGACCAAATATACCCCCAATTTAAATTTTTTTTACAACAAACATCTGTTAAAAATACGACGAAACTCCTAACTGATTACTTACAATAAACTTCTTTATTTTCACTCAAACAGGTGTAAGAAGTGATAATTAAATCTTTACCAGACAAAAAAAGATTAGAGTCGTCTCTTTTGAAAACATTTGCTGTCGACAAATTAAACGTTTCTCCAATGATGAAATTTGTCCTTGAAAGGGTAGAAAACATCTAAGGAAAAAGAGAAGGTTTGCAAAAGTTTCCTCCTTCAAGGTCGTTAAAGCACGGGTTTGTGTCGTAAAGGGTTAAACTCGTTCTCTCACATGTTTACTCTCAAACTGACATGTTTATACTAACGAAAAGTCCTAAAAACTAACGCCCCTATTATAAGTTATGGATAATGCCGACAGCAATCTACTCACAATGTATTTTTAGTTTAAATGCTGTGACCAAACATGGAATTACGAACATATTTGCACTATTTTCAATATTCGATTATTCATAAATTTAACATTATTCATTTTTTTTTTTTTTTTGTTACTTTGCCGATTTAGTCTGAACTGAAAAGAACGTTGGGGAAAAAAAGCTTTGGGCACTTTAATTATGGCGAAACATAACCTAGAATAAAACTGAAATAATCTCTCTTTCTCTATGTATTTGACGCCATTTTCTGGTTTGTTTGTCGGGCATAACGACCAAAATACCGTGTTACTAAGGTGGGCGTGCCAAACTCGCGTTTGCAGAAAGGTCAATTTGAACGATTCTTATTAATGCTTAAAACATATAAAGTATAAGTAGAGTTCTAATACCTAATTATAGTGTCAACGTCAACGCATGTTACAGCAGCTGGGTACGGCGTTGTAACGAAACAACGATTGATTCTTTTTGGTTTCAAGTCATTTGAGAAACTAGTTCTGTTCGCTCTAGCAAAACGCTGTAAAAAAAACCTTTGATTTCCTACATGACCTTGTGTGAGATTTTCAGCAAAACCACAGTGAAAACAATGACATCGTATATGTTTATGCTATAACTTTCTCTTTCAAACAAGTAACAGGTTTCATGTAAATTTCAGAGCATTCCATATTTCATTAAACTGCCGACATATGCTTTGGCAGTAGTTTGTGAAGAGGAAAAGACTTGTGCATTACCGATTTACATCAACTCGTCCAAGTAAGTCTGTTGTGTTGAATTACAGAGTTATCCCCACCCACAAAAAGAACCCATAAAATAATTATCAAATCGTTCAAAAGTCTACCAAATTTCTCGAAACTTGCTGGACTTAAACTTCAGTCTGTGGACGATCATTCCCTTTATTCTCTTTTCAGATGTTTCATATGTCTTGATCACGTTGCATAAAAAAGTAATGTTCTTTCAAAAATATGCTCCAAATGGTTCCGTGGCATTACCAACACGCTTGCAACAATCCCGTGGATTTGTCAATAACTCGAACACTTTCCTCTTTGGGGATATTCCTGATTTTTGCTGTGACTACTGCCTTCAGTTTACCTATGAGGGTTATTCTAATACACACTGTCCTTGAGATACCCCCAGAGGTAAAGGGTCTGGGAATAACTATTTCTAAACATGGCATCATCGGCCCATTTTCCTTCAAAGACAAAAATGAGAGAGCTCAAACTGTGGATACGGAACGCTATTTGACAGTGCTGAGGAAGTTTTGGACATTACTGGGTCGACAAAGAGGTAAAGATAGAGAAGCACGGTGGAACTGCAAGACAGGGCCACCCCAAAGTCGAATGACTCCCTAGCCTGGCTGAGGGAGCGATTTTAGGAGAGACTGATCTGCAGGAAGTGTGACGTCGAGTGGGCATTGCATTCATTGGACGAGGAAACCTCTACAATTTTATCTGTGGGGGGGGGTGGTGGTGGTGGTATCTCAATAATATTGTATACCAGAACAACCCCTGTTAGTAAACTGAAGGCAGCAATCACAGCAAAAAGCAAGGAAATCCCCCCAAAAAGGAATGTATTCGAGTAATTAACAATTTTGCGTGACGTATGAAAATGTGCCAATGCAGCAGAGGCCATTAATTTTTGAGCATATATTAGAAAGAACATTACTTTTATGCAAAGCGATCAAGATAACTGAAACTTTTGGCGAACGATGGTACACAGGCTGAAGTTCTAGTCTAATAAGTTTCAAGAAATTTGCTGGACTTTCATAGGATTAAATAATCACCCTATATGTTTTACTTCACTTTGTATTGTTTGATTTGAGGTAAAGGCCTCAAGGCCTTTCTTGCAGCAACACTGAGGTAACTGCTGCTTTGGAACTCAACTGACGCTTTCACAATGATGCGATATGTTTTTTTTTTTTTTATCAGTGTTGGATATTCGGCAAGTAAAATTCACATTATAATCTTGCTAACAATTGAATAAACTTATTGTTAATCGTTCATTTCAATAAATTAACACAAAGCTGTTAAGGACTGCTTCAACCTAAAATACAAAAGCATCGATAGGAAAATTTCCAATTCGCTTAAATGATCATATATCTCATTTAATTGATTGCATTTTGTTATAATCTGCGTCATACCAGTATTTTTATTGAAGCAATAGTTCAGTTACTTATTATACTATGTACAAAAATAGCATGTACATTGGCAGCAGACTTAAGGGTCAGCCCTTAGAGCGCTGAATAAACTCAAAAGACGTTTAGTGTTTAAAAATAGGACCGAAATAATTCCAGTAACGTGGTTGCTTTTGTCTATCGTGTTTCAACAGAACAGAAGCAGGTAGTGTTGATCAAAGATCAGACTGCGTGTTCTGGGCTGTCTGATCTTGATCTACACTACTGCAAAAGCGACTATAGTTGTGAATGACCCTTTGAGGGTTAAGAAGAAACCTTTAAGCTCATCTAAAATGTCTCTTCTTGATAATGAATTTGCGTTCAAAAAAAGGAAAGAAATACACAACTAAAGAACGATTTGTAGAGTACATGTATATAGAACATGATGTAAATATAGTATATGGTCTTAGTAGATCATAAGGAGAAAACCCTCAGAAAGAGAGGTAAAATGTAGACGCATGGATTAAGTTAGAATCACTGAATTTTACAAAGAAAACCGAGGAATAGAAAAAACAGAATGATAAGTAACAAGAGGACAATCAACAACTGCTTTGACCTTTGGCGTTCGTGAATTTGCAAAATAAATAATTTCGGTTTTAAAAAAAAAAATCCCACTCTTTTTAAACTCTTTTCTAAAGGAACATTCCCTCTCCCCTTCCTCATCTACACATACGCTAATGAAACAATAAAATAAATAAAGTTACCACGACAAAAAAAAAAAAAAAAAAACTTCTTACTTTCTGCTCTTAGCAAAATTCAAGAAGTGCGTATAACAACATCGGGTTTGGATATGTCAGAAATTGGAAAGGACATCACCCATGTGGACGACATTTATAAAACGGATTTATTCCTGAGACATTCTGCATACGGACACCAAACTGTTTGTCTGGTTGCTACAGACACACTTGGGTACGTAATGAAAGTTGAAAGAAACTTCGGGATTTTTCAAAGCAGATGTTAGTGTGCTTTGGTATCTGAATTGTTCTTCCCTCACTATTTTCTTTATCTTTAGAAGTTCATTTTAGGTACATAAGAATTTATGGTAATTAGGCAAATCATCGATATTCGAATGCCATGAGTTTTTTTTTTTCTGTTAGTTTGTTTCATTTTAACCCTTAACCTACTAAATAAATGAAACGAAACTTTAAAGCCGATACTAAAACCCAAATTTTGGTATTTCAAAGGTATTTTTTGGGGAAAATGTCTCCTTACAGGACAGGTAGATCCAAGATCAGGATGCACTTTCTTAGCAGTCTGATCTTAATCTATACTGTCCGCAAAAAGGTTCTCATGCCGCACTTAGCAGCCTAAGGGTTAAAGCAAAACTAGTTATTATGATAAAAACAAGGAATATATGGAACTGAAATTTTGAAACGCACACTACTGCCATTTTTTAAAAAATTCTGACACATTAATTTTGTTTGGATGTGCATTTCAGATTTTCTTCCGATGAGACGTGCATTTTTCTGGAAATAGAAGCACCGCGTAAGATTGTTATACTAACGGTAGTGTGGCATTTATAGCAGCCGCACTGTCCGTCCTTCTTTTCGTCTGTTTGTCCTTCTGTCTGTCCATCAAACTTACCTCGTCCATGCAACTGCTCCGACAATTTCTATCCGACTTGCACCATACTTTCACATAGTGATCAGTATCAAGTGGTGTAGAGCATATTTTCGATTTTTTTTTCACCAGGTCACATTTGGATGAATAATTGCCTTTCATTTTATTTTACCTCTAAATGTTTCTGTCCTCGCAACTACTACTTTAATTTTCATATGATTTTCATCATTCTTTCACAGAATAATTTGTATCGTGTGCTGTATATCATATTTACGAGATTTTGATTCGTTAATATTTGGAGGAGTTATTATCGGTTATTTATTTGTACATGATAATCTTTAGAACTGTCCTGGAAGCTCCTCCTAGAATTCTTATTTCATTTAAACCATCCTTTCACAGAATGACCGGTATTATGCCCAGACAAGCATATTCAGTGGTTTTTTTTTATTTAGTCATAGTTATTACCTTTAGATTCGGTCTACCTTATAATGCTCCTATCATTGCAAGTCATCCTAATCTTTTGATTCGATCTTTTGTCATTGCAAGTCATCCTAATCTTTCTGTTCACCATACTCTCACAACGATTAGCATCATGTGTTGTAGATAATATTCAAGTTTTTTTTCACTGTCATAGTATGCCGAGTTGTAACATTTTCTTCCTTCTGTCCTTGCAGATCTTTTTTGCGATATTCTCCATACTTTCACAAAATGATTGGTACCATGTGCAGTAGGTCATATTCAAGTTTTTTTTTTTTTTCATTCAGTCATTTTGGCAGACTTATTACCCTTTGTTCATTTAATCTCTTAACGCTTCTTTGTTTGCAACTCTTTATACAAATTATATGCGATTTCTTAACATACTTTCACCGAATGGTCGGTATGTTGATTGGTGTGTTGTAGGTCCAATAATCAAATTTTGTTTTCGTTTGATCATTCGTACAGAGTAACTTCTCTTTGTTTCGTTTTATCTTTAAAAGCTTCTAAGGGAACACTTACTACCCTGATTATGCTTTCTTTTAGCCAAATGTCACACTATGGTGATTTTCAGGTGCTGTAACACATAGTATCAAACTTCGCTCATATTTAAGTCGAGGGTTTTTTTTTTCATTGTATTTTATAAGGTTTTTGTATGTAATTCTTCCTTCATTCTCTATGCAAGTTATTTTTCAAGGTTTTAAAAAAATTAAACAAAATCAATATCTATAGGCAGATTTTCACTAAATGCTACGTATACTTAAGGAATAATAATGTTGTAATGACTTTCCTGGTGCTTGTATTTGCTTCAAGCTGCGTGAGATTATTTGATATCCCTCAAGATCGAAGGTCGAGCCAAAACTTTCTAAAGCAGCAAGAGGCAAATACAAACACCAGAAAATTTATGCTATATAATATTCCTTGGGCAATATATTATATTTATATCCTTATAAAACCACCGGTGAATTTTATGATTTACTATTGAATTCTGTAACTTTTCCTTGACGTAACTACTTTCTTTGCCCCCATTGCCCCAATGGTTACTTTCCTCACTAATGTAAGCATGATAAACACCCTTTGAAAAAGATACGCCTGCTTTTCTTAGTCCTTCATAAACGGTTCAGTATAAAAAAAGTTATGTTTTGAGGAGCTGTTCAACGATGATGAATTTATTAAGGAATTGGCCATGAATGAAACGGAAGAATATACTAATTTTAATCGCGTTCAACCAAATGGAACTAGCAATCTGTTGATGCAATATGAATATTACGAAAGACACTGAATTTGCCAAGAGGAAAAGAAACAACTTAAAGGATTGGGATTTGGAAATAAACCTAAATCAGCCAGTACATTGACTGATCTCCATTCAAGTACAATATCTAAGTGTGGGATATTAGGTGACAAGACACTTCGAGCCTTACTCCATTCTTTCTGGCAACCTTGAATAACCTATTTTGGACTGCGAACTAGGAAAGAGATCTGTGCCCTGTGATGAGGTGATATCTCCCCGGGAAGTTGAGAGGAATATACCACTCTGAATACTGAGCGACAAAGACCAAAACTGGAATAAACCCCAGGGACACAAGGTATGGATTAAGTATGGGTTACATAACTTTATGAAATAAACTATAGATAAGTTGAACTTAAGGATTTCCTATTTGGACCCATGAATTAAATGAAGTTCAAAGGGTATAGAACTATATAGAAAATTTCACAGATTGACAATAAAAACAAATTTAGGTATCCAAAGTAACTAGAGGTGAAAATATGGTAGACATCCTTCTCCCTGAATTTACTCTGTATAAACTCTTACATTTACATGATATACTTTACACAAATGTCATTTGTACTGTTTCCTTCGTGTAGTTGACTGTAAATATAAAGCTTATTTCATAATCTTTGTTTAGACTCAATCAAACACACCTATGACAAAAAGTAAGAATTCTGCATAGACGGATTACTATTTTTTGGAATAGAAAAAATTGCTATTTACAAGCAACTGCGTCTCTTTTACACAATGATACCCTAAGTCATGTTGCAGACATACAAATATGTAGAGAAAAAGATACTCACAATTATTAAATTATAAATTACGTACAAGAAAACACTTTTCGTCCTTTTATTAGACTCATTAAGCGAGTGGCTTACGCTTCATCTGTTCCACTTGAGGGAGATTTAGTTCATCAGTACACGGTGCACAGTAGAAATCGTCCTGAAAAAATGATGTGTCCAGAGATTCCATTATTTTTTTGTCCGGGAGTTGAACACCGTGTTTAGTGGTTAAAAAATGAGCAATTTGTATCGATAAAAAGTACAAACTAATAATTGAAACGAAGTCAAATGCAAGAATTCAGGTGGCCAAAATAACCTCATATAGATATATGCATAATATATTTTATTATATATAATAACCTAGAAATAGGTTTAACATATTGCTTAAAAAGACCGCATTTTTTTACTTGGGTTTTCTTGTGTTCAATCTCACTATCACTACATGTATTTCGTACCAGTTCACTTGCTCCAGAATGTTTGTCATCCTCGAAATTCTTGCATCGCATTTTTTTTCCAGGAACTGAGAGATGAAGATATTCCATCCTGTCAGATTATCCAGACATCTGGCCACCAAAATCTGAACTACATAAACAATTACAATGCCTTTAAGAACGAGCAAAGGAGACAAATTTCATGCATTCGGTCATGTGAAGCCTCGGAGATGCAAAATGCAACAGTTTTGTACAAAATGTGCCACACAAACAGCCACAATACTAAATGTTTAACCCGACTTTTTTGTAAATTCCGCTTTCAATTGAAATGTGACTTTCGAATTCAGTAGTGAAACGAACGTGTTCCATATATCCCTGTCATATAACAGCAGTTCAGATTTGCCGACTGTGGCTAAATAACATTAAAGGATAAAACCAACGGTAGATAGTTATAAGGGGTACCTATAAACTTAGAAACGGAACCGAAACGAAACGCAACCAAATGCACTGAATAAGAACGAAAAGCAGTGAAACGAAACAAAACGGAACCAAACCCAACGCAACGAAACGAAATAGAATGAAACTAAACGAAGTAGAACGAAATATACCAAAGCGGATTCATTTTATTATTTTTTCTCAGTGTATCATATTTCTTTTGTATAATTTCTTATTGCATTATCATGTGGAGAGCACACAGAAACAGTTGCTCAAATTCTGCGTCATCTCATGCGTGGTTTGTGGGTTTGTAAATCAAGTCAGAATCAGAATTAGTTGATTTAAACAATTCATTACCAGGACCTGTGTTTCGGAAAGTTGCCCAAACTCCAACATATTTGATGCAAGATTTTGGATAGAACTGAAATGTTATTTCTTTCTCTTCTCTTCTTCTTTTATTTTAGTACCGAGCCTCGGTAGCTCAGGTAACGCACAGGACTTGAGAACAGGGTGTCGCCGAATCGATCCCCGACTCGGCCAATTTCTTTCCGAGGATTGATGACAAGAATCGTTCTCGCTGCTGATCATTGTTTCGACGATGGTTTTGTGGGTAAGCAGCCAGTGCCTTGGAAAGAATATTGTGCGTATTACTGTCAAAAGAAACTCAAGGAGAGCATGGATAGGTGCTCTGGCCGCCGCGATATATCTGAAATAATGTTGAAAACGGCCTTAAACACCATCCAATTTATCAATTGAATTTTGATTATTACTCTCGCAGAGTTTCGGCATATTTTGCATGAACACCATATTGTGCCGTCATTACCTTTGAGGTGTTGAGTCGATGTCCTTCAAGATACTTTCAGTCGACACCTTCCAGTATAGAGTCCCCACAGATGTATGCTTTTTATTTGTACATTTTCCCATATTAATAAGTCAATGCAATGAACTTCTTTGCAGAACCTGTAAGATAAAGAGATGGCTTCAGGTCTGAAAAGAGAAAATCGGTCGGGCTGTTCGTTAGAACTGCTCTAAGGTGAATAGCTACATCAGCAGAGGAAGATAAATTCAGTCTAGAAGAAATCATCTTCAGTTTCAAAGACATTACTTTGTTACCAATAAATGTACAGCATGTATATAAATGAATCCGAACATTCGCACAGGTTCTAGCGGTAAGCAGTAACTTATTTCAAAGTCATCTGAAAATGTGAAGTGGGTTGCAACACCAATGTGTGGCGAATAAGAATCACTTTACTTGCACGACAAACAGCGGATAAGGATAATCATTCGCACGACATCAGTAAGGTTATTATTTTCTATGAAAGAAAATTATGACACTGTATTAGTTATTTTGAAATTATCGAGGAAAAGATTCGCTTTTCTTATGCTAAAATGCTGTCTCTGTGAAAATTATATGCGTTAAAGGCCCAACAGCGGCCAAAGACTGAACGATGGTGTTGAAATGCATTCAAATTTAAATCATACCAAATCAAAAGTATGGAAAATATTGTTAGGATGACAATCTGTTATTGTGTTTTAAGTCCGATGGTAAGTCGCTGGCAAAAAAAATTCGTTTTAAAACCAGGCAAAAAGTAAACCAAAGATGAAGTGACCTGGCAACGTTTAACTTGGTTTTGAAACAATGCCCATACATTTAAATGATACGAATTAAATTTAAATGTGTTTTACTAACTGCTTTGTTTACTTTTGTCAGCTATTGTTACGTTAAGAAACTTCAGCAACTTATTGAACTAGAACCCAAACCTTTTCCCCCAACATCGAAGGAACTTACAATGGTCACGTTTAAAAAATAATACATGTTATAATTAAAGATAAACACCTTATCAAATGACAGCTGCGATTGTCCCAGTTGCCCCGGGTCCAAAGATTTTTGTATATACCAAACCAAAAGAGAAACTTTTCGTAAAGTATGTGTAAAATTTTCAAGGTTACCTATGAGACGTACATACGTCATGTATATACGTGCGGTAATTTTTAAAACCGTTGTAGCTTGCAAAATTGGTCAGATAATCCCTAGCTAAAAGACTTGTCTATTTAACGCAAAGTTCGGGTTTCGGTGCATGTAAGGGATCGACATATCCAGTCCACGTATTGATCAGAAATATGAATGCCAAGACTTAAAGAAGGCTGGGTTTCCTACTACAGAGGGTGCAGTTCATGCTGGGGAATTTGCGCGAACAGTCAGTAGCATTCTACGCTGATTTGCGCAAACCACGAGTGCAAAACACACGTAGCGGCAGACCGCGCGTCACGACTGCAGCGTGCTACCAATATATCGTGAATCAGTACCTGCAAGACCAGTTACAGCTGTTGTTATCCCCGGAATCGTTTAGCTGATAAAGGTTTGCACAGACGTCTCCCGTATGTCTGCTCGGGTCTTACGTACTGGCATCGCAAATATAGAGAAAATTGGCCTTTGGAAACATAGACTGAACAAGACAGCGGTGGCGGACAATTATTTTTGTCTGATGAGTCGAGGTTTGTATTGTCTCTAGCTAATGGCCGTGTACAATTTTTCCGACGCAAGAATGAACGTTATGCTGACTGTTGCGTACTGCAACGTAATCTTTTTGGGACGGGGGTCAGTTATGGTGCAGGGCAATATTGCTTAACGTATTGTGCCATACTCGTCGTCATTAGGAGAAATTTACATGCCCCCTACAATTAGGGAAAATAATCTAGGCCTTCATATTGTCCCTTTACTTCGATTTGGCAGCGACACCGACAGTTGCCCTATAATTGAAGAACTTTTTAATGATGATTTATTTCAGTAACAAAGTGAACAATAATCCAGATTTACAGTGATAGCCCGATCTTCGTGTGCAAAGTTGCTATGAATTTTTTGTAATATTACGTTTTTTGCATTAATTGCAATCAAGAGGAAAATGATTAAAAAAAAAAAAAAAAAACTACTTCCGTTTGAATTTTTTTCTATGTCATTTCGTTTCGTTCTATTTCATTTTGTTGGGGTTGGTTCCGTTTCGTATCATTCTATTTCTTTCCGTTTCATTGCGTTTCATTCCGTTTCGTTTCGCTCCGTTTTGTTTTGGTTCCGTTTCTAAGTTTATAGGGACCCTAGTTATGAAGGCAATTAGTTCAACATCTTAACATTTTTTCCGAGTAACTGTCCTTTTCCTAATTATTACCCTACTTTTAGTTCATTCATGACTCCGAGCTCAACGAAAGCGCAGCCACTCACACACACGTTTAAATCTTTTTATTAAATCAAACGCAAAAATGTCAGGAGTACTTGTAAATGTTTTCTATGTATGGCAACAAGCTTAAAAACAACTAACTGAAATGTATTGCATACTTCATTTAACTTGACCCAGGTCAACATTATTTCCACAACTAAGAAATCTATTTTTACCCTCGGCATTGCAGGAGTCTTTCTTGGTCATATGTCCCCGAATGGTCATGGGAGTACCTTACTGTGTATATTATATATAACTTTCAAATAATAGTGTTTTATTTTTATACCTACATATACATTTACCATAAAGGTCAGGATCAGGTTAAATGGAGTAGGCAATATAGAAGCTGCCCTTTGAATACTCGTTTTAATCCGGAAAAAAGGCTGAAATGGCGGCAATATTTGTTTACTCAACGGTAAGGTTCCCGGCGCGTGAATTTTACTACACCAAGATATTTTAGGAGGTGTGATTCGGTTGAAGTACCACAGAGGGGGAAGAAAAACACGTATCTGATAGGAGATACTGATATGTCCGGATTTTTGTTCCAGCATATGACCAAACTTTCTTTCATGTCGTGCAAGCAAGGGCGATAATTTCATGAGTGGCTACACCACGTGTGAAAATATAGCCCTTGCTTTTCATTTGATGAAAAAAATTTCGATCAAAAAAAAAAAAAAAAAAATGTCCTCTTTATAAAAAATTTAATCGGGAATGGTAAAAAAAAAAAAATCTGTTTTAGTGGGTAATAAATTCGTTTTTTTTAATGGAGGATTAATATCATGCATGAAATTGTTACGAATTCAATCGCAAACCAATCTTAACGTAATCCTCAGCTGGGGTTACGTCATCATGCAATTTTTGGAAATGTATTTGACACTGTGTACATATGGATTTTTTCCTGACGTGTCTGATTTTATCCGTCTGCTATTCACGTATCAGAGCCAGATATATAACCAATAGGTATATTTTTCCAATTTGTTAAAATTCATTATAGTCAGAATCTGTAGAAATTGAAATGGTTTCATGGCCTTGAAATTTTGATGATCCAGGAAGGAATTTTTACCATCAAGTATTTGTTTATAAACAGATTGACATTAAACTTTGTACATGGCATGCATGTTCTCATTAGGTCCGTTATTAGTTAGCCTTTGGTTAAAATCTACCACAGTTAATTTAAATTTGACATTGTGATGATAAGAAATTCTTTATTTTTTGTCAAATTACTCTGGTTCCTATGAACAAATTGAAACCAATTTTCAGATACAGCTTTAAAAAAATTACGTAGTGAGTGTTCAAAAGTTTAAAAATGTCATGTTTTGTCATGCGTATATGATTGGCTGCTCTCCGGGGCCATGATACTTTATATCATGAATGGTGATTGTTGTTAAAAAAAAAAAAAAAAAGTGTGGAACATTTTGTATGTAGCACTGCTATCGATTATCGTAAAAAAGAATTATATTGAAAATGTAGTAGTGCAAATGTCCCACAGAAAATTTTTAATGAACAATAACACAATGACTCGGAATCACAGCTCGTACTGCTCTCAAACGCACGTACCTAATATTTCTGAAAATCATTGGCTAATACTTGTTTACTGTCATAACTGTCCCTATTCAATACTTGAATATAAGGTTCGTTTTCTTCTAGGCCCATCTTTAACTACAATGCAGATTACTCTATCAGAAAAGATATTGAACGAGCGTAAACAACAATATTGTATAGACATTTGGTTTCTTCATTAGAGAGAGAGAGAGAGAGAGAGAGAGAGATGTATGTCAAAAGAAAACATTTAGATATGACTGCTGTACATTTACTCATTTATGTATTCATGAACGATTCTTTAGATCCATGCTTCTCCCAACCGTGTTTGAATTCTGGAGAGTGTAGGAGACATGCCAATGATACTTCGGACTATCAGTGTGTAAATTGCCCATCAGGATACTCTGGAAGAAACTGTGAAATCAAAGGTATAAGACAATTTGGTCAATAAAATTGACAAAAATATTTTACCTTCACTTATGGAAGTGCACTACCGATTCCATTTTTACACGCTTCGTCCCTGAGCTGTAGACCTGTAAGATTCCCCCTTTCGTAATTGGGTGACCATCCGACTGTTCATATCAAGTTATCAATTTCTCGCAAATTTTACTTACCACTTTAATGTCTGTACAAATTCTTTATTGCAGACATGTCCTCGATTGGAACATGTTTCAATCAATTTTCCAGCAACCATGTATCTTTGACAAATTCTTCCTTTATATTCAGTTAAGCAAAGCAGAAATCTTTGAGGAAAAAAATATTTCTGACAACTCAGTGCTTTTGATTCTCCTTGAAAATGCGTCAAGTTAATTTTGGATTTTTGGTCAATCAATATATTCTCAAAAGGACTGCACGCTTTTCATGCAGTTTTGCGGCACATATGTTTGACAGTTTTAATTGCAACTAGTTTATCATGTCCACGATTTGATTCTACTGTATTGCTAGTATGTCGCTCTGTTATTACCATCTGACATGTTTTTTTGAAAAAAAAAAGTTATTTTGTCTATTTATGTTATTTACAAACAAAACGCGGTTTTACACTTTCGTTACAGAGCCAGGATTTTGTGACCCAAATCCATGTCATAGTGGGCATTGTTCATCGAGAACAAATACGTGTTTCTGCCGGCCGTCTTCTGGGTTTACCGGCCCTACCTGCTCGATAAGTAAGTGTACTTTTTAATTGTATATTAAGACGATTTTAAATGAACGATTGATGCGTAGTAATTATATTAGTAATTATTTTTTTTTAAATGTGAAACAAACGCAAACGACCTAAGCTATACTATTTTAAGATAGCAAATTATTTACCCTCTATAGTCTGTCAGCAAGCTTGCCGTTTCTGTCGGCAAGGTTAACAAAAGAATCAGAGCCTCCAAACGATAAAATGTAAGCGCAGAAATACTTTAAAGGGACACAGATAATTTTTTTAAATGGATTATGAACAATTGTGTCCTTCTTTCTTTACTATACTACTAGTAGAGAGAGAATTTTAAAAGTACTGCACTAAAGTACCTGTTAAAGAAGAAAATAATACAACTTTAAAATTAATTTTACAAAAGAAATAATTATTGCATCATATTCACATATAATTCACTTCCTTGAAAAAAGGGGTAAAAGAGCTTTTTTTCATTTATTCTTCATTCACGAGCGTAAATGCATGGCAAATTTTGCCCGATAACATCAAGATATATCAGATTAATACAATTTCATTAGCAGATATTTTAGAATCCTTTTCATAGGAATTGTTTTTCAAATCGAAGCGATCGTGTTGTATGTCAGTCTCACAAAGAACCACACTAGACTAAAGATTGACAGATAAATATTGTAAAATATTACTGTTATCCTACTCTGCTGAAAGATTTTAAAGGAGAGTCGTCGCCTCGTCATAGAAAATTATCTTATTCTCTTAGAATAAGAGTGATCAAAACACTAACATCTTATACCTTTCTATAAGTCTCTCTTTGGGAATACTAAATATATGTCGTCTTACCGTGCATTCTTACTTTTGTTTATTCTGGTGAAATCTACAGCAACGAAATATTTAATTCCGGATCATGGCTGTCATCTATTTCAAACGTGCAACCTTAGATAATCAATCGTTTGTGTAACCGCTTAAGAAACCGGGGCTACGTATTTCTCTTTTGGAATTTCTAAATAAGAAGAAGGCTTTTCCTAGCGCTATTTTTCTCTTTTATATCTTTTTAACGATACATTTTTGAAATGTTTTTAAAATGCAGATGACAAAGAATTTAATAATAATAATAATAAACACTAATTATACATGTTTTTTGTAAACCAGTTTGTGTGAATGTGATGTTTAAATATAGACCTACTTGAAAGGAATCCTATTTAACTATGGGTGCACAGTATGTCGAAACTGCCCTCTACGAATATTATCTACTTGACGGTATGCTGAATGCCGATCTTAAACCAGAGAAACAGAGAATTACATATACAGACTTTTCAAGGCTTCATTTAGACATATCTGTTCCATTCCTTAATTTCGATGTTACTTTGCTGAGATATTTGATGTCCGACACATCGAAAATTTGCAAGAAGATTAAAATCAAAATCAGAATCTGAATAAAGTTGACACGAATTTAAGACTCGTAATCGTTGTTTGCATCCAGAGAAATCCTTAAATATACAACCTTCTAACTAATTTCTGCAACGTTTTCATGTGATTTAACAATGATTTTTCTTTTTATTGTCAGTTGTATGAGTTACGGGCTGTCTTAACGGCCTTGATCCGTTATGGAGTAAAACATTAAAATATGTTTTGTTTATTTTTTGGAAGATATTGATGATTGCCAAGGAGTTGACTGCAACAATCACGGCGTGTGCAAAGACGGTATCAACAATCACACATGCGAGTGTTTTAAGAGATACAACGGCAGCAACTGTGAGACAGGTAATGATAATATTTTAGAGTAAGATATATATAAATCATCACTTCTACTTAAAGGTAAAGGCATCGTAAGGGGATTCGTGTAACATCGCCTTTCACCGTTAAACTCGTAAGCATTCGGTTAGGGCTCGGGTAATCCGTAATCGATCGCCAGCTCTGCTTCCCCGCCTCGATACATATTACTGTGAGAAGTGAGGTAACCATACATTCCAAAAAACGGGGTAGAGAGATCACGCTTCAAAAATGTAAAACTGAGTGTAATGACTTGAAACACCATGTTGCTATTGAAACGAATACGCTCTTTGTTGGTTACATATTCTCAGTTAATGTCTCATTTCCGTAGTGTATATAGATTACTTAATCTATTTCTTTCAATAAACGTAAATGCATATTTGCTTTTCAAGTTTAAATACACCAATTCCGCCAACTTCGAGGACAACCCTCGCAATACTGATTGATGTAATTCAAGTTTGATTAGTCTACAAAACGTCATTGTGTCATGTTCTTTCTTCCATCATGCATTAATTGTTATTGTATACCGTATAATTATGAAAACTAGAAATGCAATCATTGCACTTAGATCTCTGAACTTCTGTTCTCTTTGTCATAGGAATTGCCACTTTCCCTCATACCAGGGCAAAACCTCTTTCAGTGAAGCTTAACCTGAATCAAGCAAAATAAAAAAGACATAATTAGAGATTCATGTAGATGTGCAGTTTTGTTCTGAGTATAAGGAACCCTTGCATCATACTTGTGAATCTTGTGATCAGAGATGAATAGGTTCAAAAGCAAGGGTCTTTAACTGCTAATTACACTATATTGAAGATAAAAATAACGTTGCACACACATTTATATCTTGCTTCAAACATATGTAAGTTTTCAAAACTGTCAGCTTAAATAATTTCAGAATTTAAATGATGTGTAACACAATATTTAGGAAATTGTGCATGGGAAATAGATACATTGCCATGCCATTTGATTATCAGAAACACATTATCATCTCTGTATACTGATAACTTCTAAGAGAAAATGCATTTAGTCACAAGTCAAATAATATTTCTGGGATAAGAAAGTATCATTTTAAGCCCCAAATTATATACAAATAGTAAGCTTTTAGAGACCAGTGACACTGGATAAACTTTTTCATTGTTGTTGTTGTTGTTGTAACTACTTTTGCTGTTGCATGAATTTGGATAATTTTACTTCTAAGTCATGCACTGAATAGCAATATGGCACAAATGACAAGCGACTGTGGCATTTTTTCATTGTGTTTTCATTATAGAAAATGACCAGATTTCAAATACTTTTTACATGGAAAGAAAAATGCAACATTGTTTGTAGTTTGATACTTGTAGTTTAATCATATTATAACTTGTGAAACTTGTTACATTTTACATATTTGTTTTGCAAGACCTTCATAATAATTTTGATACCCATTTTATTGGGCTACCTAATATTTAAGTTGCTGTGCTGCGGAAGCACAATTAAAAGCATTTCTTTTTTCGAAGGGGTAATCTTTGATTATAACAATGAAAATTTACATACAAGTATTTTCCCAGCCTTTGTCCTGTTTATTCTTGTTCAATATGGCATAGTATATAATTAAACCAAGAATTATATGCATTTTGTGTTCAGATATTTTTCTTTTTGATCGATTTTACATTTTTGATAGTAAAAATATGGGGCTACATACAGCACAAAAGGGTTATGATGGAAAACTCGTCGTAAAAAACAAGACAGACGGATAAACCTTAATGATATATCACATAATATTATGTGTGTACAATTAAGGATAGATTTAAAAAAAACAAAACAAAAAAACAAAAAACAAAAAAAAACATGTTTTCGAGATTCTGCCCTATAGGATGCATTTACCTTAAACTTTATTGTACTGAGCTCGAATTTAATTGCTTAAACATATAGTGTAGCTTATGTTCGGACTTCACAGAAAGTTCAGTCTGATCTCGGATCTTCACTCAACCCCTTCTTGCTGGATATTCTGCAAAAAAGGGGGCGTTTCAAATCAAAATATCTGTATCATTGTTACTAAGAATTTCCATTCATTTAAGCAAGTAAACCATAACAGGAAAAGAAAATAAAAAATGAAAACTTAAATTTACTTATTAGACTCTGTATAGCAATGTAATGTACCTCCATAAGTACCGCTGGCTGCGTTTGATTGTACTTCATACATGACGCAATTTATTTTTGTTTACGTGTGGTCCCGGTAATAGATCTAAACGCGCCTGTAACTCACTTCCACTTTTTTAATTTAAACATCTTTATACAAATCATATAATATGCGTACATCACACACAAAAACAGATACATATCAGGCAAATTCGGCCATTCCCTTGATTTCCACCAATGGAAATAAGAAGTATTGACTTTCAGGGATTAACAGCACCGCTGGATAGCAAACGATGATGGCGTCGCATTTTATCTATGCCAATTATTTAAATGACAAAACCTCGTGCTCATGAATGATAAACGAAGTATTTGATTGGTTGCCAAATGACACTATACCGGAACTTTTCGATCAAATGGCAGATTATATATCCCTCTCAAATGACATGCTCCTGACACTATTTCACTAACGAGTCTCTAACTTAAGGTCACACGTCGACTCCATGTTAAAAGTGGAAACACGAACTTTAGTTGGTTGAACTGACGCATTATTAGAACATGAATGTTTGTAAAAAAAAAAAAAACTCCTTTTTCCTACGGCTAGCGGTATTCATCATAGTGGTAGCTCACTTGTACGTGAAAAGATGGCATTGAAGCAGACTAGTAAAGTGAGAGTGCGTTTTAAAAAGGTGCTATCTTTATTTGAGAGGTACGTTTGATTGCTACATGTATGATAAAAGCTCCTGTTATACACAGACATCAAGTTAAACCTGACCACTTGCTTTCCTTCGAACAAAATTAAGCAGATAAAAATTAAAGATTACACAAAGAGCTTACTGGTGTATTTAGTAGATATCACATCTGTTAAATGACTGCACCTGTACGTAAAGCGTAGCAGTCTAGAATTAAGGTGCCGCCTAAAAATACATTTTCCTTCTGTGACGGATTTTATAGTAAAACGGATTTTCATAAAGAGCGCCGGAAAAATTGGACTCGGTGGAGTACTATGTCCTGTGATCGAACGGATGCTTTACATTCTGTTAAAAATGTTTATACAACATGGCAACACAAAGAAAGGGAATAACTTTTTGATAATCCTTAATTTTTTGCAAGGAAATGAGCGTGAACAGTATTTAAAGCGATACCCAGATTGTATATAGACATACATTAAAGTTTGATGTTACCTTTGGAAAAGAAACGTGCGTGCTTTGTGCATCTATGTAAATTGTGCGTAGGTAACCAATTCAAGAAAGATCTTCTGTGTAGTTAGTAGTGTAGTTATACAATTTATTATTGAGTAAGAAAAAAGAAATGAACTGAACATTCGATGAACTTTCCCGTGATACTGCATCTTAAAGAAAGATTGACTTTAACTGGAAGTTTGGATGAAATGAAGAGAAATTATTTGTAGATTTCAATACTGTTTTTGTAGAAATCAAGACAAAGAGCAATAACAAAGATTAGCCTATACACTTAAATTTTGGCTCATACAATTCGGTTGCAACTTCGGTTTACATATTTATTCAATTTCTTTTCAGATCGTTGTCCCTTAGAACCTGTTCATGCTGTCAGTTGCCCAGGAGGTTTGATTTTTTGAATTAACATTTTTTAGATTTTACTTCATTTTAAAATGATAACAAATTAGTTTATGTTCCATTCTAATTGATGGAGACATGGACCTTAAAGGTTCCATGCTGTCTCCTTTTCTTTCATGCAACATATTGTACTGAATCCGTCTTCATATCGTTTTCAAATTCCGTCCTACAACTTACTCAAGAACTTTCTCTTCGTGTTGTCTCTTTTTTCTAATCTCAGCCGATGTGAAACTATATGATCTGCCAAACTGAATTCTGCTATGGCATGCATGGTTCTAGAAAAACTGCCCCCCCCCCCCGAAAACTGTCCCCTGAAAAAACTGCCCCCTTAGGAAAATTGCCACCAACCCCGGAAAATTGCCCCCCCCACGCTTACACCTGTATATGTATTTCATGCTTAAAAAAAAACTGATTCGACTCATTTACAAGCTTCATCAGGCGGTGATAGCAAGTTCTATAGAAAAGATAGAAATTGTCATAGATATCCCACTATAGTTTTTCATTATTTATCCTTTTATTTATTGTTTAGTTCTAACACTGTCAAGGAAACAATGAACACAATTGAACACGCATACATAAAGAAATATAAGCACTTTACAGGAATGATATGGCGCATTTACCTTATTTTTCGTTTACTTATAATTCTGTGCATCTTTTAATTGGGCGTTATACACATCTTTTTATTTTCCTGTTTAAGTACTATCATCTTCAATAAATATTATATTTACAAAACGTTTGAGCAACGCTCTGGCAAAAGAGGCTTAATGCATCTCCGGAATGCATGACATACATTAAGGCTTTGCATAAATATGGATCCATAATGGCACCTTTTTGAACAACCGACTAAATTATGAGGTAGACTGGTCCTTTGGCATACAGAAAATTAAAAAGATAGCGAAAAGTTTCGGCCCAGGTCAGCCTGCGCAGACTGCGTAGGCCGACTTGGGTCGATACTTTTCGCAGATGCATTAAGCCCCAATTTTCACAGAGCATGGCTCATTTTTAAATGCTCATAGTACAGATTGAAGCCCGAAATTCCTTACAGTAAACATTTAAAAGCAATAAATTACCTTCAGTAGGACTAATCCTTTCGAAGGAATCACTTATTCTTAATAGGGTGAAACCTTTCAAAGGAAATCTTAATGTCTCCAGAAATGTATTTTTAACAAAGCATTCATGTGGAATAAATTCATCAATGGAAATGAAATGCATTTAAGTAATAATCAACATCATTATCACAATGGTAAAAAATGGGGGCGGCTCACTTTCCCGGGGGCCAGTTTTCCTGGGGGGGGGGGTCAGATTTCCTGGGGGGGGGGGGTTATTTTCCAGGGGCAGTTTTCTACCGGCATGTATATGCAGCTTTGTCTTCTATGCAGGTTATACTTCACCGATAAATGTTATTCATTATTATGTCAGCTGTTATTTTTTTTCTCCAGGGATAGGTATATTTATTCAAAGAAAAACCTAAGAGCATGGTTTGGTGACAGATTAAAGTAGAGAAACGAGAGGTGCAGAATATGAGACTGAAATTCTTTTCTTGTATAAGAGGTATTGTCTTAGCCGCCGGGAAAAATTTCTTGTGTTTGCGATGACAGGAAATGATTTATATTTGTTATTTGATTGGAATTTCTTTCATATTTGTGGTTACTTTCAGATTCCCTCGGATGTGCACCTAATCAGTGTAATCACGGTATTTGTAATGGAAATAACACGTGTCTTTGCAACTTAGGATACAGAGGCGATGCTAACTGTAGCCAAGGCAAGCAATTTTACTGTAGAACTTAGTTGCTGAAAAATGATTTTATCATGTTTGAAAAAGATTGTTTTTAACGGGGATATATGCACTAACAACAATTAGTCATATTACAGAGACAGCTCACTTGTCCTTGACTTTCTTTGGTATAACTAGAGTTAGGTTTTGATTATGCAGTGCCTTGCACAAGGACACCCACACTTGACCGGCACCGCTATTGAAATTGTATTAAGGTAATGAGGATCATGATGGATTGATAATAATTATAAAAAAATGGAAGGAAATTTCCCTTAATGAAGAAATCCTGAAAAATATTAGGAAGGACCAGTTTCAATCCAGATTAAGTATTCATAAGAATAACTGTTCACACTGTTAAGCTAACTAAGAATTTAAGAATCATATTGAAAACTTGAAATCCATCTTGTTATATCTCTGTTTCTTTTAATCCTACAGCTCTTGGAAATCTAGGAAACATATACGTAAGTACTATCTACATAAACAATTTATCTTTATTTTGAGACAGCTTATTTTTCTAGTGATTTCTCACAAAAAAATGAAACATAGTTCTTGTTTTCTTGATATTTTCCTCAGACGATAGCAGAAAAAGACTGTTGCGAAATATCTCTTGTTTTGTCTTAACAATTTTTCACTTAATTTGCATTTCCCATTACAGGACAACGTGACAATCCTGCCCCCAACTTTGACTGATAGAAGTACAATCACCTGCTACACATCGCAAAGTTGTGTTATCAAGTTGTATTTTACTGCTTCAAGTAGGCAAGTGTAGTTTTGTTTCTATCTTGAGCGCTCTATACAAATAACAAAATAATGGACATACGATACGCTAACAGTACGGGGGGGGGGGGGGGGGGGAGACTATACAAATATCGAAATATAGAGAGAGAGATCCACGAAATTAAGTATGCAGGATTCGGAGGAGTGGTTTTTTGTTAGACCGATTTTCTTTTACCTTGCAATTTACCAACACATATTTGCATATCAAAGTAAGTACAGACACAACCTTAAGGAGTCTGCAGCAGCTGAATGAACTGTCTCTTACATCCTGTAATTTTCTGCTTCGATTCCCTATTATATTACATGTTAGATATAGACAGTACGAGAAGAATAAAACAGGCTTAACCAGCTACCTGCTAAACAAGTGAAATGAAACTTTAAAGCCGATATTAAAAACCCAAATTTTGCTATTTCAAATCTTGTTTTTTATCTCCTTGTCGGACAATGTAAAGCCAAGATCAGACTGCACGTTCTGTGCAGTCTGATGTTGATCTACACTGGTCCTCAAGTCGAGCTTAGGAGTTTAAGGGTTAAAATACTAGTTGTATCAGCAACGAACCTGTTTGCCTTCACGCATATTGTTAAGCCATTTTCATCTATTCTTAAGTCTTATCTTGCAAATTCCCCATCATTCTTAGTGCAAATGTACAGATCTCCGTCATCAAGATTACTAAAAAACTGAAAGATAACACCTTGGTTTCGCCTGCCTTGGAATGGAATGACATAGATGGACTTGACGGCATGATGACTGGAGATGTCAGCGTGATATCTAACGAAGAAATGCAAGGATACATCTGTGCACTGGTTGACGATGGGTATGTGGAATTTAGGTGTTTCGTTTATCGACTCTAAGTTTGACGTCGAGCTTGAAAAAATCCATTGAATATGTTCCTCTGTGTAAGCTGAACTTGTTAAAATTATACAAGTATAACCCTGGCAGCGAAGGTATCTACTACAGCAGCCAGGTCCTGAAATTGTAATATATAATTATTGGTTTCAAGTCGTTTTTGTCTTATCTTTCAAGTATAACCTGTAGACTTGATTAGTAAATTTAAACCTGCATTGTTTGTGTTTCGTGTTTGCCATCATATCGACTGTGTTAAATGTTGAAAAGTATTTCCTTTTTTTTGCAGAATGTCCAAGGATTCGCGATGTTTTTCTTTGAATTTCATTAGTACCCGTATGTATTCTCTCCTAGTTTAATCTTTTAAACCCTCCTACTGTAATTTTTTGTGAAGACTTATTCTTGTAAACAACATATCCCTCTCTCATTTCAGTTAAAAGATTTTACAGGTAAAACATAAGAGTAATATTAATACCTGTATATATTTGGAACTATTTTTTTTATTACACATATTGATTCATCATTTAGGTCTGGTATCTATTTTGTCTGTA
This sequence comes from Tridacna gigas, assembly GCA_945859785.2. Taxonomy (NCBI): domain Eukaryota; kingdom Metazoa; phylum Mollusca; class Bivalvia; order Cardiida; family Cardiidae; genus Tridacna; species Tridacna gigas. Next base: position 61,676,757 of record OX244036.2, read on the forward strand.
TATCACCTTCTTGGTTGATACTTAATAAATTTTACATGTACCTTGAATATTTCCGTTTTGAAAATTGTGACAACATATTCAATTATATACATGTACTTGAGTGCGTCGAAAAACATGAAAAATATGAGGCTACGTATTTCACTCTTATGCTTATGTCGTGCTATGGATTTTTTACAAAAGGTGATCTTTATTTTATTGACTAAGGCAGGAATGGAAGTAAAAAAAAAAAATATATATATATAGTCTCATCTATGGTTCTTGCTCACTAGACACTCTGACTAATAATCAGAAGAAAACCTACAAATAATGCTGTATACAACATCTATCTAATTTTTGCTCTAAATACTCCTTAACTCAAAAAGGTACGTTTTTTTTAAAGGAATCATACATAAAGAACGATATATCGCGCGATATCCGGCTTGGATGGCATGCCATTGCTTTGGATATACGACTATAAGTATTTGTGGAAAATAACATTTGAATACTTTTGAAATGATAATTTTGCAGATAATGCATTCAATTTGTTTTATGCTTCTAGCAATGAACGTTACCTCCTCCGCTGAGTACATACAAAGAGATGTAAGTATTCGTGCAAATAGCAACGACAGACATGATAGAGTCAAACTTTACTAGAAACACCTCAGTTTCCCCTTTACTGTTTTCTTTCTCTCAATGACTCTTTTGGCTTCAAAGCACGGCAGGAAGAATGATACAAATGTCCATCGTTTTTGATGAGTGACTCATGCATCTAATCAAAGCATATTGTGATAGATATGGAGTTGTTTATGGGGAACACTGTTTCATTTATTCTATTTGTGCCAACTGTTTTTCCCAGCTACATTGTTTCACCGAGCTCTTCTTCCTCGTGTGTATGCATTGCCCCATACCCTCATATGTAAATTAGACCGAGAGACCCATAAAGCATTATTGTAGTTTGATGGCTAATTTGGTTGATTTATTCCAATCCTTTTAAAATTGTCGGATGACCTAATAAGTCACGCAGACTTTGCTAGTCCCGAATGGATAAAAAAAAAAAAAAAAAAGAGACTCGGGAAGCCATCCGTGGCATGAGTTGACTTTAATACAATACATATTTCCGACGTTCATTTCCTCTGTAAAACTAATATTTTTATCCTTTTTCTTTCCCGAACAGAGAGCCATCAAATTCATTTCCCCTACTCCTTATGGAGAAAGTTCCATCGTATGTCGAAGATATGTAGCTTGCTATATTATGCTATATACATCATTGAATACAACCGGTCTTTGGTAAGTATTATATAACATTTATTAGTCTGGATCTGATCTGTTAGGGGGTGATATTTAGTTATGTTTGAAAAATAATAATAATGATAATAATAATAATAATTGTCTAATCGTTAGCTGCCCACTTGTTTTTAAGACGGCAGAAAATGCTTGATATTATTTAAAGTCACCAGGTTCTTACACACATTATGGTATTTACTAAAACATATGTACAACATACATGTACATGTATGTAACACTCTGAGGTTCGATCCATCTCAGAAAACATACAGTTTTTCACTAGAGAAATAAACGATTACATGTCAAAGTAAAAGAATGAAATAAGATCAGAATATTGCAGCTCAAAGTGTTGACAAAAACATGAATTTCTTCCTTTAAAACCATGCTTGTGTTGATCCCTTCAAACATACAAGTATTATATTTTATGAATAGAAGTTGACATGGGGGAAGAGAAGAAAAAAATTCAATTGTTAAGTTCAACGTAAAACGAAAGAAATAGACAAACCCAATAAAGACATAGAAAGGAACAGACATATTTCGGCAATTTTGGATTATCGAAAACGAATAGAGCAACATTAACCACTGAGGCATTGTGATATCTAAGTATATATGTACGGTTTCATCATTTGCTACGCGTCGCCTTTTTTTCCGCCAAGCAATTTTGGCTAGGGGCAAACGGCGCTAAGCCTTAGCAACAACTTTTCAGACGTTTGCATGAAAGCTGCAACCACTCCTAACATCATGTATAAATGCGCGCTGTCTTTCACTGATTGGCTGGAACTGCAAGTGCCATTTCTGATTGGCTTGAAACGACACACCTTCCAAAACCGCCTTACACCGTACGAGTTATTCATCGTGATGTATAATAGAAATGGAAAGATGGGGGTCGGTGTCCACCTTTACCGAGAAAGTGCAGAAGAAATTATTTTCAGAGCAAAAGCTTTCAACGGTGTTTGTTGGCACGATGAATTTTAGATAAGAACGCTTATAGCAGTAAAAAATTTCCCATTAATTTCGCCAAATACTCAAGCAGAGGTTGACGCAATTTACATCTGTGTTTACGTTGTCAGCCAAAATCATGTACAAGTAGGGCAGATTTTGAGAAGCTAGCGTTTTCCAAGTAGCACAGTCATGTTTATTTCAGAGGAATCAAAGGTAAGATTTATCTTTAGGTCACGTACTATGTTTATCTAACTTTCCTGTTTTACAGTTTTGATCCATCTATTGATTGGTACGGTTAACACAATGGGACAGCGTCCCGAACCTTAGCGATAACTGATAAGTGCGTATATCCTTATGAACAAGGATATTTGCTCTCTGGCTGTATAAATCTCACAGAATTTATTTTTGTAGTTGTAGATGAAGTACGTCTATTTGACAATATCAAAATACTGTATTCAAGCGTGTCTGCACTCTGCACTCTGCAGACCCTTTTGCTGGTCGACAACTATCATTCTACATTTTGACCTAACTGTTGTATGCCGTTGACCTACTTTGTCATAATCAGAATTCAAGATGGCAGCCCCTTTGGGAAAGGTTAGCATGTTCCCTTTTGCCATCTTTCCAGACTTTTCTTTAAAGTCTGATCTTGGATTTTCACTGCCCTGCTTAAAAAAAAAAAAAAAAAACATTCCATTCGGAACTTCTGCATCTACTTAACCCTTTACCACACAATCCCCAACGGCACGTTGTGGTCATGTGACATTCCAATAAACCTTTGCAAAATTCTAGCATGATTTTTTAAAAGGCTATTTTTACTTCGTTTTTGAAGTTTGTTGAAATGTTAAATTAGCCCCCTTAAGCCCTAGAGGCAGAAGACGTAAGTGTGTGTGTTTGGGGGAGTGTTCCTACATAACGAAAACGTTCGTCAAACTTGTACGGGTTTCTATTTCTAACTAACCGTTAATCCACAAAACATAACAAAAACAATGTTCATAGTGACGTCATCTACGTCACATTACCTTTTTGCGTTAACAAAGTTTATAGAATTTCGCGCAGTTTCAGACTCGAAAGCATTGTAAACAAAAAAAGATAATGATGGTTACAATTATCTTCAAACCTTTTAAGGACATAATTATCTTCTCATTTTAGCCACCTACATTGTGTTAAGATCGCTAATGCTTTCTAGTGTTGAAAAGTCTAACATTTTTTTGCCTGATTTAAAAGATTGATGTTAAGTATTTTATGTCAATTTCTTAAGTATTTGTCTTTGCTTGTTTGGCTTTTTTTTATATTTACATTAGCCTAGGTTATATAAAGCTACATTTTTTATCGTTTTTGCCAGCTGATCATTGTTTCGATGATGGTTATTTGGGAAAGCAAACATCGGCTTGGGAAGAAATATCATGCTAATTAGTGGTAAAAGAAATTCCGAGAAAGCATGGACAGATGCACTGGCTGACACAATAAAACAGGAATGATGTTGAAATTGGTTTTAACACCACATAAACAAACAAAATAACTCATTGTTTGCTAGGGCCAGCGTGCACTAAGTTAGAAATGTATCTGAAAGCCATTATAAACTGTCAGCAGGTACAAGTTATAGTAAAAAGTTGTCACAAAACAAAATGGCGAGTACTACCTTTGTACTGAATTATAATGCAACAGTGTTTTATTGCAAGAATAAAATTTTCGAAAAGTGAATAATTTCCTTGTTAAAGGAAATGTTGCTTCTTCTGTGCAATTTTCTGCCACATACTGTTTCGTCAATTTCATCCATATTACATATTGTGTGGAAAAGAAACCCATGACGGTCAAAGTGCAAGTTTTCATTCAATGGAAAAAAACTGTTTAGCCCCGCTGTTTTCGAGGAAAACATCGAGATAATTTTATAGCCCTGGCGCCATCTGCGTCGTCTGTGTTGTCGTTCAAAAACTTTGACATTTCATAATATTTCTTGTCATTACTGACAATATTTACTTCGAACTTGGACTTATGTTGACTATCTTACTATCACAAGAGAAACCCATACAACAGGGACAGGTATTCATCAGAGTATGAAACGGTCATGCCCCTTTTTGACTTTGAATGTTCAAATATTTTGGCATTTTATGATATCTCTGTCATTACTGGAGATATTTACTTAAATTTTCGAGTGGATGGAGTTGTTAACTATCATGTTTACTTCAAACATTGGCTAGTTATTAATTTTCATAAAGGAACCCATACAACAGGGGGAAGTAAGTATCTAAATATTTTTGACACAATAATGCCCGGTTTTTCAACAAACAATTTTCACTGAAATCAACTGCAGCCAAACATGATGCCCTAGTATTTTTCTTCTTTTGAAGAAGAAAAAGAAGAAGAAGACGAGAATAGAAATGGAATGTAAAAAAAAAAAAAATCATATACCAAACTTGAAATATTAAATAGTGATACATAAAACTAATGTTGTGTGAATCCAGTTTTATTTCTTTCAATCATACAGAATTGTGTTTGCTGCTTCAAATAAAATGTCTCTCAAAAATATGTTAGTTGTGTTTGTTAATTCCTCATTTTGATTAATGGAGTGAAGATCATTGCAAGCTATTTTTCAAGTATTACTTGTACTGCTTAGACTAAATAACACTGCACTTGGTGCTTGGATGGTATGAGTTGTTCTTGTTTAAATTTTCTCAACATGAGCATGCAGCATGTGGATACATCCACTCACTACTTCTAAGCGCTTGGATATTCTTACGAACATGAAAGTTCGCAACAAATGCATAGATCAATATAAACGCCCCGGTTAGGATTCGAACCCGTGCGACAAAGATCCTCGTTTATCGAGGTTTAAAAGACCAATACACTAACCTCTGAGCTAAAGAGAATTCTTCCCAACGCAGTAGTCAGGTATTAATTTTATACGGGAAGAAGCTATGCTGTAAGGAAGCAGTGATCTCCTGTAACACACCAACTCTTAAGAGAAGTCATCATTTTAATGACGGAAAACCTTATTAGGCAGTAAGGCTATTATTTAGACAACAAATGGCTTAATGGCCAATAACGGGCAATTTTTATAGACAACAAATGGCTCAAAGACCAATCCCGGACGAGTCCCCATCTTACGAACATGAAAGTTCGCAAAAAAATGCATAGCTCAATATAAACCGCCCAGGCTGGGATTCGAACCCGTGCGGCAAAGATTCTCGTTTATCGAGGTTTAAAAGACCAATACACTAACCGCTCAGCCAAAGAGAATTCTCCCCGACGCAGTAGTCAGGTATTGGTTCTGTACGGGAAGAAGCTCTGCTGTAAAGAAGGAGTGATCTCCTGTAACAATATGCATGAATTTTTCATTTTAAAAAAAGTGCAGCATTACACACACACACACACACACACACACACACACACACACACACACAAATGTTTTTTTGTTTTACTTTTTAGTGAACAGTTCATGATTAAATACAAACTGCTCTACACATATACACATATCTGCACTTTGCATTTACCCCCTAGCCAAAGTGCTTTCAGAGCTTTGATTTTTCCTCATCGAAATCAGCTATTTGTTAGTTTTGTTCTAATAGTCTTCATCCTTTCTTAATAAATTGCAGCGACGTACCTATATCAACGGATGAAGGAGTCACAGTCCTTGAAGTTAGGAATTTTACAAATGGCTGTCAGTCACAAATTGCTATCCTACTGCAAACCCAAGGGAACCATCATGTATGTTTTCAATCAACGTAAGTGTTTTATACTTCACCGGTCTTTTTTGGTTTCTTTTGCAAAGTTTATAGTTAGACGTCAGTCTACATACTATTAATGTTGTGATGTAATGTTCAAAAGTTGTTCAAACACATTTGTTTCCAAGATAAGGCAATGTTCATTTTGTTTAGACTTACTCTTTTTACTGATAAATATAATGTATATCGTTCTTGATCTTTTTTTTTTTTTTGACAATTTAACATATGCAATTAGTGTTCTATATAAGTAAAAAAAAAGACATAATCAAAATAAAGCAGGTGACATAAGTTTGCTGCCTATTTTTTTTTTTTTTTTTTTTCCAGAATAATATCTAGTGAAGCACAAACACGTTGTTTTAGGATTCAAGTGTATGATACAGGTAACTTTGTTTTCAGATGCCACCTGTAGCCTTTTCCACCGTTGGTTTTCTGTGTATTTCTATGCCTCTCACAATTTTGAATTTTCATACTTGTTCTTCTTGAAAACTTGAGCTGTAACAGAAACCATATGCATTGCCTTGCTACTTAAATGCATTCTTGTGGCTAAATAATACTTTAGCACGGATAACTACAAAGCGACAGAACAGAGATACATTAACTATTCCGAAAATACAATAATGTACTTGTTGGATTCTTGCGCATTTCTTCACTAAATGTTACTCAGCTGTAGCATACCCTAACCGGTTATACTTAAACAAATGAGGTATACACGTACAGGTGAAAGACATAAAACGGAAAAAGTTTCAAAAATATCGAATGGAAATTATTTGAGAATATGGCTCAAACAAGTTGCACATTTCTGACTTTAAGTTCACGTGACTCTAAAACACCTTCAATAACAGGCACAAAATTCTTGATATACAACTCTATGACTAAGAGATACATTGTGTATAGTTTCAAGATGATCGGGTTAAAGCTGCGGTAGAACAGGAAAGAAAATAGCATGTATATATTCCTTAAGGGTATGAAAATTCTTAGAATAGGATAAAATTTTTGTTATCTGGCGTGAAAACGCATTTCAGATCCCTGTATTAACGATAAATGTCAGAACAGCGGAATATGTTTGTATAACAATGATGCGTCAAATAACACTACTTGTGCTTGTCAGATCGGCTACAGAGGTGTGCACTGTGAGAGAGGTGAGACTTTAGCTTTACTTTTAGAATATATATGTAAATGCCGTACTGTGGCAAAAGAGGGCTTAATGCATTTCCGTGATGCATTATACCAAGTAGGTCATCACTTTATTATGGGCCAATAAAATTTATTTTGTCTAACAACCGACTGAATCATGGTATAGACTGGTGCTTTGACATGCAGAGAATTGACCACAAGCAAAAGGTTTGGCCCAAGGCCAGCAGGTTGACCTGGGTCGATACTTTTTGCAGACGCATTTAGCCCCCTTTTTACAAAGCATGCTCATATACATGATTTCTTATAATTGCAAATGAATAGCAGAGTATTTAGTTTAAAAAAAATCAGCTAGTTTTCTATCAGTACGCAAAACACATACAATCACATAGCCGTACCTTAGTCTAGAAGTCAGATAATGAGGATCAATTTCTGTTTGTTTCCCAACCCTGTTCAGGAAGAACATATTCCAAATTTATTGTTTAAATCTAGTGTTGCATTTTCTAATCACGTTTTTATTGCCGTAAGGGAAAATATAGAATCTGCCTGAAGATAACGAATCCCACAAAAAGCCATAACTTTAAAAGTTTTATTTTCACAAGAGTTAAAATATCTTTTTTAGAAAGTAGATTATGTCTAGAAGAAGCGCACCCTACTGGTATTCAATGCGACGTTGAAAAAGTGGTAGATTCCATAAGCAATAGATATTCTAAAAGCGTAAAAACAACTGCTTGTTATTCTATAAAGACAACACTTATTTTAAGTTGTAGTTAGATCTGTCCCCAGTTCAAGGAAAAATGGCATTTTCGATAACAAATAAACTATTTACCTCTAGCAAGACTATTTAACCATCCTTAATTGTCTATTTGCAATCACAGGTCCATGTCAAGCTGCTGATAACAATTGCCTTCACGGATATTGCGATGTCAATGATCACAGAACTACCTGCGTATGTCCAATCGGGCTCAAGGGAGATCGGTGTCAGACAAGTAAGTCAATATTACCATAACAGTGTCATGCGAAGCCTGAATGCACCATTTGTTTTGTTCTGTTTTCCAATACGGTTTGTGATTAGCAAATTCATCATACAATTATTATAATTATACAAATATATTTTAAGAACTGAGACGAGTTTTAGGATACTAGAAACGTTGTTCATTGCCCAAAGTACTAAATAAAGGTATTCGATAACCTCCGAGTTTTAACTCTTTACCAAACAATTTCGAGTTTTAACGACCCTAAGGAAGAAGCCTTATGAAAACATTGTGGGAAAAGGAGAGAATGCTGGTAACCAGCATTTTCTCCTCTTCCACAATGTTTTCTACCCTACCAAGAAAAACTTCAGATTTTTAGTCGCATTCATTTTGTCGACTCCAAATGCTTTCGATTTAAACAAGTCTTAACATTTTGCAATTGGGTACATAGATAAGGTATCCACATCACAGACACGGACATAATTCCAAACTACTCTTGTTTTTGAAGTATGGTTTAAATGATTTAACCTAAAGTAGCTTCAAGCGTACATTCTTCAAATTTCATCATCATTAAATATACTGCACACTGCAGGTATACCAAGTGGACCTGTCGACCTTGGTGATAATGGTGTAAGTATTGTAGTTTTATTAAATATAATAATATCTCCTATTTCCAAGTAGATATCATTCTTGATTTGATTAGTAGGGAAAAATTGATTTCAGTACTTTAGATAAAACAACCATGTTTAATCATAACTAAATTTTCATTTTCAATTAAAAATCAGCTGCATTGCAAAAGTAAGTGCGAAAGAAACCTATCTAATTGGGTTTTACTAATTTACTTGTATTCGAGGATACTTTGGCTAGGCTCCTTCAGTTTTGTTTAGATTCTATCATATTGCTTTCTCCATTAGTGTCCCTTACGTCATCGGGAAAATAAATCTCAACCCCATTAATTTCAAACCTCACTAATACAAGGCAAACAAATGGAAAAATGTAATTTCTATCTATTTTTTGGCGTTGTCTTGTGTTTTGTATATGGTATCTGCCAAAGACTCTCTTTATAAAGAGTTCACTCAATAATCTTTACTTTTAACTTCAGGCTCAGTTTACAGATATAGCCTGTCCGTCAGTTGTGAACTGTGTAAGAAACAGAATATGTTCCGTCCCACTTGTAGCATCTGGAACTGAAATGTAAGTCTAACGTTTTGTTACTTGTTTTTGTTTATCATATAATTGATGGTAAAAAGAAGTTGTATAGATATGGTATTTAGAGCAGGTTTTAGGCCTATTACGTCACACTTTGTAGACGCTACTGTAACAATTCAATAGTTCTTATGCATGCCTGAGCAAACTATTAATTTAATTCTTCATATTTCTTGCAAATGTCTTCTTTCTTGCTGTCGCGACATCAGCACTAAATCTTTTTGGTTAAAAGTATTACGCACTCTTTTCCCAAGTATTCCCAAGTATTGATTTGATGTAATGGGAATAATTTTCTTTAAATGTTCAATGATTTCAGACCCAACTTACGGCCAGGGTACACAAGTTCATATATTGACATTGCTGATATAGGGACACAACTTCTGGGAAACGGAAGTTACCTGGTGAACTTAAATCTTATTGGCCACCGAGTCGGTCTTTGGGATACATGTGTTTTGTCCATGAACAACATGAGGTAAACAGTTGGCGTTGTTTCCTGTACATGAAAGCTCTTAAAATATTTCAGTTACACTTCAGAACTTAAAGTTTGAACTATGGTCTAATACAAGATACTTTGTAATTGGTGTGCATAAACTACGACTTTAACTGTTTTTTTTTTTTTTTTTCAGCCGTAGTATATACCTTTAATATACATTTCCCAAATGTCCTTTTTTCTATTAATTTTTGGCGATAGTATTGTTATACTTTACCTGTATTATGTTGTTTAGTTTTGCATTATAAAAGATGCATGCAGTATGGAAATAGAACACCTTATTGCGTCGAACAGATGCAGTAAAATACGGAAAAAGGATTTAATACAAAAAAGCATTCCACCGAATCGACACAGTGCAGGTATACTAATACCAGGGCTGTTCATTTTTCTTGTTTATTTTCCTCTAAATCTCAACGGGTCGAATGAATAAAGCCTGTAAAATCATATTTCTACAGCCATCAATTCAATATCAAAGATGATCTCCTTTTTACATTTCAGCATGAACAAGGACGAGCTCTGCTTTAAAGTAAATGTAGACAAAGGTAAAGTTACCTTCTCCGTTTGTAAACACTAATCATGTTATACGTGTCTTAAATCAAAGCATGCCACCATGAAAATGTTTCTGTTCTTTTACGTACTATCTGATACCGAATATCAAAGATGATTAAAAATGTATATAAGTGTTCAGTTTAGGCATTATGGTAATTTATAATAGTTCTTGTTTCGTGAATACTGAGTTGTTTGTTCATAAACGGCATAAAAATAATCCCTTAAGAAAGAATGACAGTGCTTCAAAGTTGAAAAGAGTTTAAAAATTATCTTAAAATTTCTTATGGTCTTTGAAATTCTACGGGCTTTTCTTTGATATCTCGAGGATACAGCAATAGAAATTTAATACACATACTTCCCTTGAAAAAAAAAGTACGCAAAAGATCCTGTGTATTTGAAAATTTGATGCTGTTTCAGAAATAGTATTTATTGGTTTAAATATAAAGTTACTGACCTTGTTAAACAGAAGTGCCTTACTTAGGGTTAACAAATAATTGACTTCCTTAAATGGGTTCCGTTTTAAATGTGCGTAAAAGTAAACTATTCCTATCCTTTATATTTACAGGAACGTCTTCTGTATACAATGATGAGGTAATTCAACTACTTCCCGAAACTTAAACTGACTTAATATCTTGGCTTATTATTTTTCTTTTCTTTTTTATTTCAAATGTGCTTACCTGCTTCGAATAAATTGCTACAAATTATTACAAATCTGGCAACATGTCATGACGTTTCGCTGTAATGATTGTCCTTGTTCCTTTGGCGTGTTATGAGTTTTGATTGCTGCGGTCAGGCAAAACCTCCAAACACAGTTTCTGTTTGTGTGTCACGATGTCGTACGAATTTATTCATTGCATTATCTAAATTCTGAGTGGGGTCCCGCGTTGGTCAAGTGTAGGACTCGTGACCTAGAAGCTTCGTATTCGAGCCTCACTGTCTGATCTTTTCGTAGGAGTGTCCTTGGGCAAGACACCTCAAAGCCCTAGCCTAGTACTAGTGGAATCCAGGAAATGCATGAATATATGAGCTGTCGCAGTGATATTATTGAAAACAGCGTAAAACAGCATTCAATATCTAAAATCTGAGGAGGAAGAGAGGTTTTTCTCGTGTATCTCAAGTGACTTAAAAATCTTTAATTGCTCTTATCTCACTTGTATATACAAAAGAGCCTTGAGTTATCATACTCCAGGAAACCATAGACGAACAAAAAAAAAAAAAAACGTCTGTTACTTACCGGTCATATTTACTTTCATATACACGAATTTAAGTTGACAAAAATCTTTAATGGAATCTCCTTAAAATGTGAACAACAAATAAAATCTCTGCTAGGCACCCCCAGACTTATGGTATGGAAGGTTCTATTTTATGGTATTTGTTTCATTTTTCTTTGTCTGTTTATTGTCTGAATTGGTAAGGTTATGAAAAGCTCCTAAAATGACACTGAAAGCATCAAGTCAGGGGCGTTTGCTTTGTAGCCTAGCTACTTCACGATGTTCTTTGCAGCCTAATCTTGATCCACACTGTCTACAATAACAACATAAATTCATCATGGTGCCATTCATGATACAAAGCAGTGTTTGTACTATTTCTTCCTTTACAATCAACAGGATAAGCCCCATTTTATAGATCCTAGTGTTCCTCCAAATTCTGACTTAGTGTGCAAAGTCAATGAATCATGTCATCTGTTTATGAATGCAACACCGGGAGAACAGTTTTTGAGCACAGAATGGTAATTTTTCGGGATTTTTCTTTTTTTGTTTGTTATTACACAAATTCATTTTAAATGTCAGATTATATAGAATGTGATTTTGTTTAATGATTATCAGATGCATAGCATAAAAGGATTGGCCATTTCAGTCATAGAAAAGGCCATCTTTATAATTATAAACCTTTCCTAGCCCTCTTTATGAACTCGGAAACTTGGACAAGTTGTTTGACATGTCAATATTCCAGATATTTTCGAAAACGATTCAATCATGGCAATATCTCAGGGGTTATGCGGTGCAATGATCATAATACCTTGTCAAAATATTTGTCCTGTTAAAATCCTGAAAGATCTTGAAGGTGCGTCCTGTTTACCAAATAGCAGATAACTAGGTCAAATCTTGACGAAAACAAAAAGACAAACAAGAGAGAGAACATTTTTTGTCCAGTGCTTATCAAATTTATTCGAATTGTAATCTTACTTTTTGCTATTATGTCAAACGAGAAAATTCTCATTATCAGGTTTAAGTGGAAGTACTACATGTAAAATTAATGTAATAAACCTTGTGTCGATTCACACGTTTTCAGACCAATACTCATCAAATTTAGTCGAAATATTTGTCTTGATAATATCTGGAAGGAGTTTGAAATTTTGTCTTATTGGGTTTTAAAGATATGACACCAGATGATATTTTAATGTTTGCAAACCCATTGCGCATCCTAAAAGCCACATGCTGGTTTCAGTGCATATAATACTTGGTCCGAATGTTAATCTTAGTCAAAACATATTTTATCTGCATATTCTAATGAAATGTCCATTTATAAATAATTCAGCATTTTTTCTGCAAAATGGATCAGAACGAAAGCAGAGCTTATAGTGTTCTTCTCCAATTGGTGGCTTAGGACGAGTACAAGTCATTTAAGATAATATACGTGAGAAAAAAAAAAAAAAAAAAAAACTTAGTAGGGATAGAGGAGATTTATGTTTTAACGAGAGAACTTGAAAAATAGACTGAGAACTACAGGAAGAAGAGGGGAAAGATGAGGTAATGGAGGAGACAAGGTAAAGGAGTGTTATCTTAAAAGACTCCTATACGGTAGGGATATGCATACGTTCCATTTTATAATGAGCGTCGTTATTGCTGCTAAAACTGTATAAAAATAATAACAAAATTGCCATTCTAGAAATCTGTTGCTATCCCTAATATAGTTTTTGACCTCAAGAAGAATGTTTTCATTGTCACGATATACTAGATTACTTTCCCAAGGTGTAGCATCTCAAGATCAATATCACCAAAAGCTAGTATTGTATTAAATGTTTGTCTTGTTAATGACTTAAATGCGTGTGAGATAAGGTAATGTCGTAAATGAAGGAAAAAAAAAAAAAAAAAATGGATACAACTTCGAATCTTAATAAAACATCGGGTATGCCCTAGATGCCATATTTCAAGTTCAATCGTAAGGAAAGGTAATAGGAAAGGCTGTATTGATAAAATATGGTGTTTTGAGGCCTTTTCCACTTTTCTTTGCACAACACGTGATTTACATGAACTGATTTCATCTGTTTCACTCGTACATCATATTGTAGCGTAGAACTGTCTGTAACGGTCACTCCCGTAGATGTCACAAAGTATCATATTTTCTCTACCTGTGAGACATGCATGAATGGTTCCAGTAGTATCAGTTATTGTCAGTTTGATGTGGCGATGTATCTTACTGTTGATGTGGATTTGTGCCTGCAAGCCAGAACTACCGCGTGAGTATTTTTTTTCTTATAGAAACCTTGCCAAGTGTTATATAAGTTGCTTTACAAATAAATGAAAAAAAAAAAAAAAACAGTACAGTATAAAAAAGAAAACTGAAGCTTTCGAAAATGCACGTTTAAAAGCTACGGAGAACATCTTGGGGAAAAATTGCTTTAAAAATGGACCTTCTCCTTCTTTCATTCCTTGAAAAAAATATACGTCAATGAAATAAACTGAAGAATAGTAACCACATATGTTGCAAAAGGTTAATATACAAGTTTGTGTTCTTTTTATTTAACATCCTAGTTCGCTACATTTTACAGCTAGAAAGTTATTCTGCAATACGTATCCGATCAAAAGTTACATACGCATATTGAAAATGGGCAATCAATTCGAAAACGTACTTTTCTTAACAAATAAAGAAAGGACTTTTTTTCGCAGAGTCTTTTAACGCAAACGATCGGGATAATTACCAAAATTTTCTCTGACTAGACTTTGGTGGATATATATATATGAGTAAACGATAAGATACAGAAGTTGACTCAATCCTTATCCTGCTAAATAAGTGGACTGAAACTTTGAAGCCGATAGTAAAACCCCATTTTTTTCTATTTCAAAGGCATTTTTTGTGGAAAGATATCTCCTCACCTGACATTGTCGATCCAAGATCAGTTCTGCAGTCTGATCCTGATCCACACCGTCCGAAAAATGTCCTTAAGTCGCGCTTAGCAGCCTAAGTGTTAGGTTTTTTACGGGCGTTATGGATTAGGATCTGATTACACCAATCTGACCCTGGATTTATGCAGACCGTTGTTATGCGAGATGTTACAACCAGGGTCCGTACTCACTAGCCATTCTATAGAACATTCTTAGTCTTATTTTCCAAGATTTTAAAAATTTGCAAGTAACACAACTTTTGATTGGCAAAAACCAAACGGTTTAGCTAGTTACGAGTTGTGTTACTTTCAAATTTAGAAAAATCTGGAGAGTCAGACTAAGAATATTCTTTAGAATGGCTGGTAAGCACGGATTTACTCTGTCAGTTCTTAAGTGAGATGTTCCGGTGGAAGGAGCGATGATATCGAAATAACTCTTTTTTTCCCATTTCTGTTCTTGAAAATACTTTTTTGTAGGACTGGAAATATGAGGTTTAAATCAATTGGATCTGAAAATGATAAGCTCCATATATTTCCGAAATATGTTTTCAAAAGAAATGTTTTGATTGGAACGATAAATCCCTTTGTGTTATGCACAAAAGAAATGTATTATTATCATTATAATTTAACAGATCTAAGATTGTGGGAGAAAGGAGATGCTACCATCTATCATCGACACCTGACATAGGTAAACGATATGAGCCGTGCTCTGGCAAAACGGCGGAGTATGCATCTCCGAGATGCATTATATCAAGCATGTCATCACGTAATTATGGATCCATAAAATCCGTTAAGTCTAATAACCGGCTGAAATCGTAGGCAGCATGCTCCTTGGACATGCAGAAAATTCACAAATAGCAAAATGTTTTGACCCATGTCAGGCCTGTGGACTGCCCAGGCTGACATAGATCGATATTGTTTGCAGATTCATTAAATCCCATTTTCACAGAGCACGGCTCACATGACTATAAACTACCAAAAATGTACCAAAATTATCAGTTTACAAATAATATAATTGTATTTCAAAGTTAAGCCTCTTTTTTTCTCTCCTGTCAGACTTCGGTTAGTGATAGCAATGCAAAGTATATGCTATTCGATTATCTAGCCGTCGATGGTATGTAATTTCAAGAATAATCTACCTGCAAGTACCAATGTCGAAAGCAATTCAACTGCTGAATTAATTGAAATGATCATTTCAAGCTGATACTAGTTAAACAAATTTTGCGATTTCATCTCTTTGTTTTTCCGCCCAAAATTTTTCTTTGGACAATGAAGATCCACTGCATGTTCTATTCAGTCTTATCTTGATCTACTGTGCACAAATGTTGCTTGTGCCGCGCTTTGCAGCCTAAGATTAATTGCTTTTGAAGCTCACGTGTGACTTTTTCAACGAGGTTGTCAGATTAATTATGTTAGCCAAACCTGGAATTATTTTTGGACAGAGAAACGTTTTTTTGTTTTGTATCATCAGATAAATTACATGTCACTGCATATGAAATTGTATCTTTTCTTTACCAAACAGCTAACAAAGGCTGCCAAGTTCTACATTGTAAAAATGGAGGGTTCTGTGATGGACACAAGGAGCCAGCGAAATGTCACTGCCCGGCAGCGTTTACAGGCACAATGTGTGAAACAGGTATATGTATAATGGGCACGGGGTAACTGTGAACACGGAAACATGGTATTCTATAACATAGGAGTTAGCACGATGCATCGAAATTCAGGAGAATTTATCAGTTTAACTCTTTCCCGTACAATCCCGAGTTTTAACGACCCCAAAGAAAAAGTCTTTTCAAAACGTTGTGGCAACAGGAGAAAATGCTGGTAACCATGTTTTCTACCCCTTTAATCACCTTTAATTTGCCGCATGCAAATACTTCTAAATTGAAAAAGTTAAGACCACATGTCACCTACAAGCGACGGCTTTCGTCTGAAAGACCACTCATGAAATCAGTTTGGCAAAAAAAGAAGAAAGCGCAATATTTTTCTTTCAGCTATATTTTGTACGTGTTTCCAAAAAAAAAAAAAAAAAAACCAAAAAAACTTGTAAACAAGCACATGGTTCCAACTTATTGATTATAAACTCTATCTCACATTTTGTCTTTGCATAATGTCACTGATATATACAAGCCATGCTCTAGCGAAAGGGGGCTTAATGCATCTCCGTGATGCATGATACCAAGCAAGTTATCACATGATCTTGGATCCACAAAGTCCATTTTGTCTAACAACCGACTAAGTCATGAGGTAGACTGGTCCTTTTACATACAGAACATTGACCAATAGCGAAAAGTTTCGTTCCAGGTCGGCCTACTCGCACTGCGCAGGTTGACCTGGGTGGATACTTTTCGCAGATGCAATAAGCCCTCTTTTCACACAGCATGGCTCATACATATCATATTGCTAGGGTACACGTGCAAGTCACAACAAAACGTTTTATTCGCAAAATTTATCGATTTAGAATGCTGTCTCCCTTGGCATTTTTTAAGGAATCTTATTTTACTTTAGCTGTTCAAATGCTTGCAAGTTTATGACACCAAAATATTTCAAAATTTTATTATGGAGACGAAATTCATCTTACTTATCTTGTATTTGCAGATCTATCCTCTACATTAGCGAGTTCAACAAATAATGTAAGTACTTCGATATAGATATTTGTAATAAAACATTTTCAAAAATCAAATGAGCCATGCTCTGCTAAAAAGTGGTTTAGTCCTTTTCCGTTAAAAGTCATACCAAGTAAGTCCTCATTTAATTTTTGCTCCCTAAAATTTTTTTATCTAACAAGAGACTAACTCATGAGGTAGAATGGTCCTTGGACATGCAGAAAATTGACCAATAGCAAAAGGTTTTGATCCAGGTCGGCCTGTGCAGACTTTGCAGGCTGACATGGGTCATTACTTTTCGCAGTTGCATTAAGCCACTTTTAAAAGAGCATGGCTTAACTATTTTCTTTTCTATGCCTTCTTTTTCTATTGTCTGTTTTTTCACTAAAAGCAAATAGATAAAACCTTTATTTTATAAACTTTCACGAGGGTTGTTTTTTTTACGACGTTTTGGAACATGATTTAGTTTTTTCGCTGCAATTAGTGCATCTACGTATGCACGTTTCTTTTATCTTGTATTATTTCCTTTTACCAGTACTACACACAAGACTATTTACAAGCCCCTGTCTGCCTTCCCAAATAAACACGGTCGAAACAGAAGAAAGGATCGTGTTGTAATGACCATCATCAATTCTTGAAAAAGTAGAGAATCGAACTCAAAATCTCTCCATTACTAGCCGTCTGCGTTACAGACTGAGCTACCGGGCTCAGCTTGCCCTTGACGCTTACGCTGTATGCAGGGAAACAAAGTAAAGCATTGCCGTATTTCAATCGCCTGGTGGGAGATGAACTTTTAACTTTACTAATGAATGAATGTATGGTGTTTTATGGCGCATCGACATATAGAGTCATTTAGCGCGCAAATGAAAAAAGGTAGTAAAAGTTAAAGGTAACGAAAATAGCTTGTAAAAATGTGAGTAATGAGTATATGCTGAAATATGTCTTATAAAACTGATTCTGTAATGAAAAAATGAAATAAAATAGTCTGAATAGGAAGAAAAAGCTTGAAAACAGTATCACAGTTTTGTGTAAGGTCCAATCTCCTTGAGGAGAGAAATGTCCCTGATTAGCTCGACAACCTTTCTGGTATGCCTTGATCCGTAATTGGCGACAAGAATTTATTTTGATTTTATGAACTGATCTATTTAAATGTTTGATTATCGATTATTGTTTACAATATACTGATGAAATTTTCAAACAGACAGATCTTGTATTCGCAATACCAGCAACTAACCTAAAGTGACCTTTTGTTGAAGTATTTATGTACATCTAAGGACATTTATCATACAAAAGAAAAGACGACATAAATAGAACGTAAAAATGTGAGTAATGAATATATGATGCAAGATGTTTTATAAAATGATTCCGTAATGGAAATAAAATAAACTAGATATACAGCGCTAAGGATAAAATAGTCTAAATAGGAAGAAAAAAAGTTTTAAAATGATATCACAGTTTTGTATAGAGTCCAATTTTCTTAGGAAGGGAATAATTGTCTCAATGTTGACAGTATCAAATAAAGCTTTCATATTATCAACACTGAAATGTTTGAAACGAATTGGATGAAGATCCACACAGAGAAGAAAATGTGTTTAACAGAAAACGGCGCATTGCAGGGAATGCTCTGTGGTGCCTTATCACGCGTTAATACCCAAGAGTGTGTTAGTCGTGTGTGTCCAATTCTGCAGCAGGCAACTACTACCTCCTCTCGGCGAATGGATTTGTAAGCAGGGTACCATTCACCTAGGACTGGTTTTACCGAACGTAACTTATTTAAAATGTCAGCATCCCATTGAGATCGTCAAGAAGATTGGACATAGGTTAAAACAGAAGATTTTAAAATCTGTGTATGAAACTTTATGATTGGATTGGGGAAGGGATGGTGCCGACTTAGCAGTTATGTCTGCCGTAGAGCATATAAACGTGTGTGTGTGTGTGTGAGCTTTTCACATAGAAGGATAAATGTCACTTGACTAGTTATGACAGTGAAAACTATAATGTTGACAGAAATGTCTTTGTTCAATGTTCTGCGGTGAAGTTGAAGCATTTGTTAGTTTCAAAACCAGTATTACTTTTGGTTAAAAATTTAAAGAAGCAGATAGTTACACGGCTCTTCTTCTTTCGGCTGTAACGCTACTCTACTTTTGTTTATGTTTGTGTGTGTTAGGATACTTATTCATTGTTTTTAACTTTTTCAGGCAATAAGTCTTACCTCTGCTCAGATAACGTAATTTTGTCATACGATAACGCGTCTTTATAAAACTTTGCAGATTCTGACAGGTAGTGGTGGGGTTCCAAATGAAGTCGTTTGTCAAGTTGGAAAACAATGTGAAATCCCACATAATGTATTTGAGTCGAGGTATACTATGTTTACCCGTCATTTGTTTTACTGACCTTCATCTGATTCTGCCTTTATAAAGAGAAAAACATGAAATTCTAATGATGTGAAATATGCTATACATCTAAATTCGTGTCATTTCGAATTGTTTTCCAGACCGGGCACCTCTTAAGAAAAAGGTGCAGTATTTATTTTTCACTTGTACGATTAAGTACAGCTTTTGCTGCACAATTTTAAAAGACAACACGTCATAAATATTGTTGGAGCCACATTGCCAACCCTAATTATTGAAATATAACACACGTGTTTTTACTTTCTTTCTTCAGATTACGCGTTCAATTACCTCTTCATTTTCTGTATTTATATGATAATGTTATTGTCTTATAAGCTAAAACTTCCAAATAATTTCTGGATTTCTAATATACCAGATTTACCGAAATTATACACTTTGTGAATTTTCTATAAAGACACTTAAGCATTTATTTCATATATTGTAGTTTGAATCTGACGACAGGATATATTACACCAGGGTTGAAAATCAACTCGTCTTCCATCGCAGGTGGACTATCAACAGGCCTGTTAATAGCTGATTCTAGTTCACCCGGAAAAAAGGTTGTATGTCTTCAGGCACTGCAAGGAAGGTAACTTTTCGATCATACGTCTTTTAAATTGACTTACATGTATTTTAAATTCTATCACGAATACCTGTGACATAAGTGCAACATTGTCGTCATTACGACTTAAGTTTTCACGATATACAAAACTTCACTTTTTAAAAATACCTGATAATTCAACTCATAGGTGACTTTTTGACAGAGAAAATTAGTACACTAGTGAACTTTGAATGTTGGTAACTGTAGCCTTTGACTGCGAACTTCTTAATTTTCTCGGGTCAACACATACACTAAATAATAATCATTTTATCTGTATCTTCTTGACGGTGATAGATTTAATTTGGCATAACCGATCATTTTGAAAGTTTGATATAGTCAATGCTACCTCATGTTTTACTTTTTGCCGAGCGGTAAGATTTTGGACTCATCCATGTCGAAAATATTGGCAGACAGCAAATTGTACATGGGTAGTTTGATAGGATGTCTTTGACCGGGTAGAAAACTTCATGAAAGTTTAAAACACAATTATTTTACATCAATTGACAAACACGTCCTTGCAATTTTTAATAATCCGTCTTTATTCTGCTTCCTGGAAACTACGTCAGTACTCGCGCCGAATTTGTGGGCCAATGAACGGTCCCGTAAGTTGACACCCGCTTCCGGGTATTGAACTTCATGGAAGAAAGGGGAGTGCAGTTTAACAGCATTTTACATTTTACATATCATGTTATTAAAATCTTTCTTTCTCGCGTTGTGAAATTAAGGAATTATTTGGTAAAGGGTTAGTGATCATTGCATAAGTGTTTTGCTTTTTTTTTCAGTCTGGTGAAAGATGAATTGTGCATGACTGTCAGCTTTGTAGGTATGTTAATATGTTGTACACCTAGGAATTATATTTTAAGAATATTTGATTGAACTAAATACGTGTTGATTTCGAATAAAATCATTTTGTAATGTTGGGCATTTGAAAACATTTAAGTAACGACTATAGCTTTCAAAATTAACATGATTGTCTTTATTTCGGACGCATTGGTATTCCAAATCGAAAAAAGAATTAACACCAGTGTCTTTTGTAGGAATACCTTGAACTTAGAAATTGGATTGCTTTCATTAATACTTTTAAATGCTTCAGGCATACATTTCTCTGAAAGTCTGGATAAAAGCCAGCATCTTATTTAGACAATAAGAAATTAAGTAGACTATTTTAAGACCAGGATCATGTTTGTTGTTATTTGTGGGAATAAAAAACAACACGTGATTAATAATGCCGACTACGAGTATATATTTTTTTCAGCTAATGGTGGATCATCCGTTGATAAGGTAAAAAAAATACCAACCCTTTACGTAATTAAGAAGATATTTCTAATATCTGCTACAAGCGTCACAAGGACATAGTCAAAATTATAGTTTTATACCATATAATGCCAGACACATCATATTATCATATTAATTTTAATGAATAGAAATCGAAATAAACAAAAAATACACAAAATTATAACTATAACGAAAAAAAAAAAAAAAAGTTTCCACAGCTTTTTCATAATGCAATACCGAAGGCTAATAATAATAACATTATCAAACTATTTGCTAATCAAGATTTGCTAAGCACAAAAAATAAATATATAAAAAACAGATACAGTTTATGTGATAGCTGTAATACTGCTTTTCTTTGTACATTTCATTCTGGGATTTCTTGAATGCTGTAGGCAAAACTTTAGTTTTTAAACTGAACTTTACAATTTTTTTTAGAATGAGAGTAGAACGACAATGAAAAAAAAAAAAAAAAAAAGAATTTGATATTCCTAAAAAAATCTACGATGCAAGCTGGTTTGGCACTGATATTGAGTATGTGACCAGTTGCTGTTACTGACAGAATGACATTGTCTCTTCATCCTTCATAAAATAATGCTATATTCTTGGACACGCAAAGCAACAAGCTCCTGGATACTTCTTGTTTAAAGCTGACCGTTTTAAAAATATCGAACCTACAAACGATAAACATGTTCTAACAGAGGTTCACTTGAGATCCGGTTGCCGGTCTAGAAGTACAACACTTTGTAAATACTATTGCACAGCATGGGACAGGCATTACCTCCCATTGAAATAATGTAGCACCTATTATACCTGCATACATTTTTATCTGGGTACAAATAATCTTATTTCGATGAGGTACATGAGAATGTGATACAGTAAAGTTTGTTCAGCGAAGTATAAATAGACTATGATAGGTGTTTTTGCAAATTGGTATTAGTGTTTGTAAAGTGAGCTATTGTTGATTACAAAATGCGATAAATATTTTTATCTGGCATCTTTATTGTCGAATGTCCGCTGGTTTCCAAAATATTCAGACCGGAATAGTCTTGGACTACAATTATTTTGTTTTCTCTAGTACCTACTGAAAATATTTACATTTCATTACTTAACGGGGCATATTTAGTTTTTATGCCGCCGATTAAAAATTCTTAAAAAAAAAAAAGATAAAAATAAAAAAATAAAACAAAATAAATAAATAAATAAATAAATAAATACAACTAGAGATATGTTCTTTGAAATCGTATAAAATGTTCGGGTAGATTCTATAGCAAAGGTGCAATGTTTGGCTTTTAAATAACGGGATGGTCGTTTTGCAATCGGAAACTCCGTCTGTTTCATATCAGGCACGATGTCATCATACCGATTTGAATACAGACTCTCGTAATCAACGCGTTTTATTGCTCGTGTGACATTCCCACAAATCTTTGTCAAACTATGGGACGAACTCTAAAAATACCTAAAGAGACTTCGTCGCCCATTTAGATAATACCATTGATTTTTTTCTTTGCTTTTGTCTTTTTTCTTTACTAATGATTTGCCAGCTACCACGTTACTTAATTCAGTGATATCATTTTTCAAGGTTGGTGAGATAAAAGTCTGAATAGCTCCCTTTAAGCACCCTATGTATGATCGTTTATCTTGCTCAACCTTAGCTTAGCACCAGATATTTCACATCATGACTTCTATTATTAAAACATATTAAATAGAACATTCACACGTATATTTCATGCCAATTTACAAAACTGGTTTCTACACTGCAGGAAAAACCTTACTTTATTGCACCTACTCCACCGAGCAAGTCTGTCGTTTTGTGTAATACAAATTCATCATGTCATCTGGATATCCACTTCCCTAAAGGAAACCTCTTCCGGTCGGCCCTTACTTGGTAAGTCGAACAAATCAGTCAACAAGTCATGAATGTTTTGGGTCTGCAATTTTGGTCAGTATAGAAATATGGGCTTGATTTCTTTACTAGGCTGCACGAATGTTAACTACATGGATTATGAGTAGATTACAAGGCGCAACCTGATCGTTTAAACTTTTTCGTAATCTTTGGAAGACAATATGCCGTTGTACATCACGTTAAAGTTACTTTATGAATTTGTGTCCTGAAAGGATAGTCCTACAAAAAGCCGCAAGAATGCTCACAATAACTATGCTTAACATTCTATTATGTAGTGTACTATTTCTTGCATTGTTAAAAGAAGTGACGACACACAATTCGATCAAGCACACTATTCTACGTAATTAGTAAGCTGTAATCAATACCATTACTCAGTTATATATTTGAAACAGTTTTCAGACATAAGTATAATGGAGTTCCTTTTGGAGAATACATCAATGATAAAAGACTGACCATTAAAAATGCTCAAACTAAATTGGGATTCTTGGCAAGAAAACATGAGCCAATTATCGACATAAAAGACCGATCTGTTTTTATATCAAACATTTAGATTTCAGATTTTTTATAACCCTATCCTGGGCCCGTATTCACAAAGGATTCTTAAGAACA
Organism: Tridacna gigas; assembly: GCA_945859785.2. NCBI lineage: Eukaryota > Metazoa > Mollusca > Bivalvia > Cardiida > Cardiidae > Tridacna > Tridacna gigas. The sequence continues at coordinate 61,700,523 of OX244036.2, forward strand.
TTCTCTAGTCTTATCCCCCATATTTATCTAAATTTGAAAGTAACACAACTTTTGATTGGCTGAAGCAAATGGTTTAGCCAATCAGAAGTTGCCTTACTTTCAAAATAAGAAAATCTTGGAGAATAAGGCTAAGAATGTTTTTAAGAATGGTTGGTGTATACGTACCCTGATCTAGCCTTTCTGAAAAGTTATTTTAGAGCTGTATTTATGTAAGCAGGAAAAAGAAAAAGAAAAAAAAAAAAAAAAAAGAAAAAACTTGTAGACTGTCAAAATATGCTATACGTTACCTATCATTTTTCTCAATTTCAGCCCAACACTGTCAGAGACAAGTATTACACCAGTCGACGGTGTTTACATTTTTCCGAGTACAGAAAACCCTTCCGATTGTAGCAGTGATGTATCGTATATAACACCTTTCGTTAGCACAAACACAGAACAAAAACTCTGTCTTCAAGTTTCATTACCAGGGTAAAAAAAAAATAATCCATCATTTATGTTATTCAGTTTTATTTGCATGCTAGTAATACCAAGTCTTCATAATATTTATCATCGACGGTACAATAGAGTTACCTCTCTTTGAGCACTTTTTTGCAGTTATGGTAAATGAACAAGTCTCGCGAGACAGAGCGATATTATCTGAACGTTCAATGTTCGTAACGTAGCCAAATCATTGAGTAATCTAGTACGGAAAAAAAAAATTGATAAAATGTGAAATGAAAGCCTTAATACACTTAGTAGACACTGCATCACAATGAAATGTGCCTCATATTTGATTTTTGTCCACAAATGACCCCGCTAGTAGGTCTAAACGAGCCATTAACCTGAAGAGTTCCACAAAAGGAAATAAGAAGTATTATCACCAGATTTAAAGTTATGACCACCTTCAGACAAGAAGTCAGTACATACATGTACGTGTACATCTTACTATTGATAAAACCAAGGTTCACATCCTAAATGTCTTTTTAAATTTTCAAGTCCTTCCGTTCGTCATCACCTGGCTTAATTTTTTGGTCAGTATTCTAAGCATGTTTTCAAAAGTATTTTTGTATAGCGATTTAAACTGGGGATTGTTTGGTAAAGGATTAAAATATTTTGCAGGTACTCAAGTTATGTTTGTTTACTACTAATTACTGCTTAATTATTTGGTGTAAATGCAGATCTGGAATACAAGCATTTTTCAGTTCCATTTTATTTGTTTTCAGCAAACGTGGAGAAGAAAGATGCTTCGTTATACAGATTGTCCCGAACATCGCAAATACAGGTTCTTATCCTTTGGCGTTTTGCGGATAACTTTTCTTACCATAGACTTTTGAGCCATGCTCTGTGAAAAGGGGGCTTAATGCATCTGCGAAAAGTATCTATTCAGGTCAGTCTGCGCAGTCCGCGCAGGCTGACCTGAGTCGAAACTTTTCGCTGTTGGTCAATTTTCTGTATGTCAAAGGCTCATTCTACCTTATGATAAAATCATTAGTAGACAAACCGGATTTCATGGATCCATCTTTATGTGATGACTTGCTTGGTACAATGGATCTCAGAGATGCATTAAGCCCCCTTTTGCCAGCGGCACATTTATATTTGAAAAAAATAAATTCAACTTGACTTCTGTTTTAGAATAATATGTAGGACAACGATGCCGACTTGCAGTTTTCAAATTCTATTTTGTAAAGCATTAATATTACCCTTTATCAAGTATTAAATTGTTTTTCTGTTTTGTTAATGATATCTATACCTATTTTGCTGAGTTCAATATGCTTGATCTAAAATAATTTTTCAGGCTTACTGTTTTATTTTTGTTTACATGGAAACATTAGATATTTATTATTTTTACACGAGGTTTATCGCACGGAATGAAATGAAATTTTTGCAAAAGAGATGCGATACTCTCCAAACCAAGTTTTTTTTATCTATACCTATTTCGATGAGCTCAATATACTTGATCTTGATCTAAAATAGTTTCCATGCTTATTGTTTTATTTTTCTTTTTGTTGTTGTTGTTATTTTCACATGGAAACATTAGATATGATCCATGCTCTGGCAAAGGGGGCTTAATGCATCCCCGTGATGCATGATACCGAGCAAGTCATCACATGATCATGGATCCATAAAGTCCATTTTGTCCAGCAACCGACTGAATCATGAGGTAGACTGATTTTACTGATAGCAAAAAGTGTCGGCCCAGGATGGCGCAGGCTGACCTGAGTTGATACTTTTTGCAGACGCATTAAGCCCCCTTTTCATAGAGCATGGCTCATATGTATCTATTTTTTTTACATGCAGTTTATCGCACAAGGTGGAATGAAATTATTACAAAAGAGAGGCCATAATCTTCAAACCACATTCTTCTTGAAACACTACTACAACATTCTTGAAATACCTTGTGGTTTTGCTTGAAATTTATAAATAAGAGATAAACGATCGAAAATTTTAGATCGACCCAAATTCAAAGCATTTCTAGACAACAAATTGAAACTGAATGTGGATTAAATGATTAACTTTGTTTTTGATAAGGTAATGACGTGAAGGAAAAAGAGAAAATGCTGGTTACAGGCATTTTTACATTTTCCACTATGCTTTCAAAAGTTCATGTTAGGGTCGTTAAAACTCGGGATTGTGTGGTAAAGGGTTAATAACATTTTCAAGATAGCTTTGCATGACTCAATCTCTTTCAGTGACCAGACCATGCGCTGGGATGACGTGTGAGAACAAGGCCGTGTGTGTTGCAAACTTGTCTCTACAGCCTCCAATTGGTATCTGTATTTGTCAAAGCGGACAATTTGGAGCAGACTGTTCTCAAGGTAACTCAAATTTAACATGTGCTACAGGATCAGAAGGTATGCAAAGCTATCACCACAGACAGAAGGCGTTATTAACATGATCATTCAGCCATGCTCCGGCAAAATGGGGTATAATGCATCTCTGTTAGGCATTATACCAAACAAGTCATCATTTAATCATGGATCCATATAACCATTTTATCTAAAATCCTATTGAGTCATAAGTTAACCCTTTACCAGACGACAAAATTTTAGACTGGTCCAAATTGAAAGCATTTGCAGACGACAATTTTAGTGTGGCTCAAATTGTGCAACTTTCCTTTGATAGGTAGAAAACATTGTGGGAAAAGGAGAAAATGCTGGTTACCAGCATTTTCTCCTTTTCCCACAATGTTTTCAAAAGCCTTCTTTCCCAGGGGCGTCAAAAGGCGGCATTGTGCGGTAAAGGGTTAAACTGGTGTTTTGACTTGCAGATTATCGACCAGTAGCAAAGGTTTCGGCCTAGGGAGGCCTGCGCGGGCTGCCCAGGCTGGCCTGGGCCTATATAATTTGCTGATGCATTAAGTCCTTTTTCACATAGTATGGCTCAGTAATTAATACCGCTGACTTTTCCATTTTCATTAAAACTTTAGTTTCAAATGCATTTTCTAGGTTTTAAACCATACCGTTTTATGTACCCATTTATGACCAACTTTATCGTCTTAATATCATAATACACTCTGGTCTTTAAAAGACGACTATTTACTTACAGGTACTTACTCTCACTCTCTTTCTCTCTCTCTCTCGCTCGCTCTCTCTATCTGACATTGGAACCAAACGTAGAATCAGGGGTGTTTGATCACTCAAGTTTTTTCATATTTGTTTCACATTCTTGAAGAAAAAGTTGAAAAATGAATTGAGTATGAGGTTTTTATTAACCTCGTGCATTTTTTTTTTGTCATATTTATATATTTATTACTTTTTCAGTCGCAGATGTTCAGTCGATGAACAAATTGCCAGGTTACCTTGATACCAATTCTTCTAAAAACTCTAATCAGTCTGACAGAACACCACTTTTTGACCAAACCAGTGGCATTCCCTCTAATATTGTGTGTATCGAAAACAGTCCCTGTACAGTTCAAATTACCTACAGAGGTGACGCAAACAAACCGTGAGTAAGCCTTTTAGAGAGTATTGTTCTATTCTTTTTAAGTCATATCGCATCTGTGTCTAACATATATTTGCCGAAATTTGGGTTCGATATACAGATAAAGCTGGATCGTAATTAATTCAATATTATAGGTAGGCAACATGTATATAATTCAAATAATACCTTTAATATAAGATTCGTGTCCTTGACCGGTCTTTCTCTTATTGAAATAGCTCAACCGAGGCACTTTTTATCACACATGTCACAGGACATTTTTGGAAATCGTTTAGTATTTTTTAATATAGCATGGGGTCGGTCCATCCCGATCAATTTTTCCTCTTACATAGTCGGACGTTACTTTGTCAAAAATGAGGTAATAATTACGGAAAACGATAAACCGTTTTGCCACAGAAATGTATGGATCGTGAAAGGAGACCGCGATAAGGAGTGATTAAAAAAATATTACCACCTGGACCCAGATTGTTCTTTAATAGTGTAATGAAACGTACATGTCTTCTAATTTATAAGTAACTCGAGAAAAACTCCGTTCATCGCTCACCGATATGTCTAGGCAGAAAGGAGCATACTTTTGTTGTAGTTCAATGTCAGAAAAAAAATGTAAACGGACAACAAATCGAAAACTTATCTCTCTTGCAGACCTTTGCCAGGATATATAAGCTCCCCATTGAATGTATCAAACATAACTGTGACATCTACAACAGCCAATGGAACCCATATTGCATTATATACAGTGACAAACATCCGTTCCGGTGTACACAAGTCGTGTTTGCAGACTACTCTTGATGGATCAAGTTATGGGTTAGTACCATGTGTTACGTGGGTGTCGAGTTATTTATCCTGCAAGCCATCCTTCGGTCTTTTGAGAAACTTACAGCAGATCCGATATTTTGGAGTGATATTAGCACAGGGACATTAGCGCAGTCTTCTAAATTGTTTACGGTGATTTCACTTGAAAGAATCAAAGTCCATTCAGTTCGTGACCTGTGTCATCTTAATTCGGGCAACTTATCTATAAATGGATCTGTTTTCGCGAAGCGAAGTTTGAAGCAGTTCAGGTGCAAATTATCGAAAACTTTATGTGGAATAGGAAGGCGCCACGGTGAGCACAGAGGCTCTGGACGTGAGTCCGAGTGGATTCGCCGTGGGTGCAGATATTGAAAGAATCAAAGTCCATACAGGTCGTGACCTGTGTAATCTTAATTCTGGCAAGTTATCTATAAATGGATCTGTTTTCACTGACACTGCTAATAAAAAAATACTAAGGTATTATATTGCTTCAGAAAAAAAAATGATTCTGTTTCTTTTATCTTCAGGTTAAATTTGGATGAGATCTGCTTCAACATAACAGTTTCAGGTACTTCGATAAAAAAATCGTTTTACTTGCTGACTCTAAATGCCATTATATTCGCTATTCAGGTTACAGAACTAAACGATTATGAACGTTTTTTTTCAGTCCTTGGTCATAGAAAATTTTCTATCTACGGGTATAATCCTTTTTTCTCTAAGGACTGTGTCTTCGAATTTCACTGTAAGTTTTACTTTCTGACAGACAATGTAACCTACATGTTGGTTGTGCTTTGAAAGAAAAAATGGACATTGGCATGGCCAGTAAGTAACAGATGAGCCAAGCTCTGTGAAAAAGAGTGTTAATGGATTTGCAAAAAGTATCGACCCATGTAAGCCTGTGCAATCCGCACAGGCTGACATGAGTCTACTATTTTATTTATCATTTTATTTATTTATTTAATTTTTATTTACTTTTTTTATTCGTAAATTTTCTGTATGTCCAAGGACCATTCTACGTCAGGATTCAGTCATTTGCTTTACAAAATGTATTTTATGAAACCGTAATTAAGTGATGACTTGCTCTGGATAATGCATCACGGATTTTCCAGATTGAACGTATTCACAGACGTCGAAATGAATATGACTCAAAATTGAAATGTGTTTTTTGGAAGGGTAGAAAACATTGTGGGAAAAGGAGAAAACTCTGGTTACAAATTTTCAAAACTTCTATTTCTAGGCTCGTTAAAACTCGGAATTGTGTGGTAAATGGTTAAACAGCCTTTTGCCCGAGAATGGCATAAATAAATGTAAGGACGTATTTAACTTCTTTCCTTTCTGTTACAGCTGGCTCATCAACAACGCCTCCTTCCTCGGTATGTGTTAAATTTTTCGATCGAAATTATTATACCACAACCCTTATCCTGCTAAATGAAAGAAATGAAACTTTTAAAGCGATAGTATGAAACCAAATTTTCCTATTTCACAGGTGCTTTTTGAGGAAAAATATCTCCTTATCGGACAGTTTAGATCTTAGACTGCGCATTCTGTGGAGTGTGATATTGATCTACGCTGTCCGCAAAAGGTCAGTGAGTCGCGCCAAGGAGCCTAAGGATTAACACCAGTTGTTTCTGAAATGATTTAGGGTGATTTGCTTGGCAGAGAACATCAAGATCTGACTGAAGGAGAGAAACTACGATATCGTGGTCAAAGCAGGCAAACAGTTTTTTTTAGAATTATATATTATATATATATTATTATGTGAAAATGCTGATTTGTTTTTCAATCATACTTCTCTATAATAACTAGGAGCTTCTGAAGAAAATGTTTTACTATGCTTTATCCATTGAAATTTTAGAACAAAATTGTACATCCCTGAATCTCGACTGTTCTTCGAAAGAAATATTAGAGGAAAGAGAAGCGACAGGTTATGATTGCAATAAAAGTATTTTCCTTTCCTGCTTTAACGTCTACTCTGAGTTTCTAGTGTTACTTTTCATGGATGCAATATAGGCATATTCGATAAAATGATACCAAAATCATTCGCACCATAACCAACTGATGGCAGTAAACCAAAAACTGATGAGATACATTATAGATTAACTGATGTGCTGTCCAGTTTAGGACTAAGATTAGTAATCATAACTATTTTTTATTGCTTTACCATAGACTGGTTCTTACTTCGAGAATAGCGCATACTCAAACGGATCTACTTTCTCATGCCTAACAGACACTGTATGCCATTTGTTTTTCAATATGGAAGGGAATCCGGACTGGTGAGTGACATATTTTGATTGTATCGTGGTCTTCATTATTACGAAACTAATTATACAACCCTAACCCAAACCCCTAAACCTAACCCCAAACCATTATTTAGGTTTTGTTTTATTTATCTAGAAAGTCTATAGTACACGTTTTGTTTTGTAGCAGTTTACAATGCTTTAGCTTCAAATCATTCAAAGTCACGGGTCAAATCTTCTCGATTCTTGTTGGTATTTTTGTAAATGAGGTTTTGTGAACCTGTTGGCCGTAACCATAAGGTACCACAATCTATCAAAACTGTATAACCCATTCTTTCACTTATGTGTATCAATCCGTTTCTTTAAAACAGAACTATGTGGACAGTTCTTTTGATATATCATCCCGAAAAGTCTGAAAGCAACAGCTGGGTATATATAATTTCCATGTTAACATTAAGCCGGTACTCTCACGCAAAAAAAACCCAACAAAACTGTGAACTACTTTTGCAAAAATGATTCAGAATTAAGTCGAATTAAGTGAAAAATGCATTTGAGCCATGTTCTGTGAAAGGGGGTTTTGATGCATCTGCCAAAAGTTTCGACCCAGGTCAGACTACGCTGTCCGAGCACGCTGAAATAGGTCGAAACATTTTGCTATTGATCAATTTTCTGTAAGGCCAAGGACCATTCTTCCACATGATTCATCCGGTGCAGACAAAATAGATTTAGTATATTCGAAATTATGTGATGACTTGTTTTGCTTAATGCATCACGGAGATGCATTAAGTTCCCATTTTGACAGACCACGATTCTTTTCTTCTTTCCACAGCAGCAAACTACAAGAATGCGGTGCGGGTGTCCCAGGTTTACATGTGTTTGATATACAACATGGTACAAACTGCCTGACAGACGTGGCCATCAAAACTGGACATTCAAACACATTCCAAGATATTTGCTTGTCATCTGGGTAGGATTTTAGTATTTATTACCAGTTGAAGTTGGTTAGTTCTTCATTCATGAACGTGTGAGCTGTCTGAAATTATGTTGAAAGCGGCAATCAGTCAATCAGTGGTTGGTTCTTTCATAAAAAGAATCAGGCTTTGCACGCACCACTTTCGACTATTTCGATAATTGCACCATGCTCTGTGAAAAGGGGGCTTAATGTGGTTGGTTCTTTCATAAAAAGAGTCAGGCTTTGCACGCACCACTTTCGACTATTTCGATAATTGCGCCATGCTCTGTGAAAAGGGGGCTTAATGTATCGTCGTTATGCATGATACCAAGCAAGGCGTCACAGTATCATACATCCCTAAAATCCGTTTTGTGTAACAACCTACTGAATAACGAGGTAGACTGGTCCCTGGACATACAGAAAATTGATCCATAGCGAAAAGTTTCGGCCTAGGTCAGCCTGCGCGGACTGCGCAGGCTGACCTGGGTCGATACTTTTCGCAGATGCATTAAGCCCTCTTTTCACAGAGGACATCTCAATTACTTTTGTCATACCATGCCAACGACAGAAAAAATAAAAATTAAAAATATTTAGGCCATGCTCTGACAAAACGGGGTTCAATAATCACTGTGTCGCATTATACCATGTAAGTCATCACAGTGATGACCATGTGTCCATAAGATCCGTTTTGTCTATGAACCGACTGAGTCATGAGGTACTCTAGTCTATGGACATTCAGAAAGTTTACAAATGTCAAAAAGTTTCAACCCATGTCAAACTGCGCAGGCTGACATGCGTCGATATCGTTTGCGGATACATTAAGCTCCATTTTCATAGAGCATGGCTCATTTCATTCAAAGATAGTTAAGTCACGTGATTCGATGGCATTATTTATATTTTGGACTGATTTAATGTTACGTTTTTGCACGTTTTGATTGTTTTCACTGACAGTATTTGTTTGCGTTTCACGCTGACTTCATTTAGCGACGAGCTGCAGCTATGATTTCATCCAGTGTCCAGTTGCACTTGATTTACAAAAAGAATACTTGATATGCGCTGTCAGATTATGTACCAATTTTCAAAAGTACCTTGTAGTTTGATGATCGATGTTTGTTTTACTGGGTATTTTTTTTTTTTTAATTTTTATTTCAAATCTTAACAGAGGTGAAGAAAGACACATTCAAGTAGAAATAACAAACAAAACAGGTAAGTAACTTGCAGACATTTTTATATTACTTATCTCCTACAAATCCTCCATTTGTTTTAATGTCATTTTTACAATCAGATAAAACCAATACCTTGATAATGTCAGACGGTTCATTTTACTTTTTTTTTCAGCTGTCAATCTTCATAATTTTGTTCTGCAAGTGTGTTTAAGAAAATTATTGAATTGCATTTGAATGATGAACACGAGACTAATATGCTTGGCATCCTTCAACCCCAGTCTTAACTTTGGAATCTATTGCCAGTGCTTCTAAAGCAGTGCCAAAATTATGCCGAAAAAGCATTTACTAATTAAAAGGTAAACATATAAAAACTGTTGGAATATTGGAAACTGTGTGTCTAATTTTTTAGTGCTTTGTAATTTACGCATATTTGCTCCAAAAGATGGTTCCACTTTTCCTCTGCAGTTGCAATGGATTATTTAGGCACATTTAGCGAAGAGTGTAAATCCAAGAACAGACTGCACGTTCTGTGCAGTGTGATCGCGATCTACATTGTCCGCAAAATGTCAATAAGTCTCGCTTAGCAGCTTTGCTATCGGTAAATTTTCTAGATGTCCAAGGACTATTCCTCCACATAATTCGGTTTGGCTTTAGACAGAATGGACTTTATGGTTCTACGATTGCGTGATAACTATTGGTATTGTGTAGCATGAAGAAGCTGTAAACCTCCTTTTGTCAGAGCAAGCCTCAAATGTAATGTGTGCTGTTTTTGTACTTACATGGACATTAGTGTTTGCAATCAGGATCCGTATTCACCAACCATTCTTAAGAACATTCTTGGTCTTGTTCTTCAAAATTTTCCAAATTTGAAAGTAACACACCTTCTGATTGGCTAAACCGTATGGTTTAGCCAATCAGAAGGTGTGTTACTTTCAAATTTGGAAAATTTTGAAGAATAAGTCCAAGAACGTTCTTAAGAATGGTTGGTGAATACGGACCCAGGATCCGTATTCACCAACCATTCTTAGGAATGTTCTTTGTCTTGTTCTCCAAAATTTTCTACATGTGAAAGTAACACAACTCCTGATTGGCTAAACCATTTGGTTTAGCCAATCAGGAGTTTTGTTACTTTCAAAAGTAGAAATTCTTGGAGAATAAGACTAAGAATATTCTTAAGAATGGTTGGTGAATACGGACCCTGATCTTCATCTACTCTGTCTGCGACAGCATATCGAATCGCTCTCTGCAGCTCAGGGGTTAAAATTGCTTGTCTTAATTATTGGTTTAGAATATGGTCCATGCCAGAAATTACACTGTGTGAACGGTGGGTTTTGTAACGCTAGTGGCGTCATCCCAGTGTGCGAATGTGCAAGCCGTTTCTCTGGATCGGAATGTGAAATAGGTACATGTATTGCTTTGTCTTGTTTATACCAGATTTGTTAAAGCTTCCTAAGCCAGTAGGTGCCGAGGCCAGTATTCCTTTCTCACTGCTGATAATTGGTTTGACGATGGTTATGTGGGTAAGCAGCCAGAGGCTTGGAAAGAATATTTTGTCGAATTACTGTCGAAAAAAAATCCAGAAAATCTTGCATAGGGCCACTGGCAACCGCCGGTTGACTGAAATAATTTAGTAAACGCTGGTAAACGCTATGCAAACACACCAGCAAACTATGCCAAAAGTGCATCAAGGTTAACCTTCACCTTGTGTTTTGTACTCTCTGTTAAATTTTGTTAACTAAAAAGAATGAGATAAGACTTCAAATCTCACATTAACATTCGAGAGTACCATCGCAGTATTATCGAAGTATTGCCCAGTGTAGACATGCATTTCAGAAATAGTGTAACTACAATTTCGATTGCTTATGCAGCACTGTTTTCAGAGACATATATGTGCGCATTGGCCTGTTCAATGTAAGCTTCAGTCTTGATGTACCGTAAGTTTGTTCTACTGACATAGTGTCTAATGTTTCGGTCATTATCTTATTATTACAGTCAATATTCATTATTTTACTGATATCATTATATCCCCGAATATGATTCGGACACATTTAACCTCGTTTCAGGGCATTGCGACCAAATACTTCCAAGAATAGACCACGGGAACTTTATGAATGGAACAAACGCTAAAAATGGACAGAAGGCAATGTTTGTTTGTGATACAGGGTTTGAATTAACTGATCCTACAACAGATTACCTGATATGTGATGCAAGAAATAATACCTGGACAGGGACTCCTCCTCGTTGTGTAAGAGGTAAAAATACGAAATTTGTGACAATTTTTGTTAAAACATGTATATCATTATTACGGTAATTCTTCCTACTGATCTCTCACTTAAATTAGATTTTTTTTTACAAAGCACATGTAAGTCCGTGGTATACATATTTTGTATCTCTTACAAACTGTACATAACAGAAAATTATTAATGAAACACAGAAAAGGAACGATTTGAAGAAAAAGTCATGTTTGTATTGTTTTTGCCATTTCACTGACAAAATTGTCAATATCTGAATCAATGGCTTGAATCATTAGTTTCGATTGTCTGACCTTATTTATGAATGCATTTCCTCAAATTCTATTAGAAGTGATTTTCAGTTTCAAAAATAATTCTTACCGATGCTTTTAGATGAATTTCCCACAAGGAATTGTTCATGCATTGAATCTATGATATACGTTTTTGTTCAAATATTCACTTCTTCATTTCATGGCTAACAGCCTCCTGTAAAGATATTTTATATCTGTAATTGTCTAATTCTCGATATAATTGCCTTATCCCAGAGTTGTTTCTTAATCTGATATCAAATGTTTATTGTTCTCTATTTTACTTATATTTGGGCGCACCAAACGTCACTTAACTCTTTACTAAACAATCAAGAATTTTAACGGCTTTGAAGAAGAAGGCTTTTTGCGAAAATTATGTAAAAATGAGAAAATGCTAAAACCAGGATTTTCGTCCATTTCTTCAATGTTTTCAACATTGCCTTCCAAACGCAAATTTCAGTTTTAGAGTTCCATTACACTTATCGTCTGCAAATGTGTTCAAGTTGGACCAGTCCAAAATTCTGTCGTTTGGTAAAGAGCTAAACGGTGGTTAAGGTAATTTAAGGATTTACAGCGAGTGTGTGTGTGTGGGGGGTCAGTAATATCTTGTTACAGTCGACTCTAAAACATAACTGAAACTATTACCCAAAACAGCAGTTGCATAACAAATTATAGACATTTCGATATACAGTTACTGACCATGAATAGTTCATCAAATTCCGAGTTTCCATTGACTTACATGCACTTTTTTGCGTGCAAGAAAATTAAAAACACTGTTTCTGATCATAATGAACATAAGGAAAACTGCACCGGTTGAAAGCAAGGTTGTTGGAGCTATTTATATTAACCCGTAAGCTTCTAATTGAAATGAAAACAAACTTTAAAGCAGGTTATAAAATCCAAGTTTTTTGCCATTTCGTTCGTATTTTTTTGAGGGGGAAATATCTTCTTATCGGACAGTGTAGATCCAAGATCAGACTGCACGTTCTCTGCAGTCTGATCTTGATCTACACTGTCCGAAAAAGGTCAGTGAGTCGCGATTAGCAGCCTAAGGGTTAATATGCACTTATTTACTCAAAAGTTGTAGCTGTCTAGAACCCAGTGATGTTATTTATCCGCTAAATTTTGGCCACGTCGCTAATGACCTCAATGTAGGAAGCCTTTATCGAAAATAATGAACACTTTGTAATGGCTGCATTCATATCACATTATATTGTATCGAGTCTGAAAATATTTATTTAAATGTGAATTTTATTTTGCTTTTTCACATGTAAGATTTGTCACTATATAGCTTCATTCTTAAAGCCAAAAAAACATGTAAACCAAACTAAAGTTCATAATACATGTAAAATCAATGTAAATTCGGACTATGTTGAAATTCTTATGATTTCTAACTGTAAACATTTTGACAAATTATTTCAGGGCATTGTACTACAACCCCACCTACAATAGACCACGGACAATTTAATAATGCCACTTATGTCAGTCATGGAGAGAAGATTCTGCTGACATGTGACGCAGGATATGAACTGACTGATCCAACGGTAAACTCTCTGGTCTGTGATTCTAGCAGTAATTCCTGGACTGGAACACGTCCTAACTGTACGATAAAAGGTAATGCTTATTTAACACCATACATCGAGCACCTTTTCAAATAATAACTGCACTGTTAGTACTATAGCACTATTCGTGTTAACTTCGATTTCTCTATTTTTATTCATCATCTGCAAGTATATCTACTTTTGTAGTGTAACAGTTGGTATCAAACACAAGGTTTATTTTCCGTACACAGTACTTGAAACTAAAATTAATGAAATAATGGTACAAAAAGAACGAGAAAAATACTTGTAATCGTCTCTGTGCCACTTGATTTCTTGTCGTTATGTAAGTATATTTGTAGTGTATTATTTCCTCATCGAACATCGTGTTTAATAACAACCATTGTGATCGTAGAAACAGCAAGCAACCCATTAACTGCCTTGTGAACACCTTTATAACTCAATAAATACCATTATTGGCACAACACATAAAAACATATACTCATATATACTAGGGCTAAATGCTGCTGGGCTTTTCCCCTAAGCTCTCTATTAAGCTTGATGTTTACAATCGTAATGAGGATATCTCGCTTTTTTCAGCACCAGGTACCTGTGATATGCCGTTCTTTCCGAATGCGGTTATACCCCTCCTCCACTACCACGACAAAGATGTCATTAATGTTACATGTCAACCCGGTTACGTTCTGAAGAGCCCTAGCAGTGCATCATTGATGTGTAATGGGACATCTAATACCTGGAACGGGACAGTCGATTGCATTCGTAAATACCATGTCTTTCTGTATACATCTATAGAATAGTTTTTTGAGGAATATTTTGTTGTTACGTTTGTGCATACATCCATGATAGTTTAAACATAATGTATTACTATATTTTTATATCAAAAAAGGTGCTGATCCATATCAATAGCCACTAACTATGTAGACATTCTTTAATGTGTTGACATCGTTTGATTTCAATCATTTTACTCGTTATCCAGTCTGGTAGGGGTAATCACTGACTAGTAATTGCGTCTGAGTGTTGCTTTATATCATGGCCACTTTTCGCCATACGTCCAAGCACTATGTGCGCTCTAAAGGTAGTGGTTAGGTTGGAAACCAAATCATATATCCAGTCATGGAATTTATATGCATATTTTTCGTTTGCCACTTTGGATGATTGGGATTAACTTGCTATTTTGAAATATACATCTGAATAGAAAATTCACTTTTCAACATAATTAAAACGATGCAATTATTTTCGCAATGATTTTTTACCATGTTTTTTTTTTTTTTTTTTATATATTGAGACACAAAAAGGTTAAATATTTCGATATGTTTTATTTTATCTGCCGATGGTTCGGTTCTATGTACGACAAATCCAGTCCATTTTCAAGCTGAAATTGGCAGTACTGTTACATATTTTAAAGTATAATAGTAACAGATACATGTAATTATATGCAAGCAATGTACGACTTGTGTTTTTAAAAATCAATAGTCGTTAGGCAGTATTTTTACATGAATGGAAAGATAGTAAACGGATTAATTTCTTGAAGACATGTAATTTTCAATTCGCTGTGCCTGTCTACAGGAAAAAGCAATAAAAGCTTATCATGGTCTACTCCTCGTTTTACTCTCGTATCTACAAACAACAATTGCAAAACAAAACTATGGTAAACAATTGTAACTTAACTTTAAACTCTGATAACATACGCGCATTTATTTTAAGTGTGTGAAACTATTATGGTGTTTGTATGTTTACTTCTAGATAGACTTTAAACGTATTTTCCTTTCGTCTAATCTTAGTATGATACAAATTGATTTTGTTAAAGTTTTGTATGCACTGGTATTTTTTTCATTTTTCCCCAGGCGTTTCATTGGTCCCCTCTGCGACTTACAGCATAACGAGTACAACAGGTAAGCAAACATAGGCTGCATAAAAAAGGTGAATAAAGATAGACATATAGCATACCTGCAGGTTTTTGTAGCTATTTTTGCTTTTTTTTTTTTTTTTTTTTTTTTAAGACTTCGTGGCAGTTTAAAGTCAGCTGCATACTGTTTGTTTCAAAACAGAGAAGAAAGCATGTTTTGTTTGTATGTGGACTTAACGCCGTTTTAAGAGCTATTTGCATTAAATAAATAGAGAAACAAGACAAGAATTGTCAAGTTACTCATTTTTTTCACTTTTTCTTTTCCTTTAACTGTATTTGTTACCAACAAGACACGGGGAATATAAGTGAATCCTGCAACAATGAATATCTTGTAATTAAGTATATTTTCTATATGCTGTTTGAGGTACTAAGCTCTCGGAAATAAATATCTGAAACATACAGTAACGCTGAACATCTACAGATTCAAAAGTCTCGTATCTACAAATAACGACTACAAAACAAAAATATGGCAAACATTTTTTAACTTAGTTTTAGCTCTTACAACATAATTATGTCAACACTTATATTAGGAAGGCCGGTGACATTCAATTTTGATATTTAGTTTTTTAACCGTTTTCGTACTCTGCATCAGACACTTAGGGTGTGGAGATATTATAGTGTTTATTTCTTTACATGTAGGTAGAGTTTACAACGTACTTTCTTTTGTCTAATATTAGTAGGTTTTATTTTAAGCAACAGAAAATACTAATTTGTTAAAGTTTTGTATGCACTGCTATTGTTTTCATTTTTCCCCAGGCGTTTCATTAGCCCACTCTGCGACTTCTAGCAAAACGAGTACACCAGGTAAGCAAACACAAGCTGCATAAAAAAGGTGAATAAAGATATACATATAGCATACCTGCACGTTTTTCTGTAGCTATTTTTACTAGCGATTTTTTTTTAAGACTTCGTGACAGTTTAAAGTCAACTGCATACTGTACGTTTGAAAAAACAGAAGAAAGCATGTTTTGTTTGTATGTGGACTTAACGCCGTTTTAAGAGATATTTGAATTAAATAAATAGAGAAACAAGACAAGAATTGTCGACTTACTCATTTTTTTCTGTTTTTCCTTTCTTTTAACTGTATTTGTTACCAACAAGCCACGGGGAATATAAGTGAATCCTGCAACAATGAATATCTTGTAATTAAGTATATTTTCTATATGCTGTTTGAGGTACTAAGCTCTCAGAAATAAATATCTGAAACATACAGTAACGCGGAACATCTACAGATTCAAAAGTCTCGTATCTACAAATAACGACTACAAAACAAAAATATGGCAAACATTTTTTAACTTAATTTTTAGCTCTTGCAACATAATTATGTGAACTCTTATATTAGGAAGTCCAGTGACATTCAGTTTTGATATTTAGTTTTTTAACCGTTTTCGTGTTCTACATCAGACACTTCGGGTGTGGAGATATTATAGTGTTTATTTCTTTACATGTAGGTAGAGTTTACAACGTACTTTCTTTTGTCTAATATTAGTAGGTTTTACTTTAAGCAACAGAAAATACTAATTTGTTACAGTTTTGTATGCACTGGTATTTTTCATTTTTCCCAGGCGTTTCATTAGCCCATTCTCCGACTTACAGCATAACGAGTACAACAGGTAAGCAAACACAGGTTGCATAAAAAAAGGTGAATAAAGATATACATATAGCATACCTGCACGTTTTTTTTGTAGCTATTTTTGCTAGCGTTTTTTTTTTTTATGACTTCGTGGCAAAAATTTAAAGTCAGCTGCATACTGTTTGTTTCAAAAAAGAGAAGAAAGCATGTTTTGTTTGTATTTGGACTTAACGCTGTTTAAAGAGATATTTGAATTAAATAAATAGAGAAACAAGACAAGAATTATCAACTTACTCATTTTTTTCTCATTTTCCTTTCTTTTAACTGTATGTGTTACCAACAAGCCACGGGGAATATAAGTGAATCCTGCAACAATGAATATCTTATAATCAAGTATATTTTCTATATGCTGTTTGAGGTACTAAGCTCTCAGAAATACATATCTGAAACATACAGTAACGCTGAACATCTACAGATTCAAAAGTCTCGTATCTACAAATAATGACTACAAAACAAAAATATAGCAAACATTTTTTAACTTAATTTTTAGCTCTTGCAACATAATTATGTCAACACTTATATTAGAACGTCCGGTGACATTCAATTTTGATATTTAGTTTTTTAACCGTTTTCGTACTCTGCATCAGACACTTGGGGTGTGGAGATATTACAGTGTTTATTTCTTTACATGTAGGTAGAGTTTACAACGTACTTTCTTTTGTCTAATATTAGTAGGTTTTATTTTAAGGAACAGAAAATACTAATTTGTTAAAGTTTTGTATGCACTGCTATTGTTTTCATTTTTCCCCAGGCGTTTCATTGGCCCCCTCTGCGACTTCCAGCATAACGAGTACAACAGGTAAGCAAACACAAGCTGCATAAAAAAGGTGAATAAAGATATACATATAGCATACCTGCACGTTTTTTTTGTAGCTATTTTTGCTACCGTTTTTTTTTTTTTTATGACTTCGTGGCAAAAATTTAAAGTCAGCTGCATACTGTTTGTTTGAAAAAAGAGAAGAAAACATGTTTTGTTTGTATGTGGACTTAACGCCGTTTTAAGAGATATTTGAATTAAATAAATAGAGAAACAAGACAAGAATTATCAACTTAGTCATTTTTTTCTCTTTTTCTTTTCCTTTAACTGTATTTGTTACCAAGAAGCCACGGGGAATATAAGTGAATCCTGCAACAATGAATATCTTGTAATCAAGTATATTTTCTATATGCTGTTTGAGGTACTAAGCTCTCAGAAATAAATATCTGAAACATACAGTAACGCTGAACATCTACAGATTCAAAAGTCTCGTATCTACAAATAACGACTACAAAACAAAAATATGGCAAACATTTTTTAACTTAATTATTAGCTCTTGCAACATAATTATGTGAACTCTTATATTAGGAAGTCCGGTGACATTCAATTTTGATATTTAGTTTTTTTAACCGTTTTCGTGTTCTGCATCAGACACTTCGGGTGTGGAGATATCATAGTGTTTGTTTCTTTACATGCAGGTAGAGTTTACAACGTACTTTCTTTTGTCTAATATTAGTAGGTTTTATTTTAAGCAACAGAAAATACTAATTTGTTACAGTTTTGTATGCAGTGGTATTTTTCATTTTTCCCCAGGCGATTCATTGGCCCCTTCTCCGACTTACAGCATAACGAGTACAACAGGTAAGCAAACACAAGCTGCATAAAAAAAGGTGAATAAAGTTATACATATAGCATACCTGCAGGTTTTTTTGTAGCTATTTTTGCTATTGTTTTTTTTTTTTTTATGACTTCGTGGCAGTTTAAAGTCAGCTGCATACTGTTTGTTTCAAAAAAGAGGAGAAAGCATGTTTTGTTTGTATTTGGACTCAACGCCGTTTTAAGAGATATTTGAATTAAATAAATAGAGAAACAAGACAAGAATTGTCAACTTACTCATTTTTTTCTCTTTTTCTTTTCCTTTAACTGTATGTGTTACCAACAAGCCACGGATAATATAAGCGAATCATGCAACAATGAATATCTTGTAATTAAGTATATTTTCTATATGCTGTTTGAGGTACTAAGCTCTCAGAAATAAATATCTGGAATATACAGTAACGCTGAACATCTACAGATTCAAAAGTCTCGTATCTACAAATACCGACTAATAAACAAAAATATGGCAAACATTTTTTAGCTTAATTTTTAGCTCTGCAACATAATTATGTGAACTCTTATATTAGGAAGTCCGGTGACATACAATTTTGATATTTAGTTTTTTAACCGTTTTCGTGTTCTGCATCAGACACTTGGGGTGTTGAGATATTATAGTCTTTATTTCTTTACATATAGGTAGAGTTTACAACGTACTTTCTTTTGTCTAATATTAGTAGGTTTTATTTTAAGCAACAGAAAATACTAATTTGTTAGTTTTGTATGCCCTGCTTTTTTTTTTCATTTTTCCCCAGGCGTTTCATTGTCCCCCTCTGCGACTTCCAGCATAACGAGTGCAACAGGTAAGCAAACACAGGCTGCATAAAAAAGGTGAATAAAGATATACATACAGCATACCTGCAGGTTTTTTTGTACCTATTTTTGCTAGCGTTTTTTTTTTTTTTAAGACTTCGTGAGAGTTTAAAGTCAGCTGCATACTGTTTGTTCAAAAAAGAGAAGAAAGCATGTTTGTATGTGGACTTAACGCCGTTTTATGAGATATTTGAATTAAATAAATAGAGAAACAAGACAATTGTCAACTTACACATTTTTTCTCTTTTTCCTTTCTTTTAACTGTATGTGTTACCAACAAGCCACGGGGAATATAAGTGAATCCTGCAACAATGAATATCTTGTAATCAAGTATATTTTCTATATGCTGTTTGAGGTACTAAGCTCTCAGAAATACATATCTGAAACATACAGTAACGCTGAACATCTACAGATTCAAAAGTCTCGTATCTACAAATAATGACTACAAAACAAAAATATGGCAAACGGTTTTTAACTTAAGTTTTAGCTCTTGCAACATAATTATATGAACTCTTATATTAGGAAGTCCGGTGACATTCAATTTTGATATTTAGTTTTTTAACCGTTTTCGTACTCTGCATCAGACACTTAGGGTGTGGAGATAGTATAGTGTTTATTTCTTTACATGTAGGTAGAGTTTACAACGTACTTTCTTTTGTCTAATTTTAGTAGGTTTTATTTTACGCAACAGAAAATACTAATTTGTCACAGTTTTGTATGCACTGGTATTTTTTCATTTTTTTCACCAGGCGTTTCATTGGCCCCCTCTGCGACTTACAGCATAACGAGTACAACAGGTAAGCAAACACAGGCTGCATAAAAAAGGTGAATAAAGATATACATATAGTATACCTGCACGTTTTGGTAGCTATTCTTGCTAATTTTTTTTTTGTATAACTTTGTGGCAATTTAAAGTCAGCTACATACTGTTTGTTTCAAAAAAGAGAAGAAAGCATGTCTTGTTTGTATTTGGACTTAACGCCGTTTTAAGAGCTATTTGCATTAAATAAATAGAGGAACAACACAAGAATTGCCAACTTACTCATTTTTTTCTCTTTTTCTTTTCTTTTAACTGTATGTATTACCAACAAGCCAAGGGGAATATAAGCGAATCCTGCAACAATGAATATCTTGTAATGAAGTACATTTCTATATGCTGTTTGAGGTACTAAGCTCTCGGAAATAAATATCTGAAACATACAGTAACGCTGACTATCTATAGATTCAAAAGTCTCGTATCTAAAAATAACGACTACAAAACAAAAAATATGGCAAACATTTTTTAACGTAATTTTTAGCTCTTGCAACATAATTATATGAACCCTTATATAAGGAAGTCCGGTGACATTCAATTTTGATATTTAGTTTTTTAACCGTTTTCGTACTCTGCATCAGACACTTAGGGTGTGGAGATATTATAGTGTTTATTTCTTTACATGTAGGTAGAGTTTACAACGTACTTTCTTTTGTCTAATATTAGTAGGTTTTATTTCAAGCAACAGAAAATACTAATTTGTCACAGTTTTGTATGCACTGCCATTTTTTCATTTTTCCCCAGTCGTTTCATTGGCCCCCTCTGCGACTTACAGAATAACGAGTACAACAGGTAAGCAAACACAGGCTGCATAAAAAAGGTGAATAAAGATATACATATAGCATACCTGCACGTTTTGGTAGCTATTTTTGCTAAATTTTTTTTGTATGACTTCGTGGCAATTTAAAGTCAGCTGGAAACTGTATGTGTCAAAAAAGAGAACAAAGCATGTTTTGTTTGTATTTGGACTTAACGCCGCTTTAAGAGCTATTTGCATTAAATAAATAGAGGAACAACACAAGAATTGCTAACTTACTCACTTTTTTTCTCTTTTTCTTTTCTTTTAACTGTATGTGTTACCAACAAGCCACGGGGAATATAACCGAATCCTGCAACAATGAATATCTTGTAATCAAGAATATTTTCTATATGCTGTTTGAGGTACTAAGCTCTCAGAAATAAATATCTGGAATATACAGTAACGCTGAACATCTACAGATTCAAAAGTCTCGTATCTACAAATAACGACTACAAAACAAAAATATGGCAAACAGTTTTTAACTTAATTTTTAGCTCTTGCAACATAATTATGTGAACTCTTATATTAGGAAGTCCGGTGACATTCAATTTTGATATTTAGTTTTTTAACCGTTTTCGTACTCTGCATCAGACACTTAGGGTGTGGAGATATTATAGTGTTTATTTCTTTACATATAGGTAGATTTTACAACGTACTTTCTTTTGTCTAATTTTAGTAGGTTTTATTTTACGCAACAGAAAATACTAATTTGTCACAGTTTTGTATGCACTGGTATTTTTTCATTTTTTTCACCAGGCGTTTCATTGGCCCCCTCTGCGACTTACAGCATAACGAGTACAACAGGTAAGCAAACACAGGCTGCATAAAAAAGGTGAATAAAGATATACATATAGTATACCTGCTCGTTTTGGTAGCTATTCTTGCTAATTTTTTTTTTGTATAACTTTGTGGCAATTTAAAGTCAGCTACATACTGTTTGTTTCAAAAAAGAGAAGAAAGCATGTCTTGTTTGTATTTGGACTTAACGCCGTTTTAAGAGCTATTTGCATTAAATAAATAGAGGAACAACACAAGAATTGCCAACTTACTCATTTTTTTCTCTTTTTCTTTTCTTTTAACTGTATGTATTACCAACAAGCCAAGGGGAATATAAGCGAATCCTGCAACAATGAATATCTTGTAATGAAGTACATTTCTATATGCTGTTTGAGGTACTAAGCTCTCGGAAATAAATATCTGAAACATACAGTAACGCTGACTATCTATAGATTCAAAAGTCTCGTATCTAAAAATAACGACTACAAAACAAAAAATATGGCAAACATTTTTTAACGTAATTTTTAGCTCTTGCAACATAATTATATGAACCCTTATATAAGGAAGTCCGGTGACATTCAATTTTGATATTTAGTTTTTTAACCGTTTTCGTACTCTGCATCAGACACTTAGGGTGTGGAGATATTATAGTGTTTATTTCTTTACATGTAGGTAGAGTTTACAACGTACTTTCTTTTGTCTAATATTAGTAGGTTTTATTTCAAGCAACAGAAAATACTAATTTGTCACAGTTTTGTATGCACTGCCATTTTTTCATTTTTCCCCAGTCGTTTCATTGGCCCCCTCTGCGACTTACAGAATAACGAGTACAACAGGTAAGCAAACACAGGCTGCATAAAAAAGGTGAATAAAGATATACATATAGCATACCTGCACGTTTTGGTAGCTATTTTTGCTAAATTTTTTTTGTATGACTTCGTGGCAATTTAAAGTCAGCTGGAAACTGTATGTGTCAAAAAAGAGAACAAAGCATGTTTTGTTTGTATTTGGACTTAACGCCGCTTTAAGAGCTATTTGCATTAAATAAATAGAGGAACAACACAAGAATTGCTAACTTACTCACTTTTTTTCTCTTTTTCTTTTCTTTTAACTGTATGTGTTACCAACAAGCCACGGGGAATATAACCGAATCCTGCAACAATGAATATCTTGTAATCAAGAATATTTTCTATATGCTGTTTGAGGTACTAAGCTCTCAGAAATAAATATCTGGAATATACAGTAACGCTGAACATCTACAGATTCAAAAGTCTCGTATCTACAAATAACGACTACAAAACAAAAATATGGCAAACAGTTTTTAACTTAATTTTTAGCTCTTGCAACATAATTATGTGAACTCTTATATTAGGAAGTCCGGTGACATTCAATTTTGATATTTAGTTTTTTAACCGTTTTCGTACTCTGCATCAGACACTTAGGGTGTGGAGATATTATAGTGTTTATTTCTTTACATATAGGTAGATTTTACAACGTACTTTCTTTTGTCTTATATTAGTAGGTTTTATTTTAAGCAACAGAAAATACTAATTTGTTAAAGTTTTGTATGCACTGGTATTTTTTCATTTTTTTCACCAGGCGTTTCATTGGCCCCCTCTCCGACTTACAGAATAACGAGTACAACAGGTAAGCAAACACAGGCTGCATAAAAAAGGTGAATGAAGTTATACATAAAGCATACCTGCAGGTTTTTTTGTAGCTATTTTTACTAGTGTGTTTTTTTTTTTTTTTATGACTTCGTGGCAGTTTAAAGTCAGCTGCATACTGTTTGTTTCAAAAAAGCGATGAAAGCCTGTTTTGTTTGTATTTGGACTTAACGCCGTTTTAAGAGATATTTGAATTAAATAAATAGAGAAACAAGACAAGAATTGTCAACTTACTCACTTTTTCCTCATTTTCTTTTTTTGTAACTGTATGTGTTACCAAAAAGACACGGGGAATATAAGTGAATCCCGCAACATTGAATATCTTGTACTCAAGTATATTTTCTATATGCTGTTTGAGGTACTGAGCTCTCGGAAATAAATATCTGAAACATACAGTAACGCGGAACATCTACAGATTCAAAAGTCTCCTATCTACAAATAACGACTACAAAACAAAAATATGGCAAACATTTTTTAACTTAATTTTTAGCTCTCGCAACATAATTATGTGAACTCTTATATTAGGAAGTCCGGTGGCATTCAATTTTGATATTTAGTTTTTTAACCATTTCGTGTTCTGCATCAGACACTTCGGGTGTGGAGATATTATAGTGTTTATTTCTTTACATGTAGGTAGAGTTTACAACATACTTTCTTTTGTCTAATATTAGTAGGTTTTATTTTAAGCAACAGAAAATACTAATTTGTTACAGTTTTGTATGCACTGCCATTTTTTCATTTTTCCCCAGGCGTTTCAGTGGCCCCCTCTCCGACTTACAGCATAACGAGTACAACAGGTAAGCAAACACAGGCTGCATAAAAAAGGTGAATAAAGATATACATATAGTATACCTGCAGGTTTTGGTAGCTATTTTTGCTAAATTTTTTTTTTAAGACTTCGTGGCAGTTTAAAGTTAGCTGCATATTGTTTGTTTCAAAAAAGAGAAGATATCATGTTTTGTATGTATGTGGACTTAACGCCCTTTTAAGAGATATTTGAATTAAATAAATAGAGAAACAAGACAAGAATTGTCAACTTATTCATTTTTTTCTCTTTTTCTTGTCTTTTAACTGTATATGTTACCAACAAGCCACGGGTAATATGAGCGAATCCTGTAACAATGAATATCTTATAATCAAGTATATTTTCTATATGCTGTTTGAGGTACTACGCTCTCAGAAATAAATATCTGAAACATACAGTAACGCTGAACATCTACAGATTCAAAAGTCTCGTATCTACAAATAACGACTACAAAACAAAAAATATGGCGAACATTTTTTAACTTACTTTTTAACTCTGCAACAAAATTATGTGAACACCTATATTAGGAAGTCCGGTGACATTCAATTTTGATATTTAGTTTTTTAACCGTTTTCGTACTCTGCATCAGACACTTGGGGTGTGGAGATATTATAGTGTTTATTTCTTTACATGTAGGTAGAGTTTACAACGTACTTTCTTTTGTCTAATATTAGTAGGTTTTTTTTAAGCAACAGAAAATACTAATTTGTTACAGGTTTGTATGCACTGGTATTTTTCATTTTTCCCCAGGCGTTTCATTAGCCCCCTCTGCGACTTCCAGCATAACGAGTGCAACAGGTAAGCAAACACAGGCTGCATAAAAAAAAGGTGAATAAAGATATACATATAGCATACCTGCAGGTTTTTTTTTGTAGCTATTTTTGCTAGCGTTTTTTTTTTTGTAAGACTTCGTGGCAATTTAAAGTCAGCTGCATATTGTTTGTTTCAAAAAAGAGAAGAAAGCATGTTTTGATTGTATTTGGACTTAACGCCGTTTAAA
The DNA here is from genome assembly GCA_945859785.2 of Tridacna gigas. NCBI lineage: Eukaryota > Metazoa > Mollusca > Bivalvia > Cardiida > Cardiidae > Tridacna > Tridacna gigas. The sequence continues at coordinate 61,725,530 of OX244036.2, forward strand.
GAGATATTTGAATTAAATAAATAGAGAAACAAGACAAGAATTGTCAACTTACACATTTTTTTCTCATTTTCCTTTCTTTTAACTGTATATGTTACCAACAAGTCACGGGGAAAATAAGTGAATCCTGCAACAATGAATATCTTGTAATTAAGTATATTTTCTATATGCTGTTTGAGGTACTAAGCTCTCAGAAATACATATCTGAAACATACAGTAACGCTGATCATCTACAGATTCAAAAGTCTCGTATCTACAAATAATGACTACAAAACAAAAATATGGCAAACATTTTTTAGCTTAAATTTTAGCTCTTGCAAAATAATTATGTGATCACTTATATTAGGAAGTCCTGTGACATTCAATTTTGATATTTAGTTTTTTAACCGTTTTCGTACTCTGCATCAGACACTTGGGGTGTGGAGATATTATAGTGTTTATTTCTTTACATGTAGGTAGAATTTACAACGTACTTTCTTTTGTCTAATATTAGTAGGTTTTATTTTAAGCAACAGAAAATACTAATTTCTTAAAGTTTTGTATGCACTGCTATTTTTTTCATTTTTCCCCAGGCCTTTCATTAGCCCCCTCTGCGACTTCCAGCATAACGAGTACAACAGGTAAGCAAACACAAGCTGCATAAAAAAGGTGAATAAAGATAAACATATAGCATACCTGCAGATTTTTTTGTAGCTATTTTTGCTAGCGTTTTTTTGAAGACTTCGTGACAGTTTAAAGTCAGCTGCATACTGTTTGTTTGAAAAAAGAGAAGAAAGCATGTGTTGTTTGTATGTGGACTTAACACCGTTTTAAGAGATATTTGAATTAAATAAATAGAGAAACAAGACAAGATTTGTCAACTTACTCATTTTTTTCTCTTTTTCTTTTCTTTTAACTGTTTGTGTTACCAACAAGCCACGGGGAATATAAGTGAATCTTGCAACAATGAATATCTTGTAATCAAGTATATTTTCTATATGTTGTTTGGGGTACTAAGCTCTCAGAAATAAATATCTGAAACATACAGTAACGCTGAACATCTACAGATTCAAAAGTCTCATATCTACAAATAACGACTACAAAATAAAAATATGGCAAACATTTTTCAACTTAATTTTTAGCTTTTGCAACATAATTATGTGAACTCTTATATTAGGAAGTCCGGTGACATTCAATTTTGATATTTAGTTTTTTAACCGTTTTCGTACTCTGCATCAGACACTTAGGGTGTGGAGATGGTATAGTGTTTATTTCTTTACATGTAGGTAGAGTTTACAACGTACTTTCTTTTGTTTAATATTAGTAGGTTTTATTTTAAGCAACAGAAAATACTAATTTGTTACAGTTTTGTATGCACTACAATTTTTTTCATTTTTCCCCAGGCGTTTCATTGGCCCCCTCTGCGACTTCCAGCATAAAGAGTACAACAGGTAAGCAAACACAAGCTGCATAAAAAAAAGGCGAATAAAGATATACATATAGCCTACCTGCAGTTTTATTTGTAGCTATTTTTGCTTGTGTGTTTTTTTTTTTTCTATGACTTCGTGGCAGTTTAAAATCAGCTGCATACTGTTTGTTTTTAAAAAAAGAGAAGAAAGCAAGTTTTGTTTGTATTTGGACTTAACGCCGTTTAAAGAGATATTTGAATTAAATAAATAGAGAAACAAGACAAGAATTGTCAACTTACACATTTTTTTCTCATTTTCCTTTCTTTAAACTGTATATGTTACCAACAAGCCACGGGGAATATAAGTGATTCCTGCAACAATGAATATCTTGTAATCAAGTATATTTTCTATATGCTGTTTGAGGTACTAAGCTCTCAGAAATACATATCTGAAACATACAGTAACGCTGATCATCTACAGATTCAAAAGTCTCATATCTACAAATAATGACTACAAAACAAAAATATGGCAAACATTTTTTAACATAATTTTTAGCTCTTGCAACATAATTATATGAACATTTATATTAGGAAGTCCGGTGACATACAATTTTGATATTTAGTTTTTTAACCGTTTTCGTACTCTGCATCAGACACTTGGGGTATGGAGATATTATAGTGTTTATTTCTTTACATGTAGGTAGAGTTTACAACGTACCTTCTTTTGTCTAATATTAGTAGGTTTTATTTTAAGCAACAGAAAATACTAATTTGTTAAAGTTTTGTATGCACTGCTATTTTCTTCATTTTTCCCCAGGCCTTTCATTAGCCTTCTCTGCGACTTCCAGCATAACGAGTACAACAGGTAAGCAAACACAAGCTGCATAAAAAAGGTGAATAAAGATATACATATAGCATACCTGCAGGTTTTTTTGTAGCTATTTTTGCTAGCGTTTTTTTTTAAGACTTCGTGACAGTTTAAAGTCAGTTGCATACTGTTTGTTTGAAAAAAGAGAAGAAATCATGTTTTGTTTGTATGTGGACTTAACGCCGTTTTAAGAGATATTTGAATTAAATTAAAAGAGAAACAAGACAGGAATTGTCAACTTACTCATTTTTTTTTTTTTCTCTTTTTCTTTTCTTTTAACTGTATGTGTTACCTAGAAGCCACGGGAATATAAGTGAATCCTGCAACAATGAATATCTTGTAATTAAGTATATTTTCTATATGCTGTTTGAGGTACTAAGCTCTCAGAAATACATATCTGAAACATACAGTAACGCTGAACATTTACAGATTCAAACGTCTCGTATCTAGAAATAACGACTACAGAACAAAAATATGGCAAACAGTTTTTAACTTAATTTTTAGCTCTTGCAACATAATTATGTGAACTATTATATTAGGAAGTCCGGTGTTAAAGTTTTGTATCGACCACTATTTTTTTCATTTTTCCCCAGGCGTTTTATTAGCCCCCTCCGCGACTTCCAGCATAAAGAGTACAAGAGGTAAGCAAACACAAGCTGCATAAAAAAGGTGAATAAAGATATACATATAGTATACCTGCAGGTTTTTTTGTAGCTATTTTTGCTAGCGTTTTTTTTTTAAGACCTCGTGACAGTTTAAAGTCAGCTGCATACTGTTTGTTTGAAAAAACAGAAGAAAGCATGTTTTGTTTGTATGTGGACTTAACGCCGTTTTAAGAGATATTTGAATTAAATAAATAGAGAAACAAGACAAGAATTTTCAACTTACTCATTTTTTTCTCTTTTTCTTTTCTTTTAACTGAACATCTACAGATTCAAAAGTCTCATATCTACAAATAACGACTACAAAACAAAAATATGGCAAACATTTTTTTTACTTAATTTTTAACTCTTGCAACATAATTATGTGAACTATTATATTAGGAAGTCCGGTGACATTCAATTTTGATGTTTAGTTTTTTAACCGTTTTCGTACTCTGCATCAGACACTTGGGGTGTGGAGATATTATAGTGTTTATTTCTTTACATGTAGGTAGAATTTACAACGTACTTTCTTTTGTCTAATATTAGTAGGTTTTATCTTAAGCAACAGAAAATACTAATTTGTTACAGTTTTGTATGCCCTGCTTTTTTTTTTCATTTTTCCCCAGGCGTTTCATTGTCCCCCTCTGCGACTTACAGCATAACGAGTACAACAGGTAAGCAAACACAGGCTGCATAAAAAAGGTGAATAAAGATATACATATAGTATACCTGATCGTTTTGGTAGCTATTTTTGCTAATTTTTTTTTTTTTGTATGACTTCGTGGCAATTTAAAGTCAGCTGCATATTGTTTGTTACAAAAAAGAGAAGAAAGCGTGTTTTGTATGTATTTGGACTTAACGCCGCTCTAAGAGCTATTTGCATTAAATGAATAGAGGAACAACACAAGAATTGCCAACTTACTCATTTTTTTCTCTTTTTCTTTTCTTTTAACTGTATGTATTACCAACCAGCCACGGGGAATATAAGTGAATCCTGCAACAATGAATATCTTGTAATCAAGTATATTTTCTATATGCTGTTTGGGGTACTACGCTCTCAGAAATAAATATCTGAAACATACAGTAACGCTGAACATCTACAGATTCAAAAGTCTCATATCTACAAATAACGACTACAAAACAAAAATATGGCAAACATTTTTTAACTTAATTTTTAGCTCTTGCAACATATTTATGTGAACTCTTAAATTAGGAAGTCCGGTGACATTCAATTTTGATATTTAGTTTTTTAACCGTTTTCGTACTCTGCATCAGACACTTGGGGTGTGAAGATGTTATAGTGTTTATTTCTTTACATGTAGGTAGATTTTACAACCTACTTTCTTTTGTCTAATATTAGTAGGTTTTATTTTAAGCAACAGAAAATACTAATTTGTTACAGTTTTGTATGCACTGGTATTTTTTCATTTTCCCCAGGCGTTTCATTGTCCCCCTCTGCGACTTACAGCATAACGAGTACAACAGGTAAGCTAACACAGGCTGCATAAAAAAGGTGAAGATATACATAAAGCATACCTGCACGTTTTGGTAGCTATTTTTGCTTTTTTGTTTCTAAGACTTTGTGTCAATTTAAAGTCAGCTGCATACTGTTTGTTTCAAAAAAGAGAAGAAAGCATGTTTTGTTTGTATTTGGAATCAACGCCGTTTAAAGAGATATTTGAATTAAATAAATAGAGGAACAACACAAGAATTGCGAACTTACATTTTTTTCTCTCTTTCTTTTCTTTTAACTGTATGTGTTACCAACAAGCCACGGGGAATATAACCGAATCCTGCAACAATGAATATCTTGTAATCAAGTATATTTTCTATATGCTGTTTGAGGTACTAAGCTCTCGGAAATAAATATCTGAAACATACAGTAACGCTGACTATCTATAGATTCAAAAGTCTCGTATCTACAAATAACGACTACAAAACAAAAATATGGCAAACATTTTTTAACTTAATTTTTAGCTCTTGCAACATAATTATGTGAACTATTATATTAGGAAGTCCGGTGACATTCAATTTTGATATTTAGTTTTTTCACCGTTTTCGTACTTTGCATCAGACACTTAGGGTGTGGAGATATTATAGTGTTTATTTCTTTACATGTAGATAGAGTTTACAACGTACTTTCTTTTGTCTAATATTAGTAGGTTTTATTTTAAGCAACAGAAAATACTAATTTGTTAAAGTTTTGTATACACTTGTACTTTCTTTCAATTTTCCCCAGCCGTTTCATTGGCCCCCTCTGTGAATTACAACATAAAGCCCACATCTGGTAAGTAAACACGAGCTGGATAAACAAGTTGAATGATGATATCCATATTTTGGTAAATTTTGTTGTCATTGTTTTTCATGAAATTCTGGCAATTAAAATTAAGCTGCATACTGTTTGTTTTATTAAAAAAAAAAAAGTTTTGTTTGTATATGGAGTCAGCGCCCTTTTAAAAGCTACTTGCATTATATAAACAGATGTACAAGAAAAGAACTGTGATCTTACTTGATTATTTTCTCTTTTCTTTTTCTTTTCTTCTTAAGTGAACGCTTTACCAATAATCCACGGGAAAATTCGGTGGCATACTTTTTGTTTAAAAAAAAAAAAAAAAAAAACCACACACACACACACACATTTTTTGTTTGTCAACGCCGCTGTCAAACTACTTACATTAAATAAACAGAGGTACCAGAAATGTCATCGCACTCAATTTTTCCATCTCTTTTTTTGTTAACTGTACGTGTTTCCAATAAACCATATAAAATATTTGTGGAACCTGTAATCTTGAAATCAAATCTATTTTCTATATGCATTCTGAGATACTAAGCTCTCACAAATAAATATGTAAACATACATACATTAACGCTAAACATCTACAGATTCAAAAGTCTCGTATCTACAAACAGCGATTACAAAACAAAGCTATGATAAACATTTGTAAGTTTACTTTAGGCATTGGCAACATATGTGAGCTCTTATGCATCTTTGATATTTTATTTTTATCCGTTTTCGCACTCTGCGTCAGACATAAAAAGAAGGGATATTATTGTGTTTATTTACATGTAGATCAATTTTTCTCGTATTTTCTTTCGTTTAATATCAGTAGGTTTTATTTAAAAAAAAAAAAAAAAAAATTGTTAAATATTTATATGCAGTTATTTTTCCATTTTCCAAGCCGTTTCATTGGTCCCCTCTGTGACTTACAACCTAACGAGCACATCGGGTAAGTAAACACAAGCTGGATAAACAAGTTGAATAAAAAAATACATATTTTGGTAACTAGTTTTGAATTGTTTTTATGACATCGTGGCAATCTCAAATCAGCTACAAACTATTTGTTAAGAAAAAAAAAAAAAAAAAAGTTTTGTTTCTATTTGGAGTCAACGACGGCTTCAGAGCTACTTGCATTAAATAAACATATTTACAAGACAAGAACTATAATCTTACCCGATTATTTTCTCCTTTCTTTCTCTTTTCTTTTTAACTGTACGCGTTGCCAAAAATCCACGAGGAATATTTGTGGATTCTGTAACGATGAATATATTGTAATCAAATACATATTTACAATATGCTGCATGAGACACTAAGCTCTCAGAAAAATATATCTGTACAAAACCATAACGCTATAAATCTACAGATTCAAAAGTTTTGTACCTACAAACAACAACTAACTATTAAGTCTGAAAAGATACGGGCAGTTATTATAAGGAACTCGGGTGACATTCAATCTTGGAAATTTTGTTTTTTTATCCTGCAATAGACAGGATGTAGGAATATTATGACGGTTATTCATTTACATGTAGATAGATTTTTAATGTGTTTAGTTTTCGTCTAACCTTAGTAGGCTTTATTTCAAACAACAGAAGATATTAATTTGTTACAGTTTTGCATGCACTGTTTTTTTTTTTTTTTTTTTTTTCTTTTTTCAAAATTGTGGTAACTGGATTTGACATTGTTGTTCATGAAATCGCGGCAATTTAAAATCATCGGCAAACTGTTTGTTAAAAAATAGCAAAGAAAAACTTGCTCCGTTTGTATTTGCAGTTTGACATCGTTTTATAGGCTCTTTGGATTAGATAAACAGAGGTCCAAGAATTTTCATCTCACTCAATGATGTTTTTCCTTTAATTTTTCCTTTTCTTTTTAATTGTAAGCGTTACCAATGAGCCACAGGAAATATCTGTGAATTCTGTAACGATGAATAACTTTGTTATAAAATAACGACTACAAAACAATACTGTAGTAAACATTTGTAACTTTACTTTTTGCGCTGACGACATATATAAGCTCTTATATCAGGAACTCCGGTGATATTCAGTCTTTGACATTTTTTTAAATCCGTTTTCGTACTCTGCTCCAGACACTTATGATGTAGAGATATCATGATGTTTATTTATTTAAATAGAATAGATTTTCAACGTATTTTCTTTTCGTGTAATATTAGTAGACTTTATTTAAAAAAAAAACAACAAAATACAAATTTGTTCATTTTATTTTTTTATGCGCTGCTATTCCTTTTTTTCAATTTTTCAATTATCCATATTTTGGTAACCAGTTTATCCATTGTTTTCATGGCTTCTTTGCAATTTGAATCCAGCTGCAAACTGTTTATTGAGGAAAAAAAAAAAAAAAAAAAGGAAAAATAAAAAATATCATGTCTTGTTTGTATTTAAAGTCAATGCCATTTCAAAAGCCACTTCCATTAAATAAACAGATTTACCAGACAAGAACTGTCATCTTACCCGATTATTTTCTCGTCTTTTTCCTTTTCTTTTTTACTGTACGCGTTACGAAAAATCCGTAGGAAATAATTGTTTATTTTTGTAGCGATGAATATATTGTAATCAAATACATATTTTCAAAATGGTGCTTGAGATACTAAGATCTCAGAAATAAATATCTGTACAGTTCAGTAACGATAAACATCTACAGATTCAAAAGTCTCGTATCTACAAACAACAACTAAAAACCAAAACTGTGGTAAACATGTGTAACGTTACTTGTAAGTCTGATAACATACGCGAACGTTTGTTAAGGAACTCAGGTGACGTTTAATCCTTGATATTTTGGAATTTTTTTCCGTTTTGGTTTGCTGCTATGGACAGGATATAGAAATATTACGATGTTTATTTATTTACATGTAGATAGATTTTCAACGTATTTTCTTTCGGTCTAATCTTAGAAGGTTTTATTTCAAACAACAGAAGATACTAATTTGTTAAAGTTTGGTATGAACTGGTATGTTTTCATTTTTTTCCAGCCATTTCGGCGACCCGCTCTGTGACTTACAACATAACGAGTACACTAGGTAAGTAAACATAGGCTGCAAAAAACAAGCTGAATAATGATATCCATATAATATACAAGCACAACTTGGTAACTGATTTTCCCATTTATTTTTTATGACTTCGTGGCAATTCAAATTCGGCGGCAGCCAAGCCCCAGTAGCTCAGTCGGTAACGTACAGGACTTGAGAACAGGAGGTCGCTGGTTCGATCCCCGGCTTGGCCAATTTCTTTCCGAGGATTTATGGTAGCCATTGCGACAGGATTCATTCCTCTCTCACCCCTGACCATTGTTTCGACGATAGTTATGTGGGAAAGCATCTAGTGGCTTGGAAAGAAAATTGTGCGGAGTACTGGTAAAAGAAACTCCAGGAAAGCATGGATAGGTGCACTGGCCGCCGCGATATAATTGAAATAATGTTAAAAACGGCGTTAAACACCATACAGTCAATCAAATTTGGCGGCATACTTTTTTGTTTAAAAAAAGGGGAAGGAAAAAAAAGACATGTTTTGTTTGCTTTTGTAGACAACGCAGTTTTAAAATCTACCTCCATTGATAAACAGAGGTACAAGAAGTTTCATTTTACATATTTTCTTCTCTTTTCTTTTTTTTTTTTTAACTACATGTATTTGTGTTACCAATAAGCCACATGAAATACTTTGGATCCTGTGCCGATGATTATCTTGTAATCAAATATATTTTATATATGCTTTTTGAGATACTAAGCTCTCAGAAATAAATATCTGAAGCATACAGCAACGCTTAACACCTACAGATTTAATAGTCTCATTTCTATTCATTTTTTTTCTTTCATCTTTTCTTTTTCTTTTCAATTGTACGTGTAACCAATAAGCCACAGGAAATAATCGTGGATTATTCTGAAACGATGAAAATAATATTATTGTTATCAAATATCTATTTCTATATACTGTTTGTAATACCAAGCTCTCAGAAATAAATATCTGCGAAATACCTTAAGGCTTAACATCTACAGATTCAAAAGTCTCGTGTCTACAAACAACTACAAAACAAAACTATGGTAAACATGTGTAACTTTACTTTACCTCTGACAACATTCGCGAACTTATTTTCAGGAACTCCGGTGGCATTTCATCTTTGATATATATATTTTTTTTTATCCGTTTTCATACTCTACGTCAGACACTTTGGATGTAAAAATATTATGGGGTTCATTTATTTACTTGTAGTTAGATTTCCAACGTTTTTTTTTTCGTCTAACCTTGGTAGATCTAACTTAACATTTTGTTCCGTTTTCGCACCCTGCGAAGGACAGGATTTAGAAATGCTTTTGCTTTCATTTTTTTCATCTGTAGATAGGTCTTCAACATATTTGCTTTTCCCCTAATGTTAGTAAGTTCATTTTGAACAACAAAACATCCTTAATTATTTAGAATTTGTATGAACTAGTACGTTTCCTCTCTCTTTTTGTTGCAGCCGTTTCTTTGGCCCCAACAGTGACTTACAACATAACAAGTACATCAGGTTAGTAAACTCTTTCACTGCCAACGTCGGCTCGGATGGCTTTTGCGGACGGCGAAGGGCAAGATTAGACGCACAAAACGTGCTGTCTGATCTTAAATCGACACTGTCCGCTACCTGATGCTAAACTCTGACCAGAACTGTCTTCAGTTTCCATGTAAAAATAGTTTCAAACCACTCAGAACATTTGGCAGTGAAAGAGTCAAACAGGTTGAATAAAGATATCCATATAATATACTTGCACGTTTTTGTAGCTGTTTATGATTTCGCAGTAATTTCAATTTGGCGGCATGTATACTTTTGTTTTGAAAAAAAGACAAAAGAGAATACCATGTGCTTGCACTGAAAATACAGAGGTACAAGAATTGTCAACTTACTGAATCCATTTCTCGCTATTTTTTTAAACTGTGCGAGTTATCAATAAGCCACAGGTAATATTTGTGGATTCTTCATCGATGAAAGTATTATAAACGAATATCTTTTTCTATATACTGTTTGAGATACTAAGCTCTCAGAAATAGATACCTGAAACATACACTAACGCTACATATCAATACATTCGAAAGTTTCGCGTCTACAAACAACAACAGCAACAAAACTATGGTAAGCATTTTAACTTTACTATTAATCCTTACAAATTACGTACAGTTCTTCTATAGAGCTCGGATAACAGTCAGTCTTTGATTTTTTTTGTTTTAATCCATTTTTAACACTGCGTCGTATGATATGGAAGATAGAGAAGTACATTTTATGTTTATTTCTGTACAATTGGATATTTCTTCGAAAAGAAATTCCTTAATCATAGAATACGCCGTTGTAAACAAGAGAATATACTTATTTGTTAAGATTTTGTATGCACTAGTATATTTTCATCTTTCTGCAGTGTCAGAAGCCTCTTCTGTTACTTACAACACAACGAGTACATCAGGTAAGCTAGCTGTAGTTTAGCGGTATCTGTATAATAATTTGGATAATTCTTCTGAAAAAAAAAAAAAAAAAAAAGTAAATAAATAAATAAAATAAATAAATGCGCAATCTTAAAATACTTCATTGCAAACAAGAGAAGATACTAATTTGTTAAGATTTTGTATGCACTGGTATATTTCTATCTTTTTGCAGTGTCAGACGCGTCCTCTATTACGTACAACACAACGAGTACATCAGGTAAGCTAACAGTGGTTGAACGGTATCTGTATAATAAACATGCACGTTGTTTTCACTAACTTTTGCATTTCAACATGTACTCATAGAGGCACAAGAATTGTCAACTTACTCATTTTTTTCAAATAATAGTTTTACTATTGAAGTGTTCTTGTTTAAATATTCGCGCAAACGTTATAATTATATAATATAAAAAAAAAAAAAAGAAAAAAAAAGTCGGTCCTACTGTGCAAGTTCTTATTATTTTTTTTATTGGCATTCGTTAGTTTAACACCTACCCTATTGATCTTTTATCGATAACTATGAAAGGTAAATTTCGTTAAGTTTATAGAGTTGAAATCCTTTACCAGATGACAAAATTTCAGTCTCTTTCATATTGAAAGCATCTGCAGATAACGTGTGGCTAAATAATGAAATTTGTCTTTGACAGGGCAGAAAACATTGTGGGAAAAAGAGAAAATACTGGTTACCAGCATGTTCTCCTTTTAAAAAATATTTCCAAAAGCTTACTTTCTCAGAGGTGTTAAATGACGGGATTGTTTGATAGAGGATTGATAAGGATTATGTAGCTAACACCAACAATAAGCAAGCGAGTAGTATAGATCAACATGATGCTCTTCGTATCTGCAGTCATTAGGTACTTCTCTGTCTGCAAACTACATTCACTGACGCGTATGGCTTTAATTAAATGATTTAAATTTCCAAGGTATTGACGTGAATGATAACTATAATCCATTGTCTTTATTTTTATAGCAGATGTATGTGCTGGCGAAACTGCAAGAGGCGGTTAGTACTTTTTTAAATCAATTATAAGAGCAATCTCTGTTTTTGCTACAATCTTTTCGTGAACAGTTTTTTTTTTTTTTAGCGTATTAAAATTAAAGAAACAATAATGAAATCCTAACTTGGTGGCAAAGAAACACTGATTCATAATAAAACCGTTACTGCATTGATGAAAAAATTATTCAAAATTATAAGAGCCATGCTCTGTGAAAAGGGGGCTTAATGCGTCTGCGAAAAATATCGACCAAGGTCAGCCTGCGCAGTCCTCGCAGGCTGACCTGGGTCGAAACTTTTCGCACTTGGTCAATTTTTTGTATGTTCAGAGACCAGTCTACCTCGTGATTAAGTCGGTTGTTAAAAATGTGGTTATTATGGATCAATAATTATAGGATGACTTGCTTGGTTTATTGCATTACGGAGATGCGTTAAGCCCCCTTTTCACAGAGCATGGCTTATATGTATATGATCAAAATATAAGAACACAATGAGTTTTTCAAATTTTAGTGTTTCATTATACAATCTATAGTGCTTTTTTTCCCCTCAGAGCTTCCGAATGCAATAATAAGCAGGATTACTTCTCTGATCCTAATTACGTGTCACTAATTAAATTTCTCCTTCACATACTAATTACAATACGTTGCATTCCTAGCTGCTTTTAACCTTTGTCTCTCAGTATACCTTGATTATTAAAATTATTGTTGTTATCATTATTATTTTCTTTCTTATATTGCAGCGGCACAAAGAGCAGTGAGTAGCTTTATAAACGATTGTAATCACAAAACTATGATCATCACTCGTAAATGTTTACTAGCCTATAAATGCATGTCATCAATCACAAGCACTGTATGTCCAGATCAGATGTCAAAAAGGACGATGTTTGATTATTCTAAATCAGCCAAAGGTGTTCGTCTTGCCTTCCGTTCATCCGCCCGTCCTTCTGTCCGTATGTTTCTCTCTCTGTCTCTCTCTCTCACACCCACACCCACACATCCACCCCGACAAACAATGTCCAAAGTTTGCGATGCAATTCTAGGATCGTCAGTGGTTTTATATGAATTGTGTAACATGATTTTTAGTTCAGAAAATAAAAAATAAGGTTATAATTATCTAGCGATTGAGTTGCTCTTTTCATGATTTTCATGACTTCACTAGACCGGTGCTATGCGGTGCCTTGCCTAAGGACCCATGTTCAACCAAGTGGAATCGAACCAGGATTTTCCAGTTACATAACTTTTACCTGAGCCGCTCGAGACCACCTGTCGATAAATTGTAGATATCAGATGGAACAAGCTTAATAATAGGTAATACTCTGCGAAAAGACTATGCATCTGCAAAGAGCTTCGACCCATGTCAGCCTGCGCAGTCCGCGCAGGCTGACATAGGTCGAAGCATTTTGCTATTTGTAAGAGCTCTGCATGTAAAAGGCATATTAGTATTAGTACTAGTATTCAACCTCCAGATCCAGTTGGCTTTATGGATCCATATACATGTGATGCCTTGCTTGGTATCTCATAATTATGCATCTCACGGAGATGCATTGAATCCCCTTGTGCCAGAGCGTTGCTCATGTAAATTTACTGATTATGTAAGAAAAAAGAAATTTCCAAATTAGTCATCGAAGGGTAAAGCGATTGATTTCTGTTTCAGAAACAGGTTGTTAAAAGCGGGAAGGTCAGCTGTTTCTGTATTGTACGTGGGCCAGATAACGTGCAAAGGCGTGTTCAGATCATAAAGAGGCGTCCCAACATGACGTTGGCCCAAATCCTAAAGCATGCTGGGTACGGCGCCGGTGGCATGACTGGGGTTTTACTTATCTGCCTTGTGTTATACCACGTGGTTAGGAGACTAAAGAAACCTAGGTGCCAGAACCGTGTGCAAAGAATTCAGAAAACACCGCAATGGTATACGGAATAACGACATGCAGACATTTCTTGAGCTATTCGAAGATAGCATTTCTTTTAGTTGTTTGAAGATTTCTATAGACGATTTATTATTGTATTGACAACTTGTCACTTTTACAATGTAGAGTCCGTCTTTTAGTGGAGAATATGGTGGTAAGTCCATCGAAAATAACCCAGGAACATTTTCTTAACCCAAAGGCTGCTAAGCGAGACTCAATGCCCTTTAACATCAGAACGCAGAGAACGTGCAGTCTGATCTTGAATTTGCACTGTCCGAGTAAGGAGGTATTTTTCCCCAAAACATAGATTTGAAATTTCAAAATTTCGGTTTAAACCCAACTGACATTTTCAGTCCAGAAATAAAACCTCATTAATTATGACTTCAGGCTTGCCTTTGTTTCAGAATGTTTCAGCAGAGCGGACAGAGTAGATCAAAGATCAGACTGCACAGAAAGTGCAGTCTGATCTTGATCTACAATGGTCGCACAGGCAATTATATTCGTGAAAGGCGCTTGAGAGGTAAAGATCTAATCGATTCTACTATCTAAGGATTGTTAATTTACGTACAAGGGGATTAATCACGTACGAGTGGACCCCCATCGATCGATCGAAAATGAAATACCATAGAACAGGAACTTTTTTATTTTAGGCGTAGCTGAATGTGCTGGCTTTTGACATACTTTTTGGTACTGATAACAAATGAATGAATAAAAATTTGTGATTGGTCAAAAATATAGCCAAGTTTATTTTTAAGGGCCCCAGTCCACCTGCTGGCAAATTTACGCCGTCTATCTTCTTTAAAGATATTTCTTGTTTCTTTTACATTAACTCGTGTGTTCTCTTATAACAAATTTGCAGTAGACAGCTTAGAGAAAAAAACTTTTTTTTATATATATATGGACTGTCAAACTGAACCGATAAGTATATGAGCCATGCTCTGGCAAAATGGGGCTTAATGCATCTCCGTGATGCATAATACCAAGCAAGTCATCATGGATCATGGATCCATAAAGTCCATTTTGTCTAACAACCGACTGAATCGTGGGGTAGAATGATCCTTTGACATATAGAAAATTGACCAATAGCGAAAAGTTTCGACCCAGGTCAGCCTGCGCGTATAGCGCCGGCTGACCTCGGTCGATACTTTTCGCAGATGCATTAAGCCTCCTTTTCACAGAGAATGGCTCATATACAAGTAGAAACACTGTTGCAAAAAGAGAAGTTGCTCCAGAAATTTCTCCTCTAGCCACAATGATTTCACGAGAGATCTGCTGCTGAAACATCAAAAGGCATAAAAAGGGGATCACAGGATTAGAGAATGGTGTTGTTAAGGAAAAATCATAGCCTTTCAAGAAATGAATTACCGTTGATTATGTAACATGTTTGTAATAGTATCCTGGTGAAGTTGTACGTATTAGATTGTCATAAATAAAGGAAGATTTGGCATTCAAAGAGAATCGTTTCCTATCGGTAGGCCTCTACAAACAAGGCTGTGGAAATTGTTTATGACATAAGCCTTTGACATGTTTTGCCTGTCTGTACGTTGTTCAGTTTAATGTGTTTATGCTTGTTTTAGACCAAGACCAGACTTCACAGAATGTACAGGCCGAGTTTGAATAAAACATTTCCGAGTATATGTGACATATCTTATTAAATTCACCAAAAGCAAACACTGTCGACAACCCAAACAGCACAGGCTGACCTGTGTCGAAACTTTTTGCTTTTGGTAAATTTTATGCATGTCCAAGGACCATTCTACGTCATATATCAGTTGGTTGTTAGATAAATGGATTTTACGGACCCAGAATTACATGAGGATGGATCAGTTGCATTTTCTGTTACTCTTGCCCATCAAGGGCCAAGCCCCCGTAGCTCAGTCGGTAGCGTACAGGACTTGAGAACAGGAGGTCGCTGGTTCGATCCCCGGCTTGGCCAATTTCTTTCCGAAGATTGATGATAGCCATTGCGACAGGATTCATTCCTCTCTTAGCCCTGACCATTGTTTCGACACGACAATGATTATGTGGGAAAGCAGCCAGTGGCTTGGAAAGAATATTGTGCTGAGTAATAGTAAAAGAAACTCCAGGAAAGCATGGATAGGTGCACTGGCCGCCGCGATATAACTGAAATAATGTTGAAAACGGCGTTAAACACCATACCATTGTTCATCACGGCTCAGTAAGGTGGATAATGTATCTAAAAAGGATTCTGCCCTTATTTGCACAGTCAGATCTTAATCTACACTGGACACACAAGCGCATCCAATCGTTATACCATTGAAAGAAAATAGTTCCAACATGTTAAACTAGAGGCCCTTGAGGGCCTGAATCGCTCTACTGGCATGATTTTTTTCCTAGCATAGGTTATGAATTCATGATGCAAAAAGTGAAAAAAAAAGCTAACACAAAAAATGAGGGGAGGGGCTGTTGCACCTGGGCTTGAACCCACTAAGGCAGCACAAGTCAGCATGGTGAATTGAACAAATAGTGGAAAAAAAACAAAAACCCTGGAGTACAATTTTTCAAAACCAATTGTTTGGAATCCAGCCAAATTTGATAGGGTTTCAGTACTCATTGTTTTAAACAATCCCTGCACATTTCAAAGAAATGTGACTGATAATGTGGACTGTGTTGAGTAAACAATACTAATGCTAAACTGATTGCTAGATTTTCTTCATTCTTAATAGAGTTCAATCCCTTGATGATACAAATAATCTTTGCAAGCTTCAAAAGATTGAATAAAAAATGTGACTTGATTGCATAAACAAGAAATGTAAATTTTCAAGTCTGAATGGCTCTTTTTCCCATGTTGATTGTCATTTTTTTTTTAATTAATAGGGTTAAAGCTATTGATAATCTAAAGTTACTGTGCAAAATTCATGAAAATTCAACCAGAAATGCGGACGTTATCGCGTAAACTAGAATTGTAAATTTTAAAATCTAAATGACTATTTTTCACCATACTGATTGTCGATTTTTTTTTTTCAAAATCAATAGGGTTCAAGCTGTTGACGATACAAAGCAAATGTGAAAGTTTCATGAAAGTCCGACCACAAATGCAGCCTTTATGGCGTAAACAAGAAATTGAAATTTTGATCTTTAAATAGCTACTTTTCCCATACTGATTGTCAGATTCTTTTTTCAAAATCAATAGGGTTCAAACTATTGATGATATAAACAAACTGTGCAAGTTTCGCGAAAAGCAGACCACAAATGCAGACTTTATCAAGCAAAAAATGGAAATTTTGAACTTTAAATGGCTACTTTTCCCACACTGATTGTTAGCTTTTTTTTCAAAATCAGTATGGTTCAAGCTATTGATGAGATAAACAAACTGTGCAAACTTTGCAAGTTGCACGAAAATCCAGCCATGAGTGCAGACTTTATCGCGTAAAAAAAAACAAAAACGGACGGATAGACGGACGAACAGACGGGCGGACGGACGGAAGCTACGCCAAGACATAAGCTCTGCTGGTTTACAGCCAGTAGCTCCGATAAAAAACAATCATTTAAATTACACTTAATTAAGTCTAGAACTCTGTTGCCCAGTTAAGTATGAAAAAACCTTCTGATTTCAGAAACAGTTTTTTTCTCAACCCTTTTCCACACAATCCCAAGTTTTAACGACCCTGGGGAAGGAAGAAGGCTTATGAAAACATTGTGGGAAAAACAGAAAATGGTTGTAGTATATATGTATTTCGAGGCTAACGGGACCCCAGCTTAGATCCTTATGATTTTGGGATTTAAACCCTTAAGAATCCGACTCTCCTACCCTTAAGAAATCCGACTCTCCTATCCTTAAGAAATCCGACTCTCCTATCCTTAAGAAATCCGACTCTCCTATCCTTAAGAAATCCGACTCTCCTATCCCTTAAGAATCCAACTCTCCTACCCTTAAGAATCCAAGTCCTACGACCTTAAGAACCTCTCCTACCCTCTACCTTAAGAACTCCTAAACTCTCTCCCCGCTATACTTACGATAATTATTTTTTTATCTTAATAAATTTGATTCTTTCTTAAAGAAGACTTAATATAAAATAGGAAAAAATGGAAGAGTATCGTAAAAGAATGATTAAAAAAGAAATGGGGAGGATTTGTAAATTAAATGCGTTTCTAGTTGATATTTTTTATACGCCGTGAGGGAAGAGTAGTCATATATAAAATAAATTCCCTCGATTATATTTCTTATTTATATTTATCGAGATATATATACTATAAATATAGTAGATATCAACGAGAAACTGGAGGGGAATTATCCCGTGTAAGATTCATCTTTGATATAGGTAATACAATCAATACTTACGTTAAAGACATTAGAAATATTAAAGATTTTAGATTATTAAGAAGAATCCAAGGAATAATGGAAAGGGCAAAGGTAGATCTTGGCAACCTCACCGAAGTTACTAATTTATCCGTAATTTTTCATAATAAAAAAAAAAAAAAAAAAAAAAAACGACCGGGAGAAAAGACAGTAAAACCAAAAGCGATACAAACGTACTTAGAAGAGGTATGCTCAGTCTGTTACGATAATAAACTGTGTATACTCTTTTCATCTTGCGGGCATATTCCCGTTTGCGAAAACTGTAATAGGATGAGGAATTGCCCGATGTGTAGGAAAATAAGCAATAAAAAATTTAAAATAAATATTTAGTTAAATTTATAACTTAAAAAAAAGTTATAAATTTATTTTTTATTAGTTTAAAGAAAAAAAATTCATATAAAATAATGAGGGAAGAAGAAAATAATTTCGTAAAATTCGGAGACTTTAATATAAAAAACCTAAGACTTTGCGATACCGTAACGGATAAAAGTTGCGAACAGCAAACAATGGGAATAATGTATAAGTATCCCGATGGTGAAACGAGAGCTTTACGGTTACGTACACCAATTTTATTTACTTACGGAGTACATCAATATAGTACCAATCATGGGAATTGTTTTATGACTTTACTCCCTTTCTTTAAAGATTATGCGCCGACGGAAAAAGAAAAGGAGTTTAAAGAAATATTAGATGCAATAACGACGTTTTTACGAAAAGAAGGGGAGAAAAATCATTTAGGAGAAATGGGGGTTTTTTGCGTTGATTTTAATGAATTAGAAATTGTTAAAAATAATGTTGTGTACCCCCAAATAATACAAAATACGGTGTCGGGAACTAATTTTTACTTAAAATTGGAAAATGGCAATCTTAAAAAGATAAGAGACGCTTTTTATCTCTTAGGAAAGAGATGTAAAGTAATTGCTTATATAGATTTTTCGGATATTTTTTGTAATTCGTCCGTAGTAAAAGTGCGCATGTCTCTTTCTGATGTTATTATAACTGAAGAGAATGTTATACGCATTAGTCATAGACCAATTCATCGTTCTAAAGTAGAGTTGTATGAGGATGACAAAGAATAAATTTATAACTTTATTTTAAAAAAGTTATAAATTTTCCTTACACTGCGCGGGTAATGCTTTCTTCACGGAATCAAGGATCCTTTTAGGGCTCGCAAATTCTTTTTTCGCATTTTCGGAAAAAATATTTCCGATCTCTTTTTTATAGTGATCCAATAAAAAAAAATTACAATTTTTTATTAAAAATGCGTATAGCCTGTTAACATCTTCTAGGTAAGATTTCTCTAAATTTTCGTCGGTAAAAAAAAAAAACATATTTTATAAATCGAGTTCTACGAGTAACGTTAAATAAGAGTTTTTCGCGAGCGGATTATCGCTCTTCGTTAAAAAGTTTATCACGTCGCATTGATTTAATTCTAAAGGTCGAGGAAAAACGACGCAACTACAGCTTTCTCCTACTTTTTTTATTAAGGAGTAGTCGGATTTTTCGATACCGTTTATTACCAAGTTAATTTTAGCCTCTTCGTTTAAAAAATCGTTACCTTTTAAAACCGTTAAAGAACCTCTTATAATCTTACCGGGAGCTGACATACAATAACCTCCTAAACCGTGCGATCTCCCGCTACTACCGTTACCGAAAGAAAACTCGAAATTTCCGCCCGTTAAAGGCCCTTGTTCTTCGGCGTGGATACTTATTATAGGTTTAGTTTTTTCCTTTCTAAATTGTTCTATCATCCACGTCGATAAAGCCGTTAACCGCTCGGTTAAATAAAGTCTCGATACGGCTTCATCATTATTCGCGGGTCTGGGTAAGTTTATAATTCTTTTTCCGTTCATATCTATTTGCCCTTTCGCGGTAAAAGAACCGTCATCGTTTCTCGTTAAAGAGTCTTCGCGCTCGGACATAGTAAACAACTGCGTCGCGAGAAAAGACCTCGTTACGGGATCATCCCAATCGGCTGGTTCGGGTAAGTTTTTAATTCTATTTCCTCCCATATCTATATCCCCGATAACCGAAAAACTGCCGTCCTGTCCTTTAACTATTCCCCCGCCCTTATCATCCACGTATTTTTTATTAGCGGCTTCGCTCGGTTCCGTAGGATCGGCTAAGTTTTTTATTTTATTAAAACTCATGTTTAAATAATCCGTCATGAGAAAGCCCCCATTTTCGTTTAATAACCCCGACTTGGAATCGACGTAATTTTTAGTGGCGACGTCTTGAGGATTTACGGGATTACTAACCCGCGTTAACGTATTACCGTTCATATTTATAGAACCTGTAACTAGCCTCGTCCCGTCTTTACGTAAAAAATTATTATTGACGTAAGAGACCGAAATACCGTCTTCGCTCGATTCAACGACGGTACCCATTCCTCCGAATTTATCGACTGGCATCTTTTTTGAATAAACTAAAAAAGTTTATTTAAAACGCTTTGGAATTCGTTACCGGAGGTCAGTTCTTTAAGAACGAATAAACATAAATGCCCGCAAAATACTTGATCGGCCCGTTGTAATTGGTCCGTATTATAAAATATCGGATCCTTTAGATACTCTTTTAGTTCGAGAGGCGGTTGAATGCCGTAACTATCGAAATAATTTTTTAGTTTACCATTTTTATACCAAGCGACCCAATGAGTTCCAGGACCGCTCGTATCATCGAGGTTTAATATACCGCATTCATTTCCCTTACTTTTTTCCGGTAAAGTATCTCTTAAAAATACCCCCCTAAAAGAGGGCATTTTTAATTTACTCGCCGCATCTTCTAATTCGAAGTTACTTAACGGTTTATTAGGTAAAATTACGTTTTTAATCGCGATATCTATTTTTTATTTCATCATTCTTTTAATAACTTCATTATCGAGCCACGAAAGTATAACGGGGTCGCCTTTCCATTGTACTAGCGATTCATTTAGTTTTTTATTTTCATCGAGAATATCTTCTATCTCGAACGAGGTTTGTCCAGTTTTTTGTAGTTCGGGTTCGTAAAAGCTACCGTCTATATCTTCTCCGCCAAGATCTTTAAGTTTATACGTTACGGGTATCGTACGTTTTACTTCGGAAATCGTAAAAACCTCATCAGACCATCTTTCAGTATATCCCTTTGAGAAGGTCCTTTTCTCTTTAGATGTCCTTACTTTATCCCCGACGGAAAACTTCGGCTTTTTATATTCTTCGATACGACCGTAAAGATTTAACATAACCTCGTTTTCATTTTCCTTCTTACTAGCATTTACTGGCGTCATCTTAATAGAAGAATGTTTCGTATTATTATATTGATTAATGAGTCTCGGTAATACGCTGATATACTCTTGCGTAGCATAAGCGGTAAAATATTTCCACATCTTTCCTTTCATCGTTCTAATCCATCTCTCTACTATGGAAGATTTTTCTTTGTTATGCGTAGAATATATATCTATTAAACCCTTAACATCTTTGTTATAAAACTCTTTGCCATTATCCACCCATAATTTCTCCGGCTTTCTTATCTTAAAAATACTCTTTAATGCCTCGGCAACGGATTTCCCAGTTTTATTTTTTAATGGAACCAACCAGCCGTACTTAGAAAAGATATCGATAACGGCAAGAAGATACCTCATGCCCCGATTAGACTCGGAGAGTGCCTGCATGTCCACTAAATCGGCGGCCCATATCTTATCAATACCTTTTACTAAGACTCTCCTTTTCTTAAATTTTCTTCTTACGGGTTTATGTAACTCTTCGTCTAAATCCATCATATCGAATTTTTTTTTTAATCGACGCCCATTCCCAATCTTTTCTTCGCACCAATCAGATTACTAACGACGGATCTCTCCATTTTTTCCCTAAGCGTAGGATTATAGATCCCCTTTAACTCCGTTAACATATTTGCATCGCAAATAGAATTTCTGGTAGCAATGTCATTATGTTCAAGATAACAAATATCGTGGTTGTACGCGGCTTTATCAACGCGGTTTATCGGTTTACTCCATTCCTTCGGCGTTAAATCGGGATTAAGTCTTTTATTTAATTTTGTACCGGGTCCGGTAAAATTATGCCCCGGGAGATGCATTTCGACGGGTAAATTGTTAATCATCTTATTAAGTATCGATCCGCCTAATTTTTTTTCTTTTTTTTTTTAACGCTTTTCGGCTTGGCGCTTTTCGGCTTGGCGCTTTTCGGCTTGCTACTCTTCGCTCCAGTACTCTTCGGTTTATCACCCGCTGACTTAACAAACTGGGTTTTATTTGTACCACAAACCTTACATTTTCTGCGCGCCATATTTCTTTTATTTTTAGTAACGGTATAAGTAATCTCTCCGGTATCGGTAGATTTTTTACATTTAACGCAATACATCTTTTTATATATATATATTTTAATTTTTTAACATATATATAAGACGCGTCATTTTTTATAAAAAAAACGAAAACAAAAAATCGTGGAAGTATGCAGCATTAACAATGCGGCCACCAGGATAATGTATGACGCGGGCTTTATTTGTACCACAAACCTTACATTTTCCGCACACCATATTTCTTCCATCTTTAATAACGGTATAAGTAATCTCTACGGTATCGGTAGATTTTTTGCATTTAATACAATACATCTTTTTTCATATATATATTAAATTAGTAGATTTAACAACCCTCTTTTACCTAAAAGCATTAGGGGGTTAATCGTAGGCAATTCGGGATGTGGGAAGACCACGCTAGTATTAAACCTCTTACTAAAACCGGAATGGTTAGATTACGATAATTTATGCGTTTTCGGGAAAAGCCTTTTCCAAAATGAGTATCGCGTGCTTAAAAAAGCTTTAGAAGAAAGATTACCGAAAGAGTGTATTTTAACGTTGTTTAATAATAACGAAGAATTACGGAATTCCGATTTTACTACGGAAGAGTTTATCGAAAAATGGTCTAAGAACTTAGGAGATAGTAAAAAATCGGATACAACTTGTAGTTTCTTCGAAACTGGTGAAGATGTACCTGATCCGAGAGAATTGGATTCTATGAACAAGAATTTAATGATATTCGACGATTTACTTTTAGAAAAACAAAATAAATGCGAGTGTTATTATACTCGAGGAAGGCATAGTAATGTAGACTGTTTTTACCTCGCGCAGAACTATTTCAAGTTACTGAGAAAAACTATTAGGGAAAATGCGAATTTTATTTGTTTTTTTAAGCAGCGCCTAAAAAATATTAATCATATTTATGAGGATCATGTAGGCGCGGATATGCCTAAAGAAGAGTTTAGAAATTTTTGTCGTAAAGCGTGGGAAAAACCTTTCGGTTTCATCACCATAGATTTATCTAGCGAAAAAGATAATGGAAAGTATAGACACGGGCTCGACAATTTTTATATACCGAAACCATTACAGTAAAAGTCGGTTAAATATTATTATTTCCGATAAAAAAATGGAAGATATTTTAGAACGGATAGCTAAGAATACCCGTCAAAAAGTCTCTACGCAAATTATAGTAAGCAGTAACAAGACGGACTTTAGTACGAGGTTTAATCCGCCGATACAACTGGAAGATGATAGAAAATACGAAATAGCTTTAGTAAACCTCGAAACGTATTACTCTTTTCCTAACATTAGCGACTCAAACAACATATTTATTTATTCTCCGGACGGGGGCGTTTCTTGGTTAAAAATAGAAATACCCGTAGGAAGCTACGACCTTAAAGACATTAACGATACCATACACCAGGAAATGAGAAAAAAAGGCCACGTCTATTTACCTAACGACGAATATCCTATTAACATTTCCGCGAACACGAATACGCTAAAATCTATTCTTACCCTAGAAAATGGTTACGTGGTAGATTTTAATAATCCGAATTCCATTTCTAAAGTACTAGGTTTTACTCACGCGAAATACGATCGGGGTTTTCACGAATCGGAGAATGTAGTAAACATTCTAAGTATAAATTCCGTATTTGTTAACATCGATATTATCTCGGGAAGCTACGTTAATGGTACTACGCAAAACACAATATACTCTTTTTTCCCTAACGTAGCGCCTGGATATAAGATAATCGAATCACCCGTTAATTTAGTATATTTACCGATAGCATTAAATGAAATACACCATCTAGTAGTAAAAATTACGGATCAAAATGGAACTTTACTAAATCTGAGAGGAGAAAACGTTACAATTAGAGTTCATATTAGAGAGGCGTGAAATAAATAAAAAAGAACGTATAAAAAAAAATGACTAGTTACAAGAATATTAAAGTTAATATATCGGAAGGACAAAAGAAAAAAATCGCGTCCGCTATTAAAAAAGGGGAGAGTAAAGTACCCATTCGTTTAGGACATGAGGATTTAAGCGGTAACGATATTTTAGCGGTTACGAAAACCCAAGAGAAAAAAATAGCTAAAGCCTCTCAAAATGGTAGGGGAGTAACCATTACACTGTCCTCCGCTCAACTTAAGTATAATAAGAAAATAAAAGGAGGTTTTCTCGGAATGTTAGCCGGATTAGCGGCGAGCGCTTTACCCGCGTTGGCTAAGACCGTTTTACCCGCTTTAGGGGTAGGCGCTCTTTCCGGATTAGCTTCGTCGGGCGTACAAAAGGCGATGGGATCGGGACTTTTTCTAAAAAAGGGAGGTAACATTTATCGAATAGAAACTGACGGTAAAGGCCTTTATTTAAGCCCTTATAGAGGTAAAGGATTAGGGAATCTCGGTAACGGCTTATATTTAAAACAGGGCGCGAACATATATGATGGAAGCGGCCTTATTTTAGGTCCTAATAGCCCGTTTGCTAATATACCGATTTTAGGCGCTATATTATAATATTAAATTAATTTAATATTATAATATAAATAAAGATGAACATTCACAAACTTGGTACGGGGCCGATAATTTCTAAACCAAAAACGATTCAATGGATCCCCTTTACCGATTTAAAACAACCGCCGATAAAAATAAATTCGATGACTTGGAAAATCTTTACCCAACAAGAAATCGTGTTAACCCCGGGGCAAGTAATTCACGCGGAATTAGGTTTAGGTTTTAAGTCGACTAAAGGCATAATTTTAGTCTCTTTAGATTACCATCTAAGATATAAAAAATGTAGTTTACAAAATGAGATTAGCTTCGGAGACTCCGCTAATATTTTAGTCGCTATTACTAATAATTCGAAGGAACCGGTACGAGTAAAAGAAAAGGATCTTTTATGTTTCGTTTATTACCAAGTTTAAAAATATCTCCTCTAAAAAAATGGAGATGAAAGATAGTAATATATATCCCAAATTACCTTCAGCCTCTCCGGCTGATGAAGGGCAAGGTTATAGATTACAGAAAATTAACGAGATACAAAACTTTTTAGAAGGCGAAGTAACGAAAAGAGAAGCTTTAAGTAAGAAATATTTTAGGAGCGCTAGAATAGTAGATATTATAGATATGGTTTTAATTTTCGTAACTACCGCCGGAGGAATAGGAGGAATAGGTTTATTAACTACGATAGTCGCGTTACCGGCGGTTATAACGTTAGAAGCTATAGCGGGCTTCTGCGGTTTATTAAGTTTAGCCGGGAAATATATCGTTAGTAATTCGACTAAAAAGGCTATAAAGCACGAGAAGATTAAAATTATCGCCGATACTAAATTAAATACCATATCGAGTCACGTCTCGAAAGCCTTATCGGATAATAAAGTTACGAATGAAGAGTTTCAACTAATCATGGAGGAATTAGAGAAATATAAGAAGATGAAGGAAGAAATTAGGTCTAAATCCAAGAAAGAGATTTCGAGCGAAACGGAACAATTATTAATAGAAAGGGGGAGAAAAGAACAGCGGGAGTCCTTTCGGAAGTTGGTTGAAAAACATCGTGCCGAGCCATTGGAATATTAAAAAGACTAAAATTAAGTTTTCGTGTAGTTTTAGTTACGAAACGTGATAAAAACTGCGTAAAAAACCGCATTTAAAAAATAAAAACCCTAATAAAAAATGTCTTTTTTAAAAATCGATGATCCCGCGAGAAGAGATTCTATCGTAAAAGAGTTTCTTAAAACGAAGAAGAATATTCGCTACAGGCAAATAGCGGAAAAAACGGGGGAAATAGAATTACAATCCGATCTTTCGAAGATTTTTAAACCTATTACGGACATGCAAAAAGCTACCTCGGAAAAAATTACGGAGGAACTAAAACCTATTAAAGAAGGCATCGTAAAATTACCGAATTACCCGTCGATAGAACTTTTTACCAGTAAAGCGGGAGAAATAACTATGGGTGAAGATAAATCGCAAACTATCAGGTCAATTGCGAGCGAGTTTTTAATTAAATTCGCCGATAAATCCGCCGCTGATAAAACGTACGGGTTATATTCTAAAAACGGTAAATTTTATATCGGGAATAAAGAGGTCACGATTAATAATAATGATATCGTACTAGATGGTGACGTTTATAAAGGTACGCCGGGAGTATGGGAATTAATTACTTCTAGAAGACCGGATCCGAATATTTTTACGAACGAGGATTATGAGAAATATAGTAAAATAGTCGTAAAAAGTAATACTCTTTATCGCGGTAACAATCCGGGTAGTATTTACCCGAAATCTGCGAGGGGCGCAAAATGGAAATTACTCGCTCCTCTTTGGGACATAATAAAACCGAGAAAAGTAACTGGAGAAGGAATTATTATTCCGTGCGATCCAGACGCGTTAGTCCGAAGATTACATTTACTTTTAGCGAGTAAAAACGCGGGTAATACGGGTGTACGAAACGAAATCGTTAGTATATGCGACGAATTAAAAAGACAAGGACATTTAGACGGAAAAAGCTATAAAAGTTTAATGTGTATATTACAAAAAGATGATCGAGTATAAAAAAAGATGATATAAAAGACAGTACGAGTATGGTGGTACCGGAATCTTTGATAGTTTAGCTAACCTAGGCACGAAAATTTTTACTAGTAACGTGGCTAAACAAATCGGCTCTTCAGCTTTAGACGTGGGAAAAAGCGTGGCTAAGGAGAGCACGAAAAAAGCTTTAGAAGCGGGAAAAATCATCGCGGTAGATACCGCGAGCGGGTTAGTTAAAAAAGCTTTAAATCGTAAATCCAAGAAAATTTTACGAGATTACGCGACGTTATACGATAATACTACGCCGAAAAGTACTAACGCTTTAATCGATGGTAGCGGTAACAATGCGATAGCTATAGAAAAATTAATTAAGAAATTTAATAGGGGTTCGGGTATTAAAACGACATAGGTCGTATTTATCGACTAGAATATATTATAATAATTTAAATTATCATAATATATATAATAAAATGAGTATTTTAAACATTGCGGAAACAATTTCAGAAGATACGAGTATCGATGAATACGAGGTTCATGAGTATGAACCTATTACCGGTACCAATCTAAATAATCCCTCGGGGGAAATTAGGATTAATATCGAAACCCAAAATATTTTTACTCATCCCTCCGAGTCTTATTTACTTTTCGTGGGCGAATTATTAAGAAATGATAATGGAGCGGTCTATGACGCTAATACCAATATTTCGTTAACGAATAACGGCCTGATGTATCTTTTTAAAAATATTAGTTATAAGCTTAGCGGAACTGCGATTGAATCCGTGTCAAATCCTGGTCACGCTACTACGATGATCGGGTTATTAAAATACCCGGACGATTTTTCTAAATCGCAGGGATTAAACCAACTGTGGTACAAAGATACTGGAATTAACGCCGATAATACCAATACGGGTTTCGAAAAAAGAAGAAGGTATATTATACGAGATTCAGTACCGCGCGGTACATTTAGTTTTAGAGTTCCGTTAAAGCATATATTCGGGTTTTGCGAAGATTATAATAAAGTTCTTTACGGAATGAAACAAACTCTTACCTTAACCAGAAATGATGATAATGACGCGATATTTAAACACGCTGTGGACGGAGCTGGTAATCCCGTTAACGGTCGAGTTAATTTAATTAAAATATCGTGGTTTATACCTCATGTATTACCCGCGGATGAAGAAAAGATGACGCTTTATAAACTTATAGAACAAAAAGAAAAATTTCCGGTCGGGTATAGAATGATACAATGCGACTCTAATTCGGTTCCTCAGGCAAGAACGTTTAATTGGAGGCTTTCGGTTAAATCCTCTCCGGAGGTACCGCGTTTTATAATTATCGGCTTTCAGACGGCTAGGAAAAATAATCAAGAAGTAAACGCAGCCGTATTCGATAATTTAAATATCGAAAATATTTACGTTATGTTGAATTCCACCAGATATCCCGCGACCGACTATAATTTGTCTTTTACCGCCCATCAATATAGTAGAGTATACGGGGACGCCGCTTTGTTTAGATCTAAGGTTTTTAACATGGATGAATTAGTATCGAATCCGAGTATTTCCCCCGTGGATTATAAAACCCTTTATCCTTTATTCGTCTTTGATGTCTCTAAGCAAAGCGAAAAGATGAAATATTCTTCTACCGATATACGAGTTAAAGTCTTTTTTAGAGACGCCGTACCCGTAGACACGGAGGTATACGGCGTTATTATTAGCGATAGGATATTATCCTTCCAGTCCGACGGAAATAAAATGAGCGTAGTATTTTAATTTAACATTTTTTTACTATAAAAAAAATGTTAACTGTTAAGGATATAAAAAGAATTCTCGACGAGAATAAAATAAAATATTTCTCGTTTTGGGATAAGAAACGTTCAATCGAGAGATTAAAAGAACACGGATTAATGCCCGAGAATATACCTAAATCAGAAACTTATATGAAACGTACGATTAGGCAAGAAAAGAAAGATAATCCCAAGTACGCTAGATTAAAAACTATTATGAAAAATCCGAGAAGAGTTATTTTAGAGGATGTCAGTAGTAAAGGGAACTAGACTGGGTCAACTGACCCAGTCTAGTTACCCTGAGGGAAATTTTGACCCAGAGTACCTACCCCGGGTAGGTACCCTGGGTCAAATTCCGGTGAATTTGGAAAATTTTTGGTCGATTTGGGTAAAAAATGGCATTTTCTGGCATTTTTGCTTCCCCCCCTCCGGAAGGTACTCTGGGTCAGATTTGACCCAGAGTACCTACCCTCAGGGTAGGTACTCTAGGTTGCTTTCAATGGATCAGAAGTCATTGACAATTTGAAGATAGATCTTTCATGGTAGATGGTTAGCCCTGAAAAGGGCTGTTTTGTTTGGAGACTGTGTTTTTATGCACAACCTCCAACTTTCCCACAGGTCGGACAGCTGCTCGCCGCTCGCCTTCTAACCCTTCTTATCTGCCTTTCATCCAAGTTGAGCTTCAACGAGAACGGTGGCTCGTCATCGTCATCCCAACATTCTGTTGTCGGAATGACAAACTCCTTCTTCTTCTCTCTAGTCATCTCCGCCAGCTGCCTATCCATTTTCTCTAGCTTCAGATGGAGGGTCTCTGTCACCCTCATCAGATTTTTCACGGTCTTTCTAAGATCTTCCATCGTGAAATGAAAATGATGAAATAGAGTCGGCTTTTATAGCTTTTCAGGAGGATTGACTTGTCTCATGACGTCATTTTCTCCTATATTTTTCCCGCTTCAGCGTTTCATGTTTTTTTGACTCCGAATTAACGTTGACCAATCCATAGCTTTGTTACAATTTCTTGTTCGGGACAGAAAAAACTAGAGTTTGATTATCTTGTGTTTTTTCTGATATGACTTTTTCTGAGTTTAATTCTTCTGAGAGAAAGAATTGACAATTTGAAAAAGTTCTTTTCTTGGTATATAGTTAGCCCTGAAAAGGGCTGTTTTTGTGTAAAATACACTTTTTAACCTCTCTTTTCTCTATCCATATTTTCCGCTGGATATGGGATCCGTATCAAATGCTCCACTTCATGTTTGATACATCTGATACGTTCTCTTTCTTCTAACCAGTATAGGAATGCGAGGATAATTGTCAATCCAAACATTGCGAATATCGGCTTATCTCTACGATAGTTGAGTAGTAAATGGGAGTTTTTAGTGTTTACATTTGGTAAATGTTGACCAATGCATATTTTGTTACATTTTTTCTTTAGTGTTTTGAGTTTTAGTTGACAATTTTGAAAGAAAGATCTTTTCATGGTAAATGGTTAGCCCTGAAAAGGGCTTTTTAGAAAGATTTAATGAATTGTCAAGACCTACAATTCTTCTGGCTGAATTACTGGGATGATTTCACATCCGCAGAATTCACAGCAAACTGTAGATCCCTCATCATCATCAAAAAATCCTTCATCTGGGTCTGGACAATTATGCTTCTGTCCAAGATAGTCCACGAGTGTAAAGCATTTTCCACACTCTATCTGACATCTGCTTGCACAGTGAGGGCAGAGAAGAATCTGAACCATGCTGAAGTATTTATGTTTTTTGTGAGAAAAAACATCGCGCTTATATAGTTCACAGCATGGATTGACCTACTTGTCTCATGTTTTTTAACTCCGAATTAACGTTGACCAATCCATAGCTTTGTTACAATTTCTTGTTCGGGACAGAAAAAACTAGAGTTTGATTATCTTGTGTTTTTCTGACTTTGACAATTTTGAAAGAAAGATCTTTTCATGGTAAATGGTTAGCCCTGAAAAGGACTGTTTTGTTTTTTAGTGGTTGTGATTTTTCAACTTCTAATGACAGCAAGCGAAATTCGCCTGGCAGATGGGGCATACTCCAACTCTTTTTGTGATCGTCACTACTCCGTTATTGAAAGTTATCTTTCTCCCAAATTTGACATCAACTAAAATAATATCAGGTGTTGTCTTTAAGAATAGCTGAACTAATCTTTCACCGAGAACTTTGTACGGTTGTGATATACGGTGTAGTTGTACGGGTTGAGTGTTTAGCAGCAATATCTGCTGCCCGGCATCTAGATAGTCTTTGAGAGTCTCACGCAGTTGATGGTTGATTTCCTCCATATTGTTCTGCTCCATATTGATTTTTAACTCCCGAACTGTTCGAGAGCTGAGAGTCGAATGATGAATGTATTGGGAAATATCAGCCTTTCTTTATACGATAACAGGAGGATTGAAAAATAAGAGCGCGGACCTGGTGGAAAGCATATACATTTTTCCCCCAACTACGTTTTCATGCTAATATAGTAAAAAAGTTATGACTCGTAGCATGGGGAAAAATGTAAGCAGATGGAGTCTTTTTTGGGAAAAACAGAATGAAAAACTCGACTGCTTTTTGAACTTTTTATTGAACAGAACTGAAACAATGAACATATTTACAATAAACTTAAAAAGACAAAAAATGAACATAATATCAATAAACTGTTAACAATAAAAATCATTTTTGAAAATGTTTTTTCACTGTTTGTGGGGAGAAGTCTCTGAAATTTTCTTGTATAGATTTCCATAGTATTGATTAAACCACGATGATACATTTCGATCGTTTCGATGGTGTTCCGTTGAGAGAAATTTCTGTTGAAGATATTTCTGTATATTATATCCTCTAGCAACAGCATCCAATGCGAAGATACAGTAAATTCCGCAAACTTTACCCTGTAGACTCTGAAGAGTTTGTCGATTGTATCTCCACGAATAAGAATGATTGTCTAAAAAGTTAATAATTTCTGGCTCAAGTGGTGGTAGGCCGTAGGGATCAAAGTATAGTACATCGCCATTATTGTCAAATATCACGGCCACCCAGTGTTCTCCTGAACCGGTTGATTTCTCTGTGTTCACAATGTAGGCTTTCACATGATTGGGTTTTTGTCGAGGTAACTGATCTTTTGCACAGACTTTTGCCTGTAGATTTTTTATCCATGTTCCATGATCCAATATGTATTGAATTTCAGAAGTATACATTTTTCTAATCACTTTTCCAGGCTTGTTTTACTTTGTCACACCAATATTTTAAGAACGACTCCGTGATATCAGATAGAATGTTTTGTTTTATATTTCGCCAAAATCTGTAGGCTTCCACATAGTCAGTTTCATCGAGTTTCATTTCTACGAGTTCAGGATACCATTTTTTCATGATTCTATATGGATTTAATTCCTTCATGGCTTGTTCTATGAACATATCTGTATGTTCTTGTCTATCCTTGAATAAACATAGTTCATGCTGTATTTGACTGGGATGATCCACTTGACATCCGTAACACTCGTTGTGAACTTCGCTGACTATTAGATTTTGTAGTTCTTTAATCATATGTTTTTCAAAGCTGTTGTGAATGTCATTTTTCCGAGTAGAAAGACACTCTGAGGTGGAATATTTCACTTTTTCTGCTTCTTTTCTCAGTGAAATAGCAAATCTGACTCCCGACATTGTTTATTAGTCCTGAAAAGGACTGTTTTTTCTGATATATCTTTCAAAAGTTAATTAGTCCTGAAAAGGACTGTTTTTTCGATATTATATTCTCTAGTCCTGATAAGGACTGTTTTTAGCTATCTTTTTCGACCAGAGAGTTTCTGTTGATTTTTTCAGGATTAATAATCTGTGATGATTTCTCTCAAACTGTTGATTTCAATCTGATTGTCAAATTCAGCAAAGACAATAACGTTGATCACTGTTGCCAAGGCTTGCGCGAATTGAAGCTCAATGCGAAGACTTCCAGTTTTTATAGGATGAAGTTGTCCTTCTTCACTGCCTTGATCAGGTGTCAAATCGTACCCCCACAAACAGTATCCACCAACATAGTCTTCTTTAGCAATATCAAATGATTTATTGAGTCCTAAGGCTGAGACAGCCTGATACATAGACAAATATGATTTCAAATACAACCCATTTTCAAAGTCAGGCTCAAAGGGTCTGTTATGAATACTATGTCCATTACATGATACATCTATTTTTGACAGATTAAAGTGTTGAAAGAAAAATGGATTGTTAGCATAAGCCCCATTATAAGCAGCATTTGTTACCATTGCAATGAAAACACGTTTTGGAAGCTGACCTTGAAACAAATGATCTTCAATTTTAGACTGAAGGCCATTACCGATAGTAAACGTCTTTACTTCTACCCTACGGATAGGAATTTTCATGTTTTGCTGAGCTATGAGATGATTTAGATCATTTGCAACAACAGGCAACAATTCAATATTTCGTACATGAAGACTGACTGTTTCCATTACAATTTTTGCATCTGGTGCAGCAGTACCTCCTGTAAGGCAAAAGTTTGGTGAGGATCTGTTTAATCTAAGTCTGATTTCAACTCCATTAGGTAAATATTTTTCTTGCTGAAATAGATCAAGATGCAATCGTCCGAAAAGCTCTGCAGTTCTGCTTAGTCCGATTACACCGATTCTGTTTACTAGTCCAGTATTTCCCGCATCATGGTTGAGTGTTTCAAATTGCCCACTGGTGTCTTCAATCCAAAGTGCACCAGCTTTCAAAAACGTAGTCTTGCTGTCAGCATTATAGGACAAAAGATTTTCGATATATGCTCTGTACGGATAGGTGTCTGAATTACTGCTGATTAGTTTATTATTTAGATACAAATCGACGCTGCTAAACATACTATGCAGGAAATTGTTTACAGGTGCCACATTTGAACCGACTTCTAAATTAGTACCGTCAGCTTTAACGATTTTGAATTTGATATACAAATACGATTGTGACAAATCTGTCCAATGTTCGGTTTGAGGTGGTATGATGAATTCTATCGGCGAATTGCTTGTCAAAGATGCTATTGGAAAATGTTCAACCCATTGACTTTCTTGCATCGTTGTCATTGTAGGTGGTACAGAAAGAACATTGAGTTCTGATTTACTGCATTCACAAGACCCGTTTTGCATCATTTTTATATATAATATATATATATATCAATCAAATATATCGAGAGTCCTTGATCTACTGTAATGATTTCTTTGTCTTTTATTAATGATCTTGCCCTTGCGAGATCGAGAAGATGAATGACGTGACTTTTGTGATTTTCTTTTATTTATCCCCGGTATTAACTGTTGTGCTAGATCATGAATGGCTTGTTTTCCCCTTGAAATTACAACTTTTTTAGGGTTTTCACCACGTAAAAGGATATCTCTTGCCGCCCCTAATCCTTGTCTGATTCCTTCTTTTTTTACAGCATTCAACCCAGATTTGACCAAGGGTTTAAGCAATGGAGTCACTGTTTTAAGTGCTGATCTAAATAGGGAACCTAGTCCGTACCCATACTGATGTTTTTCGCCGCGATAAACTGGTAGCATTTTTTGGTCAAATATTTTTATTTTTTCTGTCTGAAATGTAACTTGACGATTGTCTTACCAATAATAAAATGAAACGGTATACCAGAATCCCCTGTTATTTGAATGTGAATAGTATCGAAATCAGATTTCGAAACGGGGACATAATGCGGTAATGTAATTTCATGGTTGATATGTTGGGCTTCATAATTATTTTCATCTGATATGCTTGGTTTGAACGGTAGAACACGAAGTATGGGAGCCAATGTATCACCCACTATAGTGTATTCAGCAACATCTGAATAAACAAACAGATGATTGTACCCAGCATCAATGTTAGGACTGTATTTAAATACCTCTAAAATATTTCTACTCGAAAAAATTATCTCATTTTTGAATTCTGGTGATCCTCCCAGTTTTAAAAACAGCTGTGGATGAAATTTGAATCCGGTTCTTGTTATATTTGTGAATGCCAATTTCGGTCGTTTGCTTGAGGTTGAATAGCTAATAGACACCCCGATTGAATGCTTCTGAAAGATTTCACTTAGGTTATTTTGAATCAATTCGTCCATTACCTCTATAACATGTTTTGCTGAAGTGTAACTACCCGGTGAAAAATAAAATCCAATTGACCATTTTACTGCTTCACCTTTTGCGTTTCGTTTTATTGGAATTATCTTCATATTATCTCTTCTTTTATCTGCCGCTGCTGCTGCATTGTATAAATTAAGATCTGCAGTTATAATTTCGAACTTCGCTTCTTCTTCAGTTATGTTTAAAAACTGAGAGGGGGTAATAAGATGAACTAATGCAACTTCCCAATTTTCCCTATCAATATGAATTGTTTTTGGTAAATGAACTTTAAAACAGCACTGTGTGTTTGGATAAAGGTTTATGGAACTATCGCTAGGTAGAGTAAGATAAAACGAATTCATTTTTTAAATTTTTTGATTTAGTATTTTTTACTGTCAACGAGATCAGCCCCACTAGTTGTTTTTTGTCCAGACTTTGTGAATTTTAGCCCTGGAGATGGAAGAATATACCCGAGTGAACTGCTTAACAGTATCAACCACAATTCACGATCTTGACTTTGAATACTTAAATGTACTATCGAGGTTGCAATAATTGCGTAAATGACTAATATCTGTGAAATATACGTAAACTGATTCTTTGGAACACGATTTCCACAGCAGTTGTAATTTTTAGTACTAACACTATCGACACTTTCTGTCCCAGTCTCAATGTTTGACTGTGAATTTATCATAATTGTATTGTCTTTTTATTTTTTCCGATCAAGATACCAAATGCGATTCTGGTATCCAACTTTGAAATTTTTTTGGATAACCTTTCCAATTGACTTTTATTTCTTTGATTATTTTTTTGCCCTCACGTCTTGTACGTCTATCAAGAACTGAATCAATTTCATAAATTTCATCATCTTTTATCAATTGAAGTTCGTATTCATAATAAGTCCCCAAAATTTGTTCACCCTCTAAATCTTTTATTTTATAGGTGATAGGTGAAAATGTCTTGTTAACATGAGTGATTTCAAATATTTCTTGAGTCCAATTTGGTAAATAACCTTTATCAAATGTACGTTTTGTTTTATTGATACGAACACGATCTCCAATTTTGAATTTTGGCTTTTTTGTCATTGCAATTGTCGATAAACGTGGATACAGATTTTTCGAAATTTCTGCCTCATTTGATTTTGTTACCATTGCAGGAGATGTTTTGATACTTCTGTGAAAAGTATGATTGTAATTCTTAACTAATGAATTCAATACGTCAATGTAACGTCTTGTTTTCTTGTATGTAAAGTATTTCCACATTCTCGTTTTTAAAGTTCGTTGAAATCTTTCAACAATACTTGCTTTCGTCTCTGGATTTTCAGTGGTAAAGAAATGAATCTGATTCTTTTTCAAGTATTGCTGAAACAGTCTGTTTTTAAATTCCGAACCTTTATCTGTTTGAAGTGACAAAGGTTTTCGATTTGATTTCTGAACAATAGATTGAAATGCTCGAATCAAAGTTTTTCCCATCTTATTTGGAATAGGGATAACCCATGAAAATCTTGAAAACACGTCAATTATACAAAGTAAATATTTCTTGTTATCATTTTGTCTTGCTAAATGTTGCATGTTAGCCAAATCAGCCTGCCATTGATAGTCTATACCACTTACAATAGTTTTTCGTCTTTTGAAACGACGACGAATTGGTTTATGTAAGGTATAGGTGGATTCACCTCGTAACCACTCTTGAACATCTTTGTATCTTATTCCTTTCAAAACAGATTTTGCAGCGTGATACAATTGCTTTATTCCAGTAAATGCGACACTACTTTTGGGATCATAAAACAATTTTCTTAACACGTAATCAAGTTTGTAATCAAGTTTAGGCTTTACCAGGATTCCCATGACTGAAGCGTTTTACGGCTAGGGGTCTTTTTTATAGATTTTGGTGGAGTTAACAACTCTTTAGTATAGAATTGGCTCAGTCTTTCTCTTTCTTCAGGTTTCATGTATGGAGATGATTCTTTTATTCTTTTTGCGGATTTTTTAATACTTCTTGTAAGCGATTTCCTTGCACTTTTTTGTACGCTTTTTGGCGTGTGAAATAAGTGATCGGATTCACCGTAGGATGCTTCATCTTCACTCACTGATTTACTCAGTGATTTATCTTGAGCTTTTTGCATCCATCTCCACCTATTTGAGTTACCAATAACTTCTCGCGGTATATTGCTTTCGTGTAATGCCTTTGAAAAAGTTTTCCATCCTCTAGGTTCAGTACCTTTTCTCTGACGAATTGTATCATTGATAAGATCAATGATATTGGAACCATGAATGCGTACACCTTTGTATGACACGACTCCTTGTTCGTCCCAAGTTAAATTATTGTTATCTTTTATCATACTCAAAAGTAACTCAGCTTTTCTTTTCATGGTTTTTGGTACGCTTTGCAAAATTTGATCATGCAAGGTAACAGATGCTGATTTCTGTATACTGTCATCACTTTTTGTCGTTGAAAGTGAGTTGAACAAAGTTGGTCTTGCTTTTTGAAGCGAATTTTGTAACTTAAACAAAGTTTCACCATACCTTTGAGCCTTTTCTGTTTCTGACAAATCAGTGCTTTGTAAAATATGACCCATATCCTGCCGAAGATGTGCTGCATCCACAACTTGCGGATTGGGTGGTAAACGAGGTTTATGATATTGCTCGTCTTTCCAACGATTCATATTTTCTAAAACCTGATAAGGTACGATAACCATTTTTTTAACAGACATGATTTTTTATCTACAAGATTTTATCTACAAGATTTTATCTATAAGGCTTTAAGTACCCCTCCTAGTCCTCCGATAACGGCTTTTCCTAACAATGGTAATAATACAGGTGCAAGTAATGAAAGAAATCCACCTTTTTGATTTAATATTTGTTTTTTATTTTTTACAGAAGCCGATTTCGAAGCTAAACGTCTGATATGTTGTCGGCTTGAATACAATTTCTTCTTCTGAGCTGATGATAAATGTACATTGCCTTTTAAAACGTTATGACAACATTCCGATATACATCTTATCACTTCTGGTGATGAATCTTTTACAAGTTTTTTACGTATTTTTGGTGTAGCCTGCATCATGGCCATAACCATTGAACCATGTTTTTTTATCAGAGGTGTTTTCCTTTTCATGTTGACTTTAACTCGATATCGGATTAAATGATAATACAACGTCCATGTCGCTATCATTTATACCTGATGTTTTTAACATACTGTTTTTAACATACTGTTTTTAACATACTGTTTTTAACATACTGTTTTTTCAAAAGAAAACTTTTTAACATACTGTCTTTTACAGTCAGAATTACTTTTTTAAGAAAACTGTGAATAGAGAGCATCAACCAATGTGTCAGCGCTAGCCATGGATGAATCCACGGGAACGGTTCTTCCTTTCCCAAGGTCAAGCATCTGCTTTTTTTCGTCAAGTTTATATCTTCCTGTACCGAGGTTATATCGTAGCATATCTTCTATCATCCGTCTATATTTTCTTAATCCTTTTTTATGTTTAGCCAATGTATTTGGAGACCAAGCGACGGATGGAATTCTTTGAAACGCTATTTTTTTGCCTGGTAATATAAATCTTGAATACTTTCTTTGGTAATTCCGCATTCTTTCACCAAGTATTTCCTCTCTAGATTTTGGATATTGTTGATGTTCTGAAATGGTACTTGCTACAGGGGTTCGTTTTCGGGTAGTAACAAATCTTTCATCAATCGTAATTGGAGTATGCTTCTTTGCTGGAGTACGCTTTTTCGGAGATTTTTTCTTTTGAGATTTTTTCTTTGGAGATTTTTTCTTTGGAGACTTCTTCTTTTGCGGAGCACGCTTTCTTGGAGATTTTTTCTTTTTTGGAGATTTTTTCTTTTGCGGTGCACGTTTTCGTGGAACACGTTTTCGAGTTTGTCTTTCAACTCCAAATTTTCTGATGGTTTTTACTCCATCCCATCTCAGTAAGCTTCTGATAATAACACCACCTAGAAACCCTCCCCCTCCAGGTTTTAAAATGATTTTACGTTTACTTTCCTCGTCTATGGATGGATCTGCTAACCGTTCAATATCTGTTCTATGTTTTGCCATGTACATTGTGGTTTGTTTTGGTAATTTGATTTTATTTTCAATGATGTTTTGCGCAGCCAACGTAAACCATTTTAAAATTTCTTTTAATCCTGCTTTTAACACAGCTTCTCTTTCATGTCTATCGGTTTGTTGGCTTAAATTTCGCAAAGCAGCTAAAACTGAACTCGGTGTGGATGGTAAAGCCATGTTTACTCACGGGTGTGAATCATAAAAATGATTTATGTTCAAAATGTTATTCTCTTTTAAGCAAGAATTTTGCATAAAGTTTTTTAAGCAGGAGAATAAATAATGGGTCCTCTTTCAGTTCCTTGTGTACGCCAACGATGAAATATATCTGCTCGTAGTCTTAATTCTTTTTTTGTTTGCGAATGAAAATCTATGACTAAATAACCATGATCCGTCGATGTAGCATCTTCATAAGCAGGTAACAAATGTGGGGCTTGCATTTGGTGAGCTAGTGTTTTAATCTGATTCTTATCTCGTTCATTTCGAAATAAAATCATATATCTGGAATTAAGACTAATGGTTCGACTCGATTTCGACTGCTGAAACATATTTTGCGTGATGTAAATCACACTTGCATTACGATGGTGTCCTTTTCTTGTAAACCAAAGTTTAATTTTTTCCTCATCTTTTTCACCCAACATATCATCAAAGACAATTAAATGTGGAATAGATACATCACTGACAATTTCGTTTTCATCGTCAGGAATTCCCTCCACGAATTTTATCAATTTGAACTGTGAATTGAACTTTTCTTGCATAAGATTGTAAGCATGCTGCCATTCTTTGTAACACCAAACAACTCTTTCAGGAACGATGTTGAATAAGTCTTCTCGATAGTCGATTAATTTATGAACGAACTCTGTTTTTCCGCATCCACTCGGTCCTGTGATGAAAATATTACAAGGGTGTTGAAATAATATGGATTGTACATCCATATTTTTTACTTTTCTCGTTAAAGGCTATTGATAAAATGACAATATCAATGAAAATAAAAGCATTTTTATTGAACAGAGGTGAACAATGAAAAACATTTTTTACAATGAAACATATCTTACAGTATAGCATATAACATTTTTTACAATGCAAATTCACAAATACCTCGATTTTTCCATTTGTCTTCATGTTCCACAACAGTTTTGTGCAATTGTTCATTACCCAAAGACAATGGATATACACTGTCCAAACCACTATATTCACACGTTCCTCTAATTTCAAAGACGTTTTTGAATACTGCTTTTGACGAAAGAGTTGAAAGTACGATTTTTTCTGTGACATCTCTACCAAATAGGAGATACCCTTCCATGATATCCACTCCTTCTGCATTATCTCTTGATTTTGTATACCGTAAGTAAAAGTTAAACAGGACTGATTTCATTTTCAGTAGATTCAGATAACTTTCTTCTGGTCTTCCTATGATAATGAACCGCCATCGCCTTGTGGCTTGCAACTGCTTAGTGAAATAGTCACTTTTCCACAAACAAGCTGTTAAATACCCTTTGATAGGGGTATCAAAGTTTGACTCAGTTATCAGCATTGTAATAAAGTCGTGCATGCTATACAATTTACAAGATGTCTCTCCTTTTGCAACTCCCTTGTGCAATTTATCTATCCAAAATTTCACACATCTGAATTTAAGGTTAAACTGTGTTCCTTCATCGAGCGTGTGTTGTCGAACAAATTCTCCATAAACTTTTTCACGTAGCTCAATGGGTAACGGTAACACAGTTGCCATTTTTCACCAAACGTCTAATATTTTTCCGTCTTACTTTATCTGTTTACCACAAAACAATGCGCTATAGAAATTTATTTTCTCAGACTTTTATAACCATAGGGTACAGTGTCAGCAGCGTTTACAATAACTCTTTTGGTGTATACAGAGCGAAACGTTTTTGTCTGCGGTTCGCTGGTCACTGTTCTATCTCTATGTCTTTTAATTTTACAATCATACTGAATTTTGATTTCTATCGTACGATCCAAAGCACATTTTGAATAGGTATCGAAATTCACCACCTGCTTGGTATTGTAATCCAAAGTAATTCCCTTCACTTTACATTTACTTATCTCTTCTCCATCTTTTGTTTTCATTTTGTAAGCATAATTTTTAGGCCCAAGCCCTCTGAATTGGGTAATTTTACAGTCAGGCTCTTCATCAGTCCATTTTCCTAACCTACTGTTAATAATGGGCGGGTTCCATAATTCAGGATCATGAATGTACATACAACTATCTGTATCGAAATACAAAACTCTATCTTTTAACTTTTCAAGAACGGCGTACAATTCCAACCTTGCATAAGCTGTTACGTAAGACCCTACTATCACGTTGGCTGTAGCGTGGGTATCAATATGTTCCAATTTTGATTCATAGTTAACCAAGATGAATGGACAGTCCTCGTCAAAGATTTCTACATGCTTTACAATGAAATTGGGATTGGTGACTAATTCGAAATATTTAGACGGATCACTGATGTATTCCGTCTGAGTCAATTTTTCACGCTGGGCTAATTTTCCCCAAAGACAGTTCAACATAATCTTAGCAAACGATCTTCTCCCAGGATTCTTTTGAATACAACTTGGATCAAGACGAACCCCTTCTGCCTTCTCATATTCACAAACGAATTGATCTTTTTCCGAGTCTGATTGACACCAATTTGGGTAACCACTGGCTTCTTGCTTAATTTTCAAGAAATTATCCACATAGCCTTTAAAGAACTGATCCGAAACAGATTTGAAATGCCAGATTTCATACACTTGTATTAGCCGATAGCCACAGTCAAGAGCTTTGAATAATTCAAAGGTAACCCAAGTTCCAACCAAAGCTCTCTCTTCTTCACCGTGGATACAAATGTTTGAACTTTCTTCTGCACATTTCATACAGAGTGGAAACATCATTTTATTGTTACAGTGAACTGGAAGAACGGGGTGAAACAAATCAGTTGGAGGTAAAACTTTGCATTTGATTAAGCCCTCATACTGACGAATATTCTTCATGTCAATATTCTCACTAGTCAAAATTTCTGGTTGGCCCACAGGGTAGGATTTATGTTTACAAACATAAGGGTACAGAGAACAGATATCAATGTACTTGATTTCCTTCTTGCTTTTTTCATCAACATCGTAGCTAATTTTTATGGCATTACATCTTCCCCCAGACAACCCCTCCCTCGGATCGATGGGATCCAAATGTGGATATAACTTTTCAATGAGTTTTTTGTACTCTTTATCCTTCATCTTAGCATCGAATTCGTGCTCCCAAATGGTCACGACGTTATACCCCATTTCTATGATATCTCCTATACGTTTAAAAGTATGGTCGTACAATTCACCCATGGGTCTCCCATTGATGGGGTTGATCTGTTTTCGATCTGTATAACATACAGGACAACCATGATACAAATCCCCAAGGAATTCATAGACCGTGTTTGATTGACGGTGAAAACCATCTACAGTATATCTTCCGATTTGAACTTCCCCACCATTTTTTGCATGGCGAATATGAATACCTTTTTCCCGAGCTACGCTTTGAATCCAGCGTATCGCTTTCATAGAAAAACGACGTCTGGACGAATCTTTACTTGAAATGATGGCTATCTGATCTTTTGGTAAATATTTGCTTCGCCAGACTTTGTTACAGGCATCGGCGATGGTAATTGCCTCTAAAAATGGACAAATACCACCCTGTTCGATAAACAGCTTTCTAAATTCACCACATCCCCGTCTTAGGATATCGACATCTGACCTACAGTATGATTCCATCTCTTTTTGAAAATTGAATTCCTCACCCTTTTGAACTTTGTCATTATACCAGACTATGAATTTCGACCTACCCTCTTCAGACATTGAATCGGGTTTGTAATAAGACATATCCAGATACGGCCCGACGTAATTCCAAAAATCATCTGTATTTGCCCAGTGAGGAAAGTAACCTTTTTTCATTTCTTGAAGACCAAATGTGGCTGGAAATTTCGCCAACCCAAAGTTCATGAAATTGAAGGAGTCGATCAGACGTACACCATTCAATTCTAACTTCATAATATTGTTTCCATTCATGATCAATTTTGGAAGTTTTAACCCAACTTTGACAATATAGTTAAGAATGAACTGTCCATCATAACCTTTGAGATTATGAGCCATAGCTATGATTCCTTTATGATGTTTTGAAAAGAGCCACTTGCAAAATTGACTCAAAGTTTCTTCTCCTTGAAAAATAACTTCCCTACCCTCTTCAAATTCACTGCATGTAGAACAATGAAAATCAAGTGGTTTATCGATACAATCATCACATGCTCGATGGGCAATACAATAATTTGGGATGTGCACCCCTGTATCTTGTTTGCATTCAAAATCAAAGAAAATGAACTGTGGTTTTTTGACTAGAGAAGAACTCGTCTCATCATCGCTGTCGTGTTTCATCTTACTCTGGTAAGGCTGAATATAACACCGATGAGAAAAGTCAACGATCTTCTTGCAGAGATGACACTTTTTCTTTCCATTGCAGATATGATTTCCCTTTCTGGTAAGATACTGTGCACCACATTTTGAACAAAGTTTCACTAATTCACAAATGGATTTCTTTTCTTTACCTTGAACATTTCTGTGATTTTCAAAGCATAAAACACTAAAAAATCGTCTATGACACTTGGAGCAGACATACTCTTTGGATTCTGATGGACATTTTCCAGCACGATAACAACCTTTGCAGATTTTTGAGCAAGCATGATTTTCCCGAGCGTTATAACCCACATCACAGAACTCACAATAATTTGTACAACAAAAAAAACCTTTGATGGACTTGATGTAGTCATAATGGTTTTGATGAAAGTATAAATGTATGATCTTACTATCGTCTTTCACTTCTGGATGTTCAAATATTTTCCTCGTTTTTGAATGCTGGTCGTGAACTTTAATGACATAGTCTTTTTCATACAAAAACAATTGAATTTTTTTGAATTCATCAACTCCTACAGACTGTGTTGGTAAAACTCCAGCTTCATTCATCAATTTCTCGGCTTCAATCTTTTGAAGAGCACGGTCTGAACGACGAATAATATTCCATCTCCTATTCCACACTTCGTTGTTTTCACGTTCATGGTAGCAAATTCCCACAACAACCGCTCTTGCAAAACATAATCGATCATGGTTGTTAATTTGAATAACCGATTGTTTCTTCTTGGCAAAAACTTTCGAATCCAATTCCGACGAATTATATTTCACTTTCCCGCTACCACATGGAGGTATTGTATGTGTAATGTCAAATGTCATGGATCCATCGTTCAAGACAAAATCTGTATTCGACTGTAAAACTCGTTCAATTTCATTCAATATAGTTTCACCTTGCAACTGTTCTGTAGCTAAAAAGGGAATATGAATCCCCATCTCCAATGAAGGATGATCGATGGTAATTCTAATCATATCTGTCGGGTTTGCATCTAACTTTCGAATGATTTCATGGGTAACATTGTCAAATAATCCAAGCAGTCTCTGGGGTGATAATTCTTCAAATTTCTTAAAACTCACTGACAATACATGTGATTCTGTTCTAAATTTTCTTGACTTCTTTTTTCCCCTTTCTATTAAGTCATATAGACTTTTCATATCCAAAGTAGAGCTGCTGTTTTCTTCTTTTTTATCCACGAACATATTTGGTGAAAAGATATCATCTTCACTGTCACTTTCTTCTTTCAATGGTACAGTTTTTTTCTTTTTTGGTGGAAATGACTCATCGTCACTATCACTTTCTTCTTTCAACGGTAAAGATATTTTCTTTTTTGGTGGAAATGACTCATCGTCACTTTCACTGTCTGAATAATCTACTATTCTTTTTCTTTTAGCCATCGTTTCAGCTCTGGCTGAGAAGACAAAATGAAGGAGCCGAGAAAAAAACCTAACAATTTATAGACTCTTTCCTTACAGTAGTGTATAAATAGAGACATCGACTGTGAAAATCTCATTATTTCTCTGACCAACCTCAGACAATACAGTTGATAAAAGAAAATGAGCGAGTTCAAGCTAAAAAGTACAGCACCAAAGAGAGTGTATCTGTATGTTAACCCATACACTCACGACTATGAGATCACCAATATACCACCACGATATCAAGTCTACCATACTGGGAACTATGTGGGATCATTTCTATCCCACCAACATTCTGCAGAAAAAGGTGTCTATCGTATCACCAGAATCCTGGATCAAGCGACATTCGACAAACGATATGGGATGGATGGCGTGAGAACAAATATTTGTTTTACGTGCAACAAAACAGGGCATTGGGCCAAACAATGTCCAGAAAAAGAAAAGCAGACTGGAGAAAATGTTTTTGTCTTCGTGAACACCCACACCCACGATGTCGAAATTCATCCAATAAAGGAAATGGATTGGGACTCTCAACATA
Organism: Tridacna gigas; assembly: GCA_945859785.2. Taxonomy (NCBI): domain Eukaryota; kingdom Metazoa; phylum Mollusca; class Bivalvia; order Cardiida; family Cardiidae; genus Tridacna; species Tridacna gigas. The sequence goes on from OX244036.2 coordinate 61,770,504, forward strand.
TGAAATACGTCGGGGTAGTAAATTCATTCTGCAAATCATTCAGCAATGAAAATACATGGAAAAAAAGTTTACCACAGGATACATCATCCGTTGAAACTCAGACCGTAGACATGCAGACTGACAACACGGGTATCAAGGATTCAGAGATCTGCAAAATAGCAGATAAATTAGAGACTTTACGGAAAAATCTGGACAAACAAAATCTCATAGATTCCACAAAAAACGAATTTTCTGCAGAGTCGGATTGTTCAAACAGGAAGGAAGAACCAAAAGATTTAGTGTTGATAGAAAAAAGACCAGAGGAAAAACGTCAAAATAACGAAAAGAAGAAAAAACGACAAAGCAAAAAAAACAACTGTTTCTTTTGCAAATCGACAAAACACGGGAATGAAATGTGTCCAGATATGGTATTAAAAAACAATGAAAGGGGAAAAAAACGTAAGAGTAAATGTGAATCTGACATTCCAAAGAAAAAAAGAAAAACAGTCTAAGTGAAAAAAAGTTTTTCATTCATTCTGTCTTTTTACAGTTCAAAGTTCTATGACATTCCGAAGAAAAAAGTTTTTTTCATTCATTTTGTTTTACAGTTCAAAGTTTCATTGTAATGAATATTGTGCAAAATGTTCTAAAATAAAAAGTTATAAAATAAAAAGTTTTAAATAAACATAAAGGACTTGACTTTTTTTGTTTTTGACAATTTGAAGAAAAGTAAAAACCTTTCTTGGTATTGGGTAGCCCTGAAAAGGGCTGTTTTAAAATTAAAGAGAACGTATACTTTACCATTTCAATGAAGGATACATTCTCATTAATTTATTTTGCCAACCGCGATGTTCTGTTGGTGGTATCAACTCTGACAGGTCCGGATAAATATTACCCATCTTAACGATTGGGGTACGCGTATAAAACTCATACCCTCTCCTGGCGAAGAACTCCCGAAGAGCTTTATGCTTTAGTCTCTTCCTTTCTTCTACCTCGTCTTCTTTCTTTTCCATGAGCTCTTGCTCCCATTTCTCCTTCATTTCTTTCTTATTCTTCCTGCCAGCAAACAAACCACAGCAAAATTTCGATAACTTCATCGTGAAATGAGTTAATAAAAGAATAAAAATGCTGTCTCTTTTATAGCATGATAGGGGGGGATTGACCTACTTTGCGTTAGAATTAAAAGCGCGAACATGGGCGAGAGCATGTAGACAGAACATAACGTACTATATGATCTATCTACAACGTCTAAGAGTATCAAATCCAAAAAATGTAAGGAAACTAACGATTGGTTAACGTTAATTCCAAGTCAAAGTAGGTCAATCCCTCTATCAAGCTATAAAAACACCGAATTTCCCATACATTCATCATTTTGACTCATAGCTCTCGAACATTTCGGAAGTTAAAAATCAATATGGAATACAGCTTAAACGATTTCAACTTAGATGCTTTCCTTCCAGTGGAAAACAATGGAGACATTCTTTTATCGGCTATGAATTCAGCAAACATCAATCCGACGACTGTATTGGATAACATTTACGAAGAGGTGAAACAGTTAAATTCGAAACAAGAATCTATGCTATCTCGGATCTTAAAAGAGCTGGAAACATTCAACAAACATTTGGAGGAGATTAAAACTTTAAACACAAACACCGAACGGTTGTGGAAAAACATTGAGACACTACGCTATCAAAGTCAGAGCATTTCAGCAGTTCCAGTAAAGATTCCTGTGGAATTTGACTTCGATAAGACAAATCTTCACAAGTTAGTGGACTCTATCGTAGCTGTTGTGAAGAAAGAAAAACAACCAAAACAAATTCAACCGAGAAGAACAACAAAACGAAAATCAGAGGAAAACGATACCCATCTCCACAAGCGACATGTTGACCAAAAGAGATCTTCACCGACACTGACAGGCCAGGGCAAATACGGGAAAAACATTGATAATTTCGATGACTTCAAAATCCCAAAAATCCCAAGAAAAACGAAGAAAAGCTGTCAGTAGAGAGAAAAAAACACAGTCTCCAAACAAAACAGCCCTTTTCAGGGCTAACCATCTACCATGAAAGATCTATCTTTCAAAATTGTCAATGTCTTCTGATCCAGGAATTTTAACCCAGGGTACCTTCCGGAGGGGGGGAAGCAAAAATGGTATGGGGAAGCAAAAAATGCCATTTGACCCAGAGTACCTTCCGGAGGGGGGGAAGCAAAAATGCCAGAAAATGCCATTTTTTACCCAAATCGACCAAAAATTTTCCAAATTCACCGGAATTTGACCCAGGGTACCTACCCGGGGTAGGTACTCTGGGTCAAAATTTCCCTCAGGGTAACTAGACTGGGTCAGTTGACCCAGTCTAGTTCCCTTTACTACTGATGTCCAAACCGGAGAAAAACGCGAATTCCCGTCGATTTATAAGGCCGGTAAATTTATTAATCACTGTCCTCAGACGATTTTAAATTGGAAAGGGAGAGTTTGGAAAGATAAATATAAGATTAGCGTTTTATAAAAAATAGCTTAACTTTTTTCGCGTACATATAAAAAATGGGAGATACGACCGAAAACGAACGGGTAAAACGGGCGCTTTACTTAAAAAAAGAAATAACGGAAAAAGATGACTCGCATGATAAAGAGATGACCTTAATTCATAAACTAATCGACCAAAGAACCACGATTAAAACGGAGCTTATTTTTTCAAGAGAAAAAATTAGATGTTTTTCTTTTATACTCCGCGAAATAAACGAAGATACGTTTTCTCTCGAATTATCTTCGAACAGGAAAGGACAACTCTTAAAACTAAGGAGACGAGTGAAAGTACTAAATGAAATACAAGAAGAACAAATTAATGAGGAAAAAATCCTTAGTAATCGACTAGAACCGATAGAAAAGGAAATAGATTCTTGCCAATCGAAACAACACGATTTATACGAAGAAGCGCGTGATTTAAGAGCGGAATATGATCATTTACTTTTAACGATAGATGAAAACGATATTCCCGTAGAATTAGAAAACGATTACTATAATTTACTATACGAAAACGGTTATTATTCAGACGATAATTCTATAGAAGAAGGAGAACCTGAGGAACCCGAGGAACCCGAAATAAAACCTTTTTTCGTGTACGATACGTGTTGCGCGTGCCAAGAGGAAAAGCCTAGTATATTTAATATCCCTTGCGGGCACGTTTGTTTATGCGCTTCGTGTAACGCTAAAAACGTGGTTACAAATAATAATTGCGCTATGTGTAGAAAAGAAGTAAGACGTTACTACGAGATAAAAAGTTTATAAATTTTTATATAATAGTTTAAGAAAAACTATTATATAAAAAAATGTCTATTAATTATAGTTTACAAAATATAAAAGCCCTTCAAGATATAGCTAAGGGAAGGGGCCTTAAAGGATTCTACAGGCTTAAAAAAGAAAATTTAGTCGAGGTTTTAACCGGCAAAAAAAAGGTAACGGATTTTAAAAATGTGAGAGGAACGGGTCAGGATCTTAGTAGGCAAACTATAAGCGGTCTTCTAGATATAGCCAAGGAAAGGGGTATCAAAGGATGTTCTAAGTTTAGTAAAAAAGATTTATTATCGGTTTTAAAAGGGGAAAAAATGTAACGGATATTAGTCGTATAAAAGGAACGGACGATCTCAGTAAACAAACGATAATAGGTCTCCGGGATATAGCCAAGAAAAGGGGTCTTACGGGATGCACTACGCTTAATAAAGGAGATTTACTCGCGGTTTTAAGCGGGCAAAGGGAATTAGTTAACGGGATAAGAAAGCGAACGTTAAAGGATTTAAAAAAAGAGGCTAAGGGGAGGGGGCTTAAGGGATACTCTACGCTTACCAAAGGCCAGTTAAATCGGGTTTTAAGCGGAGAAATAAATATAAAGGATATTAGTCATATAAAAGAAAAGGATCTGGATGTTAACCACTTATGGAAGAATGACCTTACGAAGGAAACAAAAAGAGGTCTTCAAGAAATTGCTAGGAAAGAAGGTTACAGAGGATACTCTAGGCTTAGTAAAGAAGATTTAATCGATCGATTGCAAAATTCGGATAAGGATCGTTATACGATGGATCATCTTCGCGAAGTGGCGAGGGAAAATGGTTTTGCGAATTATCGTCGAGCTAGTAAACAAGAATTATTAAATGTCTTATGCAACCATCTTATGGGTTGGGATATTGAAATAGAACTACGGCAAACCGCCCTTAACGGAGAAATTAGAATATATAAAGGGTTTTGCCGTACGTTGGATGATGAAATATATATAATGCGCGGTATACCAGATGTACCACAAACATCTATCATTATAATGTCCCTATTTCTAGATAATATAAAAAAACGGATAATAGAATTTTTTTTCGGGAAATATCGGAAGAAAAGTGAGAATGAATGTGGAGGCTTATATGTACAAAATGGATTTTGAAGAAGAGAGGGAGGAAGTAGTACCCTCCCGTTTTTATTCGGGGGATAACGAAATCGTTGAGAGAAAAACGGATTTAAACGAGTTATACGGTAGAATGGCAAATAGAATTTTAGAAAATTTAGAAATATTCCTTAAATCATGGAGCGGTTGGGCAATACGAAATATAAGCGAAGTAGACTTAAAGTGTGTCGTCTACGATCCTTTAAGGGCCGGAGGTTATATAGCTTTACCCAACTGGCTTAAGAATAAGCAAGTAATTATTAACATGCAAAATAAAGACGAAAAATGCTTTCTATGGTGTATTTTAAGACAGTTAAATCCTGTACAAAGACACGCGAATAGAATCGATTCGAAATTAGCGGGCGAGGAAAAAACTTTAAATATGAACGGAATAGAATATCCCGTTTCATTTAAGGATATAGATAAGTTCGAAAAACAAAATCCGGGATTTAGCGTTAATGTCTTCGAGTATACGACGAATAAGAAAATAATCCGCCTAAAAAAATAGGTAGTAATCACGTAAACCTGCTTTATATCGAGGAAGGAGATAAAACTCATTACGCTTTAATAAAAAATTTTAGCGGATTAATGAGAGAGCAAGTAACGGGTAAGGACGGCCTCAAATGTTGTATGCGCTGTCTAAACCATTTCGGTAATGAAAGGCTTTTGGAAAAGCACATGAAATATTGTATAGGTCATAAACCCGTTACTCTGGAAATGCCTGAAAAGGGTACCATAACGAAATTTAAAAATCATCATAGAAAACTTATAGTTCCTTTCGTCGTGTATGCCGATTTCGAATGCATTTTATTGCCTATAGATGGTTGTTCGCCCAACCCCAAAAATAGTTATACGAAAAAAACTATGAAACATATACCGTGCGGTTTCTCATACGTTATAAAATGTTTCGATGATGATGTTTGCGCCCCTATATTAAGAGTATATTCGGGGGAAAAAGCGGAGGAAAGGTTTACTCAGCTTTTAACGCGAGATATAAGGGGTATTTATTGTAGATATCACAAAAACCCTAAAACAATAAATTTAACGAAACTGGAAAAAGAGAGATACGAACGAGAGGAAATTTGCTGGATTTGTAACGAAAAGTTCGATGATACCAACGAAAAAAATAAGAAGGTAAAAGATCATTGTCATTTTACGGGTAAATTTAGAGGGGCCGCTCATAATGAATGTAACTTAAAAGCGCGACTGCCGAATTTTACTCCCATATATCTACATAACTTAGCCGGATACGATGCGCATCTTTTTATTAAAATCCTCGGTAAAACTAAAGGGAAGATTGATTGCATCCCGAATAACGAAGAAAGATATATTAGTTTTAGCAAGAGTATTTTAATCGACCGAGATATATACCATACCATTAGATTTTTGGATTCAATGAAATTTATGGATGGTAGTTTAGATACTCTCTCGGGGTATTTAAACGAAAGCCAGTTTAGAACTTTGTCTAAATTCTTTACGAAAGAAGAATTACCTTTAGTTAGAAGGAAAGGAGTTTTCCCTTACGAGTATTTAGTCAGTTTCGAAAAACTTAAAGAAAAGAGTTTACCTCCCGCGGAGAAATTTTATTCCAGTTTGAAAAGAAAACATATTAACGCGGAAGACTACGAACACGCGATTAAGGTTTGGAAAACTTTCGGTTCGGAAACTTTAGGGGATTATCTCGAACTTTATAATAAAATAGACGTATCACTTTTAGCTGATGTTTTTGAGAACTTTAGGGAAATTTGTCGAAAACATTATGAACTTGATCCAAGTTGGTATTTTACTTCTCCCGGTTTGGCGATGGATGTCATGTTAAAGAACACGAAAGTAAATCTCGAACTTTTATCGGATCCGGACATGCTTTTAATGGTAGAAAATGGTATTAGGGGCGGTATTAGCATGGTTAGTAAAAAGTATTCTAAAACTAATAATAAATATATGGGGGAGTTATACGATCCGAGTAAACCCTCGAAATATTTAATATATATCGACGCGAATAGTCTTTACCCTTGGGCGATGAGTAAACCCCTTCTTACCCACAGTTTCGAATGGGCAAGTGAAGAAGAATTAAAAGAATGGGAAAAATATTGTAATATAAAAGGACAGGGCATGATCTTGGACGTAGATTTAGTTTATCCTCAAGAGTTATACGATGTGCATAACGAATATCCCCTAGCCCCGGAACAATTAGTTATTAAAAAGGTAAAAAAGCTTATTCCTAATCTATATGATAAGAAGAATTATATCGTACATCACGAGGCTTTAAAAACGTATCTCGATTTAGGCTTAAAACTTAAAAAGATGCACCGGGGAATTAAATTTGTAGAAAGTCCTTTTATGAAACCATATATCGATTTAAACGTAAAACTAAGAAAAGAGACTAAGAACGAATTCGAAGGCGTGTTTTTTAAACTAATGATGAATTCCGTTTTTGGTAAGACTATGGAAAACGTGCGAAATAGGGTTGACATACAATTAGTTTCCAGCGAAACCAGTTACCAGTATAAAAAACTCGTAGCTAAACCGAATTACGATCATACTACCGTATTCGACGAGGCCTTGGCGGCCGTACACATGAAAAAGACTAATATAAAATATGACAAACCCGCTTACCTAGGAATGGCTATTTTAGATATTAGTAAAACCGATATGTACGATACTTATTATAATTATTTTAAAGCGAAGTACGGTAAATCCGTTATATTATGTTATACGGATACCGATAGTTTTATTCTCGAGATAGAAACCAACGATTTTTATAAAGATATCGAACCGGAAAAGACCGCAATATTCGATACGAGTAATTATCCCGATGACCATTTCCTAAAATATAATAGTAATAAAAAGTTGCCCGGGAAATTTAAAGACGAACTGGCTGGAAACATTATGACGGAATTCGTAGGGTTACGGGCGAAAAATTACGCCTTTAGAAATATAGAAGGTACGGAAGTTAAACGATGTAAAGGAATTAACAAGAACGTAGTTAAGTTCGATTTGCATTTCCAAGATTATAAAGATTGTTTGTTCGGCGGTAAAGAGCTGTTCAAAACTGTGCCTTCGTTAAGAAGTTATAGGCACGAAATATATACCGAGGAGATAAACAAGAAAGCTTTATCTCGCGATGATGATAAAAAATACTTGATGAACGATAATATAAACACGTGGTCTTTAGGGCATTAAAGGAATGAGGAAGAAACTGTTTAGATTTTTTAACTCAGGGGGTTATAAAGGCAAAAAATAAATTTATAACTTTATTTTTAAGTTATAAATTTAACTAAATATTTATTTTTAATCTTTTTTATCAGCTAATCCCCTACATACCGGGCATTTTATAAGCCTATCACAATTTTCGCAGACTATGCATTTCTCTTCTAAGTACATTTGCTCCGCTTTTGGTATTACTGGCGGTAGCCGCACACTAATTACTGTGCTTACCAAAACCGCAAAATCAATACTTATATTAATAATCCCCTCGTATTCGGGGTAGGCCCTATTAATCTTATATACCACTCTTTTCAAAATTCCTTTAATTTTTTTTAATGATCTAGTAGATTCATTAAAAATGCGCCGAACTAAACGGCGTCCTCCATAACCACTTAACTCAAAGATAATCTCCGTACGCACTTCATCAACTGTACAGACAACTTTTGACATTCCCTCTCCTACTGCGCTCATGTACGCGGGTATTTCATACCGATATATCATGTCACTAAATTCGTAGTATATATAATTCGCGAGACTCGAATCAGATACACTATTTTTAAAATCAGATATATTTAAATTAGATAAGAGTACCTTACTGTTGGGATAAGATACTTTATTAGAAAACATTCTACTTACGATTAAATTATTCTCCATTTTTTCCTATTTTATATTAAGTCTTCTTTAAGAAAGAATCAAATTTATTAAGAAAAAAAATAATTATCGTAAGTATAGAGGGAGGGTTTTTTTTGTAATCTTAAGGGATAGGAGAGTCGGATTCTTAAGGGATAGGAGAGTCGGATTCTTAAGGATAGGAGAGTCGGATTCTTAAGGATAGGAGAGTCGGATTTCTTAAGGGTAGGTAGACTAGGATTTCTTAAGGATAGGAGAGTCGGATTTCTTAAGGATAGGAGAGTCGGATTTCTTAAGGATAGGAGAGTCGGATTCTTAAGGGTTTAAATCCCCAAATCATAAGGATCTAAGCTGGGGTCCCGTTAGCCTCGAAATACATATACTGGTTGTAACCAGCATTTTCTCCTTTTCCCACAATGTTTTTAAAAGGCTTCTTTCTCAGGGTCATTAGAACTTGCGATTGTGTGGTAATGGGTTAACTCTTTGCCAAACAATTCCAAGATTTAACAATCCCAAGAAAAAAGGCTTTTGAAAACATTGTGGGAAAAGGAGAAAATGCTGGTAACCAGCAATTTCTCCTTTTCCTACAATGTTTTCTACCTTATCACAGACAAATTCCCTCATTTTAGGCACATGTGTCGTCTGCCAATGGTTTCAATTTGGACCAGTCTAAAAATTTGTCATTTGGTAAAGGATAAAACGGAAGCTAATCCTATTCTCAGAGCCTCAATTTATTTGTCATTTTAACCCTTTGCTAAACGTCCCCGTGCTTTAATGACCCAGGGAAAGACACCTTCTGAAAACATTTTTGGAAAGGAGAAAATGCTGGTAACCAGCATTTTCTTCCATTCAAGCGATGTTTTCTACCCTATCAGAGACAAATCCCATAACTTGAACCACACTTAATTTGTCGTCTGCTTTCAATTTGGACTTGTCAAAAATTTTGTATTTTCGGAAAGGGTTAAAATATATTCAAAATGGATGACTGTGTCTAAAATTTGGAAAATGGAAATGATTTTCAAAACAAAACAAAGTTCAACTGTGACCATGATCTTTGACCTAAGTGATGTAAAAAGAATAGGGCAACTCCTTGGGTCATGAGCAACAGTTGTGTAAAGTTTCAGGGTCCTAGGTCAAAGGGCTAATGAATTGGAGCACGGATATGAATTTCCAAACAGAGTTCATCTGTGCCATTGACTTTAGACCCATGTAACCCCAAAACAATAGGGCTCCTCCATTCGTCATGAGCGACACTTGCATCAAGTTTCAGAGTCTCAGGTCAAACGGCTTTTGAGTCAGAGCACGGAAATGATTCTCTAACAAAGTTCACTTGTGACCCTGACCTTTGACCCATGCGACCCTAAAACAATTGGGCACCTCCTTGGGTCATGAGCAACACTTGTATAAAGTTTCAATGGTCTTCGGTCAGACGGCTTAGAGCACCGAACAATAACATGGACGGATTGACTGACGGATGAATAGACGGACTGTCAGACAGACCTACAGACGTCGTGAAACCAGTATAGCCCCTCTACGTCTAAAGGACTATTCTGTCCCTGACAAAAAGAAGCTCCATGATTTTCTTCTATTAGGAAATGCAATCTCTAAAACATAAAGAAACGTGAAAAACAATAATTAGAAAGTTACATCATGTAATGGTTTTTATTCTACTTTCAACATCATTTTACCTATAAGTCCATGGCAGCTTACTTGTGTCAAGATCAACACTAGACTGGGGTTGTGCCTTGCTCAAATACATTTCCATGAGGCGAGCTATCAGGAATTAGTCTCGCGACTTCCTGACTACAATTTTAATGTCTGAACCGCTGACCCAGCACATGGTAGACCAACCGGCATCTCCCGTGAAAGTTTGTACTTTATGGTGTTCTTATTATGGTAGATCCAAACAAATAGCATTTTCCTCGTTGATTCATGGACTGTTACAGTTGTATATCTAAGATTATTGCACAATAATTTACCCACAACATGGCAGTTACGTGCCTTACAATTTCACACGGGGACATTGGTACATGAATGTCAGACGTAGTTTTCTATTTTTATCAATGACCAATTCCCGAAAAATTATGCCATGAAACATGATCTGAACAAGTTGGCTTCCTTAAAAAAGAAGCCAGGAGAGGTCGGCATCAATGTTTTCAAATAGCTTATTGGCTTTTGTTTTCAATATATTTTGGTAGATGTAAACAAACAAGTTAGGCATTAAATGAATGAGAAAAAACATGTTCTTTTTTTTCAATTTTGCTGGTGTAAAGGCACAAAACAGCTCTACTGGTATTTAAATACAGGCTCGATTTTTTTACAAAGAGTTGTGGAGGTAAAATGAAATTGAGAGCTGATATGAGCAAAGCTATTCTGTTTCATGTTAGTTTCCAAAAATACATACGGTAAGCTCTTGACAAGCTCAAAATTCATTTTTTAAAATTTAAGGGCAAGGAATTTCTGACCCAATAATCCGACGGTTTGCAAAAGAATCCAGCTCCCATGAACATCTATAAACTGTGTGGGTTTTGTGAAGATTGAAAGTAAAATGAAGGCTGTAAGCTGTTCACAAGCTAAAAAATGTTTTTTTTTTTAAAGTCAAGAGCATGTAATTTGTGACTCCATGACCCAATTTTGCTCAATTTTGAAAGGAATCAAGCTCTCATAAATATCTAACAACGCGAGTTTAGTAAAGATTTGAAGAAATTGTAGGCCATATGCTATTAACATGCTCAGAAATGCATATTTTTTCAAAATTCAAGGATACAAAACTCAAGATGATGATCCAATTTGGCTCATTTTCAAAAGGAACAAACCTCTAATGAATGTTTGTAATGTGTTCTCAGATAAATATTTTGGAAAGGAGAAATCATTCAATTAAAATTTAATACAATTTGCTGATTCCACTGAATAGGCAAGAATCTTACCTGATGACAATAGATAAAGGTGGCCTATACCTAATACTAGACATGTTAAAAATAAATGTAACATTTTTTAATCTTTTAACAAACAGCAATTTTTGGACTGTCCCAAACAGAAAAAGCGTGCAGACGACGATTCCAACTTTAATGTGGAAGATGGTGCTTTGATGTGATGGAAACCATTGTGACAAAAGGAGAAATTGCAGTAACTAGCAGCTTCTTCTCTTCCCACAATATTTTGAAAAGTTGTCTGCTGCAGACATGTAAAATGAAGAGGTTGTTTGCCTAAACGTTAAAAATTGAAGAAAGCAGATAAATGAGCCATGTTCTGAGAAAAGGGCGTTTAATGCATCTGCAAAAAGTATCGACCATGTCAGCCAGCGCAATCCGCCCAAAACCAAAGCACCACGAACTCTTTTGAGGTGTGCGGTACGTAGGGCGAAGGGGCACGACTTTTCGCGCTCATAAGATGATTTTCGCGGGATTCTCACAATTCTGCATCCTAGAAGCAACTTTGTGTGTTATTTCATCAAATCTATATCTTTATAAATCCATAGAATTTTTGTATAAAACTGATAAAAATGCTAGAGTCCAGTCCGTTTTGAAAAATAAAACTTGAAAACATACTGATCAACCTATTTATATCTATTTGTAGGATACGAGATTAGGGTACGAGTTCTCCAGAGTACTAATTCTCCAGATAGTATCAAGTCACGTGATCTTTTCTCGCGTTGTTCTGTTTTTTAACGATTTTTTTTTTCTTTTTGCTTAGATTTATTTGTTTAATGAAAAATTGCAATTATTGGAGAGGTCATTTACAATCAATATAGTATAATAAATCTTTTTGGAAATCCGTCATATAAAAAAAACACGTTTATTTCCTATTTCAGTTTTTTGATTTCGGTTTGTTTATAAAACCATGACGAAATAGACTGTATATCAGAACAATTTCGCAAAAACAACTGGATTTAGACAGCGATTTCTGTGGCAGTCTGCCTTTTAAACTCACCACTGTTGGAGAGGTCTGATGACCTCTCCAATTACCATCCGTAGATATCACTGTATTACCAGTCAAGAAAAAAAAAAAAAAAAAAAAAAAAATTAACCCCTTAAGCTGCTGAACAAATTCAACTTAAGATTTCCAGCAAATATTGAAAACCCATAGTTTACGATTTATTATTTTTTTTTCTTGTCAGAGAAATCTCATTATACCGAGCTGTGTAGATCTAAGATCAGACTGCATGTTCTGTCCAGTCTGATCTTGACTAGTCTGTTCTAAAAAACTCAAAAAGTTGCAGCCTAAGGGTTTACCCTTTATTACACAATCATGAGTTAAAACTACCCTAAGGAAGAGGAATTTTGAGAACATTGTGGAAAAAGGAGGATTAACCCTTTATCACACAATCATGAGTTTTAATAACCCTAAGGATGAAGGGTTTTGAAAACATTTTAGGAAAAGGAGAAGATGCTGGTAACTAGCTATTTCTCTTTTTCCCACAATACTTTCTATCTTTTCAAAGACATATGTACAACTACTTGAACCATTTGTCTTTTCAAGGTTTGAGGCTTTGTGGGAAGAGCAGAAAATGCTACTCACAATTACGAATGAAACAGCTTTGAAACTGCAACATCTTGTTCTTATTTAAGCGTCTGTTTTTTTACCCTTTACCCCACATTCCCAAGACTTAACGACCCCCCCAAAAGAAAAGGAGTTTTGAAAACATTGTGGGAAAAGGAGAAAATGCTGGTAACCAGCACTTTCTCCTTTTCTCACAATGTCTTTTCCATTCCAAAGAAAAAGTTCCTGATTTTTCTAACTTTTAGTTTGTCGCCTATAAGTGCTTCAATTTAGACTCCTCAAAAAATTTGTTGTGTGGTAAAGAGTTAATGACGAACGAAGCTAATTAACTCTTTACCGAAAATTTTAAACACGTCAAAGTCAAAATCTTACTCAAACGATAAATTAAACGTGACTCAAATTACAATACTGGTCTGTGTAAGGATAGAAAACAGTGTGAGAGAGGAAGAAAATGCTGGTTTCCAGCAGTTTCTTCTTTTCTTGGAACATTTTCATAAGCCTTTTCCACCAGGGTCATTAGAAGTAGTGATTATGTGGTAAAGGGTTATCTTTGTGCCAGATGGCAAAATTTTAGGTTCGTCCATAATGAAAGCATTTGCAGACGACATATTTACTCTGTACCAAATGGCAAAATTTGGATTGGACCAAAATTGAAAGCATTTGCTGACAACATATCAAATGCGGCTGATATGATGATCTCTGTCTTTGATAGGGTAGAAAACATTGTCAGAAATGGAGAAAATGCTGGTTACCAGCATTCTCTCCTTTTCCAACAATGTTTTCAAACGACTCATACTCAGGGTCATTAAAACTTGGGATTGTGTAGTAAAGGGTTAACACGACAAAATTTAAAACTTGTCTAAATTAAACGCATCTGCAGATAAGAAATCTTGGGGTCAGTTGATGAAACTTGCCTTTAATTAAGTAGAAATCACTGTGGGAAAAGGAGAAAATGCTGGTTACTAGCAGTTTCTCCTTTTCCCACAATGTTTTCAAAGGCTGTCTTTCTCGGAGTATCCTTAAAAGTCAGCATTGAATTGTAAAAGGTAAATGATAGGACTTGTCTTTGAAAGGGAAGAAAACATTGTGAGAAAATGAGACAATGTTGGTCACCAGCATTTTCTCCTTCACCCACCATTATTTCAAAAGCCTTTTTCCTCAGCGTCTTTGAAACATGAGGAAATGGTTAAACCCATCCCATAAAGGCTAATCTTAGAACTACGAGAACTAGTATACAAAAAACAAACACTATCTTTAAGGAGAAAGAAAATAATATTTTTCAAGAAGTGGGGAAGAAGAAGGCAAATATAAATTTCAAGAAGGGGGAGAGGGAATATAGGGATTTAGTGGAAGAGAGGCCAAAAGGAGAAGGAAAAAATATTGTTTTCCAAGAAGTGGGGGGGAGGGAGGAAAATATCATTTTTCAAGAAAATGAGGGGAGAGGGGAAAAGAGAACAAGCTGTGAAACCAGTAATACTGGTAGCCTACTGACTTTCGTTGATTTCGTGGGTAGGTAAGTCCACAAATTCAAGTCAAATATATTGTCATTTGGTAAAGAGTTAATCTTTTACAGAATGACAAAATTATAGACTAGTCCAAACCGAGAGCATTTGAACGAAATGTGGACCAAAGGATGAACGTTTTCTTTGAAAAGGGTAGGAACATTGTCCTGGTTACCATCATTTCTTCTTTTCCCACACAGTTTTCTACCCTTTCTGAAACAAATTTCATAATTTGTGACAACTTTAATTAGTCCTCTGCAAATGATTTCAACCAGTCTAAAATTGTGTCGTCTGGTAAAGGAACAAGTGGTGGAAAGCGTAGATCAGAGATCAGGCTGCACTGCTCTGTGCGTTCTGATCTTGATCTACACTGTCCACAAAGTTTCTTGTATTGTCTATGTTAAAGGGCAAATCAACAGGTTTCATAAAATTTTAATTTTCAAAACTACATTTATCAGTTGGTAACCTGGTAATGTTGTAATTTGAAAAAAAAAAAAAAAAAAAAAAAATCGGAAAAAGTACTTTATTCCAATTTGTATTTCTGCTTATTAGTTTTTACGACATCGCTTATCTCCCTTACTTATTGTTGCGTCCCTTGATTTGTGACGTCATAGGCGTACTTGTTTCAAAATGGACGTTGTGTTTGATAGCGATTAGAGCAGTAATGAAGACGAAGAAATAGACGATTATGGTCCCGTAAGGCCGTAAATATACGAACGAATTCGTAGAGAAAATAATGTAATTTCAAAGGATGAGGATGAGAGTAATTCTTCGTTTGGTGAAGACTATGAAATTGACGATTTTGTGGCGGACGTTTCAATATGGTGAGTATCGCGCATTTGTAAATTCGGATACGATGAGGCGGATATTGCTTATTGAAAAAATGATTTATACGTGATAGAATTAAATATATTGCATAAAATTTGTTTCATTTGAAGAAGTTTCAGTCGGTCGACGGGCGAAATTAGGAGAAAAAACTTGAGAAACATTTTTAATGTACTTTCATAATTTCTGGATTGTTAATTTATTTCGATATTTGGAACAATTGTTTCATCTAATTATACGTCGACGGAGATATATATACGTGACGAATTTCCTTGCAATGAGATTTGTATCGCTATTAATTGACCCTTTACCACACAATCCCTACTTTAAACGACCCTGAAGAAGAAGGCTTTTGAAATCATTGTGGGAAAAGAAAATGCTGTAACCAGCATTTTCTTATTTTCCTACGATGCGTTCTACCCTATCAAGGACTGAAATTGTCATCTGAACTATGTTTAATTTGTCTCCTGCAAACGCTTTCAATTTGGTTGAGTCCAAAATTTTGTCGTTTGGGAAAGAGTTAAGAAAGGGTAGAAGAAAATGAAGTATGCACAAGTTCAGATTCTAATAAGCTAGTGGGAGTCTTTTCAACAGCATGAAACTCTGACATAAGTAATTCACACAGAAATGCAAACAGATGCACAAGCAGACAAATAGACTAACCAATAAAAAAAACTTCTCTGCACAGACAGCAAAAGCCAATGTTAACACTAACCACAAATTCCCCAGTTTCAACAACCCAAGGAAAAACGCTTTTCAAACACTTGAAAAAGCTTCATAACCTTTATCCACAATATTTTCTGCCCTTTCAAAGACAAATTGCAATCCATATTTTATTTGTTATATTCCAATGCTTTGAAAATTTGGACAATTCTAAAATCATACAATTTGGTAAAGGGTTAACCCTTTACTTCCTTTATTAAACGGTAGAATTTTAGACTTGTCCACACTGAAAGTATTTGCAGACGACAAAAGTGACTTTGACAATGGGAAGGGTCTGAAAAAGGGTAGAAAGCATTGTAGGAAAAGGAAAAATAATACTGCTTTCCAGGAATTTCTCTTTTTCCAACCATGTTCTCAAAAGCCGTTTCCGTCAGCATAGTTAAAAGTCCGGACTGTGAGGTAAAGAGTAAAAGCATTGATTTGTGAAGCTGGTCAGGAAAATTCTGATTCCTATTAACTTTTTTCCACTTTACAAAATATAAATTGTCCAAGTTGAAAGCATTTGCAAAGAACAAGTTTACTGTGTTTCAAATGATGAAGTTTGCCTCGGAAAGGCACCATCATTTTCTCCTCTTTCCACAATATTCTTCAAAGGCTTTGAGCAAGACTTGTATCAAAAGTTAAAATTTCACAATTTTCATACTGACACATGAATTAAAAAGATTGGCCTCAATAGTTTTGAAGATATCATATGGATGCGAACAAGGAAACTTTTTGCTATAGATCAAATTTCTAAATGTCAAAGGACCATTCTACCTAATGATTCAGTTGGTTGTTAGAACAGAACAGAACAACATTTTATTTGACGTGTACACAGTACATAGTCATATTTACATCAAAAGTCACATAAATTCCATCTTTCTCTCTCTGCCTCGCTTTCGCTTTCTTACGCACTCTCTCTCTCTCTCCCTCCCTCGTTTTCGCTCTCTCGCGCGCTCTCTCTCTCTATCACTCTGCTCGAGGCATTTAAACATTCATTGGATATAAATGCTAATTTAACAATTACAACAAGTATACGGAATCAACTGAGGATGAAAGTATATGAATATAGTATAACTGTAAATCTTCGTATGGAGAAAAAAAATAATACTAACTGTAAAGAGTGTTAAACCGTAGTGAAAAGGCTGATGTCAGATAATTACCGAACATAGACAATACCTTTAGGTCGTTACTCGACAGTAAAGAGATGAGTTTAAACATACTAGGTTTAATGTAAAAATACTTATCTATGTACTTCTGACGTAAGTGTTTGTATTTCGGGCAAACTAGCGAGAAATGAAACTCATCCTCAATTTCGTCACTGTGGCAAATTTGGCATAACCTTTCATTTCTCGGTATATTATTTCTAGAAAATCTTCCAGTCTGAATCCGGAGGGAATGGGCTGAAATCCTTAATTTACAAATATATGAACGGGTTAAAAGAGGCAATTTGTCTTAATACTCTTCGCTTTCAAAATTTGTCTTAATATGTTTGTAAAGAGTAAGTATATTACTGTTACTGATTTTTGCAAACCACTCTTGCTTAAAGCAATCTATTATGCGTTCCTTCAGAAGAGGCACAAATTCCTTTACATCAAATGTTGGATTAAAAAAAAAAAAAAAAAACTTCGGAAAAACCAAAATCATCAAAAATAGTCTTAACGTCTGAAACACAATTTTTCTTCCCGTTAAGATAATGACCATATGCATCGTTATAAACATTCTGTATTATTATGTTATCTGAATTCATAATTTTAAACCAATACTTCACAATTCGTATGTATCTAGTAATGTACAAAGGATATCTACCTGACTCGCCATGAACTGCCATAATACATGATCTGTTATTAAACAAAGTATACGTTTACAAAACTTAAGGTGTATTCGTTCAATTTCTTTAGATTTACTCTTACCCCAAGTCTCACAAGAATATCCTAAAATAGAACCAACAAATGCATCGAACAATTGACAAAGGATTTTGGTTGACAATCTAAATTTTGAACAGTTTGCTAAAAGGACGTTTAGGGCTTTCAGTGCTTTTGAAGAGAGATATTCTCGGTTTTGTGCAAAATAAAGTCCCCAAATAACTAAAATTATCTACTGATTCTATTACCCTCCCCTTGTAGGTCCATACTTCATCGGGTTTTATTGGTCCTCTCTTCCTAAAAACTATAGTTTTTGTTTTATCAACATTCACTTCTAAACCCCATTTGTCGCAATAATCACTCAATTTATCTATATTACTTTGAAGTTCTGTTGGAGTTTTCCCAAAAATAACCATATCATCTGCAAATAATAGAATGATAATAGAAAGTTCATTTATACTAATTCCAGAATTTGGATTCTCTGACAAGAAGAGTTCTAAGTCCTCAAGGAATAATGAAACTAGGATAGGAGAGATTGTCTCCCTTTGCCTCAATCCTACTGTGTAGTCAAAAAAATCTGAAAGAAAATTACCATTTTTCACACATGATTTAACTGTACTGTACATATCTCGTATAATCCTAAGTAATTTTCCTTGAATGCCATGTTTACATAATTTTAGCCACAGGGCATTTCTATTTATGGAATCAAAGCATTTCTTTAAGTCAACAAAAACACAGTACAAGCGTTTGTTTTCGTTAAGAAATTTTTGTACAATACTCATTAATATAAAACTTGCATCAGTGGTTGAGACTCCTTTTTTAAATCCAAATTGTGCATCTGATATTACTGAGTTTTCTTCACAAAATTTATTAATTCTGTTATTCAATACGCTAGTAAATAACTTATATAAACAACTAAGTAAAGTAATGCCCCTGTAATTATTAGGGTCGTTTAACATACCCTTTTTATGGACTGGTACAATTATTCCTTCGGACCATTTGTTTGGGAAAAAGCCTGAGTCGAAAACTGCATTAAAAATGTTACAAATATGTGAGGCTAAAATGTCACTACTTTCAATTAAATACTCATTCATTAAATGGTCATTTCCCATAGCCTTACATCTTTTCTGAGATTTTATGGATAACAAAATTTCTTGGACTGTAATACGTGAATTAAGCTCGTCAAAGGGGCAATCTTCACAATTAAAATCATGATTATTGAAAAATCGTTTGCTTGTGCATTGGAACTTTGGAAGATATCTGCCCCTAACGATTTGATATATGTGAAAAAGTCTTCAGTTGAGATGTTATTGCTTTTTCTAGTTTTCTTTTTAAAAAATTTCCAAAATTCTTTAGGCTTTTCTTTCTTTAATTCTGTCAATTTTTTAATTTGAATGTTTTCAAAGTCTCTTTTCTTTTTCCTACAAAGTTTTTTATAAGCATTTTTAAGTCTGCACAAATTCTGTCTGTTACAGTGAGTTTTACAGCGGTTAAAAACACTTAAAGCGTTCACATAGAGCTGACGTGCTTGACGACACTCTGCATCAAACCAATCACGGTCGTTCGGAAGGTCCGAATCAGTAAATTAACTAGTACTGGAATAATTCGTATTAATACACTGGCAAAATAACGGATCTGCTACATTAACAATAGTGGATGTAAAATTATTTAAAACATGATTGACTGAAGTTCTACTATTTACATCAATACTTTTCACAAGTTCATTGAAAATTGATAATTTTGCAATTAAGCCCAGTCGAAAATCTGATTTGCGGGATGCATCCCATTTATACACATAGTCTCGAGAAAATGCTCGTGGCTCGTGAATAACATTGCATTTAAGAGAAAAGGATATGCACGTATGGTCACTATGTTCATTAAAAGGCTTTATGGCAAAATCACTTAAACGATAAAAACATTCAGGCTTAGTAATCAAATAATCTATAACTGAAGCACCCTGAGCATTTGCAAATGTGTAAGTACCACGGGTATCCTGATATAATCTACCGTTAACAATCCTAAACCCCGTGGCCTTACAAAGATCAAGCATGCGTACTCCGTGATTATTACATACACCGTCCATTGATGACCGGGGCATGTAACAATCAGGCACATAGTCGTCATGATCGATAAATGAGTCATATCTATCAAAAGGAATACAATCATTTCTATTATCTACGCGACAATTCCAGTCACTAACTATATATAAAGAACCAATGTTTTCAAATTCAAAAATATCATTTTGCAAAACATCGAAGAAATCAACATTTACAGAGTTGTATGCGGGGGAATCCTCGCCCCATATACGAGGGTTGTTCTGGAAGTTCGTAGAATTTTTTTATAGGACAAGTTATAATCGCAGTTTAATAAAATAGAATATACGGGCACAAATTTCAGATTTTATTCTATCCATTCCCTGTGTATTTTTCTAGTATCTTAAATAGCAAAATTTTCCTAACAGAAATAAAACAGCATGTAAGTCATACCCGGAGCACGCCGACGTCATAAGTAACGTCAAGCGTCATTTAAGTCCAACGAACGTCGCACTTTCTCCACATAGTCACCCGCAAGATCCACGCATTTCCGATGCCTGCTTATCCACTTAGTGTACGTTTCTACATACCACTCTTCAGAAAATGACGACACAACTGCTTGGGCTTGTTTAGTAAGGTCGTCAGCTGAATCAAATCGTATTCCGCGTAAATGTGCCTTGAGCTCCGGGAACACGCGAAAATCCATGGGGGCGAGGTCAGGACTGTATGGTGGGTGCTTCAAGACCTCAAAACCCAGCAGAGTGATCTCTAGCTGTGTAGATTCCGCTCGGTGTCCCGGTGCATTATCCTGGTGTAGTATTACTTGGTCATGGTTCAAGTGGGGCCGTTTCTTCCGTATCGCGTTAACGAGATCCCGCCTCAGAACCTAAAGAAAGAAATGCACGGTTCATTAGGTTTGCGTAAATCAATATCTCATTTTTTGTTATTTATTTTATTTATTTATTTATTCATTTATTTAGATTTATTTATTTATTTATTTATTTATCATTTACCTTAGAATAGTATGCCGCTGTGACTGTTTGGCCCTCTGGAATTCGGTGCTGTAATAGCATCCCGTGCCGGTCCATGAAGTAAACGAACATCTGTTTTCCTGCGCTTTTTTGGACCCGAGCCTTTTTTGGTGGAGGGGTACGCGGGATTTTCCACACCGATGACATGCGCTTAGTTTCCGGGTCAAAGTGGTGCAGCCAGGTCTCATCCGTGGTGATAATCCTGTCTAAAAATGCGTCTCCCTCTGTTTCGTAGCGGGTAAGAAACTCCTGTGAACATCGCACCCGGCATTCTTTTTCACTTTCCTTGAGCAATCGGGGCACCCAACGCGCACTAACTTTAGACATGCCCAGTTCATCTGTTAATATCCCATGCACCGTGGATACCGAAACATCGAGTTCATCTGCAATCGACCTGACAGTAATTCTCCTATCACAATTTACCATGTCTTTCACTCGATCCCTAACTGAACACACTACGACGGCCGGCCGACCAGATCTAGGATCGTCCTCAATAGAATCACGTCCGCTTCTAAAACGCGCATGCCACTTATATACAGTAGCTGGGCTGCATTTTTTATATTTTCCTGTAGATTTGATCGTGTTCAGCGTTTCTGTTGGTGATTTTTCCAGCGCGACACAAAATTTCACAACACTTCGCAATTCGACGTCGCCGGTAGACGTCATCTCTTCCGGTCAGCGACTTTTTGATATCTCCTTCAAAATCGTGTAGCTCGTTTGAAAGAACCGAAAACGTTATGAAATTTGCAGGAAATGACGTCATGACGTTGTGTTAACGATTGACGTTTTCGCGCCATTTTGATGCCAATAGAAAGTATAAAAGATACAATGTAAAATCTGTTATACTATGTTATACATTGTTAAGAAATGGACTGCTCCGGTATCCCGATATTGTGTTGCTAGGGTTACCGCTATTTTCGGTTATTGTTGATATTTTCGAATAATCTTTTGGAAATGTAGTCACGGTATGTTTAAGTACTTATACCTTGATATTTACCTATAAATTACAAATAATATGGATTTTAGAGCAAAATTCTACGAACTTCCCGAACAACCCTCGTATAAACACCGCAAATGTAGACGTTTCTATCAAATCCAAAAAAAGAGTGATCAAGCTTCAGCCATATAACGGTATCATGGTGGTTGCGTATAATTTCGAACCCATTCATAAGATGATCCTTAACATAGAGAATCACTCCCCCACTGTTTCTCCTAGCTCTACGATTTTGAAATTTTCTATAGTAGTTAAAAGAAGTGTAACCTGTTAAATCAACATTGCTTTCGGCATTAGTGCATGTTTCGAAAAGAAAAATAATGTCATACTGGGAAAGAAGATTACAAAAATCATCCGACTGCTTTTTGTCTGCTGTTAGTCCATTTACATTCCAAGACAGAACACGTACCTCACCCTCTGCGCACCCCTAGTCCACTTTCACTGGCCTCCCTTCCGCATATAGGGTGTCATACGAAACCCAGGCTTTCTTTCCGTCCTTTTTATAGTCTTTTAGCTTTGAAAACAACTTTCTCCTTTTATCAACCACCTCATTTGGGAATTGCGCAATTACAAAGTATTCAGTTCCTTGAATAGCCTTCCACTGCTTGAATACGAGTTCCCTCTCTTTGAAAAAAGTAAACTTAGCCACAATATTTCTGCTCTTTCTCACAGTTTTTGGGCCCATTCTGTGTACTCTTTCGAACCGGATTTCATTTACTAGGTCCTGTGCTATCTTCATTTTTTCTACAAGAAACTACCTAAGAACTTTCTCCGTGTCTTCCGAATCGGTTTCCTGGATATTTCCAAATACAAGATTATTTCGCATGGATTGCGATTGTAAATAACACACTTCATCTTTAAGAGAATCCCTTTCCTTCTTAAGATCACAGAGTTTTTCACTGATAAACCCTACTGAAAAATCCGAGCTTTCGACCCTCTCCTCAACTTTACTCAATCTTTCGTCTGTCTGGACCTTATGATCGTGCACTGTAGCCCATAAGTGTTTCATATCCTTATCAAATTGGTCAACCTTTTTCTCCAATAAATCCAGTTTTTGCAGTTTTTCATCCATGACATTCAAACGTGAACTAATTTCACTCAAGCACTTCATAATATCAGCGTTTGTTGGCATAACGGACTTATCGGCACAATCATTTTCTTTTCGTTGGGTTGTTAGCGACGCCATTTTGGGATGGGTGGGGAATGCAGCCGCTAAGTCAGACTGATCTGTCACTGTTTCAATTATTGTTTCACAGTTATTAGAAATGTCATGTACATTATTTTCTACTGTATATAAAATGGAGTTTGTTTGACTCAACACATCAGACATACTTAAATTGTCATTTTTCGGTGATTGAGTGAATCTTCCCGCCTTCTCCACATTTCCATTGTTCTCACTATCGTCACTTCTTTGTCACCTCCTGTTCCTATTTCCATGTCCCATTTTCACATAAATTCCAGTTACCAAAAGATATAGTCATCATCTTTACACCTATTTTTACACACAAAAATCACTCAGATGAGCTAAGATAGGTAGAATCTATAAAATTAACGAGAGCTACAAATCAATACGTCCATTACTTTCCGCGACCTTGACCTCTTAGACAAAATGGGTGTTAAGGATCCAAAATTATGTGATGAGTTTCTTGGTGTAATGCATCACACAGATGCATCAAACCCCCTTTTGCCAGAGCATTGCTCAAATAAAACAAAGTTCTTTTTGGTCACATGTAAGGTCAATATATCATTTAATACACCAGATGAATAAATTTCTAGACTTGTCCAAACTGAAAGCATTTGCAAATGGCAAAAGCGTGACTCAAAATCAGGAAATTTGTCATTGAAATGGTTATGAAACATGCTCCCACCCTGGTGTCAAACAGTATGACTGTGTGATCACAGGAACCTGTACAAAATATACAATAAAAGATGACTGTTTACAATGACGTAAGGCTAAAATCTAATTATATTCTTTCAATCTACCGGATGACAAAATTGTTTTCTTGACCAAAATGAAAGCATTTACAGACGACAACTAAAACCACGCAACTTTCCTTCGTATAGGTTATAGAAACATTATGGGAAATGAAGAAACAAGGGCACTGCATGTGGTTGCTAAGGCTTGGCTGCATTTGCTTGATTTTAAGTGAAAATTCTAAGTCAAAAAGAGGTATAACTGTATCAAAAATGTTTTGATGGTTACCTGCCCTTGTTGTATGGGTTCCGTTTTTGATAATTAACAACTTGTCCAAGTTTGAAGCAAAAATCGTCAGTAATAATAGAGATATCACAAAATGTCAAGGTTTTCGCAAAGCGACACAGACGTCAATGACACCAGGACGTTTTCTTCGAAAACAGCGGAGCTAAAAATTATGGTTTTCAGAATTTTCCTCTTTTTCAACAATATTTTCAAAAGCCCTTTTTGTTAGCGCCGTTAAACCACAGAATTGTTAGGTGTAGGGCTACCTGTCTGAATACCAAACCTTGTGTTTTTACAAGCAACTTTGCCATTGGCGACTTTAATTTATTTTAATTTCATTCTAATTCATTTTTTGAACCTCTTTTTTTCCTAACATCTTATAGGCACAGTTGCAGCCAAATGTAAACAATGCCAAGTTGAAATGCATTTCAATTTAAATCATGCCTATTGAAAGTATGAACATTATTGTGATGATGACAATTTGTTATTGTACGGCTGGTCCAAGTATTAGTCGCTGACAGAGAAATGAATTTCAAAAACTAGTTTAAAAAATGGGAGGTCGCTCTATCTTTTGTGTACTTTTAACAGTTTTTGCAAAGCCGATATTGTCTTGGAAATAATTTTGTGAGAAACTCCAAGAAAGCACAGACAGGTGGTACTGATTACCACAACATAACTGAAATAATGTTGAAAACCATGTTAAACACCAAACAAACATATTCACCGTTTAATCTTTTATCAAACAATCCCGACTTTAAATGAACACGAGGAAGAAGGCTTTTGAAAACATTGTGCGGAAGAAGAAAACGCTCACAGTGTTTTCTAACCTATCAAAGACAGAAACAATCACTTGAGCTCCATTTAATTTGTCGTCTGAAAATACATTCAGTTTGGTCCAGTCCTTTTCTTTTGGTAAAGAGTTAACCATTTACCACACGATGCCGACTTTTAACGACCCTGTGAAAGAACGCTTTTGAAAACTTTGTGTGAAAAGGAGTTAATCATTTTCCCTTCTACCCTTCCAACAAAAAAAATTCAAGTTCTGAATCACATTTATTTTGTCATCTACATGTGCTTTGAATTTGGACAAGTCTATAATTTGGTCGTTTGGTAGAGAGTTAACAAGGAAAGCAAACTTGTAAATACGATGTCTCTACTGGCTTGGCTGGCAACCCCATATCTAACATAGTCCTGAAACAAGAAAAGTGATAAAATATGAATATACCAAAGTCATTATAATGTAATTCTTTGTGAATTACTGCTGTAAAAGTGGGTCATTATTGTGGGTCTAAAATTTCGCAGATTACCAAAATACTGACGTTAAGTGTGTTTTAATTTCCGCAAAAACTGCCAAAAACGATCTTGCATGTTTTGTGCAGCCTGATCTTAATCTACACAGGCTGCAAAGGCAACCGTTGTGAAAGGCACTGTTAACGTAAATGTAAACAATGCCAGTGTTAAAATGCATTTAGATTTAGATCCTGAAAAAGGAGGGCTTTGCAAACATTGTGGTAACCAGCATTTTCTCTCTTTCCCACAAAATTTTCAACTGTTCCAAAAACAGATGATGTCGCTTGTGCAAAGTTTTATTTGTAGTCTGAAAACAGTTTCAATCCTGACAGGTCTAAAATTTTGTCTTTTGGAATACAGTTCATGATTTGATCCTTTCGCTGCTAAGCGCGACTCACTGACCTTTTGCAGACACTGTAGATCAAGATCAGACTGCACAGAGCGTGCAGTCTGATCTTGGCTCTACACTGTCCGATAAGGAAATATTTTTCTCCAAAAACTAAGTTTAAAATAATATTTTTCCGTTATTTCATATCAGATTAAAAGTTTTACTTAACTTATTTAGCACGACAAGGCTTACTTTAAACTATTTTTCCTAATTATCTCTATTTCTTGGTACATCTGTGGTGAGTACAATTATTTCAAACAACTGTTACCCCTATAATAAAGAACTTGAATGTTTATATATTTACATATTTAAAACAGAAAAAAAAAAAAAAAAAGCACAGAAGTCCCAGTAGGTTTTTTGTCAGTGAACCAATATACGACAGTAAGTTGTTATGAATTCCAATAATTATATGTAAAGTTACAACAGTGGCCAAAAGTACACAACTGGATGTTAAAATGCATTTAAATTTAATTTACACCATTTAAAGGCATGGGAATTATTGTGGAGATGACAATCTGTTATAGTACAGTCGGTCCATAAGTGTTAGTCGCATTCTGGAAAATGAATTTCAAAAACCAGGTAAAAAGTAAACAAAAGATAAAGAGACCTGGCAACTTTTGTCCTAGGTTTAAAATCCATTTTTCTGCTACCGGCTAACATTTGGAACGACTGCACAATAACAGATTGTCATCTTCACAATAATTTCCATTCTTTTAAATGTAATGATTCAAATTTAATTGCATTTTACCACACCCTTTTTTTACTTTTGGCTGAAACTGGGCCTTTAAATTATAATATTCTCTTTGACTGTTTGATTAAATGGTTCAATATAATAACATGGAATGGGTGTTATAAAATTCGTAATATCTTTACATGACTAATTTTGAATGTAGCTTATAATTTCTACGGTAAACCCATTTAGGGGACTTTTTTTTTAATTTTACATTTTGATTTGCCCATATACCGTTCCGATTTCTTCGTGGAAAAAAAATACACATAAGGGTACTTTTTTTTTTTCAATTTTATTTTCTGTCATCGCTCCGATTTGATGAACCGAACTGTATACTACATAAATGAGCATCTTTTTTTTCCAAACACCATCAGGGTTCCAACGCTACCCTGAAAACAGTTTACAAGTCTAGAATTTTGAAAAATTGTTTCTACGGTCTTGATTTTATCGATCTATACGATATCAAGGGAAAATCTGGAAGACGGCAGGAAGAATACGATGTTACTGGTAAATCTACCTGTAGTATATCCTGTAACAGTCCGATAGACACAGATCAATAACGAGACCGCCAGTCAAAGGGCACGGGTAGGGAACTTCATATTCGGAGCCAATGGCTCCGACGAGAAAATGTTGTGTTGGTCTTCCGGTTCCAAAATTGTCGGCTCAAAAGCAACTGAAAAACAGGTAAACTTCTCATTCTTTGTAATTATGTGTTCTTATGTCTTTTGAAATTCCAAAAAGGAGAATGCCATGCAATGCTCAAGTCTTTTAACCTGTTTTCTACACTACGGAAAGCCGTGGAATGTGTACAGTATTGTGTGAGTCATTTGTGCCGTGACAATTTCTCCTCGGAGCCATTGGCTCCGAATATCAAGTTTCCTACCCGTGAGGGTGTGGAGTAGATCTACCCCCAGATCATTTTGATGCACGTTTTTTTTCCTCTAAAATATGACACGAATCGCTTGCCAGTCACAGAAATTCTCCGAAACATTCCATCTTGATCTAAAAACATAGCGCAGATAATTTCTGGCTGCAACCATTAGTCTGCATTGTATTTTTCCATGCATATAAATTAAGGACATATGCCACATTTTTTTTTTTTTTTTTTCCGCTCAGATGATAAGATAAATGTATGCGAAGTAAAAGAATGAAAAGAAAATCATATGTTGAGGAGCAAAATACAAAGATACAGTTAATATAATAGGATAACTTTTGTCAAAATTACAGAAAATAGGCTTTCATTTCAAACCTAAAAAAAGGTTCTTCACATCACAAATAATGCTGAAGTAAATGATTATTCCTAGAAATGTGATTTATTTGCCAAAAGTAAAACGGATTAAAAGAAAGAATTAAGGCATTAAACAGATCACAGTAGTAATTAGAATGTTCTTACTTGTCAGCAAAGACTTCTTTTCTGATAAATTTTGTGCAACAAAAAAATTCAGTGGACAGATCTTTTTTCAAAATTTTGGACAGAAATATTGCTTTCTAATATCTTGTAAAAAGATTCTAAAAAAGTATATGGAGTAGGGCATTTTCGAGAGATACGGTTTTTTTGACAATTATGAATAACCCTCCATTTTTTGTCTATTTTTGCGTGATTTTTCACCCGGATCATTTGTAAATCTCCATGTTTTCTTCCGCTCCTGTGATTTCCAGGTATTTAAAAGGCAACCAACATATTCCAGATAAAGATATACTATCTTTCTGTCATACTAACCCAGAGGAATATAATAGGTTATATAAAAGAGAAAGATGCGCCAGCCTGTGTGCAGGAAAAACTGTGGCATATGTCCTTAAGCAAAGTCCAATCAAATTCACTGCTAGATCCAAACATAGATACTGTCTAAATTTACTTTCCCGCTTTTTTTACATTCACAAGAACTTGCGGCATGTGTTTTGTACTATAGTAAATAAACCTTTATTTGGACGTGTTTTACGCTAAAATTTGTTTTCGTTCTAGAAGCAGAACAATTTCTCATACATCAAAGCTTGTTTTCTTGTGATGAAATACTTTTGTACAGGCCAACGACTAACTCGCACAGGGATCTCGCCCCAAGGTTTCAAGTTATTCGGCCATTGTCAACACTTTCATTTGGTACAAAAAGTATGGGGAACGTTTGTGTTGGTACAGATTTTAACTCTTTGCCGATGATTCTTTCATTTGCATTAATCTATCGAATGGAATAAATCTATTCACGTAAGTGAGAAGCAAATATGAACCTCGCACAGCATTTTGTTAGACCTAAATCTAGATCTAGATCTACCTGGTAATTGTCGGAAAACCGGTTTAGATGCGAATCCAGAAATAGTTGATGTGGCGCAAAGAAACAACGGAAAAAAAAAAAAAAAAAAAGAAAAAATCGTCTCCTTTTCTCAAAAGATTTACAGTGTTGTGCCTAGGCCGACATATTTTCAAAGATATATCGGGAAATATTTAAAATGTTGCTGATGGGAAGTTTGTCGCTTCTTAGAGTAATTGAGTACGAGGTGGATCTACCCATTGCCCCGCAGTTGACATGAAGAATTAACTAAAGATAACAAGAGGGTCATTGGCCCTAAATTGCTCACCTTAGTAAAGTCATCTAGGTTTGATAAAGCTGAAGAGATCCTGGTTGTAATGATGTAAAACACATGAGTGTTTGTGACCTACTTTTCGACCTACTTGACCTATTTTTTTAACTTGTCAGTGATATAATCAGGACAAACATTCTGACAATATTTCATGAGTATCAAACGGAAAATGTGGCCTCCAGATTGCACACAAGATTTTTCTAAGATTTGTCCCAGTGACCTACTTTTTAAACCAACATGATCCAAATTCGAACTTGTCTGATATACATGAGGAGAGACATTTCGACCAAAATTTCATTAAAACTGGTCTGAAAATGTGGCATCTAGGGTTTTCATAATATTTTTTGTAAGATTTGGCCCATTGACCCACTGTTTTACTTGATATGGCCTAATTTAAAAGTTGTGCCAGATTTCATCTCGAAGCAAACATTCTGACCAAGTTCAATTAGTATTAGATGAAAATCTTTCCTCTAGGGTGCAGGTTTTCCTAAGATTTGGCCAAGTGACCTACTTCTTGACCCGACGGCATGACCCAATTTCAAACTTGTCAGAAATATCATCAAGATAAACATTCTGACTAAGTTTCATGAGTTTCCGGCTGAAAATGTGGCATCTACAGTGCACACAATGTTTTTCTAATATTTGTCCCAGTGACCTACTTCTTGATTCTATATGACCCAGTTTAAAACTTGACTCAGATATCATCAAGACAAACATTCTGACCATGTTTCATGAGTGTTAGACTGAAAATATGGCCTCTAGAGTGCACACAAGGTATTTCTAAAATTTGACCTGTTGACCTACTATCTTTACCTGACATGACCCAATTTCGAACGTGTCCGATATATCATCAAGGCAACATTCTGACCACGTTTCATGAGTATTGGACAGAAAATGTGGCCTCTAGAGTGCACACAATTTTTTTTCTGAGATTTGGCAGAACGACCTACTTTTTAATCTGACATGACCCAATTTCAAGCTTAGCAAAGTATCATCAAGACAGATATTCTCACGAAGTTTTATTAGTTTCCGGCTCAAAATGTGGCCTCTAGAGTTCACACAATGTTTTTCTAAGATTTGCACAAATGACCTACTTTTTGACCCAACATGACCCAGTTTCAAACTCGTCCGAGACATCATCAAGACAAACATTCTGGCCAAGTTTCATAAGTATTAGACTGAAAATATGGCACACAAGATTTTTCTAAAATTTGATCTGGTGACCAACTTTTTGACCCGACATGACCAAAATTCGAACTTGTAAGAGACATCATCAGGACAAAAATTCTGACCAAGTTTCGTGGGTATTGGCCTGAAAATTTGGCCTCTAGAGTGCAAACAAGGTTTTTCTAAATTTTGATCTGGTGACCTACTTTTTGACCCCACATGACCCAACTTCGAACTTGTCAGAGATATCATCAAGACAAACATTCTGACCATGTTCCATGAGTATTTGACACAAAACGTGGCCTTTAGAATACACACAAGATAATTGTTGACGCTGGACGACGGACGCCGCAAAACGCATGATGGACGATTGACACAACACTATCACGAAAGCTTACCTTTAGCACTTCGTGCCCAGGTGAGCCAATAAAAATAGGACATCTTTAAGGGGTGAACTGTCTTAGGTAAATGAAATCATGTCACAAAAGAATTTGTATCATGTTATAAACTAACGTGCTAGCATATGCAGTTGAAAATCTATTTCATTTGTTATTACTTATCGGGTTTTTTTTCTAATTGCCAATTCTACTGGACACCATCCTTATAGAAATAACCCACATGTATTCATTAGATCCTTGAATGACAAAATGTATACCATTTTCTAATTTTCCTTACATAAAAGTTACGTGAGGACAAATTTCACATTATATCCCAATTATTTGTAGATATATGAGCTGAAGACTCTTTTCATAAGTGAACAAGTACTGAAAGTTACATATCTAATTATCTAGCTATATTGTTGAATGCAATACACCTCTCTCTCTCCAATCAGGTTTTGCATGAATGTAAATCATGCTTTTTTCCGAGCTTTTTTCTAAGAATTGCGAGAACAGGAGAAAATCCTGCCTTTTTATCACACCAATCCCGAGTTTTAATTAACAACCTTGAAAGAAGAATGCTGGTCACAAGCATTTCCTCTTTTTCCCTCGTTTCTAAATAATTTTTCCTAGAAGTTGTTTATTTGAGGATTGTTGTGGTAAAAGATAAAGAGAAACAGTCATATAGAAAGCAGTCTGAATAAGTCCTTGTTTGTAGCTACAATACAATTAACATGACAGAATGATAGTTGCGGGGAATTTTATTTATTATTATTTTTTTTCCGTCCTCTGTCCCTTACATTTGATGAAAAAAATCAGTAAAACAAAAAAAAAAAAAAAAAAAAAAAAAAACGTGCCCCAACCAAACTATCCAGAGTTTTAACAATCCTGGTGTAAACAGCGTTTGAAAACATCGTATAAAAAGGATAAAAGGCTGGTGACCAGCATTTTCTCCTTATTCCCACATTGTTTTTGACCTTTTCAAAGACAAATCTTATTACAACAGCCATTTTCAATGTGTCGTCTACACATGCTTTCAATTTGGACAAGTTTTGATTTTTGTCGAATGGTAAAGAGTTAACTGAAGTGTTGTATTCATAATAGCAGCTCTATCTGGGTCCTTACTCGCCATTTTTAAAAACGTTCTTAGTTTTACTCTCCAGAATTTTCTAATTTGATAGTGACAAAACTTTTGATTGGCTTAACCAGTTGGAAGAAGTTGTGTTACTTTCAAGTTTAGAAAATCATGGAGAATAAGAATAAGAACATTCTTAAGAATGGCTGGTTTATATGGATACTGATGTCCAAGTGGTTTTAACCCTATATCACACAACCCCGAGTTTTAAAGACCCGAAGAAAAAAGGCTTGTGAAAAGATTGTGAGTACATGTATTTGGAATTCGATGATATATTTACAACCACTAATTGTACATGTATAAATGCTCTCCGTGGCACACATGGATACAATTTGGCTTAAATCAAGGTGTTTGTTTTTGATAGGGTAGAACATATTGTTTAGCAGGGAGAAAATGCTGGTTAGTGACATTTTTCCTTTTTCCACAACGTTTTCAAACGCTTTCTTACTCAGGGTCTGTAAAAGTCAGAACTATTGTGTGGTCAAGGTTTAATACTGGCAACAACAAATGTTTATTGGAGCCTGTAGGTTTCAGTAGAATAAACATGTCCACAATTTTGACCAATTACAAATACTCATATATGAGCCACGCTCTGTGAAAAGTATCGACTCAGGTAAGATTGCGCATGGTCACCTGGTCCGAAACTTTTCGCTATTGGTCAATTTTCTGCATGTCCAAAGACAAGACTACCTCATGATTCAGTCGATTATCAAACAAAATAGATTTTATTGATCCATAATTATGTGATGACTTGCTTGGTATCATGCACCACAGTGATGCATTAAGCCCCCTTTTGCCAGAGCATTGATCATATTAATTGGTATATATCAATACCAAGGAGTAGATCAAAAGCCAGAGGATTCAGCTCTGCCCCCCAAAAAATCACCTGCATTATGATATATGTTAAAGTAACAATAGCTGCCAAAAGTAACTGTTAAAATGCATTTAAATTTAAATCATACCAATAAAAAGTATGGAAATTATTGAGAAGTTGACAATCTGTTATTGTCCAGTGTTACGGGGGATCACTTCTTCCTTACAGCATAGCTTTTCCCTCGTATAAAATCAATACCTGGCAACTGTTAGGGACAATTCTCTTTAGCTCAATGGTTCATGTATTGGTCTTTTAAACCTCAGTAAACGAGGATCTTTACCGCATGAGTTTAAATCCCAGCCGGGGCATTTTGTATTTGAGCTATGCATTTGCTGCGAACTTTCATGTCCGTAAGAACGGAGCGTCCAAGAGTTAGTCGTTGGCAAAAAAATTAATTTCAAAACTAGATTAAAAGTTATCATGTCACTCCATCTTTTGTTTACTTTCTGCCTGATTTTAAAATTCATCTTTTCTGCCAGTCACCAAAACTTAGACCAACCACACAATAACAGATCATCCTCTTCACAGTATTTTCCGTATTTTAAAATGGTATGACGGTAAATGCATTTTTTACACCCTCATTGTGTTTTTGGCTGCTATTGGGCCTTTCAAAATTTGATTATAAAATATACAGGTAATTCCAGGCTGGACTTAAAGAATATAGACGGTAAGGATGCTGAAAGCCTATACAGCCTTTGGTCTGCTCATGATGTTTGCTGCGATTCTGTTCTTGTATCTTGCGGGACTGAACACTAGACCCTGTAAGTAATTCTTATCACCTGTTACCACCACAGTAGCTTAACTCTTTAACACAAATATCCTGATTTTCAACGACCCTGAAAAAGAAGGCCTTTGAAAACATTGTGAGAAAAGGAGAAAATACAGGGAACCAGCATTTCCTCTATTTCCAACAATGTTTTTTATCCCATCAAAGATAAATCTCGCCATTTGAGCAGTATTTAATTTGTCTTCTGCAAATGCTTTCAATTTGGACCAGCCTAAAATTTTGTCGTTTGGTAAAGACCTAATTCTTTACCACAGAGTCCTAAGCTTTAACCCTTATCTTGTTGAATAAGTTAAATGAAACTTTCAAGCCGATAGTAAAAGCCCCACAGATTAACAAAAAAAAAAAAAAAAAAAATCTTCACATGGGACAGGATTGATCCAAGATCAGACTGCACGTCCCATGAATACGATGAATACGATGGCCTCGATGCGGGTATACGGGTATTTCCGATTAGGATGATCGAATGATTTTACATCTGGGTGACGGGAACAAATACATCTACATTATATCTGTTTAAACTCAATAGTCATAGGCAAAGTATGGCTGAAGTCACTCACCCAGAAAAACAACAGGCCTGACAGACCGGCAAGAAAGGACCTTCTGTTAATCCTTTTTAAAAATCACTGGCCTCGGGCCAACAGACTGACTTTAGTGTCGAACCCTTTTCTATATCAGGTTTAATTTCCAGGGAGATTAAAGTTCAAGGCACGCTATGGAATCCCTCCTTTACAAGACAAGCCCAGGAAAGAGAAGCTACATTACCAAGGCAGTAGTAGTGTGGTAGGTTTTCACTTTGTTCATCATTGGTTCGAGGCAGTAACGGTCAAACATCAAAGAAACATCAAGTTTTAACAGAATATACCCACGGGAAGGAAACTCCATATTCGGAGCCAATGGCTCCGACGAGAAAATGTTGTGTTGGTCATCCAGTTCCGAAATTGTCGGCTCAAAAACAACTAAAGAACAGATAAGCTTGTCATTCTTGGTAATTATGTGTTCTTACGTGTTTAAAATTTAAAAAGGAGAATGTCATGTAATGCTCAAGTCTTTCAACGTGTTTTCTACACTACGGAAAGCCGTGGAATGGGTACAGTATTGTCTGAATCATTTGTGTCGAGGGTTGACCGTAGCCGAAATAATACGTCAAGAACCTGGATTCAGTCTGATATTGCCATTAAATTGGCAAATAAGAGGTACGTTTGCTGTCCTAAAAGCATGAATTAGTATCTTGAACTGTTATAATCGCTGCTGGTAAAGAATTGAAAAGAAACTGCGTAAAAATGATAAAAACAAAGAAGGGCTCCGATTATGTGAACCGGCTCTGAATATGTAAGTCGGCACCGATTGATTAGGGCTTCCTTTTACAAATTTAGTTTTTTGTTAGAAATTACTTAATACATAAGCTTTGTTTTCCCGGAAATACCCTTCAATCCAAAATTCAATACATTTGTTCGATGGAATGTGACCGAATTTATGACAATACAAAGGACTGATATTGTCACAACTGAAAAATGCTGAGTAACATCAGTCCATCTAAATTTTGAAAATACTTTTGTGTAGCTTTTGATTAACCGAATAGTCTATATGTTGCATTTGTAATGCTTTCGTTGT
Organism: Tridacna gigas; assembly: GCA_945859785.2. Classification (NCBI taxonomy): domain Eukaryota; kingdom Metazoa; phylum Mollusca; class Bivalvia; order Cardiida; family Cardiidae; genus Tridacna; species Tridacna gigas. The sequence continues at coordinate 61,805,329 of OX244036.2, forward strand.
AAGTGCAGCCAACACATAAACTTATGTAATGAAAAATATTTGACATTTTCGGAACGCTATGTGGTCTTCCAAAAGTCATTCAAAAGCTAAATAGAAAATGGAATGTACCTATCGTAGCAGAGATAATGAATAAAAACATTGAGTCTGCATGGAATATTTGATTATTTTGCGAAACAAAAATTTTATCCAACTACATATGCATATTACAGAGGCCAAATTACTCTGGGATTAAATTCTGTTCTTTTAAAATTAAGAGAAGAGAAGGAATTGATACACTCAACACATTTTGGATGGACTACATACCTACATGAATTTGCATTAAACGATTTATAATGCATTCATCAACATAAAACATTAAAAATGAAAAGAGAGTAAGTGAAACAATTATGCATCAAATATAAGTTATACCAATAAATTAATTGATTAATTAATTCATTCATTCAAGCGTCCGCGCATTCATTCAGTCATTAGTTCATTGCCCATTTGTATATCTTTTGTTCTCTATCTCTCTTACATTGAAAACGGGAGTGAGTGAGTGAGTGAGTGATTGAGCGAGCGAGCGAGCGAGTGAGTGATCACCTAATATATAATGGGAACAGGCAGATGTGGTAAACCTGAAACGTAATGTCGTACATCTAAAAAGTTCGGGTGACAATTTTATATTTAGGCATATGTCACAAAAAAAAACCCAAACAAACAAACAAATTCAATTTGTTTGTTTGCATTGGAGTTTAACGCTATTTTAACAGCTCAGGTCATATCATGGCGGTCTGTGACGCACCCATGTGTTTCCTGGCTTTCTTACACCAGTGCTAACACAACTTTCTTTCCAAAGCCACTGACTACTTTTCTCACATGTATCAGAGGTGAGAGACGAAAAAATCGCCGGAAAGAAAGTTTGCCTCAACCGGGTACCGAACTCGCAACCACCAAGTCACAAGTCAGATACGCTAACCGCTGAGCTACCCGGGCGGGCATAACAAACTCAAACCCAGACGTGTAAGCAAACAAACGATATACGAATTGTAAATGCTACATGACACCATATTTCCAACCAATGCTATATGAATTTTGAAAAAGCAATCAAATCTGCAATGGTTGGAAAAATGATGTCATGTCACACTTACAATGCATACGTCATTAGTTTGCTTACACACAATCAAATACACTGCAATATCAAACTTCCCATTTTCAAACGCGACCCTTAACCCATAGCTTCTTTGGTAAGATACGTTACCAACGAATATTGATTAATTTGAGGTTCAAATTACAAATTTACCACTCGTACCAGAGATTGTGAAGAGGACAACGTTTTTTTTTTTTATTTATGCCCAAACGTAAAAATTGTTATCCGAAATGTTTATGTGTAAGACATTACGTTTCAGTTTAACCATATCAGCCTGTTCCCCGTCTATGTAAGGTGATCACTCACCCACCCACTCACTTACTCGTCAACCCACACAAGAAAAAGAGAAAAAGAGAACAAAAGATATACAAATGGACAATGAACTAATAACTCAATTAATCCACGGATGCTTGAATGAATTAATTAATAAATTAATAGTTTTAACTTAAATTTGATACATATTGTTATACTTACTCTCTTTTCATGTTACATGATCAAGTGTACACAATTATGTTGATGAATGTGTAATACATTGCACAATGCAAACGTATGTCTGTAGACCATTCAAACATGGGTTGCGTGTATCATTTCCTTCTATTCTTTTACTTGTAAAGGAACGATGCTGATTGCCAGAGCAATCGGGCTTCTGTAATATAATTTATATTCCATTTTCTATTTAGCTTTTGAATGACTATTGAAAGACCACATAGCGTTCCAAAAATGCCAAATATTTTTTATTATATGAGTTAATGTGTTGGCTGCACTTGCGACGAAAGCGTTACAAATGCAACATATAGGCCATTCGGTTAATCAAAGGCTGCACAGATATATTTTCAAAATTTAGATAGACTAATGTTGGACTGTATTTTTCAATTGTGACAATATCAGTCCTTTGTATTGTCATATATTCGGTCACGTTCCATCGAACAAATGAATTAAATTTTGAACTAAAGGGTATTTCCGGGAAAACAGAGCTTATGAATTAAGTAACTTCTAACAAAAAACTAAATTTGTAAAAGAAAGCCTTCATCAATCGGTGCCGACTTACATATTCAGAGCCGGTTCACATAATCGGAGCCCTTCTTTGTTTTTTATCATTTTTACGCCTTTCTTTTCAATTCTTTACCAGCAGCGATTATAGGCGAGTTCAAGATACTAATTCATGCCTTTAGGACAGCAAACGTACCTCTTATTTGCCAATTTAATGGCAATATCAGACTGAATCCAGGTTCTTGACGTATTATTTCGGCTACGGTCAATCCTCGACACAAATGATTCAGACAATACTGTTCACATTCCACGGCTTTCCGTAGTGTAGTGTAGAAAACACGTTAAAAGACTTGAGCATTACATGACATTCCCCTTTTTTGGAGTTTCAAAGACGCAAGAACACATAATTGCAAAGAATGGCAAGCTAACCTGTTTTTCAGTTGTTTTTGAGCCGACAATTTCGGAACCGGAAGACCAACACAACATTTTCTCGTCGGAGCCATTGGCTCCGAATATAAAGTTTCCTACCCGTGATACCAGTAAAATCAATTACAAAATCATTTTTTTAGATTTATCTTAGCTAGGGTCATGAGTAATATCATTCAGTTTCATCCTAGATGTTAGAAAGACAATCAACCTAGACCCTCCTGCAGCCATTTTGAGACTGTATCTTGTGAATATGCTGATATTTGCCATAAAATCATCGTAACTTGTTCGCACCAACTTATAGTCAAATGATTTGATAGTATTGCCACAGTGATCTAGCTCATCAAGTCCGTTGATAAATATGCATGTGATAAGGGACTTTTGAGGGTGGGGTAAATTGAGTTAACCCTTTACCACATGACATACTTTTAGATTTGTCCAAATTGAGAGTAATTGCAGACGCCAATGTAAATATGGCTCAAATGACGATACTGGTCTTTGAAATAGTACAAAAAACATTGTCAGAAACGGTACAGATGCTGGTTACCAGCATTTCCCCATTTTCACCAATGTTTTTTTTCAAAAGTTTATTTTCTTAGGGTCGTTAAACTAGGAATTGTGTGGTAAATGGTTCTGTAAGTAAGTGCCGATTTCAATGTTTTTACTTCCATAATATGTTTTTCCACTCAAACCTTATATTTTCAAACTTATTGTAAACTTACTGAAAAATGATTTCGGAGTCACCGTATGTACACTGAAAACAGAAGCCAGACAAGCTGCTCGACAGTTCTGATGTTTGCTTAGACGGAAAATACCGCGAAGCAGAGTTTAACGCGAACTTACCAGACATAACTATATGTTCATTGCTAAATTTGCTATTATAAAGGATGTAGAAGAGAAATAGAGGATCCTACATGAGAGTTATGGCTGTATTATCATTTTTATCATACAAGTTGACAAAAAGTATTTGACCTTTGGGCTAGAATTTGAACAATCTTGGTAGAGACCCACCATATAAAGCTATATGCAAAATTTGGTGGCCCAAAGCTGTATGGTTAGGGATGAGAAGGTTTTTAAAGTTTTCACCATATAAGGTCATTTAAAACTTGTGACTCCGACATTGGGCCAACTTAAACCACAGGGCCATTATATGAAGAATTTTGGTAGTAGTCCACTAGATGAACCTGCATGCCAAGTTTAGTGGCCCTACACCTTAGGATTTCTGATGAAAACATTTTTAAAGATTTTCAATATTTTAGCTCACCTGAGCATGAAGTGATAAAGGCGAGCTTTTGTGATCATGCCTGTCCAGCATCCGTCATTCGTTTTGCGTCAGCTAACGACCGTTCTCGACTTTCATCATGTGTTTGCTCCAGAGGCTACATTTTCAGTCAGATTCTCATAAACCTTTGTCAGAATGTCAGTGTTTCCTCCAGATGTAAGATTTCGTTGGTCATTTTGACGCTCTATCCAGAAATTTGGTGATTAAAAGTCAAAACTGAGGGTCAAATTTCTTTTTGTCATTTTCAAATAAATGATGAATACACAAATTTTCAGTACCCTTTTCTTTGTGTTTCATTGACATCACTAAATATCAGTATGTTCAGTCACACCATGAACTTTGTAATCGAATACCAATACAGCTGGTCCCCACTCATAAAGTGGTGCGTAGTGGAGATCACATTTGGGAACCACACTCGTCACAACTCGGCCGATTCCGAACCTACATCTAACCTCGTCCGTATAGAGGAGGCTTCCATTTTGAACTACCAATCACATGATCTTAAACATAGCGGCGCCCCTGTAGATCGCTTAGCAACGACATGAACAACCACGGTGAAATTATTCACTTCTATCGATCTGTCGATGAAAGCTCCTAACGGAATTGATAAACCACGCTAAAAATTGAATGTACAAACTGTTTGCCGACTGAAATATACTAAGAAAGATAACGATAGAAAATTTACTCATGTCTTCTTTTTTAAGAGGAGCCTTATAATTTCAATAACGGTAAAGCGGTGTGCTTCCGGAGATGGGCGAAATGTACCGTGTAGGTGCATATCAAGCTACGTGATACAGCCGAGGGATTTGATCGCCGGATCACCCGAGGTATGCCGAATGTTGGGAACCAGTGAAATTTATCATTCAGATTAATCGACGATATTTTTCATTCATATATAATTCGAAAATGGATATCTCAAAACCAACTGTTTGGAATCCAGCCAAATCTGACAGGGTTTCAGTACTTATTGTATTAAACAATCCCTACAAATTTCAAAGAAATGTGACTAAAAATGTGGACCGTGCTGAGTAAACAATACCAAGTCTTCAAATGGCTGCTTTTCGTAAAGATATTGCTAGATTTTTCTTCATCTTTAATAGAGTTCAATCCCTTGATGACACAAACAATCTTTGCAAGTTAAAAAAAAAAATTGGATCTAGAAAGTAGACTAAATTGCGTAAACAAGAAATGTAAATTTTCAACTTTAACTGGCTCTTTTTCCATATTGATTGTCAAATGATTTTCAAAATCAATAGGGTTCATGGTTTTTGATAATATAAAGCAACTGTGCATGTTTAATAAAAATTCGACCACAAATGCCGAGTCTTTGTAGCGTTAACAAGAAATGTAAATTTTCGAATTTAAATGGCTACTTTTCCCATACTGATTGTCGAATTTTTTTACAAAATCAATAGGGTTCAAGGTTTTGATGATACTAAGCAACTGTGCAAGTGTCATGAAAATCCAATCATAAATGCTGAATTTATAGCGTAAAAAAGAAATGATACTTTTCCTATACTGATTGTCAGATTTTTTTTTCAAAATCCATTGGCTTCAAGCTATTGATAAGATAAACAAACTGTGCAAGTTTCACGAAAATCTGACCACAAATAGAGACTAAAACACATAAACAAGGAAATGGTGAACTTTAAATGGCTACTTTTCCAACACCGATTGTAATTTTTTCTTAAAATCAATAGGGTTCAAGCTATTGATGAGATAAAAAAAACTGTGCAAGTTTCACGAAAATCTGACCACAACTGCAGACTTTATCGTGTAAACAAGAAATTTAAATTTTGAACTTTGAATGGTTCCTTTTCCTTCACTGATAGACATTTTTGTTTCAAATTCCAAAGGATTCAAGCTATTGATGAGATCGTCAAACTGTGCAAGTTTCACGAAAATCTGACTACAACTGCAGATTTTATTGCGTAAACAAGAAATTAAAATTTTGAACTTTAAAAGGTTTCTTTTCCTGCACTGATTGTCAGATTTTTTTAAATCAATAGGATTTAAGCTATTGATGAGATAAACAATCTGTGCAAGTTTCACTAAAATCTGACTACAAATGCAGAATTAATCCTGTAAACAAGAAATTTATATGTTGAATTTTAAATGGCTACTTTTTCCATACTGATTGTTAGATTTTTTTTCAAAATCAATAAGATTCAAGCTATTGATGAGATAAACAATCTGTGCATGTTTCACGAAAATCTGACCACAATTGCAGACTTTATCGCGTAAACAATAAATTGAAATTTCCTACACTGATTGTTAGGTTTTTTTCCAAATTCATTAGGGTTCAAGCTTTTTATGAGATAAACAAACTGTGCAAGTTCCACACAAATGCAACCACAAGTGCGGACTTTATCGCATTAACAAGAAAAAGACTTACAGACGGATAGAGAGACAGACGGACGGACGACGGAAACCACGCCATGACATAAGCTCTGCTGGCTTACAGTCAGTAGAGCTAAAAAAAACCTACTCTGAAGGAAACACTGGAATGTGTGTCTTGATAAAAATCTATGACAAGGTTTGAAAGTGGGTCAGGTCGCGTAAAAACTATATGTCACCGGGTATAATCTTTGAACAAGAGGGCCATGATGGCCCTGTTTTGCTCAACTTCCTTTTGAATAAATGTGTCATGTGCTTAATTGGCATCGACAGTGACGTAAATCATAAAAAGTGTGTATGACAATAACCTGTCATAGAGAAAATAGCCTATCCCCCCCTCCTCAAAGTCATATCTGTTTTCAAATGCAAAGATTATGTCAGTGAAAACAAGCAGGTCTTATCAAGCACATTCATCCTAGATATTCATGGGCAAAGAGTGATTTGACAAGGATATTTCGGAATCTTAGAAGCAGAAAATATTTTTCTTTTCAATCACAGGAATGGTACAAATCTAGGACAGAAAATCGAATGATACAAACCATACAATATATTACATATTCAGCTTATTTGGGCATAACTGTTTACATCAAAATACATCACTCTGAGTTAATACTGAAAATTATCTTTCCTAAAAACTTGAGCCTTGTAAAACATGTTACCCAAAGGGCTTTGGTCTTGCCACATGTCCGCTAGATGAAGCTACTTGCAAAATTTGGTAAACCTAGACCTTTCGAATAGGAACACACGGAATATTGGTTTGTAGTAACTTTCCTGGTACCTTTATTCAATTCAAGCAGCATGAAAAAAATTTTGATACTGTGCGAGACCGAAGGTCAAGCGAGATGTAAACATTTTCTTACGCAGCCAGAAGTGAATACAATCAGCAGGAAAAGTTACTACAACATGATATTCCCTTTATTATATACCTACCACTTTCAAAGACAAAATTTTGCAAATATTGACATTTTATTCGATAACGGTAAGCGATATAAAAGAATCAATGGTTAAGTGGTCAGTAATTTCGTTTTTATGAATGATGGATGAATATCTGACCAATCAAACTGTGAATCAATACGCACGTATTCCGCACATGAGGTACGGCATCATACCATATTTGGAACCGTATTACATCGTGTGTAGATATCGATTTTTTTTTTCTGTCGTGTGTGTTATTTTGTATGTGTGCAACACATGTATTTGAGTCAGAAAATTTTCAGGTATATAATAAAAGACGATTATTTAAGTTTTTAATATAAAAAAACCCCCATGTTAACCTTGTACTCCCCGGGATAGGGCCGATTTCAACCCGAGGGCTATAAATAGGGCAATGCGGACCGGAAAAACAAGAAAGTTCCATTAAAAAATAAAATGAAGTTCAATTCGTTCCCAGGAACCATTTTACATATTTATATACTTTATCGGCAGAAAGCAGTTAATACAGATTGAAACACTACGGAAAAGTGATATTTGTACGGGAGCCTCTAGTGAGACTGCTATCCGCCTTCCGCAACAAGTTTACACATGATAGAATTTTTTTTTTTTTTTTTTTTTTTCTTTTCACAAAGCATTATGGAAAGCAAGTGATTAAATTGTTTCGTGAAATTCCATCACAAAAATCCTTTAAAGAGGGACAAGATGTGAAATTTTCTGAATTTGCTGATTACATTTTATATCTAAAAACACTCTCTAAGAAATTTGATTGACTCTGGGATACGTATTTCCACCTTGTCATATTAATTATGATTTCACAGGAAAATTTGAAATATTAGAAGAAGATCTTGAACTGCTATTCAATTAAATGGAAGCTGATCAACTTGTGAGTTTTCCAAAGTGTGAGGAAAGTTATACAGCTATAAGACAGAAGACAATTTGGAGAAATTTTACGGGTTCTTAGACCACCAAAAGATCACCCAACTGCAAGATGTGTATGGATTGGACTATTTCTTATTTGGGTACCAGATGCTTGAAGCAATAAAGAAGCTTATCGGAGCTGCAAAGTAATCCCAGCCGTGGCTTATTACCTCCTGCATGCAAATTTTGTATATCATTAGATGATGTTTAAAAGGCATTGTGGCAAATGTGTAACTTGCTTGTAACCTTAATTTCTTCCTTTACTTCTACTGTAGTTTCACATGCATCAGCATAATTAATCCTCAATTCATGTTGATTAGCAATGTTTGACAAGGATCTTTTACCTGTATAAGTGTTTTCAGGAAGTGCTTGAGAAACCCACATCGTATCAAATGTATAAGAAACAGTAAACAAAAGGGCCATATTAGCCCAATAACCTGAGTGACTCGATTTAAGATTCATAAAATTGAACAGATCCTGGAAGTGTTTGTTCAAAACACATACAAAATATATTCAGTATGCATATTGGTAATTCAGGTTTTTCTCAATAAAACATGTGTGTGTAACGTTAGTTATCATAAGCGTCAACTTTCATGGGAATTTCACTGAAAATTGAGACCATATTGGCCCTATAGCACAAACCTTAGTAATGTAATCAAAGATTCACAAAGTTGAAGAGATCCTTTTAGATTTTGTTTAAAACACATACAAAATATATTCAGCATGCGTATGCGGATCTCACGTTTTTCTCAATATGACATGTGTGTGTAACATTAGTTATCATGATCCCAGCTTCAACTTTCATGGGAATTTCACTGAAAACTGAGACCATAGTGATGTGGTTTTAGATTCATAAAGTTGCGACCTCTAGAATACACACAATATTTGTCTAAGATTTCTTTTTGACCCATTATGACCCATTTTCATACTAGTCTGAGACATTTTCAAGATAAACAGTCTGACCAACTTTCCAGAGTATTAGACGGAAATTGTGGCGACTTGTCTACAGTTCCTACAAGTTTTTTTCCCCCCAAGATTTTTCCTAGTGACTTACTCTTAGACTCTATGTGATCCATCCATTTTTGTGACCCATCTAAGATATTATCATGACAAACATTCTAACCACCTTCCATAAGTATTGGACTGAATATTGGGCCTCTAGAGTGCATACATGTTTTTTTTTTTTTTTTTTTCCTGAGATTTGCCCAAGTGATATTCTTTTTTCCTGATGTGACCCATTTTGGAACTAATCCGAGAGGTCATCAAGGAAAAACACTCTGATCATCTTTCATGAGTATTTGACTAAAATGTTGCCTCCAGAAAGCAAGCAAGTTTTTTTTTTTTTTTTTTTTTCTGAGATTTGTCCCAGTAATCTACTTTTTCGCTCTATTTGACCCATTTTTAAACTCGTCGAAGGTCATTATTAAAGTTTGAGAAGCTATTTGAGAGTGTTTGAGTAGTTTTCTATTTTTAGCTCAATAGAAGTCATTACAAAATCACCCCACTGGTTTAGGAGGGTTATCGCTTAAAAATGTGTTTTGGTAAATTTAGCTCTTTTCAGCAGCATCTTTTTCAGAAGTTTGGATCCGTTTAAAAAGAAGAGAGCCAACGACCCTAAAGCGCTCACCTTAGCGAAGTCATCTAGGACAGATAAGTTTGAAGACATCCTTGGTCCGTATTCACCAACCATTCTAAAGAACATTCTTAGTTTAATTCTCCAAGATTTTCTAAATTTGAAAATAAAACCACTTCTCATTGGCTAAGGCATTTTGTTTGGCTATTTGTGTTACGATCAAATTTAGAAAATTGTGGAGAATAAGACTACGAATGATCTAAAAATGGTTGGTGAATACGGACCCTTATTGTGATACTGTAAATACATGGACGTTAGTGACATACTTTTTGATCCAACATGGCCCAGTTTAAAGCTTGTTTTAAGATATTATCAAGACAAACATTGTGATCAAATTCATGAGCCTCTGACTGAAGACATGGCCTCTAGAGTGCACAAAAGTTTTTTTTCTAAGATTTGACCGGGCGACCTATTTTTTGACCTGATGTGACTTTGAACTTAACCCAGATAACATCAGCACAAACAACCAGTGTTATGGCCTACACAAAACTTTACAACTTTGGGAGATAACTCTCAGACTCAAATGAGAACAGTGACCTTGATTTTAATTGGTTATATGTTTCTTGTAAGCAACGCATCTTCTATCCATGGTAATCTTTAGTGCCAAATAAATGCAAAATCCAACCAAAGGGGCTGGACAAAACCAACCATCATCGCTTAAATTGTAGCAAACGTTGACAGAGTTCAAAAGAGCACTCTGACTTTGTATTTTCCGCTTGCCAATCAATTTTTGCATCATGCATCCTTGTATTTACATGTACGTATCATGTATTCATACTTATTATTTGTAAGATATTTTTCAGAAATCCAGCTTTGCATGTCACACTTATAGGCCCGAAAGGTATACTCGTCATCACTATAATTGTAACAAATATTGACAAAGTTAAACCAAGCACTATACCTTTGACCTATGAGCTGGCAATACAGTTGTTATCCACGACACATCGTCTAACTATGGTTATCATTGAGCCAATTTGTTGTAGAGAATCAGTCCATGCACCTGGAAGTTATGGGTGGACATGAACACTACTTTTCATCGAACACACACACTCATAGAGATATCACTATTATACCCATCAACATTTTATCACGGGGGCATAAAAATGAGAAAATGCTAGTCACCGGCATTTCCTCCTTCTCCCCCAGTGTTTTCTACTATTCAAAAACATTTTATACCATGTGAGCAACATTCAGTTTATAGGTTGCAAAGGCTTTTAATTTTATGTAGTCTCGAATTTTTCGTCGGTTAGAGGGTTAAAACTCAGGATAGTTTAAAGATGTATACATGATGACTTCTTTTTTTAAAGCAGAAGTCATACCATGAGTCAAAACGTATGGCAGAGTTTTTACAAGCCCGCAAGAATATGTTGCTTCAACAATGTGACCGACTAGAACAGAATAGATATAAATTCCACACCAGAGAAAATCCTCGATTTGACCGAATTATTGTTAATGACGAATTTAGAGTATTGTATTGTTATATACCAAAGGTTGCGTGCACAAATCTAGAAAGAATATTTCTGATATTGGCCGGAAAGACAAAAAAGACAGATCCATTAAAAATAAGACGTTTTCATGGTGCTCTCCGGAACCATTTTACATACTTGTATACTTTATCAGCAGAAAGCATTCAGTACAGACTGAAACACTACAGAAAAGTGATATTCGTACGGGAGCCTCTAGTGAAACTGCTATCAGCTTACCGTGATAAGTTCACACGACACGAACATTTTTCACGACGCATAATGGAAAGCAAGTGATTCAATTGTTTCGTGAAATTCCATTACAAAAAACCTTAGAAGGAGGACAAGATGTGAAAATTTCTGAATTTGTTGATCACATTTTATATCTAAAAACACACTCTAAAAAAGTTGATCAACATTGGGATACATATTTCAACCTGTGTTGTCCATGTCATATTAATTATGATTTCATAGGAAAATTTGAAACATAAGAAGAAGATCTTGAACTTCTTTTAAATAAATGAAATGGAAGCTGGTCAACTTGTGAGGTTTCCAAAGCGTGAGGAAAGTTATATAGCTAATTAGACAGAAGGCGTTTTGGAGAAATTTTACAGGCTGATAGACCCCCAAAAGATCACCCAAGTACAAAATGTGTATAGATTGGACTATTTCTTATTTGGGTACCAGATGCCTGAAGCCATAAAGAATCTTATCAGAGCTACAAAGTAATCCTAGAAACTTGAACTGCAGCTGTGACTTATTACCTCCTGCATGCGCCTTTTGTATATCATCAAATGATGTGTACAGAGCATTGTGGCAAATGTGTAACTTGTTTGTAACCTTAATTTCTATCTTTGCTTTCTTTCATCCAACATGACCCATTTTCTAGCTTGTTTAAGATATTATCAATAAAAACATTGTGATCAAATTTTATGAGCCTCTGACTGAAGATATGGCCTCTAGAGTGCACACAGGGTTTTTCTAAGATTTGTCCTGGTGACCTACTTTTTGACCTGACGTGACTCAATTTTGAACTTAACCCTGATTTCATCTGGACAAAAAAGTATTATAGCCTGCAAGAAACTTTGGGAGATAACTCAAAGACTTAAATGAGAACAGTGACCTTGACTTTTAATCTGGTGATATGTGACATGCATGCAATACATCGTCTATCCATGGTGATCTTTTGTGCCAAATAATTACAAAATCCAACCAAAGGGGCTGGACAAAAACAAACATCATTGTTTAAATTGTACAAAACATTGACAAAGTTCAATAGAGCACTATGACCTTGACCTTTCAACTAGTCTAACAATTTTTGCAGTCGACACATCATGTATCCATGCTTATCATGTTTAACATGTTATTCAGAAATTCAACCATACATGTCACACAAGTTTATGGGCCCGTCAGGAAAAATCCGTCATCACTATAATGGTACAAATATTGACAAAGTTTAACCAAAAGCTGTGACCTTGACCTTTGAGCTGGCAATACAATTGTTACCCACGACACATCGTCTAGGCTTATCATTGAGCCAATTTACTTTTGAGAATCAGACCATTCACCCGGAAGTCATTGCCGAACATGAACACCACTTTTCATCAAACGCTCACACACACACGTACAAACGCCAGAGGTATCACTATTATACCCATCACAATTTATCATGGGGGCATAAAAAGAAGAAAATGCTAGTAACCAGCATTTCCTCCTTTTCCCACAATGTTATCTACCATTTCAAATACAAATTACATCATCTGCAAAAGGCTTTCAATTTTAATAAGTCTAGAATTTGTCGTCTGGTAGAAGGTTAAAACTCAGGATAGTTTAAAGATGTATGATGATTTCTTTTCTTAAAGCAGGAGTCAAAACGTACGGCAGAGTCTTTACAAGCACGCAAGGATATGTTGATTCAACAATGTAGCCGACTAGATCAGAATAAATCTAAATTCCACACCAGCGCGAGTCCTCGATTTGACCATGTTATTGTTAATGACAAGTATAGAGTATTATATTGTTATATACCAAAGATTGCGTGCACAAATCTAAAAAGAATATTTCTGATATTGACTGGAAAGATAAAAAAGACAGATCCATCAAAAATAAGACGTGTTCATGGTGCTTACCGGAACCATTTTACATATTTGCATACTTTATCAGCAGAAAGCATTCAGTACAGACTGAAACACTACAGAAAAGTGATATTCGTACGGGAGCCTCTAGTGAGACTGCTATCAGCCTACCGTAACAAGTTTACACAAGAAAGAAATTTGTTCACAAGGCGTTATGGAAAGCAAGTGATTGAACTGTTTCGTGAAAATCCATCACAAAAATCCTTAGAAGAGGGATACGACGTGAAATTTTCTGAATTTGTTGATTACATTCTATATCTAAAAACACACACTAAGAAATTTGATAAACACTGGGATACGTATTTCAACCTGTGTAGCCCTTGTCATATTCACTATGATTTCATCGGAAAATTAGAGACATTAGATGAAGATGTTGAACTGCTGTTGAAAGAAATTGAAACTGATCAACTTGTGAGGTTTCCAAAGCGTGAGGAAAGTTATACATCTAATAAGACAGAAGACGTTTTGGAGAAATTTTACGGGCTCATAGACCCCCAAAAGATCACACAACTGCAAGATGTGTATAGATTGGATTATGTCTTATTTGGGTACCAGATGCCCGAAGCAATAAAGAAGCTTATCGGAGCTGCAAAATAATCCTAGAAACTTATATTGCAGCTGTGACTTATTACCGCCTGCATGCAACTCTTGTATATCATCAGATGATGTGTAAAATGCACTATGGAAAATGTGTAACTAGTTTGTAACCTTAGTGTCTATATTTGCTTTTTTACTGTTGTTTCACATGCATCAACATAATAAACCCCTAATTCATGTTGATTAGCAGTGTTTGACAAGGACCTTCTACCTGTATAAGTTGGTTTCAGGAAGTGCTTGAGAAACCTATATCATATTTTATGTGAAAGAAACAATAAGCAGGAGGGCCATATTGGCCTATAACACAAACCTGAGTAATGTTATTTAAGATTTATAGAGTTGAAGAGATCCTGGAAGTGTTTGTCTAAAACACATACAAAATATATTGTTTGCATATTGGTCAGTTTTTTTTTTAAAAACAGCATGTGTGTGTAACATTAGTTATCATAAGCCCAACGTCAACTTTCATAGGAATTTCACTGAAAATTGAGACCATATTGACCCTATAGCAGAAAACTGAGTAATGTAATCAAAGATTCATAAAGTTGAAGAGATCCTTATAGTTTTTGTTTAAAACACATACAAATAAGCACGTTTTCCTCGAAATAACAAGTTTGTGTGACATTACTAAACATAGGCACTACCTCAACTTTCATGGAAATACAACTGAAAATTTAGACCGTTAGAATCCACACAATGGTTTTTCTAAGATTTCCTTTTGACCCACAAAACCGATTTTCGGACTAGTCTGAGACATTATCAAGACAAACATTCTGACCAACTTTCTTGAGTATTGGACTGAAAATGTGGCCATTTATCTACAGTTCACGCAAGGTTTTTTTTCCCCAAGATGTGTCCCGGTGACTTACCCTTTGATTCTATGTGACCCATTTTTAACCCATCCAAGATATTGTCAAGAAAAACATTCTAACCACCTTTCATGAGTATTGGACTTTAAATAAGGCCTTGAGAGTGCATACTTTTTTTTTTTTTCGAGATTTCTCCCAGTGATATATTTTTTCAAGATGTAACCCATTTTGGAAACCATCAAGAGAAACACTATGATCAACTTTCCTGAGTAATGGCACTCGTAATCCCTATAATTGTGACAAATATTGACAAAGTTCAACCAAGCACTGTGACCTTGACCTTTGAGCTGGCAATACTGTTGTTGCCAACGACACATGATCTATCCATGGTTATCGTTGAGTCAATTTATTTTAGAGAATCAGATTATGCATTATGGCAGAACATGAACACCACTTTTCATCGAATACACACATACACAAACAAACGCACAGTGGTATCATTATTATACCCATCAACATTTATCACGGGCAGAACATGAACACCACTTTTCATCGAATACACACATACACAAACAAACGCACAGTGGTATCACTATTATACCCATCAACATTTATCACGGAGGCATAAAAAGAAAAAAATGCTAATAACCAGCATTTCCTCCTTTTTCAAAATGTTTATACCCGTTCAAAAACAAATTACATCATTAAGAAAATTTTGAGCAACATTCAATTTGTTATCTGCAAAAGACTTTCAATTTCGATTGGTCTAGAATTTGTCATCTGGTAGAGGGTTAAAACTCAGAATTATTTAAAGGTGAATGATGACTTCTTCTCTTACATAACAAGTCGAAACGTATGGCAGATTCTATATTAGTCCGCAAGAATGTTGATCGACTAATGTGACCTACCAGAACTGAACGGATCTGAATTCCAGAGCAGAGTGAGACCCCGATTTGACAGCATTATTGTTAATAACAAGTATAGAGTATTGTATTGTTTTATACTAAAGGTTGCATGCATAAATCTAAAAAAATATTTCTGATATTGACCGGAAAGATAAAAAGACAGACCCATTAGAAATAAACGTTTCGAAGTTCATAGCGTTCCTCGGAACTATTTTACATATTTGCATACTTTATCAGCAGAAAACATTCAGTACAGATTGAAGCACTACAGAAAAGTGATATTTGTACGGGAGCCTCTAGTGAGACTGCTATCAGCCTACCGTAACAAGTTTACACATGATAATTTTTTTTCACAAGGCTTTATGGAAGGCAAGTGATTAAATTGTTTCTTGAGAATCTATCACAAAAATCCTTGGAAGAGGGACAAGGTGTGAAGTTTTCTCAATTTGTTGATTATATTTTATTCCTTATTCTAAGGAATGTGATAATCACTGGGATCCATATTTCAACCTGTGTTGTCCTTGTCATATTTACTATGATTTCATAGGAAAATTTGAGACTTTAGATGAAGATGTTGAACTGTTTCTGAAAGAAATGGAGAAGACGTTTTGGGGAAATTTATCGGGCTCATGACCCCCTAGAGATCACCCAACTGCAAGAAGTGTATAGGTTGGATTATTTCTTATTTGGGTACCAGATGCCTGAAACAATAAAGAAGCTAATAAGACCTTCGAAATGGTGTTAAAACTTAGCTGCAACTGTGACTTACTATCTCCTGCAGGCAACTTTTGTATATGATTAGATGAATTTAGAAAAAAACATAGTCGCAAATTTCAAAATTGCTCTTTACCTTAACAGTTTACCACAAAGTCTCAAGTTTTCACGACTCTGGGAAAGAGTTTAGACAATGTTTTGGAAAAAGGAGAAAATGCTGGTAACCAGCCTTTTCTCTTTATCCTGAAAAGGTTCCTCTTTATCCTGAAAAGGTTCCTACCCTTTCAAAGACAATGTTCAGTTTTTGAGTCAAATTTACTTCGAAATCTGCAAATGCTTTCAATTTGGAAAAGTCTAAAATTTTATCATTTTGTAAAGGATTGACCCTTCACCCCACAAATCCGTCTTCAAACGACCCTGGAAAAGAAGGCTGTTGGAAACATTTTTGGAAAAGATAAAAATGCTGGTAACCAGCATTTTCTTCTTTTCCCATGGTGACATTTCCAAAGAAAGATATATCCATTTGTGTCACATTCCATGTCGTCTGCAAAGGCTTCCAATTTTCACTGGTTTAAGACTTTGTTGTCTGGTAAAGAGTTCCTGAGCTTTGAAGGTCATTTTTCATGGTCGTAGAATATATGTATAACTTTTCAATGTGACTGA
This sequence comes from Tridacna gigas, assembly GCA_945859785.2. NCBI lineage: Eukaryota > Metazoa > Mollusca > Bivalvia > Cardiida > Cardiidae > Tridacna > Tridacna gigas. The sequence goes on from OX244036.2 coordinate 61,822,320, forward strand.
TGAATTACACAATATTTTACACAGCCCTAGTGTAAACATTCCCGTATTGATTGGTGTCAAGATAAACGATACACGTGCTCCTCGTGCATACCCTACTGAGGTCTTGCAACAGATGTTTTTATACATTAAATTGAAAGGAGGGGTGTCCATAAGGCTGTTTTCATGGCCACCACCGATTTTATTTAAACTTTGTATAGTAAAACTTATACATGTTGCCTGTAATAGGATGCAAAATTTAATCAATTGTTAAAGGTTTGTATGTTTTTAGCATGTTCAAAGTGGATGGGATAATTCTGACAAGAAGAGAGGTTTCTTACGAAATTGGTAATATTTTTATTGTTACTCAGATATGGAACTTAACAATTTCATACTTTATTAAGCAATGCCAGATGAAACAGCCTATGTTAAAACTTCTAAACAAATTCTATGCGAAATTTGTTTTTATTCAATTGTATGACATGCCTAATTTTTAGCTTTTTTCGGTTCTCCGACTTTACGAAAAACTACAACTTCGTTTTATACAGAATGCGATTTCAATGATATTTTGCAGTTGTATAGAATATTACATAGTTATTGTAAAATTATGAGGATAATTTTCTACAACGTACAGTTTTTGAGCTACCTGCCCTTGATTTTTTTTTTTTTTTTTTCGAATTTTAAGAGTTTTTATCTCTTAGTTGGCTACCATGAACGTAAAGTTATTTAATGCAGTAAGACTTTTTGTATTCGGTGTATCTAGATTTTGAACTACAGATATACCCCCTCTTTTGTTTTGGACATACAACTTCCGTGCTCCAGTGACCTTTTGGGTGATTTGATCTATTAAGTTTGAGCTTATTCCCTACACTGAGATTCAACTAAATCGCTCCAACTGAATGTTGATAAAGGAACCTTTTCTCCTCAGTGCCGAGCTTGAAATTGTTGTTTGTTTGTGTGGTGTTAAACCAGGCAGGTTTAAACGATATTTCAGTTATATCACGGCGACCAGTATATCTATCCATGCTTCTCTGGATTCCTTTTTTTTTTTTTTTGCCAATGCTTTGAGCAAAGTTCTTTCCAAGTCAACAGCTGCTTTTCCGCATCGCCACCATCAAAACAATGATCAGCAATCTGAAGGGTGTGAATCCTGTTGCAAATGGATATCACCAATTCCTCGAAAAATGGCTGATCTGGGGATTCAAACCAACAATCTCCTAGTATCAAGCCCTGTACATTACTGACTGAGTGTCCAAGCTGGGCAAAATTTATATATTGTTGTATGTTTGTGTTAAGAAGTATGTTTGTTATACATGAGCTTCTGGAGAGTGTTATATCTGTAGTTACTAGGATCTTAGTTGAAACTCTAAGCTTAAAGAAATATGTATTGCCAAACAACTTGTTGTTTTAGAACAGCATATCATTTCTCTACTTCTGATTAACTTGGAGCACTCTTTATGTCGATAGCAGCATCTTATAGTTAGAATTCATATGAGATTTTGTTTTGATGTCAGTATTTTATGTTTGACAACGATTGTAACCTAAATACCAAAGCACAGAAGCTATACGTGCATAACTACTGACCGTCCTTGCTCCGGTTCTACCACTTAGTTATTGGGTTCATGCCTTGGTTATGTTCAATCCGTAAATTGTATATTTTACTAGAAGTGTGGCATAGACGAATTTATGCCGACTAATGTCGACTAATTTTTTTCATTTGCAATTATTCTATATAGTGTATTTCATCAAAGAGCTTGTATGTATAAGACCGAGCTTGTCTGAGGTGATACAGTTATATTCCCATTCTTAACTTTAGTGCCTGTTGTGTAGATAATGTCCATACTGTTAATGTGAAACCCTGTGCAGGAATTGTGCGGAACAAGCTTATCATTAATTGATATTTTACATATCAGGTATAGGGAAATGCAACATTTACATAGTTGTATAGATTACAACACGTGGGCTGCTTAGTAGGAAGAGCCAACTTTGATAGTCATTGTACATAATACGGTGTTACACACAAACATACAATTATGCAAAAATAACATCCTGCCTGAACAATAGTAAAACATAGGTAAACTTATTTTGGTATAATACATGTATACTAACATTCTTTGTCCGTTTCTTGAATAAAAAGCACTAATACTTGCAGTATTCATGATATATAAAGACAGCGAGATTGAATATTTGTTATTCTTGATGTGTTGGAAAGCATTGGAAAAGGAGAGAATGCTGGTCACCACCATTTTCTCCTTTTCAGCAATGTTTTCAAACACGGTCGGTTTCAAGGTTGTTTTAAAAATCTAGAATGTGTGAAAAAGAGATAAGTGTGTGGAAGTTAAATCTCGTTTATTGCTTGTACGCAACTCTTGTAAATACAGTTATTGTACCATGTAACATGTATTTTGGGCCGGTGGCCTTTATTTACGAATAAAGAACTTGAACTTGAACTTGTAAACAGTTGGATGATCCAACAAAAATCACACAACGCAAGAGGGAAAATGAATAGGTCTGCTGAGTTAGTTTAGATAGGCAATAGCATTTGTTAAAAGGAAGCATAACACATCGAAAATTCTGAATAATATAATGTGTTATCGTAAAGTTATGTTATTTTGCAATTTATCATTTTGTTTGAAAATCAAAAGCTCTGAGATGATACAGTTATTACAATAAGGGGTACTGCTAAAGTATACAGCCTTTACAAGGTTGCATGATAAGATACTTACAGTATGTATAATAAGAAGGACCGATGGAAAAACCTCTCGATACTTTTCCTGAATTAAGACAGCCAAATCGAAGACCTCTGACAGAAGGCTTCAAGCCCCAATAGCGACCAAAGTAAACACTGTTTGTGTTTAAATGCATTTAAAATTGAATCATACCATTTAAAAGTACAGAAATTATTTTGAAAATGATAATCTGTTATTGTATGGTTAAGTGTTATTCGCTAGCAGAAAAGTGAATTTTAAAAGTAGGCTAAAAGTTGTCAGGTCTTTTTACCTGGCTTTGAATTAATTTTTCTGCCTGCGAAAAACACGGCCGAGGAAAATAACAGACAGTCATCTTTATGGAAGGGGATATCCGCCAATTCACTCATTATTCATGATGAGACTTTCATTATTCCTGATGAAATTTTCAACTATGTTTTACAATGTTAACGTTGACTTACAATTACGTTTTGCCTATTTAATTGTTTATGTCGACATTTAAATTACTTTTTTTTGTTACTTCAATTTACAATCAACTATTCTATCTAATTCCATCATATTTAATTTAATTATACATTCAACCTTCCTAATAATATTTGAGACATTTAATTTCATATCAACATTGTTATTATTTTAACAAAAGTTACTTCAACAATACAAGATAACAAGTGTAATACAAACAAGCACAATGTAAATACCAATGTAAACAAGCATAATGCAATAAGGATAATATGAAGCAGGGAACCACATCTCATTATTACGACAGGGGTCGCCACTGAGAAACTAAATTCTCCCTCAAGGCTAACGGTGCTACGCTATTTTACTCAGACTTCCGGAACCTTAGATGTGGCAGGCACTGATGATGCCTACCAAGCATTGGACAGGTATGTATAAATAACATTATCTCTCATTGATTTAGTGTTGAATCAACTTGGGAGAGGTGAGACAGGTTTGTGATTCGAACGCGGGTATTACGCTAAAAGTGTGAGCGATGTACCACTGACTGAGCTACCGCCGTAGCCGACCGCATTTATCACATGAATGTTGCTCATCTCTTTATTTTTTTATGTGTGAAGAGAAAAGGGGAAAAAGGAAATTTCAGCTGAATTCCATTTTCTACAATTTCGTTAATGTATACAGAGTTAACCCTTTGAAAAAATGCATTTTTTTTACCGGTACGTAAAATTCACCGGATCAGGCATAGACCGGTATATGGAATTACCGGAATAGACATAAATGGACCGGAAAAGACCGGAATAGACTTGGAAAACACGGCGTATCGACCAGACCTGGGGTCATTGTAATCTGTAATCCTGATTACATGTAATCGATTACAAAATCTGGGTAATCGCAATGTAATCTGTAATCTTGAGTTTTCATGATTACATGTAATCGTAATGTAATCGATTACATTGTAAAAATGCCTGTAATCATGAATACATTTCAATTACTTTATGATTACAATGGGAAAATATTCTTTGCCACTTGTCAATGGTGGGTTTCTTCCATTACAGTTGGGGGGGGGGCTTCTCAAAGATTTTATGCAAAAAGGGTGCTTTAATTGACTAATTATTTTGTTTTAAATATATTTGAAACAAATAAAGAACTGAGATAACTTCAAAGAGAGATTTTCAAAAGTTTGCATGGTGACCAGTCCCAATTAATGAAGAGTGGATATAATTTGTTTGATTAATTGCAATATTTATCACCTTATTAAAGACAATTTTCAGTTTTGTGAGAACTCAATCATCCCATACTATAAAATATCACCATATTTTTGGCTGAGGTTCTGTTCATTATTGTACTGATAGAAATAAGGATACAAACTCTGGTGGAATTAAAGTGAATTTTAGTTTTGATCAAGTGAAAATCAGTAGACATGTCTGCTAAGGTTTTTGAACATTCTGACATTCCATCTAGTGACACACTAACTGGATCTGACCCTGTTAACCCTTTCCCAAACAAGCCCTGGTTTTCATGTGTCTGCAGTACAAGTCTTTTGAAAACACTGTGGGAAAAGGAGAAACTGCTCGTAATGAGCAATTTCTCCTTTTCCCACAGTGTTTTCTACCCTTTTTGATAACTTTCTGCCATTTTCATCAAATTTCAAATTGTCGTCTGCAAACTCTTTCAATTTGGACCAGTCCAATATTTGTCATTTGGGAAAGGGTTAAAGCTAAGTGTAAATAGTGTGCAAGTACCATATCAAGATCTATAAAGACAACCTCAAACTTTGTCACCCATTTGAAGGCAAGTCGCACATATTTATGATTTAACCCTCTTTCAAACAGCTCATTGTTTTCATGACCCTAGGGTCAATTATTGTTACGGAAAATACTAATTGGGAAAAGGCAGGCTATTTCTGATTTTTCCAAACAGTAATAAATTTGATATTGTAAGGGCCACTGATTGTTTAACCCTTTTTCACACAATCTGGATTTTTGAGGACCTAACATTTTCTCCTTGTCCCATAATGTTTTCTAGCCTTCCCATTTTGCAAGTTTTAATTTTTGATTCACATTTAAATTGTCGCTTGCAAATGCTTTTAACTAAATGTAGCTTTGTTTTTGTCTTTCATGTTGCAATTATCTGAATTATTAGTCTGGAAAACATAAAGAATATCTCCACTCTTTCAGAATCTGAATCAATCAAAGGCAATTAAAGGTAAAAAGATACAAATGTCTTTCAGTTTGCCTGAGTAATGAGTTCTTGAAACATTATGTGAAAAAAGAAAGTGCTAGTTATCAGTCATTTTTCCTTTTCCCACAATGGTTTCTAATACAAGCATCCTCTTCTTTGCCCATTACCAACCCATTGCAACCCAGTTCCGATTTTAACAAACAGCTTGAGAAAACAGTGGGAAAAGAAGGTCAGAGAGCAATTAGCTTATGAAACATTGTGATAAAAGGAGAAAGAGCTGGTCATCAGAAATACAGCCGATTTCTTTATCAACAATTTTTCAGTTATATTGCCTGGATAATAAATTTTGGAAACATTACAAGAGGAAGGAAGTGCTAGTTTATTAGTTACAGTATAAAGACTTCAATTCTGTCATCTGCTAAAGTGTAATTATTTAAATCTCTATCACACAATCCCAACTTTTAACGACCCTAAAGAAGAAAGCTATGAAAAAAAAAAAAAAAAAACTGTTGGAAAAGGAGAAAATGCCGATAACCAGCATTTTCTCCTTCTCCCACCATGTTTTCTACTCTTTCAAAGAGAGAAATCATCATTTTAGCAACTTTTAATTTGTCTTCTGCAAATGCTTTCAATCTGGTAACATAAAAAATTTTGTCATTTGGTAAAGGGAATTATAATGAGGTCTTAAAAATCAGTCATGTGGTCAACAGTGATAAAGGGTGGAAGAGGTGTCAAACTGAGATAACAGTATATAGCCCCCAAGCTTTCCATGCCCCCTTTGCTTTTATCAAAGAAAGACTATTACCAGTACCATTTAGGACAGTATGAAATATGAACATAAGTTGTATGATAGTCTACAAAAACTGAAAATGTTCCAGTGAAATTTACGAAAACCCTTGGGTACAAAAAAATTGTAGCTGGGTTAACTTCGGGCTAACTCTTTACCAGACAACAAGATTTTACACGTGTACAAGTAGGGTGAAAAACATACAGGAAAAGGGAGAAATGCCTTTTCTTCTTTTATCTGATTTTAATCATCAGAATATTCTCCTTTACACTTAGTGTTTTCAAATGCTTTCACTCTGTCACCCAAGGGCATAATAAGTCAGGATAGTTAGGTAACATATGAGGAAACCAGGTGACTCCTCCTACAGTTTTGCTGCTATGATACTGAAAGTTTGTTGATACATTGATTGCATATTGAAGTTGTGCAAGATGCAGTTTTCAAATATCTGCACCAAGTGTCTGCCTTACAATCGACCTTTGGTCCAACCGCCAGATGAAAGGTTTGCTCGGTATAACCGAACACTTTATTGAAGACTGGGCCATGAGGACGGTTATGATCACAGTCACTCAAAGAATTTCCTTTAACCCTTTAACCCTTTACCAAACAAGCCCTTGTTTTTATGTGTCTGCATAACAAGTCTTTTGAAAACACTGTAGGAAAAGGAGAAATTGCTTGTAATGAGCAATTTTTCCTTTTCCCACAGTGTTTTCTACCCTTTTGGAGAACTTTCTTCCATTTTCATCAAATTTCAAATTGTTGTCTGCAAAATCTTTCACTTTCGAAGAGTCTAAAATTAGTCATTTGGGAAAGGGTTAATTTTAATTTTAATAGTTCTTGTCAAATATTAAGTTATCACTGTGATTAAGAGAGAAATTTTGGCTGAGTTAAGAGCAGTTGTATTCAAAGAATGTAAATATGTTTTTGTATTCGACTATCACTCTCAAGTTAAAAAATTAAAATGATGCTTTTGGTCAAAAATAAATTGATCATATTAATCTTAACATGATTGTAAAGTGAGAATATTAGTACATGTAGTAATTATTAATATCTCCTTTTATCATAATGTGAAAGAATAGTTCTCAACCTTTTATATGGACTGCAGTATGTCATATTAATGTAAAAATCAGAATGTAATCACAAGTAATCATAATGTAATCATGATTACAATGCAAAAGTAATTGTAATTGTAATCAATTACATTGAAAATTTGTGTAATCATAATGTAATCAGTAATCATAAAACTTGGGAGTAATTGTAATTGTAATCGATTACATTGGTATGTAATCAACCCCAGGTCTGGTAGCGACACTTTGTTTATTGCGTGTAGGAATGGGGCAAAGCCTGCACATACTCAGAGAAGCAAAAATAGGGATTTGCACCTTAGACTACAGAGAATGGACCTTTGTAAAGCCGTGTAAGACATAAGTTGGCGAGAACTGGTTTAATGCCAGTACAAAAAGTATTAAAATATATAGCAGTTATTAATAGTCTGACAGCCTGAAAATCTGTCTCCTACTCCTCTAATTTTTCCCTTTTTGACCACCAGTGCACCTATCCATGCTCTCCTGGATTTCCTTTAAGCAGTACTCCACACATTATTCTTTCCAAGTCGCTGGCGGCTTCCCTACCCGCTTCCCTACCTACCGTTTTCAATACTATTTCAGTTATGCCCCAGCGACCAGTGTAACTATCTATGCTGTCCTGGGTTTTCTTTTTACCAGTTCTCCGCACAATATTCTTTCCAAGCTGCTGCCGGGTTGCACACCTGCCGTTTTCAACACTATTTCAGTTATGTCCTGGCGACCAGTGCACTTATCCATCCTCTCCGGGATTTTCTTTTACCAGTACTCAGCACATTATTCTTTCCAAGCCACTGGCGGCTTCCCTACCTGCCGTTTTCAACAATATTTCAGTTAGGTCCTGCAGACCTGTGCAACTATCCATGCTGTCCTGGATTTTCTTTTTACCAGTACTCTGCACAATATTCATTCCAAGCCACTGGCGGCTTTCTAACATGAGGCAGGATTGCGTCCTGTTGCATTGACTTTATCGGCTAACAACTATTTCTTTCCCTTTCAGGAGAATACATGAAGATTCAGATATTGGCTAACCTCTAACGTGGGGTGGCAGAGGGATGTGATGGTTGTAGGAACTTTGAAGCCCCACTTCACATCCCTCCTAAAGTTTCTGGATTTCTTAGAGGTGTTAGGCATTCAGGGTTGGTGGAACCAGACCAGCCTCACCATCCAGGTCTTCATCTGGTCCCTCAGGAGCAGGGCAGCGGAACGGAAGGCGGAAGTGGCGGCAAGGGATTTGGCATCACTTCTGTGGCCTGAAGCCAGACAGACATACTGGACTTCAGACTACTACGATAACGTTACCTCAGCTGACTAGATGACGGACGAGGACAGACATGACCACCTTGACCGTCTGACGGACTGCCTGGTGATGGGGGTCAATATGACCAACGGATGCAGGCCGTCCGTCGTTACCGACATGACGCTGACAGCCTTAGAAGACTCGATGGAAGAGACGAAAGATGACAGGACGTTCTTCTGCATCCTGGTTACAATGCACAAGACCTCAGGCACCGCGGGCTCTGAGGTGGTCACTGTGTCTGAGGCCTTGTACTGACGACTTGAAGACCTTCAGACACAGCTACACCCGGACACTGACCGACTGTTTACGAACAGGGGGAGAGCATTCGATAGCAGTTCATTGGTCAACCGATGTCTAAATCGAGCATGGACTGCTAGCAGGTGCTCTAAGTATGGACGGTTTTCCTATACCATCAACAGGAAAGGACTGACGACCGATATGCAACAGCACGACCCCCTGATCGCCGACGACCTGGCAAAACTACTCTGCCATAGACAGACGACGGCTGACACACACTACAGACTTATAGACAAAATTGGGACCTCCGTCCAGACAGTAACGAAAATACAGGACTTCTACGGCGGCGGACAGAAGGTCTCAAGGACGGCGACAGACACTGACAAGAACCCGTGGAGCCTGACTGTGACTGACCGGACCCCAACGAGCCCGTCTCACAGTGACACTTCCTCGAACCAGACTGTGACTTATGAGACCCCAGGCCCAAATCAGACTTCCACGAAGACAAATGTGATGGACGCTTCTAATTTCGGTGACAATTCCAGACTGATGCAAAGGTTGCTCTCAAGACTAGAATTACCAGAGAAGAGGACAGACTTTTATAAGACAGTTTTGACCTTTGTTACGGACCTGGACTAGTCTCGGATACTGAGACGGGCCCAGGCAGACGAGACTGACAGAAAACATAAGATGATGACGGAAGCCTTCTGCTTGTCAGAGGCCCTCAGGACTGGCGCTGAAATGAAATATGGAATGGACATCGTTAGCATGGTGTTGAACTTGATTAACTTGGGGGCCTCCAACAAGCAGATGGACTTCCTGACAGTGGTGCTTGCCCTGATTGCAAACCAGTTTGACGCATACCTGACGACGGACGAACATGATGGTTTGACGGTCTCGACCCCATCTCCCTCACCCCTCCTGCAGAGCTGGACCCTGGACCATCAGAGGAACAAGTTCGGTTTAGAAGGGAAATGGATGAGTATGAGGACAGGAGGCAGGAACAGGCTAGGGTCCAGGCTCAGCAGGATGAGGTGCTCGAGCAGATAAGGCAGAGAAAACGACAATTTATGACCCAGGAAATGACTGACATTATTAGACAGGACTTTGACATTTACATTAGGTCAGGAGAGCCACCGACAATGAAGAAAGTCAAATACCTTATGACTAAACGACCGACGCGTTACGGACAGCTGACTGCAAAACAGATTGTGGACAAAATTAGGAACTTAATAAAATATTCAAACAGACCAAAACAGACAGACTAAAAGACATACGCTCAAGACAGTGGCCTATGACTGAACGACAGAAAAAAATAAAAAAAAAAACACAAGAAACTTCTAGTCAAAATAAGACTATAAAATGTGTGATAAACTACTAGTCAAAACAAGACTCTAAAATGTGTGATAAACTACTAGTCAAAACAAGACTCTAAAATGTGTGATAGTCAAAACAAGACTCTAAAATGTGTGCTTGAGAAAAAACACTAAAATTTATGATAGTCAATTAAAAAAAAAATCTAAAATGTCTGGTAGTCAAAGAAAAACCCTAATCAGTCTAATATGTCTGATAGTCAAAGACTGAAAATTTAAAATGTGTTTTGAGAAGGGTACAAAACATTGTGGGAAAAGGAGAAAATGCTGGTTACCAGCAGCTGGTTACCAACATTTTCTCCTTTTCCCACAATGTTTTCAAACGGCTTCTCTCTCAGCGTAATTAAAAGTTTGAGAAGGGTAGAAAACATTGTGGGAAAAGGAGAAAATGCTGGTTAACAGCAGCTGGTTATCAGCATTTTCTCTTTTTCCCGCAGTGTTTTCGAAAGACTTCTCTCTCAGGGTCATTAAAAGTATGAGAAGGGTAGAACACATTGTGGGAAAAGGAAAAAATGCTGGTCACCAGCATTTTCTCCTTTTGCCACAATGCTTTCAAAGAAAGAAACAAGTCTAATATGTCTGATGTTAAAAAAAAAAAATCTAAATTGCCTGATTTTCAAATGTTACTCATTACCAAACAACATAATTTTAGACTGGTCCAAATTCAAAGCATTTGCAGACCACAACTGACAAAAAATTTAAAATGTGTTTAGAGAAGGGTACAAAATATTGTGGGAAAAGGAGAAAATGCTGGTTACCGGCAGTTGGTTACCAGCATTTTCTCCTTTTCCCACAATGTTTTCAAAAGGCTTCTCTCTCAGTTTAAATAAAAGTTTGAGAAGGGTAGAAAACATTGTGCGAAAAGGAAAAAATGCTGGTTACCAGCATTTTCTCCTTTTCCCACAATGTTTTCAAAAGGCTTCTCTCTCAGGGTTGTTAAAAGTTTGAGAAGGGTAGAACACAGCATTTTCTCCTTTTCCCACAATGCTTTCAAAGAAAGAAACAAGTCAAATATGTCTGATGTTAAAGAAAAAAAAAAAAAAAAAAAATCTAAAATGTCTGATTTTCAAGTGTTAATGTTTAACTCTTCACCAAACAACATAATTTTAGACTGGTCCAAATTCAAAGAATTTTGTAGACCACGAAATAATTGTGACTGAAAAATTAAAATGTGTTTTGAGAAGGGTACAAAACATTGTGGGAAAAGGAGAAAATGCTGGTTACCAGCAGCTGGTTACCAGCATTTTCTCCTTTTCCAACAATGTTTTCAAAAAGGCTTCTCTCTCAGGGTTGTTAATTTAAAAGTCGTGACTGTGTGGTAAAGGGTTAATCTGGTAAAAAGTTATGAAGAGAATGTTATTTTTCAGCAACTAAAGGCTGTTTAACAGTTTTTATTTTCTTTTATTTCTTGCAATGTAAGATTAGACTGCACAAACATGCAGGCTGATCTTAACCCCCACTTTTAACTGAATGAGAATGCTGATAGTGCAGCCCAAGATCTAACTGGTACGACAAATTGTAGACCATTCCAGCAATATACTCAAAAGAATAGAGGGTAGATAGTGTTGCCCAAGATCGGACTGCTCATATATGCAGTCTGATCTTAATCTGCACTCTCTCCTGAAGCTAACCCGTCTTCTTTCCAAGGACAAATCTTTTCAGCATACTGGTTTTCTTCATGTTATTGAAGACTGAAGTCTAAGATCAGACTGCACAAACATGCAAGCTGATCTTAACCTCCACGCTTCACTTAATGAGAATGCAGACAGTGCAGCCCAAGATCAGACTCGAACAACAAATTTTAGACCATTCCAGCAATATACTTAGAAGAATAGAGGGAAGCGAACAAAATCCCTCCTTCTGGGCGGGGCTTAAATCTACAGGGTACCTTTTAAAAGGACAATATAAAACCATAGCCAACACTTGTGAACACAATGTCCTACAGATTGTGGGTTCGTATCCCCGGCTGGCCAACTAAAAAAATTACTAATAGTCCTTCGGATGAGACATTAAACCGAGGTCCCGTGTGACGGTGCTATACGCCGAGCACGTTAAAGAACCAGGCGAAGCTCTCAGTAGTTTCGACCTGTATCCTTGCACTATCCCCCGTAACAACTAACCGTCTTCTGGGGGCGTCGCTCAGATGGGCAACCGGTAGCGACGATAAATAAACGGAAATAACCATAGCCAACACATTTCTTCTTCCGTTTGGAGAGTAAAGTCATTGCTTCAAAAGACGAAGTTGTGTCTTTGGTCTTTTATTTATTCATATGTCTCCAACATTTTTCTAATGGTGTTTGTGTAGAGTGCAGCCTAAGATCAGACTGCACGAACAGGCAGGATGATCATAACCTCCACTCTTTACTGAATGAGAATACAGCCGAAGATCAGACTGCACCTACATGCAGTCTGTCTTTACTTATTTTTCTTTCGTTCATTATCTTTGTAGACAGTGCAGCCCAAGATAAACTGCTCATATATGTAGTCTGATCTTAATCTGCAGTCTCTCCTAACCCTAACCCATCTTCTTTGAAAGGACAAATCTTGTTAAGATTTGGTTTTCTTTATGTTATTGAAGAGAGCAGTCTGAGATCAGACTGCACAAACATGCAGGCTGATCTTAACTTCCAGTCCTAACCGATTGAGAATGCTGATAGTGCAGCCCAAGATCAGACTGGAACGACAAATTTTAGACCATTCCAGCAATATACTTAGAAGAATAGAGGGCAGATAGTGTGGGCCAAGATCAGACTGCTCATATATGCTGATCTTAACCTACACTCTCTTCTACAGCTTCCCATCTTCTTTCAAAGGACCATATCCTTTCAAAGGACAAATCTTTTCAACATTTGGTTCCCTTCATGTTATTGAAGACTGAAGTTGAAGATCATACTGCACAAACATGCAGGCTGATCTTAACCTCCACTCTTAACTGAATAAGAATGCAGCCAAAGATCAGACTGGACATACATGCAGTCTATTCTAAAGTTCCACTCTTCAATATATCTTTACAACATTTTTCAAATGCTGTTTGTGGAGAGTGCAGCCTAAGATCAGACTGCACATTCATGCATTCTGACCTTATACTTCACTCTTTACTGAATGAAAGTGCAGCCCCACTTAGTCCCTCTGTCTTTACTTATTTTTCTTTCCTTCATGATCTTTGTACATAGTGCAGGTCAAGATCAGACTGCTCTTATATGTAGTCTGATCTTAGTCTCTTCTACGGCTACCCATCCTCTTTCAAAGGACAAAATTTTTCAAAATTTTGTTCACTTCATGACAGTGAAAATTGCAGCCTTAGAGCTAAATGCAAAAACATGCAGTCTGATCTTATACTCCACTCTTTACTGAATGGGAGTGCAGCCCAAGATCAGACTGCACATACATGCAGTCTTGTTCTAAAGCTCCAACCTTCAATATCTTTTCAACATTTTTCTTATGGTGTTTGTGGAGAGTGCAGCCTAAGATCAGACTGCACGTACATGCAGTCTTGTTCTAAAGCTCGAACCTTCGATATCTTTCAACATTTTTCTTATGGTGTTTGTGGAGAGTGCAGCCTAAGATCAGACTGCACATACATGCAGTCTCACTATACTCCACTTTTAACTGAATGAAAGTGCAGCCGAAGTGCAGCCCAAGATCAGACTGCACCTACAGACAGTCTGTCTTTAATTAATTTTCATTCTTTTATAATCCTTCTGGATAGTGCAGACTGCTCATATATGCACCAATCTCTTCCTCTTTGACATAGGTGGACTCAGGGGATCAAGACAAACATTTTGATACCCAATTTAATGGGTTTTGACCCCCCCCCCCAAAAAAAAAAAAAAAAATCTGTTTTCAAACCCATACGTCCGAGGTGCGACCCGGTCAATGAGAGGTAACTGTCAAAATTTCGAATTGCTTCAAATTTGGCACACACAAACTTCCAGCTATACTTATCATAACCCACTAATTGAAAGTGGGCTAACTAAAGTATGGTCTTAGATTTAAGCATTTGAAAGTGACGTAAGTCGCAAAAAATTGCGACCCTGCTGGCCGAAAAACCTACACGCCTGCCGGTATTTTACCTCTGTCAAAGTGATTCATACCACCACGGACTTTCACGCTACGCATCTGCTTACAGGCGGACTTGTTTCCTTGGGAAAAATATAGCGTAGCACCGTGCAGGGGAGCAGTATTTTTTTAAGAGTTACCTCCCATATTTTAGAAGGGCCAAATTTCAGCGCAAAGAAGAATGCAATTTCGTCGTTTGTCTTTTGCTTGTCCTTGTTGTCATTATAAACTGGAAATTGAAACTTTTGAAATGATTTTTAGTAAAACTCTTTTGGTTGATAATTTATAATTCAAACATCGATCTTTATCGTTGTGTTAAGAATGTCGATATGAAATTAAATGTCTCAAATATATTAGGAAGGGTTAAATGAAGAATTAAAAATGATAGAATTAGATAAAAAATAGTTTGCTGTAAAATGAAGTAACAAAAAAAGTAATTTAAATGTCAACATAGACAATATAATAGGCAAAACGTAATTGTTAGTCAACGTTAAAATTGTAAAACATAGTTGAAAATTTCATCAGGAAGAATGAAAGTCTCATCATGAATAATGATTGAAATGGCGGATATCCCCTTCCATAAGGAAGTCCGGTGACATTCAATTTTGATATTTAGTTTTTTAACCGTTTTCGTACTCTGCATCAGACACTTAGGGTGTGGAGATATTATAGTGTTTATTTCTTTACATATAGTTAGATTTTACAACGTAATTTCTTTTGTCTAATATTAGTAGGTTTTATTTTAAGCAACAGAATATACTAATTTGTTACAGTTTTGTATGCACTGGTATTTTTTCATTTTTCCCCAGGCGTTTCATTGGCCCCCTCTGCGACTTCCAGCATAACGAGTACTACAGGTAAGCAAACACAGGCTGCATAAAAAAGGTGAATAAAGTTATACATATAGCATACCTGCAGGTTTTTTTGTAGCTATTTTTGCTAGTGTTTTTTTTTGTATGACTTCGTGGCAGTTTAAAGTCAGCTGCATACTGTATGTTTCAAAAAAGAGAAGAAAGCATGTTTTGTTTTTTATGTGGACTTAACGCCGTATTAAGAGATATTTGCATTAAATAAATAGAGAAGCAAAACAAGAATTGTCAATTTACTCATTTTTTTCTCATTTTCCTTTCTTTTTACTGTATGTGTTACCAACAAGCCATGGGGAATATAAGTGAATCCTGCAACAATGAATATCTTGTAATCAAGTATATTTTCTATATGCTGTTTGAGGTACTAAGCTCTCAGAAATAAATATCTGAAACATACAGTAACGCTGAACATTTACAGATTCAAAAGTCTCGTATCTACAAATAACGACTACAAAAAAAAAAAAAAAAAAAATATTGGCAAACATTTTTTAACTTAATTTTTAGCTCTTGCAACATAATTATGTGAACTCTTATATTAGGAAGTCCGGTGACATTCAATTTTGATATTTAGTTTTTTAACCGTTTTCGTACTCTGCATCAGACACTTGGGGTGTGGAGATATTATTGTAGTTATTTCTTTACATGTAGGTAGATTTTACAACGTACTTTCTTTTGTCTAATATTAGTAGGTTTTATTTTAAGCAACAGAAAATACTAATTTATTACAGTTTTGTATGCACTGGTATTTTTTCATTTTTCCCCAGGGGTTTCATTGGCCCCCTCTGCTACTTACAGCATAACGAGTACAACAGGTAAGGAAACACAGGCTGCATAAGAAAGGTGAATAAAAATATACATATAGCATACCTGCAGGTTTTTTTGTCGCTATTTTTGATAGTGTTTTTGTTTTTTATGATTTCGTGGCAGTTTAAAGTCAGCTGTATACTGTTTGTTTCAAAAAAGAGAAGAAAGGATGCTTTGTTTGTATTTGGACTTAACGCCGTTTTAAGAGATATTTGAATTAAATAAATAGAGAAACAAGACAAGAATTGTCAACTTACTCATCTTTTTCTCTTTTTCCTTTCTTTTAACTGTATGTGTTACCAACAAGCCATGGGGAATATAAGTGAATCCTGCAACAATGAATATCTTGTAATCAAGTATATTTTCTATATGCTGTTTGAGGTACTAAGCTCTCGGAAATAAATACCTGAAACATACAGTAACGCTGAACATCTACAGATTCAAAAGTCTCGTATCTACAAATAACGACTACAAAAGAAAAATATGGCAAACATTTTTTAACTTAATTTTTAGCTCTTGCAACATAATTATGTGAACTCTTATATTAGGAAGTCCGGTGACATCCAATTTTGATATTTAGTTTTTTAACCGTTTTCGTACTCTGCATCAGTCACTTGGGGTGTGGAGATATTATAGTGTTTATTTCTTTACATGTAGGTAGAATTTACAACGTACTTTCTTTTGTCTAATATTAGTAGGTTTTATTTTAAGCAACAGAATTACTAATTTGTTACAGTTTTGTATGCACTGGTATTTTTCATTTTTCCCCAGGCGTTTCATTGGCCCCCTCTGCTACTTACAGCATAACGAGTACAACAGGTAAGGAAACACAGGATGCATAAAAAAGGTGAATAAAGATATACATATAGCATACCTGCACGTTTTGGTAGCTATTTTTGCTATTTTTTTTTTGTATGACTTCGTGGCAATTTAAAGTCAACTGCATACTGTTTGTTTCAAAAAAGAGAAGAAAGCATGTTTTGTTTGTATTTGGACTCAACGCCGCTTTAAGAGCTATTTGCATTAAATAAATGGAGGAACAACACAAGAATTGCCAACTTACTCATTTTTTTCTCTCTTTCTTTTCTTTTTACTGAATGTGTTACCAACAAGCCACGGGGAATATAAGTGAATCCTGCAACAATGAATATCTTGTAATCAAGTATATTTTCTATATGCTGTTTGAGGTACTACGCTCTCAGAAATAAATATCTGAAACATACAGTAACGCTGAACATTTACAGATTCAAAAGTCTCGTATCTACAAATAACGACTACAAAAGAAAAATATGGCAAACATTTTTTAACTTAATTTTTAGCTCTTGCAACATAATTATGTGAACTCTTATATTAGGAAGTCCGGTGACATTCAATTTTGGTATTTAGTTTTTTTACCATTTTCGTACTCTGCATCAGACACTTAGGGTGTGGAGATATTATAGTGTTTATTTCTTTAGATGTATGTAGAGTTTACAACGTACTTTCTTTTGTCTAATATTAGTAGGTTTTATTTTAAGCAACAGAAAATACTAATTTGTTAAAGTTTTGTATACACTTGTACTTTCTTTCATTTTTCCCCAGCCGTTTCATTGGCCCCCTCTGTGAATTACAACATAAAGCCCACATCTGGTAAGTAAACACGAGCTGGATAAACAAGTTGAATGATGATATCCATATTTTGGTAAATTTTGTTGTCATTGTTTTTCATGAAATTCTTGCGATTAAAATTAAGCTGCATACTGTTTGTTTAAAAAAAAAAATTTTGTTTGTATATGGAGTCAACGCCCTTTTAAAAGCTACTTGCATTATATAAACAGATGTACAAGAAAAGAACTGTCATCTTACTTGATTATTTTCTCTTTTCTTTTTCTTTTCTTCTTAAGTGAACGCTTTACCAATAATCCACGGGAAAATTCGGTGGCATGCTTTTTGTTTTAAAAAAGGAAAAAAAAAAACACACACACACACACACATTTTTTGTTTGTATTTTTAGTCAACGCCGCTGTAAAACTACTTACATTAAATAAACAGAGGTACCAGAAATGTCATCGCACTCATTTTTTCCATCCCTTTTTTTGTTAACTGTACGTGTTTCCAATAAACCATATAAAATATTTGTGGAACCTGTAATCTTGAAATCAAATATATTTTCTATATGCATTCTGAGATACTAAGCTCTCACAAATAAATATGTAAACATACATACATTAACGCTAAACATCTACAGATTCAAAAATCTCGTATCTACAAACAGCGATTACAAAACAAAGCTATGATAAACATTTGTAAGTTTACTTTTGGCATTGGCAACATATGTGAGCTCTTATGCATCTTTGATATTTTATTTTTATCCGTTTTCGCACTCTGCGTCAGACATAGAAAGAAGGGATATTATGGTGTTTATTTACATGTAGATCAATTTTTCTCGTATTTTCTTTCGTTTAATATCAGTAGGTTTTATTTAAAAAAAAAAACAAAAAAAAAAAAAAAAAAAACGTAAAATACAAATTTATTAAATATTTATATGCACTGTTATTTTTCCATTTTCCAAGCCGTTTCAATGGTCCCCTCTGTGACTTACAACCTAACGAGCACATCGGGTAAGTAAACACAAGCTAGATAAACAAGTTGAATAAAAAAATACATATTTTGGTAACTAGTTTTGAATTGTTTTTATGACATCGTGGCAATCTCAAATCAGCTACAAACTATTTGTTAAGAAAAAAAAATTTGGAGTCAACGGCGGCTTCAGAGCTACTTGCAATTAAATAAACATATTTACAAGACAAGAACTATAATCTTACCCGATTATTTTCTCCTTTCTTTCTCTTTTCTTTTTAACTGTACGCGTTGCCAAAAATCCACGAGGAATATTTGTGGATTCTGTAACGATGAATATATTGTAATCAAATACATATTTACAATATGCTGCATGAGACACTAAGCTCTCAGAAAAATATATCTGTACAAAACCATAACGCTATAAATCTACAGATTCAAAAGTTTTGTACCTACAAACAACAACTAACTTTTAAGTCTGAAAAGATACGGGCAGTTATTATGAGGAACTCGGATGACATTCAATCTTGGAAATTTTGTTTTTTATCCTGCAATAGACAGGATGTAGGAATATTATGATGTTTATTCATTTACATGTAGATAGATTTTTATTGTGTTTAGTTTTCGTCTAATCTTAGTAGACTTTATTTCAAACAACAGAAGATACTAATTTGTTACAGTTTTGCATGCACTGTTTTTTTTTTTTTTTTTTTTTTTTCTTTTTTCAAAATTGTGGTAACTGGATTTGACATTGTTGTTCATGAAATCGCGGCAATTTAAAATCATCGGCAAACTGTTTGTTAAAAAATAGCAAAGAAAAACTTGCTCCGTTTGTATTTGCAGTTTGACATCGTTTTATAGGCTCTCTGGATTAGATAAACAGAGGTCCAAGAATTTTCATCTCACTCGACGATGTTTTTCCTTTATTTTTTCCTTTTCTTTTTAATTGTAAGCGTTACCAATGAGCCACAGGAAATATCTGTGAATTCTGTAACGATGAATAATTTTGTTATAAAATAACGACTACAAAACAATACTGTAGTAAACATTTGTAACTTTACTTTTTGCGCTGACGACATATATAAGGTCTTATATCAGGAACTCCGGTGACATTCAGTCTTTGACATTTTTTTTAATCCGGCGGTTTCGTACTCTGCTCCAGACACTTATGATGTAGAGATATTATGATGTTTATTTATTTAAATAGAATAGATTTTCAACGTATATTCTTTTTTATTGTAATATTAGTAGACTTTATTTTTAATAAAACAAAATACAAATTTGTTCATTTTTTTTATGCGCTGGTATTCCTTTTTTTTCAATTTTTCCATTATCCATATTTTGGTAACCAGTTTATCCATTGTTTTCATGGCTTCTTTGCAATTTGAATCCAGCAACAAACTGTTTATTGAGGAAAAAAAAGGAAGAATAAAAAATATCATGTCTTGTTTGTATTTAAAGTCAATGCCATTTCAAAAGCCACTTCCATTAAATAAACAGATTTACCAGACAAGAACTGTCATCTTACCCGATTATTTTCTCTTCTTTTTCCTTTTCTTTTTTACTGTACGCGTTACGAAAAATCCACAGGAAATAATTGTTTAGTTGTGTAGCGATGAATATATTGTAATCAAATACATATTTTCAATATGGTGCTTGAGATACTAAGTTCTCAGAAATAAATATCTGTACAGTTCAGTAACGATAAACATCTACAGATTCAAAAGTCTCGTATCTACAAACAACAAGTAAAAACCAAAACTGTGGTAAACATGTGTAACGTTACTTGTAAGTCTGATAACATACGCGAACATTTCGTAAGGAACTCAGGTGACGTTTAATCCTTGATATTTTGGAATTTTTTTCCGTTTTGGTTTGCTGCTATGGACAGGATATAGAAATATTACGATGTTTATTTATTTACATGTAGATAGATTTTCTACGTATTTTCTTTCGGTCTAATCTTAGAAGGTTTTATTTCAAACAACAGAAGATACTAATTTGTTAAAGTTTGGTATGAACTGGTATGTTTTCATTTTTTTTCCAGCCATTTCGGCGACCCGCTCTGTGACTTACAACATAACGAGTACACCAGGTAAGTAAACACAGGCTGCAAAAAACAAGCTGAATAATGATATCCATATAATATACAAGCACAATTTGGTAACTGATTTTTCCCCATTTATTTTTTATGACTTCGTGGCAATTCAAATTCGGCCGCAGCCAAGCCCCAGTAGCTCAGTCGGTAACGTACAGGACTTGAGAACAGGAGGTCGCTGGTTCGATCCCCGGCTTGGCCAATTTCTTTCCGAGGATTTATGGTAGTCATTGCGACAGGATTCATTCCTCTCTCACCCCTGACCATTGTTTCGACGATGGTTATGTGGGAAAGCATCTAGTGGCTTGGAAAGAAAATTGTGCGGAGTACTGGTAAAAGAAATTCCAGGAAAGCATGGATAGGTGCACTGGCCGCCGCGATATAATTGAAATAATGTTAAAAACGGCGTTAAACACCATACAGTCAATCAAATTTGGCGGCATACTTTTTTGTTTAAAAAAAAGGGGAAGGAAAAAAAAAAAACATGTTTTGTTTGCTTTTGTAGACAACGCAGTTTTAAAATCTACCTCCATTGATAAACAGAGGTACAAGAAGTTTCATGTTACATATTTTGTTCTCTTTTCTTTTTTTTTTCTTTTTAACTACATTCGTGTTACCAATAAGCCACATGAAATACTTTGGATCCTGTGCCGATGATTATCTTGTAATCAAATATATTTTATATATGCTTTTTGAGATACTAAGCTCTCAGAAATAAATATCGGAAGCATACAGCAACGCTTAACATCTACAGATTTAATAGTCTCGTGTCTATTCATTTTTTTTCTTTCATCTTTTCTTTTTCTTTTCAATTGTACGTGTAACCAATAAGCCACAGGAAATAATCGTGGATTATTCTGAAACGATGAAAATAATATTATTGTTATCAAATATTTATTTCTATATACTGTTTGTAATACCAAGCTCTCAGAAATAAATATCTGCGAAATACCTTAAGGCTTAACATCTACAGATTCAAAAGTCTCGTGTCTACAAACAACTACAAAACAAAACTATGGTAAAATGTGTAACTTTACTTTAACTCTGACAACATACGCGAACTTATTTTCAGGAACTCCGGTGGCATTTCATCTTTGATATTTTGTTTTTATCCGTTTTCGTACTCTAAGTCGGACACTTTGGATGTAAAAATATTATGGGGTTCATTTATTTACCTGTAGTTAGATTTCCAACTTTTTTCTTTTTTTTTCTTTTGTCTAATCTTGGTAGATCTAACTTAACATTTTGTTCCGTTTTCTCACTCTGCGAAGGACAGGATTTAGAAATGCTTTTGCTTTTATTTTTTTCATCTGTAGATAGGTCTTCAACATATTTGCTTTTCCCCTAATGTTAGTAAGTTCATTTTGAACCACAAAACATCCTTAATTATTTAGAATTTGTATGAACTAGTACGTTTCCTCTCTCTTTTTGTTGCAGCCGTTTCTTTGGCCCCAACAGTGACTTACAACATAACAAGTACATCAGGTTAGTAAACTCTTTCACTGCCAATGTCGGCTCGGATGGCTTTTGCGGACGGCGAAGGGCAAGATTAGACGCACAAAACGTGCTGTCTGATCTTAAATCGACACTGTCCGCTACCTGATGCTAAACTCTGACCAGAACTTTCTTCAGTTTCCATGTAAAAATAGTTTCAAACCACTCAGAACATTTGGCAGTGAAAGAGTCAAACAGGTTGAATAAAGATATCCATATAATATACTTGCACGTTTTTGTAGCTGTTTATGATTTAACAGTAATTTCAATTTGGCGGCATGTATACTTTTGTTTTGAAAAAAAGACAAAAGAGAATACCATGTGCTTGCACTGAAAATACAGAGGTACAAGAATTGTCAACTTACTGAATCCATTTCTCGCTATTTTTTTAAACTGTGCGAGTTACCAATAAGCCACAGGTAATATTTGTGGATTCTTCAACGATGAAAGTATTGTAAACGAATATCTTTTTCTATATACTGTTTGAGATACTAAGCTCTCAGAAATAGATATCTGAAACATACACTAACGCTACATATCAATACATTCGAAAGTTTCGCGTCTACAAACAACAACAACAACAAAACTATGGTAAGCATTTTAACTTTACTATTACTCCTTACAAATTACGTACAGTTCTTCTATAGAGCTCGGATAACAGTCAGTCTTTGATTTTTTTGTTTTAATCCATTTTTAACACTGCGTCGTATGATATGGAAGATAGAGAAATACATTTTATGTTTATTTCTGTACAATTGGTTATTTCTTCGAAAAGAAATTCCTTAATCATAGAATACGCCATTGTAAACAAGAGAATATACTTATTTGTTAAGATTTTGTATGCACTAGTATAATTTCATCTTTCTGCAGTGTCAGTAGCCTCTTCTGTTACTTACAACACAACGAGTACATCAGGTAAGCTAGCTGTAGTTGAGTGGTATCTGTATAATAATATTTCTTCGAAAAAAAAAAAAAAAAAAAAAATGCGCAATCTTAAAATACTTCATTGCAAACAAGAGAAGATACTAATTCGTTAAGATTTTGTATGCACTGGTATATTTCTATCTTTTTGCAGTGTCAGACGCGTCCTCTGTTACGTACAACACAACGAGTACATCAGGTAAGCTAACAGTGGTTGAACGGTATCTGTATAATAAACATGCACGTTGTTTTCACTAACTTTTGCATTTCAACATGTACTCACAAAGGCACAAGAATTGTCAACTTACTCATTTTTTTCAAATAATAGTTTTACTATTGAAGTGTTCTTGTTTAAATATTCGCGTAAACGTTATAATTATATAATAAAAAAAAAAAAAAAAAAAAGAAAAAAAAAAAAAAAAAAAAAAAGAAAAAAAAAAAAAAAAAAAAAAAAAAGAAAAAAAAAAAAAAAAAAAAAAAAAAAAGAAAAAAAAAAAAAAAAAAAATGAGTCGGTCCTACTGTGCAAGTGCGATCAACCAACGGTTCTTATTTTTTTTTTAATTGGCATTGGGTAGTTTAACACATACCCTATTGATCTTTTATCGATAACTATGAAAGGTAAATTTCGTTAAGTTTATAGAGTTGAAATCCTTTACCAGATGACAAAATTTTAATCTCTTTCATATTGAAAGCATCTGCAGATACCAGATAACGTGTGGCTAAATAATGAAATTTGTCTTTGACAGGGCAGAAAACATTGTGGGAAAAAGAGAAAATACTGGTTACCAGTATGTTCTCCTTTTAAAAAATATTTCCAAAAGCTTACTTTCTCAGAGGTGTTAAATGACGGGATTGTTTGATAGAGGATTGATAAGGATTATGTAGCTAACACCAACAATAAGCAAGCGAATAGTATTGATCAACATGATGCTCTTCGTATCTGCAGTCATTAGGTACTTCTCTGTCTGCAAACTACATTCACTGACGCGTGTGGCTTTAATTAAATGATTTAAATTTCTAAGGTATTGACGTGAATGATAACTATAATCCATTGTCTTTATTTTTATAGCAGATGTATGTACTGGCGAAACTGCAAGCGGCGGTTAGTACTTTTTTAAATCAATTATAAGAGCAATCTCTGTTTTTGCTATAATCTTTTCGTGAACAGTTTTTCTTGCGTATTAAAATTAAAGAAACAATAATGAAATCCTAACTTGGTAGCTAAGAAACACGGATTCATCATAAAACTATTACTGCATTGATGAAAAAATTATTCAGAATTATAAGAGCCATGCTCTGTGAAAAGGGGGCTTAATGCGTCTGCGAAAAGTATCGACCAAGGTCAGCCTGCGCAGTCCTCGCAGGCTGACCTGGGTCGAAACTTTTCGCACTTGGTCAATTTTTTGTATGTTCAGAGACCAGTCTACCTCGTGATTAAGTCGGTTGTTAAAAATGTGGTTATTATGGATCAATAATTATAGGACGACTTGCTTGGTTTATTGCATTACGGAGATGCGTTAAGCTCCCTTTTCACAGAGCATGGCTTATATGTATATGATCAAAATGTAAGAACACAATGAGTTTTTCAAATTTTAGTGTTTCATTATACAATCTATAGTGTGTGTGTGTGTTTTTTTTTTTTTTTTTTGTTTTGTTTTCCTCAGAGCTTCCGAATGCAATAATAAGCAGGATTACTTCTCTGATCCTAATTACGTGTCACTAATTAAATTTCTCCTTCACATACAAATTACAATACGTAGCATTCCTAGCTGCTTTTAACCTTTGTCTCTCAGTATACCTTGATTATTAAAATTATTGTTGTTATCATTATTATTTTCTTTCTTATATTGCAGCGGCACAAAGGGCAGTGAGTAGCTTTTATAAACGATTGTAATCACAAAACTATGATCATCACCCGTAAATGTTTACTAGCCTTTAAATGCATGTCATCAATCACAAGCACTGTATGTTCAGATCAGATGTGAAAAAGGACGACGTTTGATTATTCTAAATCAGCCAAAGGTGTTCGTCTTGCCTTCCGTTCATCCGCCCGTCCTTCTGCCCATATATTTCTCTCTCTGTCTGTCTCTCTATCTCTCTCTCTCTCTCACACCCACACCCACACATCCACCCCGACAAACAATGTCCAAAGTTTGCGATGCAATTCTAGGATCGTCAGTGGTTTTATATGAATTGTGTAACATGATTTTTAGTACAGAAAAATAAAAAATAAGGTTATAATTATCTAGCGATTGAGTTGCTCTTTTCATGATTTTCATGACTTTACTAGTCATGTTCAACCAAGTGGAATCGAACCAGGATTTTCCAGTTACATAACTTGCACCTGAGCCGCTCGAGACCACCTGTCGATAAATTGTAGATATCAGATGGAACAAGCTTAATAATAGGTAATACTCTGCGAAAAGACTATGCATCTGCAAAGAGATTCGACCCATGTCAGCCTGCGCAGTCCGCGCAGGCTGACATAGGTCGAAGCATTTTGCTATTTGTAAGAGCTCTGCATGTAAAAGGCATATTAGTATTAGTACTAGTATTCAACCTCCAGATCCAGTTGGCTTTATTGATCCATATACATGTGATGCCTTGCTTGGTATCTCATAATTATGCATCTCACGGAGATGCATTGAATCCCCTTGTGCCAGAGCGTTGCTCATGTAAATTTACTGATTATGTAAGAAAAAAGAAATTTCCCAATTAGTCATCGAAGGGTAAAGCGATTGATTTCTGTTTCAGAAACAGGTTGTTAAAAGCGGGAAGGTCAGCTGTTTCTGTATTGTACGTGGGCCAGATAACGTGCAAAGGCGTGTTCAGATCATAAAGAGGCGCCCCAACATGACGTTGGCCCAAATCCTAAAGCATGCTGGGTACGGCGCCGGTGGCATGACTGGGGGTTTACTTATCTGCCTTGTGTTATACCACGTGATTAGGAGACTAAAGAAATCTAAAAGCCAAAACCGTGTGCAAAGAATTCAGAAAGCACCGCAATGGTATATGGAATAACGACATGCAGACATTTCTTGAGCTGTTTGAAGACATCATTTCTTTAGTTGTTTTAAGATTTTTGTAGACGATTTATTATTGTATTGACAACTTGTCACTTTTACAATGTAGTGTCCGTCTTTTCGTGGAGAAAATGGTAGTAAGTCCATCAAAAATAATTCAGAAACATTTTCTTAACCCGTAGGCTGCTAGGCGCGACTCAATGACTTTTTGTGGATAGTGTAGATGAAGATCAGACTGAACAGAACGTGCAGTCTGATCTTGGATTTGCACAGTCCGATTTTTTCCGAAACAGATAGCTTTGAAATATCAAAATTTTGGTTTAAACCCAACTGACTTTTACAGTCCAGAAATAAAACCCAAATAATTGCGACTTCAGGCTTGCCTTTGTTCCAGAATGTTTCAGCAGGGCGCACAGTGTAGATCAGATTCTTTATGTGCAGTCTGATCTTGATCTACGCTCGTCAGCAAAGGCAATAATATTTGTGAAAGGCGCTGAGATGTAAATATCTAATCGATTCTACTATCTAAGGGTTGTTAAGTTACGTACAAGGGGATTAATCACGTAAGAGTGGACCCCCATCGATCGATGGAAAATGAAATACCATAGAACAGGAACTTTTTTTTTTAGGCGTAGCTGAATGTGCTGGCTTTTGACATACTTTTTGGTACTGATAACAAATGAATGAATAAAAATTTGTGATTGGTCAAAAATATAGCCAGGTTTATTTTTAAGGGCCCCTGTCCACCTGCTGGCAAATTTACGCCGTCTATCTTTTTTAAAGATATTTCTTGTTTCTTTTACATTAACTCGTGTGTTCTCTTTTAACATATTTGCAGCAGACAGCTTAGAGAAAAAAAAACTTTTTTTTTTATATATGGACTGTCAAACTGAACCGATAAGTATATGAGCCATGCTCTGGCAAAATGGGGCTTAATGCATCTCCGTGATGCATAATACCAAGCAAGTCATCATGGATCACGGATCCCTAGTCCATTTTGTCTAACAACCGACTGAATCATGGGGTAGAATGATCCTTTGACATATAGAAAATTGACCAATAGCGAAAAGTTTCGACCCAGGTCAGCCTGCGCGTATAGCGCAGGCTGACCTGGGTCGATACTTTTCGCAGATGCATTAAGTCCCCTTTTCACAGAGCATGGCTCATATACAAGTGGAAACACTGTTGCAAAAAGAGAAGTTGCTCCAGAAATTTCTCCTCTAGCCACAATGATTTCACCAGAGATCTGCTGATGAAACATCAAAAGGCATAAAAAGGGGACCACAGGATTAGAGAATGGTGTTGTTAAGGAAAAATCATAGTCTTTCAAGAAATGAAGTACCATTGATTATGTAACATGTTTGTAATAGTATCCCGGTTAAGTTTTACGTATTAGATTGGAAGATTTAGCATTCAAAGAGAATCGTTTCCTTCCTGTAGGCCTCTACAAACAAGGCTGTGGAAATTGTTTATGACATAAGCCTTTGACATGTTTTGCCTGTCTGTACGTTGTTCAGTTTAATGTGTTTATGCTTGTTTTAGACCAAGACCAGACTTCACAGAATGTACAGGCCGAGTTTGAATAAAAAATTTCCGAGTATATGTGACATATCTTATTAAATTCACCAAAAGCAAACACTGTCGACAACTCAAACAGTACAGGCTGACCTGTGTCGAAACTTTTTGCTTTTGGTAAATTTTATGCATGTCCAAGGACCATTCTACGTCATATATCAGTTGGTTGTTAGATAAATGGATTTTACGGACCCAGAATTACATGAGGATGGATCAGTTGCATTTTCTGTTACTCTTGCCCATCAAGGGCCAAGCCCCCGTAGCTCAGTCGGTAGCGTACAGGACTTGAGAACAGGAGGTCGCTGGTTCGATCCCCGGCTTGGCCAATTTCTTTCCGAAGATTGATGATAGCCATTGCGACAGGATTCATTCCTCTCTTAGCCCTGACCATTGTTTCGACACGACAATGATTATGTGGGAAAGCAGCCAGTGGCTTGGAAAGAATATTGTGCTGAGTAATAGTAAAAGAAACTCCAGGAAAGCATGGATAGGTGCACTGGCCGCCGCGATATAACTGAAATAATGTTGAAAACGGCGTTAAACACCATACCATTGTTCATCACGGCTCAGTAAGGTGGATAATGTATCTAAAAAGGATTCTGCCCTTATTTGCACAGTCAGATCTTAATCTACACTGGACACACAAGCGCATCCAATCGTTATACCATTGAAAGAAAATAGTTCCAACATGTTAAACTAGAGGCCCTTGAGGGCCTGAATCGCTCTACTGGCATGATTTTTTTCCTAGCATAGGTTATGAATTCATGATGCAAAAAGTGAAAAAAAAAGCTAACACAAAAAATGAGGGGAGGGGCTGTTGCACCTGGGCTTGAACCCACTAAGGCAGCACAAGTCAGCATGGTGAATTGAACAAATAGTGGAAAAAAAACAAAAACCCTGGAGTACAATTTTTCAAAACCAATTGTTTGGAATCCAGCCAAATTTGATAGGGTTTCAGTACTCATTGTTTTAAACAATCCCTGCACATTTCAAAGAAATGTGACTGATAATGTGGACTGTGTTGAGTAAACAATACTAATGCTAAACTGATTGCTAGATTTTCTTCATTCTTAATAGAGTTCAATCCCTTGATGATACAAATAATCTTTGCAAGCTTCAAAAGATTGAATAAAAAATGTGACTTGATTGCATAAACAAGAAATGTAAATTTTCAAGTCTGAATGGCTCTTTTTCCCATGTTGATTGTCATTTTTTTTTTTTAATTAATAGGGTTAAAGCTATTGATAATCTAAAGTTACTGTGCAAAATTCATGAAAATTCAACCAGAAATGCGGACGTTATCGCGTAAACTAGAATTGTAAATTTTAAAATCTAAATGACTATTTTTCACCATACTGATTGTCGATTTTTTTTTTCAAAATCAATAGGGTTCAAGCTGTTGACGATACAAAGCAAATGTGAAAGTTTCATGAAAGTCCGACCACAAATGCAGCCTTTATGGCGTAAACAAGAAATTGAAATTTTGATCTTTAAATAGCTACTTTTCCCATACTGATTGTCAGATTCTTTTTTCAAAATCAATAGGGTTCAAACTATTGATGATATAAACAAACTGTGCAAGTTTCGCGAAAAGCAGACCACAAATGCAGACTTTATCAAGCAAAAAATGGAAATTTTGAACTTTAAATGGCTACTTTTCCCACACTGATTGTTAGCTTTTTTTTCAAAATCAGTATGGTTCAAGCTATTGATGAGATAAACAAACTGTGCAAACTTTGCAAGTTGCACGAAAATCCAGCCATGAGTGCAGACTTTATCGCGTAAAAAAAAACAAAAACGGACGGATAGACGGACGAACAGACGGGCGGACGGACGGAAGCTACGCCAAGACATAAGCTCTGCTGGTTTACAGCCAGTAGCTCCGATAAAAAACAATCATTTAAATTACACTTAATTAAGTCTAGAACTCTGTTGCCCAGTTAAGTATAAAAAAAACCTTCTGATTTCAGAAACAGTTTTTTTCTCAACCCTTTTCCACACAATCCCAAGTTTTAACGACCCTGGGGAAGGAAGAAGGCTTATGAAAACATTGTGGGAAAAACAGAAAATGGTTGTAGTATATATGTATTTCGAGGCTAACGGGACCCCAGCTTAGATCCTTATGATTTTGGGATTTAAACCCTTAAGAATCCGACTCTCCTACCCTTAAGAAATCCGACTCTCCTATCCTTAAGAAATCCGACTCTCCTATCCTTAAGAAATCCGACTCTCCTATCCTTAAGAAATCCGACTCTCCTATCCCTTAAGAATCCAACTCTCCTACCCTTAAGAATCCAAGTCCTACGACCTTAAGAACCTCTCCTACCCTCTACCTTAAGAACTCCTAAACTCTCTCCCCGCTATACTTACGATAATTATTTTTTTATCTTAATAAATTTGATTCTTTCTTAAAGAAGACTTAATATAAAATAGGAAAAAATGGAAGAGTATCGTAAAAGAATGATTAAAAAAGAAATGGGGAGGATTTGTAAATTAAATGCGTTTCTAGTTGATATTTTTTATACGCCGTGAGGGAAGAGTAGTCATATATAAAATAAATTCCCTCGATTATATTTCTTATTTATATTTATCGAGATATATATACTATAAATATAGTAGATATCAACGAGAAACTGGAGGGGAATTATCCCGTGTAAGATTCATCTTTGATATAGGTAATACAATCAATACTTACGTTAAAGACATTAGAAATATTAAAGATTTTAGATTATTAAGAAGAATCCAAGGAATAATGGAAAGGGCAAAGGTAGATCTTGGCAACCTCACCGAAGTTACTAATTTATCCGTAATTTTTCATAATAAAAAAAAAAAAAAAAAAAAAAAAACGACCGGGAGAAAAGACAGTAAAACCAAAAGCGATACAAACGTACTTAGAAGAGGTATGCTCAGTCTGTTACGATAATAAACCGTGTATACTCTTTTCATCTTGCGGGCATATTCCCGTTTGCGAAAACTGTAATAGGATGAGGAATTGCCCGATGTGTAGGAAAATAAGCAATAAAAAATTTAAAATAAATATTTAGTTAAATTTATAACTTAAAAAAAAGTTATAAATTTATTTTTTATTAGTTTAAAGAAAAAAAATTCATATAAAATAATGAGGGAAGAAGAAAATAATTTCGTAAAATTCGGAGACTTTAATATAAAAAACCTAAGACTTTGCGATGCCGTAACGGATAAAAGTTGCGAACAGCAAACAATGGGAATAATGTATAAGTATCCCGATGGTGAAACGAGAGCTTTACGGTTACGTACACCAATTTTATTTACTTACGGAGTACATCAATATAGTACCAATCATGGGAATTGCTTTATGACTTTACTCCCTTTCTTTAAAGATTATGCGCCGACGGAAAAAGAAAAGGAGTTTAAAGAAATATTAGATGCAATAACGACGTTTTTACGAAAAGAAGGGGAGAAAAATCATTTAGGAGAAATGGGGGTTTTTTGCGTTGATTTTAATGAATTAGAAATTGTTAAAAATAATGTTATGTACCCCCAAATAATACAAAATACGGTGTCGGGAACTAATTTTTACTTAAAATTGGAAAATGGCAATCTTAAAAAGATAAGAGACGCTTTTTATCTCTTAGGAAAGAGATGTAAAGTAATTGCTTATATAGATTTTTCGGATATTTTTTGTAATTCGTCCGTAGTAAAAGTGCGCATGTCTCTTTCTGATGTTATTATAACTGAAGAGAATGTTATACGCATTAGTCATAGACCAATTCATCGTTCTAAAGTAGAGTTGTATGAGGATGACAAAGAATAAATTTATAACTTTATTTTAAAAAAGTTATAAATTTTCCTTACACTGCGCGGGTAATGCTTTCTTCACGGAATCAAGGATCCTTTTAGGGCTCGCAAATTCTTTTTTCGCATTTTCGGAAAAAATATTTCCGATCTCTTTTTTATAGTGATCCAATAAAAAAAAAATTACAATTTTTTATTAAAAATGCGTATAGCCTGTTAACATCTTCTAGGTAAGATTTCTCTAAATTTTCGTCGGTAAAAAAAAAAAAAAACATATTTTATAAATCGAGTTCTACGAGTAACGTTAAATAAGAGTTTTTCGCGAGCGGATTATCGCTCTTCGTTAAAAAGTTTATCACGTCGCATTGATTTAATTCTAAAGGTCGAGGAAAAACGACGCAACTACAGCTTTCTCCTACTTTTTTTATTAAGGAGTAGTCGGATTTTTCGATACCGTTTATTACCAAGTTAATTTTAGCCTCTTCGTTTAAAAAATCGTTACCTTTTAAAACCGTTAAAGAACCTCTTATAATCTTACCGGGAGCTGACATACAATAACCTCCTAAACCGTGCGATCTCCCGCTACTACCGTTACCGAAAGAAATTTCGAAATTTCCGCCCGTTAAAGGCCCTTGTTCTTCGGCGTGGATACTTATTATAGGTTTAGTTTTTTCCTTTCTAAATTGTTCTATCATCCACGTCGATAAAGCCGTTAACCGCTCGGTTAAATAAAGTCTCGATACGGCTTCATCATTATTCGCGGGTCTGGGTAAGTTTATAATTCTTTTTCCGTTCATATCTATTTGCCCTTTCGCGGTAAAAGAACCGTCATCGTTTCTCGTTAAAGAGTCTTCGCGCTCGGACATAGTAAACAACTGCGTCACGAGAAAAGACCTCGTTACGGGATCATCCCAATCGGCTGGTTCGGGTAAGTTTTTAATTCTATTTCCTCCCATATCTATATCCCCGATAACCGAAAAACTGCCGTCCTGTCCTTTAACTATTCCCCCGCCCTTATCATCCACGTATTTTTTATTAGCGGCTTCGCTCGGTTCCGTAGGATCGGCTAAGTTTTTTATTTTATTAAAACTCATGTTTAAATAATCCGTCATGAGAAAGCCCCCATTTTCGTTTAATAACCCCGACTTGGAATCGACATAATTTTTAGTGGCGACGTCTTGAGGATTTACGGGATTACTAACCCGCGTTAACGTATTACCGTTCATATTTATAGAACCTGTAACTAGCGTCGTCCCGTCTTTACGTAAAAAATTATTATTGACGTAAGAGACCGAAATACCGTCTTCGCTCGATTCAACGACGGTACCCATTCCTCCGAATTTATCGACTGGCATCTTTTTTGAATAAACTAAAAAAGTTTATTTAAAACGCTTTGGAATTCGTTACCGGAGGTCAGTTCTTTAAGAACGAATAAACATAAATGCCCGCAAAATACTTGATCGGCCCGTTGTAATTGGTCCGTATTATAAAATATCGGATCCTTTAGATACTCTTTTAGTTCGAGAGGCGGTTGAATGCCGTAACTATCGAAATAATTTTTTAGTTTACCATTTTTATACCAAGCGACCCAATGAGTTCCAGGACCGCTCGTATCATCGAGGTTTAATATACCGCATTCATTTCCCTTACTTTTTTCCGGTAAAGTATCTCTTAAAAATACCCCCCTAAAAGAGGGCATTTTTAATTTACTCGCCGCATCTTCTAATTCGAAGTTACTTAACGGTTTATTAGGTAAAATTACGTTTTTAATCGCGATATCCATTTTTTATTTCATCATTCTTTTAATAACTTCATTATCGAGCCACGAAAGTATAACGGGGTCGCCTTTCCATTGTACTAGCGATTCATTTAGTTTTTTATTTTCATCGAGAATATCTTCTATCTCGAACGAGGTTTGTCCAGTTTTTTGTAGTTCGGGTTTGTAAAAGCTACCGTCTATATCTTCTCCGCCAAGATCTTTAAGTTTATACGTTACGGGTATCGTACGTTTTACTTCGGAAATCGTAAAAACCTCATCAGACCATCTTTCAGTATATCCCTTTGAGAAGGTCCTTTTCTCTTTAGATGTCCTTACTTTATCCCCGACGGAAAACTTCGGCTTTTTATATTCTTCGATACGACCGTAAAGATTTAACATAACCTCGTTTTCATTTTCCTTCTTACTAGCATTTACTGGCGTCATCTTAATAGAAGAATGTTTCGTATTATTATATTGATTAATGAGTCTCGGTAATACGCTGATATACTCTTGCGTAGCATAAGCGGTAAAATATTTCCACATCTTTCCTTTCATCGTTCTAATCCATCTCTCTACTATGGAAGATTTTTCTTTGTTATGCGTAGAATATATATCTATTAAACCCTTAACATCTTTGTTATAAAACTCTTTGCCATTATCCACCCATAATTTCTCCGGCTTTCTTATCTTAAAAATACTCTTTAATGCCTCGGCAACGGATTTCCCAGTTTTATTTTTTAATGGAACCAACCAGCCGTACTTAGAAAAGATATCGATAACGGCAAGAAGATACCTCATGCCCCGATTAGACTCGGAGAGTGCCTGCATGTCCACTAAATCGGCGGCCCATATCTTATCAATACCTTTTACTAAGACTCTCCTTTTCTTAAATTTTCTTCTTACGGGTTTATGTAACTCTTCGTCTAAATCCATCATATCGAATTTTTTTTTTAATCGACGCCCATTCCGAATCTTTTCTTCGCACCAATCAGATTACTAACGACGGATCTCTCCATTTTTTCCCTAAGCGTAGGATTATAGATCCCCTTTAACTCCGTTAACATATTTGCGTCGCAAATAGAATTTCTGGTAGCCATGTCATTATGTTCAAGATAACAAATATCGTGGTTGTACGCGGCTTTATCAACGCGGTTTATCGGTTTACTCCATTCCTTCGGCGTTAAATCGGGATTAAGTCTTTTATTTAATTTTGTACCGGGTCCGGTAAAATTATGCCCCGGGAGATGCATTTCGACGGGTAAATTGTTAATCATCTTATTAAGTATCGATCCGCCTAATTTTTTTTCTTTTTTTTTTTTAACGCTTTTCGGCTTGGCGCTTTTCGGCTTGGCGCTTTTCGGCTTGCTACTCTTCGCTCCAGTACTCTTCGGTTTATCACCCGCTGACTTAACAAACTGGGTTTTATTTGTACCACAAACCTTACATTTTCCGCGCGCCATATTTCTTTTATTTTTAGTAACGGTATAAGTAATCTCTCCAGTATCGGTAGATTTTTTACATTTAACGCAATACATCTTTTTATATATATATATTTTAATTTTTTAACATATATATAAGACGCGTCATTTTTTATAAAAAAAAACGAAAACAAAAAATCGTGGAAGTATGCAGCATTAACAATGCGGCCACCAGGATAATGTATGACGCGGGCTTTATTTGTACCACAAACCTTACATTTTCCGCACACCATATTTCTTCCATCTTTAATAACGGTATAAGTAATCTCTACGGTATCGGTAGATTTTTTGCATTTAATACAATACATCTTTTTTCATATATATATTAAATTAGTAGATTTAACAACCCTCTTTTACCTAAAAGCATTAGGGGGTTAATCGTAGGCAATTCGGGATGTGGGAAGACCACGCTAGTATTAAACCTCTTACTAAAACCGGAATGGTTAGATTACGATAATTTATGCGTTTTCGGGAAAAGCCTTTTCCAAAATGAGTATCGCGTGCTTAAAAAAGCTTTAGAAGAAAGATTACCGAAAGAGTGTATTTTAACGTTGTTTAATAATAACGAAGAATTACGGAATTCCGATTTTACTACGGAAGAGTTTATCGAAAAATGGTCTAAGAACTTAGGAGATAGTAAAAAATCGGATACAACTTGTAGTTTCTTCGAAACTGGTGAAGATGTACCTGATCCGAGAGAATTGGATTCTATGAACAAGAATTTAATGATATTCGACGATTTACTTTTAGAAAAACAAAATAAATGCGAGTGTTATTATACTCGAGGAAGGCATAGTAATGTAGACTGTTTTTACCTCGCGCAGAACTATTTCAAGTTACTGAGAAAAACTATTAGGGAAAATGCGAATTTTATTTGTTTTTTTAAGCAGCGCCTAAAAAATATTAATCATATTTATGAGGATCATGTAGGCGCGGATATGCCTAAAGAAGAGTTTAGAAATTTTTGTCGTAAAGCGTGGGAAAAACCTTTCGGTTTCATCACCATAGATTTATCTAGCGAAAAAGATAATGGAAAGTATAGACACGGGCTCGACAATTTTTATATACCGAAACCATTACAGTAAAAGTCGGTTAAATATTATTATTTCCGATAAAAAAATGGAAGATATTTTAGAACGGATAGCTAAGAATACCCGTCAAAAAGTCTCTACGCAAATTATAGTAAGCAGTAACAAGACGGACTTTAGTACGAGGTTTAATCCGCCGATACAACTGGAAGATGATAGAAAATACGAAATAGCTTTAGTAAACCTCGAAACGTATTACTCTTTTCCTAACATTAGCGACTCAAACAACATATTTATTTATTCTCCGGACGGGGGCGTTTCTTGGTTAAAAATAGAAATACCCGTAGGAAGCTACGACCTTAAAGACATTAACGATACCATACACCAGGAAATGAGAAAAAAAGGCCACGTCTATTTACCTAACGACGAATATCCTATTAACATTTCCGCGAACACGAATACGCTAAAATCTATTCTTACCCTAGAAAATGGTTACGTGGTAGATTTTAATCATCCGAATTCCATTTCTAAAGTACTAGGTTTTACTCACGCGAAATACGATCGGGGTTTTCACGAATCGGAGAATGTAGTAAACATTCTAAGTATAAATTCCGTATTTGTTAACATCGATATTATCTCGGGAAGCTACGTTAATGGTACTACGCAAAACACAATATACTCTTTTTTTCCCTAACGTAGCGCCTGGATATAAGATAATCGAATCACCCGTTAATTTAGTATATTTACCGATAGCATTAAATGAAAAAAGGGGAGAGTAAAGTACCCATTCGTTTAGGACATGAGGATTTAAGCGGTAACGATATTTTAGCGGTTACGAAAACCCAAGAGAAAAAAATAGCTAAAGCCTCTCAAAATGGTAGGGGAGTAACCATTACACTGTCCTCCGCTCAACTTAAGTATAATAAGAAAATAAAAGGAGGTTTTCTCGGAATGTTAGCCGGATTAGCGGCGAGCGCTTTACCCGCGTTGGCTAAGACCGTTTTACCCGCTTTAGGGGTAGGCGCTCTTTCCGGATTAGCTTCGTCGGGCGTACAAAAGGCGATGGGATCGGGACTTTTTCTAAAAAAGGGAGGTAACATTTATCGAATAGAAACTGACGGTAAAGGCCTTTATTTAAGCCCTTATAGAGGTAAAGGATTAGGGAATCTCGGTAACGGCTTATATTTAAAACAGGGCGCGAACATATATGATGGAAGCGGCCTTATTTTAGGTCCTAATAGCCCGTTTGCGAATATACCGATTTTAGGCGCTATATTATAATATTAAATTAATTTAATATTATAATATAAATAAAGATGAACATTCACAAACTTGGTACGGGGCCGATAATTTCTAAACCAAAAACGATTCAATGGATCCCCTTTACCGATTTAAAACAACCGCCGATAAAAATAAATTCGACGACTTGGAAAATCTTTACCCAACAAGAAATCGTGTTAACCCCGGGGCAAGTAATTCACGCGGAATTAGGTTTAGGTTTTAAGTCGACTAAAGGCATAATTTTAGTCTCTTTAGATTACCATCTAAGATATAAAAAATGTAGTTTACAAAATGAGATTAGCTTCGGAGACTCCGCTAATATTTTAGTTGCTATTACTAATAATTCGAAGGAACCGGTACGAGTAAAAGAAAAGGATCTTTTATGTTTCGTTTATTACCAAGTTTAAAAATATCTCCTCTAAAAAAATGGAGATGAAACATAGTAATATATATCCCAAATTACCTTCAGCCCCTCCGGCTGATGAAGGGCAAGGTTATAGATTACAGAAAATTAACGAGATACAAAACTTTTTAGATGGCGAAGTAACGAAAAGAGAAGCTTTAAGTAAGAAATATTTTAGGAGCGCTAGAATAGTAGATATTATAGATATGGTTTTAATTTTCGTAACTACCGCCGGAGGAATAGGAGGAATAGGTTTATTAACTACGATAGTCGCGTTACCGGCGGTTATAACGTTAGAAGCTATAGCGGGCTTCTGCGGTTTATTAAGTTTAGCCGGGAAATATATCGTTAGTAATTCGACTAAAAAGGCTATAAAGCACGAGAAGATTAAAATTATCGCCGATACTAAATTAAATACCATATCGAGTCACGTCTCGAAAGCCTTATCGGATAATAAAGTTACGAATGAAGAGTTTCAACTAATCATGGAGGAATTAGAGAAATATAAGAAGATGAAGGAAGAAATTAGGTCTAAATCCAAGAAAGAGATTTCGAGCGAAACGGAACAATTATTAATAGAAAGGGGGAGAAAAGAACAGCGGGAGTCCTTTCGGAAGTTGGTTGAAAAACGTGCCGAGCCATTGGAATATTAAAAAGCCTAAAATTAAGTTTTCGTGTAGTTTTAGTTATGAAACGTGATAAAAACTGCGTAAAAAACCGCATTTAAAAAATAAAAACCCCAATAAAAAATGTCTTTTTTAAAAATCGATGATCCCGCGAGAAGAGATTCTATCGTAAAAGAGTTTCTTAAAACGAAGAAGAATATTCGCGACAGGCAAATAGCGGAAAAAACGGGGGAAATAGAATTACAATCCGATCTTTCGAAGATTTTTAAACCTATTACGGACATGCAAAAAGCTACCTCGGAAAAAATTACGGAGGAACTAAAACCTATTAAAGAAGGCATCGTAAAATTACCGAATTACCCGTCGATAGAACTTTTTACCAGTAAAGCGGGAGAAATAACTATGGGTGAAGATAAATCGCAAACTATCAGGTCAATTGCGAGCGAGTTTTTAATTAAATTCGCCGATAAATCCGCCGTTGATAAAACGTACGGGTTATATTCTAAAAACGGTAAATTTTATATCGGGAATAAAGAGGTCACGATTAATAATAATGATATCGTACTAGATGGTGACGTTTATAAAGGTACGCCGGGAGTATGGGAATTAATTACTTCTAGAAGACCGGATCCGAATATTTTTACGAACGAGGATTATGAGAAATATAGTAAAATAGTCGTAAAAAGTAATACTCTTTATCGCGGTAACAATCCGGGTAGTATTTACCCGAAATCTGCGAGAGGCGCAAAATGGAAATTACTCGCTCCTCTTTGGGACATAATAAAACTGAGAAAAGTAACTGGAGAAGGAATTATTATTCCGTGCGATCCAGACGCGTTAGTCCGAAGATTACATTTACTTTTAGCGAGTAAAAACGCGGGTAATACGGGTGTACGAAACGAAATCGTTAGTATATGCGACGAATTAAAAAGACAAGGACATTTAGACGGAAAAAGCTATAAAAGTTTAATGTGTATATTACAAAAAGATGATCGAGTATAAAAAAAGATGATATAAAAGACAGTACGAGTATGGTGGTACCGGAATCTTTGATAGTTTAGCTAACATAGGCACGAAAATTTTTACTAGTAACGTGGCTAAACAAATCGGCTCTTCAGCTTTAGACGTGGGAAAAAGCGTGGCTGAGGAGAGCACGAAAAAAGCTTTAGAAGCGGGAAAAATCATCGCGGTAGATACCGCGAGCGGGTTAGTTAAAAAAGCTTTAAATCGTAAATCCAAGAAAATTTTACGAGATTACGCGACGTTATACGATAATACTACGCCGAAAAGTACTAATGCTTTAATCGATGGTAGCGGTAACAATGCGATAGCTATAGAAAAATCAATTAAGAAATTTAATAGGGGTTCGGGTATTAAAACGACGTAGGTCGTATTTATCGACTAGAATATATTATAATAATTTAAATTATCATAATATATATAATAAAATGAGTATTTTAAACATTGCGGAAACAATTTCAGAAGATACGAGTATCGATGAATACGAGGTTCATGAGTATGAACCTATTACCGGTACCAATCTAAATAATCCCTCGGGGGAAATTAGGATTAATATCGAAACCCAAAATATTTTTACTCATCCCTCCGAGTCTTATTTACTTTTCGTGGGCGAATTATTAAGAAATGATAATGGAGCGGTCTATGACGCTAATACCAATATTTCGTTAACGAATAACGGCCTGATGTATCTTTTTAAAAATATTAGTTATAAGCTTAGCGGAACTGCGATTGAATCCGTGTCAAATCCTGGTCACGCTACTACGATGATCGGGTTATTAAAATACCCGGACGATTTTTCTAAATCGCAGGGATTAAACCAACTGTGGTACAAAGATACTGGAATTAACGCCGATAATACCAATACGGGTTTCGAAAAAAGAAGAAGGTATATTATACGAGATTCAGTACCGCGCGGTACATTTAGTTTTAGAGTTCCGTTAAAGCATATATTCGGGTTTTGCGAAGATTATAATAAAGTTCTTTACGGAATGAAACAAACTCTTACCTTAACCAGAAATGATGATAATGACGCGATATTTAAACACGCTGTGGACGGAGCTGGTAATCCCGTTAACGGTCGAGTTAATTTAATTAAAATATCGTGGTTTATACCTCATGTATTACCCGCGGATGAAGAAAAGATGATGCTTTATAAACTTATAGAACAAAAAGAAAAATTTCCGGTCGGGTATAGAATGATACAATGCGACTCTAATTCGGTTCCTCAGGCAAGAACGTTTAATTGGAGGCTTTCGGTTAAATCCTCTCCGGAGGTACCGCGTTTTATAATTATCGGCTTTCAGACGGCTAGGAAAAATAATCAAGAAGTAAACGCAGCCGTATTCGATAATTTAAATATCGAAAATATTTACGTTATGTTGAATTCCACCAGATATCCCGCGACCGACTATAATTTGTCTTTTACCGCCCATCAATATAGTAGAGTATACGGGGACGCCCCTTTGTTTAGATCTAAGTTTTTTAACATGGATGAATTAGTATCGAATCCGAGTATTTCCCCCGTGGATTATAAAACCCTTTATCCTTTATTCGTCTTTGATGTCTCTAAGCAAAGCGAAAAGATGAAATATTCTTCTACCGATATACGAGTTAAAGTCTTTTTTAGAGACGCCGTACCCGTAGACACGGAGGTATACGGCGTTATTATTAGCGATAGGATATTATCCTTCCAGTCCGACGGAAATAAAATGAGCGTAGTATTTTAATTTAACATTTTTTTACTATAAAAAAAATGTTAACTGTTAAGGATATAAAAAGAATTCTCGACGAGAATAAAATAAAATATTTCTCGTTTTGGGATAAGAAACGTTTAATCGAGAGATTAAAAGAACACGGATTAATGCCCGAGAATATACCTAAATCAGAAACTTATATGAAACGTACGATTAGGCAAGAAAAGAAAGATAATCCCAAGTACGCTAGATTAAAAACTATTATGAAAAATCCGAGAAGAGTTATTTTAGAGGATGTCCAAACCGGAGAAAAACGCGAATTCCCGTCGATTTATAAGGCCGGTAAATTTATTAATCACTGTCCTCAGACGATTTTAAATTGGAAAGGGAGGGTTTGGAAAGATAAATATAAGATTAGCGTTTTATAAAAAATAGCTTAACTTTTTTCGCGTACATATAAAAAATGGGAGATACGACCGAAAACGAACGGGTAAAACGGGCGCTTTACTTAAAAAAAGAAATAACGGAAAAAGATGACTCGCATGATAAAGAGATGACCTTAATTCATAAACTAATCGACCAAAGAACCACGATTAAAACGGAGCTTATTTTTTTAAGAGAAAAAATTAGATGTTTTTCTTTTATACTCCGCGAAATAAACGAAGATACGTTTTCTCTCGAAT
This sequence comes from Tridacna gigas, assembly GCA_945859785.2. Classification (NCBI taxonomy): domain Eukaryota; kingdom Metazoa; phylum Mollusca; class Bivalvia; order Cardiida; family Cardiidae; genus Tridacna; species Tridacna gigas. Next base: position 61,863,569 of record OX244036.2, read on the forward strand.
TATCTTCGAACAGGAAAGGACAACTCTTAAAACTAAGGAGACGAGTGAAAGTACTAAATGAAATACAAGAAGAACAAATTAATGAGGAAAAAATCCTTAATAATCGACTAGAACCGATAGAAAAGGAAATAGATTCTTGCCAATCGAAACAACACGATTTATACGAAGAAGCGCGTGATTTAAGAGCGGAATATGATCATTTACTTTTAACGATAGATGAAAACGATATTCCCGTAGAATTAGAAAACGATTACTATAATTTACTATACGAAAACGGTTATTATTCAGACGATAATTCTATAGAAGAAGGAGAACCTGAGGAACCCGAGGAACCCGAAATAAAACCTTTTTTCGTGTACGATACGTGTTGCGCGTGCCAAGAGGAAAAGCCTAGTATATTTAATATCCCTTGCGGGCACGTTTGTTTATGCGCTTCGTGTAACGCTAAAAACGTGGTTACAAATAATAATTGCGCTATGTGTAGAAAAGAAGTAAGACGTTACTACGAGATAAAAAGTTTATAAATTTTTATATAATAGTTTAAGAAAAACTATTATATAAAAAAATGTCTATTAATTATAGTTTACAAAATATAAAAGCCCTTCAAGATATAGCTAAGGGAAGGGGCCTTAAAGGATTCTACAGGCTTAAAAAAGAAAATTTAGTCGAGGTTTTAACCGGCAAAAAAAAGGTAACGGATTTTAAAAATGTGAGAGGAACGGGTCAGGATCTTAGTAGGCAAACTATAAGCGGTCTTCTAGATATAGCCAAGGAAAGGGGTATCAAAGGATGTTCTAAGTTTAGTAAAAAAGATTTATTATCGGTTTTAAAAGGGGAAAAAATGTAACGGATATTAGTCGTATAAAAGGAACGGACGATCTCAGTAAACAAACGATAATAGGTCTCCGGGATATAGCCAAGAAAAGGGGTCTTACGGGATGCACTACGCTTAATAAAGGAGATTTACTCGCGGTTTTAAGCGGGCAAAGGGAATTAGTTAACGGGATAAGAAAGCGAACGTTAAAGGATTTAAAAAAAGAGGCTAAGGGGAGGGGGCTTAAGGGATACTCTACGCTTACCAAAGGCCAGTTAAATCGGGTTTTAAGCGGAGAAATAAATATAAAGGATATTAGTCATATAAAAGAAAAGGATCTGGATGTTAACCACTTATGGAAGAATGACCTTACGAAGGAAACAAAAAGAGGTCTTCAAGAAATTGCTAGGAAAGAAGGTTACAGAGGATACTCTAGGCTTAGTAAAGAAGATTTAATCGATCGATTGCAAAATTCGGATAAGGATCGTTATACGATGGATCATCTTCGCGAAGTGGCGAGGGAAAATGGTTTTGCGAATTATCGTCGAGCTAGTAAACAAGAATTATTAAATGTCTTACGCAACCATCTTATGGGTTGGGATATTGAAATAGAACTACGGCAAACCGCCCTTAACGGAGAAATTAGAATATATAAAGGGTTTTGCCGTACGTTGGATGATGAAATATATATAATGCGCGGTATACCAGATGTACCACAAACATCTATCATTATAATGTCCCTATTTCTAGATAATATAAAAAAACGGATAATAGAATTTTTTTCGGGAAATATCGGAAGAAAAGTGAGAATGAATGTGGAGGCTTATATGTACAAAATGGATTTTGAAGAAGAGAGGGAGGAAGTAGTACCCTCCCGTTTTTATTCGGGGGATAACGAAATCGTTGAGAGAAAAACGGATTTAAACGAGTTATACGGTAGAATGGCAAATAGAATTTTAGAAAATTTAGAAATATTCCTTAAATCAGGGAGCGGTTGGGCAATACGAAATATAAGCGAAGTAGACTTAAAGTGTGTCGTCTACGATCCTTTAAGGGCCGGAGGTTATATAGCTTTACCCAATTGGCTTAAGAATAAGCAAGTAATTATTAACATGCAAAATAAAGACGAAAAATGCTTTCTATGGTGTATTTTAAGACAGTTAAATCCTGTACAAAGACACGCGAATAGAATCGATTCGAAATTAGCGGGCGAGGAAAAAACTTTAAATATGAACGGAATAGAATATCCCGTTTCATTTAAGGATATAGATAAGTTCGAAAAACAAAATCCGGGATTTAGCGTTAATGTCTTCGAGTATACGACGAATAAGAAAATAATCCGCCTAAAAAAATAGGTAGTAATCACGTAAACCTGCTTTATATCGAGGAAGGAGATAAAACTCATTACGCTTTAATAAAAAATTTTAGCGGATTAATGAGAGAGCAAGTAACGGGTAAGGACGGCCTCAAATATTGTATGCGCTGTCTAAACCATTTCGGTAATGAAAGGCTTTTGGAAAAGCACATGAAATATTGTATAGGTCATAAACCCGTTACTCTGGAAATGCCTGAAAAGGGTACCATAACGAAATTTAAAAATCATCATAGAAAACTTATAGTTCCTTTCGTCGTGTATGCCGATTTCGAATGCATTTTATTGCCTATAGATGGTTGTTCGCCCAACCCCAAAAATAGTTATACGAAAAAAACTATGAAACATATACCGTGCGGTTTCTCATACGTTATAAAATGTTTCGATGATGATGTTTGCGCCCCTATATTAAGAGTATATTCGGGGGAAAAAGCGGAGGAAAGGTTTACTCAGCTTTTAACGCGAGATATAAGGGGTATTTATTGTAGATATCACAAAAACCCTAAAACAATAAATTTAACGAAACTGGAAAAAGAGAGATACGAACGAGAGGAAATTTGCTGGATTTGTAACGAAAAGTTCGATGATACCAACGAAAAAAATAAGAAGGTAAAAGATCATTGTCATTTTACGGGTAAATTTAGAGGGGCCGCTCATAATGAATGTAACTTAAAAGTGCGACTGCCGAATTTTACTCCCATATATCTACATAACTTAGCCGGATACGATGCGCATCTTTTTATTAAAATCCTCGGTAAAACTAAAGGGAAGACTGATTGCATCCCGAATAACGAAGAAAGATATATTAGTTTTAGCAAGAGTATTTTAATCGACCGAGATATATACCATACCATTAGATTTTTGGATTCAAAGAAATTTATGGATGGTAGTTTAGATACTCTCTCGGGGTATTTAAACGAAAGCCAGTTTAGAACTTTGTCTAAATTCTTTACGAAAGAAGAATTACCTTTAGTTAGAAGGAAAGGAGTTTTCCCTTACGAGTATTTAGTCAGTTTCGAAAAACTTAAAGAAAAGAGTTTACCTCCCGCGGAGAAATTTTATTCCAGTTTGAAAAGAAAACATATTAACGCGGAAGACGACGAACACGCGATTAAGGTTTGGAAAACTTTCGGTTCGGAAACTTTAGGGGATTATCTCGAACTTTATAATAAAATAGACGTATCACTTTTAGCTGATGTTTTTGAGAACTTTAGGGAAATTTGTCGAAAACATTATGAACTTGATCCAAGTTGGTATTTTACTTCTCCCGGTTTGGCGATGGATGTCATGTTAAAGAACACGAAAGTAAATCTCGAACTTTTATCGGATCCGGACATGCTTTTAATGGTAGAAAATGGTATTAGGGGCGGTATTAGCATGGTTAGTAAAAAGTATTCTAAAGCTAATAATAAATATATGGGGGAGTTATACGATCCGAGTAAACCCTCGAAATATTTAATATATATCGACGCGAATAGTCTTTACCCTTGGACGATGAGTAAACCCCTTCTTACCCACAGTTTCGAATGGGCAAGTGAAGAAGAATTAAAAGAATGGGAAAAATATTGTAATATAAAAGGACAGGGCATGATCTTGGACGTAGATTTAGTTTATCCTCAAGAGTTATACGATGAGCATAACGAATATCCCCTAGCCCCGGAACAATTAGTTATTAAAAAGGTAAAAAAGCTTATTCCTAATCTATATGATAAGAAGAATTATATCGTACATCACGAGGCTTTAAAAACGTATCTCGATTTAGGCTTAAAACTTAAAAAGATGCACCGGGGAATTAAATTTGTAGAAAGTCCTTTTATGAAACCATATATCGATTTAAACGTAAAACTAAGAAAAGAGACTAAGAACGAATTCGAAGGCGTGTTTTTTAAACTAATGATGAATTCCGTTTTTGGTAAGACTATGGAAAACGTGCGAAATAGGGTTGATATACAATTAGTTTCCAGCGAAACCAGTTACCAGTATAAAAAACTCGTAGCTAAACCGAATTACGATCATACTACCGTATTCGACGAGGCCTTGGCGGCCGTACACATGAAAAAGACTAATATAAAATATGACAAACCCGCTTACCTAGGAATGGCTATTTTAGATATTAGTAAAACCGATATGTACGATACTTATTATAATTATTTTAAAGCGAAGTACGGTAAATCCGTTACATTATGTTATACGGATACCGATAGTTTTATTCTCGAGATAGAAACCAACGATTTTTATAAAGATATCGAACCGGAAAAGACCGCAATATTCGATACGAGTAATTATCCCGATGACCATTTCCTAAAAAATAATAGTAATAAAAAGTTGCCCGGGAAATTTAAAGACGAACTGGCTGGAAACATTATGACGGAATTCGTAGGGTTACGGGCGAAAAATTACGCCTTTAGAAATATAGAAGGTACGGAAGTTAAACGATGTAAAGGAATTAACAAGAACGTACTTAAGTTCGATTTGCATTTCCAAGATTATAAAGATTGTTTGTTCGGCGGTAAAGAGCTGTTCAAAACTGTGCCTTCGTTAAGAAGTTATAGGCACGAAATATATACCGAGGAGATAAACAAGAAAGCTTTATCTCGCGATGATGATAAAAAATACTTGATGAACGATAATATAAACACGTGGTCTTTAGGGCATTAAAGGAATGAGGAAGAAACTGTTTAGATTTTTTAACTCAGGGGGGTTATAAAGGCAAAAAATAAATTTATAACTTTATTTTTAAGTTATAAATTTAACTAAATATTTATTTTTAATCTTTTTTATCAGCTAATCCCCTACATACCGGGCATTTTATAAGCCTATCACAATTTTCGCAGACTACGCATTTCTCTTCTAAGTACATTTGCTCCGCTTTTGGTATTACTGGCGGTAGCCGTACACTAATTACTGTGCTTACCAAAACCGCAAAATCAATACTTATATTAATAATCCCCTCGTATTCGGGGTAGGCCCTATTAATCTTATATACCACTCTTTTCAAAATTCCTTTAATTTTTTTTAATGATCTAGTAGATTCATTAAAAATGCGCCGGACTAAACGGCGTCCTCCATAACCACTTAACTCAAAGATAATCTCCGTACGCACTTCATCAACTGTACAGACAACTTTTGACATTCCCTCTCCTACTGCGCTCATGTACGCGGGTATTTCATACCGATATATCATGTCACTAAATTCGTAGTATATATAATTCGCGAGACTCGAATCAGATACACTATTTTTAAAATCAGATATATTTAAATTAGATAAGAGTACCTTACTGTTGGGATAAGATACTTTATTAGAAAACATTCTACTTACGATTAAATTATTCTCCATTTTTTCCTATTTTATATTAAGTCTTCTTTAAGAAAGAATCAAATTTATTAAGAAAAAAAATAATTATCGTAAGTATAGAGGGAGGTTTTTTTTTTGTAATCTTAAGGGATAGGAGAGTCGGATTCTTAAGGGATAGGAGAGTCGGATTCTTAAGGATAGGAGAGTCGGATTCTTAAGGATAGGAGAGTCGGATTTCTTAAGGGTAGGTAGACTAGGATTTCTTAAGGATAGGAGAGTCGGATTTCTTAAGGATAGGAGAGTCGGATTTCTTAAGGATAGGAGAGTCGGATTTCTTAAGGATAGGAGAGTCGGATTCTTAAGGGTTTAAATCCCAAAATCATAAGGATCTAAGCTGGGGTCCCGTTAGCCTCGAAATACATATACTGGTTGTAACCAGCATTTTCTCCTTTTCCCACAATGTTTTTAAAAGGCTTCTTTCTCAGGGTCATTAGAACTTGCGATTGTGTGGTAATGGGTTAACTCTTTGCCAAACAATTCCAAGATTTAACAATCCCAAGAAAAAAGGCTTTTGAAAACATTGTGGGAAAAGGAGAAAATGCTGGTAACCAGCAATTTCTCCTTTTCCTACAATGTTTTCTACCTTATCACAGACAAATTCCCTCATTTTAGCCACATGTGTCGTCTGCCAATGGTTTCAATTTGGACCAGTCTAAAAATTTGTCATTTGGTAAAGGATAAAACGGAAGCTAATCCTATTCTCAGAGCCTCAATTTATTTGTCATTTTAACCCTTTGCTAAACGTCCCCGTGCTTTAATGACCCAGGGAAAGACACCTTCTGAAAACATTTTTGGAAAGGAGAAAATGCTGGTAACCAGCATTTTCTTCCATTCAAGCGATGTTTTCTACCCTATCAGAGACAAATCCCATAACTTGAACCACACTTAATTTGTCGTCTGCTTTCAATTTGGACTTGTCAAAAATTTTGTATTTTCGGAAAGGGTTAAAATATATTCAAAATGGATGACTGTGTCTAAAATTTGGAAAATGGAAATGATTTTCAAAACAAAACAAAGTTCAACTGTGACCATGATCTTTGACCTAAGTGATGTAAAAAGAATAGGGCAACTCCTTGGGTCATGAGCAACAGTTGTGTAAAGTTTCAGGGTCCTAGGTCAAAGGGCTAATGAATTGGAGCACGGATATGAATTTCCAAACAGAGTTCATCTGTGCCATTGACTTTAGACCCATGTAACCCCAAAACAATAGGGCTCCTCCATTCGTCATGAGCGACACTTGCATCAAGTTTCAGAGTCTCAGGTCAAACGGCTTTTGAGTCAGAGCACGGAAATGATTCTCTAACAAAGTTCACTTGTGACCCTGACCTTTGACCCATGCGACCCTAAAACAATTGGGCACCTCCTTGGGTCATGAGCAACACTTGTATAAAGTTTCAGGGTCTTCGGTCAGACGGCTTAGAGCACCGAACAATAACATGGACGGATTGACTGACGGATGAATAGACGGACTGTCAGACAGACCTACAGACGTCGTGAAACCAGTATAGCCCCTCTACGTCTAAAGGACTATTCTGTCCCTGACAAAAAGAAGCTCCATGATTTTCTTCTATTAGGAAATGCAATCTCTAAAACATAAAGAAATGTGAAAAACAATAATTAGAAAGTTACATCATGTAATGGTTTTTATTCTACTTTCAACATCATTTTACCTATAAGTCCATGGCAGCTTACTTGTGTCAAGATCAACACTAGACTGGGGTTGTGCCTTGCTCAAATACATTTCCATGAGGCGAGCTATCAGGAATTAGTCTCGCGACTTCCTGACTACAATTTTAATGTCTGAACCGCTGACCCAGCACATGGTAGACCAACCGGCATCTCCCGTGAAAGTTTGTACTTTATGGTGTTCTTATTATGGTAGATCCAAACAAATAGCATTTTCCCCATTGATTCATGGACTGTTACAGTTGTATATCTAAGATTATTGCGCAATAATTTACCTACAACATGGCAGTTACGTGCCTTACAATTTCACACGGGGACATTGGTACATGAATGTCAGACGTAGTTTTCTATTTTTATCAATGCCCAATTCCCGAGAAATTATGCCATGAAACATGATCTGAATTACCATCTGTAAATATCACTGTATTACTGTATTACCAGTCAAGAAACAAAATTTAACCCCTTAAGCTGCTGACCAAATTTAACTTAACCCTTTTCCCAAACGACAAATTTTGGACTGGTCCAAATTGAAAGAGTTTGCAGACGACAATTTCAAATTTGATGAAAATGACAGAAAGGTCTCAAAAAGGGTAGAAAACACTGAGGGAAAAAGGAGAAATTGCTCGTTATAAGCAATTTCTCCTTTTCCCACAGCGTTTTCAAAAGACTTGTACTGCAGACACGTGAAAACCAGGGCTTGTTTGGGAAAGGGTTAAGATTTCCAGTAAATATTGAAAACCCATAGTTTACGATTTATTTATTTTTTTTTTTTTTTTCCTCGTCAGAGAAATCTCATTATACCGGGCTGAGTAGATCTAAGATCAGACTGCATGTTCTGTGCAGTCTGATCTTGACCTACGCTGTCCTCAAAAACTCAAAAAGTCGCAGCCTAAGGGTTTACCCTTTATTACACAATCACGAGTTTAAACTACCCTAAGGAAGAGAAATTTCGAAAACATTGTGGGAAAAGGAGATTTAACCCTTTATCACACAATCATGAGTTTTAATAACCCTAAGGATGAAGGGTTTTGAAAACATTTTAGGAAAAGGAGAAGATGCTGGTAACCAGCGTTTTCGCTTTTACCCACAATACTTTCTATCTTTTCAAAGACATATGTACAACTACTTGAACCATTTGTCTTTGCAAGGTTTGAGGCATTGTGGGAAGAGGAGAAAATGCTACTCACAATTACGAATGAAACAGCTTTGAAACTGCAACATCTTGTTCTTATTTAAGCGTCTGTTTTTTTACCCTTTACCCCACATTCCCAAGACTTAACGACCCTCCCAAAAGAAAAGGAGTTTTGAAAACATTGTGGGAAAAGGAGAAAATGCTGGTAACCAGCACTTTCTCCTTTTCTCACAATGTCTTTTCCATTCCAAAGAAAAAGTTCCTGATTTTTCTAACTTTTAGTTTGTCGCCTATAAGTGCTTAAATTTAGACTCCTCAAAAAATTTGTTGTGTGGTAAAGAGTTAATGACGAACGAAGCTAATTAACTCTTTACCCAAAATTTTGAACACGTCAAAGTCAAAATCTTACTCACACGATAAATTAAACGTGACTCAAATTACAATACTGGTCTGTGTAAGGATAGAAAACAGTGTGAGAGAAGAAGAAAATGCTGGTTTCCAGTAGTTTCTTCTTTTCTTGGAACATTTTCATAAGCCTTTTCCACCAGGGTCATTAGAAGTAGTGATTATGTGGTAAAGGGTTATCTTTGTGCCAGATGGCAAAATTTTAGATTCGTCCATAATGAAAGCATTTGCAGACGACATATTTACTCTGTACCAAATGGCAAAATTTGGATTGGACCAAAATTGAAAGCATTTGCTGACAACATATCAAATGCGGCTGATATGATGATCTCTGTCTTTGATAGGGTAGAAAACATTGTCAGAAATGGAGAAAATGCTGGTTACCAGCATTCTCTCCTTTTCCAACAATGTTTTCAAACGACTCATACTCAGGGTCATTAAAACTTGGGATTGTGTAGTAAAGGGTTAACACGACAAAATTTTAAACTTGTCTAAATTAAACGCATCTGCAGATAAGAAATCTTGGGGTCAATTGATGAAACTTGCCTTTAATTAAGTAGAAATCACTGTGGGAAAAGGAGAAAATGCTGGTTACTAGCAGTTTTTCCTTTTCCCACAATGTTTTCAAAGGCTGTCTTTCTCGGAGTATCCTTAAAAGTCAGCATTGAATTGTAAAAGGTTAATGATAGGACTTGTCTTTGAAAGGGAAGAAAACATTGTGAGAAAATGAGACAATGTTGGTCACCAGCATTTTCTCCTTTACCCACCATTATTTCAAAAGCCTTTTTCCTCAGCGTCTTTGAAACATGAGGAAATGGTTAAACCCATCCCATAAAGGCTAATCTTAGAACTACGAGAACTAGTATACAAAAAACAAACACTATCTTTAAGGAGAAAGAAAATAATATTTTTCAAGAAGTGGGGAAGAAGAAGGCAAATATAAATTTCAAGAAGGGGGAGAGGGAATATAGGGATTTAGTGGAAGAGAGGCCAAAAGGAGAAGGAAAAAATATTGTTTTCCAAGAAGTGGGGGGGAGGGAGGAAAATATCATTTTTCAAGAAAATGAGGGGAGAAGGGAAGAGAACAAGCTGTGAAATCAGTAATACTGGTAGCCTACTGACTTTCGTTGATTTCGTGGGTAGGTAAGTCCACAAATTCAAGTCAAATATATTGTCATTTGGTAAAGAGTTAATCTTTTACAAAATGACAAAATTATAGACTAGTCCAAACCGAGAGCATTTGAACGAAATGTGGACCAAAGGATGAACGTTTTCTTTGAAAAGGGTAGGAACATTGTCCTGGTTACCATCATTTCTTCTTTTCCCACACAGTTTTCTACCCTTTCTGAAACAAATTTCATAATTTGTGACAACTTTAATTAGTCCTCTGCAAATGATTTCAACCAGTCTAAAATTGTGTCGTCTGGTAAAGGAACAAGTGGTGGAAAGCGTAGATCAGAGATCAGGCTGCACTGCTCTGTGCGTTCTGATCTTGATCTACACTGTCCACAAAGTTTCTTGTATTGTCTATGTTAAAGGGCAAATCAACAGGTTTCATAAAATTTTAATTTTCAAAACTACATCAGTTGGTAACCTGGTAATGTTGTAATTTGAAAAAAAAAAAAAAAAAAAAAAAATCGGAAAAAGTACTTTATTCCAATTTGTATTTCTGCTCATTAGTTTTTACGACATCGCTTATCTCCCTTACTTATTGTTGCGTCCCTTGATTTGTGACGTCATAGGCGTACTTGTTTCAAAATGGACGTTGTGTTTGATAGCGATTAGAGCAGTAATGAAGACGAAGAAATAGACGATTATGGTCCCGTAAGGCCGTAAATATACGAACGAATTCGTAGAGAAAATAATGTAATTTCAGAGGATGAGGATGAGAGTAATTCTTCGTTTGGTGAAGACTATGAAATTGACGATTTTGTGGCGGACGTTTCAATATGGTGAGTATCGCGCATTTGTAAATTCGGATACGATGAGGCGGATATTGCTTATTGAAAAAATGATTTATACGTGATAGAATTAAATATATTGCATAAAATTTGTTTCATTTGAAGAAGTTTCAGTCGGTCGACGGGCGAAATTAGGAGAAAAAACTTGAGAAACATTTTTAATGTACTTTCATAATTTCTGGATTGTTAATTTATTTCGATATTTGGAACAATTGTTTCATCTAATTATACGTCGACGGAGATATATATACGTGACGAATTTCCTTGCAATGAGATTTGTATCGCTATTAATTGACCCTTTACCACACAATCCCTACTTTAAACGACCCTGAAGAAGAAGGCTTTTGAAATCATTGTGGGAAAAGAAAATGCTGTAACCAGCATTTTCTTATTTTCCTACGATGCGTTCTACCCTATCAAGGACTGAAATTGTCATCTGAACTATGTTTAATTTGTCTCCTGCAAACGCTTTCAATTTGGTTGAGTCCAAAATTTTGTCGTTTGGGAAAGAGTTAAGAAAGGGTAGAAGAAAATGAAGTATGCACAAGTTCAGATTCTAATAAGCTAGTGGGAGTCTTTTCAACAGCATGAAACTCTGACATAAGTAATTCACACAGAAATGCAAACAGATGCACAAGCAGACAAATAGACTAACCATTGCATTACATTTATAAAAAAAACTTCTCTGCACAGACAGCAAAAGCCAATGTTAACACTAACCACAAATTCCCCAGTTTCAACAACCCAAGGAAAAACGCTTTTCAAACATTTGAAAAAGCTTCATAACCTTTATCCACAATATTTTCTGCCCTTTCAAAGACAAATTGCAATCCATATTTTATTTGTTATATTCCAATGCTTTGAAAATTTGGACAATTCTAAAATCATACAATTTGGTAAAGGGTTAACCCTTTACTTCCTTTATTAAACGGTAGAATTTTAGACTTGTCCACACTGAAAGTATTTGCAGACGACAAAAGTGACTTTGACAATGGGAAGGGTCTGAAAAAGGGTAGAAAGCATTGTAGGAAAAGGAAAAATAATACTGCTTTCCAGGAATTTCTCTTTTTCCAACCATGTTCTCAAAAGCCGTTTCCGTCAGCATAGTTAAAAGTCCGGACTGTGAGGTAAAGAGTAAAAGCATTGATTTGTGAAGCTGGTCAGGAAAATTCTGATTCCTATTAACTTTTTTCCACTTTACAAAATATAAATTGTCCAAGTTGAAAGCATTTGCAAAGAACAAGTTTACTGTGTTTCAAATGATGAAGTTTGCCTCGGAAAGGCACCATCATTTTCTCCTCTTTCCACAATATTCTTCAAAGGCTTTGAGCAAGACTTGTATCAAAAGTTAAAATTTCACAATTTTCATACTGACACATGAATTAAAAAGATTGGCCTCAATAGTTTTGAAGATATCATATGGATGCGAACAAGGAAACTTTTTGCTATAGATCAAATTTCTAAATGTCAAAGGACCATTCTACCTAATGATTCAGTTGGTTGTTAGAACAGAACAGAACAGAACAGAACAACATTTTATTTGACGTGTACACAGTACATAGTCATATTTACATCAAAAGTCACATAAATTCCATCTTTCTCTCTCTGCCTCGCTTTCGCTTTCTTACGCACTCTCTCTCTCTCTCCCTCCCTCGTTTTCGCTCTCTCGCGCTCTCTCTCTCTCTATCACTCTGCTCGAGGCATTTAAACATTCATTGGATATAAATGCTAATTTAACAATTACAACAAGTATACGGAATCAACTGAGGATGAAAGTATATGAATATAGTAGAACTGTAAATCTTCGTATGGAGAAAAAAAATAATACTAACTGTAAAGAGTGTTAAACCGTAGTGAAAAGGCTGATGTCAGATAATTACCGAACATAGACAATACCTTTAGGTCGTTACTCGACAGTAAAGAGATGAGTTTAAACATACTAGGTTTAATGTAAAAATACTTATCTATGTACTTCTGACGTAAGTGTTTGTATTTCGGGCAAACTAGCGAGAAATGAAACTCATCCTCAATTTCGTCACTGTGGCAAATTTGGCATAACCTTTCATTTCTCGGTATATTATTTCTAGAAAATCTTCCAGTCTGAATCCGGAGGGAATGGGCTGAAATCCTTAATTTACAAATATATGAACGGGTTAAAAGAGGCAATTTGTCTTAATACTCTTCGCTTTCAAAATTTGTCTTAATATGTTTGTAAAGAGTAAGTATATTACTGTTACTGATTTTTGCAAACCACTCTTGCTTAAAGCAATCTATTATGCGTTCCTTCAGAAGAGGCACAAATTCCTTTACATCAAATGTTGGATTAAAAAAAAAAAAAAAAAAAACTTCGGAAAAACCAAAATCATCAAAAATAGTCTTAACGTCTGAAACACAATTTTTCTTCCCGTTAAGATAATGACCATATGCATCGTTATAAACATTCTGTATTATTATGTTATCTGAATTCATAATTTTAAACCAATACTTCACAATTCGTATGTATCTAGTAATGTACAAAGGATATCTACCTGACTCGCCATGAACTGCCATAATACATGATCTGTTATTAAACAAAGTATACGTTTACAAAACTTAAGGTGTATTCGTTCAATTTCTTTAGATTTACTCTTACCCCAAGTCTCACAAGAATATCCTAAAATAGAACCAACAAATGCATCGAACAATTGACAAAGGATTTTGGTTGACAATCTAAATTTTGAACAGTTTGCTAAAAGGACGTTTAGGGCTTTCAGTGTTTTTGAAGAGAGATATTCTCGGTTTTGTGCAAAATAAAGTCCCCAAATAACTAAAATTATCTACTGATTCTATTACCCTCCCCTTGTAGGTCCATACTTCATCGGGTTTTATTGGTCCTCTCTTCCTAAAAACTATAGTTTTTGTTTTATCAACATTCACTTCTAAACCCCATTTGTCGCAATAATCACTCAATTTATCTATATTACTTTGAAGTTCTGTTGGAGTTTTCCCAAAAATAACCATATCATCTGCAAATAATAGAATGATAATAGAAAGTTCATTTATACTTATTCCAGAATTTGGATTCTCTGACAAGAAGAGTTCTAAGTCCTCAAGGAATAATGAAACTAGGATAGGAGAGATTGTCTCCCTTTGCCTCAATCCTACTGTGTAGTCAAAAAAATCTGAAAGAAAATTACCATTTTTCACACATGATTTAACTGTACTGTACATATCTCGTATAATCCTAAGTAATTTTCCTTGAATGCCATGTTTACATAATTTTAGCCACAGGGCATTTCTATTTATGGAATCAAAGCATTTCTTTAAGTCAACAAAAACACAGTACAAGCGTTTGTTTTCGTTAAGAAATTTTTGTACAATACTCATTAATATAAAACTTGCATCAGTGGTTGAGACTCCTTTTTTAAATCCAAATTGTGCATCTGATATTACTGAGTTTTCTTCACAAAATTTATTAATTCTGTTATTCAATACGCTAGTAAATAACTTATATAAACAACTAAGTAAAGTAATGCCCCTGTAATTATTAGGGTCGTTTAACATACCCTTTTTATGGACTGGTACAATTATTCCTTCGGACCATTTGTTTGGGAAAAAGCCTGAGTCGAAAACTGCATTAAAAATGTTACAAATATGTGAGGCTAAAATGTCACTACTTTCAATTAAATACACATTCATTAAATGGTCATTTCCCATAGCCTTACATCTTTTCTGAGATTTTATGGATAACAAAATTTCTTGGACTGTAATACGTGAATTAAGCTCGTCAAAGGGGCAATCTTCACAATTAAAATCATGATTATTGAAAAATCGTTTGCTTGTGCATTGGAACTTTGGAAGATATCTGCCCCTAACGATTTGATATATGTGAAAAAGTCTTCAGTTGAGATGTTATTGCTTTTTCTAGTTTTCTTTTTAAAAAATTTCCAAAATTCTTTAGGCTTTTCTTTCTTTAATTCTGTCAATTTTTTAATTTGAATGTTTTCAAAGTCTCTTTTCTTTTTCCTACAAAGTTTTTTATAAGCATTTTTAAGTCTGCACAAATTCTGTCTGTTACAGTGAGTTTTACAGCGGTTAAAAACACTTAAAGCGTTCACATAGAGCTGACGTGCTTGACGACACTCTGCATCAAACCAATCACGGTCGTTCGGAAGGTCCGAATCAGTAAATTAACTAGTACTGGAATAATTCGTATTAATACACTGGCAAAATAACGGATCTGCTACATTAACAATAGTGGATGTAAAATTATTTAAAACATGATTGACTGAAGTTCTACTATTTACATCAATACTTTTCACAAGTTCATTGAAAATTGATAATTTTGCAATTAAGCCCAGTCGAAAATCTGATTTGCGGGATGCATCCCATTTATACACATAGTCTCGAGAAAATGCTCGTGGCTCGTGAATAACATTGCATTTAAGAGAAAAGGATATGCACGTATGGTCACTATGTTCATTAAAAGGCTTTATGGCAAAATCACTTAAACGATAAAAACATTCAGGCTTAGTAATCAAATAATCTATAACTGAAGCACCCTGAGCATTTGCAAATGTGTAAGTACCACGGGTATCCTGATATAATCTACCGTTAACAATCCTAAACCCCGTGGCCTTACAAAGATCAAGCATGCGTACTCCGTGATTATTACATACACCGTCCATTGATGACCGGGGCATGTAACAATCAGGCACATAGTCGTCATGATCGATAAATGAGTCATATCTATCAAAAGGAATACAATCATTTCTATTATCTACGCGACAATTCCAGTCACTAACTATATATAAAGAACCAATGTTTTCAAATTCAAAAATATCATTTTGCAAAACATCGAAGAAATCAACATTTACAGAGTTGTATGCGGGGGAATCCTCGCCCCATATACGAGGGTTGTTCTGGAAGTTCGTAGAATTTTTTTATAGGACAAGTTATAATCGCAGTTTAATAAAATAGAATATACGGGCACAAATTTCAGATTTTATTCTATCCATTCCCTGTGTATTTTTCTAGTATCTTAAATAGCAAAATTTTCCTAACAGAAATAAAACAGCATGTAAGTCATACCCGGAGCACGCCGACGTCATAAGTAACGTCAAGCGTCATTTAAGTCCAACGAACGTCGCACTTTCTCCACATAGTCACCCGCAAGATCCACGCATTTCCGATGCCTGCTTATCCACTTAGTGTACGTTTCTACATACCACTCTTCAGAAAATGACGACACAACTGCTTGGGCTTGTTTAGTAAGGTCGTCAGCTGAATCAAATCGTATTCCGCGTAAATGTGCCTTGAGCTCCGGGAACACGCGAAAATCCATGGGGGCGAGGTCAGGACTGTATGGTGGGTGCTTCAAGACCTCAAAACCCAGCAGAGTGATCTCTAGCTGTGTAGATTCCGCTCGGTGTCCCGGTGCATTATCCTGGTGTAGTATTACTTGGTCATGGTTCAAGTGGGGCCGTTTCTTCCGTATCGCGTTAACGAGATCCCGCCTCAGAACCTAAAGAAAGAAATGCACGGTTCATTAGGTTTGCGTAAATCAATATCTCATTTTTTGTTATTTATTTTATTTATTTATTTATTCATTTATTTAGATTTATTTATTTATTTATTTATTTATCATTTACCTTAGAATAGTATGCCGCTGTGACTGTTTGGCCCTCTGGAATTCGGTGCTGTAATAGCATCCCGTGCCGGTCCATGAAGTAAACGAACATCTGTTTTCCTGCGCTTTTTTGGACCCGAGCCTTTTTTGGTGGAGGGGTACGCGGGATTTTCCACACCGATGACATGCGCTTAGTTTCCGGGTCAAAGTGGTGCAGCCAGGTCTCATCCGTGGTGATAATCCTGTCTAAAAATGCGTCTCCCTCTGTTTCGTAGCGGGTAAGAAACTCCTGTGAACATCGCACCCGGCATTCTTTTTCACTTTCCTTGAGCAATCGGGGCACCCAACGCGCACTAACTTTAGACATGCCCAGTTCATCTGTTAATATCCCATGCACCGTGGATACCGAAACATCGAGTTCATCTGCAATCGACCTGACAGTAATTCTCCTATCACAATTTACCATGTCTTTCACTCGATCCCTAACTGAACACACTACGACGGCCGGCCGACCAGATCTAGGATCGTCCTCAATAGAATCACGTCCGCTTCTAAAACGCGCATGCCACTTATATACAGTAGCTGGGCTGCATTTTTTATATTTTCCTGTAGATTTGATCGTGTTCAGCGTTTCTGTTGGTGATTTTTCCAGCGCGACACAAAATTTCACAACACTTCGCAATTCGACGTCGCCGGTAGACGTCATCTCTTCCGGTCAGCGACTTTTTGATATCTCCTTCAAAATCGTGTAGCTCGTTTGAAAGAACCGAAAACGTTATGAAATTTGCAGGAAATGACGTCATGACGTTGTGTTAACGATTGACGTTTTCGCGCCATTTTGATGCCAATAGAAAGTATAAAAGATACAATGTAAAATCTGTTATACTATGTTATACATTGTTAAGAAATGGACTGCTCCGGTATCCCGATATTGTGTTGCTAGGGTTACCGCTATTTTCGGTTATTGTTGATATTTTCGAATAATCTTTTGGAAATGTAGTCACGGTATGTTTAAGTACTTATACCTTGATATTTACCTATAAATTACAAATAATATGGATTTTAGAGCAAAATTCTACGAACTTCCCGAACAACCCTCGTATAAACACCGCAAATGTAGACGTTTCTATCAAATCCAAAAAAAGAGTGATCAAGCTTCAGCCATATAACGGTATCATGGTGGTTGCGTATAATTTCGAACCCATTCATAAGATGATCCTTAACATAGAGAATCACTCCCCCACTGTTTCTCCTAGCTCTACGATTTTGAAATTTTCTATAGTAGTTAAAAGAAGTGTAACCTGTTAAATCAACATTGCTTTCGGCATTAGTGCATGTTTCGAAAAGAAAAATAATGTCATACTGGGAAAGAAGATTACAAAAATCATCCGACTGCTTTTTGTCTGCTGTTAGTCCATTTACATTCCAAGACAGAACACGTACCTCACCCTCTGCGCACCCCTAGTCCACTTTCACTGGCCTCCCTTCCGCATATAGGGTGTCATACGAAACCCAGGCTTTCTTTCCGTCCTTTTTATAGTCTTTTAGCTTTGAAAACAACTTTCTCCTTTTATCAACCACCTCATTTGGGAATTGCGCAATTACAAAGTATTCAGTTCCTTGAATAGCCTTCCACTGCTTGAATACGAGTTCCCTCTCTTTGAAAAAAGTAAACTTAGCCACAATATTTCTGCTCTTTCTCACAGTTTTTGGGCCCATTCTGTGTACTCTTTCGAACCGGATTTCATTTACTAGGTCCTGTGCTATCTTCATTTTTTCTACAAGAAACTACCTAAGAACTTTCTCCGTGTCTTCCGAATCGGTTTCCTGGATATTTCCAAATACAAGATTATTTCGCATGGATTGCGATTGTAAATAACACACTTCATCTTTAAGAGAATCCCTTTCCTTCTTAAGATCACAGAGTTTTTCACTGATAAACCCTACTGAAAAATCCGAGCTTTCGACCCTCTCCTCAACTTTACTCAATCTTTCGTCTGTCTGGACCTTATGATCGTGCACTGTAGCCCGTAAGTGTTTCATATCCTTATCAAATTGGTCAACCTTTTTCTCCAATAAATCCAGTTTTTGCAGTTTTTCATCCATGACATTCAAACGTGAACTAATTTCACTCAAGCACTTCATAATATCAGCGTTTGTTGGCATAACGGACTTATCGGCACAATCATTTTCTTTTCGTTGGGTTGTTAGCGACGCCATTTTGGGATGGGTGGGGAATGCAGCCGCTAAGTCAGACTGATCTGTCACTGTTTCAATTATTGTTTCACAGTTATTAGAAATGTCATGTACATTATTTTCTACTGTATATAAAATGGAGTTTGTTTGACTCAACACATCAGACATACTTAAATTGTCATTTTTCGGTGATTGAGTGAATCTTCCCGCCTTCTCCACATTTCCATTGTTCTCACTATCGTCACTTCTTTGTCACCTCCTGTTCCTATTTCCATGTCCCATTTTCACATAAATTCCAGTTACCAAAAGATATAGTCATCATCTTTACACCTATTTTTACACACAAAAATCACTCAGATGAGCTAAGATAGGTAGAATCTATAAAATTAACGAGAGCTACAAATCAATACGTCCATTACTTTCCGCGACCTTGACCTCTTAGACAAAATGGGTGTTAAGGATCCAAAATTATGTGATGAGTTTCTTGGTGTAATGCATCACACAGATGCATCAAACCCCCTTTTGCCAGAGCATTGCTCAAATAAAACAAAGTTCTTTTTGGTCACATGTAAGGTCAATATATCATTTAATACACCAGATGAATAAATTTCTAGACTTGTCCAAACTGAAAGCATTTGCAAATGGCAAAAGCGTGACTCAAAATCAGGAAATTTGTCATTGAAATGGTTATGAAACATGCTCCCACCCTGGTGTCAAACAGTATGACTGTGTGATCACAGGAACCTGTACAAAATATACAATAAAAGATGACTGTTTACAATGACGTAAGGCTAAAATCTAATTATATTCTTTCAATCTACCAGATGACAAAATTGTTTTCTTGACCAAAATGAAAGCTTTTACAGACGACAACTAAAACCACGCAACTTTCCTTCGTATAGGTTATAGAAACATTATGGGAAATGCAGAAACAAGGGCATTGCATGTGGTTGCTAAGGCTTGGCTGCATTTGCTTGATTTTAAGTGAAAATTCTAAGTCAAAAAGAGGTATAACTGTATCAAAAATGTTTTGATGGTTACCTACCCTTGTTGTATGGGTACCGTTTTTGATAATTAACAACTTGTCCAAGTTTGAAGCAAAAATCGTCAGTAATAATAGAGATATCACAAAATGTCAAGGTTTTCGCAAAGCGACACAGACGTCAATGACACCAGGACGTTTTCTTGGAAAACAGCGGAGCTAAAAATTATGGTTTTCAGAATTTTCCTCTTTTTCAACAATATTTTTAAAAGTCCTTTTTGTTAGCGCCGTTAAACCACAGAATTGTTAGGTGTAGGGCTACCTGTCTGAATACCAAACCTTGTGTTTTCACAAGCAACTTTGCCAATGGCGACTTTAATTTATTTTAATTTCATTCTAATTCATTTTTTGAACCTCTTTTTTTCCTAACGTCTTATAGGCACAGTTGCAGCCAAATGTAAACAATGCCAAGTTGAAATGCATTTCAATTTAAATCATACCTATTGAAAGTATGAACATTATTGTGATGATGACAATTTGTTATTGTACGGCTGATCCAAGTATTAGTCGCTGACAGAGCAATGAATTTCAAAAACTTGTTTAAAAAATGGCAGGTCGCTCTATCTTTTGTGTACTTTTAACAGTTTTTGCAAAGCCGATATTGTCTTGGAAATAATTTTGTGAGAAACTCCAAGAAAGCACAGACAGGTGGTACTGATTACCACAACATAACTGAAATAATGTTGAAAACCATGTTAAACACCAAACAAACATACTCACCGTTTAATCTTTTATCAAACAATCCCGACTTTAAATGAACACGAGGAAGAAGGCTTTTGAAAACATTGTGCGGAAGAAGAAAATGCTGGTAATCACCATTTTCTTTCTATCTCACAATGTTTTCTAACCTATCAAAGGCAGAAACAATCACTTGAGCTCCATTTAATTTGTCGTCTGAAAATACATTCAGTTTGGTCCAGTCCTTTTCTTTTGGTAAATAGTTAACCATTTACCACACGATGCCGACTTTTAACGACCCTGTGAAAGAACGCTTTTGAAAACTTTGTGTGAAAAGGAGTTAATCCTTCTCCCTTCTACCCTTCCAACAAAAAAAAAAAAAAAATTCAAGTTCTGAATCACATTTATTTTGTCATCTCCATATGCTTTGAATTTGGACAAGTCTATAATTTGGTCGTTTGGTAGAGAGTTAACAAGGAAAGCAAACTTGTAAATACGATGTCTCTACTGGCTTGGCTGGCAACCCCACATCTAACATAGTCCTGAAACAAGAAAAGTGATAAAATATGAATATACCAAAGTCATTATAATGTAATTCTTTGTGAATTACTACTGTAAAAGTGGGTCATTATTGTGGGTCTAAAATTTCGCAGATTACCAAAATACTGACGGTAAGTGTGTTTTAATTTCCGCAAAAACTGCAAAAAACGATCTTGCATGTTTTGTGCAGTCTGATCTTAATCTACACAGGCTGCGAAGGCAACCGTTGTGAAAGGCACTGTTAACGTAAATGTAAACAATGCCAGTCTTAAAATGCGTTTAGATTTAGATCCTGAAAAAGAAGGGCTTTGCAAACATTGTGGTAACCAGCATTTTCTCCCTTTCCCACAAAATTTTCTACTCTTCCAAAAAACAGATAATGTCGCTTGTACAAAGTTTTATTTGTAGGCTGAAAACAGTTTCAATCCTGACAGGTGTAAAATTTTGTCTTTTGGAATACAGTTCATGATTTGATCCTTTCGCTGCTAAGCGCGACTCACTGACCTTTTGCAGACACTGTAGATAAAGATCAGACTGCACAGAACGTGCAGTCTGATCTTGGCTCTACACTGTCCGATAAGGAAATATTTTTCTCCAAAAACTAAGTTTAAAATAATATTTTTCCGTTATTTCGTATCGGATTAAAAGTTTTACTTAACTTGTTTAGCACGACAAGGCTTACTTTAAACTATGTTTCCTAATTATCTCTACTTCTTGGTACATCTGTGGTGAGTACAATTATTTCAAACAACTGTTGCCCCTATAATAAAGAACTTGAATGTTTATATATTTACATATTTAAAACGAAACAAAACAAAACAAAAAAAAAAAAAAAAAAAAAAGCACAGAAGTCCCAGTAGGTTTTTTGTCAGTGAACCAATATACGACAGTAAGTTGTTATGAATTCCAATAATTATGTGTAAAGTTACAATAATGGCCAAAAGTACACAATTGGATGTTAAAATGCATTTGAATTTAAGTTACACCATTTAAAGGCATGGGAATTATTGTGGAGATGACAATCTGTTATAGTACAGTCGGTCCATAAGTGTTAGTCGCTTTCTGGAAAATGAATTTCAAAAACCAGGTAAAAAGTAAACAAAAGATAAAGAGACCTGGCAACTTTTGTCGTAGTTTTAAACCTCATTTTTCTGCTACCGCCTAACATTTGGAACGACTGCACAATAACAGATTGTCATCTTCACAATAATTTCCATTCTTTTAAATGTAACGATTTAAATTTATTTGTATTTTACCACACCCTTTTTTTACTTTTGGCTGAAACTGGGCCTTTAAATTATAATATTGTTTCTCTTTGACTGTTTAATTAAATGGTTCAATATAATGACATGGAATGGGTGTTATAAAATTCGTAATATCTTTACATGACTAATTTTGAATGTAGCTTATAATTTCTACGGTAAACCCATTTAGGGGACTTTTTTTTAATTTTACATTTTGATTTGCCCATATACCGTCCCGATTTCTTCGTGGAAAAAAAAATACACATAAAGGTACTTTTTTTTTTCAATTTTATTTTATGTCATCGCTCCGATTTGATGAGCCGAACTGTATACTACATAAATGAGCATTTTTTTTCCAAACACCATCAGGGTTCCAACGCTACCCTGAAAACAGTTTACAAGTCTAGAATTTTGAAAAAATTGTTTCTACGGTCTTGATTTTATCGATCTACGATATCAAGGGAAAATCGGGAAGACGGCAGGAAGAATACGATGTTACTGGTAAATCTACCTGTAGTATATCCTGTAACAGTCCGATAGACACAGATCTATAACGAGACCGACAGTCAAAGGGCACGGGTAGGGAACTTTATATTCGGAGCCAATGGCTCCGACGAGAAAATGTTGTGTTGGTCTTCCGGTTCCAAAATTGTCGGCTCAAAAGCAACTGAAAAACAGGTAAACTTCTCATTCTTTGTAATTATGTGTTCTTATGTCTTTTGAAATTCCAAAAAGGAGAATGTCATGCAATGCTCAAGTCTTTTAACCTGTTTTCTACACTACGGAAAGCCGTGGAATGTGTACAGTATTGTGTGAATCATTTGTGCCGTGACATTTTCTCGTCGGAGCCATTGGCTCCGAATATCAAGTTTCCTACCCGTGAGGGTGTGGAGTAGATCAACCCCCAGATCATTTTGATGCACGTTTTTTTCCCTCTAAAATATGACACGAATCTCTTGTCAGTCACAGAAATTCTCCGAAACATTCCATCTTGATCTAAAATATAGCGCAGATAATTTCTGGCTGCAACCATTAGTCTGCATTGTATTTTTCCATGCATATAAATTAAGGACATATGCCAAAATTTTTTTTTTTTTTCCGCTCAGATGATAAGATAAATGTATGCGAAGTAAAAGAATGAAAAGAAAATCATATGCTGAGGAGCAAAATACAAAGAAACAGTTAATATGATAGGATAACTTTTGTCAAAATTACAGAAAATAGGCTCTCATTTCAAACCTAAAAAAAGGTTCTTCACATTACAAATAATGCTGAAGTAAATGATTATTCCTAGAAATGTGATTTATTTGCCAAAAGTAAAACGGATTAAAAGAATTAAGGCATTAAACAGATCACAGTAGTAATTAGAATGTTCTTACTTGTCAGCAAAGACTTCTTTTCTGATAAATTTTGTGCAACAAAAAAATTCAGTGGACAGATCTTTTTTCAAAATTTTGGACAGAAATATTGCTTTCTAATATCTTGTAAAAAGATTCTAAAAAAGTATATGGAGTAGGACATTTTCGAGAGATACGGTTTTTTTCGAAAATTTTTGACAATTATGAATTACCCTCCATTTTTTGTCTATTTTTGCGTGATTTTTCATCCGGATCATTTGTAAATCTCCATGTTTTCTTCCGCTCCTGTGATTTCCAGGTATGTAAAAGGCAACCAACATATTCCAGATAAAGATATACTATCTTTCTGTCATACTAACCCAGAGGAATATAGTAGGTTATATAAAAGAGAAAGATGCGCCAGCCTGTGTGCAGGAAAAACTGTGGCATATGTCCTTAAGCAAAGTCCAATCAAATTCACTGCTGGATCCAAATATAGATACTGTCTAAATTTACTTTCCCGCTCTTTTTACATTCACAAGAACTTGCGGCATTTGCTTTGTACTATAGTAAATAAACCCTTATTTGGACGTGTTTTACGCTAAAATTTGTTTTTGTTCTAGAAGGAGAACAATTTCTCATACATCAAAGCTTGTTTTCTTGTGATGAAATACTTTTGTACAGCCCAACGACTAACTCGCACAGGGATCTCGCCCCAAGGTTTCAAGTTATTTGGCCATTGTCAACACTTTCATTAGGTACAAAAAGTATGGGGTACGTTTGTGTTGGTACAGATTTTAACTCTTTGCCGATGATTCTTTCATTTGCATTAATCTATCGAATGGAATAAATCTATTCACGTAAGTGAGAAGCAAATATGAAACTCGCATCGCATTTTGTTAGACCTAAATCTAGATCAACCTGGTAATTGTCGGAAAACCGGTTTAGATGCGAATCCAGAAAGGAAAAATAGTTGATGTGGCGCAAAGAAACAACAACCAAAAAAAAATCGTCTCCTTTTCTCAAAAGATTTACACTGTTGTGTCTAGGCCGACATATTTTCAAAGATATATCGGGCAATATTTAAAATGTTGCTGATGGAAAGTTTGTCGCTTCTTAGAGTAATTGAGTACGAGGTGGATCTACCCATTCCCCGCAGTTGACATGAAGAATTAACTAAAGATAACAAGAGGGCCACTGGCCCTAAATCGCTCACCTTAGTAAAGTCATCTAGTTTGATAAAGCTGAAGAGATCCTGGTTGTAATGATGTAAAACACATGAGTGTTTGTGACCTACTTTTCGACCTATTTGACCTATTTTTTTAAACTTGTCAGTGATATCATCAAGACAAACATTCTGATAATATTTCATGAGTATCAAACGGAAAATGTGGCCTCCAGATTGCACACAAGATTTTTCTAAGATTTGTTCCCGTGACCTACTTTTTAAACCAACATGATCCAAATTCGAACTTGTCTCATATACATGGGAGAAATATTTCGACCAAAATTTCATTAAAAACTGGTCTGAAAATGTGGCCTCTAGAGTTTTCATAATATTTTTTGTAAGATTTGGCCCACTGACCCACTGTTTTACTTGATATGACCTAATCTAAAAGTTGTGCCAGATTTCATCTTGAAGCAAACATTCTGACCAAGTTCAATTAGTATCCGGATGAAAATCTTGCCTCTACGGTGCAAGTTTTCCTAAACTTTGGCCAAGTGACCTACTTCTTGACCCGACGGCATGACCCAATTTCAAACTTGTCAGAAATATCATCAAGATAAACATTCTAAGTGTCATGAGTTTCTGGCTGAAAATGTGGCATCTAGAGTGCACACAATGTTTTTCTAATAATTGTCCCAGTGACCTACTTCTTGACTCTATATGATCCAGTTTAAAACTTGACTCAGATATCATCAAGACAAACATTCTGACCATGTTTCATGAGTGTTAGACTGAAAATATGGCCTCTAGAGTGCACACAAGGTATTTCTGAAATTTGACCTGGTGACCTACTTTTTTACCTGACATGACCCAATTTCGAACTTGTCCGATATATCATCAAGGCAACATTCTGACCACGTTTCATGAGTACTGGACAGAAAATGTGGCCTCTAGAGTGCACACAATTTTTTTTTCTGAGATTTGGCAGAACGACCTACTTTTTAATCTGACATGACTCGATTTCAAGCTTGGCAAAGTATCATCAAGACAGATATTCTCAGGAAGTTTTATTAGTTTCCGGCTAAAAATGTGGCCTCTAGAGTTCACACAATGTTTTTCTAAGATTTGCACCAGTGACCTTCTTTTTGACCCAACATGACCCAGTTTCAAACTCGTCTGAGACATCGTCAAGACAAACATTCTGACCAAGTTTCATAAGTATTAGACTGAAAATATGGCACACAAGGTTTTTCTAAAATTTGACCAACTTTTTGACCCGACATGACCAAAATTCGAACTTGTAAGAGACACCATCAGGACAAAAATTCTGACCAAGTTTCATGGGTATTGGCCTGAAAATGTGGCCTCTAGAGTGCAAACAAGGTTTTCCTAAATTTTGATCTGTTGACGTACTTTCTGACCCCACATGACCCAACTTCGAACCTGTCCGAGATATTATCAAGACAAACATTCTGACCAAGTTCCATGAGTATTTGACACAAAACGTGGCCTTTAGAGTACACACAAGATAATTGTTGACGCCGCAAAACGCACGATGGACGATTGACACAAAACTATCACGAAAGCTCACCTTTACCACTTCGTGCACAGGTGAGCTAATAAAAGTAGGACATCTTTAAGGGGTAAACTGTCTTAGGTAAATGAAATCATGTCACAAAAGAATTTGTATCATGTTATAAACTAACGTGCTAGCATATGAAGTTGAGAATCTATTTCATTTGTTATTACTTATCGTTTTTTTTTTTTCTTTTTTTCTAATTGCCAATTCTACTGGACACCATCCTTATAGAAATAACCTACATGTATTCATTAGATCCTTGAATGACAAAATGTATACCATTTTCTAATTTTCCTTACATAAAAGTTACGTGAGGACAAATTTCACATTATATCCCAATTATTTGTAGATATATGAGCTGAACAAGTACTGAAAGTTACATATCTAATTATCTAGATATATTGTTGAATGCAATACATCTCTCTCTCTCTTTCTCTCTCTCTCTCTCTACAATCAGGTTTTGCATGAATGTAAATCATGTTTTTTTCCGAGCTTTTTTTCTAAGAATTGCGAGAACAAGAGAAAATCCTGCATTTTTTATCACACCAATCCCAAGTTTTAATTAACAACCTTGAAAGAAGAAGAATGCTGGTCACAAGCATTTTCTCTTTTCCCCACGTTTCTAAATAATTTTTCCTAGTAGTTGTTTATTGGGGGATTGTTGTGGTAAAAGATAAAGAGAAACAGTCACATAGAAAGCAATCTGAATAACTCCTAAATTGTAGCTACAATATAATTAACATGACAGAATGATATTTATTATTATTTTTTCCCGTCCTCTATCCCTTACATTTGATGAAAAAAATCAGTAAAACAAAAAATAAACGTGCCCCAACCAAACTATCCAGAGTTTTAACAATCCTGGTGTAAACAGCGTTTGAAAACATCGTATAAAAGGGATAAAAGGCTGGTGACCAGCATTTTCTCCTTATTCCCACATTGTTTTTGACCTTTTCAAAGACAAATCTTATTGCAACAGCCATTTTCAATGTGTCGTCTGCATATGCTTTCAATTTGGACAAGTTTTGATTTTTGTCGAATGGTAAAGAGTTAACTGAAGTGTTGTATTCATAATAACAGCTCTGTCAGGGTCCTCTACTCGCCATTTTTAAAAACGTTCTTAGTCTTACTCGCCAGGATTTTCTAATTTGACAGTGACAAAACTTTTGATTGGCTTAACCAGTTGGAAGAAGTTGTGTTACTTTCAAGTTTAGAAAATCTTGGAGAATAAGAGTAAGAACAGTCTTAAGAACGGCTGGTTTATATGGATACTGCTGTCCAAGTGGTTTTAACCCTATATCACACAACCGCGAGTTTTAAAGACCCGAAGAAAAAAGGCTTTTGAAAAGATTGTGAGTATTTGGAATTCGATGATATATTTACAACCACTAACTGTACATGTATAAATCGATGGGTGAGTGCAACACTATCCTAAGTGCCTATATAAGGCACTTAGGATAGTGTTGCACTCACCCATCGAAATGCTCTCTGTGGCACACACGGATACAATTTGGCTTAAATCAAGGTGTTTGTTTTTGATAGGGTAGAACATATTGTTTAGCAGGGAGAAAACGCTGGTTAGTGACATTTTTTTCCTTTTTCCACAACGTTTTCAAACGCTTTCTTACTCAGGGTCTGTAAAAGTCAGAACTATTGTGTGGTCAAGGTTTAATACTGGCAACAACACATGTTTATTGGAGCCTGTAGGTTTCAGTAGAATAAACATGTCCACAATTGTGACCAATTACAAATACTCATATATGAGCCACGCTCTGTGAAAAGGGGACTCAATGCATCTGCGAAAAGTATCGACTCAGGTAAGATTGCGCATGGTCACCTGGTCCGAAACTTTTCGCTATTGGTCAATTTTCTGCATGTCCAAAGACAAGACTACCTCATGATTCAGTCGATTATCAAACAAAATAGATTTTATTGATCCATAATTACGTGATGACTTGCTTGGTATCATGCACCACAGAGATGCATTAAGCCCCCTTTTGCCAGAGCATTGATCATATTAATTGGAATATATCAATACCAAGGAGTAGATCAAAAGCCAGAGGATTCAGCTCTGCCCCCCCAAAAAATCACCTGCATTATGATATATGTTAAAGTAACAATAGCTGCCAAAAGTAACCAAAAGTAACTGTTAAAATGCATTTAAATTTAAATCATACCAATAAAAAGTATGGAAATTATTGAGAAGTTGACAATCTGTTATTGTCCAGTGTTACGGGGATCACTTCTTCCTTACAGCATAGCTTTTCCCTCGTATAAAATCAGTACTTGACAACGGTTAGGGAGAATTCTCTTTAGCTCAATGGTTCATGTATTGGTCTTTTAAACCTCAGTAAACGAGGATCTTTACCGCATGAGTTTGAATCCCAGCTGGAGCGGTTTGTATTTGAGCTATGCATTTGCTGCGAACTTTCATGTTCGTAAGAACGGAGCGTCCAAGAGTTAGTCGTTGGCAAAAAAATCAATTTCAAAACTAGATTAAAAGTTATCATGTCACTCCATCTTTTGTTTACTTTCTGCCTGATTTTAAAATTCATTTTTTTCTGCCAGTCACTAACACTTAGACCAACCACACAATAACAGATCATCCTCTTCACAATATTTTCCGTATTTTAAAATGGTATGACGGTAAATGCATTTTTTACACCCTCATTGTGTTTTTGGCTGCTATTGGGCCTTTCAAAATTTGATTATAAAATATACAGGTAATTCTAGGCTGGACTTAGAGAATATAGACGGCAAGGATGCTGAAAGCCTATACAGCCTTTGGTCTGCTCATGATGTTTGTTGTGATTCTGTTCTTGTATCTTGCGGGACTGAACACTAGGCCCTGTAAGTAATTCTTATCACCTATTATCACCACAGTAGCTTAACTCTTTAACACAAATATCCTGATTTTCAACGACCCTGAAAAAGAAGGCCTTTGAAAACATTGTGAGAAAAGGAGAAAATACAGGGAACCAGCATTTCCTCTTTTTCCAACAATGTTTTTTATCCCATCAAAGATAAATCTCTCCATTTGAGCAGTATTTAATTTGTCTTCTGCAAATGCTTTCAATTTGGACCAGTCTAAAATTTTGTCGTTTGGTAAAGACCTAATTCTTTACCACAGAGTCCTAAGCTTTAACCCTTATCTTGTTGAATAAGTTAAATGAAACTTTCAAGCCGATAGTAAAAGCCCCACAGATTAACAAAAAAAAAAAAAAAAAAAAAATCTTCACATGGGACAGGATTGATCCAAGATCAGACTGCACGTCCCATGAATGCGATGAATACGATGGCCTCGATGCGGGTATACGGGTATTTCCGATTAGGATGATCGAATGATTTTACATCTGGGTGACGGGAACAAATACATCTACATTATATGTTTAAACTCAATAGCCATAGGCAAAGTATGGCTGAAGTCACTCACCCAGAAAAACAACAGGCCTGACAGACCGGCAAGAAAGGACCTTCTGTTAATCCTTTTTAAAAATCACTGGCCTCGGGCCAACAGACTGACTTTAGTGTCGAACCCTTTTCTATATCAGGTTTAATTTCCAGGGAGATTAAAGTTCAAGGCACGCTATGGAAGCCCTCCTTTACAAGACAAGCCCAGGAAAGAGAAGCTACATTACCAAGACAGTAGTAGTGTGGTAGGTTTTCACTTTGTTCATCATTGGTTCGAGGCAGTAACGGTCAAACATCAAAGAAACATCAAGTTTTAACAGAATATACCCACGGGTAGGAAACTCCATATTCGGAGCCAATGGCTCCGACGAGAAAATGTTGTGTTGGTCATCCAGTTCCGAAATTGTCGGCTCAAAAACAACTAAAGAACAGATAAGCTTGTCATTCTTTGTAATTATGTGTTCTTACGTGTTTAAAATTTAACAAGAGGACCATGATGGTCCTAAATCGCTCACCTGAAATGCAACTCAGCTCAACACCATAATGCTACATGCCATATATGAAAGCTCTGGCCCTTACGGTTTGGGACAAGAAGATTTTTAAAGATTTCCTTCTTTATCTCTATGTGAAATCCAAGAACCCACAACATAGGGTCAATTTTTAACACCAGGGCCATAATTTGAATATTTTGGTAGAGGGTCACTAGATGATGCTACATGCCATATATGAAAAGTCTAGCCCTTACGGTTTGGGACAAGAAGATTTTTAAAGATTTCCTTCTTTATCTCTATGTGAAATCCGAGAACCCACAACATAGGGCCATTTTCAACTAGGGCCATTATTTGAAGTATTTTGGTAGAGGGCCACTAGATGATACTACATGCCATATATGAGAGCTCTAGCCCTTATGGTTTGGGACAAGAAGATTTTTAAAGATTTCCTTCTTTATCGCTATGTGAAATCCGAGAACCCACAACATAGGGCCATTTTCAACACTAGGGCCATAATTTGAAGTATTTTGATAGAGGGCCACTAGATGATGCTACACGCCAAATATGAAAGCCTTAGTCCTTATGATTTGGGACAAGAAGATTTTTAAAGATTTCCTTCTTTATCTCTATGTGAAATCCGAGAACCCACAACATAGGGCCATTTTCAAGACTAGGGCCATAATTTGAAGTATTTTGGTAGAGGGTCACTAGATGATGCTACATGCCAAATATGAAAGCTCTAGCCCTTAAGGTTTGGGACAAGAAGATTTTTACAGATTTCCTTCTTTATCGCTATGTGAAATCCGAGAACCCACAACATAGGGCCATTTTCATCACTAGGGCCATAATTTGAAGTATTTTGGTAGAGGGCCACTAGATGATACTACATGCCATATATAAGAGCTCTAGCCCTTATGATTTGCGACAAAAAGATTTTTAAAGATTTCCTTCTTTATCTCTATGTGAAATCCGAGAACCCACAACATAGGGCCATTTTCAACATTAGGGCCGTAATTTGAAGTATTTTGGTAGAGGGTCACTAGATGATGCTACATGCCAAATATGAAAGCTCTGGCCCTTACGGTTTGGGACAAGAAGATTTTTACAGATTTCCTTCTTTATCTCTATGTGAAATCCGAGAACCCACAACATAGGGCCAATTTCCACACTAGGGCCATTATTTGAAGTATTTTGATAGAGGGCCACTAGATGATGCTACATGCCAAATATGAAAGCTCTAGCCCTTAAGGTTTGGGACAAGAAGATTTTTACAGATTTCCTTCTTTATCTCTATGTGAAATCCGAGAACCCACAACATAGGGCCAATTTCCACACTAAGGCCATTATTTGAAGTATTTTGGTAGAGGGCCACTAGATGATACTACATGCCATATATGAGAACTCTAGCCCTTATGGTTTGGGACAAGAAGATTTTTAAAGATTTCCTTCTTTATCTCTATGTGAAATCCGAGAACCCACAACATAGGGTCATTTTCAACACTAGGGCCATAATTTGAAGTATTTTGGTAGAGGGTCACTAGATGATGCTACATGCCAAATATGAAAGCTCTAGCCTTTAAGGTTTGGGACAAGAAGATTTTTACAGATTTCCTTCTTTATCTCTATGTGAAATCCGAGAACCCACAACATAGGGTCATTTTCAACACTAGGGCCATAATTTGAAGTATTTTAGTAGAGGGCCTCTAGATGATACTACATGCCAGATCTGAGAACTCTAGCCCTTATGATTTGGGACAAGAAGATTTTTAAAGATTTCTTTCTTTATCTCTATGTGAAATCCGAGAACCCACAACATAGGGCCATTTTCAACCCTAGGGCCGTAATTTGAAGTATTTTGGTAGAGGGCCACTAGATGATGCTACATGCCAAATATGAAAGCTCTAGCCCTAACGGTTTGGGACAAGAAGATTTTTACAGATTTCCTTCTTTATCTCTATGTGAAATCCGAGAACCCACAACATAGGACCAATTTCCACACTAGGGCCATTATTTGAAGTATTTTGGTAAAGGGCCACTAGATGATACTACAAGCCATATATGAGAGCTCTAGCCCTTATGGTTTGGGACAAGAAGATTTTTAAAGATTTCCTTCTTTATCTCTATGTGAAATCCGAGAACCCACAACATAGGGCCATTTTCAGCACTAGGGCCATAATTTGAAGTATTTTGGTAGAGGGCCACTAGATGATGCTACATGCCAAATATGAGAGCTCTAGCCCTTCCGGTTTGGGACAAGAAGATTTTTAAAGTTTTTTCTCTCGGTTGCCATGGCAACCAGAGATCTTCATGGAATTCAAATCTTTGAAGTATTCTGAAAGTGCATCACCTACGGATCATTTCTGTGAAGTTTCACTGAAATCTGTTGGGCCGTTTCAGAGGAGAAGATTTTTTAAGTAATTGTTGACGGACGGACGGACGGACGGACAGACGGACGGACGGACGGACACACGGACGGACGGACGGACGCCAGACAACGATCGATCACAATAGCTCACCCTGAGCACTTTGTGCTCAGGTGAGCTAAAAAGGAGAATGTCATGTAATGCTCAAGTCTTTCAACGTGTTTTCTACACTACGGAAAGCCGTGGAATGGGTACAGTATTGTCTGAATCATTTGTGTCGAGGGTTGACTGTAGCCGAAATAATACGTCAAGAACCTGGATTCAGTCTGATATTGCTATTAAATTGGCAAATAAGAGGTAGGTTTGCTGTCCTAAAAGCATGAAATAGTATCTTGAACTGTTATAATCGCTGCTGGTAAAGAATTGAAAAGAAACTGCGTAAAAATGGTAAAAACAAAGAAGGGCTCCGATTATGTGAACCGGTTCTGAATGTGTAAGTCAGCACTGTTTGATGAGGGCTTCCTTTTACAAATTTAGTTTTTTGTTAGAAATTACTTAATTCATAAGCTTTGTTTTCCCGGAAATACCCTTCAGTCCAAAATTCAATACATTTGTTCCATGGAATGTGACCGAATTTATGACAATACAAAGGACTGATATTGTCACAACTGAAAAATGCTGAGTAACATCAGTCCATCTAAATTTTGAAAATACTTTTGTGTAGCTTTTGATTAACGGAATAGTCTATATGTTGCAGTTGTAATGCTTTCGTTGTAAGTGCAGCCAACACATAAACTTATGTAATGAAAAATATTTGGCATTTTCGGAACGCTATGTGGTCTTCCAATAGTCATTCAAAAGCTAAATAGAAAATGGAATGTACCTATCGTAGCAGAGATAATAAATAAAAACATTGAGTCTGCATAGAATATTTGATTATTTTGCGAAACAAAAATTTTATCCAACTACATATGCATATTACAGAAGCCAAATTACTCTGGGATTAAATTCTGTTCTTTTAAAATTAAGAGAAGAGAAGGAAATGATACACTCAACACATTTTGGATGGACTACATACCTACATGAATTTGCATTAAACGATTTATAATGCATTCATCAACATAAAACATTAAAAATGAAAAGAGAGTAAGTGAAACAATTATGTATCAAATATAAGTTATACCAATAAATTAATTGATTAATTAATTAATTAATTCATTCAAGCGTTCGTGCATTCATTCAGTCATTAGTTCATTGCCCATTTGTATATCTTTTGTTCTCTATCTCTCTTACATTGAAAACGGGAGTGAGTGAGTGAGTGATTGAGCGAGCGAGCGAGTGAGTGATCACCTAATATATAATGGGAACAGGCAGATGTGGTAAACCTGAAACGTAATGTCGTACATCTAAAAAGTTCGGGTGACAATTTTATATTTAGGCATATGTAACAAAAAAACCAAACAAACAAACATACAAACAAATTCAATTTGTTTGTTTGCATTTGAGTTTAACGCTATTTTAACAGCTCAGGTCATGTCATGGCGGTCTGTGACGCACCCATGTGTTTCCTGGCTTTCTTACACCAGTGCTAACACAACTTTCTTTCCAAAGCCACTGACTACTTTTCTCACATGTATCAGAGGTGAGAGACGAAAAAATCGCCGGAAAGAAAGTTTGCCTCAACTGGGTACCGAACTCGCAACCACCAAGTCACAAGTCAGATACGCTAACCACTGAGCTACCCGGGCGGTCATAACAAACTCAAACTCAGACGTGTAAGCAAACTAACGATATACGAATTGTAAATGCTACATGACACCATATTTCCAACCAATGCTATATGAATTTTGAAAAAGCAATCAAATCTGCAATGGTTGGAAAAATGATGTCGTGTCACACTTACAACGCATACGTCATTAGTTTGCTTACACACAATCAAATACACTGCAATATCAAACTTCCCATTCTCAAACGCGAGCCTTAACCCATAGCTTCTTTGGTAAGATACGTTACCAACGAATATTGATTAATTTGAGGTTCAAATTACAAATTTACCACTCGTACCAGAGATTGTGAAGAGGACAACGTTTTTTTTTTTTTTTTTTGATTTATGCCCAAACGTAAAAATTGTTATCCGAAATGTTTATGTGTAAGACATTACGTTTCAGTTTAACCATATCAGCCTGTTCCCCGTCTATGTAAGGTGATCACTCACCCACCCACTCACTTACTCGTCAACCCACACAAGAAAAAGAGTGAAAGAGAACAAAAGATATACAAATGGACAATGAACTAATAACTCAATTAATCCACGGATGCTTGAATGAATTAATTAATAAGTTAATAGTTTTAATTTAAATTTGATACATATTGTTATACTTACTCTCTTTTCATGTTACATGATCAAGTGTACACAATTATGTTGATAAATGTGTAATACATTGCACAATGCAAACGTATGTCTGTAGACCATTCAAACATGTGTTGCGTGTATCGTTTCCTCCTATTCTTTTACTTGTAAAGGAACAATGCTGATTGCCAGAGCAATCGGGCTTCTGTAATATAATTTATATTCCATTTTCTATTTAGCTTTTGAATGACTATTGGAAGACCACATAGCGTTCCGAAAATGCCAAATATTTTTTATTATATGAGTTAATGTGTTGGGTGCACTTGCGACGAAAGCATTACAAATGCAACATATAGGCCATTCGGTTCATCAAAAGCTGCACAGAAATATTTTCAAAATTTAGATAGACTAATGTTGGACTGTATTTTTCAATTGTGACAATATCAGTCCTTTGTATTGTCATATATTCGGTCACGTTCCATCGAACAAATGTATTAAACTTTGGACTGAAGGGTATTTCCGGGAAAACAGAGTTTATGAATTAAGTAATTTCTAACAAAAAACTAAATTTGTAAAAGAAAGCCTTCATCAATCGGTGCCGACTCACATATTCAGGGCCGGTTCACATAATCGGAGCCCTTCTTTGTTTTTTATCATTTTTACGCCGTTTCTTTTCAATTCTTTACCAGCAGCGATTATGAGAGAGTTCAAGATACTAATTCATGCTTTAAGGACAGGAAACCTACCTCTTATTTGCCAATTTAATGGCAATATCAGACTGAATCTAGGTTCTTGACGTATTATTTCGGATACGGTCAATCCTCGACACAAATGATTTAGACAATACTGTTCACATTCCACGGCTTTCCGTAGTGTAGTGTAGAAAACACGTTAAAAGACTTGAGCATTACATGACATTCTCCTTTTTTGGAATTTCAAAGACGCAAGAACACATAATTACAAAGAATGGCAAGCTAACCTGTTTTTCAGTTGT
This sequence comes from Tridacna gigas, assembly GCA_945859785.2. Taxonomy (NCBI): domain Eukaryota; kingdom Metazoa; phylum Mollusca; class Bivalvia; order Cardiida; family Cardiidae; genus Tridacna; species Tridacna gigas. The sequence goes on from OX244036.2 coordinate 61,899,295, forward strand.
TTTTGAGCCGACAATTTCGGAACCGGAAGACCAACACAACATTTTCTCGTCGGAGCCATTGGTTCCGAATATAAAGTTTCCTACCCGTGATACCAGTAAAATCAATTACAAAATCATTTTTTTAGATTTATCTTAGCTAGGGTCATGAGTAATATCATTCAGTTTATCCTAGATGTTAGAAAGACAATTAGCCTAGACCCTCCTGCAGCCATTTTTAGACTGTATCATGTGATTATGCTGATATTTGCCATAAAATCATCGTAACTTGTTAGCACCAATTTATAGTCAAATGATTTGATAGTATTGCCACAGTGATCTAGCTCATCAAGTCCGTTGATAAAAATGCATGTGATAAGGGACTTTTGAGGGTGGGGTAAATTGAGTTTAACCCTTTACCACATGACATACTTTGTCCAAATTGAGAGTAATTGCAGACGCCAATGTAAATATGGCTCAAATGACGATACTGGTCTTTGAAATAGTACAAAAAACATTGTCAGAAACGGGACAAATGCTGGTTACCAGCATTTCCCCCTTTCCACCAATGTTTTTTCAAAAGCTTATTTTCTTAGGGTCGTTAAAACTAGGAATTGTGTGGTAAATGGTTCTGTAAGTAAGTGCCGATTTCAATGTTTTTACTTCCATGATATGTTTTTCCACTCAAACCTTATATTTTCAAACTTATTGTAAACTTACTGAAAAATGATTTCGGTGTCAACGTACGTACACTGAAAACAGAAGCCAGACAAGCTGCTCGACAGTTCTGATGTTTGCTTAGACGGAAAATACCGCAAAACAGAGTTTAACGCGAACTTACCAGACATAACTATATGTTCATTGCTAAATTTGCTATTATAAAGAATGTAGAAGAGAAATAGAGGATCCTACATGAGTGTTATGGCTGTATTACCATTTTTATCTTACAAGTTGACAAAAAGTATTTGACCTTTGGGCTAGAATTTGAACAATCTTGGTAGAGGCCCACTATATAAATCTATATGCAAAATTTGGTGGCCCAAAGCTGTATGGTTAGGGATAAGAAGATTTTTAAAGTTTTCACCATATAAGGTCATTTAAAACTTGTGACCCCGACATTGGGCCAACTTAAACCACAGGGCCATTATATGAAGAATTTTGGTAGTAGTCCACTAGATGAACCTGCATGCTAAATTTAGTGGCCCTACACCTTAGGATTTCTGACGAAAACATTTTTAAAGATATTCAATATTTTAGCTCACCTGAGCATGAAGTGATAAAGGCGAGCTTTTGTGATCATGCCTGTCCAGCATCCGTCATTCGTTTTGCGTCAGCTAACGACCGCTCTCGACTTTCATCATGTGTTTGCTCTAGAGGCTACATTTTCAGTCAGATTCTCATAAACCTTTGTCAGAATGTCAGTGTTTCCTCCAGATGTAAGATTTCGTTGGCCATTTTGACGCTCTATCCAGAAATTTGGGGATCAAAAGTCAAAATTGAGGGTCAAATTTCTTTTTGTCATTTTCAAATAAATGATGAATACACAAATTTTCAGTACCCTTTTCTTTGTGTTTCATTGACATCACTAAATATCAATATGTTCAGTCACACCATGAACTTTGTAATCGAATACCAATACAGCTGGTCCCCACTCATGAAGTGGTGCGTAGTGGAGATCACATTTGGGAACCACACTCGTCATAACTCGGCCGATTCCGAACCTACATCTAACCTCGTCCGTATAGAGGAGGCTTCCATTTTGAACTACCAATCACATGATCTTAAACATGGCGGCGCCCCTGTAGATCGCTTAGCAACGACATAAACAACCACGGTGAAATTATTCACTTCTATCGATCTGTCGATGAAAGCTCCTAACGGAATTGATAAACCATGCTAAAAATTGAATGTACAAACTGTTTGCCGACTGAAATATACTTAGAAAGATAACGATAGAAAATTTACTCACGTCTTCTTTTTTAAGAGGAGCCTCATAATTTCAATAACGGTAAAGCGGTGTGCTTCCGGAGATGTGCGAAATGTACCGTGTAGGTGCATATCAAGCTACGTGATACAGCCGAGAGATTTGATCGCCGGATCACCCGAGGTATGCCGAATGTTGGGAACCAGTGAAATTTGTCATTCAGATTAATCGACGATATTTTTCATTCATATATAATTCGAAAATGGATATCTCAAAACCATTTGTTTGGAATCCAGCCAAATCTGACAGGGTTTCAGTACTTATTGTATTAAACAATCCCTGCAAATTTCAAAGAAATGTGACTAAAAATGTGGACCGTGCTGGGTAAACAATACCAAGTCTTCAAATGGCTGTTTTTCGTAAAGATATTGCTAGATTTTTCTTCATCTTTAATAGAGTTCAATCCCTTAATGACACAAACAATCTTTGCAAGTTTAAAAAAATTGGATCTAGAAAGTAGACTAAATTGCGTAAACAAGAAATGTAAATTTTCAACTTTAACTGGCTCTTTTTCCCATATTGATTGTCAAATGATTTTCAAAATCAATAGGGTTCATGGTTTTTGATAATATAAAGCAACTGTGCATGTTTAATAAAAATTCGACCACAAATGCCGAGTCGTTGTAGCGTAAACAAGAAATGTGAATTTTCTATTTTAAATGGCTACTTTTCCCATACTGATTGTCGAATTTTTTTACAAAATTAATAGGGTTCAAGGTTTTGATGATACTAAGAAACCGTGCAAGTGTCATGAAAATCCAATCATAAATGCTGAATTTATAGCGTAAACAAGAAATGAAAGTTTTGACCTTTAAATGGACACTTTTCCTATACTGATTGTCAGATTTCTTTTTTTTCAAAATCCATTGGCTTCAAGCCATTGATAAGATAAACAAACTGTGCAAGTTTCACGAAAATCTGACCACAAATAGAGACTAAAACACAAACAAGGAAAGAAAATGATGAACTTTAAATGGCTACCTTTTCCACACCGATTGTCATTTTTTCTCAAAATCAATAGGGTTCAAGCTATTGATGAGATCAAAAAACTGTGCAATTTTCACGAAAATCTGACCACAACTGCAGACTTTATCGTGTAAACAAGAAATTTAAATTTTGAACTTTGAATGGTTGCTTTTCCTTCACTAATAGACATTTTTGTTTCAAATTCCATAGGATTCAAGCTATTGATGAGATCGTCAAACTGTGCAAGTTTCACGAAAATCTGACCACAACTGCAGATTTTATCGCGTAAACAAGAAATTAAAATTTTGAACTTTAAATGATTTCTTTTCCTGCACTGATTGTCAGATTTTTTTTCAAATCAATAGGATTTAAGCTATTGATGAGATAAACAATCTGTGCAAGTTTCACGAAAATCTGACTACAAATGCAGAATTAATCCTGTAAAGAAGAAATTTATATGTTGAATTTTAAATGGCTACTTTTTCCATACTGATTGTTAGATTTTTTTTCAAAATCAATAGGATTCAAGCTATTGATGAGATAAACAATCTGTTCATGTTTCACGAAAATCTGATCACAATTGCAGACTTTATCGCGTAAACAATAAATTGAAATTTCCTACACTGATTGTTAGGTTTTTTTCCAAAATCATTAGGGTTCAAGCTTTTTATGAGATAAACAAACTGTGCAAGTTCCACGCAAATGCAACCACAAATGCGGACTTTATCGCATTAACAAGAAAAAGACTTACGGACGGATAGACAGACAGACGGACGAACGGACAGACGGACGGACGACGGAAACCACGCCATGACATAAGCTCTGCTGGCTTACAGTCAGTAGAGCTAAAAAAGAACCTACTCTGAAGGAAACACTGGAATGTGTGTCTTGATAAAAATCTATGACAAGGTTTGAAAGTGGGTCAGGTCGCGTAAAAACTATGTCACCGGGTATAATCTTTGAAAAAGAGGGCCATGATGGCCCTGTTTTGCTCAACTTCCTTTTGAATAAATGTGTCATGTGCTTAATTGGCATCGACAGTGACATAAATCATAAAAAAGTGTGTATGACAATAACCTGTCATAGAGAAAATAGCCTATCCCCCCTCCTCAAAGTCATATCTGTTTTCAAATGCAAAGATTATGTCCGTGAAAACAAGCAGGTCTTATCGAGCACATTCATCCTAGATATTTATGGGCAAAGAGTGATTTGACAAGGATATTTCGGAATCTTAGAAGCAGAAAGTATTTTTCTTTTCAATCACAGGAATGGTACAATTCTGGGAAAAAAAATCGAATGATACAAACCATACATTATATTACATATTCAGCTTATTTGGGCATAACTGTTTACATCAAAATACATCACTCTGAGTTAATACTGAAAATTATCTTTCCTAAAAACTTGAGCCTTGTAAAACATGTTACCCAAAGGGCTTTGGTCTTGCCACATGTCCGCTAGATGAAGCTACTTGCAAAATTTGGTAAACCTAGACCTTTCGAATAGGAACACACGGAATATTGGTTTGTAGTAACTTTCCTGGTACCTTTATTCAATTCAAGCAGCATGAAAAAAACTTTGATACTGTGCGAGACCGAAGGTCAAGCGAGATGTAAACATTTTCTTACGCAGCCAGAAGTGAATACAAGCACCAGGAAAAGTTACTACAACATGATATTCCCTTTATTATATACCTACCACTTTCAAAGACAAAATTTTGCAAATATTGACATTTTATTCGATAACGGTAAGCGTTATAAAAGAATCAATGGTTAAGTGGTCACTAATTTCGTTTTTATGAATGATGGATGAATATTTGACCAATCAAACTGTGAATCAATACGCACGTATTCCGCACGTGAGGTACGGCATCATACCATATTTGGAACCGTATTACATAGTGTGTAGATATCGATTTTTTTTTCTGTCGTGTGTGTTATTTTGTATGTGTGCAACACATGTATTTGAGTCAGAAAATTTTCAGGTATATAATAAAAGACGATTATTTAAGTTTTTAATATAAAAAAACCCATGTTAACCTTGTACTCCCCGGGATAGGGCCGATTTCAACCCGAGGGCTATAAATAGGGCAATGCGGACCGGAAAAACAAGAAATTTCCAATAAAAAATATAATGAAGTTCATTTCGTTTCCAGGAACCATTTTACATATTTATATACTTTATCGGCAGAAAGCAGTCAATACAGACTGAAACACTACGGAAAAGTGATATTTGTACGGGAGCCTCTAGTGAGACTGCTATCAGCCTTCCGCAACAAGTTTACACATGATAGAATTTTTTTTTTTTTTTTTCACAAAGCATTATGGAAAGCAAGTGATTAAATTGTTTCGTGAAATTCCATCACAAAAATCCTTTAAAGAGGGACAAGATGTGAAATTTTCTGAATTTGCTGATTACATTTTATATCTAAAAACACACTCTAAGAAATTTGATTGACTCTGGGATACGTATTTCAACCTTGTCATATTAATTATGATTTCACAGGAAAATTTGAAATATTAGAAGAAGATCTTGAACTGCTATGCAATGAAATGGAAGCTGATCAACTTGTGAGTTTTCCAAAGTGTGAGGAAAGTTATACAGCTATAAGACAGAAGACAATTTGGAGAAATTTTACGGGTTCTTAGACCACCAAAAGATCACCCAACTGCATAGATTGGACTATTTCTTATTTGGGTACCAGATGCTTGAAGCAATAAAGAAGCTTATCGGAGCTGCAAAGTAATTCCAGCCGTGGCTTATTACCTCCTGCATACAAATTTTGTATATCATCAGATGATGTTTAAAAGGCATTGTGGCAAATGTGTAACTTGCTTGTAACCTTAATTTCTTCCTTTACTTCTACTGTAGTTTCACATGCATCAGCATAATTAATCCTCAATTCATGTTAATTAGCAATGTTTGACAAGGATCTTTTACCTGTATAGGTGTTTTCAGGAAGTGCTTGAGAAACCCACATCGTATCAAATGTAAAAGAAACAGTAAAGAAAGGGCCATATTAGCCCTATAACCTGAGTGACTCGATTTAAGATTCATAAAATTGAACAGATCCTGGAAGTGTTTGTTTAAAACACATACAAAATATATTCAGTATGCATATTGGTAATTCAGGTTTTTCTCAATAAAACATGTGTGTGTAACGTTAGTTATCATAAGCGTCAACTTTCATGGGAATTTCACTGAAAATTGAGACCATATTGGCCCTATAGCGCAAACCTTAGTAATGTTATCAAAGATTCACAAAGTTGAAGAGATCCTTTTAGATTTTGTTTAAAACACATACAAAATATATTCAGCATGCGTATGTGGATCTCACGTTTTTCTCAATATGACATGTGTGTGTAACATTAGTTATCATAATCCCAGCCTCAACTTTCATAGGAATTTCACTGAAAACTGAGACCTTTGTGATGTAGTTTTAGATTCATAAAGTTGCGACCTCTAGAATGCACACAATATTTGTCTAAGATTTCTTCTTGACCTATTATGACCCATTTTCATTCTAGTCTGAGACATTTTCAAGACAAACATTAGTAGATAGAGAATAACCCGATCTAGCTCATTGCCCCCTTTACCCCTCTTACCCCTCAACAAATCATCCCTGGCTAAAATGATCCACAAACTACTTCAAATCCCCCCTTATATAAATTTACCTAAACAAAACTACTACCCTTAACCAATTTTTATGAGCCAGCTTTTTTAAATACCACAGAGCATACCACAAACTACTACAATCCCCTCAACCTAAGCAATCTCTTCACCCTTAAGAATATAACTAACTCACACATACTCATATCTACTCTAACCCTTAACTAATCCAATCACACTTAACACATGCTTTCCCTATTAACAATTTTATGTAACATTAACAATTTTATGTAACATTAACATGCTCATAAAATTAAAAAACAAAATGGGTTTAACAAGGCAATCCAATTAAGATCATCAAACAAAAAACAGCTAACCTTTTTTTAAAATATTTTTTACTTAAGTCAATTTTTAAAAAAATTAAAAAAAATTTAAAAAAAATTTAAAATTATCACTCACTCACTCACTCACTTAATTAACCAATGCATCAGTTAACCAGCACATCACTTAACTAACCAATGCATCAGTTAACCAGCACATCACTTAACTAACCAATGCATCAGTTAACCAGCACATCACTTACTAATTAACTTAATACTTCATTGCATTAACTAACCAACAAACCCTTACATCACTCACTTAACTATCCAACAAACCCTTACATCCCTTTATCACTTAACCTTTTTCCCAACCCATCAATCAACGCATCAGGCAATGACTAACCGGTTTATGAGTAAGTGGATGCTGATAAAAAAAAAAAAATAAATAAAAAAAAATAAAAAAAGAAAATTTGAAATTGTTTTAGTTTATTTTGTTTAATGATTGTTAAGATGGAAATTATAACAGAACCTTATAATTTAAAAAATGATAGTATTTTATTAACTAATTGTGTTTGTTGTAATGAAGTATTAGAAAGAAAAATAGTAAATGGGTGGGATTGGCATGAATGTAGTGAATGTAGATATCATGATAGACCATTTGGATGGTGCAGAGTAGATAAAGGACCTTGTACTTGTGTAAAGTTTGAAAGAGATTATTTGTATATAACTTGTAAAAAATGTTTATCACCAAGGTGTATTGAATGTAATGATAAGATTATTTGCAAAGGTTTAGGTTGTGATAAAATTGTTTGTGAAACATGTTTATCTCCTACATGTATTAAGTGTAATAAAAAGTGTGGTAGTAGTTATAAAGGTGATAGTGGTAGTGCTACATGTTATAAATGTATTAAATATGAAAAATTTAAACAAAAGTGGTCTGGATCAATAAGAGATAAATTAGAGCTTCATGGTGTAATAAAACTAAAAATATTAGCAAAAAAGAAAAACTTAAAAGGTTATTCAAAACTTTTAAAAGATGATTTAATAGATAAATTGCTTCCTCTTACAAGTATAGATGATTTTCCAATTAGATAAATATTTAATCTTTTTACCAGATTAAATATTTTAATATGTTTTTGGTCTTAACCCCTGTGCTTCATACATTTCTCTTTCTTCTTTAGTCAACTCAGATATCCTATGATGACCATGTGATAAAGTTCTATAACTACCATCCAAGAGTATCACTCTTTTATTATCTTCAAAGCTTAATGCTCTTTTGTTCATTTTTATAGTTGTTAATTCATGATGTTTACTTCTTATTCCTCCCATATTTGTATAATAATATTTTCCAGTATCTAAACACTCCTTATAAGTTCCAAATCTTAGTTCATTTTTAATCACAGACTTTTTTACTCCTTTACATTTTTTAATTTCTGTTTTATCATTATATATCCAACTACCATCTTTATCTTTTTTAACAGGCTCATCATAAATAAATTTACCATCTTTATCGGTTAGCACCACATTACCATTTTCATCTTTTCTTAAGATAAATTTTTTCATAGCGTAAGTTTTTGCTCCAGGACTTACAAATTCAGTTAAAAGATTCCCCCCTAATTCATCCTTAAACAAACCTAGAACATTTCTATTTTTTTCACTATACAAAGGATGATTAGGTGGATAATTGCTAAAGTCAAACATAGCATTGGCATCCTCTTTTAAATATTCATACAAATCTTCAGTTTCTATTTCTAAAACATAACTATCAGTATCAGTATAGCACATGTATACTTTTTCTTCACCAAATTTCTTTTTAAAATATTCATAATAATCTAATAAAATTGTTGTTTTACTAATATCAAGTATGCTTACTCCTAAATAAATAGGTTTATCATATTTAATCCATGTTTTTTTCATATGAACAGCAACCAAATTTTCATCAAATATAGTATGATTATGAAAGTTATGTTTTGCAGTTAACTTTTTAAAACGATCACAGTTTTCACCATTAACTAATTCTATGTTTACTCTGTTTCTTATATTTTCCATAGTCTTGCCAAAAACAGAATTCATCATTTTCTTCCATAACTGATCTGAAAAATTATTTTTATCCTTCTTTGCTTGTGTTCTTAATTTTACACATTTATCAATATATTTCTTAATATTGGTACTCTCTTTAAATTTAATTCCACTATGTATTTTTTTGATTTTTAATCCTAACCGAATGTAAGTCTTTAAAGCTTGATAATGTAGTGTATATTTTTCTTTATCATTTAAGTTAGGAATTAACTTTTCTACTTTACCTGCTTTTAATCTTTCTGCTGCTAAAGGCATTTCATTGTGTAAATCATGTTTTTCTTTTGGATACTCTAAATCAACCTCTAAAAAGCAAGGATAATTTTCCCATTTATCTAATTCTTCATCAGTCATCCATTTAAAATCACCTACAGGTAAAGGTTTACTCATAGCCCAAGGATAAAGACTGTTTTTATCAATATAAAACAAATATTTACTAGATTTTGTTGGATCATACTCATCACCCATGTATTTATTATTTGCCTTTGCATATCTAACGCTTGTCATACATACGCCACCCCTTTTTGTTCCTTCAAGAAAGTTAAGCATATTTATATCAGTAAGTTTTTTTAATTTTATCTCACTTTCCTTAAGCATTGTATCCCATCCATATCCTGGTAAAGTATAATACCAAGCAGGATCTAAATTCTTTATGAATAGAAAATCTAAAGTTTTCCATAATATCAGCTAAAAGTAAAACATCCGTTTCATTGTATAGTTGTAAAAAATCCTTAATATTTTTACATCCAAAAACATCAAATACCTTTAAAGCATGTTCATAATCTTTATTTTCAATATTCTCTCCATTTAAACTTGAATAAAATGCCTCTATAGGAGGTAGTTGTGTTTCTTCTAATTTTTCAAAACTATCTAACCATTCATATGGGAAAACACCCTTTCTTTTTAACAAATGTAATTTTTCTTCTGTATAACCGCCACGATGTTCTTCTAAATAATCTTTTAAATTTTTAAAATTTTCATCTTTTAAATTTTCTGCAAGTTTATCTAAACTAGCATCTAAAAACTTATAACTGTCAAGAAATCTTAACTTAAGATGTTTATTTCCTGCCATAAGATGTTTTGTAAAACTAATATATTTTTCTTCAGTGTTAGGAATACAATCAATTACACCACTAGTTTTACCAAGGTATTTAATAAAAATATGTGCATCATAACCACACAAATTATGAAAGAAAACAGGAATAAAATCTGGAATTTTTGCTTTAAGATTACATTCATTATGTGCGGCTCCTCTATATTTACCAGTAAAATGACAATGATCTCTTACTATATAATTTTCATGAGTAAATTTACCACCACATATCCAACATTTTACTTCATTTTTATGTTTTCTAACTTCATCTTCTGTTATTTTAATTTTTACTGGTTTTTATAAAATTCATTATAAAGTTGTTTAGCATCCTTAGTTAAAGTATCTATAAAATGTTTTTCTGCATCTTTACCCACATACCCTCTTAATTTTGGTTTTAAAACTTTTCTATCAAAACTACAAATTAAATAATTATAACTAACAGGTATATGCTTTTGTGTTTCAATGGTATTACTTTCTTGTTGTGTTTCTGCTTCTATTTTTTGTAATATACATTCAAAATCAGCAATTACAACAAAAGGTACCATAATTTTTCTACAATAGTTTTCAAACTTTATTAAAATTTTTTCAGGGTTTTTAGGATTAAACTTAGGCATTATTAAATTAACCCCATCATAATCATCACAACGCTCCATATGCTCATTTAAAAGTTTTTCACTTCCAAAATGATTCATACAAAGCATACAATACTTTACATTACTATTATCACTTACTTGCGCTCTCATTAAAGCATTAAATTTTCCATCTTTTATTAAAACATAATGTGATTTTTCTTCTTCTTCATCTTCAATATATAATAAATTTACATGATTTTCTTTTAATCTTTTTATAGCTCTAATACGTTTGATTTTTTCCTTACCTTTTACTATTCCAAAAACATTAACGCTAATTGATGGATTTTGTCTTTCAAACTTATCTATATCAAGTAAAGAAACAGGATATTTAATTCCTTTCATATTTAAGCTATTTTTCTTAGATTTTAAATCACAATCAACTCTTTCTGCATTTTTTTCTTTTGGATTTAAATACCTTAAAATACAATCTGTAAAACATTCATCATCCTTACTTATCATATTAATACATACCTTTTTGTTAGCAATCCACTTAGGTAAAGGTATCCATCCACCTGCTCTTAATGGTTCATAAATAACACTATGTAATTTTAAATGAACCACACTATCAAATACCCACCCACTACCCTTCATTAAAAAACTAGCCTACTTTTCTAAAATTCTTTCAATCATATCAAAGTATACTTCTTCTACATTAGTTCCTTCTAAAATAATCTCATAACCGCCTTCAGAAGAAGAAAAATTTGCCTTTACTATTTCTTCATTATCACCTTCTCCTCTTTTCATATAACATTGAAGATTTAATTTTACTTTAAACCCATGCATGCTTTTTAAAAGTTTAATGATTGATGGTTGTGTTAGTTCTAAAAACTCTTGTGGTGAAGCAACTTCTATTCCTTCTATTTTATGTTCAGTCGCATAATTTTTTAAGGAAGATTTATTTTTTATTACTTTTATTTTATCAACTTTATCATATATACTTTTTATCTTCTTTTTTAAAGCATTAAGTTCAGGCGAAATACTAGGTTGTTCCACTCTTACATTTTCTAAACTTCTTAACAAATTAGCAACATCTTGTGATGGTCTTTGCGGTGGTGCTGATGACCTTGGTGGTATATAAGGGGTTGGTAGTAATACTGGATCTCTCACAGTTCCAATATCTCTATCTAATATTGAAGGGCCTGTGTTGATTAAAAGGGTAATTAGATCATTACGTCTTAGACTTGAGTATCTTCTTAATCCTCTATTTCTTGCTAAAGCTCTTAATCCATCAACTGTATATCTATCAAATTCATTATCCATATTTTTAAAATAAAAAAACTTTCCTTAAGTCAAAAAAAATTTTATTATTATTTTTTTTTTTTTTAAATAATAGAATTATTGAATGTCAATCTTATATTTACCATTCCATACTCTTCCATTCCAATTTTCAATCGTTTGTGGACATTTATCTATAAACTTACTTGCCTTGTAAATTGATGGAAATGTTGTTTCTTCTTCAGTTTCTACATCCTTTAATATTACCTTTTTAGGATTTTTACTTATATCTTTTAATCTATCATAATTAGGTGTTTTCTTAAGTGATATTGCTTCTTCTGGATATAAACCATGCTCTTTTAAAACATCAATATACTTTTTCTTGTTCCAATAGGAATAAAACTTAATATTGTTATCTGATAATATCTTTTTAAAATCAGCAACCTTTTGCATTTTTTTTATTTAAGTAAAAAATTACTTAATATACTACACTCATTTTATTTCCATCACTCTGGAAGTTAATTAACCTATCACTAAGTAAAACTGCATATGCTACAGTATTTGCAGGAACATTAGCATCAAATGTTGCTTTAACATGAATATCAGTAACAGAATACTTAAGCCTTTCACTTTGTTTAGATAAATCAAACACATACAAAGGAAAGAGAGTTTTATAATCTGAAGGAGTAATATTAGGGTTTGATACTAATTCATCCATGTTAAAAAATTTTTTTCTAAACAAAGCAACTTCACTATATATTCTACTAAAATTATTAGTACTAAAATTTATGTAATGATCATAAACAGGATATTTTTTTGAACCTAACATTACATGAATATTTCTAACTTTTAAGTTATCAAATATAGCTGGGTTTTGTTCTTGGGCTCCACTTTTACCTGTTTGAAAACCTACAATTAAGAAACGTGGCACCTCAGGAGATGATTTAGATGATAACCTCCAAGTAAAACCTGTTGCTTGTGGAACTGCAATAGAGTCGATTTGTATCATTCTATACCCGACTGGAAATTTTTCTTTCTTCTCGATAAATTTATAAAGTGCCAACTTATTACCATCTTCTGGCTCTACATGTGGCATAAACCAAGATACTTTATTTAATCTAACTCTACCAGGTTCATGTCTAACATTACCACCTACAGGAGCAGGTAACGTTGCAGGTCTATAAATTGCATCATTATCATTATCTCTTGTTAAGGTTAGTGTTTGTTTCATACCATATAAAACTTTGTTGTAATCTTCACAAAAACCAAATATATGTTTCAATGGTATCCTAAAACTAAATAATCCTTTATCACCGTCATCTATATTTTCATCACCTACACCTAAAATATAATCTCTTCTAACTTTAAAACCTGCATTAGTATTTATATTTGCAGCTGCACTTGTATCTTTATACCACAATTGATTTAACCCCTGTGATTTAGAAAAGTCATCAGGATATTTTAGCAGCCCTAGCATTGTGGTAGTTTGACCAGGGTAATTAATGCTTTCTATCTCTTGGCCGCTAAGTTGATATCTGATATTTTTAAACAAATACATCATCCCATTATTTGTTAAGGTTACCCAATCACGATCATCAGCTGGATGATATGCATCTCCATTCATTTTTTGTAATCCACCAGTAATCTCAAGATATGACTCAGAAGGATGATAAAAAATATCTTGAGTTTCGATATCAATCCTAATATTTCCTCCAGGGTTGTTTAGATTGGTTCCTGTAATAGGTAGATATTCATAATATTCATATTCATCAATACTATCACCATTTAAAATTGGTGCTTTAATATTTAAAATATCCATTTTATTATATACAATTATAATTTTTAAGTTAAAATTATAATTGTTTTAATATTCTATCCATAGCTGAGGGAATGATTTGTTTTCATCATTTACATACACACCCTTAAGTTTAATATTTTTAAGTTTTTCAGCAGAAAGCTTTTTTCTCATTTTAGGATAAATTTTATTTCCGTAAAGAATGACTATCTTAGGTATATCATTTTCTTCTAAATAATGATTTACTTCTTCTTCAAATTCCTTAATAGCATCAGCTTTTTCAGGAGACAATTTTAAAACAACCTTTTTATAATCATAATTTGTATTGTTAGACTCTAAAACTTCACAATCTTCATCAAGTTTAAAATTTGCAAAAAGTATACCAACCCTTTTTGTATTGTATTTTTCATAATTTGTTATTTTAAATTTTAGCTTTGACATTCTTTTTTATTTAATGCAATAATTTGCTTAACTTAAATTTATTTTTTTCATAATATTTTAACTCCGGAACCCTTACTATTTAATTTCTTAACTAAATCCTTTATTGCAATGGCACTACCAACTATTAAGGTATTAACATTCTGTGTTGCAGGTTGAGTTGTTGCAGCAGGCTTTTGTGTATATTTTTCTATAATCTTTTTAGATTTTGGTGTTAAAGCCTTTTGAACTAACTTTTTACCTGCATCAATTGCTGCTGTCTTTCCAACCTCTAATGCTTTCTTTGCTCCTTCCTTAGCCACACTTTTACCAACATCAACTGCTGAAGATGCAATTTGTTTAGCTGCGCTGCTTGTAAATAGTCTTGCAAGAAAATTAGCAAAAGTATCAAATATCCCTGCTCCACCATAAGCATAATTTCTTTTAAATCCTCTCTTTTGTGATGTAATCATTTTATAGTAAAGCCATTAATTTTTTATAAGTTTTTGTATCTAATATACGTTGTCTTTTTAATTCATCGCAAATACTTACAAGCTCATTTCTTACACCTGTATGGCCAGCTCCTTTACTTGCCATTAAGAGGTCTAATCTTTCTAATAGTGCGTTAGGGTCAGATGGGATAATGGTAATTCCTTTTCCTTTTCTTTCTTTGATTTTTTCATAAATAGGTTTAATAAAAATATTGTATTTGCTTCCACTACTGCTTTTTGGTCGACGGATGGGGTCATTATCATGAAAAATAACACTGGATTTTATTAATATTTTTTCATAATTTTTTAGATCTTCATTAGTAAAGTTATGTTTTCTACTTGGATTTTTTGCCATAATAAGTTCCCATAATCCTTCTGTTGGTTTATATCTTTCTGCACCAACCCAAAGATCATCACCATCATAATCAACTAATTTATTACCTATATAATAATTAATATTTTTTCTTTTAATGCCAAATGTTTTATCAATATTTTCTTCATATTCTTCTTGTAAGTCTCTATATTTTTCATCTAATAATGAATATCCCACTTTTTCATGATCATCTTCCTCTTTCTCAAGGATTGGTGGTGCTGGTTGAGGAAACTCTTTAGGTAATTGTTCAATCCCCTCTTTAATAGGTTTAAGCCCTTCTGTAATCTCCTTTGTTGTTACTTTTTGTGTTTCTGTAATAGGTTTAAAAAACTTTGAAAGGTCTGTTTGTAATTCAATGTCTCCTGTTTTTTCTGCAAGTTGGTTATCACGAATTCTTTTCATTGTTGCAAGATATTCTTTTACTGTTTGTTCCCTTTTTACAGGGTCTTTTATCTTTAAAAATGACATTTTTTTAAGTAAAAAAATTTTTAATTAGTATTATCTATCTCACATGCACAAGAAAATTTAAACTTAGGTGGTTTTAGTTTTATTCTTAATGGGTTCCATTGTTTCTTTCTACTAGTCTCCTGAATTCCTCCCGTGCTTCCTGTTTCCCCTTCTCTATCAAACTCTCCTGTTCCTCTAACTTGCTTTTTTTCTTTGTCTTAACATGTATCTCTTCCTTCATTTGTTTGTATTTTTCCAAATCATCCATAATTAAAGTAAATTCTGAATGTTCTACTTTGTTGTCAGCAATAGCCTTAGATATATGAGTATGTATTGTATTTAACTTTGAATCTGCTAACATTTTAATCTGAAGATGTTTTTCAGATTTAGTCCTAGTTCTTCTAACCACTAATTTACTAACAATTGCAGCAAGACCAACAGCTAAAGCACAACCTTCCAGGGCTAACGTTGCTGGAATTGCTACTACAGTACTCAATAGTGCTATTCCACCTGCTCCAGCACCTAATGCTAAGGTGGTTAGTCCTGTTTCAACGTTATCAACTGATTTACTAATCTTTAAGTATTTTTTAGTAAGTTGTTCTCTTGTCTTAACTTCATTTTCAAGAAATGTTTGAATTTCTGATATTTTTTGTAGCCTAAAGGATTGTCCATTATCATTACTTAAAATTACTGGTTCTAGTCTTGGCGCATTTGGCGTATTTCTTTCTTCTGGTAAGCTTGGATATATCTTTTCATTTAGTTCCATTTTATTAATTACAACTATTTCTTTAAATAGTATAGTAAAGACGGCACAAAAAGGTATTTTCCTCAATTTTTACTAGATTACTAGAGTTGTTTGTAATTGTGGTAATCACATTATCATTATCCTCAAGAATAACTTCATTTGTTAAACTAAATTGCTTAATTTTTAGAGCATAAGATAAAGAAATTAAAACAACACCCTTACTCATCATAAAACCAAAATTTAAAATAATTGTTTTAGTTTCATTTGGTTTTAATACTAGAGGTTGTTGAGTATAAATATCCCAAGAAGCAGGATTAACTTTTTTAGCTGGGTGCTTAACTTCTACAGGTTTCCAAAAAATAGTTTTTGGTTGAACCATTTTTAGTTTATTGTTTCCAAATTTATGCACATTCATATTTTTAAATTTATAATATTGCACCCAATATAGGAATATTAGCAAATGGGCTATTAAGTCCTAAAAGAAGACCTTTTCCATCATAAATTTTTCCACCTTGTTTTAAATATAATCCATCACCAACGGAACCTAATCCTTTACCTTTGTATGGTTTAAGATATAAACCTTCACCATCTGTTTCAACTTGGCAGATACATCCACCTTTCTTAAGATACAAACTATTACCCATTGCTTTTTGAACACCTGAAGAGGCTAACCCAGATAGTGCACCAACTCCTAAAGCTGGTAAAACAGTCCTTGCTAATGCAGGTAATGCTGCTGATGCTAATCCTGCTAACATTCCAAGAAAACCACCTTCTACTTTCATATTATGCTTAAGTTGTTTAGTTGACATTCTAAACGTGGTTCCCTTTCCACATTTGTAAGCTTTTGTAAGTTTATTTACTTGTGATTTGGTTAATGCTATTACATCATTACCATGTAAATCTTCATGTTTTAAACGGATACTTGCTGGGCTTTTGTTTTTAAAAGAATGTAAAATTTTTTCCTTTTGCCCATCTGATATATTTATTTTAGCTTTAATATAGTTTGTCATTTTTTATATTTATCTTGCTTCTCTTATATGAAATCTAATTGTTAAATTTTCCCCTCTTAGATTTAGTAATGTTCCATCTTGGTCTGTAATTGATACATTTAAATTATGTATTTCATTTAATGTTAATGGTAGGTAAACTAGATTAACAGGATTTTCTATTATTTTATACCCTGGTGATACATTAGGGAAAAAACTATAAATTGTATTTCTTTGTGAACCGTTAACATAACTACCTGAAATTAAATCTATATTAACTAGTAAGCTATTAATACTAAGAATATTTACTACATTTTCAGATTCATGAAATCCTTGTGTATATTTAGCACGAGTGAATCCTAATACTTTTGCAATAGAATTTTGTTGGTTAAAATCTACCTGATAACCATTTTCTAAAAAAAGAACAGACTTTAAAGTATTAGTGTTTGCTGAGATGTTAATATAATATTCTTCATTAACTGCATCATAATGACCTTTTTTTCTCATTTCTTGTTGAACAAAATCATTAATATCAACTAAATCATAACTTCCTTCAGGTATTTTTATTTTTACCCATGTTGTACCATTGTCTGGTGAATAAACTAAAATGTTATTGCTTGCATCAATATTAGGAAATGAATAATAAGTTTCAAGATTAACAAATGCTATTTCATATTCTTTATCCTTTTCTAATAGAAGTGGAGGAGTAAATCTTGTTTTAAACTCTGTTTTGTTGTTGCTTACGATAATTTGAAATGATGTTTTATGATCAGTATTTTTTACTATCTTTTCTAACAATTCTTCCATTTTTTATATTAGTAAAAAGGATGTTTAAAATGTGTAAAATATATATCTTTTTCCTTAAGATATATTTTTTATTATGATAATAATGTTTCTTTTCTAAAACAAACTGTATGGCCATCAGAAGATCCATTAAAACTAAATTGAAACATTTTTTCTATATCAAGTATTTTATTTGCATATTTTATAAAATGTTTTTCTATGTTCTCTATGTTTTTTGTTAGTTTTATTTTCCTCTTCAGTTTTAAAAATACTTGACCATTTATCTAAATTAGTATATAATTTAGACATATGGTTTTCCATAAACCAAATACATATTACTTTTTCATCAATACCAACAAGACTTTTTGCGTAAGAAATAAAATCCTTTCTCAAATTTAAATAACAAAAAGCTTTTTTAAAATATCTTGGCGTGCAAAGTTCAAATTCTTTTTGTAGCCAAATTTTTACTTCTTCTTCAATATAATTCCTTATTTTATTTACGCTAACTTCATTTAAAACTAAATCTTTTTTAAAATATCTTTTAAATGTTGATTTTGCCATTTTTATCCACATTTTTACTTAAAATCTCCTTAAGTTATTTTCAATTTTTAAAATTTTTTTTATTTTTTAAATTTTTTTTTATTTTTTTAATAAAAATTTTTTTAATAATAATTGTTGTAGTTTTGTGGTATATAAAAGTTATCAAACCCATTTCTGTACTTACCATTGTATTTGTCATTGGTTAAATCAATTATGACAAAACCATGAGGTCTTTCCCAACACTTTTTACAAAAATTAACAAACTCAGTTTTTGTCATATCATCACCAACATGATCACTAAAAATATGATTAAGATTTTTTAAGTCTTGTCTAAACAAGCAAATAAAATTAGCATTTTCTCTAATAGTTTGACGGGGTAATCTAAAATAATTTTGGGATAGATAAAAACAATCAGCATTACTATGCCTACCTCTTACATAATAGCTTTCACATTTGTTTTGTCTTTCTTAAAGTAAATCATCAAAAATCATTAAATTTTTGTTTTGGCCATTTAAATCTCTTGGGTCAGGAACATCACTAGCATGTTCAAAAAAATCACAATTGATATCAGATTTTTCTTTAATTGTTTTACTCCATTCTTCAACTAATGCTACAGGTGGAATATCACGGTTTTGAACTTCATTTTTAAGTGAAAACAACCTTAATATGTATTCTTTTGGTATTTTTTCTTCAAAAGCTTTTTTAAGTATACGGTATTCTGGTTGAAATAAACTTTTACCAAAAACATATAAGTTGTCATAATCTAACCAATCGGGGCGTAGTAAAAGGTTAAGTAAAAGGGTAGTTTTACCACATCCTGATTTACCTACTATTAAGCCTCTGATACTCCTAGGTAAAAGGGGATGGTTAAATCTTTTTGCTAACGCTTCATTCCAAGATAAATTAACAATGTCCATTTTATATTAAAATTTATATTTTAATATAAAAAAAATGTATTGCGTTAAATGCAAAAAGAAAACTGATACTACTGATATAGAATGTGTAGTAAGTAAAAATGGTAAAAATATGATGCGGGGAAAATGCGTTAATTGTGGCACAGCCAAAACACAATTTATTAAACAAAAAGAAGGTGGATCGTTGTTAAACAAAGCAATCAATAACTTACCTGTTGAAATGCATTTACCTGGGCATAACTTTACTGGTCCTGGTACTAAGTTAAAGAAAAGATTAAATCCTGATTTAACACCTAAAGAATGGTCAAAGCCTGTAAATCGTGTTGACAAAGCAGCATATCATCATGATATCTGTTATCTTAAGCATAATGATACAGCAACAAGAAATTCTGTTTGTGATGCAAATATGCTTAAAGAGTTAAAAGGTATTTATAATCCTACTATTAAGGAAAGAATGGAAAGAGGATTGGTTTCCTCATTGATAGGAACTAAGAAAAGATTTGGAATGGGGATTAAAAAAAAATTCAGAAAATATAATGCTAGCAGAAGAATTACATAAACCTGTAAAAAGAAAATTTAAGAAAAGGAGAGTTATAGTAAATGGTATTGGTAGGATATGGGCTGCAGATTTAGTAGATATGCAAGCATTTTCTAAATTTAATCGTGGTGTAAAATATCTTCTTGCTGTCATTGATATCTTTTCAAAATATGGTTGGCTGATACCATTAAAAGATAAAACAGGAAAAGCTGTTTCTGCTGCATTGAAGAGTATTTTTAAGGAAAGAAAACCTGAAAAAATATGGGTAGATAAAGGTAAAGAGTTTTATAACAAAGATGTTAAAGACTTGATTGAATTATATTCTACTGAAAATGAGGAAAAATCAAGCGTTGTTGAAAGATGGAATAGAACAATGAAAGAAAAAATGTGGAAGTATTTCTCTGCTCACTCAACAAATGTTTATATTGATGTATTACAAGACCTTGTTAAAAATATAACAACACGAGGCATTCTTCTATTAAGATGACTCCAACTGAAGCAAGTAAGAAGAAGAATGAAATTATAGTATGGAAAACATTGTATCCTGATTATAATCAACCAAGGGAGGATATCAAGCCAAAGTTTTCTGTTGGAGATAAAGTAAGGATAAGTAAAAAGAAAAAGACTTTTGAAAAAGGTTATACAACAAGATGGACTGAAGAGGTTTTTACAGTTTCAGAAGTAAAACATACGTTTCCTATAACATATAAAATTGAAGATTTAAATGGTGAAGAAATAAAAGGTTCCTTTTATGAGCCTGAACTACAAAAAACAAGACAAGAGGTGTATAGGATAGAAAAGGTTATTAAAAAGGGAAAAAAGAAATCTCTCGTAAAGTGGAAAGGTTATTCTGATGAATTTAATTCATGGGTTGATAATAATGCTATTGTAAATATTTAAATATATAAAAAATGAAAAATATTTTAATTGATAATATAACTTTACCAAATAAACCTTTAAGCAATTTTGAACTTGGGGAGGCCGCAAAAAAATTAAAAATAAAAAATTTTAGAGGTATATTTTTAAGAGATACTCTACCTAAAAAAGTAAGAAATAAAGAATGTGGTATATTAAATCTTGATGACGCTGGTGGACCTGGCACTCATTGGGTTGCCTGGTTTAAAGATGGTAAAACTAAAATTTATGTTGATAGTTATGGTATACAACCTCCTCTTGAAATTATAGATTATTTAAAAAGTCCAATACATTACAATACAGATCAATTTCAACAAGCAGGGGAAGTATTTTGTGGACATTTATGTTTATACATTCTTAAAGAGCTAGGTTTAGGTAATAAATTTCAAAATATTTTAAATAAACTTTTTTAGTAATATTTAAAAATGCCTGTTGATAAATTTGGAAGAATGGATGATGTAAAAACAAGTGGTGATGGTGTGTCACTTGCTTACATAAGTAATAATTTTTTACGTAAAGATGGAACAACTCCTGTTGCTGGTTCTATAAATATGAATGGGAACACATTAACAAGGGTTAGTAATCCAGTAAATCCACAAGATGTTGCAACTAAGAGTTATGTTGATGCTAACATAGGGCTGTTAGATGAAAATGGAGGATACAATGTACAAGGATATTTAAACATGAATTATAATACTATAAAAATTGTTAAAGACCCAGTAGAATCTACTGAAGCTGCTAATAGAAAATATGTAGATGCTGCTAATAGTGCTTTTGTTTTAGGAGCAGATGGTACAGCAAGTGGAGACATTTCTATGGGTGGATTTAGGATTAACAATGTTGGATCACCTACAGAAAGTCAACAAGTTGCAAATAAGTTTTATGTAGATACTGCTGTTAATACAATAACTGCAGGTAGTAATGCTTTAACAAAAAACAGATATGGTACTTTCTTAGCAACTGGTAAAATAGATATGAACACACACCCACTTACTGGATTACCAAATCCTACAGATCGTGATGCTGCTGCTAATAAAAATTATGTTGATAATGGAGGTGCCATTGTAAAAAATCCTGATGGAAGTTTTACGGCGATATCTGATGTAGATTTTCAAGGTTTTTCTATAAAAAATGCAGGGACACCTGTAGAAGAAAGAGATTTAGCAACAAAACCTTATGTAGATGGAAAAGTATCACTTCCTTCTCTTATAGGTCCTAAACCAATTATAAGTATATGTGCAGAGGAACAAGGTCCTTTAAATGATGGTAATTATGAGTTTTCTTTTGGTAATGGAAACTCTGGAAAGAGCCATGGACTAGGAGGTTATTGTATGTCTGCACCTGGTAGAATTATAAGAGGGTCTTTAATGGTTGTTAAAGGTGGTGGTGAACTAAAAGAAGAGTCAAAAGTTAATATAGTTGTAAATGGAGTTGAACAAGTTGGCTACTCCATAATAAAAAATAAAGGAGAAGGTTGTAGTTGTACAGTTTTTCCTCAACCTTTAGAAGTAGATCAATGTGATGTTATAAACTTTATAACAAGGAGAAACAATCCAAATGCCAAAAATGCATATTTAACAATACTGGTAGAGTTGGACTTGTAAAAATATTTAACCTGGTTTAAAGGTTAAATATTTACTCTATTTTTCTAATTATTGTATTTTCTAACCTACATACAGGGCATATTTTAATATTTGTTTTTTCATAACAGCTAGCACATAAACAAAGATGACCGCAATTACAATAAAGCACAGTTGGTTTTTTATTTAAACAAGCAATACATGAATCTGGTTTAAAAGTTTTTTCATCATTTTCAACACATGAATCTGGTTTAAAAGTTTTTTTTATCATTTTCAACATTAAATCTTTGATAACCCTCACCATGATTAATTGAATAAGATTCATTTTGCCCATAGAGATAATAATGTAAATCATACCACCATTCACCATAATGTTCAACAAAAGAAGTAAAATCATCAGAATATTCAAGCGGTAAATAGTGATGAATATTTTTAAATGTTAATAACGGAAATATATAATAATTATTAGGTTGTTTATCTCTATAATTATCTTTAAGTAAATCAATTATAGCATTTTTATAAGCACTTAAAAAATTATCACTTTGATTAAATGGAATTCTAATACCAGTATAAATAGGTCTGCCAATAAAGCGATAGGGATCATTCGGATGCCCGTGTGTATCAGGAAATGCAACATAAACTATTGTTTCAAAATCAGATTTTTCTAACTTTTGCTTACTATGTTCATAATAAACAAAAGGTAATAATTTTAAAAACATGTAGAAAAAATCCTTTTCCTTTTCTGTAAAAGAAAAATAAAATTGAAAAAGTTCTTTATTTGCATCATACATATGGTGAGATATTGATATTTTATTAAATGAAACAAGACTTAAATTTTTTATCTCATAAAAAGTAAGATTATTTAACACACTCATTTTATATAAGGTTTGAGGGTTTTATTAAAGTAAATTCAAATTTTTTATCATCATCAAAAAAATAAAAAAAATTTATTTTTATTTTCTATTTCTAAAAAAATTATAATAATCTAGAGGAGTAATCAACCATATTCTACTATAATAGACAACAAATCCACTGTCTGTTTTTACAATATCTGCTCTTTCATTAAAACCAGGGCAGCCTTTCATACACATTCTTTCACATATTTTTAAAAAATTTTTATCAGTAATATCGACTTTTAAAATCAACATTTTAG
Source organism: Tridacna gigas (assembly GCA_945859785.2). Classification (NCBI taxonomy): domain Eukaryota; kingdom Metazoa; phylum Mollusca; class Bivalvia; order Cardiida; family Cardiidae; genus Tridacna; species Tridacna gigas. Next base: position 61,922,843 of record OX244036.2, read on the forward strand.
AATATATTACTAGATAGTAATATATTTTTAAGCGTATGGTCTAGCACAATCTATCACATTTATTACATGTGGATAGTCAATGATTTTACCGTTTTGAATTCGAAATCTTATGTATTTTATGTAATGATCAATCAACCATTGCACATCTGGGTTGAGCAGTATTTTTCCAAAGCTTTCTTCTATGATTTTTTCTAAAATAAGTTTAAAGTTGTTGCTTAAAATAAAGTTATGATCATTTAGCTTTTCTTCTGTTATACCATGTTGCTCTAACTTGTAGAAATAAAAGTCAATTGGTTCTGTACTATACATCTTTTTTCTTATATACTTTATTTTTCCGATTTAAAAAGTTAATTTCAAATTTTTTAAACTTTATAATTTCAATTGCTTTCTTAGTTTGTTTGCAAATTCATTAACAAGATCATCAAGTTTAAAAGGAGAGAGGCCTGCATTTTTAGTTTTTTCATCAAACTCATCTAAAATTTCTTCCTTTATTTTTTCTGCTTTATATATTATTTCATTAAGCTCTTCAGTTAAACGATTATATGCAGCATCTTGGTTTTGTTCATCTTCTATTAACTTTTGTAATGATTCATCCAAATCTTCACTATGGTTATCATCACCATAAAATTTTTTATGTTTATAGTCATATTCTGTATATGAGTCACTCATCTTCTTCATATACTGTTTATTTGCAGAATTTTAAAAGTTAAATTCAAAAAAATTTTTTTTTTTTTTTTATTTCTTTTTTTTTTTTATTTTTTTTTTTTTTTTTTTTTTTTTAATTTTTTATCAGCATCCACTTACTCATAAACCGGTTAGTCATTGCCTGATGCGTTGATTGATGGGTTGGGAAAAAGGTTAAGTGATAAAGGGATGTAAGGGTTTGTTGGTTAGTTAAGTGAGTGATGTAAGGGTTTGTTGGTTAGTTAATGCAATGAAGTATTAAGTTAATTAGTAAGTGATGTGCTGGTTAACTGATGCATTGGTTAGTTAAGTGATGTGCTGGTTAACTGATGCATTGGTTAGTTAAGTGATGTGCTGGTTAACTGATGCATTGGTTAGTTAAGTGAGTGAGTGAGTGATAATTTTAAATTTTTTTTAATTTTTTTTTAATTTTTTTAAAAATTGACTTAAGTAAAAAATATTTTAAAAAAAGGTTAGCTGTTTTTTGTTTGATGATCTTAATTGGATTGCCTTGTTAAACCCATTTTGTTTTTTAATTTTATGAGCATGTTAATGTTACATAAAATTGTTAATGTTACATAAAATTGTTAATAGGGAGAGCATGTGTTAAGTGTGATTGGATTAGTTAAGGGTTAGAGTAGATATGAGTATGTGTGAGTTATATTCTTAAGGGTGAAGAGATTGCTTAGGTTGGGGGGATTGTAGTAGTTTGTGGTATGCTCTGTGGTATTTAAAAAAGCTGGCTCATAAAAATTGGTTAAGGGTAGTAGTTTTGTTTAGGTAAATTTATATAAGGGGGGATTTGAAGTAGTTTGTGGATCATTTTAGCCAGGGATGATTTGTTGAGGGGTAAGAGGGGTAAAGGGGGCAATGAGCTAGATCGGGTTATTCTCTATCTACTAACATTCTGACCAACTTTCGCGAGTATTAGACTGAAAATGTGGCGACTTGTCTCCAGTGCCTACAAGATTTTTTTTTCACAAGATTTTTCCCAGTAACTTACTCTTTGACTCTATGTGATCCATTTTTGTGACCCATCCAAGATAATATCAAGACAAACATTCTAACCACCTTCCATAAGTATTGGACTGAATTTGGGGCCTCTAGAGTGCATACATGTTTTTTTTTTTTTTTCTGAGATTTGCCCAAGTGATATGTTTTTTTTTTCCTGACGTGACCCATTTTGGAACTAATCCGAGAGGTCATCAAGGAAAAACACTATGATCATCTTTCATGAGTATTTGACTAAAATGTTGCCTCCAGAAAGCAAGCAAGTTTTTTTCTGAGATTTGGCTCAGTAACCTACTTTTTCGCTCTATTTGACCCATTTTTAAACTCATCGAAGGTCATTATTAAAGTTTGAGAAGCTATTTGAGAGTGTTTGAGTAGTTTTCTATTTTTAGCTCAATAGAAGTCATTACAAAATCACCCCACTGGTTTAGGAGGGTTATTGGTTCAAAATGTTTTTTGGTAAATTTAGCTCTTTTCAGCAGCATCTTTTTCAGAAGTTTGGATCCTTTTAAAAAGAAGAGAGCCACTGACCCTAAAGCGCTCACCTTAGCGAAGTCATCTAGGACAGATAAGTTTGAAGACATCCTTGGTCCGTATTCACCAACCATTCTAAAGAACATTCTTAGTTTAATTCTCCAAGATTTTCTAAATTTGAAAATAACACCACTTCTCATTGGCTAAGCCATTTTGCTTGGCTATTTGTGCTACGATCAAATTTAGAAAATTGTGGAGAATAAGACTAAGAAAGATCTAAAAATGGTTGGTGAATAAAGACCCTTATTGTGATACTGTAAACGCATGATCGTTAGTGACATACTTTTTGATCCAACATGATCCAGTTTAAAGCTTGTTTTAAGATATTATCAAGACAAACATTGTGATCAAATTTCATGAGCCTCTGAATGAAGACATGGCCTCTAGAGTGCACAAAAGTTTTTTTTCTAAGATTTGTCCGGGCGACCTACTTTTTGACCTGATGTGACTTTGAACTTAATCCAGATAACATCAGCACAAACAACCAGTGTCATGGCCTACACAAAACTTTACAACTTTGGGAGATAACTCTCAGACTCAAATGAGAACAGTGACCTTGATTTTAATTGGTTATATGTTTCTTGTATGCAACGCATCGTCTATCCATGGTGATCTTTGGTGCAAAATAATTTCAAAATCCAACCAAAAGGGCTGGACAAAACCAACCATTATTGCTTAAATTGTAGCAAACGTTGACAAAGTTCAAAAGAGCACTCTGACTTTGCATTTTCCGCTTGCCAATCAATTTTTGCATCATGCATCCATGTATTTACATGTACGTATCATGTATTCATGCTTATCATTTGTAAGATATTTTTCAGAAATCCAGCTTTGCATGTCACACTTATAGGCCCGAAAGGTACACTCGTCATCACTATAATTGTAACAAATATTGACAAAGTTAAACCAAGCACTATACCTTTGACCTTTGAGCTGGCAATACAGTTGTTATCCATGACACATCGTCTAACTATGGTTATCATTTAGCCAATTTGTTGTACAGAATCAGACCATGCACCTGGAAGTTATGGCTGGACATGAACACTGCTTTTCATCGTACACACACACACACACTCATAGAGATATCACTATTATACCCATCAACATTTTATCACGGGGGCATAAAGATGAGAAAATGCTAGTAACCGGCATTTCCTCCTTCTCTCCAAATGTTTTCTACCTTTCAAAAACATTTTATACCATGTGAGCGACATTCAGTTTATCGGTTGCAAAGGCTTTTAATTTTATTTAGTCTCGAATTTTTCGTCGGGTAGACGGTTAAAACTCAGGATAGTTTAAAGATGTATACATGATGACTTCTTTTTTTAAAGCAGAAGTCATACCATAAGTCAAATCGTATGGCAGAATTTTTACAAGCCCGCAAGAATATGTTGATTCAACAATGTGGCCGACTAGAACAGAATAGATATAAATTCCAGAGAAAATCCTCGATTTGACCGAATTATTGTTAATGACGAGTTTAGAGTATTGTATTGTTATATACCAAAGGTTGCGTGCACAAATCTAAAAAGAATATTTCGATATTGGCCGGAAAGACAAAAAAGACAGATCCATTAAAAATAAGACGTTTTCATGGTGCTCTCTGGAACCATTTTACATACTTGCATACTTTATCGACAGAAAGCATTCAGTACAGACTGAAACACTACAGAAAAGTGATATTCGTACGGGAGCCTCTAGTGAAACTGCTATCAGCTTACCGTGATAAGTTTACACATGATAGAAAATTTTTCACGACGCATAATGGAAAGCAAGTGATTCAATTGTTTCGTGAAATTCCATTACAAAAAAACCTTAGAAGGAGGACAAGATGTGAAAATTTCTGAATTTGTTGATTACGTTTTATATCTAAAAACACACTCTAAAAAAGTTGATCAACACTGGGATACATATTTCAACCTGTGTAGTCCATGTCATATTAATTATGATTTCATAGGAAAATTAGAAACATAAGAAGAAGATCTTGAACTTCTTTTAAATAAATGAAATGGAAGCTGGTCATCTTGTGAGGTTTCCAAAGCGTGAGGAAAGTTATATAGCTAATTAGACAGAAGACGTTTTGGAGAAATTTTACAGGCTGATAGACCCCCAAAAGATCACCCAACTACTAAATGTGTATAGATTGGACTATTTCTTATTTGGGTACCAGATGCCTGAAGCAATAAAGAATCTTATCAGAGCTGCAAAGTAATCCTAGAAACTTGAATTGCAGCTGTGACTTATTACCTCCTGCATGCGCCTTTTGTATATCATCAAATGATGTGTACAGAGCATTGTGGCAAATGTGTAACTTGTTTATAACCTTAATTTCTATCTTTGCTTTCTTTCATCCAACATGACCCATTTTCTAGCTTGTTTAAGAAATTATCAATACAAACATTGTGATCAAATTTTATGAGCCTCTGACTGAAGATATGGCCTCTAGAGTGCACACAAGGTTTTTCTAAGATTTGTCCTGGTGACCTACTTTTTGACCTGACGTGACTCAATTTTGAACTTAACCCTGATTTCATCTGGACAAAAAAGTATTATAGCCTGCACGAAATTTTACAACTTTGGGAGATAACTCACAGACTTAAATGAGAACAGTGACCTTGACTTTTAATCTGGTGATTAGTGACATGCATGCAATACATCGTCTATCCATGGTGATCTTTTGTGCCAAATAATTACAAAATCCAACCAAAGGGGCTGGACAAAAACAAACACCATTGTTTGAATTGTACAGAACATTGACAAAGTTCAATAGAGCACTATGACCTTGACCTTTCAGCTAGTCTAACAATTTTTGCAGTCGACACATCATGTATCCATGCTTATCATGTTTAACATGTTATTCAGAAATTCAACCATACATGTCACACAAGTTTATGGGCCCGTCAGGAAAAAATCCGTCATCACTATATGTGGTACAAATATTGACAAAGTTTAACCAAAAGGTGTCACCTTGACCTTTGAGCTGGCAATACAATTGTTACCCACGACACATCGTCTAGGCTTATCATTGAGCCAGTTTATTTTTGAGAATCAGACCATGCACCCGGAAGTCATGGCCGAACATGAACCCCACTTTTCATCAAACGCTCACACACAAACGTACAAACGCCAGAGGTATCACTATTATACCCACCAAAATTTATCATGGGGGCATAAAAAGAAGAAAATGCTAGTAACCAGCATTTCCTCCTTTTCCCACAATGTTATCTACCATTTCAAATACAAATTACATCATCTGCAAAAGGCTTTCAATTTTAATAAGTCTAGAATTTGTCGTCTGGTAGAGGGTTAAAACTCAGGATAGTTTAAAGATGTATGATGATTTCTTTTCTTAAAGCAGGAGTCAAAACGTACGGCAGAGTCTTTACAAGCACGCAAGGATATGTTGATTCAACAATGTAGCCGACTAGATCAGAATAAATCTGAATTCCACTCCAGCGCGAGTCCTCGATTTGACCATATTATTGTTAATGACAAGTATAGAGTATTATATTGTTATATACCAAAGGTTGCGTGCACAAATCTAAAAACAACATTTCTGATATTGACTGGAAAGATAAAAAAGACAGATCCATCAAAAATAAGACGTGTTCATGGTGCTCTCCGGAACCATTTTACATATTTGCATACTTTATCAGCAGAAAGCATTCAGTACAGACTGAAACACTACAGAAAAGTGATATTCGTACGGGAGCCTCTAGTGAGACTGCTGTCAGCTTACCGTAACAAGTTTACAAATGAAAGAAATATTTTCACAAGGCGTTATGGAAAGCAAGTGATTAAATTGTTTCGTGAAAATCCATCACAAAAATCCTTAGAAGAGGGACACGACGTGAAATTTTCTGAATTTGTTGATTACATTCTATATCTAAGAACACACACTAAGAAATTTGATAAACACTGGGATACGTATTTCAACCTGTGTAGCCCTTGTCATATTCACTATGATTTCATCGGAAAATTAGAGACATTAGATGAAGATGTTGAACTGCTGTTGAAAGAAATTGAAACTGGTCAACTTGTGAGGTTTCCAAAGCGTGAGGAACGTTATACATCTAATAAGACAGAAGATGTTTTGGAGAAATTTTACGGGCTCATAGACCCCCAAAAGATCACACAACTGCAAGATGTGTATAGATTGGATTATGCCTTATTTGGGTACCAGATGCCCGAAGCAATAAAGAAGCTTATCGGAGCTGCAAAATAATCCTAGAAACTTATATTGCAGCTGTGACTTATTACCGCCCGCATGCAACTCTTGTATATCATCAGATGATGTGTAAAAAGCACTGTGGCAAATGTGTAACTAGTTTGTAACCTTAGTGTCTATCTTTCCTTTTTTACTGTTGTTTCACATGCATCAACATGATAAACCCTTAATTCATGTTGACAAGGACCTTCTACATGTATAGGGTGGTTTCAGGAAGTGCTTGAGAAACATATATTATATCTTATGTGAAAGAAACAATAAACAGAAGGACCATATTGGCCTATAACACAAACCTGAGTAATGTTATCTAAGATTTATAGAGTTGAAGAGATCCTGGAAGTGTTTGTCTAAAACACATACAAAATATATAGTTTGCATATTGGTCAGGTTTTTCTAAAAACAGCATGTGTGTATAACATTAGTTATCATAAGCCCAACGTCAACTTTCATAGGAATTTCACTGAAAATTGAGACCATATTGGCCCTATATAGCAGAAAACTGAGTAATTAATCAAAGATTCATAAAGTTGAAGAGATCCTTATAGTTTTTGTTTAAAACACATAGATATAAGCACGTTTTCCTCAAAATAACAAGTTTGTGTGACATTACTAAACATAAGCACTACCTCAACTTTCATGGAAATGCAACTGAAAATTGAGACCGTTAGAATCCACACAATGTTTTTTCTAAGATTTCCTTTTGACCCATGAAACCGATTTTCGGACTAGTCTGAGACATTATCAAGACAAACATTCTGACCAACTTTCTTGAGTAAATAAATAAATGTGGCCATTTATCTACAGTGCACGCAAGGTTTTTTTTCCCAAGATGTGTCCCAGTGACTTACCCTTTGATTCTATGGGACCCATTTTTAACCCATCCAAGATATTGTCAAGAAAAAAATTCTAACCACCTTTCATGAGTATTGGACTTTAAATAAGGCCTTGAGAGTGCATACTTTTTTTTTTTTTTTTTTTTTTTGATTTCTCCCAGTGATATATTTTTTAAGATGTGACCCATTTTGGAAACCATCAAGAGAAACATTTTCCTGAGTAATGGCACTCGTAATCCCTATAATTGTGACAAATATTGACAAAGTTCAACCAAGCACTATGACCTTGACCTTTGAGCTGGCAATACAGTTGTTGCCCACGACACATGATCTATCCATGGTTATCCTTGAGTCAATTTACTCTAGAGAATCAGACCATGCACCTGGATGTTATGGCAGAACATGAACACCACTTTTCATCGAATACATACATAAAAAAAACACACAGTGGTATCACTATTATACCCATCAACATTTATCACGGGGGCATAAAAAGAAGAAAATGCTAATAACCAGCATTTCCTCCTTTTTCAAAACGTTTATACCCGTTCAAAAACAAATTACATCATTAAGAAAATTTTGAGCAACATTCAGTTCGTTATCTGCAAAAGACTTTCAATTTCGATTGGTCTAGAATTTGTCATCTGGTAGAGGGTTAAAACTCAGAATTATTTAAAGGTGAATGATGACTTCTTTTCTTACATAACAAGTCGAAACGTATGGCAGATTCTATACTAGTCAGCAAGAATGTTGATCGACTAATGTGACCTACCAGAACTGAACGGATCTGAATTCCAGAGCAGAGTGAGACCCCGATTTGACCGCATTATTGTTAATAACAAGTATAGAGTATTGTATCGTTTTATACCAAAGGTTGCATGCATAAATCTAAAAAAATATTTCTGATATTGACCGAAAAGATAAAAAGACAGATCCATTAGAAACAAACGTTTCGAAGTTCATAGCGTTCCTCGGAACTATTTTACATATTTGCATACTTTATCAGCAGAAAACATTCAGTACAGATTGAAGCACTACAGAAAAGTGATATTTGTACGGGAGCCTCTAGTGAGACTGCTATCAGCCTACCGTAACAAGTTTACACATGATAATTTTTTTTCACAAGGCTTTATGGAAGGCAAGTGATTAAATTGTTTCGTGAGAATCCATCACAAAAATCCTTGGAAGAGGGACAAGATGTGAAGTTTTCTGAATTTGTTGATTACATTTTATTCCTAATTGTAAGGAATTTGATAATCACTGGGATCCATATTTCAACCTGCGTTGTCCTTGTCATATTTACTGTGATTTCATAGGAAAATCTGAGACTTCAGATGAAGATGTTGAACTGTTTCTGAAAGAAATGGAGAAGACGTTTTGGGGAAATGTATCGGGCTCATGACCCCCAAAAGATCACCCAACTGCAAGAAGTGTATAGGTTGGATTATTTCTTATTTGGGTACCAGATGCCTGAAACAATAAAGAAGCTAATAAGACCTTCGAAATGGTGTTAAAACTTAGCTGCAACTGTGACTTACTATCTCCTGCAGGCAACTTTTGTATATGATTAGATGACTTTAGAAAAAAAACAGTTGCAAATTTCAAAATTGCACTTTACCTTAACAGTTTACCACAAAGTGTCAAGTTTTCACGACTCTGGGAAAGAATTTAGACAAAGTTTTGGAAAAAGGAGAAAATGCTGGTAACCAGCCTTTTCTCTTTATCCTGAAAAGGTTCCTCTTTATCTTGAAAAGGCTCCTACCCTTTCAAAGACAATGTTCAGTTTTAGAGTCACATTTACTTCGAAATCTGCAAATGCTTTCAATTTGGAAAAGACTAGAATTTTATCGTTTTGTAAAGGATTGACCCTTCACCCCACAAATCCGTCTTCAAACGACCCTGGAAAAGAAGGCTGTTGGAAACATTTTTGGAAAAGATAAAAATGCTGGTAACCAGCATTTTCTTCTTTTCCCATGGAGACAGTTCCAAAGAAAGATATATCCATTTGTGTCAAATTCCATGTCGTCTGCAAAGGCTTCCAATTTTGAGTGGTTTAAGACTTTGTTGTCTGGTAAAGAGTTCCTGAGTTTTGAAGGTCATTTTTCATGTTCGTAGAATATATGTATAACTTTTCAATGTGACTGATGAATTACACAATATTTTACACAGCCCTAGTGTAAACATTCCCGTATTGATTGGTGTCAAGATAAATGATACACGTGCTCCTCGTGCATACCCTACTGAGGTCTTGCAACAGATGTTTTTATACATTAAATTGAAAGGAGGGGTGTCCATAAGGCTGTTTTCATGGCCACCACCGATTTTCTTTAAACTTTGTATAGTAAAACTTATACATGTTGCCTGTAATAGGATGCAAAATTTAATCAGTTGTTAAAGGTTTGTATGTTTTTTGCCTGTTCAAAGTGGATGGGATAATTGACAAGAAGAGGGGTTTGTTACGAAATTGATAATATTTTTATTGTTACTCAGATATGGAACTTAACAATTTCATACTTTATTAAGCAATGCCAGATGTAACAGCCTATGTTAAAACTTCTAAACAAATTCTATGCGAAATTTGTTTTTACTCAATTGTATAACATGCCTAACTTTTAGCTTTTTTCGGGTCTTCAACTTTACGAAAAACTACAACTTCGTTTTATACAGAATGCGATTTCATTTATATTTTGCAGTTGTATAGTATATTACATAGTTATTGTAAAATTATGAGGATAATTTTCTACAACGTACAGTTTTTGAGCTACCTGCCCTTCATTTTCTTTTTTTTTTTTTTTTTTTTTTCGAATTCTAAGAGTTTTTATCTCTTAGTTGGCTACCATGAACGTAAAGTTATTTAATGCAGTAAGACTTTTTCTATTCGGTGTATCTAGATTTTGAACTACAGATATACCCCCTCTTTTGTTTTGGACATACAACTTCCATGCTCCAGTGACCTTTTGGGTGATTTGATCTATTAAGTTTGAGCTTATTCCCTACACTGAGATTCAACTAAATCGCTCCAACTGAATGTCGATAAATGAACCTTTTCTCCTCAGTGCCGAGCTTGAATGGTTGTTTGTTTGTATGGTGTTAAACCAGGCAGATTTTAACGATATTTCAGTTATATCATGGCGACCAGAATATCTATCCATCTATCTGGATTCCTTTTGTTTTTTTTTTTTTTTTTGTTTGTTTTTTTTTTTTTTTTTTTGTTTGTTTTTTTTTTTTTTGTTTTTTTTTGTTTTTTGTTTTTTTCTTTTTTTGCCAATGCTTTGAACAAAGTTCTTTCCAAGTCAATGGCTGCCTTTCCGCATCGCCACCATCAAAACAATGATCAGCAATCTGAAGGGTGTGAATCCCGTTGCAAATGGATATCACCAATCCTTCGAAAAATGGCTGATCTGGGGATTCAAACCAACAATATTCTAGTATCAAGCCCTGTACATTACTGACTGAGTGTCCAAGCTGGGCAAAATTTATATATTGTTGTATGTTTCTGTTAAGAAGTATGTTTGTTATACATGAGCGTCTGGAGAGTGTTATATCTGTAGTTAATAGGATCTTAGTTGAAACTCTAAGCTTAAAGAAATATGTATTGCCAAACAACTTGTTGTTTTAGAACAGCACATCATTCCTCTACTTCTGATTAACTTGGAGCACTTTTTGTGTCGATAGCAGCATCTTATAGTTAGAATTCATATGAGACTGTTTTGCTTTGATGTCAGTATTTTATGTTTGACGATGATTGTAACCTAAATACCAAAGCACAGAAGCTATACGGGCATAACTACTGACCGTCCTTGCTCCGGTTCTACCACTTAGTTATTGGGTTCATGCCTTGTTTATTTTTTAATCCATAAATTGTATATTTTACTAGAAGTGTGGCATAGACGAATTTATGCCGACTAATGCCGACTAATGTTTTTTCATTTGCAATTATTCTATATAGTGTATTTCATCAAAGAGCTTGTATGTATAAGACCGAGCTTGTCTGAGGTGATACAGTTATATTCCCATTCTTAACTTTAGTGCCTGTTGTGTAGATAATGTCCATATTGTTAATGTGAAACCCTGTGCAGGAATTGTGCGGAACAAGCTTATCATGAATTGATATTGTACATATCAGGTATAGGGAAATGCAACATTTACATAGTTGTATAGATTACAACACGTGGGCTGCTTAGTAGGAAGAGCCAACTTTGATAGTCATTGTACATAATGTGGTGTTACACACAAACATACAATAATGCAGAAATACCATCCTGCCTGAACAATAGTAAAACATAGATAAACTTATTTTGGTATAATACATGTATACTGACATTGTAAACAGTTGGATGATCCAACAAAAATCACACAACGCAAGAGGGAAAATGAATAGGTCTGCTGAGTTAGTTTAGATAGGCAATAGCATTTGTTAAAAGGAAGCATAACACATCGAAAATTCTGAATAATATGATGTGTTATCGTAAAGTTATGTTATTTTGCAATTTATCATTTTGATTGAAAATCAAAAGCTCTGAGATGACACAGCTATTACAATAAGGGGTACTGCTAAAGTATACAGCCTTTACAAGGTTGCATGATAAGATACTTACATTATGTATGATAAGAAGGACCGATGGAAAAACCTCTCGATACTTTTCCTGAATTAACACAGCCAAATCGAAGACCTCTGACAGAAGGCTTCAAGCCACAATAGCGACCAAAGTAAACGCTGTTGGTGTTTAAATGCATTTAAAATTGAATCATACCATTTAAAAGTACATAAATTATTGTGAAAATGATAATATGTTATTGTTTGGTCAAGTGTTATTCGCTAGCAGAAAAGTGAATTTTAAAAGTAGGCTAAAAGTTGTCAGGTCTGTTTACCTGGTTTTATATTAATTTTTCTGCCTGCGAAAAACACGGCCGACGTACAATAACAGACAGTCATCTTTGCAATAATTTCCATACTTTTAAAAGGTATCATTTATATTCAAATGCATTTTAATACCTTCTTCGTTTACTTTTGTTGACTGCTATTGGGGCTTTAAATTTTCGCAGCATAATCAATCATACTCCAATAAACAAACCGTTATGATTTTTTCTTTTAAAGCGGGGGGGGGGATTAAAATAAAACGCTTAGAGAAGAAGACATATAAAACAAGAAATTAATTCCATGCAAATGTCTGAAATGAATTACATGTATTGAATTCGTAGCTGTCAAAATCGGACCACAAAGGGCACATATCAGAGTCATATCTGCCTTTAAATGCAAGACATATTTTAGGAGACAAGCAGTGAAAAAAAATATGTGTGAAATGAGAAAGAGGACAGAGAGTAAAGTAACATAAAAGGAACATCTGATTCATTATTGCAGTGCACCTGTTTGAAAATACCGAATATTTCGTCATGTGAACGATGACTTCAAATGCAGCCAATGTTTGAAGAAGCACAAAAATGAAAAAAAAAAAACCAAAAAAAAACCCTCTTATATAATCATTAAAACGGGGGGGGGGGGGGGGAAATAAAAACTATTCATTGTAGAAAATTTTTCGGCATAATTTTAGAATAACCATGCAATATACGGTACAAGTGCAAAATATCGTTGAAATAGCTTTACGTACCCCCCCCCCCCTAAAAAAGCTAAAATTTAGGTAATTCATACAATTGAGTAAAAACAAATTTAATATGGAAATTTTTCAAAAGTTTTAGCATAGGCTGTTACATCTGGTATTGCTTAACAAAGTATTAAATCATTTGTTCTGAATAACAATAAAAATATTACCAATTTCGTAACAAACCCCTCTTCTAGTCAGAATTACCCCCACCCACTTTGAAAATGCACACAACATACAAACATACGTCTCAGCCAACATGTATAAGTTTTAGAATACAAAGTTTAAAAAAACAATCGGTAGTGGCCATGAAAACAATCATATGGACACCCCTCCTTTCACTTTCAGTTTTGCAGAAATTATGTCTGAACAAAGGGTATACGGTAAAATCAGGCACAGTTTGGTGTCTGTCGGTTGAAGTTCATGTCGATTTGCAGAAAATTTATGAAGAGGGCGCATTAAACTTCAATACAGTTTGTGAAAGGGTCCGGCGTATTACAAATGGTCGGAAGTCAATTTGAAAACGACCCTAAGCGAGGCTGGTCTTAATCTGTCCTGATTGAAAACTAGAGCACCGCATGTGCCATGGTGCCAACGCTCGGCTGCGTTTGCCTGATTTACTGAAAATTCTATGTCGAAGAGGGAGCATATAACTGTATCAAAATACTTTGACGGCTACCTGCCTTTGTTGTATAGGTTTCCCCTTTTAATAGTGAACAACTTGTTTAAGCAAATATCTTCAGTTACAACAGATTGACTGATTGATTGATTGATCGGTCGATCGATGGATCGATCGATTGATTGATTATATGGTGTTCAACACCGTTTTCAACATTATTTCAGTTATATCGCGCCTGAAGTGCACTTATCCATGCTTTCCTGGAGTTTCTTACACCGGGACTACGCACAATATTCTTTCCAAGCCACCGGTTGCTTTCCCACATAACCACGAAACAATGGTCAGCGATGAGAGAGAAATGAATCCTTTCGCAATGACTATCACTAATTGGCCGAGCCGGGGATCAGTTATAGCAAAGATATTATAAAATGTTAAAGTTTTCGCATAACAACGCAGGCAATGCAGACAATAAGGACATCATCGAGAACAACGACGCCAGGGCTACGACAATACCCAGACATTTTTTTAAAAAAGAATTAGCTGAGCTAAAATATTTGCTATCCTGAAGTCATTAATTGATGAAGATGCAAGATATAAGTGTACAAGAGATAGCTGATATAACAGGCATTCATTCTTCGAGCATTCGAATTTCTGCGAACGCCTTGGGCTTTTGGAGGTCTGTGTGCGCTGGGTCCCTCATTTGATCACTGACGAGCAAAAAGAAAATGGAGTTAAGCTGGCATCACAAGTACCGTACAGTAATCGAAAAGTATGATACGTGTATATGTGATCCACGTTGTTTTGAAGAGATTGTTACAGTTAATGAAACCTGGATCTACCATTTTGGACCCAAGTCTAAGCATAGAATTAAAGTTTGCATTACTTCTGACGGTGAAAGACCTTTTATAATACCTCACGTAAATAAGACCTCAAATTACATGTTATATGCGATTTTCTTTGATTAAAGAGGCCCTGTGTTTCGAGTACCTAAGTTCCCAAAGGTTGTTCTATTTCCTGGATGTTTTATAGAGAAAATATTTTCACACGAGTCGTTGATTTTTATCAGAAACGCTGACCGCAAACTGGCATCCGTGGCATAAAGCTGCTGCATGATAACGTGCCAGCACATAAATCCGCCAAGGCACACAAATTTCTGAAAGAATCTTGGCTTGATGTGTTAGAACATCCTGCAGAAGGAATTTCTAGGCTAGAAGGACGCCGGTTCCGATCCGGCATTTATCCTGTCACCTTTAAAGTTCGTCGTATAACACGGGGTCATATAAACTTGGTGATATACAGTCACTTGACCACGTGATCAGGTTTATTATGTCAGTAGGTCACGTGGTCAAGGTTTATTAGGCTAGTTAGTCATGTGACCAGCAAGGACCACTTTTTTTAAGGCGCCGGTACACAATTTCTTTATGTTACAGTAAAGTTATCGCTTAAAATTCGACGCCTACGTTGATTTTTCTTATTTTTACGATGTAAAAGACTTGTTCGCCACAACATTCTTCCGAGGGTAAACCTCACATTTATGGCGTAGTCAGTATCATTCATGACCTCATTATTGCAGCTGCATATTCAGAGCGCTTTACACAGTTCGCCGTGTGTGTGTGTGTGTGTGTGTTTTGCCATAGTGAGAAAGATGTCAATAATTGTCTAAATTTAGAGGGAAATATTCTATCTAGTCGGATTTTGAATTTTGGATTGAAAATGAGAAACAGGATATTAAATAGAATAGTGTCTTAGATTGGGAAATTTGAAGAATAAATGGTTAGTGTCGTGGACTGGGGAAGTTTCGAGCTCGGCTTCGGAATTTTATGGTATCAGTACCATAAACTATTGAATATAAGGTACGGTCCTTATATCGGTATTTGTTTTTCGTTTCGTTTTGTTGTTTTACAGTGCGTGCCAGGAAAAATAGAATAGATGGTTGGTGTCGGATGGTTTAAGTTTATCGGGCTCGGCTCCGGAAATTATCCAGTTTGCCTTCGGCACACCAGACAAATTCCTCCTCCTTGCCCGATAAACTTAACCCATCCAAGACACCAAACATCTATTCTCTTTTGAAAGTGTGGTCTTCCAGTATACCCACCGAACAGTATCGTATGGCATTCTGGAAGTGGGTAGATCGTTGAAAAACGTGTGTAGAGGCGAATGGGGTATACTTTGAAGGGCTTAAATAAACAAAGTTTTAATGTCGCAAACAGAATTGGAAAAAACACCCAACTCTATGAACATAAAAATTGACCCTCATAATTACTATGTTATTAACACCTATACCTCTCTATTTCTTTGTAAATCTGTAGTATATCATCATTTCAAACAACTGTTACCATAATTATAATAATGAAATTGGGCATTCTCCTATCTAATTTCGATATATATCAAATCAAATAGTACCAATCTGTGCCAGTTGGTTAAAAGTCAGTGGAAAAATACCACGGTAAGTTGTACACAAATTCGAAATAATTTTACTTATAGGGGCCTATTCAGCTTATATGCCGTAAATCAAAATTGCTTGTAAACCGCCCGTTAACATGATTAGATATGAGTCATGCTCTGTGAACAGGAGGCTTATTGCAATTGCAAAAAATATCGACCCGAAACTTTTTGCTATCGGTCAATTTTCTGTATGTCAAAGGACCAGTCTACCTTATGATACAGTCGGTTGTTAGACATACAGGAATTTATGGGTCCTTAATTATGTGATGACTTGCGTGGTATCGTGAATCACGTAGGGGCATTAAGCCCTCTTTTACCAGAGCATAGCTCAATTATATTTTTCTTAGCAAACATATAGAAACTCACAGCTGCATTCAGTAAAAAGATGCAGTATTGGGTGTACGAATGATGGGATGGTCATTTTTGCAAAAGGTAAATATGTCTATTTTAACTACATTAGATGTAACATCATTGTACAAACTGATATACGAAATCCTCATAAGGCCAGAAAATACAATACCCGTGTTTCAGGTGACCCCGAAAAAAACAGGGCTTGTGGGTCGGAAAGACAATTTTCGCTCTTTTTTTTTTTTCCAGATTAATATAATATCAAAGAATTCCAGCTATTTTCTTCTTCATTGTAAATATACCATGTCTAAAAACTGCAAAAATATCATAAATTTTAGAATCACTACTGCATGGAACAAAAAAAAAAAAACATTAGACGATTTGTTTACAAATTCCATGTGGCGTCTAGATATTTTTATAGCTCTCATTCGATTAACCTTTCATTATCAGTTTATACTGTTGTTTATGTTTGGGATAACAGGTTTAAAATCACGTACTGTGACGAGACAATTTATAAGCCCAACTCGATAATGTTTATATTATAGCTTTTACTCGATATACGTTTCATTATCATTTTATATTATTGTTTATGTTTGGGATAAGAGATTTAAAATCACGTACCCTGACGAGATAATTTATAAACCCAACTCGATAATGTTTATATTATCTCATCATTGTTCGCGGTTTTAAACATGTTAATTATATTAACTGTTAATGAAAGGTTTATCGAGTTTGAGTTATATCTCGTCACGATGCGTGGTTTTAAACAAATATTCCCAAAAACAAACAATAATATAAACTATTAATGAAAGGTTTACCGAGTTAAAGTTATAACTTGTCCTCTTTCTCTTGTCCCGTTATTTTGACTGCAGTACACTTCCCTGGTGGTGGGTGGTACTGCAGCCTAATACTGCACATGGATAAAGTATTTAAATAGGATCCGAGCTCGTAAATGCCGCGGAAATAGGGACACTTTTTAACATTGACTGAAATAATGGTGGTCGCCATTTTGCAGGAAGTCAACAATCACACAGATGCCGAAATCTAGCATCTGAAAAAGGGTAGGTCTAAAATTGATAAAAGGGGAAGTCGTTTGACGAAATGGAAACAATCATGGTCTGAAAATGACAGTTTAGTAAAAAGATTTCCAATTTTCCTATTTTAGGCCTACCGTCTGAAAGACACTGGCGGGGGTCACACCATTTACTGAAATGGAACAAAACGGCTCGGGATGAAGCACATTGTGTGAAATTGGCAAAATAAAAAAAAGTTTACCGGTCGGCGGCCATTGGGTAGGGTCGGTCGAGTCACCTTAAACACGGTTTTTTCCTGGCTTAATAGACACACATACTATTCATCAACGTGACATTCCCAGAAACCTTAGCTAAACTCTGGGGAATAATTTGAAAATATTGTAAGAAGCTACGTAGTCCACTCAGGAAATAACACTGAATTTTTCCATAACTTTTGTCTTCCTTCGTCAGCATTGTAGTTTAAGACCAGGCTGCATATTTTGTGCACTCTGATCTTGATCTACACTGGCTGCAAAGGCAACTATTGTTGTGAAAGACGCTTTAAGGGTTAATTCTGATGATTTGCCACTCATTGCCTTACTTACTTCAGTGATATACATTTTAAGATGGCATGAGATAAATGTGTCTACCTTTAAAGTTTCGGCTTTCATAACTCTATCCATTTTTAGCTCAGCTGCCTCGGAGAAAATGTTGAGGTATTGTCAAAGCCCTGGGTCCGTATTCACCAACCCTTCTTAAGAACGTTCTTAGTCTTATTCTTCAAAATTTTCTACATTTGAAAGAAAAACAACTTCTGATTGGCTACACCCTGGTGTCGTCGTCTGCGTCTACGTTATTGTGCAAAAAAAAAATTGACATTTTATAATAATTGGCGTGCAACACACGAAAAGGGGCCTTCGTCCCAGATCAGCCTTTGCAGTCTGTGACTAATCCGAGACGACACTTCCCGTTTTTGTGCGATTTTGTGTTTCATGAAAGTCTACTGTATGAAAACGTCTTATGTAGTCGTAAAGTGCCGTCTCGGACGCTGCGCGGACGCAGGCTAATTCGGGACGACTCTTTACGCAAATGTCCGAAGGTCTCATTTCGAATGTTACGGGCCATATCATAATGAAGTTTGGCGAGACCATAAAAATCTGAAAAGCTCTCTTTAAGGACATGTGCCACAATTTTCTCTGCCCACCAGTTTGCGCATGTTTCCCGTTTGTAACTGTATTATATTCCATTGGGTTAATATGACAGTGAGACGTTATATTATTAGTTGTCCGGTCAGTTGGCAGTGCACTTGGAAACTTGTTCACAGCTGTGGCAACTGGATGCTTTCCCACATAACCATCGTCAAAGCAGTGATCAGCCGTGAGAGAGGAATGAATCCTGTGGCAATGACTGTCAGCAATCCTTGGAAAAAAAATGGTCGAGCTGGAGACTTGAACCAGTGACTCATGTTCACAATTCCTGTTCACTAATGACTGTGCTCAGCAACACAAAGCAAACAAATGCAACAAGGATGTCTTACCTGAGGACACCTACTGCAGATAAATTTAGCATGAGGTATCTGGGTCCGTGTTCACCAACCACTCTTGAAAACATTCGTTGTCTCATTCTCCAAGATTTTCTACATTTGAAAGTAACGCAACTTCTGATTGGCTAAACATGGTTTAGCCAGTCAGAACTTGTGCTACTTTCAAATTTAGAAAATGCTTGAGAATAAGACTAATGATATTCTTAAGAATGGTTTCTGAATACAGGACCAGCTGGCCCTTCAAGAGAAAAGGTTTTGCCACAAGTTTTATATTTACACAAGAACCAAAACACTTTGCCTATTCTATCCCATTTGCATTCACTAAAGGGAGGTAATTGTGCGGAACAATTTACACTACCATATCAGCATGAATAGGCTAGGGTGCTAGACCTTTCTTTACCCTTTACCACGACTTTTAATGGCACTGAAGTAGTAGGCTTTTGACAATAGTGTAGGAAGCTGGAGAAATTGCTGGTAATCAGCATTTTCTATTTTTCGCACCATGTTTTCTACTGTTTTACAGACAAATTCCAAAATTTCAGCCACGTTTTATTGTTGTCTGCGAATGCTTTCAATTGGGATAAGACCAAACTTTCGTCATTTGGAACAGTTGCTGCTAAAAGTGATATGTCTGAAAATACAAGCGGAAATGTTCAACGGCTTGATCACCCATCTGAGCACTGACCCTAATGCACACCACTTCGCTACTTCACTGTCACAGAGTATCAGCAAAGCTTGTTCACTCTTTAGCAAACAACAAAATTTTGGACTGGACCACATTGAAAGCATTTGCAGCCAACTTACTAAATGTAACTCAAAGGAGTATTTCTGTCTTCGATAGGGTACCAACATTTTCTCCTTTTCCCACGATGTTTTCAAAAGCTTTCTCTCTCAGGGTCATGAAAATGGGATTGTGTGGTAAAGACTTAAACACCAAGGCTGGTTTTAACTGCTTATATATAAACGCTTTAAACGACATTTCTATAGTTTTAATTCTTCCATAGGATTTTTTTCCGTTTTCACGTATATCATGGAAATTTTTATGCTGAATACAAAAATTAAAAGAAAATGATATGTTGACCTTTTCATTTTATTCTTAAATGCCTGTTTCCTTGGTAACAGTTACCTCTAAATTCTAAAAATTGTGACTTTTGCTTGAAACTGATAATAGCATTGTCAGACAGCTTTGGTTTTATACTCTATATAAAATCAGACCTAAATATTTGTATATCTTTATCTAACATACAGAAAATTTGATTTCCATTTACATAATTTGTAGAAAAGTCATTATATCTCAATTTTGAAAAGCCAAACAAATTAGGAGTTCTGCAAGTAAAAATGAGCTATCAAAATACAATCGATGGATTTTTTTATAGAATCTTTGAAGTATCTCCTATACAAATTCAACAAAAAAGAAGAGGTTGACCTGTTCGGATTTCTACAAACTTACAGTTTCGATGGCAACCATAATACATTTTTACACAAAAATTCATAGTTTTACCAGGTCAAATTCAAATGACAGATCACCTGTTATCAAAGACCATCCATAAGACAAGATTGCTTCGGGTAATTTTTCAAATCTAATCTAAATGGGGCCCCTAAAATGTTTGAAGAATGTAAGCTGGTTATAATATATATTACTTAACACCAGGTAAGTATAACCCTAGATGGGAAACACCGCTTTATCCTTTCAGCTCCATAGGCTAAACAGAGTGTGCAGTCTGATCTAGGATCTTTACCGACCGCTTGTTTAGTGAAGTCTGTAGGTTAATAACTCGACATAGACCACTAAGTGACGACCACTTTTCCATGGCTGTCCGCCTTTTCAAACTAAATATATGGGTTAAATGGGTGAATGATCACTAGAGAATTCCTGTATACATTTTTCCCTCCGGCTCCATCCCCAATTGGCACTTCATGCCTCACTGTGGGTATAAATATCTCCCGCCGAAAAGATTCTTTTTGACAGAAACTTATAACAGGTATTGTGTTTGCATGTACACGCCACGTTAAATCATAAATTAATCCCACTTTTTCCATGACATGGCATTTCATTAAATTAAAACAAATAATGATTGTCTGTGGCTTTTGATAAACAATATAAAATTAATATAAAGTTTCATAAAATGATGTCCTGTAAAGAGAAATTAGTCTATAATGAAGATATACGTCAAGCCGCCTTTTTCCATCACAACACAACATTAAATAAAAAACAACAAAAGGGGCATTGGTCCTAAAGCGCTCGCCTGAGTAAGGTCATCTAGGATTGATAAGGCTGAAAAGGTCCTGGTCATGATGATGTAGAACGCATGAGTATTATGTGATCTACTTTTTGACCGATTGGACCTATTTTTGAACTTTGAATCTGGCTGAAAATGTTGCCTCTGCAGTGTACACAAGGTTATTCTAAGATTTGGCCAAGTGACCTACTTTTTGAACCGATGTGAACCAATTTTGAAATTTTCAGGGAATTTATCAAGACAAACGTTCTGACCAAGTTTCATGAGTATCAGGCTGAAAATGTGGCCTCTAAAGTGCACATTACATTTTTCCAAGATTTGGCCCTGTGACCTACTTTTTGATCCGAAGTAACCCAATTTCAAACTTGTCCGAAATTTCATCCAGAAAAACATTTTGATCAAGTTTCATGAGTATCAAGCTGAAAATGTGGCCTCTAGAGTGCACACAAGGTTTTTTCTAAGATTTTGCCCCGTGACCTACTTTTTCAACCGACATGACCCAATATTGAAGCTGTCCAAGATTTTATCCAGACAAACATTCTGAATAAGTTTCATGAGTATCAGGCTGAAAATGTGGTCTCTAGACTACACTAATTTTTTCTTAGATTTGGCTCCCTGACCTACTTTTGGACCCGACCTGACCCAATTTCAAAGTCGTCCGAGATTTTCTCCAGACAAACATTCTGCCCAAGTTTCATTAATACCAGGCAGTAAATGTGGCTTCTAGACTGCACACAAGGTTTTTCTAAGTTCGGCCCCTCGACACCATTTTTTTTTTTTTTTTTTTTTTTTTTGACGTGACCCAACTTTCCACGTGTCAAAGATTTTATCTCGACAAACATGCTAACCAAGTTTCATGAGTATCAGGTTTAAAATGCGGACTCTAGAGGGCACAAGTTTTTTCTAAGATTCACCCCCCGCCCACCTACTTTTTGACCTAACGTGACCCTATTTGAATCTTGTCATAGAATTTATCCAGACAAAAATTCTGATTAAATTTCAAGAGCATCAGGCAGGAAATGTGGCCTCTAGACTGCACAGAAGGTTTTTCTAAGATTCGTCCCCGTGACCTACTTTTTCCCCAAATGTGACTTAACGTCGAACTTGTCCGGGTTTTCATCCAGACAAACATTCTAAACAAGTTTCATGAGTATCAGGCCGAAGTTGTGACCTCTAGACTACACACAAGGTTTTTTCTAAAATTCGGGCCCCTGACCTACTTTTTGACCCAACGTGACCCAATGTCAAACCTGTCTAAGAATTTATCAATACAATTATTCTTAACAAGTTTCATGAGTTTCTGGCTGAAAATGTGGCCTCGAGAGGGCACACAAGGTTTTTCTAAAATTTGTCCAAGTGACCTACTTTTTGGCTCAATGTGAACCAATTTCAAACTTATCCAAGATTTTATAAAGACAAACTTTCTGACTAAGTTCCATGAGTATCAGACTGAAAATGTGGCTTCTAGACTGCACACAAGGTTTTTGTAAGATTTGAACTTTTTAACCCGACGAGACCTAATTTCAAATTTGGCTGAGATTTTATCTAGATAAACATTCTGACCAAGTTTCATAAGTATCAGACTTACAATGTGGCCTCTAGAGTGCACGTGAGGCTTATCTAAGATAAGGCCCAGTGACCTTCTTTTTTACCCGATGTAACCCAATTCAAACTTGTCCAAGAGTTAATCAAGACAAACATTCTGACTAAGCTTCATGAGTTTCTGGCTGAAAATGTAGCCTCTAGAGTGCACACAAGTTCTTTTTCTAAGATTTGTCCCGACATGACCCATTTTTGAAGCTGTCCGAGACATCATCCAGACACGTATTCTGACCAAGTTTCATAAGTATTAGACAAGAAATGTTGCCTCTAGTGTGCATACAAGGTTTTTCTAAAATTTGATCTACTCACCTACATTTTGACCAGGTATGACCCAATTTTGAACTTGTCTAGCGTCCACAAAAGTTTTCGCTAAATTTTATCTCGTGATCTACTTTTTGACCCAACATGACCCAGTTTCGTGCTTGTCCGAGATATTATCAAGACAAACATTCTGACCAAGTTTCATGAGTATTTGACTGAAAATGTGGCCTCTAGTGTGGACACAAGGTAATTGTTGAAGCCTTGACGACGGACGACGCACGACGGACACAAAAGCTCACCTTGGGCACTTTGTGCTCAGGTGAACTAAAAAATTACATTGGCGGACTATCATAAGGAACATATGTATGAAGTTTCGTCAAATTTCGTCATGGACTTTAGAAGATACCTGTCCCTACGGTCGGACAAACGGAAGGATGGACGGACAACGTAAAACTATATGCCATCGCCTTCAGCGGGGGATAATAATAAAAAAAAATTCCGGTTGGATAAGAAAGAACACTAAGTCATGCAAGATGGGTGGAATCACCAGACTATCCAAATATACACACGCTTCCGATAACTTAAACTTCTGGCTACACAAAATTTGCCAAGTAAATTGAATGGGACTCAAATGATGAATTCTGCCTTTAAAAGGGTAGAAAACATTGTGGGAAAAGGAGAAAATGCTGGAAACCAGCATTTTCTCCTTTTCCCACAATGTTTTCAGAAGGCTTTCTTCTTCAGGGTTGTTAAAACTCGGGATTGTGTGGTGAAGGGTTAAATACCATCGTTGAGGGACTGCAAGTCAGGCGAACTTAGAAAAGCTTTAGAAAGCGAATAAATCACACAGGCCAGTGTCTAATATTAATTATTGATGCTATTTAATGACCAATGACTCATGATTGCCAGTAAAATCAATATTCTGCATTAAATACAGCAGTTTTTTTTTTTTTTTTTTCAAATGGCAATCATGTCACCGCTGACCATTGTTTCGACGATGGTTATGTGGGAAAGCAGTCAGTGGCTTGGAAAGAATATTGTGCGGAGTACCAGTATGGACCAACGTACAGTGTCGCAAATCGGAAGCTGCTGCTACTGTACGCCCCAAATCAGTTAGCTGCAGTAAACAAATTTAACAAAACAGGCTGGCACGCGTAATCTAGCAGACAGAAATTGATCGGGTGTTTTGCATTTGAAAGGGAAGAAGCTTTTCTACAGATACATACTGCGATTGGGTTTATAAACCGACCGAGTTTTGTATAGGAAAGCTGCATCACCAAATTTTGTCGTTGGGGGCTGCTATGAACTTTAAACTTTTGCTTTCTACTCCTTCGGGAAGATCGGAAACCATTTTCTGATACTGCAGACAGATAAAGAAATCATTCAGCTTCGCGTATACATGTCTATCGTTGTATTCAGTGCCATATCCATTGAAATAATTCACTTTTTATCAAGGTACCATCACAACGTTCACTGTACGGCTAGCTGCATCTGTACGCAACGATTAGCTGCATTTCACAATAAAAAAATTGTACGCCTAGCTGCATTTATGCATCATAGTACAGAACAAAAGGTTCAGCCTTATGGTAAAACACGATTTTTTAGCTCGATATATGTCGTATGCCGGATCGGAATCTAGGCAGATCCGGAATCTACCTAGACCAAATTAGAATAATACTTTAGTGTAGACCAAAATACATCTAGATTCTTTTCCAAATTTTTAATCATATTAATTCTCATGTGTTTACAATTAAGACGTATTTTTAATTGAAGCAATTTATTTGTTTTCCCCACAATTGCTCCGTTTTTCACGTTGCATTTTTTCCTCGAAAGTGCTAAACATTCAAAATTTAATCTTACTCAGAATTTCTAATTAAACTTCTTTTATGTTGGAGTTTAAGTTGAATAAGATGGTTAATATGTAGTCGCATTATATAAAACGAGAAAATATTCCGATTTGGTATAGGCAGATTGTGGAACTGCCTAGCCAAACTGTTAAACTATTTTGGTAGAGGAAAATTCCAGTTTGGTCTAGATTCCGGATCTGCCTAGATTCCAGTTTGGACGGCGACATATACAAATATATAAATTCAAACAATAGCAGGTAAGATTTTCTTGTTTCTTCCAGGCATTTCATGAATTACACAAATCCGGCCCCAGTGATAAATCCTTTTAAACATCGCGGATATTATTTCATGATTTAGGTCTAGTTCCTGTACAACAGATAGGTACATAGTTTGCCATTTTTTTGCAACCCCTAATCATTGATTTTAATTCACTGATGAACATCAATGAATTATATAGTAAGTTTTTTTTTTTGGTAGCTTTTCAACGAAATAAAGAATTCAGCTCGCGCTAAACGTAAAGGTTTTCTTTCTTAACCTAAATTCACGATATTATCTCGCACATCCATCCTCAAGTCTTAAGTCTTTACCAAAGCATTTGCAGACGTTCATTTGGTAGCATTTTCCCTTGAAAGGTATCACTAGCTTAAACGCAGCCGATTCTTTTATTACATCTAAACCTCTAAACGGCTATGTCGACGGATCATCCGAGTTTTTCAGACAATTGCTATTGACTGCCATTCCTGCTTCTCGCTTTTAACACGTGTTTGTACTGGGTTTCAACAGTAAATGTCAAAGGACAGACACACCACTGACTATTGGTCGTTTATAGACGATGGTAGAGCTATTCACGACCCATTGATTAACCCAGTCTTTAAAGGGTGGAAATGGAATCCGGAAAGTTCGAATACGAACTTCATACATTCACCACTGCCAACCTCACATCTTCAGAGCGAGATCTATATGTCATTTCTTGCAACACACCTTAACCTAGCATGATGGTGATCTTCTTTTCTCAATCAATATATGATAAAAACTATATCCAAGATGTACACAATTCTCATTATAAGCTTAAGCCTGTTTCACATCAGCCTTACGACAGCCGTACGGGAACATTTTTTGACAAATCGCAGGACTTCGCGCGGACTCCGCAAGTCTGCCTTTTACGAATTTGCAACGCCGTAGACGTCGCAATTAAGCTGGTTTTTTTTCAACATGCCCATTTTCTTTTCGATTTCTTTGCGTTTTTTTTTTTGAGTTTGCACGGCAACTGTACGGTTGCCACACGGCAGCCGTACGGCTACCTTGAGACCATCGCACATCAATCATACGATTTTATAACTTAGGGTTTGTTCTGGGAAGGCTGCAAGACGATCGCACGAACATCTTGCGGCTACCTTGCGAATGCCTTGCGTTTGGTGAAAGTCAGTCTGAAGACTAAGTACTGCGGAACGTACGAACAACGTGGAGATTCGCACGGCTGCCCCGCAAGTTAGCGTCATCCCTTCTCTTTTAAAAAGTTTGTATGTCTTGTTCGTCATCAGTCGCTATCGAGATTTCAGGACGAGAAGGTCAGGTAGAAGCAAAGATCTCAGAATGGAAAGGGATAGGTTCCGATTGCTGAACCCCCATTGAACCCGAGACATTCAAGGTACCACCAACCAAGGATTTAGATGAAGAAGACACGTGCTTGTACAAGAATGACAAATATGCCCTTAGCATAAAACATCGTCGTACCGGTCTTTATCCCCGAGTATCCTGTCCATTGTTGCAATATGAAACCTATGTGCCGGGGTAGCATTGTGAATATATATATATCTCCAATCTGGACAAGAGGAGATAATTCCTCCTCCTTATGGCGATCGCACGAACACCGTACAGCTGTCTTGCAAAATCGTGCTTGCCGTGCGGTGGTCGTAAGAAACTTTGAAAATTCTTACGACAGTCTTGCGGGTGCGTTGAGAATTTGTGCGGCAGCCTTAAGATAACTGCAAGACAGCCGTGCAAACAAGTCGCTTTGGTTTTTTTTTCGTACGTTCAACCTGCGGACACCGTACAGTTCGTGAGTCAACCGTACGAACAACGTACGGAGATCGCTTTGCAAATTTGCAATATGTGCGACGGGTACGAATAGATAGCGATCGTGTTTGCGGCGGAAATCGTACGACGAAAAAATCGCAAGGCTGATGTGAAAGAGGCTTTACCAAGAAAATCGCAGCTAACCGAGCGGTACAAAAGTCCGGGTTGGCAGCTAGCCGTACAGTGAACGTTTTGATGGTACCTTGATAAAAAGTGAATTATTTCAATGGATATGGCACTGAATACTACGATAGACATGTATACGCAAAGCTGAATGATTTCTTTATCTGTCTGCAGTATCAGAAAATGGTTTCCGATCTTCCCGAAGGAGTAGAAAGCAAAAGTTTAGCGTTCATGGCAGCCGCCAACGACAAAATTTGGTGATGCAGCTTTCCTATACAAAACTCGGTCGGTTTATGAACCCAATCGCAGTATGTATTAGTAGAAGAACTTCTTCCCTTTCAAATGTAACACACCCGATCAATTTCTGTCTGCTAGATTACGCGTGCCAGCCTGTTTTGTTAAATTTGTTTACTGCAGCTAACTGATTTGGGGCGTACAGTAGCAGCAGCTTCCGATTTGCGACACTGTACGTTGGTCCATACTGAGTACTGGTAAAAATAAACTCAAGGAAAGCATGGATATGTGCACTAGCCACCGCGATATAACTGAAATAATGTTGAAAACGGCGTTAAACACCATACAAATAATCAGTCTATCAATCAAATGGCAATCGATTCACAGTCGGCACTGACTGAAACCCGGAAGTAATGTTATCGTTGTCATCGAAGAATTTTATGTCTTCTTACCTCTATTAAAAAAAACAATCAAATCAATTCTCTACCTACACACCCAATTCTCAAAGTGTGTTAACGGAAACATTATATATATATGAGCCATGCTCTGTGAACAGGAGGCTTAATGCATCTGCGAAAAGTATCGGCCCAGGTCAGCCTGCGCAGTCCGCGCAGGCTGACCTGGGCCGAAACTTTTCGCTATTGGTCAATTTTATGTACATGAAAGGACCAGTCTAACTCACGGTTCAGTCGGTTGTTGGACACAAAGCACTTTGTGGATCCATGATCCTGTGATGACTTGTTTGGTGAAATGCATCACGGAGATGCATTAAGCCCCCTTTTGCAAGAGCATGGCTCATATATTTTGTTTCGGTCTTAGTAAAAGAAAAGGGTTATCTGCTGATATCAATTTACTCTGGAGTCAATAAGCACCCTGGGAAGCCGAATGCCAATTTAAGTAGTGGCAACAACACTTGTTTATTGGTGTCATGAATGTGCCCAGAAAATAAGCCTGTGAGGGCCAGCAGAATAAACATTCCCGAGCTCCAGATAGAGGAAGTGATTTTGATTTCAAAATTGAAAATATTAATCACTTTCCACTAATCCCTATGTTATAGGTACTCGTTAGAATCGTCTTATCGAAACGATTCTAATGAGTACGCACAACATAGGGTTTGGAAGAGAAATAATGGATTTAGAATACTATCATTCCCTCTTATCTGGAGGTCTGATGTCCACAATTTTTTCCAATCACAAATTATTATATATTCGTTGGAATCTATCAATACCAAGAAGTAGATCAAAGCCAGAGCATTCAGCAATGCCTAAAAAGAGTCACATGCATTATGCTATATGATAAATCTTTGATGCAACAAGAGCCCCGCATGCGGGTGCACAGACCGCTTGGCTGAGGTGATTGATTTTCAGTGAAAATTATAAGTCATAAAAGTGGCATAACTGTGTCAAAATACTTTAACACTTATCTTCCCCTATTGTATGGGTTCCGCTTTTAATAGTTGGCAACTCTTCCGAGTTTGAAATAAATACATGTATCTTCGGTAAGAGGAGAGATATTATAAAATGTCAAACTTTTAGCACGACGAAGCAGGTAACGAAGCCTGGGGGCAACAACAACAACTAGACGTTTTCTTTGAAAATAGCCAAGCTAATAATATACTGGTAGTTTTAGGCTGGACGGAAAGAAAATACACAGCAAAGATGCCGAGAGCATTTACAGCATTTGGTGTGTTCGTGGTGTTTGTTGTGATTCTGTCAACGTATCTTGTGGGACAGACTGTTGGACCCAGTGAGTTACCCTTGTGGAGTTCTTTACCACACAATCCCCACTTTGTACGACCCTAAAGAAACAGACTTTAGAAAACATTATGTGAGGAGACAATGCTGATAACCAGCATTTTCTTGTTTTCCCACTGATAACCAGCATTTTCTCGTTTTCTCACAATGCTTTCTCCTTTTTCAAAGACAAATTCTATCTGTTGAGCGACATTTGTCATCTGCAAATGCTTTCATTTTGGAAGGTCTTTAAATTTTGTTGTTTGATGAAGAGTTTACTCTTTACAAATGACATAATTTTATACTAGCCGAAAATTCTTCCCAGTGATCTATCTTTACTACCCGGCACGTGACCCATTTTCAAACTCATCCTAGATAACATAAAGACAAACATTATGACCAATTTTATGACTATTGAACTTAAATTAGGGTCTCTAGAATGCACTAAAGTTTTTTTGAGAGATTTGCCTATCACCTACTTTTTTGACCCAAATTTGAAATCGTCTGAGATATCATCGATAAACATTCTCACCAAGTTTCATGAGTACCAGCCTGAAAATTGGCCTCTAGAGTGCACATAAGGTTTTTCTAAGATTTGTCCCAGTGACATACTTTTTGACCTTACATGACCCTCTTTCAAACAAGTCCAAAATATTATCAAGAAAAAAAAAAACCAAGTTTCACGAGTACAGAACTGAAAATGTTGTCTCTAGCGTGTGTATGTGTGTGGAATGTAGAGGTGTCTGTTGACACCTGTACGACCGACGACGCACAATGGACAACAAAACATTTACAAAAGCTCATCTTGAACCTTTTTTTTGCCCAAGTGAACTAAAAATAAGGGTCAATGTGGATCTGTATTAAGACTGTATATTCTGCATGACCTGATCTCAATCTACACTGTTCACAAAAGTACCTTTCATTGCACTTTGCATTGTTAAAGATAAGTTACTTTATTGTACGTTCATCATGGTCTTCTTTCCAGGGACAGTGAAGTTCAAGTCACACTATGAAAGCCCTCTCTCTAGAGACAAACCCCGGACAGAGAAGCTACATTATCAAGACAATAGTAGTGTGGTAGGTTGTTCATTGTTAGTTAGCGGTAGTAAGGATCCGATCAAGAAAAAACATCAAAGTTTTAACAGAATATACTGATTTAATCAATTACATAATCATTTTTGAGTCATTGTTATCGCCCTGATTTATGGAGTGACATAGTCATACCTTGTACTGCTTCTTGTACCATTTCCATTTTGCGAGATGTAACAGTTTTACAATGTTGGGTTCTCCTTAATGTTCTATCGTACATAAATTTCAGGTGCTGGATTTTTTTTACATATTGAAGGCGTCCTTTACAGCCCAAGTAGTCAGCTTCCCGCATATTTGAAATAATTTTGTACTACACAAGGCTACACAAACACTGATTGTTGACATCGTGAATTATTTGCATTTCTGGATGTCGTCTGCTGTGTGCTTACACACTATACGGCAACACTTCAAAATATGCGGCGACTGCTCGATGGAAAGTTCCTTTCTGTTATTGATAGAAATAAGGACGACACCTTTTTTCATTTGCCAAATTACTCGATTACTCGTTTACAGAGCATCAATTTGGTCACAAACCCTCATATCCTGTCCTGAAACGGAATCCTGCTCTGTTTTAAATTTGATTCATGAACAGAGGGGAAAGGCAATGTCGAACGACACAAAGAATTATGGGGAAAATTGTGGCTAAGTTATATCAATTATGGGAGTTCACGTTTAGATGAAGATTGAACCGACAGACACTGACCCGAGAAATAAGAATTATGCAACACACTGTGGTTATAAAGTTGTTTTTCCCTAAAGTGTTTTCAAACCATAATCTCTTTCTATGACATTCAAGATGCGCTGATATCCATAACTATGTCTATATCTGTAGCAAAAGTTCACCTCTGCAGAAACAAGATAGTTCCCCGACTGGATAGTTCTCCGAGAATTTTAGTTTAAGTCAGATGAAAATTATCATGGGTAGTAATCAAGGAGTAATCAAGGAGTTTTACGGATAAACAGAGTATTGGAATTTAAATGTTTGCACGAGTAATTGACTGTTAATACACCTTTTTACTGTCAACTTATTTCTAAGTTGCTGTAATTTCAATGTTGATTGGCTATATTGTTCTCTGATTTGGCGTCGTGTGTCGAGATACTCAGTCAACCTTTCGTTGCCAAATACCAGCGAGTAACAGCACAATTTATAGCTTTAATTAGAAACGTAAATTTTCAACCAAAAGTGGCTACTTTTCCCTTAGTGATTTTTTTTTTTTTTTTTTTTTTTTTTTTTTAATCAATAGGGTTCACGCTGTTGGTGAGATACATTTCACGAAAACCTGACCATAAATGTAGACGTTATCGTGTAAACAAGAAAAAGACTAACGGCTAAGACCAAAGGAAACCACGCTATGACATAAGCTCTGCGGAAAGCCAGCAGAGCTAAAAACTGTGTTTACACTGTAAAGACAACATCTTCAGTCCAAACCTCTTCAAACAGTGTGTCTTGATGATGTCTTGGACGAGTTTCAAAATGTGTCATTGTCAGGTAAAAAATTACGTCACTGGAGGCCTAGAAAACCTTGTGTACACTCAAGAGGCCACTTTTTTGTCCATACTCGTGGAAGTTGGTCCAACTATTTGTCTTGATAAAATCTCCGGCTATTTGCAAAATGTGTCATCATCTCAGGTCAAAAACTAGGTCACGGGGTCAAATTTTGGAAACTTTTGTGTATACTCTTGAGGCAACATTTTCGGTCCAAAACTCTTGAAAGTTTGTCAGAATCTTTGTCTTGATAAATTAAATTCGGACAAGGGCAGAAAATGGATTCAACGTTGTCGGGTCAAAAAACTCAGTCACCAGGTCAAATTTGTAAGAAAAACCTTGTGTACACTGTAGACTCCACAATTTTCGTTTAACTCTTTACCAAACGACAAAATTTAAGACCAGTCCAAATTGAAAGCATTTGCAGACGTCAAAATAAAGGTGAATCAAAAATTGAAATTTGTCTTTGGAAGAGTAGAAAACATTGTGGGAAAAGGAGAAAATGCTGGTTACCCACAATGTTTTCAAAAGGCTACTTCCTCAGGGTCGTTAAAAGTCGGGATTGTGTGGTAAAGAGTTAATACACATGAAAGTTAGTCGGAATGTTTCTCTTGGTGATAGTACGAGTTTAAAAATGGGTTAATTTGACCCAGCATGACCCAATTTCAAACTTGTCTGAGATATCATCAAGACAAACATTCTGACCTAGTTTCATGAGTATCAGGCTAAAACTGTGGCCTCTAGAGTGCACACAAGTTTTCCTAAGATTTGGCCAGTGACGTACATGTACTTTTTACCTGACGTGACCAAATTTGCAAATTGTCCGAGATTCTAACCCGATAAACATTCTGACCAAGTTTCATGACTATTGAGCTGAAAATGTGGCCTGTAGTGTATACACACGGTTTTTCTAAGATTTGGCCCAGTGACCTACTTTCTAATCTGATGTGACCAAATTTCTAGGATGTCTAAATTTATCAAGACAAACTTTCTGGCCTAGTTTTATGAGTATCAGGCTGAAGAACTGGCGCAGTGACGTACTCTTTGACCCGACAAGATTCAATTTCCAACTTTGCCGAGATTTTAACCAGAAGAACATTCTGACCAAGTTTAATGAGTATGGGCTAAAAATGTGGCCTCTAGAGTGCACACACGGTTTTTATAAATTATAACCCAGTGCCCTACGTTTTGACCCAGTGTGACCCAATTTCCAGCCTTTGCAAGTTATCATCGAGACAAATATTCTATCCAAGTTTCATGAGTACCAGGCTGAAAATGTGGCCTCTAGAGTGCACACAAATTTTTTTTTACAAGATATGACCCAGTGACCTACTTTTGGATCCGACATTACCCAATTTCAAATCTGTCAAAGATATTATCAAGACAAACATTCAGATCAAGTCTCATGAGGATCTGGCTGAAAATGTGGCCTCTAGAATGTACACAAGGTAAATGTTGACGACCACACGACGTACACAGCACGATAACAAAAGCTCGCCTTGACCACTTTGTGCTCAGGTGAGCTAAAAAAATTGTTTGCACTATAGAGGCCATATTTACTGTCCAAAACTCATGAATGTTGGCCAGAATTTTTAATTTCTTGATATCTCAGACAAGTTTGAAATTGGATCAAGGTTAGTAAAATAGTAGGTAAAGAGGGCAAGTCTCAAAAACCTAGAGCACACTCTGGAGGCTACATTTTCTGTCCATTTGTCATTGTTGTTGGTCAGAGTGTTTGTCTTGATAGTATCTTCGACAAGTCTGAAAATGGGTCACATAGGGTCAAAAACTAGGCCACTGGCACAAATCCTAGAAAATGGG
This sequence comes from Tridacna gigas, assembly GCA_945859785.2. Lineage (NCBI taxonomy): Eukaryota > Metazoa > Mollusca > Bivalvia > Cardiida > Cardiidae > Tridacna > Tridacna gigas. The sequence goes on from OX244036.2 coordinate 61,956,213, forward strand.
TCCAATATGTCAAAAAGTAGATCACTGGACAAATCTTAGAAATGGGTCCAATATGTCAAAAAGTAGGTCACTGGACAAATCTTAGAACTAGAATATTGCCCAGGAGCAACATGTTGAGCCTGCCCTGGGGAGTTAGTAAAGAACCTCATAAGCTGCACTTTGAAAAAAAGTAACGCATCACTCAATGCACAGCTACCTCATTTCGGATCTCTTTGTTTTCAAATTTGCATGAGGATAGGAGTATTCCTCATTTATGAACAAGTAGAATCTTAATTTATGAACTTCAAGTACAACCCTGCCCTTAAAGCTACTGAACTGAATAACTCAGAGAGACACTTACTGACTAGTTACGTAGAAAATATGTCAAAAATATTATCATTAGGCAATCAAGTGTGAACTTGAACAAATATTTGGAATGGCACATCTACTCATAAAGGTGAACATATGTGTAAATTTATTTTGAAATCGACCCATGTGTATAGAGGCTGGCTTAGACAAGATCTATTTATGATGATTTTATCGTTTGACCTTAAAGTGTGACCTTGAACTTCGACCTATATGATCAAATATTTCAAATGGCACACCTACTCATGAAGGAGAATAAGTATGCTATGCTATTTTGAAATACATCAAAAATGTAGAATTAATGGCTAGGACATGCTCTATTAGTGACAAAAATATCATTTGACCTTTCAGTGTGATCTTGAACTTGGACCTAACTGAACAAATCATTCAAATGGCATTTCTACTGCTATAGAACAATTGTATACAGTTATTCTCAAATCCATCCATAAATTTAGAAGTTGTAGCGTGAACAATCTCTATGTATGACAGTTTTATCATATAACCTCTAAGTGTGACCTTGACTTTGGACCTAACTGAACAAATAATACAAACGACCCTTTTACAAGTAAAGTAAAATAATTGCGCCAAATTATCTTCAAATGCATCCACAAATGGAGAAGCTCCATTTATGACAATTTTACCATTTGACCTTCAAGTGTGACCTTGTCCTCGGATCTACCAACAAATGTTCCATATGGCACTTCTGCTCATGAAGAAGAACGATTGTGCCAAATTATTTTGAAATCCATCTATAAATGTACAAGTTCTGGTCCGGACAATTCCGGACAGACGCACGCACCAACACACTTACACACATACACGAAAACGACATTGTGACGACTATGTCTCGCTCACCGCAAGTGGGCTCCACAACTCTAGAGGCCTAATTCTCTATCAAATTTTCATGAAACTTGGGGTCCTAAACTTAAAAGTATAAGTTAATACCTATTATGTATACTAAATGTACTTTGTATGTATTTTCCATCATCATCACCAGGATCTCTTCAGCTCTACAAACTTAGATTACTTTACTCAGGTGAGTGTTCTAGGGCCAATGGTACTCATATTATTTTTTCCTACCAATTAAACCTTTACCAAATGACAAAATTATTGACAATTCTATACTGAAAGAAATTGCAGACAACAAGTTAAATGTAGCTAAAACAATGATATACTTGAAAGGTTGGAAAACATAGTACGAAAAGGAGAAAATGCAGGTTATAAGCATTTTTCTCCTCTTCCTACAATGTTTTCAAAGGCTTCAATCTCAGGGTCCTTAACTCTCTACCGCGCAATCCTGAGTTTTTGAACGATGCCTATCATTTCTTTTCTTATATCAGGAGTCATATCGGGAGTCAAAACGTATGGCAGATTCTAGACAAGCCCGCAAGAATATGTTGATTGAACAATGTGATCAACTAGAACAGAATGGATCTGTATTGCATTCCATAGAAAATCCTCGTTTAGACCACATTATTGTTAATGACAAGTATAGAGTATTGTATTGTTTTATACCAAAGGTTGCATGCACAAATCTGCTAAAAATATTTCTGTTATTGACCAAAAAGATAAACATGACAGATCCATCAGAAATAGAACCTTAGGATGTTCACAGCATTCTCCAGAAACATCGTACGTATTTACATACTTTATCAGCAGAAAGCATTCAGCAAAGACTGAAAGATTATAAAAAAAAAAGTCGTATTTGTACGAGAGTCCCAAGTGAGACTGCTATCAGCCTACCGAAATAAGTTTACTAAGGGCGAAAATTATTTAACAAAGCGGTATGGAAGTCAATCAATTAAACTCTTTCGTGAAAATCCAACACAAAAATCTTTAGAACAGGGACACGATTTGAAATTTTCTGAATTTGTTGATTACATTTTATATCTAAAAACACACTCTCAGAAATCTGATCAACACTGGGATACGTATTTCAACTTGTGTAGCCCTTGTCAAATTCATTATGATTTCATAGGAAAATTAGAGACATTAGATGAAAATAATGAGCTGCTGTTGAAAGAAATGGAAGCTGATCAACTTGTGAGGTTTCCAAAGAGTGAGGAAGTTATACAGATAACAAGACAGAATACGTTTTGGAGAAATTTTACGGGCTCATAGACCCCCGCAAGATAAGCCAACTGCAAGATGCATATAGATTAAACTATTTCTTATTTGGGTACCAGTTGCCTGAAACAATAAAGAAGCTGATTGTGCCTTCGAAATGATGTTGAAACTTGAGCTGCAGCTGTGACTTACAACCCCCTGCAGGCAATTTTTGTATATCATCAGATGACTTTTGAAAAATACTGTGACAAATGTGTAACTTGCTTGTAACCTTATTTTTTTTCTTTGCTTCTACTGTTGTTTCACATGTATCAACATAATTAATCCTGAATTCATGTTGATTAGCAATGTTTGACAAGGATCTTTTGCCTGTATAAGTTGGTTTCAGGAAGCGCTTGAAAAGATAAACCCATATCATATATTTGTGAAAGAAACAGGGCCATACTGGTCCTATAGCATAAACCTGAGTAATGTAATCTAAGATTCATAAAGTTGAAAAAATCCTGGAAGTGTTGGTTAACAGCCTCAATTTTCATGGGAATTTCAATAAAAACTGAGACGACTAGAATGCACACAATGTTTTTCTAAGATTTCTTTTTGGTCCATTATGACACATTTTCACCCATGTTCATACTAATCTGAGACATTATCAAGACAAACATTATGGCCAACTTTCCAGAGTATTAGACTGAAAATGGGCCACATGTCTACATTGCACACAAGGTTTTTTCCAAGATTTATCCCAGTGACTTACTCTTTGATTCTACGTGACCCATTGTTGAACCCATACAAGACATTATCAAGACAAACATTCTAACCATCTTTCATAAGAACTGGATTCGAAATAAGCTAATTTTATCCAAGGGATATAATTTTTCCTTATGACCCATCTTGGAACCCATTCGTGAGATCATCAAGACAAATACTCTGATCAACTTTCATGAGTATTTGACCAAAATGCGGCCTCCAGAAGCAAACAAGGTTTTTTTTTTTTTTTTTTCTTTGAGATTTGTCCCAGTAACATACTTTTTCACTCTATGTGACCCATTTTTAAACTCATATCAAAGATCATTATTAAACTTGGAGAAGCTATATGAGAGTGTTTGATTAATTTTCTAGTTGTAGCTCAGTAGAAGCCATTATAAAATCCTCCCGCTGGTAGAGGAGGGGAAATGCTTGAAAATGTTTTTGGTAAATCTAGCTCTGTCAGCAGCATCTTGTTCAGTAGTTTGGATCCTTTTAAAAACAAGTGGGCCATTGGCCCTAAGGCGCTCACCTGAGTAAAGTCATCTAGGATAGATAACTTGAAGACATCCTTGGTCCGTGTTCACCTACTATTATAAAGAACATTCTTAGTTTAATTCTCCAAGATTTTCTAAGTTTCAAAATAACACAATTTCTCATTTCTCGTAACTTTGAAGACAACCTTGGTCCGTATTCACCAACCATTCTAAAGAACGTTCTTAGTTTAATTCTCCAAGATTTTCTAAGTTTCAAAATAACACAATTTCTCATTGGCTAAACCATGTTCTTAAGAATGGTTGGTGAATACGGACCCTGATTTTGATACTATAGAGACATGATTGGTAGTGACATACTTTTTTTACCAACATGACCCAGTTCCAAGCTTGTTTTAAGATATTATCAAGACAAACATTGTGGTAAAATTTCATGAGTCTCTGACTGAAAATATGGCCTCTAGAGGGCACACAAGGCTTTTCTAAGGTTTGTCCTGGTGACCGACTTTTTGACCTGACGTGACTCAATTTTGAACTTAACCCAGATATCATTAGGACAAACAACCTGTGTTATGGCCTGTACAAAATTTAACAACTATGACAGATAACTCACGGACTCAATTGAGAACTGTGACCATGACTTTTAACCTGGTGATATGGTTCTTGCATGCAAAACATCGTCTGTCCATGGTGATCTTTTGTGCCAATTAATTCTCAAATCCAACTAAAGGGGCTAGGCACAAAAAACGATCATTGCTTGAATTGTAGCAAAAATTGACAAAGTTCAGCAGATAAATGTGATCTTTAAGCTAGCCAAATGACTTTTGAAGGGGACATATCATCTACCCATAGTTATCATTTGTACTATATTATTCAGAAATCCAACCATACATGTCAGACTTATGGGCCCGACAGGAACACCCGTCATCACTGTAACTGTAACAAATATTGACAAAGTTCAACCAATAAATGTAACCTTGACCTTTGAGCTGGCAATACAGTAATTGCCCACGACACTTCATCAATCCATGGTTATCATTGAGCCAATTTATTTCAGAATCAAACCATGTACAGGGAAGTTATGGCCGGACATGAACACCACTTTTCACACACACTTAGAAACGCACCGAGAAACACTATACGCCCACAGACATTCTATCACGGGGGCATAAAAAGAAGAAAATGCTAGTAACCTGCATTTCCTCCTTTTCCCAAATGTTTTCTACCCTTTCAAACACAGATTAAACCATTTTAGCGACATTCAATTTATCGCCTGCAAAGACTTTCAATTTCTATTAGTCTAGAATTTGTCGTCTGGTAGAGGGTTAAAACTCAATATAGTTTAAAAGTGTATGATGACTTCTTTTCTTTTGTAGGAGTCAAACCAGGAGTCAAAACGTATGGCAGATTCTTTACAAGCCCGCAGCAATATGTTGATCGAACAATGTGGCCGATTAGAACAGAATGGATCTGAATTTCACACCGGAGAAAGTCCTCGATTTGACCGAATTATTGTTAATGACAAGTATAGAGTGTTGTATTGTTTTATACCAAAGGTTGCATGCACAAATCTAAAAAGAATATTTCTGATATTGACTGGAAAGATAAAAAAGACAGATCCATTAGAAATAAAACGTTTCGAAGTTCATAGTGTTCCTCGGAACCATTTTACATATTTGCATACTTTATCAGCAGAAAACATTCAGTACAGACTGAAACACTACAGAAAAGTGATATTTGTACGGGAACCTCTAGTGAGACTGCTGTCAGCCTATCGTGACAAGCTTACACATGGAGGAAAACATTTAACAAAGCTGCATGGAAGTCATGCAATTAGATTGTTTCGTGAAAATCCATCACAAAAATCTTTAGAAGAGGGACACGATTTGAAATTTTCTGAATTTGTTGATTACATTTTATATCTAAAAGCACACTCTCAGAAATTTGATAAACACTGGGATACATATTTCAACTTGTGTAGCCCTTGTCATATCAACTATGATTTCATAGGAAAATTAGAGACATTAGATGAAGATGTTGAACTGCTGTTAAAAGAAATGGAAGCTGATCAACTTGTGAGATTTCCAAAGCGTGAGGAAAGTTATACAGATAACAAGACAGAAGACGTTTTGAAGAAATTTTACGGGCTGATAGACCCCCAAAAGATCACCCAACTGCAAGATGTGTATAGATTAGACTATTTATTATTTGGGTACCAGATGCCTGAAGCAAGAAAGAAGCTGATTGGACCTTCGAAATGATGTTGAACTTGAGCTGCAGCTGTGACTTACAACTTCCTGCAGGCAACTTTTGTATATCATCATGACTTTTGAAAAACACTGTTGCAAATGTGGAACTTGCTTGTTACCTTTACCCTTAACGACATAGTTCCATGTTTTAACGACTCTAGGAAAGAAGACACATTTTTGAAACAGGTAACCGGCATTTTCTCTTTTCCCAAAATGATTTCTATCCTTTCAAGGATAATTTATTACTCCAACATTTGAGCCACATTTAATTTGTTGTACTCAGCACTGCTTTCAATTTGTCGTTTAGTAATGAGTTAATATTTTTTTCTTTTTTGCTCCAGCAATCGTTGCAAGTATACATGGAATTAACCCTCAATTCATGTTGATTATCAATGTTTACAAAGTAGAGGTGTAACGATAGGTTGACTTATCGCTGTATCGTGATAGATTTGCTCTCGTTAGCAATAGGTCGATAGCATATTTTGAAGTCGATAACTATCACAAAAGTTCGTCCAACTATCGCTGGTTAACGATAGTTTTCTTAGAAATAGGAAAAAAAAAACTCTACATCCAGTGGTAAGTTAACGCGTGCATAATTTTATCCTTCTCGTTAATGCAGACATCGCGAAATACCGTCGGTCCGCCGTTCATGTCGGGTAAAACTTGGCAGCTGTCCAACAAATAAATATTGGGACACAGGACTGAATGACCGTTGAAGGTAAATAGTCGACATAGCTTTAATGAGTTAATGTACATGCCATAATAAACCAGGCCTGTAAGACACATCAATCTTAACTACCCTATTTTAACCAAGGGTTCTTCATGGAAAAAACCCACACACTACAATTGCAACTTTTGAGACATGCACAGGTTTACTTCATATGCGTCTAGAGGGGTATCAACAATGACACAATTTGATCAATACCTCGTCATGGTGATCATAACAGCAAACAAGGCGGAAACAAGCGGGCAGTTTCAAATCATAGAAAACAAAGAGGCAAAATCAGGCTTTTGCCAAAACTGTGGATTTGTAAAAGACATGACATGAAAAATATTGCCTGCAGACGCTGTAGGATGATTTAAAATGCAATGTACAGTGGAAAAACTTCGAACCTTAATGATCACATGACCCGAAAGCACCATTCTGTGTCAGCTACACTAGCTACGTCAGCTACAAAATCAACATACGAACAGACAGCGAAATCTACTGTCACAGATATAGAAATATTCTTTGCCAAAGTGCCTGCCCATTCTCATTTATTGTTAAATACTCGAGACCATTTAGTGTAGAAGAAAATGAATGATTGAAGAATATGATAAGTGTCCTTGATAGGTGTCCTTGAGCCACGGTACTCCATTCCGTCGAGGCAGTTCTCCTCCAACACAGCTCTGCCAAAACTCTGTGATCAAGTGAAAGCTAGTGTCAAAAGTGAACTTGGGACATGAGTTTCAGTTGCCATTACGACAGACGGTTGGACCAGTTGCGCAACAGAGTCATATGTCACTATAACAAGCTCTCACATTGATGATAACTTGAAGTTGAAGTCATGCGTCTTGCAGGTACAGTTCAATTAAAAGTATAAATAAAAAAAAAAAAAAAAAAAACACCAAGTGTTACAGCTTAAAAATTTCAAGATACATGTACTGTAATAATATTAGTAACTTCGTAAGTTGTATAGGCACCTGAAATTTTTAAGCTGTAACACTTGGTATGAAATTTAGTTTTTCTTTTTAATACTTAAAAATTTAATAGAGATGAACTAGAAACTAAAAGAATAGTACAAACATGAATACTGAAAACTTGAAAAGTTCACACTTCTATACTGCTGTGTCCTCTGTCCTTCGTCCAGTTGTGGACAATTTTCAACACATTACGACAGACGGTTGGACCAGTTGCGCAACAGAGTCATATGTCACTGTAACAAGCTCTCATATTGATGATAACTTGAAGTTGAAGTCATGCATCTTGCACGTACAGTTCAATTAAAAGTATAAAAAAGAAAAAAAAAAAATATACCAAGTGTTACAGCTTAAAAATTTCAAGATACATGTACTGTAATAACATTAGTAACCTCGTAAATTGTATAGGCACCTGAAATTTTTAAGCTGTAACACTTGGTATGAAATTCAGTTAAGCATGAATACTGAAAACTTGAAAAGTTCACACTTCTATACTGCTCCTCTGTCCTTTGTCCAGTTGTGGACAATTTTCAACACAGATATCATAGAAAAAGCATTTGTATGAATAAAATACCACAAAAAATACTCTTATCACAGTGGAATATTTCAAATGCATAGAATTTTAAATAAAGGATAGTTCACCATAAATTCAACAGCGATACCTGAACATGTAAATCATAAAATAATTCAATTGTAATATAGATCTACATTGTGTGTCATGGTTCATGTGATAAATTTAAAAATCATGAATACATGTATATAGTTGTCTATATAAAATTATGGGTGAAAACTAATAGCTTTATTCTAAAATATGGAACAATACAATTACTGGTACGCAAGATTACTGGAACAAAACACTGGAAACGGCAAATAATTGAACTAAATACTCAATATGCAATGTAAACGCTGAAAATATCTACACAATTTATATTTAATGAATATATGTATAAAAGCTGTTCATAAAAATAGACCAAAATAAAACATAAATCACATGTAGTATTTTAACTGGTACTTTCTGCACCTTTTTTCTTCAGACAAGAAGCATGCCTGAGGGCCACACTGGTGCCAATATAGCCAATATTCTTACAGAAGCTGCACAGGAGTAGGGAATACCACTTGCTCCTGCTTTGGTGACAGACAATACTTCCCATATGGTAGTGGCTGCAAGAGAAGCAGATTTTAGATTCCACCTTGGGTACTTTGCACATACTCTAAACCATGTGGAAGAGACCTAAATCTAGATCGAGTGTCAAAAATTTATTGCCCATATAAGATGGGTTGTAACTTATTTCCACCGCAGTGCCATAGCATCAACTATTCCCAAGGATGAACACAAAATGCTAAGTCTTCCCAATCACAAACTTGTGATCGATGTTCAGACTAGGTGGAATTCTGCAGTTGATATGATCAGTAGATTCTTCGAGCAATAATCTGTTGTCTGTGCAGCTCTGACTTCCAAAGACATTCATGGGAGTGACAGTGACATTTGCAACTTATCAGACACTGACATTTCACATGCTGAAGAGTTGCTTGCTGAGCTTACATCTTTGAAGACCGCCAGTGTTGCTTTATGTGAAGAAGCAGTACGAACTCTGTCTGTCATTCTGCAAATTCATTATCAGTTACTGAATGTTATCATGGAAGAAAATCAAAGTGATAAAGGACTGATCAAGCAAGTGAAACAGACAGTCTCTGACGATTTGAAGCTGAGGTACACTTCTGAGGAACAGAAGGAAATGTTGTGCATGTCTTTTCTTCTGGATCCGAGATTTAGACAAGCCCCATTTCTGTTAGAAGAAGAAAAGCTGGGAGCATACCACAGTTTAACAATTAATACTGTTGTTGAACATCAGAAGAAGCCAGTAATCAAGAAAAAGCCAGAAGACAAGGTCTCAGAAGAAGCTAAGTTACCTGGCATTCCGGTAGATCCAGAGATTCCAGCACTTCCAGTACTATCAATAGAAGCAAGTACAAGTGCATCTCAGTCTACTTGATGATTTCACTAAAGCCCAACCACCAAAGAAGCCAGCTATGTCCTGTCTGCTTCGGGACGTTAGTAGTAGTGATAGCAAATCGGCCACAATCATGTGCCCGTTGCGCTACCATGAGTAGGATTTTTGGTGTAGGGTAGAGAATCTGGGGAATAAAGGTAGCCAATCTGGTACTAAATCGTGAAATTTTTTGGCACTTTTGGCAAACCGGAAGTCGAAAATCCGCCATTTTGAATCGGAATACCTTTGTTTTGTTCGGAACCCCTGGAAAAACCAAATGTGCTATTAACAGAAACATGTGCTATTGATAGAAACAGTTCATGAAATGTTCATAAAAAGTTCATGAAAATAGGGTCTAAATCGTGACCGGAAATATGAAAATAGCACTTTTCTGACAGTTTAAGCCCGAATTCATGACAGGAAGTATGAAAATTGCACTTTTCGGACAGTTTTGACCTTAATTAGTCAGGCATTGGTTATCTAGCCTGATTTTTGGTGTCCAGTTCATGGAAAGTTCATGAAACTTCTTACTTTTGAGTGTTTTTGGCGACCACTTGGCCTTTAATGATGCAACATGGCTGGCGATCTAGGGATAAGGGGTAACCAATCTGCGGAAGGTCAATTTAGCCTAAGGCTATAGACCATGTTGGACTTTTGAGTGTATTTCGTTTGGAGTACAACTCTTGGAGTGTTAATCATACTGTTCTTTGACAATTTGGAGAAGTAAGCGTTCTTGGTGATGGGTTAGCCCTGAAAAGGGATGTTTTGAAGAAAACGACTCAAATGATTATTCAGAGTCGGAAGAATAATCTAAGTCGGGCGCCTGGACGATTTCTACGGATTCATTGAACAGCTCCCGTCGAAGTTCTGCGATTTGGTCAGCTTTGCAGTAGACATAATCGTAATACATGTTGCGTACTCCTTCAATGACGCCAAGTTTCAATCGAAAGTTATAGCGAAAAGATCTGTTGTTTGCACGTTTAGACGCAGCGCTTCTGCGCCTCGTCCAGACGTTGATTAAGCAAAACGATGTGGTCGCAGGCTCTTCTAAAACGTCGTTCGGTATCATTTAAAGTGAATCGTTTGTCAAGAGATTTCATTCTCGAAGGTATGTTGATGTTTTATTCGTGAGAGCTGAGAGTCGAATGATTATAGGAAAATATCGCTGGCTTTTTATACGTTTCCGGGTGGATTGACCTACTCTGGTTCAGAATTAAGAGCGCGAACGGGGATGAAAGCACCTCTTGAGGGGAAAAAGACCAGTTCTTATGTTTATAGTTCTACTATATTAGTTGGACTTAAACTTTTTTGAGTGTACCTCTTAGTGAAAATTGCCAATTTTGAAGAAGTAAGCTTTCTTGGTGGTGGGTTAGCCCAGTTTGACTCTTATGAGAAAAACTCTTAATTACAATTTGGAAAAGTAGGCTTTCTTGGTGATGGGTTACCCCTGAAAATGGCTGTTTGTGCAGGATGTTTGTGCAGGCTGACTTTTCAGCCTCCTCTCCTTATCTCTATAGTTTCTATTGCATTTAGTATCTGCAATAGACGGATAACTTGTTGTCTAATACGTCTAATGCGTTTCCATTCTTTCTATCCCGATAGCCAATGCAAAGAAATATTTGGCCCAAACATTGTGTTGGTTCGAGTTAACTCCACGATCGCTGGCTTTTATACGTTCACAGGCTGGATTGGCTTACTTTGGTTCAGAATTAATGTTATTGAATCGATAGACTCGTTACATTTTTTATTTGAACGAGTAAAGGGTAGTTGAAAAAAGGTAAAAAGATCGTGTTATGAGGACTTGGTCTTTTTTTGCTACGGAATACAGTCTGATCTTGACCCACACTGTCTCAGGGCAGAGGTGTGGTATTTGACTTTGTCTTTTTTCATTGTGATTCGCCAGAGACCATGGCTTTTGATGGGCTTAGTCTTTTTTGAGTGTAACTCTTAGTGAAAATTGACAATTTTGAAGAAGTGAGCTTTCTTGGTGAATGTTAAGCCCTGAAAAGGGCTGTTTTTTCTGTGTTACTGTGTGCTTTCAACCTCCTTGCTTAACTTTTCCATGGCCTCTATCTCATTGAGTAGCGTAATCATTCTTATTATCTCAGGTCGTATAAGGCGGGAACGCTCCCACTCTTCTAGCCGGTTTACCATTTAGAGATATATTGACGCTCCAAACATTAGCAGTCCAATCATTTTATCTGACCTATCCTGATCCGAGAGCCGAGTGATTATTGTATTGAAAATATCACCGTTTTATAGTCTTAAATGGTGGATTGGGTTCAGAATTAAGAGTACGGACGAGGGCGAAAGCATACCTTGAGGAGAAAAACCAGTTCTTATGTTTATAGTTCTACTATATTAGTTGGACTTAAACTTTTTATTGAGTGTAACTTTTAGGGTATAAGTCTTATGAGTATAATTCTTAGTGACAATTTGAAGAAAGTTGACAGTTTCGTAGTGATGGGTTAGCCCTGAAAAGGGGCTGTTTTAAGATGAAGATATATCCTTCACTGGATTTTATCGGAGTGTTCTCCCGTCTCCATCGGGGCGATCTCCAACCGACCATGATTGCACCATACCGCTGCACCTTCATTTCTGTCAAAAAACGCCTCGTCTGTTTCTGGACAGCTGTGTTCCTCACCAAGATAGTGTAGGATGCTAAGGCATTTTCCACACACTAACCTGCATACCCGAGCTCATCGACAGCGAAGAATATGAACCATGGTGGTTCGATTATGATGCCACAGCGGAACTCAGATAATGCGGTGGGACGTTTTCGTTTCCATTAACATCGTTTTGTGTGTAAAAACATTGACTTTTTTTTATAGTTCACAGGGTGGATTGACCTATTTCGACTCAGAATTAAGAGCACGGGCGAGGGCGAAAACATGTACGTAGAAAAAGACGTAAGCGTGACGCCACTTTCTATCTACAATTTCGCCGAGCTGTGTTTCATGTTAATATATCAATAGTTATGATTCTCTGCATTGTTTTATAGATGTTTTCACCCGCGTTCGCGCTCTTAATTCTCAATCCCTCCGCAAAGCATAAAAGAGCCGACGTTTTTTATCATTATATCATTTCAAGAATAAAGTTGAAGAACTTTTTTTGTGGGCTGTTTGGTGGGAAGGAGGAGGAGGAGATAAAGCATAAAGCTCTTTGCGAGTTTTTTGCGAGGCGGGGTTATGGGTTTTATACTCGTACCCTAATGGTTGGGGTGGAGGACATCTGTCCCGAATGGTTCGTGCCACTCGCAACGAGCACCCCAAAGACCGAGAAGAGGTTCAGAACCCTCTTCCTTTCATCGGTTTGGAATTAAATTGACTAGATAGTGGATTTAATTCCATTCCTTTGAATGGGAAAAAAAACAGCCCTTTTTAGGGCTGGCATTCACCAAGAAAGTTTATCTTCAGAATTGTCATTTTTTCTCAAAGAGTTACACTCAGAAAGTCAAAGCACAAGCAATTATTTAAACTTTTGTACAATGAAACATGAACTGTGAAAAAATAATTGAATGAAATTGACTATGTTATCAAAGTTAGATTTAAACGTCCAACACCAACGTATTTCATATGGTGAAATTCAATACCATTTTCCCTTAATGGTGAAAATTTGATGTCATGACTGTATGGATCCACGTAGACTAAAACGAATCTCGCTGTCTGCTTTTCTTTTCCTGGACGTTCTGTGTCCCAATGTCCTGGTTTGTTGCATATAAAACAAATATTTGATTTTCTTTCCATCCAGCATCCATCTCTTCGTCGACCGTTATTGATGAGACTTGGTTGAATTAGAACTCCGTATTTTCTACTACGGTAAACATCTTTTTCTGTGAAATGTTGGTGGGATAAAAATGATCCCACAAAGTTTCCGATATGTCGAACTTGATACCATGGTGAAATTTTGCTGATCACATATTCGTGGGTGTATGGGTTAACATACAGATTCTTCCTTCTTTCAGATGGTGTTTTACTTTTTAGCTTAATCCCACTCATTTCTGTCAACTGTACTGCCTGAGGTCGATCAGAGAAATGATGTAGATTTTCGTAACGTCTCTATTTATACACTAATGGACTGGAAAGGGGAATAAAAGGCTAGGTTTTTGACTTATCGTGTCATTGTCTGTTTTACAGTCAAACATAAACGATGCCTAAAAGGAAAAGAATAGTACTCTATTCAGACAGCGAAAGTGACGATGAGTCATTTCGACCAGCAGAAAAGAAAAAAATATTGAAAGAAGAAAGTGACAGTGAAGACGATTTCTCCTCAGCCATGACAAAATCTGTAAAAATGATCATGGAAAGTGACTATGAGTCATTTCCACGAGCACCGAAAAAGAGAAAAAAATTAGTACCAGCAAAAGAAAAGAAAAAGATTACTAGTCGATTCAGACAGTAGCAGTGACGATGAGATATTTTCACCGACGCCAAAAAAGAAAAAAACCTGTAAAAATGATCATGGAAAGTGACAGTGAAGACGATTTCTCTTCACCCAAGAAAAAACCTGTAAAAATGATCGTGGAAATTGACAGCGAAGACCATTTCTCTTCACCCAAGAAAAAACCTGTAGAAATGATCGTGAAAAGTGACAGTGAAGATAAAAAATCTATACCATTGAAAGAAGAAACTACTACTTCAGACATGAAAAGTCTAGACATGAAAAGTCTATATGACTTAAATGAGGTGGGGAAAAAGAAGTCGACGAAATTAAGAACAGTATCACATGGGCTGACGGCGTCTTTTAAGACACTTGAAGAATTACCATCACATCAACTGATCGGATTATTTGACGATGCTACTCATCAACTCATTCAAAAGTTAAATGCTGAGCCGACGGATATGATTAGAATAAGTATCAACCATCCTTCATTGGAAATGGGGATTCACATTCCTTTCTTACCATTAGAGCAACTGAAAGGTGATACTATGTTAAATGAAATTGAAAGAGTTTTACAATCGAATAAAAATTTCGTCTCAAAATGGGTCGAAATTGTCATGGTCCGAGATGTCATAGGATATCGGGACAACTATGACAAGAAGAAATAAGGCATCGTACATACTGGGCTAATCAAAACATATTTATATCTTTAGATACGAGAAGCACAGTAATTTTGTGAAAATAAATCTTACCGAGTTTTTGAAATGTTCAGCTGTCTTGGGGAAAGTGCACATCGTCTGCGTTTTGTCATGCACATTTTGTCTAAAAATAGGAAAGACGAAAGATTCCGATTATTGATCGGCAACATCACTCGTCACTACTCAGCCGATTCCGTATCTACATCTAAGGATTTGCAAATGTTTCTTCAGTGTTACAGCGCACTAATTTCCACTTGTAAATAAGATCATTAGGGCTTGAAATTCTTAGTCAAATACTTTCGTTAGATTAACATCGCGCATCTCTCACAGTTCTTTGTGAACTTAAACCTGACTAGGATGTTCAAACCCAAATATTTTTTATCATTTTTGGGGGTCGTTTCTTTCAGCGTAGTGAGATGTATTGCAAGCGGTACTTTTCACTTTTACTCGTAACTACTCGAATCATGTGGATTGGGTTGAAATTTTGGTATACGATTACTATAGCATTGGGCTTGGCAAGCCAAGCCCAAGCTAAAAACTATCTACTGAAGCTAAGTGTCAGAAAACACCCAATTTTATGACTTTTTCCTACTATTATCTGCAAATTTATTTATTTACAGATCACTGGAACATTATTATCGGGGGAAGCAACACTTTTCTTCATATTGCTCTTGGTAAATTGTGAATTGGGAAACATAACGAAATTTCAGATGACTGATATTGTTATAGAACACCATTTTCCCATAAAGTTTAATACCTTTAAGCACAACACTTTCAACCAAGCACTGTGACGTTGACCTTTAAGTTGGCGACATGGTTGTTGTACCCAACACGTCGTCTATTCATGGTCATCATTTGTGCCAAATTATCTTAGAATGCACCTGGAAATTACTGGCCGGACAACAACAGCACTTTCTTTCCCCCCCCCCCCCCCCCACACAGAAGGACAGGGTAACACTATATGTCAGTGGCCATTTTATGGCGGGGGCATATAAAGAAGAAAATGCTGAAAACAAATATTTTCTCCCTTTCCCACAATATTTTCTATTCTCTGTAAAGTCAAATCCTATGGTCTACATCATAATTTATTGTGTTGCTTGCGAATGCTTTCAATTAGGACCAGTGTACAGTTTTGTCATCTATTAGATCAAAAGAGTTAACCTGTTATTGACTTGTCCATACTGTCCAGGACTTGCAAAAACGACAAAAGAAATGTGGCTTATTGAGGTGTCTAGTTCTTTAAAGGCTAGAAAATAACATAGGAAAAAGAGAAAATGCTGGTTACCAGTATTTTGCCCTTGTCCCACATTTTTTTTTTTTTTTTTTTTTCAAAAGTTTTCTTCCTCAAGTTTGTATAAACTCAGGATTGTTTGGTAAACCAGCCTCTGTCAGTGTTTCTTTCTCAACATCTGCAGAAAAAATTGCTAATCTATTTGACCTCTTATCAGATAGGTTGCCAATATTCTGATTATATACATAAACATAAAACTATTTCTTCTCAGGTAGATCAAAATGACAGAATTAATCCGTCAACAAGATCGAAAATTGTACTAGTTTGATCTTCACAGTTGTCTGTAGATAACTGTGAGAGTTTACACTTGTATTATTGATCTCTTTGTACAGAATCCTGGCATTATCTTCCGCTAGGTGGCATTTTTCAAATACATACCTGTGTTTTAAATGGCTGGTGCATAGGTTATATGCTAGCTAACCCTGGCTGGGTGAATGAATCGTACAAGATAGGTTTTAGTGACTAAACCACACAATCCCGACTTTTAACGGCCCTAAAGGAAAAGCCGTTTGAAAACATTGTGGGAAAATGAGAAAATGCTGGTAACCAGCATTTCCTCCTTTTCCCACAATGTTTTCTACCCTTCCCATAATAAATTTAATGTCCAAACGAAACACGGTTGGTGGTAAAATCGATATTCTGAATTAAATTCAGCCGGTTTCTTAAATGGCAACCGCTTAGCTGTTTGCACTGTCTAAAACCCAGGCGGTAGTGTTATCATTGTCCTCGGAAAATTTTATTTCGTCTTACCTCTATTATTTGCGCCCCTTTTGGAAAATATAACGCCCCAAGGGGCATTAACCCTTTGGCCGCCAAGCGCAACTCGCTGACCTTTTGCCGACAACGTAGATCAAGATCAGACTGCACAGAACGTGCAGTCTGATCTTGGATCTACACTGTCCGATAATGTGATTTTTTTTTTCCCTATTTCTTTGAAATAGCATTATTCGGGTTTTCACTATGGTTTAAGAATTTCATTTCATTCATTTAGCAGGATAAGGGTTAAAAAGAGACAAAAAGGTAAGAAGCATTTGACTATCGCTCGCCCGCCTGGGTAGCTCACTGGTTAGCGTGTCGGACTCTTGACCTGGTGATTGCGAGTTCGATACCCGGTTGAGGCAAACTTTCTTTCCGGCGATTTTTCGCCTCTCACCTGTGATGCATGTGAGAAAAGTAGTCAGTGGCTTTGGAAAGAAAGTTGTGTCAGCACTGGTGTGAGAAAGCCGGGAAGCACATAGGTGCGTCGCTGACTGCCATGATATGACCTAAGCTGTTAAAATGGCGTTAAGCTCCAATACAAACCAAACCAAACCAATTGACTATGGCTCACGACATGTGATGGGGTGGGTTTCTCTTTAAAAAGATAGAAACTATGATTACAAGCATTTTCTCCTTTTCCCATAATGTTTCTAAAGCCTTCTACCATAAGTATTGAAACCACTGAAGCGCTTAACACAAGTTAAATTTCTTACGTGGAACGTGCAATTTGATCTGGTATCTACAATGTCTGCTTCATTGCAAGATATTCTGATAGAAACAGCTTCGAACTATCTATGTCTGCGTCTTTAGTACTGACAGAGATCAAGTGTCATGAGCCATGCTCTGTAAAAAGGGAGCTTAATGCATCTGCAAAACTGTGTTGACCCAGGTCAGCCTGCGTAGTCCATGCACGCTTACCTTGGACGATACTTTTTGCTTTTGGTCAATTTTCTCATTCCAAAGGATCAGTGTAATCTTATGATTCAGTAGGTTATTATACAAAATGGATTTTATGGATCCTTACTTATGTGATGACTTGCTTAGTATCATTGATAACTAAGATGCATTAAGCCCCCTTTACTTTTATCACGTATGGCTATGCACAATTGCTGTGTTTGACAAATACACGTGCAGTTGATTACAAAAGGACTTTATTCCATAAATTTCTTCACGTAAAATACACAATCATACATAAGACAGTCCTTACATCAGTACATATGTGAATATCTGTAACAGTGATATTGAATGTACTGTAATTTGCCAATGTTTTCGGACGCCCTAAATCCTCAGACACGTTGAAGTATTGTCAAAAATAGTTTCTGTCTAGTCCTAACTCCGGAAAGTAGTACGGAAATTTAGTTTTCCTAACCCTTTCCCAAACGATAAATTTTAGACTAGGCCAAATTAAAAGACCTTGCAGATGACAATTTTAAAATTTGATGAAAATGGCAGAAAGTTCTCAAAAAGGGTAGAAAACACTATGGGAAAAGGAGAAATTGCTCGTTACGAGGAATTTCTCCTTTTCCAACAGTGTTTTCAAAAGACTTGTACTGCGGACACGTGAAAACCAGGGCTTGTTTGGGAAAGGGTTAAATATTCGGATATTTTAGTGAAAAATAAAAAATCCAAATCGTTTGGTATAGGATTTATTCGTAATATTTCTGAGTTTCAAGGGGTATTCATAATAAATTCAGAAGGAGGAGAACAAGAACAACAAGAGAAAAAGAACAAGAAGAAGAAGAAAATGCAATGCGTATTGACTGATTGTATGAAGTTTCACGCCGTTTTAAACATTATTTCAGTTATATCGCGGCGGCCAGTGTCCCTATGTATGCTCTCCTGGAGTTTCTTGTAACAGTGCTCTGTGTACAGCACTCTGTTCCACTCGTCACAACTCGGCCGATTCCGTACCTACATCTAACCTCGTCTGTATAAAGGGGGCTTCCATTTTGAACTACCAATCACATGATCTTAAACATGGCGGCGCCCCTGTAGATCGCTTAGCAACGACATGAACAACCACTTCTATCGATCTGTCGATGAAAGCTCCCAACGGAATTGATAAACCACGCTAAAAATTGAATGTAAAAACTGTTTGCCGACTGAAATATTCTTAGAAAGATGACGACAGAAAATTTACTCATGTTTTCTTTTTTAAGAGGAGCCTTACAATTTCAATAACGGTAAAGGGGCTTGCTTCCGGAGATGTGCGAAATGTATCGTGTAGGTGCATATCAAGCTACGTGATACAGCCGAGGGATTTGATCAGTCCGATCAGGGCCATTCTCTGATTAACTGTATTAATTGTTGGACAGTACTGACCTATGATAACCTTACCATGGCTGAGTTTCATTTCCAAATTTCCTGAATAAAATCAAAATTGTTAATCTTTTTCGCATCTGATAAAGCCTCAAAGTGCCTATCTCGACTTCAGTTACTTTTTGCGGGCAGTGTAGATTCAGATCAGACTGAGTATAATTTGCCTTGAAATAGATATTTGGGGAAAGTTTTTACTGGCTGAAATTTTGAAATATTTGGCATTCAAAGTGTTATCGGCATGTATCTATTCTATTTGTCATGTGTTGAATTCATTGCTTAAATTTGGCAAATAATGTCATAAAAGAACACACACTCTCACATATGGTAATCTCTTTCAAAGCTTTAATCCTGTACAATACAATCCAAAGTTTTATCGACCCTGACTGAAAAGCTTTTTGAAAACATAGTGAGAAAAGGAGAAAATGCTGGTAACCAGCATTTTCTCCTTTTCCCACGATGTTTCCTACCTTTTGAAGGTAAAAGCACGTCATTTGAGCGTCATCTAATTGATTGTTTGAAAATGCATTCATTATGGGTGAGTCTGAAATTATACCGTTTGGTAGAGAGTTAACTATTTGAACAAGAAGAGCTGAAATGCTAATTAACAGTGTTTGAACAAGATCAAATAAAAATCGAGGGTTTTCAAACCTGTTGTCAACCTAAGAAAGTTAGCATTGGAATGAATCCTTTACCACACAGTCCGAGTGTTAACGAACCTGAGTAAGAAGACTTTTGAAAATATTGTTGGAAAAGGAGAAAATGCTGGTAATCAGCATTTTCTTCTTTCACAAAGACGTTTTCTACCGTTCCAAAAACAAATTTCAAATTTTGAGTGACGTTTATTTTGTAATCTGCAATGGATTCAATTTGAAGATGTCTAAAATTTTATTGTTTGGTAAAGAGTTAACCCTTTTCCCCACGTGCGAATAGACGCTTATGAAAAGAGACGTGCTGGCAAAAGGGGGCTTAATGCATCTCCTTGATGCCTGATACTAAGTCATGACATAATTATGGATCCATGTAGTCCAATTTATCTAACAACCAACTGAGTCATGAGGCTGACTGGTCCTTGAACATGCAGAAAATTCACCAGTAGCAAAAAGTTTCGACCAAGGTCAGTCGGCACGGGCTGCGCCGGCTGACATGAATCGATACTTTGTGTAGATGCATTAACTCTTTACCAAACGACAAAATTTTAGACTGGTCCAAATTGAAAGCATTTGCAGACGACAAATTAAATGTGGCTAAAATGATTGCATTTGTTTCTGAAAGGTTAGAAAACATTGTGGGAAAAGGAGAAAATGCTGGTTACCAGCATTTTCTCCTTTTCCCACAATGTTTTCAAAAGGCTTCTTTCTCAGGGTCATTAAAAGTCGGGATTGTGTTGTAAAGGGTTAACAAGCCCCTTTTCACAGAGCATGGCTCACATTTATATAAAATACCAAAAGAGCATTGTGTGAAAAGATTAACCCCTTACAAGACGGCAAAATTTTAAACCCTTCTTCTAAGTTAAATGTGTACGCAGACAAGAATTTAGAAATAGGTATAACTTAGCTGAAGTTCTTTGATAGGTTCCGAAAACATGATGGGAAGATGGAGAAAATGCTGGTTGCCAGCATTTTCTCCGTTACCAGCCTTTTCTCCTTTTCCTACAATGCTTTTTTTACTTTTTTTCCAATGTCATTAAAACCAACGGGATTCTGTGGTAACGGGTCAAAGTAACCGTTCAAAACGGACAATTCCTCCATTTTTAGTTTTAGTTTTGTTTCATCATCTAACATTTACCAACAAATTTTATCTATTTTTCTCTAAGGATTCCCAAATTCAGATTGCCTCAAGAATTGCTCATCGGGTAAGGGGTCAACCATTTACCACACAATCCCGACTTTAAACAAACTCTGGGGAAAAGGGCCCTTTGAAAACAGTGTAGGAAAGGTGAAAATGCTGGTAAACAGCATTTTCTCCTTTTTCCCTCAACGTCTTTCTACCCTATTAAAAACGAATTGTATAAATTGAGTCACATTCATTTTGTCGTCTGCAAAGGCTTTCAGTTTGGACAAATCTAAAAATTCGTCATCTGGCAAAGGGTTAACCCGTTACATCCTGGAATAAATCTATTTTGGGCGACTTTGAAATGTGCTACTAGAGATAGCCAACATTTATTTAATAAAATGAAATTGAAATATCTTAATTACATGAATAAATTTGAAATTAGTTTGGTAAAAAGGAAAAATGCTTATTGTGACGAATTTTCTCTTTTTTCTACATTCCGTTCAAAGAGTTCGTCTGCAGAAGATAATGGATTAGTTCTTTACCAGATGACAAAATTTTAAACTTGGCCAAATCGGAAGTATTTGCATACAACAAATTAGATATGTCTCAAATGGTGTAATTTGTCTATGAAAGGGTAAAAAATATTGTGGGGAAAAGGAGAACATGCTGGTTACCAGCACTTTCTCCTTTTCCCGCAATGTTTTCAAAAGCCCTCCCCCTTTGGGTGGCTGAAATACGAGGTTTGTTGGAAAGGGTTAAAGATTTAATTTACTCTGTAGAATATGACTATTACAATGAACCCAATTTCTTACTTAATTCTTTACCGAACAGCCAAAATTCGGACTTCACCAAATTAAAAGCATTTGCAGACGACAAATTAAATGTAGCTCAAATGACGGCTTCTGTTTTTGATTGGGTAAAATCATTGTGAGAAAAGGAGAAAATGCCGGTTACCAGCATTTTGTCCTTTTCCGACAATGTTTTCAAAATCCGTCTAACTCAGGGTCGATTTACCCGCAATGTGTTCAAAAGCTTTCTTCCTCAGTGCGGTTAGAATGCGAGATTGTGTTGTAAAGGGTCTGAGATTTAATTTATTTTGTTGAATGTGACCGTTACAAGGAACTAAAGGTTCTTACTTAATAAATATAGCATAATTCTTCTGATCTGAGATTAACTCGTGTATTGATTTCTATTACTCTTATTTCGTAGGAAGAACAATCGTGTAATTAGATTTAATTAACAAATGTACCTGGTGATATACTGAACTTTTCTGGAAAGGATTTAGTTTCGTGACATTGTCAGTTATTGTGTATTGATTTTTCCAATGAATTTCTGAAAGTTTACCAAATTTTGATTGAGTGGTAAAATTGGAAGACTTTTCCGAATTGAAAGCGTTTGCAGGAAACTACTTCAGTGTGACTCAAGGAAGGGATTTGTCATTAATAGAGTAGTAAACATTGTAGGAAAAGGAGAAATTACTGATAAACTGCATTTTCTCTTTTCCCACAATGTTTTCAACAGCCTTTTACTTCATGGTCTTCCAAACTCGGGATTGTATGATAAAGGATATATACTTTACAATAATACATTGTATATAATATATATACTTTACAATAATTATTTCAAATAATATTATTTGAAATACTCTAGTATTTTTGTAACAATAAACAATGTCGAATGAATCAGAGGATAAGAATAACGACGCAACCACAAATTTGCAAACGGACGAGGAGAAAGTAGCCGAAAACGGTTTACAAAGTGAGACCGTGAAAACAGACGACGAAAAAATAAATGAGGCACCCGAACCCACGTCCTTAGAGGCGCAGACTGACGACACGAAGGCGCAGGCAGAGACCGGAAGTCCTGAGCCCGAGTACACGCCACCGTCGTCATCGAACTCATGGTCGACCATGGACGAGGCCAACAAGCACACAGATGAACAGACAAAGACAGGAGAAGGTAATATGTTACACAAAGTGTCTCTATTAATGAATAACCTGAGTTCGTATTCACCTACCATTCTCAAGAGCATTCTTAGACTTGTTCTTTGAGAGTTTCTAAATTAGAAAGTAACACAACTTCTGATTGGCTAAACCATTTGGTTTAGCCAGTCAGAAGTTGCGTTACGTTCAAATTTAGGAAATTCTGGAAAATAAGACTAAGAATGTTCTTAAGAATGGTTGGTGAATACGTACCCTGATTGAGTGGATTTATTCTTTGGTAGTTTTTAACGATTTTTCAGTTACATTACGGAGGAAAATGCATGCGTCGAGTTTCCTCGCAGATTTAGTTTTGTGTAAAAGAATGGGGGAAAAGAGGTGAGAATCAAATAATTTGGGGTGTCCACGACAAAATCCAGTTTTATTAGTTCCTCGATAGACTTAGCACATATTGCGGGTATTCAAACGTTTGATACTAAAATGGTCCATATTTACGGGCAACCGTTCGAAACTGCATTCTTTGTCTAATTCTAGATTGGCAGAGTGACATAATTTCGGATTGGCTAAACCATTTGGTTTACTTTGAAATTTAGAAAATTCTTGAGTTTTGTGGGAGAAGGTCTTTCTGTTATTTAAGCATTCTAGACAATAAATTATATGTCGTAAATTTTGTTTGGTTTGCTTTGAGTTCGGCTTCTGATAACTAAATGTTGTTGAAAGCGACAGACATCATTTAACCCTTTCCCAAACAAGCCCTGGTTTTCACGTGTCTGCAGTACAAGTCTTTTGAAAACACTGTTGGAAAAGGAGAAATTGCTCGTAACCTTTTTGAGAACTTTCTGCCATTTTCATCAAATTTAAAACTGTTGTCTGCAAACTCTTTCAATTTGGACCAGTCCAAAATATGTCGTTTGGGAAAGGGTTCACTGATGCTTTAAGCCGTTCTCAACAGTATATGAAAATTATTTCAAGGTGATAGTTCGCTTACTACATTTATTAATCAGCACTGGGCTATGAATTCAACTAGACAAATCAAATGTCAACAGGAGTTCAATCTAGAATCTCCATGTTGCATGTCTAACATCTTCACCACTTAGCCATGAGTGTCTGTTAAGAAATTACATCTCTCTCTTTCTCTCTCTCTCTCTGGAAAAATCGAATTTATTTATCGGCGTTATTACATTACTACAAACGGAAAAAAACAAACCTTTGAAAAAAACAGTGTAGCTAGGAAAAAATTGTTTCGTAACGAGCGATTTTGCTTTTCCCACAGTGCTTTTACATGTATTATTTTACTAAATCCTTGCTTAGTATGAGCCATGGTCTGGCAAAGGGGGATTTAATGCATCTCAGTGATGCATTATACCAAGCAAGTCATCATAAGTATTATTTTTGATTCATAAAACCCCTTTTGTCTAACAACCGACTGAACATCAAGGTAGAAGGGTCTTTTGATCCAGAAAAGTGACCAATAGCAAAATGTATCAGCTCAGCAGTTCGCGTAGGCTGACCTGAATTGTTGCAGATGCATAAAAGCCCGTTTAACACAGCCTGGCTCACATTTGTTACCCCGTTTTACAAAGCCTGGCTCACATTTGTTACCCCGTTTTACAAAGCCTGGCTCACATTTGTTACCCCGCTTGACAAAGCCTGGCTCACATTTGTTACCCCGTTTTACAAAGCCTGGTTCACATTAATTATCCCTATTTTACGCGGATGTTGCCAAAGCCATCTACTGCAATTTTTATAGGGTTGAATGCGTTTACAAATGATATCAAGCCAGCGATAATGATAACCTGGCCCAGCATTCAACAACCATTCTTAAGAATATTCTTTGTCTCATTCTAGGTTTAGAAAGTAACACAAGTTCTGACTGGTTAACTATTTGGTCTAGCCAATCAGTGCTTGTGTTACTTTCAAGTTTTGAAAATTCTTGAGAACAAGACCAAGAATGTTTTTAGGAATCGTTGTTGAATACGGACCATGAACTAAACATTCGCCTCTCGTGACCTCAAAATACTACAACCGGCATTATAATTTACTTTATCTACGATTATCTAAATCTCACCCGTTTTTTTAATCCGATTTACATGTATTTCACATATAAAGCGTATTTCACCATAGAAAAGATTTTTTTTTTTCTTTTCGTTGTTATTTTAGATTTGTTTAGTCTTTAAATTATTTAGTTTATTTAAATTACTTTATTTTAAGCAATTTGCGATGAATTTTGGGTGTTAGCACCTGATATTAGTATTCTGGGATTTACATTTTGTTTATTTGTTTATTTCTTTGTAATGTCTTTCATGCTGTTTTCAACAATATTTCAGTAATATCGCGGCGGCCAGCGCACCTATCCATGCTTTTCTGGCTTTTCATCAATCAACACCATAAACGTATCCTAGGCCTTTTTCCGCTTACTCCGAAAAAGCAGAAGATACGCCTTTCTGTCAAATTTTCAAACGGGACTACTCTTGATACTATAACCCGGAAGCACTTCGCAGTGATGTGACACCTTACATGGGCGATAGGTCTCACACCAATAAAAGACTTTAACAACGAAGAGGTGGGCGTCAATGATAAAAAGGGTACAATTGCAAAGTTTTAGAAGGCAAGTGACATTTGACATTTGACATCGGGTCCTTCACTTTCAAGCTGCTAAACGCGACTAAATGACTAAAAAAGGAAATGCGCTTTCGCAGGATAGTGCACAGAACATGCAGTCATGTATTTGATATACAATGTTCGATACGGCGAAACTTTTTCGGTGAAAAGAACTACAAAATCAAAATAGTTTGGTTTTTAAAATTGGCATGATATTTTCACGAAGTCCATCGCCTTAACCTTGTACCGGATAGGCCCTTGTTTTTACGTGCCTAAAGAAGAAGATTTTTGAAAGCCTTGTGAGAAAAGGAGAAAAATGCTGGTAACCAGTATTTTCTATTTCTCCCGAGGTGTTTTCTTCTCTGTAAAAAATAAATTGAAACATGTTTGTAACATTTCATAGCTCGTCTGCAAATGCTTTCAATTTGGTTAAGTCTAGAATTTTTTTCGTTTTGTTTATGACTTTACCACTATGCCAACGTGGACCTCCGTCTTGTCAACCTTGCGTTTTTAGCCGATTTATTCGATGCAAAAAAGTTCATTTACACGGACTTTTTTTTTCTTGTCATAGTTTCTGTTTTTTCCATAAACTTTTGTCATAATATGGCGTGCAACACACGAAAAGGGGCCTTCGGACATTTGCGTAAAGTGTTGTCTCGGATTAGCCTACGCAGTCCGCGCAGGCTAATCCGAGACAACACTTTACGACTATATAAGATTTTTTCATACAATAGACTTTCACGAAACAGAAAATCGCACAAAAACGGGAAGTGTCGTCTTGGATTAGTCACAGACTGCACAGACTGATCTGGGACGACACACTTTTACGCATATGTCCTAAGGCCCCTTTTCGTGTGTTGCACGCCATATAATGTAGAAGAGTGACAAGAGCACTTTGAAAACTAACCCTTTCTGCCATGACTGACCTCTTAAATCCGACGTACTCTTTAGCTTTAAATATATGAGCCATGCTCTGTGAAAAGGGGGCATAATGCATCTGCGAAAAGTATCGACCCAGGTCAGCCTGGGCGGACTGCGCAGGCTGACCTGGGCCGAAACTTTTCGCTGTTGGTTAATTTTTCTGTATGTCAAAGGACCAGTGTACGTCATGATTCAGTCAGTTGTTAGACAAAATGGATTTTATGGATCCATGATCATGTAATGACCTGCTTGGTATCATGCATCACGGAGATGCCTTAAGCCCCTCTTTTGCCAGAGCACAGCCCATATTTTATTCAATATATTTGAGCCATACTCTGGCAAAAGGGGGCTTAATACATCTCCGTCATGCATTATACCAAGCATGTCATCACATAATTATGGATCAATAAAATCCATTTTATATAACAAACAACTGATTCATGAGGCTCACTGGTCCTTTGACATGCAGAAAATTGACCGACGGATTGTGTAGACTGATCTGGTCGATACTTTTAGCAGATGCACTATACCCCTTTTCACAAGCCCCATAGCTCAGTTGGTAGTGTACAGGACTTGAGAACAGGAGGTCGCTGGTTCGATCCCCGGCTTGGCCAATTTCTTTCCGAGGATTGATGATAGTCATTGCGATAGGATTTATTCCTCTCTCACCGCTGACCATTGTTTCGACGACGGTTATATGGGAAGGTAGCCAGTGGCTTGGAAAGAATATTGTGCGGAGTACTGGTAAAAGAAACTCCAGGAAAGCATGGATAGGTGCGCTGGCCGCCGCGATATAACTGAAATAATGTTGAAAACGGCGTTAAACACAATGCCATACCATGCCATACCATACCCCTTTTCACAGAGCATGGCTCATTTACGTGTACATGTACATGTTTCATATAAATGACACAAAAGTAATGTGAAACGGATTGGAAACTATTCTTTATCATTTCTGCAGAAGACAACACAAGTTTGAAGCAGTTCTAATTGAAGGCAAATGCAGTCTGAAAATTGGCAATTATCTTTGATCGATTAGAACAATCAAAGCGGTGAAAGCGCTGCTGAGGTGGGTGCGTTTAATCCTGCTCAAATTGAAATCTAACTATTGTACCAAACAATAAGCACGTAGTGCTGCTAGAAAGAAATGAGTAAAAGCAAGCAGACATTTAAAGAGCTGAGTGGTATCTCTCCTATAAATCTTAGAACAAAAAAAAAAAAAAAAAAAAACTAACAAATTTCTCCTTTTTGTGTGTGAGGGTAGGGGGTTCAATAGAATGTCCAAATGAAACGACGTGAGAAGTATTATTAAGCAATATCTAGACAACCAAACAATCCTATTCAAAGAAATTAGCACAAGAGTTCTCGTGATGCTTCTAAGCCTTCCATGGCACTTGTTGACGCTTCCTGACGCTATTTTGTGGAACTGATACGTAAATGCGTATACCTACGCATGCCTCATGGTAGTCTGTTCTGACACTCATTTTTTTTTAATTTTGTTATGACAATTGTTTAAAAATTTGTCGTCCAAGTCGTGTAAGTTCCCCTATTGTTCACGTTTTAGTCATACCTTGATGCCAAAGTAAATAAAACGCTTTCTTAATCGTACTACTTTTCCAGGTAATGATTTTGCAATGTTAGGTCCCCAAGAATCAGATTTCTTAGGTTCAATTTCCCACATGGTAAATCAGAGCTGGGATGCTTCGCACCCCACCTAAAAAACTTTTTTTTTTGGGGGGGGGGGATAGAGAAATTGCTTGTCACATAAATGAAAAACATATCAACAGTATAAGGTCGCTATTCGCCGAGACGAGTACGGAAATCAAAGCGTCGGAGCAAATCCCGGGATGTTAGAAAGAACTGCTTAACCGTAAGGCTGCTTAGCGCGACTTACTGACCTTTTGCGGACAGTGTAGATCAAGATCAAACTGCACAGAACGTGCAGTCTGATCTTCGATCTACACTGTCCGATAAGGAGATATTTTTCTCCAAGAAATAAGTTTCAAATAGGAACATTTGCCGGGTTTTTTTAATATCGGCTTGAAAGTTTCATTTAACCCTTTCCCAAACAAGCCCTGGTTTTCACGTGTCTGCAGTACAAGTCTTTTGAAAACACTGTGGGAAATGGAGAAATTGCTCGTAACGAGCAATTTCTCCTTTTCCCACAGTGTTTTCTACCCATTTGGAGGACTTTCCGTCATTTTCATCAAACTTAAAATTGTCGTCTGCAAACTCTTTCAGTTTGGAAGGGTCTAAAATTTGTCATTTGAGAAAGGGTTAATTTATTTATCAGAACAGGGGTTAAAATGGATGCATCCTCTGCATTACCAGAGCTATCATTATAATGCCCATGTATTGAAAAGAGAGAGTCAGACGCCCTAAGATCCGACATACTATTTTGATTTTTGACCTCTGCTCTTGTCGTTTGCTTGATTAACTCTTTTCAAAACTACAAAATTTTAGACTTGTCCAAATTGAAAGCATTTGCAGACGACATAATAAATATTATTCAAATGAAGAATTTTGTTTGTGATAGGGCAGAAAACGTTGTAGAAAAAGGAAGAAATGCTGGTTACCAGCATTTTCTCCTTTTCCCGCATTTTTAAATGTTCTTTCCTAGGGTCGTTAGAGGTCGGGATCGTGTGGTTAAGGGTTAATTTTTAAAATTGACTTTACCCGTTTAACCCTTTACCACACAATCCCGAATTTTAACGACCCTGAGGAAGAAGCCTTTTGAAAACATTGTGGGAAAAGGAGATAATGCTGGTAACCAGCATTTTCTCCTTTTCCCACAATGTTTTCTACTCTTCCAAAAACAAATTTCAATTTTTGATTCACATTTATTTTGTCATCTGCAACTGGCTTCAATTTTGACTGGTCTAAAATTTTGTCGTCTGGTAAAGATTTAAAGTTAACGAAAGAATCCCGAACAATGGCTGGTTCCTTCGATTACTTCATTTCGGCAAAAATAAAACGTTAATAGGTTATCTCCCTTTAATTGCCATTCCACTCATCCAACAGCCATACAACGATTTCCAAACGGCCATAATAAAAGTACAAAATTACCACCATTATAACAGTCATTTCTGGGCGGGGTTTTTATTTGTTACATTCCCACTTTGACATTGAACATATTTACATATGTTTATATATCCCCTAAGACCCAGAGATAATCTGTCGATTTGTAAATAAGCAGTGGGTTTCAATGGTTTGCCTTTGCCTGTAAAATCGAACATTAAGTCAATAAAGACAGATTTAACAACAACTTAAACAAATTTGTAAAGCTAGTTAATCTTTGTTCCCAATAAGACTCATCCCTGCTTGATCCAGCTTGCATGGTACAACGATTCCAACCTTTAACATACAAAATCGGTTTTTAACACATCTGCAGCTGACAGTTTATGAAAACATTGTGACAGACAGTGCCATTGCTTGTTACAATCAGTTGTCCGTTTTTTTTTTTTCCGCATATTGTTTTCCGTTAGCAGTCATATTGGAAAAGCTTCCTTTCGTCACTTCTGGTTTTTGGAAAGAACAAAAATCAACCTTAATAGGGATGACTCAACTTCAGAAACGAATAGGAGAAAAAAAAAAAAAAAAATGAAATGAGCCATGCTCTGTGAAAAAGGAGCTTAATGCGTCAGCGAAATGTATCGATCCAGGTCAACCTGCGCAGTCCACGCAGGCTGACCTGGGCCGAAACTTTTCGCTATCGGTCAATCTTCTTCACGTCCAAGGACCAGTCTACGTTAAGATACAGTCGGTTGGTAGAGAAAATGGATTTTGTGGATCCATATTGTATAATTAAGTGACGACTTGCTTGGAATCATGCTTTACGGGAGGTGCATTAAGCCCCCTTTTGCCAGAGCCTGGCTCAAATGGAAATGGACGCTTTTCATTACACTTGGCGAAGAGAAGCTTGCGATTTCGGGGCGAATTTGATATAATACTAGTATTTCGCAAAATTTCTGTGCATCCTCATCTGCTGAATTCTTCCAGCTCAAAATAAACTCCACCTCTTTTCGACGGCTGAAAAAAACAATCCAAAGAAACTTGGAGAGATTTTTATCCTATAGGCTCTGGCTATACAAGCCGACTATATAGATCAGAGACCAGACTGCACGTTCTGTGACGTTCTGTGCAGTCTGATCTTGAAATATGCCGTCTGCAAAGTACCCAGCATTTTTTCCTTCGCTCACAATGTCTTCAAAAGCCTTATTCCTCGGACTCGTAGAAACGCGGTGCACGATATTTCGTCGAAAGGGTGTTTCGTCGAAATCCATGTATGTTTTAAAATACAATTGCTGAATTCCGAGATTTATTTCATGAAAAGCGCTGTCTTCGAAGAAGATTTGAACCACAATTCGTCTGGGTTAGGGTTAGGCTCGGGGCTAGGGATCGTTTTCGACGAACGTGGTTTTCCACGAAATGCGGATCAGTAAAAACGTGGGTTGATTGGGTAAGGGTAGGAAAGGGGTCGGCATTGATTACCCACACAATATGAGCATAGACAGTGTTCATTTTCGTTCAAGTCTCATTTAAGCATTTTGTTCTCTGAAGGCTGGTGACCCGCTGCAGGAAAGCATTTTGGAATTCAATTTAAGGTGCAAAAGGTAAAGTCGGATTTATTTATTCATTTATTTATTTATTTATTTATTTATTTAAATCATGAACACAGGGCTGGATTTATTTATTTGTGCGAACTTATGTAGTTGATAAAGTAAGTTATGAAATTCATGAGTACAGCCTCAGTTTTAACTGAATGGGCAGTGAATGTCCTCTGGCAAGGCACTCCAGAGCTCTAGCTTAGTCTTGGCGAATTTTAGAAACACGAACAAGCCTTGGCGAGTTGTCCCCATAAAATAATCTTAAGAGTGACATGTAGCATCATTCCATCACTTAAAAGAAAATGAGAATAATCTCAAATGTCACGCGTCATGGAAAACTGTGATGAAGAGTGGCTTTAGGATAGATCTGAAAACTGGGTCTGTATTCACCAACCATTCTTAAGAAAATTCTAAGTCTTATTATCCAGAATTTTCTGAATTGAAAGTAACACAACTTCCAATTCGCTAAACCATTTGGTTTAGCCATTCAGAAGTTGTGTTACTTCCAACAAATTCATTCTTATTTGTTATTTCTAATATGTATAAACTTGGTGCTAAATTGTTTGTTGAGTTAAATACCTATTCAGGTAACTCTCTCTCTCTCTCTCTCTCTCTCTCTCGTGGTTTTCACTGTATGTTCAGATACTAGTGGGCCGAGAAACATGGATAGGTGCCACGGACTTCAATCATAAATCTATCGAGTTATCAGAAACTGCCCCAACAACCAAAGAAACATTCCAGCAAAATTATCTGGGTCCGTATTTACCAACTATTCTTAAGAACGTTCTTAGTCTTATTCTCCAGAATTTTCTAAATTTGAAAGTAATACAACTTCTGATGGGCTAAATATTTGGCTAAGCCAATCAGAAGTTGCGTTACTTTCAAATTTAGAAAACCTCGGAGAACAAGACGAAGAATGTTCTTAACCCGTAGGCTACAAAGCGCGACTCACCGATCTTTTGCGGAAAATGTAGATCAAGATCAGACTGCACAGAACGTGCAGTCTGATCTTGAATCTACACTGTCCGATTAGGAGCTATTTCCCCAACCCCAATAACTTTGACATACCAACATTTTGATTTTTACCATCGGCTTGAAAATTTCATTTAAGTTATTTAGCAAGATAAGGATTAAGAATGGCTGGTGATTACGGACCCGGCTATTAGCCAAACCTTTATGACGCAATCCTGCGT
Organism: Tridacna gigas; assembly: GCA_945859785.2. NCBI lineage: Eukaryota > Metazoa > Mollusca > Bivalvia > Cardiida > Cardiidae > Tridacna > Tridacna gigas. Next base: position 61,988,265 of record OX244036.2, read on the forward strand.
TAATCTTGATAATACCATGTTGAATTACGCAGACACACAAAAAGTATGTCAATACGGAAGTGATAAGGTGTGTGTACAAAATAGTCGATAGAAATTGATAAATACGGTCCTAAACTTATCGAAGTATCAATAACCAAAACGGCAAGCGTATATTGGAAAATAAATTTGCAAATCACAAAAATACCAACAAGTTAGGGCCTTGGGACAGTTAAGTGACATTGTGCAAAATGGATAAATGTAATTCATTTTAATTTCCGAGTCGTTTAAAACAATCTCGTAAATTCGGAAGCAGATGTACATTACATGTATTTGTATAGATCTGTTTAAACCTTTTACCACACAATCCAGAGATTAAACATTCCTAAAAAAGAGCTCTTCTGAAAACATTGTGGGAAAAGGAGAAAATGCTGGTAACCAGCATTTTCTCCTTTTCCCACAATGTTTTCTTCATTTTCAAATGCAAATACGTCCATTTGAACCTCATTTGATTTCTGTGTTGTCAATTGTTTTAAGCTTGGACAAGTCTAAAATCTGGTCGTATGGTAAAGAGTTAATGAGAGAAGGGTGAGTTTGTACTAAAGTGGATCTTGGTGATTGGTGATTTGTATATGACCATGCTTTGAGGTGACTTTCTTTCATCTGTCAACTGTGTTCTACATATAAAATACGTCATTATGTGCCGTATTTCAAGTTGGGCTTATTTTCGATCGGATATATTTGAATAAGTAAGTACCATGCACATTTTATTACTTAGTGCACCGTTGCTTACAATGTAGATTAAGTTCAGACTGCACACCTCATTGTACAAAGTGTTCTCTTATTTTCTTCTTTCGATATCAAATCAAATACATGTATTTCAGTCTGTGGTCTGCACATTCTATCAGGTAAATGTTACTTTAAGCGAATTGTGTAGATTAAGATAAGACTTCAGAAAACGTGTATCCTGATCTTTTACATTTTCCGCTAAATTTGTTTCATTTCAGTAAAAGCATCATTAATTTTCATTTCCCTATACTCACAAGGCATCAGATGGGGAGGATGTACTTCATTTATTTAAATGTGTACGGGTGAACAGAGCTCTGGACCGAGAGAGTGAATTTGATTTCAAAATTGAAAAATATTAATTATTCTGTACTAAACCCTATGTTCTGGGTACTCATTAGAATCGTCTCATCGAGACGATTCTAACGAGTACCCACAACATAGGGTTTGGAAGAGAAATGATGGATTTATAAATACCATCACTCCCTCTTATCTGGAGCTCTGACCGTGAAGATTATTTAGTTTATTCTTTAACAAACAATTCCAAGTTTTAACAGCTATGAGGAAGCAAGCTTTTGAAACATTGTGGAGAAAAGGAGAAAATGCCAGCTTTTCGTCTTTTTCCCCACAATGTTTTCTACCAATCCAAAGGCAAATCTCAATTTTTGAGTAACATTCATTTTGTCGTCTGTAAGTGCTTTCAATATGGACAAGTCTAAAAATTTGTTGTGTGATAAAGAGTAAAATAATGTGACTTGTCTCAGAGAGGGTAGAAGAAATTGCGGGACATGCATATCAGAATTGTCTCCTTTTCCCTTTATGTTTTCAAAAAACTCTCCCCCCTGAGTTCCCAGAAATTCGGGGTCCGTATTCACCAACCATTCTTAAGAATATTCTTGGTCTTATTCCCCAAGATTGTCCAAATTTGAAAGTAACACAACTTCTGATTGGCTAAACCACATGGTTTAGCCAATCAGAAGTTGCGTTACTTTCAAATCCAGAAAATGTTGGAGAATAAGACTAAGAACGTTCTTAAGAATGGTTAGTGAATACGGACCCAGGATCGTTAGGTAATTGGTTAAATAGAGAATGTAATGAAGAAAACATTGTATATAACGAGAAGGAAACTTACATGTACAAAAAAATCACGATGTAGCTAAATATAGATAAAAATATTGGTTTTGAAATTTATCAATACTTTAACCCTTTCCAAAACGACAAATTTTGGACTGGTCCAAATTGAAAGAGTTTGCAGACGACAATTTTAAATTTGATGAAAATGGCGGAAAGTTATCAACAGGGTAGAAAACACTGTGGGAAAAGGAGAAATTGCTCGTTATGAGCAATTTCTCCTTTTCCCACAGTGTTTTCAAAAGACTTGTACTGCAGACACGTGAAAACCAGGGCTTGTTTGGGAAAGGCTTTACACACTATTCGGGCTTTTGACAACCCAGATGAAAGTGGCTTTTGTAAACATGGTGGAAAAAGGATAAAATGCCGATAACCAGCATTTTCTCCTTTTCCCATGATGTTTTCCGTCCTTTCAAAGGTAAATTTTATCATTTAGGCCACAACAGATTTGTCGTCTGCAAATGCTTTGAATTTGGACGAGATCTAAATTTTTGTAGTCTGGTTGAGAGTTAGACCAATAATCGATTTCTCTACGACTCTACTTCAAAACTCTCATGAAAGAATCACAAACATTTCGTTCAAATTTGTCTCAGTAATATAGAGACGACAAAATATCGTTTCTCAAAGAAATTTACTCCCTTCTAGCATTTTATCTTTTTGACAACGTGTTTTTCAAAAGTCTTGTGTTCAAAAAGGTTTTTTTTTTTTTTTAATTGAAACATCAAAAGGTATCTCTATATTGTGTAAAGTGTTAACTTTAAACCAGGCGAGAAAGTTTAAGTGTATTCAAATTGAAACCAATGAAAGACATTCAAGTAAATTTCACTCAAATGATGGGAATTTTATAGGGTAAAAAACATTGTAGGAAAAGGGAATATGCTGGTTACTGTTATTTTCTCCTTTTCCATCAATGATTTCAAAAGAGCCGTTAAAACGCGATATTGTAATGTCTACAAGTCTGTACACGTGCATTCTTTACAAATCCCAGTGAAAGGTATCATTTAACCCTTTCCCAAACAAGCCCCAGTTTTCACGTGTCTGCAGTACAAGTCTTTTGAAAACACTGTGGGAAAAGGAGAAATTGCTCGTAACGAGCAATTTCTCCTTTTCCCACGGTGTTTTTCTACCCTTTTTGAGAACTTTCTGTCATTTTCATCAAATTTAAAATTGTCGTCGGCAAACACTTTCAATTTGGACCAGTCCAAAATTTGTCGTTTGGGAAAGGGTTAATGTCAATACTTGATCGGGTTAATATTATTTTCAACTCAAGTACTAAACGACAAAATTTTAGACTGCTCCAAATCGAAAGCATTTGCAGACGACAACTTAAACGTGCCCAAAATGATGAATGATGTATTGGAAAAGGTAAAAAACATTGTGGGAAAAGGAGAACATTCTGGTCACCAGCGTTTTATCCTTTTCCCGCGATGTTTTCAAAATCATTTTTCCCCAGTCTTTGAAATTCGATATTATTTGCAAAAGGATTTAATAGTGTATATCATAGAGTTCGCTTTTATCTAAATCCAATAAAATAAGTATTTGTGAAATTATTTCTGTAGTTTTATCACCCTGTAATTTTATATATATATATGAGTAATGCTGTGTGAAAAGGGGGCTTAATGCATCTGCAAAAAGTATAGACTGTGCGCAAGCTGACCTGAGTCGACACTTTTTGCTATTGGTCAATTTTCTGCATATCAAAGGACAAGTTTACGTCATGATTCAGTCAGTTGTTAGATAAAATGGACTATTATGGATCCATAATTATTCATGAAATGTAAAAATTGTTTATTTATACCGTAATTGTTTTCAAAAGTGACATATAGGCCCATGGGGCCGGGTGTTCCTGAAATTATTTATTTGTAAACCTTATTTGCTGCTTATACACATGTCACTATAATAAAATATTTACTTACTTACTTACTTATGTGATAACTTGCTTGGTACCATGCATCACAAAAATGCATTAATCCTTTCCCAAACGATAAATTTTAGACTGGTCCAAATTGAAAGAGTTTGCAGACGACAATTTTAAATTTGATGAAAATGACAGAAAGTCACAGTCTCCAAAAGGGTAGAAAACACTGTGGGAAAAGGAGAAATTGCTCGTTACGAGCAATTTCTCCTTTTCCCACAGTGTTTTCAAAAGACTTGTACTACAGACACGTTAAAACCAGGGCTTGTTTGGGAAAGGGTTAAACCTCAATTTGCCAGAGCATAGCTCAATTACATAAGAAATCAGAATAGACCTTTTATTCAGACGTAGCCAAGGAATATTGCCCAGTCCAAAAATATAATGTATTGACGTTTAACCCTTTACCACATTATTTCGTGTATTAACGATCAAAAGGAAGAAGCCTTTTGAAAACAATGTGGGAAAAGGAAAAAAAATGATGGTAACCAGCATTTTCTCCTTTTCCCACAATGATTTTAGAAGGCTTTTTCCTTAAGGTTGTTAAACACATGATCATCTGGAAAAGGGTTAAAATCGTTTGTGTAGTATAGTGTTGAAAGCCGTTTTCAACATTATTTCAGTTCTATCGCGGCGTCCTGTGCACCATTCTTGCTTTCTTGGAAATTCTTTTTACAAGTGCTGCGCACAACATTTTTCCAAACCACTGGCTGCTTTCCCACATAAGTATCCTTGAAACAATAATCAGCGGTAAGAGGTGAATTAATCCTGTGGCAATGACCAAGCTAAGGATCACAGAAAAAGTAAGGGGTGGGAGAGACAGTTCAAATTGTCAAACCATTGTTGACATATACAACAAGTTTTCGTGTAACAAACATCCATCCAAATTTTTCATCCGTCTGCGACAGATTGTGAAATAATTCAAGGTCGACCATTGCCACGCCAGTAACCATGGTTACAATGTAAACTGTGTCCGTAGTTGCCTAGTTAAAACTATGTTGCACTACGGGACAAGTTGAACTCAACCTCTTAGTGTCCAAATTGGTGGTGATAAAAATTCGAGGACCAATTACTGTTAGATTAATTTAATCTTTGGTATTTAACGGACACTTTTACTACCTATTGGTAAGTGGTTAAAGTTAGGACTATAAAATGGGCGTAATTACACTTAAAACCTTAAAACTGTCAACATTTCTTACCTCGCTTTTAAAACTTTGTCAAAATTTGAAGTAAAACGAATATCATGTATGTTATTCATGAAACGTACTATCAAAGAAAAGGAATGCAAATGAGAAATGCACTATGAAAAGGGGTTTAAATGCGTCAGGAAAAAGTATCGACCCTTGTTAGCCTGAGCTGTTCGCGCAGGCTGACATGGGTCGAAACCTTTTGTTATTTGTAAGTTTTCTGCATGTCCAAGGACCATTCTACCTCATGGATGATTCAGTTGGTTGTTAGACTAAATAGGTTTTATGGATCATAGAGATTCATTAAACCTCCTTTTGCCAAAGCATAGCTGAAATGCTAAAGTCCCTCCGTTGGGCAAATTCAAAAACATTTTCTAAAAAGAAGCAAAGCTCGATTTTTCACAATATTTTCCGTACTGTAAAAGATGATATTTTTTCCTTCAAATATTGAATTGTTGCTTTTTCCTTGGTTGCTCTGAAAAAAGGCCTGTTTCGTAGAGCGGGTATAATCAGAGACGGCGGATAGCGCGCATTCATACATGATGTTAAGAGTGATTGCAGATTTTGTGGAAAATCTGAAAGTAGGTATTGACTAAAAGCTAGGTGCCTTAAGGTCCCTAGCCCAAAAAAGTCAAAAGGAACATGATACAGCATTAGTTTGAGTCCGAGAGGAACATTTCTATACCATTTTTTTTTTTTTTCAATCGAAGCAGAATCAGATTTGACTTTTACTGGATTATTAGCTTTAGATTAACTACTTATTTAACCCTTTCAGAGCCATAGGCGAAAAAAAAAATGCTTTTGCGGGCGGCATAGATCAAGATCAGACTGCACAGACTGTGCAGTCTGATCTTGATCTATGCCAGCCGCTTGTATAGTCAAGTAAATAAATATCATAGCAATCTTTTCAAGTTTAAGTAGATTACAAGAGGCCGAAGTTTAAATGTTTGGGTTGAAAGAGTTTATGTATGAAACCGTCTATCTGTTCATTTCAGAAATAAGAAAGTGGATTTTGAAAATATACTACTCACACTTTGATAGGGATCATTTTCAATATTCCAGAAAATGTTACATTTCAGTATCACATTAAAAAAAAGATGATTTTCCACAGGCAGTCGGTTTTATCAGTGTTACAGTGAAGCATATTTAAGTATCCAAAATTAGCATATTTCAAATATATGGACTAGTTCTTTATGAAAAAAGATTTTCTGAAATTGAAGGGGATGGAAGAAAAACATGGTGATCCCTAGCAAATTTTGAGTAGTATACTTTAAGATCTACGTCCAAGGCAAAAGAACACTGTTATAAACTGTTTCATATTTCGATATTTGCTATTATTTTTTCGTCACATTGCCATTAACATGGTTGAACTTATATGGAAAAAGTTTAACGAATGAAATATTCATCCCGATCAATGTTTGACGATCAATAGATAAACAGCGGGTCATTTTCCTATGCAGATTGACTCGTGGCTTGCATCCTCGCTAAATTTGAAATAGTCGACCTGCTTTTCGAAAATAAAAGATTAATTAAAATTACGGAAATGAACATTTTTAGAGATTGATTCCGGGTTTTTTTTTTTGTTTTTTTTGTTTTTGTTTTTCTTTTTAGACGCGAGAGAGAGAGAGAGCGCGCACACGTAGAGAGCACATGGAGAGAGAGACAGAGAAGGACAGATAGATACAGTGACAGAGGCAATATCAGTGGACCTTTGGAATTGAAAGAATTTGCAGACGACAGATCAAATGTGAATCAAATGATCGGATTTGTCTACAAGAAGGTAGAAAACCTTGTGAGAAAGGGAGATAATGCTGGTAACCAGTATGTATTTTCTTCTTTTCCCACAATGTTTTCAAAAGCCCTCTACTCAGCCTGTCGATAAAACCCGGGGATGGTTGATAAAGGGTTGAGTAAAAAAAAAAACTACGCCAGGCCTGACGGAGTTCATCATTTCATTTTGCAGACAGCGTAGTTTAAGACCAGTCAGCACAGAATGTGCAACCTGGTAGAGAATCTACACTGTCCACTTATTGAAAAGTGGCACAAAATCAACTTTAACAGGCAATATTAAAGGAGTGACGGAAGTAGAGACTAGAAGGAAATCAGGCTGTACATAGAGTTAAGTAAAATCTTGGCTTATAATTGTCTGATGTTGCGTAGTATCGATGTGACAGCCTAGAAAGTGCAACGCATGTAATTCCCTTTTCCTTACTGAAAATGTGCAATCTATCTTTAAGCGTTCTAATATCCCGAAATCTTTGCAATTGCTTTCAAATCAAACATTCATTAATGAATAAATACGTTTATATTCGTCCGTACGTGCGTGCGTTCATTCATTCATTCATTTACTTATCAATTTCCAGATAATGAGAAGACATTAACCACAGATCAGAATCAAACAGAAACAGTACAACCAGGAAACATGTCAGAAGCAGAACAACAACCGGAAGTCAACAAAGAAGGAGAAACGAAAAACTCCGAACAATCCGAAGAACAATCCAAACCGGAAACAGAGGAACAGAAAGCCCCGGATGTAGAGGAAGTTAAAGGAGAGGAACCAAAACCAGAAGAAACAACACCAACAGACGAGAAAACTGAGGAGAAAGATGAAATAGAAGATACTACTGTCGTGGCAGGTGGAGAAAACAGTGAGAATAATGAAAGTCAAGCTCAAGAAGAAAGTAATAAAGTTGAAGATTCTGAACCACCTAAATCTGAAATTGTAGAAGAAAAGAAGGAAGAAGAAAAGGAACCAGAAATTCCTACAGGGATCGGGACAGAGCAAACAGTTGTACTCACAGCAGGTAACTGCATTTAACTGAACCGTCCTCTGGGAAAAAGGTGGCTTAATTCATCTGAAAAAAGTATCGACACAGGTCAGCCTGCGCAGTTTGCGCTGACTGACCTGGGCCCAAACTTTTTGTTATTAGCCAATTATCTGTATGTCTGAGGACCAATTTATTTCACGATTTAGTCGCTTGTTGGACAAAATGGATTTTATGGATCCATGATTTTGTGATAACTTGCTTGGTATAATGTATCACGGAGACGCATTAAGCCCCCTTTTGCCAGAGCAACCAAGCCCCCGTAGCTCAGTCGGTAGCGCACAGGACTTAAATTGGCCAATTTCTTTCCGAGGATTGATGATAGTCATCGCGACAGGATTCATTCCTCTCTCACCGCTGACTATTGTTTCGACGATGGTTATGTGGGAAAGCAGCCAGTGGCTTAGAAAGAATATCGTGCAGAGTACTGGTAAAAGAAACTCCAGGAAAGCATGGACAGGTGCACTGGCCGCCGTAATATAACTGAAATAATGTTGAAAACGGCGTTAAACACCATACAGTCATAACAATTATTTGCCAGAGCATGGCACGGCAATGTTTTCAGAAAGCTTCTTCTTTAGGGTCGTCAAAATTCGGGATTGTGTAGTAAAGGGTTAAGATGTCATGGACATAGAAGGAGTGATAGAACTTCTTTTTTTTTTGACCGTATGGTTAATAGCACGAGTTTCTTGCTACCATTGGATAAAATTATATAAAAAAAAAATAGTTAATGAATGACACGCATCAGTCAGTTTGGGGTGGTTGAGAGGAGGCGGATGGCACCAGAGAAAGAGACAGGGAGAATAAGAGCGAGAGAGAGAGACGGACGTTCTATTTGATTCAGGGATTCGAAACATCAAAAATGAGAAAAACCAACAGTAATAAACGAAGATATTGAAAATCGCTCATGTCAGAATTCAGAAACAAAATTCGATGAAGGGATACGGTCTATAAAATTTGCGCATTGTAGCTTTACAATGATTGATTTTTAATAACAATGAACTGCCCGTCCTCTCTGTGTACTCTGTGTGTACCCTTCCTTTCATTTACCCTTTACAACACAATCCCGAATTTTAACGACCCAGAGCAGAAAGGCTTCTATAAACACTGTAGGAAAAGGAGAAAATGCTGGTAACCAGCATTTTCTCCTTTACCCACAATGTTATCTATCCTATCAAAAACAGAATTCGTCAGTTAAGCAACATTTAATTTGTCGTCTGCTAATGCTTTCAATTTGGTCCAGGTCAAATTTTTTTTGGTAAGGAGTTAAGATCTTTTATAACACATCACAACGCGAAGTTCAAATTTTAGCGAAAAGAAACACTTATGATAATGCAATAGTTTGGTCTTTTACCATAACTAAAAATTAATTCCATTTATAAGCGCTATTGTAATAGCATAATTGTCAAAAGTAATCGTAATTAATCCAAATCTAAAAAATTGTTTGCGGCAGGAATATCACAATAAACAACGGGCAATTAGGATTGAGGAGCTAACTCTACATTCTGTGCAGCACTGATCTTTGAACGAATTACACTGACTGTAGAATTGCTTGATTGCATGATTGGTTAATTTTTTTTATTTTTATTAGCATGTAGGGTAATGAGCTTACCCTTAATTAAACTCATCTATAACTTAAGAAGAACTGTATGTACAGCCATTAGTAAATTGCCTAAATTCCAGTCCCATTAGCTTGAAATGCCTTATGTCACTTGTGTTATCTTTTTTTTTGTTTTTGTCATACACTTGTATAGTTTATTTTGTGTTTGTTTTCCCATTCAGAAATATCTTTGCTTATCCTGTTTAACATGTGTCTGTATGTTGTATTTTTCTTATCAGTCTTTGCCATACCTTTTTTTTTTTGTAAATGGTCAAAGGCAACATGTATTGCCGATAACCAATAAAAAAGAATGTAAAAAAATGTAGTAAAAAACACCCAAAAATTGCGGTTTAAAAGTTCTGTTCGCTTGGAAAAAAAAAACTCCTTTACTGACAGTGTAGATAAAAGATCAGACTACACGTTCTGTGTAGCCTGATCTTGGTCTACAACGTCCGCGAAAATTCAATCGACCTGCGCTTAGCAGCCGAAGAGTCAATTAACAAATCGGGTACATATAAAAACAATAATGGTCGATACAGGCTGACTTAATCGAGATTCAATGGATTTAAACAGTAATTTAACGCTCCAAAGTGATTGTTTACAGTTAGTTTAACACAGTGATGAAGGAGACAATTAAAAATAAGTGGCATGAAGGTTTGTTTGAGCGATTGAATTCTATTTTAACACTTTAACTGCTAAACAAATGAAACGAAAATTTCCACTCAATAGAAGAAACCCAAATATTGCACATTCAAAACTGATTTCACCGGAAAGAAAATACAGTATCGGACAGTGTAGATCTATGATCAGACTGCACGTTTTGTGCAGTCTGATCTTGATCTACACAGTCCGCAAAAGCGCCCCGGATCTCGCTTAGCAGCTGAAGGGATAAGGAAAACGGCCTATTTCGAATACACGATTGTAACACAAGCTGTTTATTCATTGTTTTAAATATGTTCAGATAAACGTGTATACCTAAATGTCGATATTTTGTCAGTTGTCTGTAAACCATTTTTAAATCCAAATCGACAATATAGAGCGGGTTTTATTAACATAGAAAATGTTGTATAGGTATACTTAGACGTGTAGTTTATCGTTTATAAGATTTAATTAAATTTTAATTTATATGCCGAGCCTCATTAGCTCAGTCGGTAGCGTATAGGACTTGAGAACCGAAGGTTGCTGGTTCGATCACCGGCTCGGCCAATTTCTTTCCGAGGACCGATGATAGTCGTTGCGACAGGATTCATTTGTCTCTCACCGCTGTCCATTGCTTCGACGATGGTTATGTGGGAAAGCAGCCAGTGGCTTGGGAATAATATTGTGCGTCGCACTGGTAAAAGAAACTCCGAAAAGCATGGATAGGTGCACTGGCCGCCGTGATATAACCGAAGTAATGTTAAAAAAGGCGTTAAACACCAAACAATCAACCAATCAATTTAATTTATATGTTTCTAGCGAAAAAAAAGAACTTTCGATCTAACCTTTACTACATGACACACTATCGCCGTTATCGTATACATTAACAAATAAAGGTATACTTTTAACCCATATATGCCTGATTTTTTTTATTTTGGGGGAATTGATTTATACATAAAGGGAATATATAGACTAAATAGAATCAAACCTTTTTTACCATTCTACCGCACTGTTTTTTGCTAAATTAGCAATTTTTGTATGTGTCCTGAAAACAGGACGCTAGGCATGAAAGTAATCAAAATTTCAAATTTAATCATTATGTACTGAATAATTACAGACAGTCATAAACCACTGTTCTCTTCCACATATGTCACTAAAACATATGAGCAATGCTCTGGCAAAAGGGGGCTTAATGCATCTTTGTGATGCACGATACCAAGCAAGTCATCCATAATTATACATCCCTAAAATCCGTTTTTTATAACAACCTACTGAATCATAAGGTACCCTGGTCCTTGGATATGCAGAAAATTTACCAAAACCAAAAAATTGGTCCAGATTGAACTGCGCAGGCTGACCTGGGTCGATGTGTTTTTACAAATGCACTAAGCCCCCTTTTCACAGAGCATGGCTCATATTGTTATGTTGTCTACACAAAAGTCGTCATACAGAACTTGTATATTCATTGTCATTCTTTCAGCATACACTACAAAAAAATCCATAGTTTTCAGACACTGTGATATTGCTGTAAATAAACCAGTGTTTGGGCCTCATTCTAGCACAATATATACGGAAATCTTTACAGAGCAGATCAAGGTTTGACTGCACATAACAGGGGCCTTGCTAGCCCGTTATTATATGTATTCAGTGAAGAGAGAGGTCTGGGTACATAGCATGCCCCTGGAGAATGTTGTAAACAAGGGAGCATTTTAGTGTCCCATAGGCGTTTTTGGGACGACCTTGGGGTCTTTCTTCAATATTGACGAATCATAAATCAAAAGATAAATACATGTACTTTTCTTGGCAGATTTTGCTTTGTTCAGAACTATCTGGTTTCAACGGCACACTCGTGTAGTCAAGTACACTAATTAATAAATTGCAGTCTGGTCTTTTGTCTACAAAGAATGACTTTTTTTTGTAAGATACATAGGCCTAATCAGTGTTTGAATTACTGCATTTCAACCCTGTTTGGCCCTTTGTATCGACTGCTGTGTAATACTGTAATGCTAGCAGTGGCTGTGAAAAGGGTTCTTAACCCATAAAGCTCTGGAACCGACTTAAGTTCTTTTTGTGGAAAGCGTAGATCAAGATCAGTCTGATCTGGGGTCTTCGATGGCAGCTAATTTTTTGCACATTCTGGCCAAAACAAGCTTGAAATGACAATATTTTAAATGGTATTTCCTGTGTAAAGAGGTCCATTTCATTAATTCAGCATTCTAAGAGTTAATGCATCTGCAAAAAGTATCGACCCATGTCAGCCTGCGCAGTCCGCGCAGGCTGACATGGATCGAAACTTTTTGCCACTGGTAAATTTTCCGCACGATCAAGGACCATTCTGCCTCATGATGCAACCGATTATTAGACAAAATGGATCTTCTGGATCCTTGATGATGTGATGATTTGCTTGGTATAATGCATCACGGAGATGCACTAAATCCCCTTGTCACAGAGCATGGTTCATATGTATGATACCTGATTTACGAAATAAGCTTTAAACAGAAATACACAGGTATAACAACCACATATAATCTACCGTGTGAACTGTCGCAAAAAAACTATAAAATGATACCATAATCATCTATTACTGTTTCCTATGTTTTTGCAGGACCCGCCATAGCTAAAGAAGAGTATGAGAAGAAAATCAAAGAAAATGAAGAACTTCAAGCTAAACTTGAATCAGCTCTTAGTAGTCAAGATGCAGAGAAAGAGGCATTCACGGTAACTTACACGTTTTCAGTCTTTATTTTTTAACGGCCGTAGCGCAATAACATAGGTAACTATTGTCGGCGGCGTAGATAAGATTAGATCTATGACGTCCACTGCCTTGTTCTGTTGTATAACCAATCAGTATCATTTTTACAGAAGATTTTTATGTTTAAAATCCGGAAAAAGTACAACACTTTACGTTGGCAGGGAAATATTTACTTTCAAATTTAGAAAACTCTTGAGAAAGACTAAAAGTGTTCCTCAGAATGGTTGGTGAATAGGGGCCATGGATTTCACCAGTAGATCTACTAGGCTATGGTTCTAAAGTGAAAATGCTTTCAGAAGCTGTCTGTCTAGAGGTCGTAAAAACTGAATTTTATAATCATTTAGCTTAGACACCCTTAGAGGTTCTTTTTTAACCACAGCTTAACTTACCATTACTGGCAATGTAGCACAAGATAAAGACCGTTACAACGTGTATCAAGATCACTCGGCATTAAACTTGTAGTCTGATCCTAGATCTAAATTAATCTCGAACAAACAAATCTTGAAATAGCAACATGGGGTCTACTAAGACAGTCTGCCGTTAGCGTTATACAGCGAAAAGTGAATCAAGATTTTTTGATAGCCGACGTAAACGTCATACGAAGAAGAAATTCAAGTGGGGTGCTCGACAACATCTGGACGACAAATTCTTTTAGTATTTGGTTATTTAGATGCACAGGCCTACACAGAATATTGTTACACTCTATTCCAGAAACTGACAGAAGAGAACGCTAAGTTACAGAAACACTACAACGACATGAAAGAGAAACACGACGAGATGGAAGGTACACACTTACTGATGAAAGCCGAGCTAGAAACGCTTACCAAGGTTAACAACGAACAAAAAGATCAAATACACAAACTTGAAACCGAAGTCAGGATTCTTAAAGAAACTCAGGGAGGCGACGAGGTTGTTAAAGATCTGCAGGAAAAGTTGATAAGACTCTCTAACGCGGAGGAAGAAAAAGACAAGACGATTCATAGATTGGAAGGAGAGTTAGATTCAACTAGAGAACAACTTAAAGATGCGGAGGATCGCGCCCAGAGAGGCGATGGGAACACGAAAAATTCAAAGACTTGTGTGATTATGTGAACTTTAGATCAATTAGCTTATTTAACATATTGCTTCAATTCTTTTTTTTTTTAATGTAAAAACAATATATATATATATATATGTGAACTCTTTACCAAACCACAAAATTTTAGACCTGTCCAAATTGAAGGCATTTGAAAACGACAAATTGAAATTGGCTCAAATGATGAAATTTTTTCCTTGATAGGTTAGAAAACATTCTGGGAAAAGGGGAAAAAGCCGTTTCCAAGCATTTAGTCTTTTTCACACATTGTTTTTAAAAGTCCTCTCCACCAGGTTCGTTAAAACTCGAGATCATGTGGTAAAAGGTCAAAGCAATAATTGACTACCGACCTGCGACTTTTGGCTTCTTCCAGCCGTTACTTCTAAAATCGTCGTTGAAAAGGGGAAAAAAAAAACCAAGATTATTACAACGAATTTCTCGTTTGGTTGAATTAAAAAGTTACAAGTAGTTCTATGTGTACTCAGGTCAGTCGAACATTCTTTAAAACAGTTAAAAGAAGGAGAAAGTGCTCCAAACGACGAATCTCTATATTTGTCGAAATACATTCGCTAAACTCTTTACCAAACGACAGAACTGTAAATGCTGCCAAATTGAAAGCATTTGCAGACGACAAATCAAATGCTGTTGAAATGATTAACTTTTGCTTCTGAAAGGGTTTAAAAAACAAAACATTGAGGGAAGAGGAGAAAATACTGTTAACCAGCATTTTCTCCACTTCCCCTAATGTTTTCTACCCTCCCTCCCAAACATTTTTTTTTTAAATTTTTTCAATAACATTTTATTTTGTCGTCTGCAAACGTTGCCAATTTGGACAAATCTAAATTTTTGTCGTTTGTTGAAGAGTTAAAGAGTCTAAAATAGTCTACACTGACTAAAAAAGGTAAGCAATTTATTGCTGCACCAGAATTATCCGTCCAGGTTTTACGTTACACTTGAAAAATGCTTTTTGAAAAGTTTTGTTCTTTTGTTACATAAATTTGTTTGTCCTTCCCATGATATTTTTAACCTTTCAGCTCTATAGGCGAAACCAGGGGCTTTTGCAGACGGCATGAATCGAGATCAGACTTCACAGAACGTGCAGTCTGATCTTGAATCTATACCGTCCGCTTACAAGATAAATCGAGCTTGTGGGATAAAAACCTTTCCTAGTCTCGGTGGATTGGTATTTTCAGTCGTACAAGAATACATATTTGGTGCTGAAAGACTGGACCTGATAATGTACGATTTTTTGTATCGCCATACTCTGTGAAAACGGGGTTTAATGCATCTGAGCAGTGCTCTGGCAAAAGGGGGGTTAATACATCTCCGTGATCCACGATACCAGGCAAGTCATCACATAGTTATGGATCCATAATATCCACTTTTTTTTAACAGCCGATTTTATCATGAGGTAGACTGGTCCTTGGACATACAGAAAATTTACCAATAGCGAAAAGTTTCGGCCCAGGTCAGCCTGCGCGGACTGCGCAGGCTGACATGGGTCGATACTTTTCGCAAATGCATTAAGCCCCCCCCCCCCCGTTTCACAGAGCATGACCCATCTATAAAAGATTTCAACCCAGATCAGCCTTCGCAGGCTAACCTGGTCGACACTTTTTTGTATCGGTCAAGTTTCTGCATGTCAAAAGACAAGTTAACCTCGTGATTCTGTTGGTTGCTGGATAAAATTGATTTTTTGGAATTATGTTACGGCATGCTTGCTTTAAAACGGAGACAGCATAAAAACCTCTTTTGCCAGGGCATGGCTCGTGTATTTTTACAAGTGTGTGTACGTAACTTTATTCGAATTACGTTTTTAAAGATTTATGTATAGGTTATCAGGCCGTTTCTTTTGTTATTAGCAGGTGTCAAGTTGGGCCTCTATGTGTGTTTCTCTCAAGGGCGTCTGAAATTTGCTTTTTGAAACACTTACTAAAAATATCACAACATAAGAATAGCATTCTAATGTCTCTGTAGTCTAATATAACACAAGATACAAAAGAGACATACATGTACAAAATACTAGTATGCTAAATTATGATGGTATTGTATTTTTAGTAACAGTGTTCCACCGATGACATTTCAGGCGTCTGTGATTTCTTTATAGGGTTTATGCTCAACAAACTTAGCAGAACCATCTAAAAGCCAGTGACGTCATTAGAATTTGTATCTCTTCTTACTGTGGCAAAGGTTGCGACTTTCAAAAGTGACACAAGTGATGGGATTTATATTTGAAAAACGTGGAAAACATTGTGGGAAAAGGAGAAAATGCTGGGCGCCCAGCATTTTCTCCTTTTCCCACACTGTTCCCATAAGTCTTCTTTCTTAGGGTTGTTAAAACACGAGACTGTTTGGTAATTGGTCACGTGGCATTGACTAATGAAACTAAAGTTTACAGTAACTGTTCCTATCGTCTTGTAAAGCTTTGAACAAAATGGCTTCATTCCGTTAAATGCAATAATGGCGGATTTAAATAATTGCCAGGTAGATTAAACTTAGAGAAACTAAATATGTTTGAGCCATGCTCTGTGAAAAAGGGGCTTAACCCTTTACCGCACAATGCCACCTTTTAACGACCCTGGGAAAGAGGCCTTTTGAAAACATTGTGGGAAAAGGAGAAAATGCTGGTAACCAGCATTTTCTCCTTTTCCCACAACGTTTTCTACCCTATCAAGAGAAAATTGCGCCTTTTGAGCCACATTGAAATTGTCGTCTGCGAATGCTTTCAATTTGGACAAGGTTAAAATTTTGTCGTCTGGTAAAGGGTTAATGCATCTGCAATAAGTATCGAACCATGTCAGCCTGCGCAGTCCGGGCAGGCTGACATGAGTCGAAACTTTTTGCTATTGGTCAATTTTTTTGCGTGTCAAAGGACTATTTTACGTCAAGATTCAGTCGGTTGTTCGGCAAATTGGATTTTATGGATGCGTAATTATGTGATGACGTGCTTGGTACAATGCAACCCTCTTTTGCCAGAGCATAAGTCATTTCTAGATGTAATAAATGCCACACATATGAAGTATATAACTGTAGAAAAGTAGCCGTCAATTATAATAGAATATTTAAAAAAAAAAGTCTTACGCCAGTAGAGGGGCCGTAGTGTGGGTCAATGTAAAATTGTGGGAAGAATTTTGGGAAAACTGTTATACACAACATGTTCTGTGATAGTCAAAGTATGTTTGTGATAAAATCTGTTTTGTAGTGTTTGATTCAAAGTGATTGTACATTGTGATAAATACAACTATTTTTATTGAACAAATTATTCAGAGTGTTGTTGCTGGTATACCGACCCCCTTTACCACAAAAATCCCGACTTTTAACGATCCTGACTCCTGAGAACGGAAGCTTTTGAAAACATTGTAGGAAAAGGAGAAAATGCTGGTAACCAGCATTTTCTCCTTTTCCAATTATGTTTTCTACCCTTCCCAAAACCAATTCCAGTGTATGAGTCTCATTTATTTTGACGTCTGCAAATGCTTTCAATTTGAACAAATCGAAGATTTCTCGTTTGTTAAAGGGTGAATGAATGCAAATGAGATAGGCCAAGCTAAATACTGGGGTGCTTGCGTATGTATATCATCTAAGGCTGTTGCGTTTGTATTAAAGTGTCGGATGTCTAAGGCAGCCTGTATGCGTTAGGTGCTTCAACTAGGCGCATTTGTCTGAAATTGACCACTGATGCTCCATTGGTCTATCACAGAAAACTAAAATTTTCATTACTTGAACATCGGACACCTTTAATAAGAATAGTATACTGGCGTATCGCCTCTACGATACAGAGGCAATGTGCAACTGTGCTATTTTTAGTAACAGTGTCCGATAATCGAGTAATGAAACCTTCGGTGTTCCGCGAATGATCAATGGAGCTTCAAAGGCCTGTGGTATCCTTAACTCTTTTTTTTTTCCAACCGGTTGGTCGCAACAAAAACGTCAGATATCAACAAATTATATTGTAGAACAACATTTAGACATTCAAACCTGTTAGTTGATATCCCAAAGTCCACTTTACTCCTAATTGCTATTTTGGCTCCGCAAAGGAATAAGAAATTATTTTTTTCTTTTTCACTGCGTTTTTCATGTGTTAACTCTTTACCAAACGACAAAATTTTAGACTAATCCAAATTCAAAGCATTTGCAGACGACAAAATAAATGAGACTCAAAAATAGAAATTTTTTCAGTGACGGGTAGAAAACATTTTGGGGAATGGAGAAAATGCGGATTACCACCATTTTCTCCTTTTCCCACAATGTTTTCAAAAGGCCTTTTCCTCGAGGTCGTTAAAACTCGGGATTGTCGGGTAAAGGGTTAAAACAAAGTAGACAACAAAGTATAAGTGCCGAAGCAGACAATAGACACATTCTCAAAAGACTATTTTGGTAACATTTGATGCTGAAAGGACGACAAGACATGACAATGGTAGGAAAGATTGATTGATCGATTGATTGTTTGGTGTTTAATGCCGTTTTATTACAGTTTATCCTGTCACCTCCTATAAATTCCACCGTATAACAGGGGGGTCATATAAACTTGGTGATATACGGTCACTTGACCACGTGACTAGGTTTATTATGTCAGTTGGTCACGTGATCAAGGTTTATTAGGCTAGTTGGTCATGTGACCAGCAGGAACTCCTTTTTTAGGTGCCGGTACACGAAATCAATATTTCAAAGTAAAATTATCGCTTAAAATTCGATGCACATGTTGATTTTCTTATTATCTAAAATAAAACAGAATTCTTCGCCACAACATTCTTCCGAGGGTTTACGTAACGTTTATGACGTAGTCAATATTATTCATGACGTCATTATTACAGCTGCATACCCAAAGCGCTTTGCACAGTTCGCCATACAAGTGTTTTTTTTTTTTTTTTTCAATAGTGCGAAAGATGTCAATACGTGCCTTAATTTCGAGCGAAATATTCTATCTAGTCGGATTTATGTTTGTAAATGTGAAACAGGATAAACAGAATAGTATCGTGGATTGGAAAATTTGAAGAATAGACAGTAGTGTCTTTGATTCCAGGAAAGTTTGTCAGGCTCGGCTCGGTAATTTTATGGTATCAGTACCATAAGATATTGAATAAAAGGTACGGTCTTTGTATCATGTTTGTTTTTTGTTTTGTTTTGTTCATTTACAGTGCGTGACAGGATAAATAGAATAGATGGTTGGTGTCTTGGATGGGTTAAGTTTATCGGGCTCGGCTCCAGAAATTATCCGGTTCGCCTTCGGCGCACCTGATAAATTCCTCCGCCTTGCCCGATAAACTTAACCCATCCAAGACACCAACCATGTGTTCTCTATTTATCCTGTCACCTCCACCGTATAACAGGGGGGTCATATAAACTTGGTGATATACGGTCACTTGACCACGTGACTAGGTTTATTATGTCAGTTGGTCACGTGATCAAGGTTTATTAGGCTAGTTGGTCATGTGACAAGTCGGAACTCCTTTTTTAGGTGCCGGTACACGAAATCAATATTTCAAAGTAAAATTATCGCTTAAAATTCGGCTCACCAGATAAATTCCTCCACCTTGCCCGATAAACTTAACCCATCCAAGACACCAACTATCTATTCTCTATCACATCGCAGTGGCCAGTGCATCTATCCATGCTTTCCTCGAGTTTGTTTTACTAGTATTTAGCACAATATTCTTCACAAGCCTCTGGCTGCTTTCCCACATAACCGTCGTCGAAACAGTGATCAGCGGTGAGAGAGGAATGAATTCTGTCACAATGACGATTGTTGGAAAGAATGGCGTCTGAGACCGACACATGTATGACAATATGTGATTTACATTTTGTTTTATTCACGAATTACAACAACATATTTTAGTAACTGATATTTGATAATACCTGTAAGGAAATTAAAAAAAAAAAAAAAAAAAAGTCATGCGTGGAAAAAAGGGGCTTGATGCATCTGCAAATAGTTTCGACCCAGGTCAGCCTGCGCATTCCGCGCAGGCTGACCTGGGTAGAACCTTTTTGCTATCGGCAAATTTTCTGCATATGAAAGGACCTTTCTCCTTCATGATTTAGCCATTTTTACAGAATAGGGATCCATATGATGTGACGACTTGCCTGGTAAAATTTGCATTACAAAAATGCAATAAAGTGTCTTGACTCAGCATCGGCAGCATGTAGCATTATTTTTGTCTCCATGGTTCGTATCAAAACCATGGAACCAGTTGTTTCATTACAAACTCCAATTTTCATGAGTTTTAACTCTTTACAAAAAGGAAACGATTTAAGACTTGTCTATTATGAGATGCATTTGTAGACATCATGTAAAATATGGCTCAAATGGAAGGATTTGTTACTGGTAGGGTAGATAGCATTGTAGGAAAAGTAGAAAATGCTGGATACCAGCACATCTCCTTTTGCCACTATGTTTTCAAAAGCCACTTTCACGCAAGGTCGTTTAAACTGCAAGTTTCCTTGGTTCTGCACCAGATGAAAAGTTTTTGCAGTAATCCAATTTGAAATCTTTTGCACACTATAAATTTATAGGAATTGTACTATGAAAGGGTACAAAACAGTAAGGAGACAATATTGGTTACAAGCAATTTATTTCCTTTTCTCACAGTGTCTTTAATGTCGTCTTCTTCAGGGTCTTTTGAACTCTGAATTGTTTGATGAAAGGTTAATACTCTAAAACTGATGGCTTAAATTTATAAGGTCTCTCTTGGACTGCCATTCCAGTAACTCTTTACCACACGAGGAAATTTTAGGCTTGTCCAAACTGAAAGCGTTTGCAGACGTCAAAATAAAGGTTACTTACGAATGGAAAGTTAATTTGGAAAAGGGTAGAAAACATTGTGGGAAAAGGAGAAAATGCTGGTTACCAGCATTTTTCTTCAGGGTTGTTAAAACCCGGGATTGATAACTCTATACCAAATGACAAAATTTCGAACTGACCAAACTGAAAGCATTTGCAGACTACAAATTAAATGTTACTCAAATGTTTTGTCTTTGATAGCATTGAAAACATTATGGGAAAAGGAGAAAATGCTGGTTACCAGCATTTTCTCCTTTTCCCATAATGTTTTCAAAAGACTTCTTCCCAAGGGTCGTTAGAACCAGGGATTGTTTGGTAAAGAGTTAAACCATCTACATGTATTATTCTATCGTGTCGTTGAAGGTAATTTCATTCCATATTTGAGCCCAAGTTCAGTTTGAAGGTCAAGGTGAGAGGTGTGGTAACATCAGCCACATATATATCCTGTCCTGATACAAGCTCTAGTTCTGTAAGTAAACAAATCAATCAATTAAAGTAACTGTCTTCTTATTATAGCCCACTTACCAGTCTTTCCATATGCTATTGAGAGACTATCAAATATTATTCAAGTTTTCACAAAGAACAAGCCTTGGAAGGAAGGAAATACTGATTCCCAATAGCGTGAACAAACCATCGCGGACGAAGGAAAAAGAATAGATGATTATAGCCTTTTTTGACTTTTTTTTTTTCCTATGCTTTCAATAACAATGGGGTAAAAAGTGGCATTAGTGCAGTAATATGATACAAATTTAATATCTTCATAAAATCATGTTTATTTTTGTCGTCTGACATTTCTGTCTAAACAAAATGTCATTATGTCTTTACTATATGAGAAATCTTTGCCTCCTACATATCAGAAATATTTGCTGAGGACAATTTAACCCTTTACCACACAATCCTGAGTTTTACCGACCCTGAGGAAGAGGCCTTTTGAAAACATTGTGGGAAAAGGAGAAAATGCTGGTAACCAGCATTTTCTCCTTTTCCCACAATGTTTTCTACCCAAGCAAAGATAAATTCCATCATTTGAGCCAAATTTACAATGCTTTCACTTTGGACAAGTCTACATTTTTGTTGTGTAATAAAGAGTTACAAGTAATTCATACAATATAATTTATCTTTGACCAGGGTTTTCTCCTTTGCACACAATATTTTCAAATAATTCCTTCCAAAGGTTCATGAAATACATCAGCCATGCTCTGTGAAAAGGGGGTTCAATGCAGCTGCAAAAAAGTACCCATCCACGTAAGCCTGTGCAGTCCACACAGGCTGACCTGTGTCGAAACCTTTAGCTTTCAGTAAATTTTCTGCACATCCAAGGACCATTATTTTTACCTTATTATTCAGTTGGTTGTTGTACAAAATGACTTCTATGGATCCATAATCATGTGATGACTTGCCTGGTATAAAGCATCACGGAGATGCATTAAGCCCCCTCATGCGGGAGCATGACCCATATGTAGCCCTTTTGGTGTAAAAAATACTTCTTTTAACCCTTTACCACATGGCAGTATTTTAGACATTTCCAAATTCAAAGCATTTGCAGATCTAACAAAATAATTACAACTCAAAAAATGAAAATTGTTTTTGGAAGGATAGAAAACATTGTGTGAAAAGGAGAAAATGCTGGTTTCCAGCATTTTCTCTTTTTCACACAATGTTTTCAAAAGCATTCTTCTAGGGTCGTTAAAAGGCAGCATTGTGTGGTAAAGGGTTCAAAGTCTGATATCAAGAGAACAGTCTTCCAATGTGCACTAAAATAACACTAATAAGTATAATATAAAGCAAAGAACCTCCTAAAGTCTTCTTCAAATTCTCCCTTGTTTTCTCCTCTATAGATTTCACTGTCTGCATATATAACGTTTTATTCTTCCCTTTGATCATAGTTGTAATGCCTGGAGATTTCATCTGACTATAAAACAGTAAAATAAAACCAACACATGAGCCATGCTCTACCAAAAGGGGGCTTAATGCACTTCCGTGGTGCATTAGGGATCCATATATTCCGTTATGTCTAACAACTGAGATAGATAGCCATGAGATAGACTGGTCCCTTAACCCTTTCCCAAACGATAAATTTTAGACCGGTCCAAATTGAAAGAGTTTGCAGACGACAATTTTAAATTTGATGAAAATGACAGAAAGTTCTCAAAAAGGGTAGAAAACACTGTGGGAAAAGGAGAAATTGCTCGTAACGAGCAATTTCTCCTTTTCCCACAGTCTTTTCAAAAGACTTGTACTGCAGACACGTGAAAACCAGGGCTTGTTTGGGAAAGGGTTAACATGCAGAAAACTGACCAATAGCAAAAGTAATCTACCCAGGTCAGCCTGCGTGAACTGCGCAGGCTGACCTGGGTTGATACTTTTTGCAGATGCATTAAGCCCCCTTCATCAAAGAGCAAGACTCCCCCTACCATATAATCTAGACTTTCAACATTACAAAGAAAGAATACTGTTTGAAAACATTGTGGGAAAAGGAGAAAATCCTGGTACACAGCAATTTTCTCCTTTTTCCCCCACAATGTTTATTTTATAACCCCATCAAAGGTGACATTCAAAATTTCAGCCACATTTAAGTTGTTATCTGCAAATGCTTTTGGTTTGGACAAGTCTAAAATTTCACTGTGTGGTAAAGGGTGAACTTGTCATCAGAGGACAAAATATTCATACATGTCCAAACTGACCACATTTTTACACTGTGGCTCAAACTGATGAATTCGTTTTTGACAGGATAGAACACATTGTGGGAAAACGAGAAAATGTCAGCATTAGCATTGTTTACAAATGTTACCAGCATTTTCCCTTTTTTCCCAAAATATCTCAGCCTTACTGATAAATGTCAATGCATGGACATTCGCTTTCTTTTAACCCTTTACCACACAATCCCGAGTTTTAACGACCCTGGGAGACAGGCCTTTTGAAAACATTGTGGGAAAAGGAGAAACTGCTGGTAACCAGCATTTGCTCCTTTTCCCACAATGTTTTCTAACCAATCAGAAACAAGTTCCATCATTTGAGTCGCAATTGAACGTTTACCACACAATCCCAACTTTTAATGACCCTGTGAAAGAATCCTTTTGAAAACAGTGTGGGAAAAGGAGAAAATGCTGGTAACCACCATTTTCTCCTTTTCCCACAATGTTTTCTACCCTTCCCAAAACAAATTTTCGTTTTTCATTCATGTTTATTTTGTCGTCTGCAAATGCTTTCAATTATAACCAGTCTAAAATTATGTCGTTTGGTAAAGAGTTAAATTGTCGTCTGCAAATGCTTTCAATTTGGGCAAGTCTACATTTTTGTCGTTTGGTAAAGAGTTAATATTGGCTCATCCGATGTATGCTTAGACATATAAAATAATGTTGATAATACAACATCATTGTATAAATATGAGAAGTAACCTAGCAAAAGGGAGCTTTATGCATCTTCTTACGAACATGAAAGTTCGCAACAAATGCATAGCTCAAATATAAACCGCCCTGGCTGGGATTCGAACCCGTGCGGCAAAAATCCAAATATGTTAGGAAGGAGTGATCTCCCGTAACACACCCCCTCTTAAGAGAAGTCATCATTTTGATGACGGAAAGCCTTATAAGGTAGTCTATAAGTCTATTATTTAGACAACAAATGGCTCAATGGCCGATAACGGACAGACAACAAATGGCTCAAAGGCCAATCACAGACAAGCTCCCATCTTACGAATATGAAAGTTCGCAACAAATGCATAGCTCAAATATAAACCGCCCCAGCTGGGATTCCAACCTGTGCGGCAAATATCCTCGTTCATTGAGGTTTAAAAGACCAATACATTAACCCCTGAGCTAAAGAGAATTCTCCCTAATGCAGTAGTCAGGTATTGACTTCATACGGGAAGAAGCTATGCTGTTAGGAAGGAGCAATCTCCAGTAACAATCTCTTTGATGCATTATACCAAGCAAGTCATTAAATAATTAACCCTTTACCTGACGACAAAATTACAGCCTTGTCCAAATTGAAAGCATTTGCAGACGACAATTTCAGTGTGGTTCAGATGGTGCAATTTTTCTTTGATCAGGTAGAAAACATTGTGGAAAAAGGAGAAAATGCTGGTCACCAGCATTTTCTCCTTTTCCCACAATGTTTTCAAAAGGCTTCTTTCCAAGGGGCGTCAAAAGGAGTCATTGTGCAATAAAGGGTTAAAGATCTATAAAATCCATTTAGTCCGACAACCTTCTGAATCTCAAAGTAAATTGGTCCTTTTACTTGTACTTGCATAGAGTTGACTAATAGCTTA
The DNA here is from genome assembly GCA_945859785.2 of Tridacna gigas. Classification (NCBI taxonomy): domain Eukaryota; kingdom Metazoa; phylum Mollusca; class Bivalvia; order Cardiida; family Cardiidae; genus Tridacna; species Tridacna gigas. The sequence continues at coordinate 62,013,196 of OX244036.2, forward strand.
AAATCTTTTGACCCATATCACCCTGTGCAGACTGCGCAGGCTGACATGGGTCCATACTTTTTGCAGATGCAATAACCCTATACCACAAAATCCCGACTTTTAACGACCCTGAGAAAGAAGCCTTTTGAAAACATTTTGGGGAAAGGAGAAAATGCTGGTAACCAGCATTTTCTCCTTTCCCCACAATGTTTTCTATCCTTCCCAAAACAAATTTCAATTTTTGAGTGACATTTATTTTGTCGTCTGCAATGCCTTCAAATTGGACAAGTCTAAAATTTGGTCTTTTGGTACAGAGTTAAAGCCCCTTTTCATAGAGCATGGGTTATATCTATAACACTTGTAGATGCATAACTGCATAATAATATTTAAGGCAATTGTACACTGAGCATTTCATTTGACATTCTGATGCAAAATTCACAAACCATTCCAAGTTCATCCTTAATGTACCTAATAAACCCTATGGACATTTTCAGGGTAGAACAAGACACAGATAATTGCAATTTCATGGTTGCTTTTTGTATCTAGTGTTTCAGCAAAGTGGACAGTGTAGATCAAAGATCAGACAGCATGGCCCCCAAAATTTTGGGTGATTGACAATTTTCAGTAAATATATTCCTCGAATATATTGGGACAAATTTAAAGTTTATATTGAGGATACTTACTATTCTGGTGTTTCGACTAAATAATTAATCACATCTTGTAATTTATCAGAGTCGGAGAACATCAATGTTTTGGGGATCTGACTACAAGCTATACAATCCTCCTGTAACAGAAAAATTGAAAAGAAAACTAATGAAATTCAAAAGCATACATCAATTTTTTTCTTTTGCCATAGCATTCCTTTAATTGAACTACAGATAATTTCATTTGCCCTTTTCCTAAAGACTGAGATAATTTAAAAAGAAAAAAAAAGTCATAACTGATATAAACATATGTCATGCTCTGGCTCGGTGATGCAATATTCTGAGCAAGTCATAGTCTGGTACCCCGTCGTACTACAAGGGTACGTCAGGCAAAGCGCAATAATGGCGGCCCCTGTTGGTAATATGCAGAGGAGACGGGATATTGTTATTTCACATGATCAAATCGGATCATAGGCTAAATTCGAAACAGATCGCTTGCAATGAAGTCATGGCAGTGAATTTTTCTACATGTCTTTCTTACTTGGCGGGAAAAAACTACATATCAGAAATGCTTTAAGTATCCGAAATGTCAATAGACCTATATAATGTCCGAAAACAGGGCTACTTTTAAAATGATTTATAGTCGAATTTTTATTTAAACCATACCCCAACAGCACGTTTTAGATTCGGTAATGTATATTTTGTACACAAATGATCTAAGTTTACTAACTGATCAAACGGGACCAAATGAAAATGGGGAAAATGGGGAAGCATGTGGTGGTACGCTTGAGGACACCTAGGAGGCCACCATTATTGCGCTTTGCCTGACCCGATAACGTAGTGGTAGGGGCAGGTAATCCAGACTAAGCAAGTCATCACATCATCATGAAACCATAAAATCAATTTTTTCTTACAAATGGCTTAATCCTGGGTTAAAATAGTCCTTGGACATGCAGAAAATCTACTAAAAGCAAACAGTTTTGATGTAGGTCAATCTGCGTCCACTGTGCAGGCTGACCTGGGTCGAAACTTTTTGCAGATGCAGTAATCTCCTTTTTGGAGAGAGCATGATTCATATATCAGTCAATCAAGAAAAATTGTAAGATTTACATAAGATATTAGGCTAGAAAAATGTGACAAAGAAAGAAATGACTTAGGATCACACAACAAAAACTTAGACCTGTCCCAAAGCATTTGCAGACAACAATTAACCATTTACTACACAATCCTGAGTTTTAACGACCTTGAAAGAGAAGGCTTTTGAAAACATTGTGGGAAAAGGAGAAAATGCTGGTAACCAGCATTTTCTCCTTTTCCCACAATGTTTTCTACTCTATAGAAGAGAAATTTCATCAGCTGACTGACATTGAAATTGTTGTCTGCAAATGCTTTCAATTTGGGCAGGGTTAAAATTTTGTGGTGTGGTAAAGAGTTAATCTGGTTCAAATAATGGGATATGTCCCTAAAAGGGTATAAAAAAAAAGGAAAATGAGAAAAGGCTGGTTATCAGCATTTTCTCTTTTTCCCATAATGTTTGAAAAACATTTTTCCAAGGGTTATGAAAACACCGGATTGCTTGGTACATGGTTAAAAAAGAGTCATACATCAATTAAACCAGTTAGTCTAGAAATGAAACTTAGATAAGGAGAAGACAAACATAACATCAATCTATGGTCACTAATTCTCCCCCAATATTCCTTTTCCTGCATTGATTTCTGTAAGAATTCCTGAATTTGTAAAACTTTCAACCATTACTGTGAGACATAAAAGTTATAAATGAACCATCCTCTGTGAAAAGGGGGTTCAATGCTGCTGCAAAAAGTATCAACCCAGGTCAGCCTGCATAGTCGACAGAGGCTGACCTGGGTTGAAATCTCTTACTATTGGTAAATGTTCTGCACGACCAAGGAACAGTCTACCTCAGGATTAACCCTTTCCCAAACAAGCCCTGATTTTCTCGTGTCTGCAGAACAAGTCTTTTGAAAACACTGTGAGAAAAGGAGAAATTGCTTGTAACGAGCAATTTCTCCTTTTCCCACAGTGTTTTCTACCCATTTTGATAATTTTCTGGCATTTTCATTAAATTTAAAATTGTTGTCTGCAAACTCTTTCAATTTGGACCAGTCCAAAATTTGTCGTTTGGGAAAGGGTTAAGTCAGTTGTCAGACAAAATGGATTTTATGGATTCATGATTATATGATAACTTGCTTGGTATAATGTGTCATGGCAATGTATTAAACCCCTTTTTGCCAGAGCACAGCTCAAATGCAAGGAATATTAATTTTCTGTCTTGATATTCACTTTCATCTTAACTCTCTACCACACAATCCCAAGTTTTAACAACCCTGAGAAAGAAACCTTTTGAAAACACTGTGGGAAAAGGAGAAAATGCTGGTAACAAGCATTTTCTCTTTTTCCGTCAATGTTTTTGACTCCATCAAAGAAAAATTGCACCATTTGAGCCACACTGAAATTGTTGTCTGCAAATGCTTTCAATTTGGACTTCTTTACGGATATTTATAGAACAGTAATTTCCAGTGACTCCACCCCCAATTCACCATTTATGAATGAAATGCATTCTAAAAATAGTAACGATTACTACAGAAAGCCGGCGAAAAGAGAACGATGTCATAGCACGCGTGCTACTTTCCGATGATTTACCTATGTAATTCCTGCCATGAAGTCATTTGAATGCTTGTTTACTGCGTCTTCTCAAATAGAATAATCCAAAATGATCTCAATCGCAATTTTCGGACATTTAATTACTACGATAGAGCACTATATAAGCGAGTAATGCAATTTTAAAATGGGAGTTCCGATATAAATGAACTTTCAACATGTACCGGTATTTGTCAGCAACATTTTTCACATCTTTTTCACAATGATTACAAATCAGACAAATAGAATATGTACATAGTGTTGTCGTAGATCAAAAATATCTAACTCGGTTGTGAGAATTGATAACTGTCTCGCCAAGGCTCGACAGTTATCAATTCTCCCAACCTCGTTAGATATTTTCGATATATGACAACACTATGTACATATTCTTTATATCTTGAAATACACAATTTGCTAAACACAACTTTGAAAACTTGGTACACACAGCTTGAATAAGGCATGTGATGATTTTTTTTTTTTTAAAGTTGTGATGAAATGTAGCATATGGAGGATTTGTTCACCATAAGTACATGTGCCTTCTTTTACCTCAGTATTTTTAAATGCTATCTCCTGGCCAACATAAAAAAGTGATTTGCTAGTGGGACCATGTTTATTTAATCAACAATTCTAAAACTGTCACATCATACTTGCCTTTCTCTCTGCTTCAAATGTGTAGGTATAGATCCCCTCTGTGTCGTTGAAATTTACAAAATTATTCAGCGGTAAACAACAACTGAAATTAAAGGAAAGAAAGAAAATGGCCAATCCATTGAGAATATAGCAGAAAATCAGCCATGCTCTGTGAAAATTGGGTTTAATGCATCTGCAAAAAAAGTATCAACCCATGTCAGCCTGTGCAGTCAGTGCAGGCTGACATTGGTCACAACTTTATGCTACTGATAAATTTTCTACACCTCCAAGGAACCTCTTTAAATACAGACATAGCTCAAACAGATTATATGGCCATTCATTTGAGCCAGGCTCTGTGAAAAGGGGGCTTAATGCACCTGCAAAACATATCGACCAAGGTCAGCCTGCCAAGCTAGCCAGCTGCCCAGGCTGATCTGGGCCAAAACTTTTCGCTATTGTCAATTTTCTGTATGTCCAAGGACCATTCCACCTCATGATTAAGTGGATTGTGAAAAAAAGTGGCTATCATGAATCATGATCATAAGATGACTTGCTTGGTATCATACATCACGGAGATGCATTAAGCCCCCTTTTGTCAGAGCATGGCTCATTTGTAAATATTATCAAAAACAACTATACCTTTTACCAGCATTTTCTCCTTTCCAACAATGCTTTCAAAAGTCCTTTTGCTTGGGGTTATTAAAACTTGGGATGGTGAGGGAAAGGATTAAGACAGGTACTTCCTTAACTCGTTACAAAGCAACAAAATTTTAAACCTCTCCAAATTGAAAGCATTGAAAGCAGAAAATGCTGATTACCACCATTTTATCCTTTTCCCATAATCTCTTCTAACCTTTGAAAAGCAAACTTCATATTTCTTGTTATATTTTATCTATTGTCTGCAAATGCATTCACTTTGGGCCAAGTTAAAATTTTGCCGGCAGGTGAAGAGTTATACTTATAAAAGAGAGAGTCAACATGACATAATATGGGGCAGAAATAAGAAAATCAGATACCTTGTGGCAAGTTTAAAAATTTCCGTTGCACAGGCAGCTGAAAAAAAGAAAAAACATCAGATTCGACAACAATTTATCAATTAACAATTAACTCTTTACCAAATGACAAAATTTATGACTGGTCCAAATTGAAAGCAATTGCAGATGACAAAATAAATGTGACTGAAAAAATGAAATTTGTTTTGGGCAGGGTAGAAAACATTGTGGAAAAATGAGAAAATGCTGGTTACCAGCATTTTCTCGTTTTCCCACAATGTTGTCAAAAGGCGTCTTTCTTAGGGTCGTTAAAAGTAATGTGTATGAAGTTTGAAGTTCCTAGCTTTTATCCTTTGGAAGTTATGCTCCGGATAAGATTTCGTGATGCACAGATGGACAAACAGACGGACGGACAGACAGACAGACAGACTACAGTATACCCCCACAAACTTCATTTGTGGAGGTATAAAAACTGTTACCAAAAAACTCACTAATAATCATGGAAAATGTTTAAGTTTTTAAGTAATGAGAATGTTTGAATAAATATTGTCAAAACAAAACTTACCTGCAATAACAGCATTTGTTGATGCTACCGCTGGTATTATTCGCTTGACCACACCTGTAACACAATCATAAAACTGATTGTTTAACCCTTGACCTGAGTTTCTACAACACAGCAGACAGCTTTTGAAAATAATGTGGGAAAAGGAGAAAACGCAAATGTTTAAAACGTCTCCCACTCACAGTGATTACAACATTAACCCTTTACCATATAATCCCAAGTTTTAACAACCCTGAGAAAGTAGCCTTTCAAAAACATTATGGGAAAAGGAGAAAATGCTGGTTACCAGCATTTTCTCCTTTTCCCACGATGTTTTCTACCCTTCTGAAAGTGAATTTTATTTTTGAGTCCAGCTTTCAATTCAGGCAAGTCTAAAATTTTGTCATTTAACCCTTTCCCAGACGACAAATTTTGGCACTGATCCAAATTGAAAGAGTTTGCAGACGACAATTTTAAATTTGATGAAAATGGCAGAAAGTTATCAAAAAGGGTAGAAAACACTGTGGGAAAAGGAGAAATTGCTCGTTACGAGCAATTTCTCCTTTTTCCCACAGTGTTTTCAAAAGACTTGTACTGCAGACACGTGAAAACCAGGGCTTGTTTGGGAAAGGGTTAACATGAGGTTTTTAACCCTTTACCACACAATCCAAAGTTTAAATGATCCTGAAGGAGAAGTCTTTTGAAAATATTGTGGGAAAAGGAGGAAATGATGGCAACCAGCATTTTCGCCTTTTCCCTTCATTTTTTTCTACATATCAAAGAAAAACACGGATTTGACACGTATCTAATATTTTGTCCACAAACACTTTCAGTTTGGAAGATTCTAAAATATTTGGCATGTGGAAAACAGTTAAATTGTGAAAATCTGACAAAGTAACAAAATCTTTGTCTTGTTTTGGCTTAAGCATATTACAAAAGTATCAGACTTTGCAGATCCAAGATCATACTGCATGTTCTTTGCAGTCTGGTCTTGATCTACACGATCTGCAAAAGAAAGGTAAGTTCTGCTTAGTGCTGAACTGGTTAATCCTTTACCACACAACTCCAAGTTTTAATGACCCTGATGATGAAGCCTTTTGAAAACATTGTGGGAAAAGGAGTAAATGCTGGTAACCAGCATTTTCTCCTTTTCCCACAATGTTTTCTACCCTATCAAAGACAAATTCCATCCTTTAAGCCACATTTGAATTGTCGGCTGCAACTGCTTTCAATTAGGACAAGTCTAAAATTTCCTTATTTGGTTTAGAGTTGAAACAACCTGTTTTGTGACAGCATAACATAACATTTTTTACCCTGAGTTAGTCTGTATGTAATACCAGTGATATTATATTCATTCGCTCTCTCGACAGATTTTTCCATGATCCATTTGACATGCTGTGGATTGTCTCCATCGATAGTTACTCCTTCTGTAAAATTAAGTATCAAAGTCATATCATTCTGAGAAAAACTAGTGTTTTAACCGTTTACCAAACAATCACATGATTTAATACCCTGTTCAAGAAAGTCTTAAAAGTCTTGTGAGAAAAGGAGAAAATGCTGGTAGCCAGGATTTTCTCCTTTTCCCACCATGTTTTCTACCCTTTCCAAAAGAAATATCATTGCTTTAGCCTTATTTAGTTGTTAATCTGCAAAATCTGTCAGTTTGATCAAGTCTAAAATTTTGTCATTTGGTAGAGGATTAACTCTTTATCAAAAACATAGACTTGTCCAAATTAAAAGGATTTGCAGAAAACAAATTAAATGTGACTCAAATGATGGAACTTTTCTTTGATAGGGTAGAAAACTTTGTTGAAAAAGGAACAAAATTTTAATGTTGGTAACCAACATTTTCTCCTTTTCCCACAATGATTTTAAAAGACTTCTTCCTCAGGGTTTTTAAAACTTGGGATTCTGTAGTAAAGGATTAATATGCTTGCCCAGCATTACGATAGGGGAGGGCAGTTTTCCAACCGTAACTTATGTTGATCATACCAACAGCAGAAAAATCTGCAACTGTCTGTTTTCAAAGAATGCTTCATACATCTTCCAATCCTTTTCATCATTCTCATATACTGGTAATTGAAAAAAAAAAATCACTGACTTCTATAGGGTAATAGTTGTAGACATCAGGACCATGTGTCACATAAGGCTGTGTCCCAGAAAGTCCAAATTGACAATGGCTATGAGACAAATCCGGTATGTACCTACAGCATTGTATTTCATGAAAAAGATTGTCTTACAACGAGATTTTCAAAACATTTCTTAACCCTTTACCACACAGTCCTGACTTTTAACAACCCTGGAAAAGAAGCCTTTTGAAAACATTGTGGAAAAAGGAGAAAATGCTGGTAACCAGCATTTTCTCCTTTTCCCTCAATGTTTTCTACTCTATGTAAGACAAATTTTATGTTTTGAGTTTTAAATTTGTCATCTGCAAATGCTTTCAATTTGGATAAGGCTTCAATTTTGTCATTTGTTAGAGAGTTAATACCTGAGTTTTGTAAGTTTCCAAGTAAAACTAAGAGACTGTTTTAACAGTACATGTACAGTATATCTTTTATTGTTATGAGATCTTTTTTGCCTTTGTAAATCTTTATGGTACAGAAGACAACTTGAGGTGACTTTTGTAGACAGTCAAGATCAGAGCATGCAGTCTAATGTTAGTTCTACAATATTTGATTTGTGACACACTCTGGTACAAAAAGCTTTGAAATATGGGTTTCTCCAGCTGACTTCAAAATGTCAAGTGCGCCTATACTGCTCTACCCTTTAACCCTTTACCACACCATCCCGACTTTTAACAACCCCAAGGAAAGGTTCTTAGGAAAACATTGTGGGAAAAGGAGAAAATGCTGGTTACCAGCATTTTCTCCTTTTCCCACAATGTTTTCTAACCTTTCAAGGACAAATTTCATAATTTGGACAACATTTAATTTGTCGTCTGCAAATGCTTTCAATTTGGATCAGTCTATAATTTTGTTGTTTGGTAAAGAGTTAACAGATTACAAAATATTAGAATTGTCTAAATTGGGACCACTTGCAAACTACAAAATAAAATAGAGAGTTAGAAAACATTGTGGTGAAAAAGAGACAATGCTGGTTACCAGCATTGTCTCTTTTCCCCCAAAATCTTTTCAAAATGTGTCTTCGTCAGGAATCTTCAAGCTCGAGATTATTTGGTAAAGAGTAAAAGTATAAGCGGTTATATTGTAACAGATACTTACCTCCAAACGGTTCTTCTTTTGGCCAGAGAAGAATTTTTACATATTCTATACAATGTTCAGGCATCCTAGGTGTGTGTGCTATTGTACACAGAGGAAAATTTACCTGCAATACATATCAATAATGAGAAGTTTGTATATTCCAACTATCAATTAATAAGGTGTTATTAATTAGCAAGCTTTCTATAGAATTTTGAATGGAAACAAATTTAGCCAAACTTGTTTACTCTGCTATGAAAATGAGGGATGAAAACTTACGATATGAATGATATACCATTGATTAGTGGTGTAAATTCTAGGGTATGTCTAGCATATCTCATTATGTTATGTATAATTTTGACTGTTACAAGATTGACTGTATTATGGGCTGGTAGCATAAATTACTGAATGAATTACTTTGTCATTGTAATATTACAGAGTAAAGCCTCGGTAGTTTGTAGTAGAGGGGACCGGAGTATCTTATTCTAACTAAATATAGTACGAACCAGAAAGTTAGTACGAACTAGAAAGTATGACTGTGTTCGGGTAATTTAGGTGCCGTATATATATATATGGAAATAGACAATCAGATTTACGCAGCATGTCTTGCAGTACCCTGAACTAGTGCCGACTATACATGTATATCTCCCCCTCCTTCAACCTGAAGGCTTGATCCAATGTTATTTTTGTGATTGTTTCTCCCCTCATCTAGCGAAGACACATCTTAAAACAAGAGGGCCATGATGGCCCTGGGTCGCTCACCTTAGTAGAGTGCCTTAAAGGTTTTTCTTTAATTTGACCATGTGACCTAGTTTTTGACCGCAGGTGACCCAATTTCAATTTCATATTTCATGAAGACAAACATTCTGACCAATTTTCAAGTCAATTGAGCAAAAAATGTGGCCTCGAGTGCCCTATAGATATTTCTTTAATTTGACCTAGTGACCTAGATTATGACCCCAGGTGACCCAAATTTGAACTGGTCTTTGACTATATCAAAAGAAACATTTTAACCAATTTTCAAATCAAATGAATAATAAATGTGGCCTCTGGAGTGCCCACTAGCTATTTCTTTAATTTGACCAAGTGAACTAGTTTATGACCCCAGTTGACCCAAATTCAGACTCATGTGAGATTTTACAAAGACAAACATTCTGACCAATTTTCAAGGCAATTAAGCAAATAATGTGGCCTCTAGAGTGCCCACAAGGTATTTCTTGATTTTGACCTAGTGACCTAGTTTATGGTTCCAGGTGACCCAAATCCAAACTCATCTGGTATTTTATCAAGACAAACATTCTGGCCAAATTTCAGGTCATTTGAGCAATAAATGTGGCCTCCAGAGTGCAAACAAGGTATTTCTTTAATTTGACCCAATGAACTAGTTTATGACCCAAGTTGACCCAAATTAATATTATGTCAGACTTTATAAAGACAAACTTTCTAACTAATTTTCAAGGCAATTGAGCAAATAATGTGGCCTCGAGAGTGCCAACAAGGTATTTCTTTAATTTGACCTAGTGACCTAGTTTATGACCCAAGATGACCCAAGTTTGAACTCAATGAACTTGTTGCGCTTAGATGGGCAAACAAACTTAGAAGAGAATCACTACATACCAAATATCAAAGTTCTACGCCTTCCAGTTTTAAAGAAGAATTTAAAGTTTTCCTTCTTTGTTCCTATGTTCAAACTTGTGACCCCCGGGGCTGGGCCAGTTTTGACCGAGGGGCATCATATGAACAAACTTGGTAGAGGTCCACTATGAAATGCTACATACCAAATATCAAAGCTCTACACCTTCCCGTTTAAGAGAAAAAGAAATTTAAAGTTTTCCTTCTTTGTTCCTATCTTCGAACTTGTGACCCCCGGGGCGGGGCCAGTTTTGACCCAGGGGCATCATATGAACAAACTTGGTAGAGGTCCACTCCGTGATGCAACATACCAAATATCAAAGCTCCACACCTTTCGGTTTCAGAAAGGAAGAATTTTAAAATTTTCCTTCTTTGTTCCAATGTTCGAACTTGTGACCCCAGGGGCTGGGCCAGTTTTGACCCAAGCAGCATCCTTGGAACAAACTTGGTAGAAGTCCACTAGGAGATGCTACATGCCAAATATCAAAGCTCTATGCCTCCCCATTTAAGAGAAAAAAAAAAATTAAAGTTTTCCTTCTTTGTTCCTATGTTGGAAATTGTGACCCCCGGGGCAGGGCCAATTTTGACCCCAAGGGCATCATATGAACAAACTTAGTAGAGGTCTACTAGGCGATGCTACATACCAAATATCAAAGCTCTACGCCTTCCAGTTTCAGAGAAGATGATTCTTAAAGTTTTCCTTCTTTGTTCCTATGTTCAAACTTGTGACCCCCGGGGCAGGGCCAATTTTTGCCCCAAGGGCATCATATGAACAAAATTGGTAGAGGTCCACTAGAAGATGCCACAAACCAAATATCAAAGCTCCACGCCTTCCAGTTTCAGGGAAGATGATTTTTAAAGTTTCCCCTCTTTGTTCCTATGTTCGAACTTGTGACCCCCGGGGCAGGGCCAGTTTTGACCCCAAGGGCATCGTATGAACAAACTTGGTAGAGGTCCTCTAGGAGATGCTTCATGCCAAATATCAAAGCTCTATGCCTTCTAGTTTTAGAGAAGATGATTCTTAAAGTTTTCCTTCTTTGTTCCTATGTTGGAAATTGTGACCCCCGGGGCGGGGCCAGTTTTGACCCCAGGGGCATCATATGAACAAACTTGATAGAGGTCCACTAGGAGATGCTACATGCCAAATATCAAGGCTCTACGCCTTCAAGTTTCAGAGAAGAAGATTTTTAAAGTTTTCCTTCTTTGTTACTATGCTCAAACTTGTGACCCCCGGGGCTGGGCAGGTTTTGACCCCAGGGGCATCATATGAACAAACTTGGTAGAGGTCCACTAGGCAATGCTACAAACCAAATATCAAAGCTCTACGCCTTCCAGTTTCAGAGAAGATGATTTTTAAAGTTTCCCCTCTTTGTTCCTATGTTCGAACTTGTGACCTCCGGGGCAGGGCCAGTTTTGACCCCAAGGGCATCATATGAACAGACTTGGTAGAGGTCCACTAGGAGATGCTTCATGCCAAATATCAAAGCTCTATGCCTTCTAGTTTTAGAGAAGAAGATTTTTAAAATTTTCCTTCTTTGTTCCTATGTTGGAAATTGTGACCCCCGGGGCGGGGCCAGTTTTGACCCCAGGGGCATCATATGAACAAACTTGGTAGAGGTCCACTAGGAGATGCTACATGCCAAATATCAAAGCTCTACGCCTTCAAGTTTTAGAGAAGATGACTTTTAAAGTTTTCCTTCTTTATGACTATGCTCAAACTTGTGACCCCCGGGGTGGGGCCAGTTTTGACCCCAGGGGCATCAAATGAACAAACTTGGTAGAGGTCCACTAGGAGATGCTACATACCAAATATCAAAGCTCTGCGCCTTCTACTTTCAGAGAAGAAGATTTTCAAAGATTTTGCTTTTTTTTCCTTTTTGTTGCCATGGCAACCAGAGTTGTGGGTGGAATTCAATTCTTCGAACAATTTTGGTAGAGCTTCACCCAAGGAACATCCCTGCCAAGTTTCATCAAGATTGGCCCATTGGTTTAGGAGAAGATGTTTAAAGAAATTGTTGACGGACGACGGACGCCGGACATAGGGCGATCACAATAGCTCACCTTTAGCACGTTGTGCTAAGGTGAGCTAAAAAGAAATCGGAGCAAGCTTCCGAATCGGGGGGTAATCCCACGTGGCCGTTGTAAACAAGAAAGTTTACTTATCTTTAATTTTCATTGATCTATAAATACATGTTTGTCGTAATAAACACATGAAACAAATTTATTCAATGTTTTTGTGTTTGTTGAATTCCATCAGCGTGATTTCCCCTTCTAGAGATCAAATCACTGAAGAGGACTTCACACCGGGCCACTAGTAGAAAGACCAAAAAACACCTAATGGTGTTTTACAGCATATTTAGGTGGTTTAGGCGAGTAAAAGGTAATATCCTGCCCCAATATCCCTAATAACCAGATAACCCTAACAAACGAAAACACCTCCATCTATACCATTTGCTTTTTTTCTTAATTTCTGGGGCTATGCGATGGTTTTCAGCCACAAAAAATGGAATAGGATAGGATGTGGAAGTACCGAGGATATTTTTGGCGAGTATAGGTTAATAACTTCTTTCCCCAATACCCCTGTTTCACATATAACCCTACCCTTTCAACCCCCTCCCCCTTTCGATATGTACATGTATTTTGCTATATTTTGGGTGTTTTCCGACGTTTTTCGGCATTTTCTGGTCATAAAGTATTTTCCAGTCTTTCTAGTAACCGCTTCAGACCGTTATCCACTTATGCCCTGTCGGATGTTTTAAGGAATTTCGGAATTATCAATTGTCGTTTTGATCGATTAATTGATGTGACAAACAAAATAATGCCATTAATTTTATTCGCTTGCTGTTAACAACTGAATAATACCAGTCAACATCGACAATCGAGAGGTGTGAAAATCAAGGTCGGTTACGGGTTTTCACACCTTTGCTAGATATATACTAATTAGAGGTAGGAGTCTGTGTTCAAAAACTACTTTTGGGGCATGAAATACACTAGGAACTATGGACCACCGATGTTTGAAGTATTGAGACGAATTTAATGATGATAAAGAAGGATAAATTTCAGGACTGGAGATAGCATACAAACCAACACATAGCTTCGAACAAGAGATGTGTGAACTAACGAAATTCTACTGTATATTCACACATTAACCACATTATAATATGAAATTGAGTAAATATAACAATATCAATATTGGTCTTAAAAAGAATGAAGCCATTAAAAAGCTTTCATCCCCCCAAAATTTATATAGATATATCAGATCCAAAATAAGATTCCTGTTTCTTTGCAGCAAACTACTGATCTACCATGTTTACAAAAACACTAAAACAAAGTGCTGTATGCCAGATAAATATAGCCAAAGCACATACAGTCGAATATCCATATGTCAAAGTTTGGGGGACTACCAAAAAAAGTTTGAGGTGTAAAAGTTCGACATGCAGAGATTCTTCAGACGAGTGTCAGGTACCGGAAGTAGGTAACCAAAGCATACTCGGTTCACAGGCCATACGTTATATTGTTCTCTATAGTGAACCGACCCTTGTTTTGGAAATTTAAAAGTAAAGGATGCATGTTGTTGTCTTCAATTAACATATTTAATTCTTCCGAAAAAAAAAAAAATCTGTTTAAAAGAATGATATTGAAAAATGTAAATATAAAGGCATTTTGTCAGCCGGAGTTGCTTGCTACCCCCGGACTCTACCAGGTTTCTTTTACCAGACAGGTCCTTGGTAGCAGTATGTGTATTTTTGGTAGTCATTGTAAATGATGGCTGACCACGAAATGCCAAGGCTTTCTATTGCCACAGCAAAAATCCAAGTGTATGGTACGAAAAATCTCTGTCCAAATATTTTCCATATGAACAAATTATCGATAATTATCTGCAACTTAAAATGATTGATTGATTGAATGGTGTCTTACGCCGCTTTCAACAACATTTCAGTCATATCATGGCAACAGCTCACATATTCATGTATTTCCTGGGTTTCACCAGTACTATGCTAGGGCTCTGAAGTGTCTTGCCCAAGGACACTCCCACGAAAAACCCAGTGGATCCAGTGAGGCTCGAACCCGGGGCCTCCAGGTTATGAGTCCTACACTTTACCACTGAGCCACGCAGGACCCTGCAACTCAAAATGAGTGGCATTCTAACAACCTAGTTGACAAAAGTCAATGGTCAAAAACGTGTGAAAAACATACCACCTCTCTATCAAGCATTTCTATTCTGTGTAAAACCCAAGTTTATAACTGAAGTCAATTAAAATGTGAGAAAAATTTGTATTGTTTTTGAAGTAAAGATGTGTAAGTTAACTGGATCATTGAAGTTCAGACATAGAATTAGATTTGCGGCATAGAGAAACTTTGAGATATTGACTCTTGATGTGTTGAAAGTACTCTATACAGAAAAATAGAGCAATACAATCCAGACTTTAAATCTACTTCAACATATAGAGAACTTTAAGGAGTAGATGCTCAAGCAATGGACACTCAACTGTAGTTGGAGCACTATATTCTACATGACTTGCCAAAGTAATTTCCCAAATGGAATACCTTGTACTTTTACATACAAAACCAAACCTACCTGTGGGGGATATAAATCTAAGGTACATTCTACACAAGCTGATATTCCAGGTAAGATAACTCTTGCATTCCCTTTAAAGCCTTCAGTCCCTCCATCAACCATTGGTATAAGACTTGTCTGATCTAGTTCATCATTGTCATATTGAAGCATACTGACCTGTATCAGAATTGACAGTCCTAAGTGAAATTATAAGGCACTACAATGTACTCAAATATCAATTATACGACACATTCAATAAATGAGGGCCATGTGGAGGTACATGTGTGTCATGCTCTGTGGAAAGGGGGTTTAATGCATCTGCAAAAAGTACTGACCAAGGTCAGCCTGTGCAAAATGCAGGCTTACCTTGGGTGAAACTCTATGGTATGTGTCAATTTTCTCTATGTCCAATGACCAATGTACCTCATGATTAAGTCAGCTGCTAGACATAATGGATTTTATGGATCCATAATTACATGTATATGTTGGCTTCCTTGGTGTAATGCATCAAGGAGTCCGAGATATTATCAAGAGAAACATTCTGACCAAATTAACCCTTTCCCAAACAACAAATTTTGGACTGGTCCAAATTGAAAGAGTTTGCAGATGACAATTTTAAATCTGATGAAATTGGCAGAAAGGTCTCAAAAAGGGTAGAAAACACTGTGGGAAAAGGAGAAATTGCTTGTTACGAGCAATTTCTCCTTTTCCCACAGTGTTTTCAAAAGAATTGTACTGCAGACACGTGAAAACCAGGGCTTGTTTGGGAAAGGGTTAATGAGCATTGGACTGTGGCTTTTAGAGAGCACATAAGGTTTACAACAATGATGGATGATGGACTCTATAGGATCACAAAGCCTCGCCTAGAGCACTTTGTGCTTAGGGAGCCAAAAAAGGTAAACACTATCAAATCTAGTAATTCTAGATTGAAATAATTTCATTTATTTGTTTTTTCTTTGTATTGAAGTTAAATGCTATTTCAACAGCTTAAGTCATATCACGGCCGTCCATGCACCCATGTGTTTCATGGGTTTCTCATACCAGTACTGACACAACTTTCTTTCCAAGCCTCTGACTACTTTTCTCACATGTATCAGAGGTGAGAGGTAAAAAATCGGTGTAAAGAAAGTTTGCTGCATCCGGGTATTGAACCTGCAATCATCAGGTCAAGAGTCAGATATGCTAACCACTGAGCTACCCAGCAGGGCAATTAACTTTCCAATTCTGATGTAGGAAACATTCATGCCAAGTAAGTGAATACATGTAAAGGGTAAAAAATTCTGTTTTAGATCAAATATCTGTTTCTATACGTACCAACATTCCATTTATCCATCTCCGAGCAACAATGGAGTCGAGTCCACACACAACAATATGGAAACCTTCAATATGAATACAGCCAATTTACAGTCCGGTTTTTCAAATGTGTTTTAACTCCTCACCAGATTACAAAATTTGACAGTTGTCTAAATTGATAGCGGACTTCAAATTAACCCTTTACCACAAAGTCCCAAGTTTTAATGACCAAGGGGAAAAGGCTTTTGAAAACATTGTAGGAAAAGTAGACAATGCTGGTAACCAGCATTCTCTCCTTTTTCCACAATGCTCTCTCCCAAATTAAAAACAAAAGTCATTTTTTGAGCTACACTGAAATTGTTGTCTGCAGATGGGCTTAATTGGCTTATGTCTAAATGTTAACACAGGGTTGAAATGTGCTTTTTTTAAATGTTTTCTAAAATTGCACATTGTTGTTTTAAGTCATACCATAAAACATTTACTTTCTAAATAGATATACAACTCAATGTTCAAAATAAATGTAGAAAACACCTGTCGGTAAGTAAAACAGCACCAGCAATCCTCAAAGAAAGTTTTACAATGATAGAGGATCTGACATGAGTTGGCATTTGAGATAAAGTCTTATTGAAAGAGTCTAGAAAAATGTTATCAAGTGAGCCTATGGTGAGCTTAATAACATTTCGTTCTGGTCATGAAGTTTGTTAAGATTTTAACTCAAAATCCAGCAATTTTAGATTATTTTCATCAGATAACTATACCTCAAGAATCATAGCTCACAATGTGTTAAAACATGGGCCTACATGTATTTGTGCACTGAAATTTATTCAAAACCTATTCACTTCTTTGACAGGTGTGTACATCATTGACAAAAAATAGTTCCAAAGAAATTTTGATAGTTTGTTTTTCAAAGAAATCTGGGTCAGCAATTTTTTAGAAATGAGACATATGATTACAGAGCTTTGACCAAATACAGTACTATTTGCTTATCTTATACATGTGTAACAGTAAGATATAAAAAAAAATTGTAATTACTTTATTACACTGAAAATAAGGGAAGTTACGTGATAAAACAAGTGCAGGGAACTTGTAATATGTATATGTAGCTGACTTCACCCTTAACTCTTTACCACACAGCAAAATTTTAAAACAGTCCAAATTTGCAGATGCCAAAATAAATGTGACTGAAAAATTAAAATTTGTCTTGGGAAGGATAAAAGACATTGTGGGAAAAGGAGAAAATGCTGGTTACCAGCATTTTCTCCTTTTCCCACAATGTTTTCAAAATGTTTTCAAAAGGCTTCTTTCTCAGAGTCGTCAAAAGTTGGGGCTGTGTGGTAAAGGGTTAACCATCCCATTTTCAGTTGTCAAAACCTGTTGAAGACTAAAAAAACATTTTAGGAAAATGCAAAAATGATGGTGATCAACATTTTTTCCTTTTCCAACAATGTTTTCTACCCCTGCAGCCACAGATTCCGTGAGACACATTAAATTTATCCTCAGCAATCATCCATACTCTTCAATTTGATTCAGCAAAATAATATTGTCTGATTGAATGTTCACCATTTACAACACAATCCCAAGTTTTAACAACCTTGAGGAAGGAGGCCTTTGAAATCATTATGGGAAAAGGAGAAAATGCTGATACCCTTTCCCCACAATGCTTTTCACTGTTGTAAAGGTAAATTTCAGTTTTTGAGATACAATTAATTTGTCATTTGCAAATGCTATCCATTTGGACCCATCTACAATTTTGTCCTTTGGTAAAGAGTTAATGCAAGTGGCTGCTTTATGCAAGTTATTGCTAACAAAGATGTGACAGTATAAATTACAAAATCTTCATTATGTACTTACTTCTGTAAAAGGACTCGTCATAATCTTGAATCTTTGCAAAATGTCTGATTTCATCTTAAGGATTGAGTTATAGAAATACAGCTTGAAACTAGTTTTACATCTTTGTTGGAGTTTAACACCATTTTAACAGCTTAGGTCATATCACAGCAGTCAGTGCACCTAGCCATGTGTTTCCTGGCTTTCTCACACTGGTACTGACGCAACTTTCTTTCCTAGCCACTAACTACTTTTCTCACATGCATCGGAAGTGAGAGGTGAAAACTCGCCGGAAAGAAAGTTTGCTTCAACCGGGTATCAAACTTGCAACCATGAAACTATGAAAGCTTTAAGTAACATTACCCCGTAGAATATTGCCAAGTCTGAACAGCAATGATCTAATTCTGACTTAACCCTCTGCCACACAATCCCGACTTTTAACGACCCTGAGGAAAAAAGCCCTTTGAAAACATTGTGGGAAAAGGAGAAAATGCTGGTAACCAGCATTTTCTCCTTTTCCCACAATGTTTTCTACCCTATCAAAGAGAGAAATTGTCACTTGGGCTACATCTATTTTGTCGTCTGCAAGTGCTTTCAATTTGGTGGAGGTAAAAAAATTGTCGTTCGGTAAAGAGTTAAGTACTCGACTGTATCAATACATACCTGAAGAACTTCATAATCAAGAGTAATCAAGGTTAGCTCAATTATTTTCTTAATACCTCAAAGTTGCAACAATACCAGTACTTTGAAAATGTCACTGTTTAGTATGGATGCTTTGCTTTGCTGTGAATGGAAGATACCCAATGTCACAATTCATGCTCAAAAAATCTATCAACCGTTTACCGCACAGTGCCGCCTTTCAATGCCCCTGGGAAAAAAGTCTTTTGTAAACATAGTAGGAAAAGGAGAAAATGCTGGTACCCAGCATTTTCTCCTTTTCCCACAATGTTTTCTGCTTTATCAAAGAAAAATTGCACAATTTGAAGCACATTGAAATTGTCATCTGCAAATGCTTTCAATTTGGACAAGGCTAAACTTTTGTCGTCTGGTAAAGGGTTAAATATTATCTAAAGGTTGAAAGTAACACAACCTTACTTATTCATAAATAGTTAATGAAAGTTACAGTATTCAATTTATAAGTAAAAAATTTAACTGGTCTGCAATAATTAAGGGAAGCTCAGATAAAGCTGGATTTTTCATATATTTGGACAAGAAATAGTTAAGTTAAAACAAAAAGTTAATTTTGTATGGAAAAATATACATAGAAGACCTCATGATAATTTCATATGAGAATGGCAAAATGGTATCAGCAATTGTTTTGAACTAGAGCATTATTGTAATTTTAAAATGACTTCTGAATTTGCCATGGACAATTTCTCTATTTGCCACAATGTTTTGTTGCAAGACAAAAAGCTCTGCAGGTGATGAAGTTGATGTAAGTAACTGTCTCCTTTTTTTTGTTTTTTTTTTTTGGACTCATATCTCTGATCATGAAATTTCAAAATATTTCTGTCAGTTATTTCATTATGATAAAGATACGGTGTTATATTTGCCCCAGCAATACGTTTATTCACAAACTCTGCAGCTACATCTGCCTTGGTTTTTCCCACATCTGTAGGTCTGAAAATGTTAGAAATAAACTTCAGCTATGATTTCACACTGCAATATACTTGTACATGTAACATTCCTATGTTTTACGATTCTGATGGCAAAGGCTTTGAAAACATTGTGGAAAAAGAGAAAATGTTGGTTACCAGCATCTTTTCCTTTTCCAACAGTGTTTTTTACCCTTCTGAAGGTTAACCCTCTCATTTGAGCTGCATTTAATCTGTTTTCTGCAAGTGCTTCCAATATGGGCAGGTAAAAAATTTGGTTGTCTGCTAGGAGATCATTGTAACAAAAACATTGTTGGAAAAGGAGAAAATGCTGGTAACCAGCATTTTCTCCTTTTTCAAAAATGCTTTTTACCCTTCTGAAGATGAACCCTATCATCTAAGCTGCATTTAATCTGTTTTCTGCAAGTGCTTTCAATATGGATGAGCAAAACATTTTGTTGTCTGTTAAGAGTTCATGGTAATGATAGAAATTCTTTTGCAGTACATGCATTCTCTTCGCCATCAAAACTTTTCCATTTATTTTGGTTACCAGAATTTTCTCCTTTTACTGCGATATTTTCAACAGCCGTCGTCTTCGGGGTCATTAAAACTCAGAACTGTTTGTTAGAGGTTTAATTTGTCACAATATAACTACATGTACTAGATATTTTCTGCTGTTGAATCACAATATTAGTACTAGACATAATTTGCTGTTTCATCACAATATTCCATAATGATACTTTCTGTTATTTCATCACAACATTACTTCTAGATATTTTCTATTGGTTCATCACAATATTAGTACAAGATATTTCTGCTACTGAATCACAGTGTTACTTCTAGATATTTTCTTCAATTGAATCACAATATAGATATTTTCTGCAATTGTATCACATTTTACTAATGGATATTGTCTGCTATTGTGTCATATATTACTACTGGATATTTTCTGTTATTGTATCACACTATTACTACTAGATATTGCATCACATTATTATCAATGGATATTATCTGCTATTGTATCGAATATGACTACAGAACTAGATCTTTTTAACTTTAGTATCATGTTATCACTACATAATTATTTTCTGGTACTGTATCACAAAATTACCACTACCTATTTCCTGGTATTGAATCACAATATTACCACTAGGTATTCTCTTATATTGCATCACATTATTACTACTAGATATTTTCTACTACTATATCACATCATTGCTACTACATAATTACTTTCTGCTACTATATCAGTGTTGGTACTCGATACTTTCTGCCACTGTATACTTCTAGATATTTTTTGCTAATGTATCACAATATTTCTACTACATATTTTCTGCTGGCGTATCACATTATCACCACTAGCTATTTTCTGCTATTGTATCACAATATGACTGCCAACTATTTTCTGATATTGCATCACAATATAACTGCTAAATAATTGTCTGCTGTTGCATCACATTAATACTACTACACATTTTCTGCTTCTGTATCACAATATTGCCTCTTGCTATTTTAAGCAACTGTATCACAATTTTACCACTAGATATTATTCTGCAATTATATTACATTATTTCTTCTACACATTTTTTGCCACTATATCACAATATTACCACAAGCTATTTTCAGCTGTTTTATTACGATTTTATAAGTAGATATTTTCTGCTAGTGTATCACAATATTACAGCTAGCTACATGTTTTTTCTGCTATTGTATCACAATATTACCATTAAGATTTTTAAAGTTTTTACATCACAACATTATTACATGTACCAGATAAATTTATGCTACTGTATCACAATATTATCATTAGCTTTAGGCTTTTTCTGCTACTATATCCCAATATTACCACTAGCTATTTTCTGTTATTGCATCACAAAGATCAAGCAAAAGACATACATTGCTCATGTTGACCTACCTAAATAAAAACTGTCTGTTTAGATTAGAAACATCAATGGTGTCCATATCAATGATATCTATATTTTTGAAGCCCATCAATGCCTGAAATAACATACAAGCCATACTCTATGAAAAGGGGGTTTAACCCTTTACCACACAATCCTGACTATTAACAACCCTGAGAAAGAAGCCTTTTGAAAACATTGTGGAAAAAGAAGAAAATGCTGGTAACCAGCATTTTCTTCTTTTCCCACAATGTTTTCTTCCCTTTAAGAGACAAATGTTATGCTTTGAGCTACATTTAAAATGTCGTCTGCAAATGCTTTCAATTTGGACTAGTCTACATTTTTGTTGTGTGGTAAAGAGTTAATGCATCTGCAAAAAGTATCGATCCACATCAACCTGCGTAGTCCACACTTTTTGCTTTTGGTAAATTTTCTGCATGTCAAAGGACTACTCTACCTAATAATTCAGCTGATCGTTACACAAAATGGATTTTATGGACCCATAATCATGTGATGACTTGCTTGGTATAATGCATTACGGAGATGCGTTAAACAACTTTCTACCACAGCATGGCTCATACTGATTTGATATTAGCTCATGACAACATTGAAAATTCATACGCCTGACAGAAATACAAAATTATCATCTATATCAACCCATTTCCAAATTAAAACAATAATTTAGACTGTCCAAATACAAAGCATTTTTAGACAACAAATTAAATGTGGCTTAAATTGTCTTCACTAGGAGAGAAATCATTGTGAGAAAAGGAGAAAATACTGGTCATCCTTTTCTCTTTTTCCCACAATGTCTTCGAAAGGCCTCTTCCCCAGAGTCATCAAAACTTAGTACTATGTGGTAAAGGGTTAATTAGACATACATGTATTAGTCAGTGATAACAATCTTTCTCAGTGTCTCCTAAAAATGATTTTTTGTATCCTGGAACAAACTACTTAAAAATAATCATTGTGACAAAAGTAGAAATTGTCCATGGCAAGTAGTTCCTCCTTTTGCCACTATGGTTTTACATGTCTAAGGAGGTAATAGACCAGAAATGAAATGCCCACAGCATTTTTTATATATGAGCCATGCTCTGGCAACAGTGGGCTTAATGCATCTCTGTGATGTATGATACCAAGCAAGTCATCACATGATCATGGATCCATTATAGCTAATTTTTGTAACAAACGACTTAATCATGCGGTAGAATGGTCCTTGGACATACAGAAAATTGACCAATAGCAAAAAGTTTCAGCTCAGGTCAGCCTGCGCAGTTCGCACGGGCTGACCTGGGTCGATACTTTTTGCAGATGCATTAAACCCCATTTTCACAGAGCATGGCTCATATGAATATTACAAATTAGCATTATCCTTTCCTTGAAAATTTCATCTATCTCTTGTCAATTTGCTGTTTGTTCACTAGTAAAAACAATCTTATCATTAAATCTTTACAAAACAATCTCATGTTTTATCAATCTTGAGGAAAAAGCCTTTACAAAATATTGTGGGAAAGAGGAAAAGATGGTAATAAGCATTTTTTCCTTTTCCCAAAATATCTTCTACCCTTTCAAAGTGCAAATTGCATCATTTGATTCAAATTTATTTAACCCTTTCCCAAACAAGCCCTGGTTTTCATGTGTCTGCAGTACAAGTCTTTTGAAAACACTGTGGTAAAAGGAGAAATTGCTCATAACAAGCAATTTCTCCTTTTCCCACAGTGTTTTCTACCCTCTTGGAGAAGTTTCTGTCATTTACATCAAATTTAAAATTGTCATCTGCAGACTCTTTCAATTTGGACCAGTCTAAATTTTATCATTTGGGAAAGGGTTAATTCTTTGTCTATGAATGCTTTCAATTTAGGAAAGTCTGAACTTTTATCTTAACTTTTGAGTTAACAAGAGTACAGTATGTTTTTACTATATTACACTCCCATGTTAATCCAAAGTTTTAACAATGGTAAAAGAAGGCTTTTGAAAAGATTGGAGGGGGGGGGGAGGCAAATGCTGATTACCAGCATTTTCTCCTTCCCCACAATTTTTTTTACACTTCAAAAGAGAAATTTCAGTCTCTGAGTCACATTTAATTTGTCCCCTGCAACTGCTTTTAATTTGGACAGGTCTAAGATTGTTGTTTGGTAAAGAGTTAACCCTTTACCATACCATCCTGAGTATTTACGACCCTGAAGAAGAAGGCTTTTGGAAACATTATGGGAAGAGGAGAAAATGCTGGTAACCAGCATTTTCTCCTTTTCCCACAATGTTTTCTAACCTGTCAAACACAAAAATCATCATTTGAGCTACATGTATTTTGTCTTATTTTTTTTTTTTTTGGTAAAGAGCTAAAGCCATGAATTACCAAATTGGACGTTTTCAATTAGGAAAACAAAACAGCTACTGCTACTTCAAGGTTGTTTCTGCCAGAATCTGTGATTAGTAGACAGAGTATCTGTAGACCTAAGGTCAGACTGTATATTCATTGCAGTCTGATCAAGCAACCTAAGTACTCAAAAGGATTTTATAGAAAAATACAAACCAAATCTTTAAGAAGCTCACAGCCTAGGCCTCCAGCACCAATAATCAAGATTTTACAGACATCTTGCATGAATGTCAGAGTCTACAAGTACAATACAGAGAAATAATGTCTTTCTTTTTAAAGCAATGAGTTAATGGTTTTTTTTTAAAGCAATGTCAATATTTTACTACATATAAGAACAAAATAACATATAACTTGAAAATGAACAATACAAAAGCAGTGCATACACACATTGAGAGGGAGACCTAAATTTTGCGGTCTCAAATATCTAGGTTTCTGTTGCCTTTTTTACATGCAGTTAGAATGTCTTTTTGGCTTGCTGTTATCTGACCCTTTACTAAAACCCCTAGTTTTACCACACCTGTGTAAGAGGACTGTTGAAAACTTAATGAGAAAAGGAGAAAATACTTGTTACAAGCATTTTCTCCTTTTTTCACCATGTTTTCCATATTTTTAAAACAAATCCCATCTTTTGACTCACATTTGTTGTTTGCAAATGCTTTCAAAATGGACCAGTCTACAATATTGCCGACTGGTAAAGAGTTAATCCTTTCACAAAAAACAAATCTTTCTTCAAAATTAAAAGCATCTGCAGACAACCATTTCAAAACTAAAACCAATAAGCCCAAGTTCACTGACAGGGCAGAAATTATTGAGTGGGAAAAGAGTAATGCTTCTTATATGCAATTTCTGCACCTTTCCACATTGTTTTCCAAAGGCTCTAAAAATGCACTTATCAATAGCCACAGTTAGAGGGTTTAAAAAGAAATTACCTTTTTTTTCTAACATGGCTATATATATCTATCTCTGTCCTAATTAATATAAAATTATGAATTATTGTAACCAACAAGTTCCAGGCAAGTTTTCTTACAAGACAAAGTGTCATTTTTATTAGGGGAAAAAGAAAACAAAATAACAGTTTGTCATATTTTACCTATTTAACTCCTTACCATACAATCACAGGTTTTAATGACCCTGAAGAAGAAGCCTTTTGAAAACATTGTGGGAAAAGGAGAAAATGCTGGTAACCAGCATTTTCTCCTTTTCCCACATTGTTTTCTAACCTTCCCTAAACAAATTTCAATTTTTGAGTCTCATTTATTTTGTCGTCTGCAAATGCTTTCAATTTGACAAAGTCTAAAATATTGTCGTTTGGTAAAGAGTTAATCTTGAATGAAGATAATGATGATAATACTGATGCTCCTGCCACTGATGATGATGAAAGCATTATGAAGGATACTTGATGAAAATGATTGAATTTTGCTGATGAACAAAGATGATGACAGATGATGCTTTATGAAAATTAATGACCAAGATAGAATTTTGGATAACTGAATAAAAGTGATAATTATGGTCATAGATAAGATGAAAGATAATGATGATGCTTTCTGGTGATAATATTGTATGCATGATGCAATTGTTAACCCTTTCCCAAACGACAAATATTAGACCCTTCCAAATCGAGAGCAGATGCAGACGACAAAATAAGTAAAACTGAAAAATCGAAAATTGATTCTGAAAGGGTAGAAAACATTGTGGGAAAAGGAGAAAATGCTGGTTACCAGCATTTTCTCCTTTTCCCACAATGTTTTATAAAAGCCTCATCTTCAGGGTCGTGAAAACACGGGATTGTTTGGTAAAGGGTTAATTGGTGCATTTAGTGGACAGACTTTTTGGTCACTGGTCTAGAATTTTGTCATCTGGTAAATATCCGTACTTTGATGATATTACCTCACTACTTGGCTCAAAATCTGGATGAGCAAATGGTCCTGATCTTTCTAAAATTTTATTAACATTTGTCCATCTTCCTGTCCAATCTGTTGTCATTATGCTCTGTCTGAAAGGTAAGAAATCACATTTCATCACTCCCTCATTTCTTTCCCCTACAACAAAATTTTGGACTTGTCCACATTGATAACATTAGCAGACAACAAAATAAAGATGAAGCTGAAATTTTATTGAAGAAGGGTAGAAAACATTGTGGAAAAAGGAGAAAGTACTGGAAACCAGCATTTACTCTTTTGCCCACAATGTTTCAATGGAGTTTTCTATCTCTGGGTAATAACAAGTTGGGATTGTGAAGTAAAAGGTTAACATTCCCAACCAGGTTTGTTTTAGATGCATCCTAACCAAACACACTTGTTTTAACTACCCACTTAGTCTAAAACAGTTTAATTCTACCAAACGACAAAATTTTAGAAAGTCTAAATTGAAAGCATTTGCAGATGACAATTTAAACGTGGCTCAAATAATGGAATTTGTCTTTAGTTGGGTATAAAACATTGTGGGAAAAGCAGAAAATGCTGGTTACCAGGATTTTCTCCTTTTCCCACAATGTTTTTAACCCTTTCCCAAATGATAAAATTTCTCCTTTTCCCACTGGGTTTTCAAAAGACTTGTACTACAGACACGTGAAAACCAGGGCTTGTTTGGGAAAGGGTTGATAGGCTTTGTCCCCAGGGTCGTTAAAAGTTGGGACTGTGTGGTAAAGGGTTACAGGTCTGCTGTTACACTGAAACTTTCAGTTCCAAACAGAACCGAGGGTTGCATCAACAGTTTAAAGCATTTTACTTTAATTTGCAGGTCTAGCAGAAACTGGTCAACAGATCAGTTAGAACTTTCAGACCCACAATGGTGAACCATTCAGCACAAGCGCCATGAGACACTTTCTGAACAGCTAAATACAGACAGAGAGAATCCCTTCATGGGGCTTGTTTCAAATTGTTTCCAGCCAAACTAGACTGTATATTCGTTTATCAAGTGATATTTTCCATTAACATACACATATGTGCGTCAATGAAAATAGTCGGATACGAACATAATTGGGCCGAATACACTCACTGTTTGCGGCAATTCGAGAGTGTTCTTTTCTACTAGCTGGACGATCAGGAAGAGTTGCAGACACATAAATATTCGATTTCTCGTTGTTTGATAGACTTACAACTCCCTTGGCTGAAAGCGGAAACAGACTAGTTGCGATGTACGTTAAGTGTAAGTACGATTTCAGGTCGCACTTGGTTAAACTCTGGCGGTCGGAGCATCCCGAACAAAAAAGAATGTCATGGAGTTTTTAAATCTCGATTTAGCCTTTCAAAACCCTGATTTTCTAGGTTGAGCATTCGAAATATTCGTGATGAAAAGACTAAAAATATGCAATGGCAGTGATTAGATGTAAAATAGGTTTTTATCGATTGTTGCATTGCTATTCGAGATCATCTTTAAATATCAGTCTGCTTTATTCAAAAGTTGAATAACCTAAAGTAATGAAGGTAATGTTTCTTCCTCATGCTTATCATCATAACATGAACTGTTTTCGTTCTGTGATAAATGAAGCTGTATTCGTTGCCACCCATCTGTTGTAAACACCGTTCATTAAAAAAAAATAGATACGTTCATATCTTTTCGTTCGTTGAGTGTGTTCAGTTCATTGCGAAGTGCACGAATCAAGCTACAACAGGACAGTTTAGTTTGCGGCTACTCCTGAAAGCCGAACAAACTTTTTCGTCGATGAATATGCAGCATTGAACCTTTTGCGGATGAATCTGTGTTCTCAGCAGTAGACAAGGAGTATTTCAAAATATTTTGTCTGTGATTTTCATAAGTAGATCCTTTATTCACCATGTTTAGGGATAGGGAAAATCTAGAAATCACAAGCATATGCCCTTTTCAACTATGAATACTGCATTGTAGTTTGCTGTTTATTTCGACCAACTATCTGTCATGTGACCTTTAAAATATATATATATCATATAAAAATGCATCATAAGTTGTCCTAAACGCCTTTTCCCTACAATACCTATAGCTTTTTCGCTGGTTAAAATGCTGTAAAATTTATTCATTGACTGCAACCATTATCACCAAAATAAAAGCAAAACCGAATATTTAAAAAATGTAAGAGAAAAGCTAATGATCAACACCGCATGAGGTGGGGGGAGGGGTACACAATAACAGTAAAGCTATCTCTTATAAAAAAAAAAAAACTCTCAGTTTGGTACCATATTTCACTATAAACTCGACCACTTTCGACGGCTGAAAATACTCTCCATCGAAACCCAAAAAGATTTTTTATCTCACAGGCTCAGCTTAACAAGAGGACGGTAAATATTCAGATCAGACTGCACATTCTGTTCTAAAAGACTATGTGTCTACCTTTATAGACGGCAATGAAAGGGACAGTCCATTAGCGTACACTCTATTTTCGACGTACACCTGTGATCATTACATAAAATATTCTCAGTGTAGGGAGTCGATATATATTCAATTAAGCCTTAAGCTGCTGAGCCCGACTCACTGACCTTTTGCGGAAAGTGTAGATCAAGATCAGACTGCACAGAACGTGCAGTCTGATCTTTGATCTACACTGTCCAATACGTTGTTTTCTTTCCGGTGAAATTAACTTTAAAATTTCAATATTTGGTTTTTTACCATTGCGTGGAAATTTTCGTTTCATTTATTAAGTGGGTTAATCGAAGGCTAAATATTAATCTCTACCGGAACAATACATGCCGGACTTAGTGCATGAGTATAACAGTGGTTTTCTTTTTTTAACATGTATATAGCATCAGGACCTGTATTTACCAATCATTCTATATCGTTTTCTCAGTCTTATTCTAGGTTTTAGTAGTAACACAATTCCTGATCGATTACAGCCTTTTGCTTTAGCCGATCAGAAATTGTGTTACTTGGAAATTTAGAAATTTCTTCAGAATGTGACTAAGATTGATAAGAAGAATGATTAGTGGTTACGGGCCTAAATTTATATGAACTGTGACTACTTGAGCAAACATATGTTGTGTGCAAGTAGACAGATATTATTTCATGCTCTTCGGTAATTTATCGAGAAATAATGGTGGGTTACGGTTTGATATTTCATGGTTACGACCAGTGAAAATACTGATTTTTTATTTTCTAACTCTTCAACTGAAGGCGGAAACAGTAGTTCCCACGCACTAGTTACCTAGGTAATCAGCACGTGCCATTCAAATGGAGGGAAATATGACGTAACTTACGCTATATATTTCTCGCGCTTTACGTAATATTGTAATGCGTTGTTGTTATGTGAGGGGGTGCGCCAAGGGGAATTGCCGAAAACAACTGTACTGGATTTTGATGAGAGTTCCAACAAAATACGGGTTAGGCTCGCTTTAGTCACTACCGTATAAACATATACTTCTAAACGTGTATATAGCCTTCATTT
Organism: Tridacna gigas; assembly: GCA_945859785.2. Lineage (NCBI taxonomy): Eukaryota > Metazoa > Mollusca > Bivalvia > Cardiida > Cardiidae > Tridacna > Tridacna gigas. Next base: position 62,042,376 of record OX244036.2, read on the forward strand.
CAATCCCAGCTGAAAACCGCGTCAGAATAATGTGCAGGCTTATCAGTCCACTGGATCAAATTACCACTCATGAGTTAGCAATAAAACCACCGCAGTCTGGTTGGCAGAACATTTTTAGACTAGCGAAGCTACTCTATAGGCATCATGACTGACCTAGATTCAAAGTAAACAAAAAACCCCACAGTTGCCAAATACTGTCTCACAGAAAATACTTCTTTCTGTTAAAAATCTTAATTCTGTTACATATGACAATTTTTACAAACAAGAGGGCCATGATGGCCCTGGGTCGCTCACCTTAGTAGAGTGCCTTTAAGGTTTTTCTTTAATTTGACCATGTGACTTAGTTTTTGACCGCAGGTGACCCGATTTCAAACTCATATTTCATGAAGACAAACAGTCTGACCAATTTTCACGTCACTTGAGCAAAAAATGTGGCCTCGAGTGCCCTAAAGATATTTCTTTAATTTGACCTAGATTATGACCCCAGGTGACCCAAATTTGAACTGGTCTTTGACTATATCAAAAGAAACATTTTAACCAATTTTCAAATCAAATGAATAATAAATGTGGCCTCTAGAGTGCCCACTAGCTATTTCTTTAATTTGACCAAGTGACCTAGTTTATGACCCCAGTTGACCCAAATTTAGACTCAAGTGAGATTTTATAAAGACAAATATTCTGACCAATTTTCAAGGCAATTAAGCAAAGAATGTGGCCTCTGGAGTGCCCACAAGGTATTTCTTTATTTTGACCTAGTGACTTAGTTTATGGTTCCAGGTGACCCAAATCCAAACTCATCTGGTATTTGATCCAGACAAACATTCTGGCCAAATTTCAGGTCATTTGAGCAATAAATGTGGCCTCCAGAGTGCAAACAAGGTATTTCTTTAATTTGACCCAGTGAACTAGTTTATGACCCAAGTTGACCCAAATTAATATTATGTCAGACTTTATAAAGACAAACTTTCTAACTAATTTTCAAGGCTATTGAGCAAATAATGTGGCCTCGAGAGTGCCAACAAGGTATTTCTTTAATTTGACCTAGTGATCTAGTTTATGACCCAAGATGACCCAATTTTGAACTCAATGAACTTGTTGCGCTTAGATGGGCAAACAAACTTAGAAGAGAATCACTACATACCAAATATCAAAGCTCTACACCTTCCCGTTTAAGAGAAAAAGAAATTTAAAGTTTTCCTTCTTTGTTCCTATCTTCGAACTTGTGACCCCCGGGGCGGGGCCAGTTTTGACCCAGGGGCATCATATGAAAAAACTTGGTAGAGGTCCACTCTGAGATGCAACATACCAAATATCAAAGCTCCAAACCTTTCGGTTTCAGAAAAGAAGAATTTTAAAATTTTCCTTCTTTGTTCTTATGTTCGAACTTGTGACCCCAGGGGCTGGGCCAGTTTTGACCCAAGCAGCATCCTTGGAACAAACTTGGTAGAAGTCCACTAGGAGATGCTACATACCAAATATCAAAGCTCTATGCCTTCCCATTTAAGAGAAAAAAAATAAAGTTTTCCTTCTTTGTTCCTATGTTTGAACTTGTGACCCCTGGGGCAGGGCCAATTTTGACCCCAAGGGCATCATATGAACAAACTTAGTAGAGGTCTACTAGGCAATGCTACATACCAAATATCAAAGCTCTAAGCCTTCCAGTTTCAGAGAAGATGATTCTTAAAGTTTTCCTTCTCTGTTCCTATGTTCGAACTTGTGACCCCGGGCAGGGCCAACTTTTGCCCCAAGGGCATCATATGCACAAACTTGGTAGAGATCCACTAAAAGATGCTACATACCAAATATCAAAGCTCCATGCATTCCTGTTTCAGAGAAGAAGATTTTTAAAGTTTTCCTTCTTTGTTCCTATGTTGGAAATTGTGACCCCCGGGGCGGGGCCAGTTTTGACCCCAGGGGCATCATATGAACAAACTTGGTAGAGATCCACTAGAAGATGCTACATACCAAATATCAAAGCTCCATGCCTTCCTGTTTCAGAGAAGAAGATTTTTAAAGTTTTCCTTCTTTGTTCCTATGTTGGAAATTGTGACCCCCGGGGCGGGGCCAGTTTTGACGCCAGGGCATCATATGAACAAACCTGGTAGAGGTCCACTAGGCGATGCAACATACCAACTGTCAAAGCTCTATGCCTTTTAGTTTCAGAGATGATTTTTAAAGTTTTACCTCTTTGTTCCTATGTTGGAAATTGTGACCCCCGGGGCAGGGCCAGTTTTGACTCCAAGGGCATCATATGAACAAAGTTGGTAGAGGTCCACTAGGAGATGCTTCATGCCAAATATCAAAGCTCTATGCCTTCTAGTTCTAGAGAAGATGATTTTTAAATTTTTCCTTCTTTGTTCCTATGTTGGAAATTGTGACCCCCGGGGCGGAGCCAGTTTTGACCCCAGGGGCATCATATGAACAAATTTGGCAGAGGTCCACTAGGAGATTCTACATGCCAAATATCAAAGCTCTACGCCTTCAAGTTTCAGAGAAGAAGATTTTTAAAGTTTTCCTTCTTTGTTACTATGCTCAAACTTGTGATCCCCAGGGAGGGGCCAGTTTTGACCCGAGGGGCATCATATGAACAAACTTGGTAGAGGTCCACTAGGAGATGCTTCACACCAAATATCAAAGCTCTATGCCTTCTAGTTTTACAGAAGAAGATTTTTAAAGTTTTCCTTTTTTTGTTCCTATGTTGGAAATTGTGACCCCCGGGGCGGGGCCAGTTTTGACCCCAGGGGCATCATATGAACAAACTTGGTAGAGGTCCACTAGGAGATGCTACATGCCACATATCAAAGCTCTACGCCTTCAAGTTTCAGAGAAGAAGATTTTTAAAGTTTCCCCTCTTTGTTCCTATGTTCGAACTTGTGACCCCCGGGGCGGGGCCAGTTTTGACCCCAAGGGCATCATATGAAGAAACTCGGTAGAGGTCCACTAGGAGATGCTTCATGCCAAATATCAAAGCTCTATGCCTTCTAGTTTTAGAGAAGAAGATTTTTAAAGTTTTCCTTCTTTGTTCCTATGTTGGAAATTGTGACCCCCGGGGCGGGGCCAGTTTTGACCCCAGGGGCATCATATGAACAAACTTGGTAGAGGTCCACTAGGAGATGCTACATGCCAAATATCAAAGCTCTACGCCTTCAAGTTTTAGAGAAGATTTTTAAAGTTTTCCTTCTTTGTGACTATGCTCAAACTTGTGACCCCTGGGGCGGGGCCAGTTTTGACCCCAGGGGCATCAAATGAACAAACTTGGTAGAGGTCCACTAGGAGATGCTACATACCAAATATCAAAGCTCTGCGCCTTCTAGTTTCAGAGAAGAAGATTTTCAAAGATTTTGCTTTTTTTTTTTCCTTTTTGTTGCAATGGCAACCAGAGTTGTACGTGGAATTCAATTCTTTGAACAATTTTGGTAGAGCTTCACCCAAGGAACATCCCTGCCAAGTTTCATCACGACTGGCCCAGTGGTTTAGGAGAAGAAGATGTTTAAAGAAATTGTTGACGGACGACAGACGACGGACGCCGGACATAGGGCGATCACAATAGCTCACCTTTAGCACGTTGTGCTAAGGTGAGCTAAAAACACTAAATCTCTACCACTCCAATTTGAACATGTTGTCTTACAAAATAATAAACTGAACAAGATGCCATTTACAAGGTACAAGATCTTTGCTTATATGTAAATTAAGTGACCTATGGAAAGCAGAGAATCACTTACTCCTACACCAATGTAACATTATGAATGAATCTATTAATAGATATTACCTAGGTAACTTGCACTCTCTTGCACTCCGGATCATTACATTCACCTCTTTAGTGGGCTCAGAAAGTAGTCCGTCATTACGTCATATTTTTGTCACATGACCATAACTCAAAATGGCTACACAAACGCCGGTGAAAGAAAGTCCAATATCGATTGTTTCGTGTGCTGTTCAAACAGCATGGGACTAATCAGACTTAGTGATAGGAAATGAACAAAAGAAGAATTTTCAGAAAAGCCTATATATCTTTAAAGGACGATAACTTGATTTTTAATCGTACAAACTTAGATCCAGCGGTGTGTCAAATCAGCTGTCATCATTCATGGGCGCCGCCATTTTTGTTAAAATCGGCGTAAGATTCTGAAAAGTGGAGAGGCTCGAAAAAAATAGTTCCATTTTATACAGGTAAATTCATCAGTTTGAACGCACCTATAATGTATCCAGAATCATATTTCCTTTGTCTAACTTACAATTTTACATATGAAACAGTTAAACAGTGACAAAACATCTTTTCCTCGGTTTGACAAGATTCTTGTCATTTAGCCCATCGCAGAGATGTATGTGAGGTAACGAACGACAACTCTGCTCGGAGATTGGGTAACTTGTAGCAGATCCCAGCTGTATGAACCTTCAGTGGACAGGGAACCCTTGTCATTCCTTCAGTCATTCATTATTTAGATCATTGTGTACAGTTCAACTGTTATCTTAAACTATTATTTTTCGTCTTGATTATTAACCCTTTACCAAACAATCCCAAGTTTTAACAACACCGGGAAGAATCCCCTTGAAAACATTGCGGGAAAAGAAAAGTTAACTACATCTTGTGCTATTGGATATTTACTAATTGATTGCATGGTGTTTAATGCCGTTTTCAACATTATTTCAGTGATATTGCAGTGGCTAGAGCACCTATCCAGGCTTTCCTGGAGTTTCTTATACGAGCACTATAGCGACTGAATGACCTTTTCAGCACAGTGTGGATTAAGTTCAGACTGCACAGAGGGTGCAGTCTGGTCTTAAATCTACACTGTCCAATAAGAGGATATATTTTCTCCAAAATGTAACTTTGAAATAGCAATATTCAGGTGTTTACCATTGGCTTGAAGGTTTCATGTAACATTTTTCAGCATTTTGTGGGTTAAACTTAAACTGGATTATAGTTAAACATTAGCGCGCATAGCCCCGGCAGCTCAGTCGGTAGCATACAGGACTTGAGAACAGGAGGTCGTTGGTTCGATCCCAGACTCGGCAAATTTCTTTCCGACTATTGATGATCTAGTCATTGCAACAGGATTCATTTCTGTCTCACGACGATGGTTATGTGGGAATGCAGCCAGGGGCTTCGAAAGAATATTGTGCAGAGTACTGGTAAAAGAAAGCATGGATATGTGTACTGGCCACTGCTAGATAACTGGAATAATGTTGAAAACAGGGTTAAACACCATACAAACAACAAATCAAATTCGCCAGTCTGTCAGTACTTTGATTGACTTTCCTTGCCCTTGCTTACTCCACCATTTGATTTCACAAGTTGGCTTCTTTAAAAAAAGAAGCCAGGAGAGGTCGGCATCAATGTTTTCAAATAGTATATTGGCTTTTGATTTCAATATATTTTGACATATGTAAACAAACAAGTTAGGCATTAAATGAATGAGAAAAAACGGTTTTTTTTTTTTTCTTTTTCAATTTTCCTGGTGTAAAGGCACAAAACAGTACATGTTCCACATTGTTATAACATTCTAGGAACAAGAGGCCTATAAGGGCTAAAAACGGCTCTACTGACATCTAAATACAGGCTTGGGTTTTTACAAAGAGTTGTGGAGGTACAATGAAATTGAGAGCTGATATGAGCAAAGGTATTCTTTTTCATGTTAGTTTCCAAAAATACATGCAGTAAGCTCTTGACAAGCTCAAAATGCATTTTTTAAATTTAAGGGCAAGGAATTTCTGACCCAATAATCCGACGGGTTGCAAAAGAATCCAGCTCTCATGAATATCTATAAACTGTGTTGGTTTTGTGAAGACTGAAAGTAAAATGAAGTCTGTAAGCTGTTCACAAGCTAAAAAATGTTGTTTTTTTTTAAATTCAAGAGCATGTAATTTGCTAATTCCACTGAATAGGCAAGAATCTTACCTGATAACATTAAATAAAGGTGGCCTATACATAATACTAGTACCAGGCATGTTAAAAATGAATGTAACATTTTTCAGTCTTTTAACAAACATCATTTTTTGGACTGTCCCAAACAGAAAAAGCATGCAGACGACAATTCAAACTTTGATAATTAATGTGGAAGATGGTGCTTTGATGTGATGGAAACGATTGTGACGAAAGGAGAAAATGCAGTAACTAGCAGCTTCATCCTCTTCCCACAATATTTTGAAAAGTTGTCTGCAGCAGACATGTAAAATGAAGAGACTGTTTGTCTAAACGTTAAAAATTTGAGAAAGCAGTTAAATGAGCCATGCTCTGAGAAAAGGGCACTTAATGCATCTGCAAAAAGTATCGACCCATGTCAGCCTGCGCAATCCGCCCAAAACCAAAGGACCACGGACTCGTTTGAGGTTTGTGGTACTTAGGGCGAAGAGGCACGACTTTTTTGGGCTCATAAGTTAATTTTCGCAGGATTCTCGCTATCCCGCATCCTAGAAGCAACTCTGTGTGTTATTTCATCAAATCTCTATCATTATAAATCCATAGAATTTTTTAATAAAACTAAGAAAAATGCTAGAGTCTAGTCAGTTTTGAAAAATAAACTTGAAAATATACTGATCAACCTATTTATATTTATTTGTGGGGTACGAGTTCTCCAGAGACCTCGTGCTCTCGAGATTAGGGTACGAGTTCTCCAGGGTACGAGTTCTCCAGGGTACGAGTTCTCCAGACAGTATCAAGTCACGTGATCTTTTCCCGCGGTGTTCTTTCTCCTTTTTTAACAATTTTTTTTTTTTTTGATTAGATTTATTTGTTTAATGAAAAATCACAATTATTGGAGAAGTCATTCATAATCAATATAGAATAATAAATCTTTTCGAAAATCCGTCATATAAAAAAGCACGTTTATTTCCTATTTCAGTTTTTTTATTTCGGTTTATTTATAAAACCATGACGAAACCAGGGATCGTATATATACGATCCCTGACGAAACAGACTGTGTATCAGAACAATTTCGCAAAAACAAATGGATTTAGACAGCGATTTCTGTGGCAGTCTGCCTTTTAAACTCACCACTGTTGGAGAGGTCTGATGATGACCTCTCCAATGAGCAGGTATTTCATCTAATGAAAATTTTATTTCCAACACGATATGTATTGCCTACTACTGTTCTACAAATCCGCTTTTCAGCAGCATTCTCTTATTTTCCCTCATTGTTTCAAAGTTCTTTCCCAACGTTGTAAAAACTCAAGATTGAGTGGTACAGGATTAAAGACCGCTGGATGGGAGCCAGTTTTGACCCCAGGGCCAAGATTTAAATAATTGTAGTAGAGGACACCAGCATTTTCTCCTTTTCTCACAATGTTTTCAAAAGCCTCTTTCATCTGAGCTCTTAACTCTACCAAATGACCTATTTTCAGACTTTTCCAAATTGAAAGCAGTTGCCAAATACAAATTGAAAAATTGATCAAATGGCAAGATTTGTCTGTTATAGGCTAAAAAACATTGTGGGAAAAGGAGAAAATGCTGGTTACCAGCATTTCCACCTCTTCCCACATTTTTAAAAACTTTCTCTCTCAGGGATGTTAAAGCCGGGATTGTGTGGTAAAGGGTTAAACGTTAGGATTGTATGAGACAGGGTAACTACATTGCCATCTGCATAGAACTTCATAAGCCCAACTATAGACCACCCTGGGAAACATGGTGACACAAGGAGAAAGTGCTCATAAACTTGCAATGTCACCCCTTGTAACTTTGCTTTCACTTGGAAACGTGTCTGACCATGATTCATTTGAATCATTGGCATCTCACCTGAATGTTTTCCAGCTTGAAGTAACCGGTAAACTCTTCACCAAACAACAAAATTTCAGACTTGTCCAAATTCTAACATGCATTCCGTCTCATCCAAACATGCCACCAAAACGCACGGTCTTAACCCCTTTTAAACGACAAAATTTTAGACCAGTCCAAATTGAAAGCTTTTGCAGACGACAAAATAAAGGTGAATCAAAAAATTTGTTTTTGGAAGAGTAGAAAACATTGTGGGAAAAGGAGAAAATGCTGGTTACCAGCATTTTCTCCTTTTCCCACAATGTTTTCAGAAGGCTTCTTCTCAGGTCGTTGCAAGTCGGAATTGTGTGGTAAAGAGTTAATTCAGTCGTAGGTCCATGCCGTGGGTTGCAGTGGTTTTATGGCCGACCTTACATCAGTCGCTGCTTCTCATAAAACAATTTATGCTCTTGCAAAAGGGGGCTTAATACATCTCCATGAACCATCATACCAAGCAAGCCATCACATTACTATGGATCCAAAATAGCCACTTTCTTTAACAACGGACTTAATCACGAGGTACACTGGTCCTTGGACATGCAGAAAATTGACCGATAGAGAAAAGTTTCGGCCCAGGTCAGCCTGCCTATAATGTGCAAGCTGACCTGGCAGATGCATTAAGTCCCCTTTTCACAGAACGTGGCTCAACTGCATGTGTTTGGAAGATGCTGTATGACGAGTTACATTTTGCGGTTCAATACAACATATACATACATTTTTGCAGACAGTTTGCTCCAATTGTGACTCGGGCTTTGAGAGGTCGACTCCATTAGACAATAATATTCAAGAATTATCCAAATGGGAAACATTTGCAAGGGACATATCTGTTTCAAAGGTCCTTGTTCTTTTTGAAAGCTTTTTAGCCGTTTACTAAACGACAAAATTTTAGACCAGTCCAAACTGGAAGCATTTGCAGACGACAAAGTAAATGTCAAAACGTTTTGCTTTTGAACGTTTTCTGCATGACAAAGGAACGGCATAACTCAGCATTCAGTCCGTTGTTATGCAAAATAGATTTTATGGATCCATATGTGATATATGCATGTTATCATGCATCATGAGATTCATTAAGCCCCCCTTGACAGAGCATGGCTCAAATCTGTTTCCTTGATCCTGTGTGTTTACCAGACAATACAATTTTAAGTATTGTCTAAACTGAAAGTATTTGCAAACAGCAAACTGAATGTGGCAAAAACGACTAGACTTTTCTTTAAAAGATCAGTAGACAGTGTCAGAAAAGGAGAAAATGTTGGTTACTAGCAAATTCTCCTTCTCCTACAATATTTTCAAAAAACTTTCGTAATAATGTTTTTAACTCTTTACCAAACGACAACATTTTAGACGTTTCAAAATTGAAAGCACAAAATAAATGTGACCCAAAAACTGAAATTTGTTTGGGGAAAGGTAGAAAACGTAGGAAAAGGAGAAAATGCTGGTTACCAGCATTTTCTTGTTTTCCCACAAAGTTTTCAAAAGGCTGCATCCCCAGTGGCGTTAAGTCGGGATTGTGTGGTAAAGGGTTAAAGGCTTTCTCTGTCAAGGTTGTTTCAACTCTTGATTGTGTGGTAAAAGGCGAACTCTTTACCAAACGGCAAAATTTCAGACTGGTCCAAATTGTAAGCAACTTCTTTACCACACAATCCCGACCCTGTGAAAGCGAACTTTTGAAAACCTTGTGGGAAAAGGAGAAAATGCTGGTGACCAGCGTTTTCTCCCTTTTCCACAATGTTTTCTACCCTTCCCAGAACAAATTTCAATTTTTCAGTCACATTTATTTTGTCGTCTGCAAATGCTTTCAATTTGGTCCAGTCTAAATTTTTTTTCGATTGTTAAAGAGTTAACAACATATTAAAGACTACACAAATGATGGGATTTGTGACATGATGGAAAACATTGTGGAAAAATAGAAAATGGGGGCGATCAGCATTTTCTCCTTTCTCTTCAAAGTTTTCAAAAGCCTTTTTCCCCATGTTTCTTAAAACATGGGATTGTTTGGTAAAGACTGCAAAATGGACAAGTTCGAGGACAAGTTTGAGGAGAAAATGACCCAATGATGCAGTTTTCTATTGCTAAGGTCATTCCTGGTTGTTTAATTGGTAGCATACAGGTTGATTGATTGTATGGTGTTTAATGCCATTTTCAACATTATTCCAGTTATACTGAAGTGCCCAGTGCACCTATCCATGCTTTCCTGGAGTTTATTTTACCAGTACAACACACAATATTCTTTCCAAGCAACTGGATGCTTTCCCACAAATGCTGCCGTAACAATGTTCAGAGGTGAGAGAGGATTGATTGATTGTATGGAATTTAACGCCGATTTCAACATCATTTCAATTATATCACAGCGGCCAGTGTACCTATCCATGCTTTCCTGGAGTTTCTTTTACCAGTACTCCACACAATATTCTTTTCAAGCCACTGGCTGCTTTCCCACAACCATCGTCGAAACAATGGTCAGCTGTGAGAGAGGAATTAATTCTGTCGCGATTACTATCATCAGTTCTAGGAATGGAATTGGCCGAGAACCCTTTGTTCTCAAGTCCTGTATCAGGACATGGTGGTAGCATACAGCACAAGAAACCAAGGGATCGCTACTGCAAATCCCCTGCTTGACCAACTGAATAAATATTGTAGAAACACCAATTGTTGCTTTAGTTCACAAGTAAAATACTTGCATTTTTCATTGCACTTTATCACTTATGACAAGAGCACTGCATAAAGGTGCCAACGCTCGGCTGCACTTGCTTGATTTTCAGTGAAATTTCTAAATTAACAAAGGGGTATAACAGTGTCAAAAATACTTTGATGATTATCTGCCCTTTTAGCATGTGCTCCCATTTTGATAGGTAACTTGTCTGTCTGTGGGTTGAAGTAAACATTTTCCAGGAAAAACAGAAGTATTATAAAAAGAAATTTTGCATGATGCATCCAATGCCAAAGTAATGACAAAAATTTATCTTTGAAAACAGCCGAGATAAAAAAACCAAGTGCAGTTGTTTAAATTCAAATAATAGTGTTTCCTTAACCATTGAACTGGGACAAATTATATCTTGAAATGCCTTCTTCGTGCATTTAATGCAAGACCCATTTTAAGCGGTCAGATTGGACACTGGCTTAACTTTACCAGACAATAATTTTCTGGACTGGTCCATATTGAAAGCATCACAGATGACCAATTAACCCTTTACCACACAACCCCTAGTTTTAACAACCCCGAAAGAGAAGGACTTTTCAAAACATTGTAGGAAAAGGAGAAAATACTGGTAACCAGCATTTTGTCCTTTTCCCACAATGTTTTCTATCCTTTCAACAACAAATTTTGTAATTTGAGCCACCTTTTAATTTGTCGTCTGCAAATGCTTTCAATTTGAACAAATGTGGTAATATTTACACTAAAGACGTCAATGTGAAAAGATGATTGAACTTTACTGAAGAAGCTGGATTTAAAAAAATATAAAGAATGTCATATACATGTCAACTGCAAGTTTTGCTGAGAAAAAATGCAGAAATATCGAGTGGACAAGCTAGAGGCTTGTAGAGATAACCCGTGAAAAATCTAGTTGCAGTAAAGCCACCATTGTCATGTGATGCACGAAATTAATCTATAGATAGGAAACACTTCTTTTTCTCATGTTCAAAAACTGTCAACTAGAGGAATCTGAACAGTGTATTGTAATTTGGCTGCAAGGTTGCACAGATTATGACAGATTATGGCAGAAAATGCATTTCATTTTTTTTTTTTTTGTAACCTTTAAAGAAATCACTGTTGTCCTTTCTGGTTTTAACCGAGGATAAATCCCTCGAGTTTCTCTATCCCTTACACGACATATATTGGTAATTTATCTATGTTTACACAGCTGACCAAATTCTGAGCCATTCTAACTTATAGCCAGAGAGAGAAAAACGCTGTTATGAGTATGCATCTTCAAAAGAACTATATTGTTTACGCTATTACAGAGTACATCATGCACTGATTTTATTTTCAATACTGATGGTTCATCTATGCTTTACCATATACTGTTGATGTTGCTCTATCTCTGTACTTGACCTAAAAATAAAACAAACGGACGTAAGGAACAAATTCCACATCCCAAAGTAGGCCAAAGTAGGCTAAAGTAATCACATGATTCATCTTGGGTATTGTTCTTACAGAATTACAAACTTCGAACATCGTATTCAAGTAAAAACCATAAATAATTCCTTTTCTCATAAGCTGACAAGATTTTGCATTCTATATCAAACATTCAACCAGACAAGACTGTTCACCTGGCATGGTGTGGCCAATATTTCATGGAATACAATATATCACTGGCATGTTGATATTTTTGTTTTTTTATAAAACTGCTCATTGTGGTGTCAGCTTTGTAAGGACCTTTCTGTCATTTTGGGGTCACAATCACACGTTTTCAAACATGCCCTGGCCTAGCAGTCTTTAAAAAGTATTAACTCACTACCATACTTATACAACTTCTATTGGAGAAAGGTAGTATTTGCCATTTACAAACAATTACTACCTGTCTCACAAAACACACAAAACAGCTTCCCATTATACAAACATTTCTTCTCGGTGTCCCTTTGTATTATAGATAAAGAAGAGCCTGTATGGTATTAAGTGGAACCCATTACCTTTTTATGTGCCGACACAATATCCGATGTATTTTTTCACACTCCACACATCAGACAAGACTGTCCACCTAGCACGGTGTGGCCAACATTTGAAGGAGCAGTGTCTCTTAGGCATGCCAATGACCATTTTCTTACCTGCTCAGTACAATGTGGGTGTCAGCATGTCAATGGCCATCTTGATGTCACTTTGGGGCCTCAATTATGTACAATGTTTTCAGACATGCCTTGACCTAACAGTCTTTTATGAAAGAAACTTGGTGCATAATAAATAATAGTCATTTGGGATGAGGTTTTGATTCAGACGCGGCTCTGGGATCCTATATAATCATATATTATCCCTGGACCTGGGTTGCAAACACACTCCATGGCAGTACCATCTTAACCTACAAAATACTTTGCAATAGAAAAGACTTAAGGCCCTATATCCTTTTCCGTACATTGGCCATATCGGGTACATTTTTGTAGACCGGTACCTAGGTTATCAATGTGGTGATAGCACTACCGACAAAACCTCTGCAGAAATTTGAAGTAAGGTTGTAAAAGAAAAAGGAAAAAATTTTTTTTTTCAATTTTGGAAAGAGTAAGAGTTTGTTGCACAAAGATTTTCTGGTACTTATTTCATTATTTTGACATGAATCATGAAGACAACAATCGTGATGTAATATGGACTGAGATCAAGACATTCACAGTGTTGGTATTAAATGTACAATGTTGGAATGCTTGTAGAGAAATTAAGTTTTATACCTTGACTGACATACAATATATATATTGACCTCTACACCAAATAAAAATTGTTTGTACATGACCAAATTGACAGCATTTGCAATCAACAAACTAAATGTAACTCAAGTGATTTCTGTCTTTGATAGGGTAGAAGACATTGTGGGAAAAGGAGAAAATGCTGGTTATCAAAAAGTTTTTTTCCTCAGGGTCGTTAAACTTGGTATTGCGTGGTAAAGGATTAACTCATCAGCTCACATATAGTAGAAACATGGTATTCCAAGCAACCTGAATTGGAAGTCGATAAGTTTTAAAAGCTTACCTATCGGAACCTTTTCTGGATATTTTATGTATATTTGATGTATTTACAATTTGCATAAAAATGGTTTTGCCAGCAACCCGACAGTCGACACTTCCATTTGTGCTATTAAACCCCTGTCCCTTGTGACAATGCAGACCATGAAGTTCCTACCGTCATTTTACTGGACCTTACCTTTTTATACCAATTTAATTTGGAATGGAAATTGGCAAGATAGATGTCTCAAAAGATGGAATTTGTCTTTGAAAGAGTAGTAAACATTATTGGAAGGAGAAAATGCTGGTAGCTTAAGCATTTCTCCTTTTCCAACATTGTTCACCAAAGCCTTCTTCCTTTATATCAAGTTCCAATAAATCAACATTGAAAACTTTTCACTCGATACTGAATTTTGTTTGTACTGGAGTTTAACGCCATTTTAACAGCTCAGGTCATATCATAGTGGTCAGTGACACACCCATGTGTTTCCTGGGTGGCTCTCTCACACCAGTACTGACACAACTTTCTTTCCAAATTCACTGACTACTTTTCTCACATCAGAGGTGAGAGGCGAAAAATCGCCGTAAAGAAAGTTCGCCTCAACCAGGTATTGAACTCGCAACCACCAGGTCACGAGTCAGATACGCTGCTAACCACTAAGCTACCCGGGCAGGCAATACTGAATTTATTTTAGTACATAAATATAGCTTTTTAAAAGGCATTGCCAGCAACCTGATAGTTAAAACTTCCATTTGTGGTAAATGACCCCTGTCCCTGGCAACACTGTAGATAATGGGAACTCCAACTATCAGTTTGCCGAGCCTAACCTGTCTCTAAGGATTTCATGTTGTTAAATTGTTTTAATGTTTTACAAGTAAACTTTTAATCCGATACTTTGATTTATATTTGACCTATAAGTTCACATTTTTATCATAAAGAATGGTTTGTCTAACCTGAATGCGATTAAGGACGTATATGACAAATTCTTCCAGCGGACAGATTTTTTTTAAACTTTGCACATACAAAGCTCATCATGTCTCTTGTAGATTACAATGGAAAAAAAAGGGGGGTCCCCGTGCTCCTTTCTGAGAAATTCGCTTTTGAAAAAGGTATATACAGTTCCAAAATTCAGCATATACTGGATTTAACACACTTTCCTTTAATAGTCAATTTCACAGGAAAATTACCAGAAGAATATACAAATATACATCACATTAAAGAAAAATAATTCAGTTTTGCACAAAAAACATATAAAAGCCTGGTTTTAAGCATGGTAAATGTATGCATCTTATATATAGACCATTTAGTTAAAAAGGGAGATAATTTGACCGGGTTAAGGGTTAATCTTCAATAAAAACATACTTTCTAATGGACAGATTTTTTTTAAAATTTCCACAATCATAGTACTTATAAATCTAGACAATAAGAAAAAATAAAAATGGCACCTACCCGTGCTTCTTTCCCCAGGAAACAGTGATGAAGGTCACTATGGAAGTTAATTTTTTCAAGGAAAACTATATAATAGAAGCTCAGCAGACATAGTAGGAAAGAAGAAATTGCTCATGCTCATTAAACGCGATTTCTCCTTTTCCCACATTAATTTTGGATCCTATACTCATTCAAAAAATGAACATAGCCTATGTACCTCAAATTCGTATCAAACCCTTCATTATCTACATGTAGTCTTATAAATTTGCACACATGACTATGGCCATACGGCTCATAGAAATAAAAAAAAAAAAAGTCTGTGGAAAAAAAAAGTCTGTGGAAAAAAAAATGGGATAAAAGCTTGGCAGACATGATGGAAAAAGGAAAAATTACTCAGTAGAAAAAATTTCTCCTTTTCCCACAGTATTTTTCAAAGAGGAAATAGCTATACTTCAAGAAATAGGTATACTTCAACAACTTCAATTTTCTGCCTGTTTCATTGTTTGCTGTGTAACTGGACTTTTTTTTTCCAGCTAGTACTTTACCAGTCATATCATCCTTATACTGGCAGGCCAGTTTCGATGCCATCACCTTAATCCTGAAAGGATAGCATGACAACTGGCCTGCCAGTGTCAGGAAAATGTGACTGGTCAAGAACTGGATAAAGAAAATAAGTTCAGGAAACACTGGCCTGAGAACCTTCACTTTGAATGACTATAGATACCATACCTCACATTAGGCTGCAAGTTTTGCAAAAATTAGAAAAAAAAATATAGGAGAAAATTGCTACTTGTGAGAATTTGGCAAAATGGCATACTATTTTTCATAGTAGTTTTTCAAAAAGTGAACATATCATTACAACTTGCATCTACATGTAATTCAATCACATGTTCAATCAAATTGTTACTGTAATATAACTGCATATTTACACAGGGTTTAACCTTTTACCAGATAAGCTCTGCTCTTGCAACCCTAAGGAAGAAGGCTTTTGAAAACATTGTGGGTAAAGGAGAAAATGCTTGAAAGAAGCATTGTCTCCTTTTCCTACAATGCTTTCCAACCCTGCTAGAGATAAATTCCATTATTTGATCAACAACCACTTTATTGTCTGGAAAATGTAGTACCATCCGTAGAAAGTTCTACTTGTAAAAGTGTACCGTCGGTTCGCTGTTACTATTGCCATTGTGCGGAAAAATACACAATAGCGCTGAGAGTTTTACTATCTGTGAGAAATACAAATGCGCAGTATGGATGCGCATCAACATTTATACCAAACGTCATTAAGGCAAGTTTTTCTAAGTTGACAAAACTTGTCATTTTGCCCTCTATGTCAAATTGACCTTAAGGATAACATAGTTTTAAAATGTTGTTGCCAGCAACCTGAATTTTAAGTCAGTAAATTTTAAAAGTATATGTAAGAAAACTTTTAACTCGATACTCAATATGGATTTAACCAATTCACAATTAGTTTTGATTTTTCTATAAATCCTGTCCCTGGCAATAATGAAGATAACAGAAATGCCTACGGTCAGTTCACTCAGTCTCACCTATTTACAGGCAATTTATGTAGGTAAAACAATTTCTTGACATGAAAGACCTTACATGCTTAATTTGAAAAAAAAAAAAAAGAGTTTGGAAAAAAATAATTGCAAATGTTGCTGTTAAGGATTTATAAAAACTTCTATAAACAATAGCTTTAAAAACGATAGACAGTGTAAATTTGTCCCAAATAGGCAGGGGCCCTTAACTCTTTCCCAAACGATAAATCTTAGACTGGTCCAACTTGAAAGAGTTTGCAGACGACAATTTTAGATTTGATGAAAATGACAAAGTTCTCCAAAAGGGTAGAAAACTGTGGGAAAAGGAGAAATTGCTTGTTATGAGCAATTTCTCCTTTTCTCACAGTGTTTTCAAAAGACTTGTCCTGCAGACACGTGAAAACCAGGGCTTGTTTGGGAAAGGGTTTAAACAAATATGTCTACATTTTTTACCAACCTCATTTCTATTTACTTATTTTTTATCAGTACAAAAAAGTAGGTAAAAAGCCAGCACATACATTTTCATGGTGATGCTTTCGAAGTTGTTTCAGTTATCTTATGGTGGCTAGCAAAACTACAATGTATCCATGCTCACCTGGAGTCGCATTTATCAGTATTTTGCACATTTTTCTTTCCAAGCCACTGGCTGCTTTCCCACATAGCCATGGTCAAAAGAATAAAAGTACACAAAAATTACAAGTAACAAACCAAGCACAGTGTTGTACAACACAGACCATTATGAATGTCTTGCTCCCAGTATGGCCATGATGTCGTGCATTTTAGACAGGAATTTTATGCTCAAAATGATGAATTAAAAATACACCACAACAAACATATCTCTATAAAATTCTAAATGAACCAAAGAAACAGTAATTTTTAAAAGATATATAAAGATACTAGCTCAAAATTGACTGAAAACTTTGACCTACCTCTCCAGTCTATATTTAAGTTTCCTTCAGCATGTTCCTTTCCTACCTGAAAAGAGAAATAAAAGAAATGAGCCATGCTCTGTGAAAAGGGAGCTTAATGCATCTCCGTTAGGCATGATGCCAAGCAAGTCATGATATAATTACAGATTTATACAATCAATTTAGTCTAATAATTGACTGAATCTGGAGGAAGAATGTCCTTTGACATGCAGAAAATTTCAATATAGCAAAAAGTTTCGGCCCATGTCAGCCTGCGCCGACTGCGCAGGCTTACATTGGTCGATACTTTTTGCATATGCATTAAGCCCCCTTTTCACAGAGCACAGCTCAAATAAAAATACTTTGCAAATGAAATATAACTCCTACTCGATGAACCTTTCACTAACAGTTTATATTATTGTTTATGGAAATACAAGTTTAAAACCATGAACCATGTTCATTGAATGGTGAATGAATCAATGAATGTATGGAGTTTTATGGCCCGTCGACAGCTGAGGTCATATTGGGCGCATATACGGAGGTAAAAAGCGATACTGTCAAGTATTGAGTCAGAAATGTATAAAACTATATGGGTAAACAGTAAAAGGTATGTGTAAGTGACGTTTAATGGATAAAAATAATAACAGGAAGGCCAAAAAAGCCCTTAAAACGAATTAAGTCAGAATGTAACAAGGAAGATAAAACACTAAATTTTTCTGAAAAGATTTGCCTCCGAGGTATTCAAGTAATGATTCAATCTTCACAGTATCATATAAAAGACTCATGCTGTCTACTTTGTTGTATTTATCGCGTATTTGCGCTAAGTCAATGCACTCGGTTAATATATGCTTGATGGTGAGAGGAGTAGAGCACAGGATGCATTGCGGCGCCTCCTCTCCTTTTAGGAGATAGGAGTGCGTAAGATGCTTATGACCAATACGCAGACGGGCCAAAACAATTTCTTCCCGGGGACAAGTCCTTGAGCCTGGCAGCCATTCTCCAAGAGTTGGCTTAATACAGAAAAGTTTATTGTGATGATTTAGTGGGTCATTCCACGAAGTATCCCATACAGGCTGAATAAAAGTATTAATTGAATGTTTAACATCAGTAAAAGGGACTTTAAAAGGTAAAATATCAAGTGACAATGCCTCCTTGGCAGCTCTATCTGCCTCTTCATTACCATTGATACCAATGTGGCTTGGGAGCCAACAGAAAACAATGTCAGTAGTTCCGCAGATGTCAGACAGCTTATCTAAAAGATCAACAATAACTGCATTATCAGTCTTCTCATGCTCAAGTGCTTGCATGGCAGAGAATGAATCAGTAAAAATGATGTAGCACCAGTAACTGTCTTCCTTCATATGATCAAGAGCAAGGTCTATAGCTTTTAGCTCTGCAGAAAAAATTGAAGACTTATCCGGAAGACGAAACTGATATAGTTCGCCGTCCGGCACGGCAGCTGCGGCAACCCTGTCACCTTCTCTTGAACCATCAAAATGTGTTCATAATTGTAATACTGTCTTTTTATTTCTAAATATTTGATTTTAAATATAGTAGGATCGGTTGTTGCCTTTTTGTATGATGCTAGATCATAGACAAATGTCGGACTGTTGGAAGTCCATAAAGGCACATCTGTAATCTTCTGCTCCGCTGTCAAGGTATGTCAAGGTCGAAGCCAAGACTTTGGATATCAGCTTCACACCGGAGACTGAAAGGAGGTATTACATTTTCTTTCTTTAAAAAATCGGCTTTATACAGAGGTATACGAGAGACACTTTTTAAGTTCGTAGAGTAGGGTGGTCTTTTTAAAACCGCTTGAAATATCAAAATTTTATTTATCTAAGACCTTCGAAATATGCCCCGTCTGCCTCCACAAACATTTTACACCGATCTACCCATTTCCGGAACGCCGCCCGGTAGTCCTCTTTAGGTATATGTTGCAGACACTGGTAGACCGCACTGCCTATACCACAAAAGGATTCAAAACGGTGCCCTGCCAGCATTTCCTTTAGTCTTGGGAACAACCGAAAGTCACAGGGGGACAGCTCAGGGCTGTATGGGGGATGATCTAAGACATCGAGCCCAGATTCTTTCAGATATTCCTGTACCGTAGCGGATTTATGGGCCGGTGCGTTATCATGGAGTAATTTGATGCCGCCGACACCGGTGCGTGGTCTGCGTTTCTGATAGAAATCAACAAGTTGAGTAAGAACACTTTCTCTGTAAAACTTTCCAGTGACAGAACTACCTTTCGGGACTGGAATTTGAAGGACTGGGCCTTTCGAATCAAAGAATATCGCATACAACATGCGATTTGATGTTTTGCAACGGCGCGCAATGACAGGTCTGTCGCCCTCAGATGAAACCCAAACCTTATTTTTAGCCTTAGAATCGGGTTGAAAATGATAGATCCAGGTTTCATCACCTGTAACTATCTCTTCCAAACGACGCGGGTCACATTTATCATATTTTTCTATAACTTGCGATGCAAGTCTAACCCGACTTTGTTTCTGCTCGTCAGTGAGCAAATGGGGCACCCAGCACGCGCAGATCTTACGTAGCCCAAGTCGTTCACGTAAGATCTTCAAAACACTTGACGAATGAATGCCACTTAATTCTTCTATCTCTTGCACGGTATAACGTGCGTCTTCCTCAATTAACGTTTTCACAGTAGCAACGTTCTTTTCCGTCAAAACGGAAACCAGCCTACCCACCCGAGGGTCATTTTCAATTGACTCCCAACCATCATTAAAACGACGTACCCACTTGCAAACTGTAGCATATTTTAAAGCACCATTCCCATAACTTTTTGCAAATCAGCATGAATTTCTGTTGGCGGAAACCCGAGCTGTGCTCGAATCTTACAATATACCCTCTGTTCAGAGATTTTTCCATCCATATTGAACGCTATATTTTACTATAGTGTATAAAACCACGTGTTGAAAATACCCAGCGCAGCGCGCACGTGGACCTCGTGCGCCGCATACCGTGACACCGTTCGAGAGAGGAATGATTACGCAAGTTCTGTGTAAAAAATCGTGCAACTTCATAATCGCGTTAAAAAGTTATAGGCTTACTCTACGAACTTAAAAAGTGTCCCTCATAAATACAACTTTATGAGTAGGATTTTCAGAGTTTGACTTCAGTTTTATATAGTACTGCCTCGACAATTTCTTTCGCCTATGATTTAAGGAAGGCTCGTTTGCTTCTGCATACACACTATTTATTGGAGAAGTCTTAATGCGCCTAGTACAAGACGCAAGCTTTGATTATGAATAGTATCAAAACTGCGCAAGTATGACCGACGTGCCGATCCATACACAGCGCAACCGTAATCCAACTTTAGATCTTACAAGCGACCTATAAAGTCGCAATAACACTTTTTTATCTGTTCCCAAGTCCATACTGGAAACTACACATAAAAGATTGAGAGCTTTCTGACATTTATTGCTCAAGTGATTGATATGAGGAATGAACGACAATTTAGAATCAAATAAAAGGCCTAGAAATTTGAACTCTTGGACGACTTCTATATGAACACCATCTGATGTACGGTCTATGTCAAGATGAAATTTTCTTGAATTACAAAAATGCATACATTTAGTTTTTGTTTTGGAAAACTTGAAACTTTGTTTTGGAAAACTTGAAACCATTTTCTTCAGACCATTTGCTTAAATTGTTCAAGGCCTGTTGGAGTTGTCTCTCAATAGTATGTATGTGTTTTGACCTGTAGCAAATGCAGAAGTCATCGACATAAAGAAAACATTCCACACCAGGGCATACAGATTTGATAATATTGTTAATCTTTACACAAAAAAGTGTAACTGAAAGAATACATCCCTGGGGAACGCCCATCTCTTGTTCATGGGGGTTAGAAAACGTATTACCGACCTTTACTCTAAACTGCCGCTCTTTTAAAAAAGCCGAGATAAAATATCATTGAATGGGGTTTTACGCCGCTTTCAATATTATTTCAGTCATACCACGTCGACAGCTTACATATTCAGGTATTTCCTGGGTTAGGCTTGGGCTCTGAAGTGTCTTTCCCAAGGACACTCCCATGAAAAAACCAAGTTGATCAGGTGGGGCTCGAATCCGGGACCTCCAGGTTACGAGTCACACACTACCACTGAGACACGCAGGACCCCAACCATGAACTGTGACGAGATATAAAGATTATCGAGTTGGATTTATAAATTATCTCGTCACAGTGCATGATTTTAAACCTTTCATCGCAAACATAAACAAAAATGTAAACTGATAATGGAAGGTTTATCGAGTGAGAGCTACAGTTCAGTATCCAACAACTTGACCCTTGGCAAACAATCGCAAGTTCTAACCCAAAAGAAAGTAAGTTTTGAAAACATTGTGGAACAAGAGCGGCAAATTGTCGCAAGATACGCCCCGTCCCACCGCCAGATGTTGAGGAGGATAATAATTGTAAAAAGGCAGGTAGAGGAAAATAGTAGTGCAGCAGAAATCATGTGATTGAAATAGGCATGAATGTCTCTGGCCAGAGCAGAACTTTGTCATCTCCAGTCTGAACATCTTCAAATTTGGAATGCATGATTGTTGAGAAATTACGGAGTGCAGTGCACAAGAACCATAACTCTTCCTAGCACGTACTTTGAGTTATTTCCCCTTTGAAAATTTTGGAATGATATTAGACAAGGCAGTGCGAATCATACAACAAATCACCAAATGTCAATGTGTTTGACATAATAAAATAGTTGTGGCTAGCGCCTTGACCAATATTACACTATTTGGTGAATATATCATATCCAGTGGAAGTGATGTCCATAACTGTATAATATCATGTAAACATTTTAAATCGTTTCCATTTATCTACATATTAACTTCCATTTACATAAATATAAACTGTCATCTCTGCTGCGCCCATATAATATTTGTGCAAAGCAAGCTACATCCAACGGCACAACAGTACTGTCGTACAGGTTGTAAAAACTACAACAAAAAACAGATACCTACTTGTATAAAGTTTGACATCCACTGCAAACTTGCACTGCTACAAAACGTGCCTGGAATAAATCTTACTAAGAATTATTTACTAAGAAAATAGTGAAATAATTAAAAAACTACAAATAAGATGGTCAAGTTATGCGGTACGAAGATCAAAGGGGGAATAACTCAAAATTCATGCTAGGAAGAGTTATGGTTCTTGTGCACTGCACTCCGTAATTTTTCAACAATCATGCATACTAAATTTGAAGATGTTCAGACTAGAGATGACAAAGTTCTGCTCCGGACAAGCAAGAAATGCTGTAAAAAATGAAGATCAAAGGGGGAAAAACTCAAAATTTGTGCTAGGAAGAGTTAGGGTTCTTGTGCGCTGCACTCCGTAATTTTTCAACAATCATGCATACCAAATTTGAAGATGTTCCGACTAGAGATGACAAAGTTATGCTCTGGACAAGCAGAAAATGCTGTAAAAAGGACAATCAAAGGGAAATAACTCAAAGACAGCATGAGGTAGAGTTATGGTTCTTTCGCACTGCACTCGGTATTATTGCAACAAACACAAATACCAAGTTTCAAGTCAATCGGACTGAAGATGACAAAATTATGCTCCGGACAAGCAGAAAATGCTGTAAAAATGACAATCAAAGGGAAATAACTCAAGACAGCATGAGGTAGAGTTATGGTTCTTTTGCAGTGCACTCAGTATTATTGCAACAAACACAAACACCAAGTTTCAAGTCAATCGGACTGAAGATGACAAAGTTATGCTCCGGACAAAGAACTGGATGCTGCCCGCCTGTACGCCATGGGTGATCCCATAATACGGCCCGTCTTCGACGGGCGTATAAAAAAGGAGAAAAAGCTGGTATCCAGCATTTTCTCCATTTTCCACAATGTTTTCTACCCAATGAGAGAGTTTCATCTCATTTGTACCAGTTTTTAATTAGTTGTCTGCAGTTGTTTAGAATTGGAAGAGTATGAAATCTGTCGCTTGGGAAAGGATTAACAAATGTTTACACCAGTTGAAAAGATTAATTGCTTGTATGGTGTTTAACGCCGTTTTCAACCTTGTTTCAGTCATTTTGTGGCAATCAGTGCACCTATCCATGCTTTTCGGATTTTCTTTTACCAGTACTCCGTACAATATATTCTCTAAGCAACTAGCTGCTTTCTAACATAACTATTGTCAAAAACAATGGTCAGCGGTGAGAGAGGAATGAATCCTGTTGCAATGACTATCATCAATTCTGGGAAAGAAATTGGCCGAGCCGGGGATTGAACCAGCGACCTCCTACATGCTACCGAGGCTCGGCCCAGCTGAAAAAGACAATACAAGAGCCATAATGAATGTATGATGTTAAAGGTTGAAAGTTAACCCTTTACCACTCTGACCCCGGTTTTCATGATCCTGAAGAAGAAGGCTTTTTAAAATTCTTTACCAAAGACAACATTTTAGCCTGGTTCAAACTGAAAGCACTTACAGATGACAAATTAACAGTGGCTCAAATGGCAGAATCTGACCTTGATAGAGTATATAAAACATAGTGGGAAAAGTAGAAAATGCTGATAACCAGCATTTTCTCCTTTTCCCACGTTTTCAAAAGGTTTCTTTCCCAGGGTCATTAAACCAAGGACTGTTTGGTAAAAGGGTAAAACATCAGCGGAAAAAGGAAAAATATGCTTGTAACCATTGTTTTTCTCCTTTTTCCACATGTTTTCAAAAGGCATCTTTACCAGGGTCATTAAAACCCGGGATTGTTTGGTATAAAGTTAAAACACTAGTGGAAAAGGGAAAAAAAAATGCTGGTAACCAGTGTTTTTCCCCTTTTCCGACTGTTTTCTCCTTATCAAAAGACAGAAATCATCTCTTCAGCTACATTTATTTTGTCAGCTGCAAATGTTCTCAATTCGGGTCGAGTCATGGACAAGGCTTTTGAAGAACATTGTGCAAAGTACTAGAAAAAGATACTCCTGGAAGGAATGAATACAGGTGCGCTGTCAACCGCAATACAATTTCAAACTTATGTTGAAAACAGTGTTGAACACGATACAAAGAAACAAATCAACTTACCATATCTATACAGTGCCTTGTCAGCTTGTAGATTCTACCAATAACCACCCCCTACAACAAATATATCTGTCATCTTTTTCTAGCAGTTCTGCTTCACAGCCATGGTATCTTAAATTGAAAATAATGAAGGAAAAGGAAAACATCTGCGTTTTAATGGGCAGGTTGGCCATTAGCAATGGAAATTTTGCAAAATTGAATATCTTAAGGAGGAGGACCTATATAACTTAGGGATAAGGGGGAAAACCAAAAACATTAACCCTTATCCTGCTAAAAAAGTTTAATTAAACTTTCAAGCCGATTGTAAAAAACCCACATAGTGCTACTTCGAACTTATTTACAGAGCCATGATAGCTCAGTCAGTAGCTTACAAGCCTTGAGAAAAAGATGTCGCTGCTTTTTTTGAGGACTGATGATAGTCACTGCAGCAGGATTCATTCTTATCTCATCACTGACTATCGTTTCCAAGGTGTTATGTGGGAAAGTAGCCAGTGGCTTGGAAAGAATATCGTTTGGAGTACTGGTAAAATAAACTCCAGGAAAGCATGGATAGGTGCACTGGCCGCTGCGATATAACTGAAATAATGTTGAAAGCTGCATTAAACACCACACAAACAATCAATCAAACTTATATTTTGGAGAAAAATACCTCCTTATCAGACAGTGTAGATCAAAGATCACACTATATTTTGTGCAGTCTAATCTTGACCTACACCATCAGCAAAAGGTCAGTGAATTAGCCTTAGCAGCCTATGGGTTAAAATCGATAAACAAGAGGGCCATGATGGCCCTGTATCGCTCCACTGGCTTATAAATATAAACCATAAAGAGAAGTCTTCACTATATAAGCCCTTATAAAACTTTGACCCCAGGGCTACAGTCGGACTAAATGGGGAATATGTGTATTAGAAGAATAACATGCCAAATTTGGGAGTTCTTGGCCTTATGGCTAGTAACATAACGGTTTCTTAAGTTTTCACTCCATAAACCCATGTAAAACTTGTGACCCCTGGTACAGGGCCAAACTTCATCCTAGGGCTGTAACTTGGACCCTCTTTGTAGTTGTCCACTAGATAATGCTATAATTATGCAAAATTTGGTAGCCTTAAGCCTTATGGCTATGTACACCAAGATTTAAAAGTTTTCCCTATATAAGCCCATGTAAATCTTGTGAACCTGGCCCCCCCCCCCCCCCACCCCCCAGCATGAGGCCAAATTGACCCCAGGATTGTAATTTGGGCACTTTTGGTAGACCCCCACTAGATCAAGCTAAATGCAAAATTTGGTAGCTCTAGGCCTTATGGCTAGGTACAGGAAGATTTTTAAAGTTTTCTCTATATAAGCCTATGTAAAACTTGTGACCCCTGGGGCAGAGCCAATTTTGACCCCAGGGCTATAATTTGAAGAAACATGATAGAGGTCTACTACATAAAGCTACATGCCAAATTTGGTAGCCCTATGCCTTATGGTTTCAGACAAGAAGATTTTTAAAGATTTCCAATATTTTTCAGTTTTGTTACCATGGCAACCAGAGTTTTTGAAGGAATCAAATTCTTTCAAGAAATTCTGAAGAGGACCATGGCAGGATCATTTCTGTGAAGTTGCATGAAAATTGGATGGGTAGTTTCAGAGAAGATGTTTGAAATAAAAGTTAACGCACGGACGGACGCACAGACTCACGACAGACACCGGGCCATGACATAAGCCCGCTGGCCTTCGGCCAGTGGAGCTAAAAAATGGCTTTTCAAAGAATTTTCAAACAAATGTCGAATTGATGTAGTTACTAGTAAAATTTGGAATAAATGAAAAATGCTAGATTCTGATACTATCTGCAATATTGTTGCCAGGGACAGGGGGTATCAGAAACACACATAACCATTTAAAATTTCGAAAAAAAAGTTATTACTGCAACATTGCTAATAAATTATTCATGTATATTGCAAAAATATTGAAATTTTCTCAACACCTACTGACATAAAATTCGAATGTATAGAAAATGGGAAAAAAAAAAAAAACTCAAAGATGGCTGTCTGATGAATTAGTAAGCCAAACAGGCTATCTCAGTTGTTAGCATATTCTGACTCATGACCTGGTGGGTTTGATACCCTGTTGACTCATGACCTGGTGGTTGTGGGTTTGATACCCTGTTAAGTCGAAATTTCTTTACAGCGATTTCAGCTTTCTTCTTTTCATCTTTTTCTGCCCGGCACGGCAGCTCAGTAGATAGTGTGCCAAACCCCATAGTTCAGTCGGTAGCGTACAGGACTTGAGAACAGGAGGTCACTGGTTCGATCCCTGGCTTGGCCAATTTCTTTTTGAGGATTGATGATAAGTCATCGTGACAGAATTCATTCCTCTCTCACCGTTGACCGTTGTTTCCATGATGGTTATGTGGGAAAGTAGCCAGTGGCTTGGAAAGAATATTGCGCAGAGTACTGGTAAAAGAAACTCCAGGAAAGCATGGATAGGTGCACTGGCCGCTGTGATATAAATGAAATAATGTTGAAAGAGGCATTAAACACCATACAATCAATCAATCAAACTTATAT
The DNA here is from genome assembly GCA_945859785.2 of Tridacna gigas. NCBI lineage: Eukaryota > Metazoa > Mollusca > Bivalvia > Cardiida > Cardiidae > Tridacna > Tridacna gigas. Next base: position 62,069,241 of record OX244036.2, read on the forward strand.
TTTGGAGAAAAATACCTCCTTATCAGACAGTGTAGATCAAAGATCACACTACATTTTGTGCAGTCTGATCTTGACCTACACCATCTGCAAAAGGTCAGTGAATTAGCCTTAGCAGCCTATGGGTTAAAATTGATAAAAATAATGGGTTTTCGAAGAATTTTCAAACAAATGACACATTTATGTAGATACTAGTAAAATTTGGAAGAAATGGAAAATGCTAGCTTCTGATACTATCTGCAATATTGTTGCCAGGGACGGGGGGTATCAGAAACACACATAACCATTTAAAATTTCGAAAAAAAAGTTATTACTGCAACTTTGCAAATAAATTATTCATGTATATTGCAAAAATATTGATATTTTCTAAACACCTACTGACATAAAATTCGAATGTATAGAAAATGGGGGGGGGGGAACATAAGAAAAAAACTCAAAGATGGCTGTCTGATGAATTAGTAGCCCAGCAGGCTATCTAAGTTGTTAGCATATCTGACTCATGACCTGGTGGGTTTGATACCCGGATGACTCATGACCTGGTGGTTGTGGGTTTGATACCCATTTAAGTCCAAATTTCTTTACAGTGATTTCAGCTTTCTTCATCTTAATCTTCTGCCCGGCAAGGCAGCTCCGTATATCGTGTTCCAAGCCCTGTAGCCCAGTCGGTAGCGTAGAGGACTTGAGAACAGGGGTCGCTGGTTCGATCTGTGGCTTGGCCAATTTCTTTTTGAGGACTGATGATAGTCATTGCAACAGGATTCATTCCTCTCACCGCTAACCATTGTTTTGACGATGGTTATGTGGGAAAGCAGCCTGTGGCTTGGAAAGAATATTGTGTGGAGTACTGGTAAAATAAACTCCAGGAAAGCATGGATAGGTGCACTGGCCGCCACAATATAACTGAAATTTAGATAGTGTATCCGACTTATGACCTTGTGGTTGCGTGTTAGATACCAAGTTGATGAAAATTTTCTTTCTGGCGATCTTTTGCCTCTCACCTCTGATGCATGTGAGAAAAGTTATCAGTGGCTTGGAAAGAAAAGTTGTGTCAGTGCTGGTTTGAGAAAGCCAGGAAACACATGTGTAGATGCACTGACTGCCATGATATGCCCTAATTAAGCTGTTAAAATGGCGTTAAACTCCAATGCAAACAATCTGATGAATTGGTGGGTATTTGTAATTGTCTTGATTTTATGTACTGCAGTAGCCTAGAACCAAAATACTAGTGCCAGCCTTCAAAACCCAAGTGCAGTTTGGTGCATGACTGTCTGTCTGTCCAAATGGTAGTCCAAAACCAGCTTAAATTAAAAACCCAAAGCCAATCAGTCCAATCCATTCCCACCCGTCAAGATTGCGGTCAGAGTCAGTATGCTTGTGTAAATGCACTTAACTTGCTGTGGAACAGTGTTATCCCGTCAGACTGGGATTGGAATGTGCTTACCCGAAGCTGAGACAGCTCCCCTTTGTATGTGTTAATGTGAATGTAATTAATATTGTCACGGAGAGAGGTTAGATATATAAGCACTTCAAACCTGTTGCTGTTGATCTAGGTTTTAAAGCAATGCGGTTTAGTGCAATTCCTCTTTGTGAAATTTAAGCAACATGCTTTGTAGTTATTACCTGGATCGTTGTCCAGGCCGTTGCACGCTACATTTAGTGGCAGGGGTGGGATAATAACAACTGCCTTATGGAGTTGCTTTACTCTTATATATTCCTCAGGTTTATTTGTATAAAAGTCTTTGAGGTCAAGACTTCTTGTAGGGGAGAGTAATGTCACAGAGAGACATTAGATATATAAACACTTCAAACCTGCCTTGCTGTACAGCTAGCTTTTACAGCAATGCAGTCTAGTGTATTTCTCTCTGTGGAAGTTAAGCAACGTGCATTGTGGTTAGTGCTTGGATGGGTGGCCCAAGCCGTTGCATGTTGCAATAAGCTATTATTGTAGCATAGCGTTTCGCAAAAATAGAGGAAAACACCATGATCGGTAGTTTTGCATTTTGACTGTTCAACAATCAAACTAACATAGTGATGTCCATTTTGTGAATTCCATAATATTGTTTGTTTGTATTGGAGTTTAACGTTGTTTTAACAGCTTAGGTCAGATCATGCCAGTCAGTGCACCTATGCACATGTTTCTTGGCTTTCTCACACCAGTACTGACACAACTTTCTTTCCAAGCCGTTGACTATTTTTCTCACATGCAACAAAGCTACGAGGTTTCACTGAAAAATTCCCTTTAATGGAAAGTATTTGCAGACAGCAAGGTAAATATTACTCACACAGGAAATTTGTCATAACAAAGAAAACATTGTGGAAAATGGAACAAGAGGGCCATCATCTGTATTGCTCTACTGCCTTTCAAATGTACCAAGATTTAATTAGCACCGACAGAAATTTCATAGAGAAAATAGCCAACTCCCACCCCCCCCCCCCCCAACAAAAACCAGTCATATCTTTTTCAAATGCAAAGATGATGTTGGCGACTACAAGGTCTAATCAAGTATCATTCATATCAAATATCAAAGAACTCTAACAAAGAATGCCTTGCAAAGAAGGTTTCCAGAACTTAGCAGCAGAAACCATTTTTTTTTCGATGACAGGAATGGTAAAGTTCTTGAACAAAAAACTGAATGATAGAAACCTTTTTACATATTAATCACTCAACCCATATTGATGCATGGCAATTTCACTATGATTGGTAAAGACAAGGTATTGTATATTTTTGTGTATAAATGATTAGTATCTCAATTTTGACAAGTGTTGTTGACAGGGATTTTTCTAACGTCTTTCATTTTTGGGTGTGAAACTGTGAAAAAGATGCATTAATCCATGAAATTGGGATAGATACATAAATCCATTTAACTGGGGAATTCGAGAGAGAAACAAAAAAAAAAAACATTAACATAAATTCAACTCTTTTAAGGACATATATAAATAATTAATGAATACAACCGTCCTGATTAAAATGTATTCTATCACCCACATTGTTTACTTTAGGTCACTATTGTGCCTTTAATCAATGAAAATTAATGCATTTGGAAACCAACTGTCTTCTTCGACCATAGCAATAGCATAACAAGTATAAAAAAATAATGCCGATTTATTACAGACCTGTTTAGCATTTAAATGCTAAACTGCTGAAAATTGAAACTAAATACTGAATCTGGATGAACTGAATTTGACAGGAAAAAAGTAATAGAAATGTTTGATTATGCATGAAGTATTAAGTTTTTAAAATCGGACAAAACACAAACATGTACAAACCAAGCAAACAAATCTTTTAAGAGCGCCTTTTATCACATAACAACCCTTGTTTCCAATGTAATATAGCCATTACGAATTTTCTTGTCTCACACACGTGTGAGAAGATTTCATGACGTCATAGGTCGAAGCACTTTACATATGTATTCCTACGCTAAAATTCCAAAACATGGCTGACCTACATTTTGAGGTCGGGTAAACTGTCAAAATCGATAATCGGGGCAAGGCAACAATTCAGAGAATAAAAAGTTCGACTACGGGTGAAATTTATACAGTTTTAATTGATGGGATTGACTTTGAGGTCGATTAACCCAGAGAGAGACTATCTTTAGTCTCCGATTGTGACTACGAGCAGACGACAAGACGATTCCGTCAAGTTTCTGACGAAGATGTTTCCACATTAATATCAAAGCAGAAAAACAAAAATACCCTGTCTAAAACTTACTACAACTTAAAGCTACTAAGAGATTTCATGTCAGGAGAAAATGAAATACGAGAAATTCAAGAAATTCCTCCAGATCGGTTGTGTAGTATTCTTTGCAAATTTTTCGTCAGTGTAAGAAAACCGGACGGGTCAAATTTTGAGCCGGTCACTTTGCGGGGGTTTTTGGGCAGCTTTGAGAGGCATTTACGCGACAATAACTACGGCTATTCACTTATCCATGGCATTGAATTTGTTAGAGTCAAAGAAGTGCTGCAGGCAAAATCAAAAGAATTGAAATCACAGGGTTTAGGCAACCAACCATTTAAGGCTGAAGCAATATCCGATTCAGAAATAGACCAAATTTGGAGCAGTAATCAGCTAGGCAGCAGCTCGCCTGAGAGTATCATTAACACGCTTTGGTTTTTTAATACGATCAGTTTTGGTTTAAAGGGGGCTGACGAACATAGATGTGTTGGGGGGATGTTCAATTATTGTCAGACGAATCAGGTCATGAATTTCTAGAATTTCAAGAGAGACAGACAAAAACGAGACAAGGTTCGAACCCACGGGATGTAAGACCAGTTAAACCAAAAATGTGGGCAAATGTCGATGAGCCTGCGCGATGCCCAGTAAATATTTACAAGATATACGCAAGCCGAAGGCCTACTGACTATTCCGGTGCATCAGACCCTTTCTACATTGCCACCCATACCAAACAAAACGAGATAAAACCAGGCCATCAGTGGTTTAAGAGACAACCAATTGGACAAAATAAACTTACCTCTATCATGAAAAGGATGGCACTAGCTGCTGGATTATCCAAGACAAAAAGATTGACAAACCACAGCACCCGAAAGCACTTGGTACAAAAGTTGTCAGAGAATAATATTCCGGCAAATCAAATTATGCAAATCACCGGTCATAAGAATATCCAGTCAGTCAATAATTATAGTCACATCAGTGAATTTCAACACAAAAACATTTCTGAAATCCTTACATCGTCAAAAAACCAGCATAAACCTTGCACAATCCAGCAAATGCAGTGTAACAGTAATCGCGGCACAAATTCCTCAGAATACACATTTCACGGCGGTCTGAATAATATGTTTGCTGGAAATATTTTTGGTGGCACGTTCAACATAAACATTATGTCATCTTCAAACGATAATAATCCACAAAATGATCCCGAATCTGTTAAGAAACGAAGGCGTATCATAGTTGACAGTGACTCCGAGTAGTCTTACTCGTACCAAACACAACTTGCAGACCCTACACACACGTGTTTGTTGCATACATGTGTATTGCTCTGTTTACATTGTAGTTATGCATAATGCATAGGGCCTATGTCTTGAACATTTATTCGTTTGTAACAGGTTGATTTATGTTCTTCTGGTGATAAAATAATCTCTAAGAGTTATATGTTTAAATTGTTAGTTGTGAATAAACAATTGTTTTAGTTTTGTAGAGTCTAGTAAGTTTAATGTACGCCTCGTTGGAACTATTTTTTATCACGGACTCACATTCCCTTCAGAGAAGTGAAACGGCCTCATTCATGGAAATGTCAAGCCAGATGGGTGTGTTTATGTTTTGGACCCTTTTTTTTCTTTATTTAATTTGCTTGGATTCGGTTATGTGATAAAAAGAATCTGACATTCGTTGACTGTTGTGATAAAATTTTATTAAACTCGTCCAGAAAAATGTTATTAAGCTCGCCAAAGGCTCGCTTAATAACATTTTTCAAGACTCGTTTAATAAAATTTTATCTCAACAGTCAACTCATGACAGATCCTATATATCTTAAATCATACCCCCCCAATATCTGTTTGATATTGATTCCCAGTTTAAGTCTAAAATCTTTTCCCAAAGAACATCTTTGAGATGTTTTTAAACCAACAGGATAACTGAATTACTTTCTATCTAAATGATACAAAAATATGGATTTGAACTCTCATTTATGAAAGTCTACATGGAAAAACTCGGATCGAATGGGAGGCATACCTAACTGTATGGTGTGATCTGAAGTCTTCTGAGAGTAGAAAGAAGAAAAGGGTAAACCAATTATCAGCTCTGGGTCCATATTCACCAACCATTCTTAAGAACGTTCTTACACTTATTCTCCAGAATTTTCTAAGCGTGAAAGGAACACAACTTCTGATCGGCTAAACCAAATGGTTTAGCCGATCGGAAGTTGTGTTACTTTTAATTTTAGAAAATCTTGAAGAATGTAAGACTAAGAATACTCTTAAAAATTGTTGGTGAATACGGATCCTAGATTAAGTATTTTACTTAAAATTGCCCTAAAGCTGTTTTACAGTCAGTGGTCCTGTTAATGCAATGCTGAGCATTTGGATGCAAAGGATAGATTTTAAGACATTCAGACCACACAAAATTGAAACCTAATGGACTGAGGAACAGCCAAGGGGCCCATGGAGTGCATGGCAAATTCACATGTTTTTTATACAGGTCATGAAGATTACAATTAAACTGCCTTTTACCAACAGTGTAGATCAAGATCAGATAGCTCATCAAGAGCAGATTGGTTTTGGGTCTACACTGTTATTTGTGAAATATTCTTGCAAGAGCAGCCTATACATCAGCATATTTGGGTCTTCTTTCCATAATAAAAAACTGATTTCTGTAAATTACTCTTCTTAGTTTTAAGCTTAAAAATATATATATATTTTTTTTTTTAAACGGTGTTTTATGGCACATCGACAGCTCTGGTCATTTAGCGCGCATGAAAGGTAACGTATCAAAATTAAAGAACAAAATGTTAATTTTAGAAGTTAAACTGACTTTATAAATAAGAACTTAAACAATACAGTCAAAAAATGTTAAGATTGTCTATAATATCAATGTCAGTGCTAGTTGAGCCAGCATATATATATTTAAAAGTAAGAAAAATGCAAAAAAGCTAAAATTATAAATGTCAATAAACTTGAGCCAAGCTCTGTGAAAAGGAGGGGGTTTCTTGCATCTGCAAAACGTGTAAACCCATGTCAGCATGCGCAGTCTCTGCAGGATGACATTGGTTAAAACTTTTTGCAATTAACTGGCCAATTTTCTGCATGCCCAAGGACCACTCTTCCTCCAGATTCTATCAACCATAAGGCTAAACGGGTTTTATGAAACCATAATTATGTGATGAGTGGCTTGATTAACCCTTTACCACACAATCCTGACTTTTACCGACCCTGATGTTGAAGCCTTTTGAAAACATTGTTGGAAAAGGAGAAAATGCTGGTAACAAGCATTTTCTCCTTTTCCCACAATGTTTTCTATCCTATCAAAGACAAATGCATCATTTGAGTCGCATTAAAATTGTTGTCTGCAAATGCTTTCAATTTGGACAGGTCTAATACTTTGTCCTGTGGTAAAGAGATAATGCATCACAGAGTTCCATTAAGCCCACTTCTGCCAGAGCATGGCTCAAATTTACATACCCATAAGGTTTTCATCTATATTTGGTAAAATCATGAAAGTGCCCAAAAAGTAGCCATTTCAAAGTTAAAAGGGCCAGAAAAATAATCATTTCAAGGCTGATTAAAAAGAATAGTCAGCTCTGGAATTAATTTTAAACTTAAAAATTTCCACCAAATCTGTTTCAGAGTTCATGGCATGATTATTTTCAGACGGTACAACAATCTGATTTTGATCTATGCCAACTGTAAATGCTACTTATATTGCCTTCAACTCTTTACCAAACGACAATTTAAGCAATGTCCAAATTGAAAGTATTTACTGCCGACAAAATAAATGAGACTCAAAAACTGAAATTTGTGTTGGGAAGGGTAGAAAACATTGTGGGAAAAGGAGAAAATGCTGGTTACCAGCATTTTCTCCTTTTCCCACAATGTTTTCAAAAGGCTTTTTGTTCACAGCCATTAAAACGTGATTGTGTGGTAAAGAGTTAACCCTTTCCCAAACAAGCCCTGGTTTTCACGTGTCTGCAGTACAAGTCTTTTGAAAACACTGTGGGAAAAGGACAAATTGCTCGTAATGAGCAATTTCTCCTTTTCTCACAGTGTTTTCTACACTTTTGGAGAACTTTGTCATTTTCATCAAATTTAAAATTGTCCTTTGCAAACTCTTTCAATTTGGACCAGTCTAAAATTCATTGTTTGGGAAAGAGTTAAATGGTAGAAAGAGTAAATTTAATCTGTTGATGTAACTTTCGAAAATGGTCTTGAACAAAAATGTAAAGGTCATTGTTTTTGTCACTTAAGTCTTTTGCAAAAAAGATCAGATGCACAAGGTTGACTTTGCGCATGAAACACAGCTGCCCCTGAATAGAACGACAAACCTTTCTGGCTTGCCTTGATCCGTCATTGGTGACAGCATCAGCTCCCTATTTGTAGACAATGGTGCATTTATAATAAACCTGCCATTAACCTGGAACCTAACCAGTACTGGGCTAGCCAACATGGACCCTAGATAATAACCTTGTACTTGTCAGAAGTTCTATCGAAGAAGAATGTTTCCTGGACCAAAACCAGTAATCTAACATATATCTTGTCTACCAATAATCCAGCCATGACATACTGGTGGGAATCTATCCCTCCAAACAGTGTAAGGATAATAAAACATTTACAGACTTATGATAATTAAAATGTCTACAAGGAACTTTGGCGTTTCTCATCTCTGATGGGATAAATTTCCTATCAATACATGTATCTGTGCCTGAATAGATCAACAACCTTTCTGGATTGCTTTGACCTGTCATTGGCACAGTTTATATTAATTTTTGCTTGTTTATTACTCTCTCTCTTCTAAATCTAAAACTGTTCTTCATCAGACAGCCGTTTTTCCTGGATTCCGACCAGTAATCAACTCTGCTCTGTTTATCTTTCTGTATTTCCTGGGTACCAACCAGTGAAAGGAAATCATCCAGTGGGCAAAGATAACCTTAGTTCTGAGCAATGAATTTTAAAAAAAAAAAATGCTTTTGTTTCATTAACATTATCTTTTTTCCCCTAAGGTTTAGCCAAAGCATAAAGTTTACATTACTTTATTCAAGACATATCAGAATTTACTTCAACAGATTAAACTTACAATTCATTGTCTATATGAATGAATGAATGAATGAATGAATGAATGGATGTTGTTTTGTAGCATATTGACAACTCTGGTTATTTAGCGTGCATCTACATGTCTTCACCCTTTACCAAACAATCACGGGTTTTCATGACCCTTGGAAAGATGGCTTTTGAAAACATTGTGGGAAAAGTAGAAAATGCTGGAAACCAGCATTTTCTCCTTTTCCCACAATGTTTTCTGGTCTATCAGAGAGCTTAAGCTCATTTGTACCAAAGTTTAATTTGTCGTCTGTAAATGCTTTGAAATTGGTCTAGTCTAAAATTTTGTTGTGTGGTAAAGGGTTAAAAGATGATATAGTGCAATTTTTGTGTTTTAAAAGATTTGAACATCAAAGATAGGAAAAAACAAGTGAAAAATGAAACTGGTTCAAACTTTGTTTTAATTAACCCTTTACCAAACAATCCCTAGATTTAACAACTCTGAGGGAAAACAATTTTGAAAACATTTTGGGAAAAGGAGATAAATGCTGGTAATTAGCATTTTCTCCTTTTCTCACAATCTTTTCTACCCTATCAGAGAACTTGAGTCCATTTGTATCCACTTTGAATTTTTCATCTACAAAAGTTTTGAAAATGGATGAAGAAAATTTGTTGTTTGGGAAAGGGTTATAATCAGTATAAATACATGTCTGAATAAAATAACAGGAGAAAAAGGTACAGGTAACAGAATAATAGGAGAAAAAAATACAAGTTTAGAAAATAAAAAGGTCTTTATTTTTCTTGGATGCATCATGAATTTAGATTTTTAACCCTTAAACTGCAAAGCGCAACTCACTGGCCTTTTGCAGACAGTGTAGATCAAGACCAGGCTGCACAGAACATGCAGTCTGATCTTGGATATACACAATCCAATAAGGAGATACTTCTCCCCCAAAAATTCCTTTGAAACAGCAAGATTTGGATTCTAACCCCAAAGTTCCATTTCACTTATTTAGCAGGTTAAGGGTTAACATCAAATAATGCATGCTGGTAGTACCTTGGTGGTTAATGAAAAATCCCTTTGGTTTACTAACCCTCAAACATGTTTATATCTAATGTGTGTCTAATAGACATACATTATGATTGGATACAAAACATATCACACCTACCAATTTGAAACACATGGCACTGTTTTAAAGGATTCATCTGTTTTTTAAATGTTATGTCATTCTCAACATTTCAGCTAATGAAATATTTTGAATACAGGTAACAAATCTAAAACATTGAAAGTCTGCACTCTGTGATTTATAGCTGGACTTTTTTTTCCCACAAGACTCTGAAACTTGACATCTAAGCCAAAATTTCAAGGAGTCAGAGCCAAATTTGGACTAGACTCAGAACTACAATTTTACATGTCAAAACCTTGGATAAAATTTCAGGCCAGTTCATGACATCTTTGATCCCTATAATTTGTATGTGACTGTCCATCACTGAATGTCTTACTATTTTGAAAAAGGTGTTAAAGTGACTTATAGAGATATCACTAAGTCTTCAGCAGGTAATTTCCTTTCTGGCACTATGACCCCTAGACCATTGGGTGAGAAATTAATATTTTTTATCAACCCGTTTCAAGCAGAAAATTGAAACTATAAAAGTGTTGCCCTGTTAATTATTTGTTCAATTCAAAAGCTTTGTAAAGAGCTCAAAAAGTGCATGTGATTGGTAAGAAGTCAACAAATTTTTGGCAAAAAAATCTTTGGACATTTATGTGTGTGATATACATGTATAGTGGTTGCCATGCTGTGTTTTTTCCCATCCATTAAGTCACATTTTCAGATGAGAGCTTCGACATTTTAAGAGGGCCATGATGGTCCTGAAGTCACTCACCTGGGCCTTATGACCAGACATGACCCATTTCCAATCTCTTCCATGATAACATGACAAGCATTCTAACAAACTTTCATGTGTATTGAACTGAAAATGTGGCCTTTAGAGAGTATACACAAGGTTTTTCAAAGATTTGTCTCAGTGACCTAGTTTTTTTCCCAATGAGACCCATTTTCAAACTCATCAAAGAAATCATCATTCTGACTTAACTTTCATGAGCACTGGACTGAAAAAATGGACTCTACAGCATACAAAAGGTTTTTCAAAATTTTAGCCCAGTGACCTACTTTTTGACCTGGCATCATCCATTTTCAAACTCACTCTGAATATCACCAGGACAAACATTCTGAACAACTGCCAGTTGGACTAATATATGAGGCCTGAAGAGCAAAAAACACAAAGTTTTTCAGTTCTGACCTAATGACCTAGTTTTTGACCCAGTATAACCCATATTTGATCCCTTCCAAGATATGACAAACAATCTGACCAACTTTTAAGAGTACTGGACAGAACATGGGACCTCTAAAGTGTACACAGAACATTTTTTAAAGATGTAATCAGGTGACCTAGTATTTGACCCTCAAACTCATCAAAAAGGTCATCAAGACAAACATTTTTACCACTTTTCATGAGTATTGGACTGAAAATTTGGCCTCTTGAGGGAACACAAAGTTTTCAGAAGATTAAAAGCAGATGACCTACTTTTAACCTTGTGTTACCCGTTTTCAAACTTGTCCAAGATATCATCAAAACAAACATTATGACCAACTTTCACAATATTGGACTGAATATGTGGCCTCTAGACTGTATACAAGAATTATCATAGATTTGACCTAGTGACCTAGTGTTTGATCCAAGGTTAAACATTTTCAAACCTGTCCAAGATATCATCAAGACAAACATTCCAAGTCTCATGAGTATAGCACTGACAATGTGGCCTCTAGAGGTTACACAAGATAAAAGTTGCCGATGAGCTTACACAAGGTAAAAGCTGCTGACACGCAAGGGCCACAGAAAATATTGTGGGAAAAGGAGAAAATGTTGGAAACCACAATGTCTTCTTCCTTTCAGAGACAAATTTCATCAATTGATCCACATGTAATTAACCCCCTGCAACAGCTTTGAGTTTGGATGAGTCTGCAATATCGTTGTTTGTTAACTCTTTACCACACAATCCCAACTTTTAACAACCCTAAAAAGGAAGCCTTTTGAAAACATTGTGGGAACAGGAGAAAATGCTGGTAACCAGCATTTTCTCCTTTTCCCACAATGTTTCCTACCAATTCCATAACAAATTTCAATTTTTAAGTCACATTTAATTTGTCGTCTGCAAATGCTTTCAATTTGGACTAGTCTAAAAATCTGTCGTTTGGTAAAGAGTTAAAGACTTATCACCAAAAATTTACTCGAGTAACCAAAGCTTCCCAAAGTTTTCCGGGTAACAAGGCTTTACAGGATCCTCAGCTCACATCAAGCAGTTTCTGCATTTTCATAATGCTTTCAATTTCCTACTTTCAATTTTGTTGTATTTCCGAGGGAAACTTTGTTGCACAAAAATGGCAATATAACTCAAGATATATGTGACTTACAGCAGCAAATTCACAAGAAAATTGAAGGGGCAGAATTAGAGAGACGAGTAAAGACGTTGGTATGAATTCCGAGTTGAGCGACCACGAGGAAGAAGGCTTTTAGCATTGTGGGAAAAGGAGAATTTTCTCCTTTTCCCACAATGTTTTCTATCCTTTCAGAGACAAATCTAATCATTTGAGCCACGTTTGATTTGTTGTCTGCAAATGCTTTGAATTTAGACAAGTCTAAAATATTGTAGTCTGGTAAGGGTTTAATTTGTGATCTGCAATGACTTTCAATTTGGTTAAATCTAGAATTCCATTGCAAGAGAAATTGTGATTTGCAATTACCATATGCTACATTCCTCATTCAGGAACACACTCTTCAGGAAACTGCCAATGAATAAGAGACTTACCTCATTTTTTCAGGATCAATGGTTTTGCTCTAGTTTAAGCATCATTTTGCCATCTGAATGTCAAGTAGTCACATGATAAAGGTCAGCCTTAAACCGACTAGGATGGACTGGAAAACTGGCAGCCTGTGGAACAGATGGAAGCTTTTTATTACTGTGAACTAGTAATCTTAACTCTATCACACAATCCTAAGTTTTAATGACCCTTCCATAGAATGCTTTTGAAAACATTGAGGGAAAAGGTAACCAGCATTTTTGCCATTTTCCACAATGTTTTCTTCCCTTTCATAGACAAATTTCATATTCAATCGGCCGTCTGCAACAGCTTAACAGCTTTGAAATGAGCCAAGTCTAATGTTTCTCTACCCCCTCTGCAGTTTCTCCATTTTCATAATGCTTTCAATTTTATATTTTCAACTTCGTTTGTATTTTGAGGGAAACTTTGTTGCACTAAAAATGGTAATATAATTTACTACTCAAAATAATAACTCTTCAAAAAAAGAAACGCATAATATTTCTTTCCGTTTTTTTTGTATAATTAGAAGTTAAATTTTTGTTTGATTTATATGTGCTTTAAATTGAACAACATCAAGCTGTTTTTAAACCCCAGTTGATTAAATTGAAAGGTCAACTAATGGGACGTGTCACCGATTTCGCTCAATATTGAACTTGCTTGATTTCCATCATTAACACGAAAAAACCGATATTGCATGTTTTTCACCTGAAACTTTGTTTAATGGTCTTTAAAAGGCAGGGGTTCTCGGTTTCGAAATCATTCACATCTCTAAACAGTGAACGGTCAAGTTATGCCACGTCTGAACGAAGCTCAACGTAACAACGCTATCGGTAGATTAGAAGCAGGTGAATCCCAGGCGGCTGTGGCGGGGATCTTCAATGTGGCCCAGAGCACCATATCTAGACTTTGGGCCAGATACCAGCAGCATCAATCAACCCGTGACCTCCCAAAGTCAGGCCGACCAAGAGTGACAACTCCTGCCCAGGACCGCTATATCCGGTTACGGCACTTACGTGAACGATTCACAACAGCCACATCTACTGCTTCCATGATACCAGGAATGCGCAGAATCTCGGACCAGACAGTCAGAAACCGCCTACGACATGCTGGGATCAGGGCACGATGTCCAGTAAGAGCTATCGTGTTGAACCAGCAACACCGTCAAAACAGACTACAATGGGCTCAGACGCATAGAGTATGGCCTCAGCAGCGGTGGAGAACAGTTTGGTTCAGTGATGAATCAAGGTTCCTGTTACAGCGAGCAGATGGTAGAGCAAGGGTGTACAGGAGGCGAAATGAACGTTCTGCTACTAACTGTATCCAAGAGGTTGACAGATTTGGTGGTGGCAGTGTGATGATGTGGGCAGCAATATCTCACACCGAAAGAACCAATTTGGTACACGTAAACGGTACACTGACGGCTCAGCGATACTGTGACGAGATCCTGCAACCACACGTCGTTCCCATTATGCAGAATAATGGCAGGATATTCCAGCAGGACAACGCTAGGCCGCATACAGCAAGGATAACAACTGCCTATCTACAGAACAACAACATTCCGGTACTTCCTTGGCCATCCAAATCACCAGATTTGAACCCCATAGAGCACCTATGGGACGAATTGGATAAACGCGTCCGAGAACGACAACCGGCACCGCAATCGTTACAACAGCTTGTGGTTGCATTACAGGCCGAATGGACAAACATTCCTCAGCAAGTGATTCGCAATCTGACGTCATCAATGGGGAGACGCTGTCAAGCAGTTATTGACGCTCGTGGTGGACATACGAGATACTGACGATTGGTGACCTTGACATGTGAATGTCCAATGAACTGTGATGGAAAATGAAAATGTGCACTTTGAAGCGACTTTCAATGAAATTATTTGTATGTAATATATAATTATCTATCACAAGTACTTGTTTTATTTTATGCCCAAAATTTCAATATGCGTTTCTTTTTTTGAAAAGTATATTATTGTAGTATACTGGTCTATCCCACAGATAGGTATAAATGTATATCTTGTGTTTGTATAAGGAGACACTTATACTGCTTGCTATAGAGCTAGATTTTGTAGCCACGTGGTAGAGCATTCGCCTTGGGACCTAGAGGTCCTGGGTTCAATCCCCGCCTCGTGAGGTCATCTGTCAGAACTGTTACATTATATTAATTAATGTAGCGAATTCATAAGAAAATCAAAAGGATTTTGTTGTATTTTGAGGGAAACTTTGTTGCACAAAAAATGGTTATATTTACAACTCAAAATACATATTGTTAATTAACATAGCAAATTTACAAGAAAAAGCAAAGGACTGAATCAGGGAGAGATGAGCAAAGACATAGGGGTAAATTCCGAGTTTTAGCCACCCTGAGGAAGAAGCACTGGTGCTCGATCATTATTCAAAATCGTTGCTCGATGTGTAACCTAATAAATAACATTATTAATTAGGTTACACATCAACCAACAATTTTGAATAATGATCGAGCACCAGTGGGAAGAAGGCCTTTAGAAAACATTGTGGGCAACTTAAGGGAGAAAATGCTGGTAACCAGCAATATTCACCTATTCCCACAATGTCTTCTCCCTTTTCATAGACAACTCGCATCCTTTTAGCTGTATTTAATTTGTGGTCTGTCATGGCTTTCAATCTGGGCATGTCTAAAATTCTGTTGCAAAAGGAAATGTCAGTCGCAATTACCATACTACATTGCTAATTCAGGTTGATTGAATGATTGTATGGTGTATAACGCCGTTTTCAACATTATTTCAGATATATCGCAGTGGCCATGCTTTCCCCCCCCGAGTTTCTTTTACCAGTACTCCGCACAATATTCTTTCCAAGCCACTGGCTACTTTCCCACATAACCATGTCGAAACAATGGTCAGCGGTGACAGAGGAATGAATCCTGTCGCAATGACTATCATCAGTCCTCGGAAAGAAATTGGCCAAGCTAGGGATTGAACCAGCAACCTCCTGTTCTCAAGTCCTGTGCACTACTGACTGAGCTACAGGGCTTGGCTGCTAATTCAGGAACACAATCTCAAGAGACTGCAAATGAATAAGAGACTTACCTCATTTCTTGTGAATGAACAGCTTTGCTCTTGTTTAACCCTTTCCCAAACATGTCCTGGTTTTCACGTGTCTGCAGTACAAGTCTTTTGAAAACACTGTGGGAAAAGGAGAAATTGCTCGTAACGAGCAATTGCTCCTTTTCCCACAGTGTTTTCTACCCTTTGAGAACTTCCTGCCATTTTCATCAAATTTAAAATTGTCGTCTGCAACATCTTTCAATTTGGACCAGTCTAAAATTTATTGTTTGGGAAAGGGTTAAGCACCATTTTGCCATCTGAATGTTGAGCAGTCACATGATAAGGGTCAACCTTAACCCCACCGGCATGGACTGGAACAGGCAGCCTGTGGAATAGACAGAGTTTTTATTACTTTGAATATCAAATCTTAACCCCATAGGCTGCTAAGCCTGACTCAGGATGCTTTTGTGGACAGCGAAGATCAAGATCAAACTGCACAAAATAGTCCGATCTTTGATCTACATGGTATTTTCTTTCTGTTAAAATCAGCTTTAAAACTGCAATATTTGGCTTTTTCCTATTGAGAGGAAAATTTCATTTCGTTTATTTAGCAGTTTATGGGTTAACCCTTTACCAGACAACAAAATTTTAGCCTTGTCCAAAGTGAAAGCATTTGCAGACGACAATTTCAATGTTGCTCAAACGGTGCAATTTTTCTTTGATAGGGTAGAAAACATTGTGGGAAAAGGAGAAAATGCTGGTTACCAGCATTTTCTCCTTTTCCCACAATGTTTTCAAAAGGCTTCTTTCCCAGGGGTGTCAAAAGGCGGCATTGTGCGGTAAAGGGTTAACTCTTTACCAAACAACAAAAATTTTGGACCAGTCCAAAATCAAAACATTTGCAGACGTAAATTTAAATGTGGCTAAAATGCTGGAATTTGTTTAAGTTAGGGTAGAAAACATAGCACGGAAAGGAGAAAATGTTGGTTACCAGCATTTTCTCCTTTTCCCACTATGTTTTCAAAAGCCTCTTTTGTTTGGGTTGTTAAAACTCGGGATTGTGTGGTAAAGAGTTAATCCTCTACAACACCACCCCAACTTTGAATGACTCTGAAAGTCATTGCTTTTATACAACGTGGGAAAAGGAGAAAAGAATGGTTACCAGCGTTTCTCCTTTTCCAACAATGTTTTCCATCATATCAAAGACAAAACTCATCATTTTCATGACATCCGTTATCTACAAATGCTTTCAATTTGGTCCAATCCAAAGTTTAAATGAATTTCTTATCAAACGGAATATATGCATCAAGTTTTCTACAAACACACACAATTCAAGGGCATAGCATCCATCATACACAATACACACATGCATAATCGTACACACATAATAATACACACATGCATAATACACACATGCATAATCGTAAAAAAATGGGAACAGTGAAACATTCTTTTAACCCTTTCCCAAACGACAAATTTTGGACTGGTCCAAATTGAAAGAGTTTGCAGATGACAATTTTAAATTTGATGAAAATGGAAGATAAAGGTCTCAAAAAGGGTAGAAAACACTGTGGGAAAAGGAGAAATTGCTCGTTACGAGCAATTTCTCCTTTTCCCTCAGTGTTTTCAGAAGACTTGTACTGCAGACACGTGAAAACCAGGGCTTGTTTGGGAAAGGGTTAATACTTTATAGAACTCCCATCTTTATAACTGAGCCAAAGACTGCACAGAAAAATAAATCCTTCCTGCTAATATTAACAAGCAAAATATTTGGATTTTCATCTTCTTTCTTCTGGAAAATCATGATTGACTGATTGAATGGTGTTTTACGCTGCATTCAACATTATTTCAGTCATATCATGGCAATAGCTCACATATTCATGTATTTCCTAGATTTTACCTGTACTAGGCTAGGGCTCTGAAGTGTCTTGCCCCAGGACACACTCACGAAAAACCCAGCGGATCAGGCAGGGTTCGAACCCGGGGCCTCCAGGTTACGAGTCCCACACTTTACCACTGAGCCACGCAGGACCCCTTCTGGAAAATCAAATGCTCATTGTATCAGACAGTGTGGATCAAGATCAGGCTGCATGTTCCATTTTGCTGTCTGCAAAAGCACTCTGCATCGCACTTAGCAGCCTAAGGGCAAAATGGCATTCTCGATATTTGGAGTGTGTAATAATTCTGAACCCTTGGTTGGGCCCTTGCTATTTTCCCAAATATGAGATGTTTTACTCCAAATGTTTGGGGAAGCAACATGGTTTACTTACCATTTACAGACGTAATATGGGAAAAAAAGGTTGGTTTGTCTGTCACAGACCAGGGGTCGTCTAGACTGCTCAGTTGAGCAGTTGTAATGTACATCAACAGGGTCAGCCTAAACTCAGACCAAAATGGACTCAAACAGGCCACCTGTGGAACAGACAAGAAGCTTAAAAATAGACTCCATTGATGTTTCTCAATTTAAGCCAATCCAAAGTTTAAGCAACACCGGCTTTTAGAAGAAAACATTGTGGAAAAAGGAGAAAATGCTGGTAACGAGCATTTTCTCCTTTTCCCACGTTTTCTACCCTTTCAAATAAAAAAAGATTAGACTCAACAAAGTTGAAAGCACTTTGGGATGACAAATTCAGTGTGAACTGGGATCATTTATTACGTAATATACGATCCCTGATGTGAATGAAAAAAGCTTTCTTTGAAGAGATAGAAAACACTGGTTACCAGCAATTTCTCCTTTTCTAAAAATGTTTTCATAAGATTTTTTTCACAGGGTCATCAAAAATCTGGATTGAGTGGTAAAGGATTAAACCTTTACCAAAAAATCCTGTTTAAAGAAGGCAAAGGTTTTTTAAAATACTGTGGGGAAAAGAAAAAATGCTGGTAACCAGCAATTTCTCCTTTTCCCACAATGTTTTCTATCATTTCGATATGAATTCCATCATGTTTACCATGCTTTATTTGTTGTCTGCAAATGCTTTGAATTTTGGTCAAGTCTAGAATTCTATCTTTAGGTACAGATTTAAGTGGTCACATCATTGAGACTCTTTCCCACACAATATTGACTTTAAGTGAACCTTTGAAAGAAGCCTTTTGAAAACACTATGGGAAAAAGAGAAAATGCTGGTAACCTGCACTTTTTCCTTTTCCCACAATGTTTTCTACCCTTCCCAACACAAATTTCAGTTTTTCCAGTTGCATTTATTTTGTCATCTGCAAATGCTTTCAATTTGGACCAGTCTAAAATTTTGTTGTTTGGTAAAGAGTTAAAATACCTTATCGGACAGTGAAGAAAGCTGCATCTTCAAAGGAATATCGAAAGGCAGGAGCACAAAAGAACGAAGTGTAAAACTCTAAATGCTAGCTGATGAATCAATTACGAGTTGCAGTTACCATGCTACATCGACCATTCTGGAACACAGTCTCCAAAAAAATAGATAGAATAGATTCAGATCCATCTTACAATTCTGTCCATCTGAATCTTGAGCAGTCTGGTGATAAGCTGAGCAATCAGGTGAAATTTAAAGAAACGCAGCCAGACAACTGTTTAGGAATCACATATAATATACAATTTTAGGAATCACATATAATATACAATATAGATTGCTTACCAAGAGCATGAATGTTGATCACAAAAAGGATAACGACTGAATCTAGTGATGGTAACGATATTTGTTTGCCACCATGTCTTCTCAGTGTGAAGGTAAAGGCGGGAATGCGAACAAAGGGAATCTGAGTTCGTGTGCAAAGTAGAATTCACGCACGTGCACACATGAATATTGGGTCTCCCCTGCGCCTCTGGCGGTTATTTCGACGACAGAAGTAAGGGAAATAACCTTGGTTAACTCGCTACTGAACTGGTACCAGTTATATCTCTCGTAGCCGTCTGATGGACGTTGACGTTGATGCTGAAGTAAATCAGAGGAGAAAAGAATGCGCCCGACGTGGGACTCGAACTCACGACCCCCGGAACACTAGTACCGCAGCTCTACCAACTGAGCTAGCCGGGCAACTGGTCGTGAGTCTACCCAACGCCGATTACTACACTCCTCCCCCTCCTGATTTCTTGGGAGTCAACAACTCCCCCTTCGGTCCCCACGGACCGCCGGTGCCGCATACCCGCGCTCACCAATTGACCTCGTCGCCAATGAAGTAAATCAGAGGAGAAAAGAATGCGCCCGACGTGGGACTCGAACCCACGACCCCCGGAACACTAGTACCGCAGCTCTACCAACTGAGCTAGCCGGGCAACTGGTCGTGAGTCTACCCAACGCCGATTACTACAATGCGAAGATCGAAAACGGCCTGTCAGTTTAACTCGTTACCAGACGACAAAAATGTAGACTTGTCCAAATTGAAAGCATTTTGCAGACGAGAAATCAAACTTGGCTCAGACGATGGTATTTGCCTTTGACTGGGTAGAAAGCATTGTGACAAAGGGAGAAAATGCTGATTACCAGCATTTTCTCCTTTTCCCACTATGTTTTTATTAGGCGTCTTTTTCTTAGGATCGTTCAAACTCGGGATTGTGTGGTGAACGCTTAAAACTTTCACAGGCATTTGATTTTATTTTTTCCACAAACATTAGTATAACCGAAGGATGAATATAAATATCATGAACCATTTACCACACAATCCCGACTTTTAAAGAACCTGTAGAAAAGGCCTTTTGAAAACATTGTGGGAAAGGGAGAAAATGCTGGTAACCAGCATTTTCTCCTTTTCCCACAATGTTTACTACCCTATCAAGGACAAACTTAGTCGTTTGGGCCATCTTTGATTTGTCGTCTGCAAATGCTTTCAATTTGAACCAGTCTAAGATTTTGTCGTTTGGCAAAGAGTTAAATAAAGTTTCACTTAATTATTCATAGTGCAGTATGTCTTTGCAACTTGTTACATATTCTGAAATCATAATAATAAAATGTTTTCGTCAATTTTTATTTATTTATTTATTTATTTATTTATTTATTTTTCTTACCAAAAAAAAAAAAAAAAAAAATGTTATACTTTTGCAGTTAATGTTAAAATTATTTATTTTCCCTTGTGTTTGTTGTCTCCCTTCAGTTAGTCATTAAGGAGAACCCGTTTGTCGTGTGAATGGATGCATCCATCAGATTTGCAACTTCAAACGTTGACTGTATCATAAACAAAGCGAAGATTGAGGGAGTTCTAGCCAGAAGGGTTGAAAATGTTTTATTGATGCATACAGCAAAGCCCACATTTGAAGTGCTAAAAACGGATCTCTGGTTATAAAAGCCAAGTTCCATGTGGTCTGGTACCCCGCCATACTACAAGTTCAGGCAAAGCGCAATAATGGCGGCCCCCATTGGTAATATGCAGAGGAGACGGGATATTGTTATTTCACATGATCGAATCGGATCATAGGCTGAATTCAAAACATATCGCTTGCAATAAAGTCATGGCAGTAAGTTCTTCTACAGGTCGTTCTTATTTAGGGAGAAAAACTACACAGCAGAAATGCTTTAAGTATCCGAAATGTCAATGGACCTATATAATGTCCGAAAACAGGGCTACTTTTAAAATGATTCATGGTAGAATTTACATATAAACCATACCCGAACAGCACGTTTTAGATTCGGTAATGTATTTTTTGTGTAAAATTGACCTCATTTTATTTACTGATCAGACTGGATCACATGAAATTGGGGAAAACGGGGAAGCATATAGTGGTACGATTGAGGACACCTAGGAGGCCACCATTATTGCGCTTTGCCTGACCCGATAACGCAGTGGTAGGGGCAGGTAATCCAGACTATGTTCGGTGAGGCTTTCGAAGTAATTCGAGCAACACCATATGTAGTGCAGTATATAGTGCGACCGTGGATCTCTTGTGCGCTTAATCTTGGGTGCATGGTATCCGTAGAAAGGGCTGACGAACTAAAACACTGTAAACGTTCCGGGTGCGTATTCACCAACCATTCTTGAGAACGTTTTTAGTCTTGTTCTCCAGAATTTTCTGACTTTGTATGTAATTAAAACATCTGATTGGCTAAACCATTTGGTTTAGCCAATTAGAAGTTGTATTACATACAAATTCAGAAAATCGTGGAGAAGAAGACTGGGAACGTTCTTAAGAATGGTTGGTGAATACGAGCCCGATGCTTTATTGGTATACTTCAGCACCCGATTGTATAAACGTTGGTTAAACTAACCCAGGGTTAAACTCTGATCTTGGGTTAACTTCTAACCAGTTTGGTTAACTAACCAAACTGGTTAAACACTTGTATAAAAGAGATAACCAAATTGGTTACTTAACCAAAATGGTTAAATTAACCAGCGGCTAACCTAACCAATATATCCCATCATGCAGTTCTCTTTTCAACTTTTTCACGCGTTATACGTCACAAATATATCCCCTCACGCACAGTTTACCGCTCGATGTATCGTCAGTTTCGAGACAACACGTTTTAAAGTTTACACGATGTATTTGTCAATGACTACCGCCGTAATTATGGGTTTAAACACACATTTTGGTTTGTATATAGCCTCTTCTAAACATGTAATTCAGTCACAAATCTGTTTGGTCCGACCCTATGACGATAAAAATTAAGGCAGCCGGAGTGATTTTCTCCATACCGAGTGTATCACTTCCTACTTGAAAACAGCGATGACCTAATTCAGATACGGTGGCATAAGCATCAGTTTTAAAGACAAATATGATGACTATGTATGGGTAAGATTGGTGTGTTTTATATCTTGCAATAAGACTTTCTATCGCAATATTTAGTAGCGGAAGTACAAATTTTCGACACTTGCAATGACCCGGAAGTTGTGTCATCGGTAACTAATCAGTAAAGGTTTTGTTTATAGCAACTGTCTGTTTGTACATTGTCCGCCAAAATTTGAAAAGAAAATGGACAGATAAATCCATAAATTCACTCTTCCACTGTCAGTACGATTCTACATAAAGTAATCATGTATCAGGACAATGTTTTTGCTGAATGATTGAGAACAACATATAGGTTGTCACGGGTGAAAAACTACTCGACTTTTGAAAACAAATTGGATCCAGAATCCAGTGTTGAAATTGTAGATAAATAGATCTACTATGGGTCCGATAATTATTTAGGCAGTGACAGTAGTCTTAAATTTGAAACCGAAACCTAAGAATCTGTATGTATGTGTGTGGTGGCCTGTATTTTTTTTTTTTTTTTTTTTTATTTAAGGTTAAATGTGATGGTTATTCATTACAAAGGCAGGCATTGAAGTAAAATTGTGTGTTTTGCATCTCTTGTTATCTTGACTCAAATTTGAATGAAAGTGTAACATGATGAAACTGTTAGGTGATGGAACTTATCATTATTTGCCTATTTATTACCTGGCCTCAGTTTGACTTGTACTTATACTACTTAATAACAAATAAACTGAGGCTGGGAGCTCTATTCCAAACAGTCAGGCTTATAGAAAGTAACAATCATTCTGTAGTAATTTGACAGAGGATCAGATAACTGGTTGATTTTTGATTATCAGATGGCGATTTGAATTCTAAAACCTGTATGATAGATACATATATGTATGTATCCTTCTGTAATTCCAATGAGTACTCACAACACAGGTTTCATCTTGTTTTCATTATGTATTTTACTTTAATTCTTTTCACTACGAAAACTTTCATCACTGTCATTCTCATCCTAGGTAAATAAACACATATTTGAATGATGATGGCGAAGTGGTCAGTAAAAGGACGGTGAAAAGCATGGCACAGCATCATTTCTGATCTTCAAGACCTGAAGGTCAGCATTTGTAGAAAATAACAGGTGTTTCTTACTCAAGAATCCAGCTGATTGAGTGCAACTTTTAACCTTTTTTTGCCGCCACAATAAATAAATTCAGCTTATTTCGAAGTCTGAAAGCAGATTATTAGTGCACTGAAAGATGGTTTTGATAAAAAATTAGCATCAGGTAGCAGACTGCATGTTCTTATCTTGATATAAGTCTCCAAAAGCTCTTTTAGTCCCTAGTGGCAGTGAAAGTGGTAAAAGAAATTTGGTACATTGGCAAAATATCTGTCATTATCTGTGAACTAATGAATCACACATTTAACATGCATAAGTGACTTTTTCGCTCAAATTTGTGTTCTATAATTATGCTCTATCTTTCACATAGATATTTTTGCACCAAATTCAGTTAATAATTGCAAGTGATAGACATATTGGTCAGTGTTTTCCAGACTTCAAGCAATTTTTCAGTTATACAAAATAAACGTCGACCATACTCATATCTTTTCTGAAACTGACACATATTTACAAACATGAGCACCAAAAATACATAGCCTGTGAAGCAAATACTAGTGCTACGTCAATGGTCACATAATGAACATATTGTGAAACGTTTTTCAGATCCACTGTGGTAAATAGATCTACTATCGACAGAAAAAATACTGTTATAAGTCTACTTCATTGTGGAGAGTTTTAACAGGTTTGTGCATTTTCTTGTCAAAGATATTTTCTTTGGGAAATGAAAAGGTGACCACTGTCAGAAAACAGGGTTGTTGTTGCTTTGATTTCCAGTTGGTATCAGACTTAGTTAACACTACAAGTTACATCATAGTCACCTTAAACAGAATGTGTGTAAGTCATAATACAAAGTAAAAGGAAATTTCAGTACATTATCCTAAATCTCAACTGCCAAATCTATACAGTTTATTATATCATTTTAAATCAATTGTAGTAGGGTCACTTTTTACATGTCAAGTCTATTTGGTCAGTCTGCATTTACCTGTGTTCTGCTTGATCGATCATTTCCCTCCAATCAGTCACATGACCTTTTGAATTTTTTCATTCCCGCTTCAGTCTTTCAGCTGTAAACTTTGAAACACAGTATTGTGTTCTAGACCAGAAATTATTGTGGAAAAAGGAAGGTATTGAATGTAAGTTACCTTTTTAGATGGTTTTCTCATGATTCTTATGTCTTGCCTTTTTCATGAAGATCTTGGAAGTCCTTTAATCATTTGATCAGTTTACCCTTAGCAGTTGTTCCCATCCTTCTTTGACCTAGAGTATTTCCTTTGTGTATTTTGAAGCAGTAAGGCAATTCTCTTTTTAACCAGTTTCTTACCTTTCCCTAGCCTGCACATCTTTTATTAATATTTTCAGCACTAGAGGTCACTGAGGAAAACAGAGAGAGAGATAGAGAGAATACTTACCACCTTGTATAGTGTGAACTCACCTAGTTCCCCAAATTGGTAAGGATATAGATTGTATTTGTTAATAGTAAGAAATTAGAAATCCTTAGATTTATTAATTGTCAATTTTGTTAAATTGAACTTAGCTTTAGATAAGATTAGTTCACTTCAGAGTTTGTTTACAATTGTACAGTTTACATTCAAAACCACGTTTTGTTTTGTATTGTTTTCCATATTTGTTTGTTTGCTTATCTAAGGGTAAAGGATTTACATGTCAGTAACTGACATGATAATCCTTTACAGCCTTAAACTGTGACTGCATAAATGTTACTGAAAGTATTCATTTATTATTCTTTTGTGATATTTTACTTTTGCTACATTGTTTTACTTAGTCTTGTTTTTACATACCTTTTCAGGGTGAAGTCATTCACACTCTGAAGTATGGAAATTAAATGATGAACTAGAAAGAAACTTTCTTGTCATTTTCCTCAAACTCCAAAAATAGAAGAACCCCAACATAAACCTTAGAAAAGGAAGCAATACAACCCTGCAACATTTGGCGCCCAACGTGATTTTGGAATATTGTGGATGTGACTTTGGATTAATGTAGAAGTTATTTTTTGTACCATAGAGATGAAGTGAGGATTTACATTTTACCCCTTTGGACAGTAGTACTCACACGGTTGAGTGTGAACATTACTGTAAACATACCTGGAGGACAACCTTTACTCACCTTTTACTCACCTATTTTTTCTGAGGACAGACATTTTCCATCACCAGGAGGGAGAGAGACTCTGATTTCATTAGAAACAGATACATGGACCATTAACTCTAGAAATTGTGCTAGATTTAGTTCCATTTTAGTTTTAGTGTCAATATAGTGATATTATAGGATTTAAGATTAGTCACTGTAAGTATATGTATTTTCTGTACAGGTAACAAAGTTTAAATTTTGCAGACGCATTTTCATTCTTGACTCAGTCTGATCTGTTTGGCTCTACAATTTTGATTTGTATATTTGCTACTGTGTGAATGCACCGTGTCTTAGCGATTCAGATCATCCATACAAAGTAGTTTCACTTCAAACCTTTATTAGTTTACATTTTCATGCTTTGTTATCTCCTAGTAATTATTTAAATCTGATCTTAGTCTGTACATCATCCTTTGTGAGAGAAAGACATTTTTTTGAGAGAAAGATTTTTTGAGAGAGAGATTCACGTTTGTTAGCACTATTTCTCGGTAACAAATCTATTTCTTTCTTACTCTCTCAGGTTGCCTTACTGCTTTTCTCTTCACATTTTTCACCAAAGTGCCACTATATCTGCTTTGTTTCTTACTTTGAAAGTTAAAAGATAGTCATTGCTCATTGTTTGGCCAGTGCTAAAATCCATACGCTACAGTGTTCTTTTGACCTTTGACCTTTACTCTGATTGGTTCATTTGTACTTCTTGTTGACAACACTACCACCCCCTTTCTTACCTGAATTTCTGGTTGTGAACCCCACTTCCGCCATACTTCCCATCATTCAATTTTTCTGGTACCCTATTTGAAAAGCAATTGTTCTAGCCCCCATTTCAAGTTTTTTTAGCTGGTTCCCGGCTTCACTTCCTGTTTACCTGATTTGCATATTGTATTTTCATTGGTTCATTACTTTGAAAGCTGTATTTTGATTGATCCTTGTTTTTGTGTTATAGTTTCTCATTGGATTTGATGACTTGACAAATATAAGAAATGGACCTGACCGAATTAACCCATTAACATTGGTGACTAACAGGAAATTTCATTGATTGCTTGTCTTATTTTCAGCTTTAAAGCAATTAAATACTGATAGATTATTGTCTTTTTTTTGCTTGATTAACATTTTACAGGAATTTAGACCCACAAACACATTTGAAATAATTATTTGTTGTCTAAATTGGAATATTTTTTTGCAGGTTTAAATTGCTTTCCAAATTATACAGTAGAAATTCTCTTCTGTGTAATAATATACAATCACTTAGTGATTTTGTGCTATGAAATTAAAAATCTAATTTCATACCACTCTCAAAACTGATGCTAGCATAGATTATTTAAATAATTCAGATCTGATTTGTGTTTAACCGTACCTTGTATGATTTGACACCCCCAAATATTGTGAAGTAGATCTACTGTGGTTTATATTTTGAATATAAGGTATACCGACTTGAGTTTTGAAAGTGACGCGTTATTTGTGATCCGAATTTGACCATGAAGTGTTAATTTTGTGAACATAGTGCGGTGAGTCTACAAAAGACAAACACTGTGAAGTGTTACGACAAAGGGAGATACCCGTGACCTATTATAAGGTTAACCCTACTTTCATCAGCTTTGCTGACTCTGTATGTGTTTAGTACAGACAAACATCGTGAAGTGTGATCACAAAGGGAGATAACTGTGATTTAATCTTGGATAATTCTGCTTTCATCAGCTTTGATTACTAAATGTGACAGTGACAGGTTGTGAGATAGCCTTTACAATCACTCATAGTGTAACTTATCGTGATTAAAAGTGATTTAAGTGTGATTGAGATCACTTAGTTTGATACAGCACAAGCCAAGAATTCAATAATTAAAATTGATAAACAGTCTGGCAAAATAACATTGTGATAGAAGGAGACTTCAGTGCTACCTACTTACCTAAAAGTGCCAAGAATTCATTTTTTTAAATTGAAAGACAGTCTGGCAATTCAACTTTGTGACACAAGGAGCTTATATTGTTATATTTGCGATATAATTTTACTTAACCCATTTAGGACAGCAAGATTATGGCTAACAAGGATTTAGAGGAGAGTAAACTTGGAATAGCAGCTGGAGGATTGACTGAACAGGATGAGAAATTGATACAAGCTTTCCATGAACTTAATTTGACTCCTCATATTGAAACATCACAGGATTTATTGCAATTCATGACAAGATTTGGAAAAGCTGTCTCAGGTCAAGCAACTTCAACAGGCAGTCATTCTTACCCCAAGTTATCGATATTTTACGGGGAAGACAACAAAGGTGAGGCAACATGGGAAACATTTCGCTACGAAATAGACGCGCTGTTGTCCGACAAAACATACACCAAAGAACAAATATTATTAGGCCTCAGAAGAGCTGTTAAAGGCACTGCAGCTGACATACTCAGGAGATTGGGTCCTGGAGTAACACTGGAAGCTATACTACAGAAATTCCAAAGTGTTTACGGAACTATAGAGTCAAAAGAGAGCATTTTAAGTAAATTCTACTCGTGTCAGCAGTTGCCAAAGGAAACCATTACGTTGTACTCTACTAGACTGGAGGAAATTTATTCGCAAGCGGTCACACTTGGTGCATTACCTCAAGATGACACGATTTTGCAGCGGGTACTGTACCATGGATTAACATCTGAAATCAAGCACATGGCTACATACAAGAATGATGTCATCCATGATTATGACATGTTCAAGATAGAACTTAGAAAAATAGAAGCAGACTTGACTTCTACTAGCCAGAGGCCATGCCATGCCCAAGTCAATACAGAAAAGAAACCGTCAGAACTTGGAGAAGTTAAAGAGCTGCTGCAAAAGTTGAACGATAGAATAGAAAAGATAGAAAAGCAGCAAGAAGACATGAAACAAAGTCAAGGGCAATTTAGGCAAAGAAAATTCAGGAGACAGAAACAAGGAGGAAATTACAGACAGGATAGGCACAGTCAGGGAGGAGATAGAAAACAGAGACCGTTAGGATCAACGATATTTACACCTACCTGTTTTGGCTGCAATGGAAAAGGCCATATGGTGACAGATTGTCCTAATGCAGTGAGAAGACAATGCTATAATTGTCAACAATATGGACATATAGCAAAGGATTGCCCAAACTAATATGTGCCTCAGTTGGAGGGTCGAACTCTGGCACACGACAAAAAGACCCGAAGTTAGTTGGAACAACAAATGAAGTCAACATCAAGTTGGAAAATAACAAAACCAAAGCTTTGGTAGATACAGGAAGCTGCATCAGCACCATTTCAGAATCATTTTATAAAGAAAACCTACCTGAAATCAAATTACAACTTTTGGACAACCTAATTAAAGTTGAATGTGCTGATGGACAAGAACTGCCCTACTCTGGTTACATTGAGGCAAATCTTTCAGTTACAGATGGCATACCTGGATCTAAAACAACTTCATGTTTATTTTTGATAACAGCAGACACAAGATACTCCAAAGATACTCCTGTTATACTTGGTACCAACATACTAGACATACTTTTACAGGAATGTAAAGAAAACTTTGGACATCAATTTTTACAATGTGCTGCACTACAAACGCCGTGGTATCTTGCCTTTAGATGTTTGGTCCTTAGAGACAGGGAATTAAGGAAGAATGGCAATCAAATTGCTCTTATAAGATCTGCAGAGCCACAAAAGATCATTTTAGGACCGAATGAAACACGGACAATAAAAGGAGTTACCGACAAAGAAATAGGCCATCCCAAAACAACAGCTCTCCTACACGAATCATCAGAGTCTTCCTTACCTGACTATGTCGACATTTCTCCTGAAATAATTAACTACGAACATGGAAAGACAAAAGCCGTAAACGTGACTATTTCAAATGTAACAACAAACAGCGTTGTCATTTCTCCAAAGAGTATATTATGTGAACTGCAACCAGTTAAAGTGGAAGACATGGAAGATCACGTAGAAAATATAGAGAAAAATGAGACGTTGAAGCAGGTCCATATAGATACCAACAAGAAACTGAATACAGACCAGCTTCATGAGATCAACAAGTTATTGAAGAAACATGTAGACATATTTTCTACAGGAGAATCAGACATTGGCTTTTGCGACAGAATTAAACACAGAATTGACCTGATCGATGAGACACCTTTTAAACAAAAGACCAGAAGGATACCTCCAGCCATGATAAATGAGGTTCGGCAACATATAGAGCAGCTACTCTCTACTGGCATTATTCGAAAGTCCAAGTCTCCCTGGTCATCAAACGTAGTCCTGGTCCGAAAGAGAAACGGAAAATTACGAATGTGTGTGGACTACCGAATGCTTAACAATAGAAGTGTTAAGGATGCATACGCCCTGCCAAAGATAGAAGAAATCTTTGATGTTCTACAGGGTAGCAAGTACTTCTCCACGATTGACATGAAGAGTGGCTATCATCAGGTAGAAGTGGAAGAAATACATAAAGAAAGGACAGCCTTTAGTGTGGCAAACTTAGGATTCTATGAGTACGTCAAAATGCCTTTTGGACTCTCAAACTCACCAGCCACCTACCAGAGACTAATGGAGGAATGTTTAGGAAATTATAATATGTCCATCTGTGTCATTTACTTGGATGACCTTATCATTTTCTTCGACACATTTGAAGAGCATCTAAGACGGATAGATCTTGTCTTCACCAGGCTTAAGGAATGCAATCTTAAGTTATCACCTGAAAAATGCTATTTCATCCAGGACCAAGTACCATTTTTAGGACACATTGTTAGTGAAAAGGGAATTGAAACAGATCCAGCTAAGATCGACAAAATAAAGAACTGGCCAACACCGTCTAACCAGGATGAGCTGCGATCATTTTTGGCATTCTGTGGTTATTACCGAAGATTTATAAAGGATTTCTCAAAAATTACAAGACCACTTGCAGATCTACTATCTCCTATAATTTCAAAAAAGAAGACCACGAAGAAGCCATGGACCTGGACAGAAAACGAACAGCATATCTTCGAAAGCCTGAAAGAAATTCTAACAAAACCTCCAATTCTGGCATATCCGGATTTCTCGAAGCCCTTTGAACTGCATACAGATACATCAAAGCAAGGTCTGGGAGCTGTTCTGTACCAACATGACGGGAAATTGAAGAAAGTAATAGCTTATGCCAGCAGAGCCTTATCAAGGTCAGAGAAGAATTACAGTGCCTACAAACTAGAATTTCTGGCATTAAAGTGGGCCGTGACAGAAAAATTCTCCGATTACTTGGCTTTGAACCATTTTACTGTCCTGACAGACAACAATCCGCTGACCTACATATTAACCAGTGCAAAATTGGATGCAACAGGACAGAGATGGGCTTCTGCACTGGGAGAATTTAACTTTGACATCTACTATAGGGCTGGACTCAATAACACTGATGCAGATGCAATGTCCAGATACCCCCACGAGAAGTTAAGTGGTGAAGAAGAAAGAGTCAAAGTGAAAGATGATGTTGTGAAGGCAATATGTAGCTGTACAGATGTGGACCCTCTTATTGAGACCATCTGTTCCAATATCAACATCTTAGAAGCTACAGAAGAACAAGGACTCCCAGTGGCACAAATAGAATTACGGGAGATCAGAAAACAGCAAAGACTTGATAGAGTCATAGAGAAGTGGCGAATTGCTGTCATTGACAAGAAAATGCCCTCCAGTATCATGTCAAAAGACGACCTCATTATGAAGAGACAATATAAACACTTTGTCATGAAAAGAGGAGTCTTGTACAGAAATATAAAAGAGGATGGAGAGATCATTGAACAACTAGTTCTTCCACCCTGTTACAGGAACGAGGTCCTGAAAGGCCTCCATAATGAAGTAGGACATCCTGGACGTGACAGAACACTTGGACTCTTACGTGAACGGTTTTTCTGGCCTGGAATGACTAGGGATACTGAGAAATGGATAGAACATTGTGATAGATGTATTCGTCGGAAGAGTGGATCAGACATCAGAGCTCCTTTAGTCAATATAAACACCAGCTATCCCTTGGAATTGGTATGCATGGATTTCCTGACCCTGGAAACATCAAAAGGAGGATTTTCGAACATCTTGGTCATAACTGACCACTTCACCAAATTTGCTATGGCTATTCCGACCAAGAACCAAACAGCAAAGACCACAGCAGAAACATTTTACAACAACTTCATTCTTCACTACGGAATACCTAATAGAATACATTCAGATCAAGGGCCTAATTTTGAATCCAACATCATAAAAGAACTCTGCCATTTGACCAATATGGAGAAAACCAGAACATCAATCTATCATCCACAGGGAAACTCAGGTCCAGAACGATTTAACAGAACTTTGCTAGGAATGTTAGGAACTTTGGAAACCGAGCAGAAAACAGACTGGAAAAAATATGTCAATTCGCTAGTCTACGCTTACAACTGTACTCCACAGAGCTCGACAAAACACTCACCTTTTGAAATAATGTTTGGGAGAAAGCCAAAATTACCCATCGATTCCTTATTTGAGCAAGTCATGGATAATAACACCAAATCAACAAAACAGTATATAGATGACCTGAAACAAAGAATGGAAACTACCAGAAAAATTGTCGAGAAACATCTAGAAAGCTCAAAGGAGAGACAAAAGAATTATTACGACCAAAAAGCCAAAGCTGCCAAACTAGCAAAAGGAGATAGAGTCCTGGTAAAAGTTCTAACATTTGAAGGAAAACACAAAATCCAGGATAGATTCGCAAAAGACGTCTACATTGTGACAGATCAGCCAAATGATCAGATTCCTGTGTATAAGGTTAAGTCTGAAACATCATCAACGACAAAGACCCTACATAGAAATCATCTTTTCCCATTAGGAGAAAGAGGACCGCTTCCAAGAAAGAGGTTATCTATAGAGAAGAAAACAGTGGTGGCCACCAAGAATAAGAAGAGAGAGAAGAGTGAAGGAGAAGAGAAGAGTTGTGGTTACGTAACCAAAGATCAGACAGATTCTAGTGAAGAATCAGATTCTGAAGAGTACAGAAGAGAATCAGGGTTGAGATTTGTGGATAGCACAAACTTACATGGGGACGCCCATACTCCTGAAGAAGAAGAAGAAGAAGAAAAAGAGGAAGAAGAAAGAAAGGAGGAGAGGAGTGAAAAGTGCTCTAGAAATGAGCAAAGTACTGATAGCTCTGAGAGAAATCAGGAAATTCAACAACAGAATGGAGAGGAGGAGAAAATAGATGAAAATCAGGCTGCTGTCACGACAACAGAACAAGAGGAGGAGACGACTGAACAAGACAGAGATCGAAGTATAAGAGAACAGGGACAAGAAGAAGAACTACAGAGAAAACAGTTTGACATATGGAGAAATGAGTCAGAACATACAGAACAAAGAGAAATGGTGCGGAGTGAAAATAGAGAGACAGATGGAGAAAGATTAGAACCCGTTCCGGCACCTAGACGTTCTACTAGAACAAGAAAACAGCCAGCATGGTTTGACTCTTTTCAGATGAATCAAGTTGTTTTGAGACCACATGACTCAAAACTTGAAGCATTCAACATGTTGATGTCCTCTGGAATTTTAGATAAGATGGAGAGGAATGTTGCTTTTAGTGTATTAGATGCAATAATCAAATAATTTATTTCATTTGCAGGTTATTTTCATTGTCTTACTGTATTATGGGACTTTTTTTCCATGTCAAATTACAGAGAAGCAGGATATGAGTGGGAAATTTTAGAAACATTCAAGTAGATGCACTGACTGCTGTTAATACAACATTGGCGTGGACGCATGTTTAACAAGGAGGAGGAGGGACAGTTTATGAATGTATTTTTTATATAATTATTGCTATTGTAGCAATTTTCAGCTTTTGGAGTTGATGATGCCATTCTTTGAGATATTGAATTGTTGCATTTAGTATTAACTTACTAACGTATTAACAGTATGACATTTTTTTGACATGACAATGACGGGACGTCATTTTAAAGGCCAGGGAAGCATGTAGTAGGGTCACTTTTTACATGTCAAGTCTATTTGGTCAGTCTGCATTTACCTGTGTTCTGCTTGATCGATCATTTCCCTCCAATCAGTCACATGACCTTTTGAATTTTTTCATTCCCGCTTCAGTCTTTCAGCTGTAAACTTTGAAACACAGTATTGTGTTCTAGACCAGAAATTATTGTGGAAAAAGGAAGGTATTGAATGTAAGTTACCTTTTTAGATGGTTTTCTCATGATTCTTATGTCTTGCCTTTTTCATGAAGATCTTGGAAGTCCTTTAATCATTTGATCAGTTTACCCTTAGCAGTTGTTCCCATCCTTCTTTGACCTAGAGTATTTCCTTTGTGTATTTTGAAGCAGTAAGGCAATTCTCTTTTTAACCAATTTCTTACCTTTCCCTAGCCTGCACATCTTTTATTAATATTTTCAGCACTAGAGGTCACTGAGGAAAACAGAGAGAGAGATAGAGAGAATACTTACCACCTTGTATAGTGTGAACTCACCTAGTTCCCCAAATTGGTAAGGATATAGATTGTATTTGTTAATAGTAAGAAATTAGAAATCCTTAGATTTATTAATTGTCAATTTTGTTAAATTGAACTTAGCTTTAGATAAGATTAGTTCACTTCAGAGTTTGTTTACAATTGTACAGTTTACATTCAAAACCACGTTTTGTTTTGTATTGTTTTCCATATTTGTTTGTTTGCTTATCTAAGGGTAAAGGATTTACATGTCAGCAACTGACATGATAATCCTTTACAGCCTTAAACTGTGACTGCATAAATGTTACTGAAAGTATTCATTTATTATTCTTTTGTGATATTTTACTTTTGCTACATTGTTTTACTTAGTCTTGTTTTTACATACCTTTTCAGGGTGAAGTCATTCACACTCTGAAGTATGGAAATTAAATGATGAACTAGAAAGAAACTTTCTTGTCATTTTCCTCAAACTCCAAAAATAGAAGAACCCCAACATAAACCTTAGAAAAGGAAGCAATACGACCCTGCAACACAATCATTTTCAGTAGACTTTTTTGTGATCAATTTCTCATAGAATGCGGGAAAGGTTGAGACTAAAATTTGACTGCTTGTAGAAAGACTGCAGGAACATACAGACTGATTTTGTTGTACAAACAAAATTTCACTCAGGATAGATAACAACAAAGTTATAAAAGTCAGTTGGGTAGATTTTTGAAATTGTCATTTACAGATGACATCCACCACTTAACTCTATACCAAGTTAAAAAATTTAGGACTGGTCTAGATTTAAACATTTGCAGACAACAAATTAAAGTGTGGCTAAAATGAGGAAATGGTCTTAAAAGTTAAAATACATTGTGGTAAATGGAGAAAATGTCTATTACATTTTCCTCTTTTCTCACAATGTTTACAAAGTGCTTCTGCTGGTTGCGAAAACAGAATTGTTGGTAGAGGGTTAACACAATGAATTTTACTCCTTTAAAGATTGAATTTCTATTTTAAATAGGTACAAACCAGGACATCCAGTACAGTATGATGGTACCAAATTTACTCCAGCCTGGTGCTTGGGTGTTATAAGAGGTTCAGATGAGAGTCATTGCAGAATTTACATTGAATTACCTGAACTTTTGTGAAGTGTTCACAGTGTGTCACAATTGGCAAAAGATACTTGAACATGTCACTTGTCCAATCAATCTTTTTCTTTTAAACCAAAGCTAATTGAACCACACAAGGATATAAAGACATATGATTTCCTATCAGTGCAACTGGTCAGGATATGTCACATGCAAATACATGTAAGTTCCAGAGTCATGAGAAATGTTCAGATATCAGTGTCCCATGAAATATTTACTCAGAATCAATAATGCTCTCACCACTTTTCAACTCACAGTTTATGCAAAAGTTTAGTTGGAAATGTCCATTCAGCTAGATATTTCTTTTTTCTATGGACAACTAGCTCAGAATCAGACTATTTTACAAATACTTTAGATCAAGATCAGAATGCAGTAACGTGCAGTCTGAGCCTTTGATCTTTACCTTTCATTTGTGTTAACAATATTATGTTGGATACTAGTATTTGTGAAATTATATTGCTGTTGTCCTTTTTTACCCAGACTGGAAAAAGTCCATTAAACGCTTCATCAAACAACAAATTTCTAGACTGGACCAAATTGAGAGCATTTGCAGACAACAAATTAACTGTTGATAAGATGATGATTCCTCTTTTTGATGGGTTAGAAAACATTAATGTAAAAGGAAAAAGTGTGGGTTACCAATATTTTTTCCTTTTTCAACATTTTCACTTACCTTTTTTTCTTGGCATGTTACAGAAATAAATAACTTAGAATAATAATACTGTTGTTGTCACTGTCCGACACTCAGGCTTGTATTGACATCCCTGTCCAACTGGAGCTAACACAACTTTTTATGCCCCTAAAGCTAAAAGCTTCAAAAAGGAGAAATTGCTTGTAAAAGCTGATTGCATACCATCCTATTAAGTCTTTGATGCTGCTGAAAAAGCAGATTTTCCTCATCTTTAACCCTTGACCAAACAATCCCTACTTTTAACCACCCTGTGAAAGAAGCCTTTCGAAAACATTGTGGGACAAGGAGAAAATGCTGGTAACCAACTTTTAACAACCCTGTGAAAGAAGCCTTTTGAAAACATTGTGGGAAAAGGAGAAAATGCTGGTAATCAGCATTTTCTCAGTTTCCCACAATGTTTTCCAC
This sequence comes from Tridacna gigas, assembly GCA_945859785.2. NCBI lineage: Eukaryota > Metazoa > Mollusca > Bivalvia > Cardiida > Cardiidae > Tridacna > Tridacna gigas. The sequence continues at coordinate 62,105,408 of OX244036.2, forward strand.
CCTTTCCAAAACAAATTTCAATTTTTCAGGCACATTCATTTTGTCGTCTGCAAATGGTTTAAATTTGTACCAGTCTAAAATTTTGCATATGTGGTAAAGACTTAAGTAAATGTCCTACATGTAATTTGTAATGGGGTTTGGTTAGTCAAAAAATGGCTTGTAAAGTAATGGGTTAAAGTATAGGTCTGGTTGGCTTGTGCGAGAAAGGCAAAGGTTTATGAGAGAGATTAATGGTGCCATTGAAATAGGATCACCTCATTTATTTAATCTATTAACCCACAAATTAAAGAAGTATTCTTTTAACATTCAACACTTCTTGACCAATGATATCATGTGCATGACGTCATAGATCATTTACCACTGACTACCTTTGGTAAAAAGCTCATAATTTCCCAGTTTCACAGAATATGTTCTAGACATACAGGCATATCCAAATATGGGATAAAGTGACCATTAGACCCCTTTCTGCATTCACTTTCAAATTTATTGAAGTCAAAAGGTGCCTAGATTTATTGAAGTGAAAGGCCAAAATACTTGATACATATTAAAATTCTGACAACATGAATGTGAAACAAAAAACAAAAAACGAGGTTGTAGAGTAAGTCACTAATGGAAAAAAAAAAAAGGCTGAGTTTTTGAACCCCGAACTCAACCGTAATAAGCGAGTGACCTACTCATTTGACCACGGGGTCAGTCATGAAATTTTCCTGGTAAATTATGGTAATATACAATAACTCATATTTTCTTATGCATAAATTAGATATGTTTGCCATTAAAGAAAAAAGCTGTTTTATTGTGGAGAAAATTAAAGCGACTTCGCTATTTTCTCTTATTTGTAAGTTACAGTCAACATTTGGGGTACAATCCCAACAGGGGGAGACTACACTGTTTACTTCACCCAAGAGAGTTGCGAAATTTTTCACTTTCAAAATCGCAGGTTGCCTGCACATTTGTTGAATGATATCTCTTTCGGTTAATGAAGGTTGCTTCATCTTTAGATGGATATAAAATTCTAATGTTTTTTTTTTTTTTAAATCCCACTACACTGGGAAAACTGTCGATCTCGTACAACCCTTGTCGTGTAGTCCGTCGTTCACCCTCGATCGTAGGAAAGTTTATGTACCGGTCGATCTGCGTCTTTTAAAGATTAAAAAAAAAATGCTTTTAATCCCTGTAATGGTCCTGGACACAGTCATGGGTATCTTGCCCAAATGTGTCCCTATTCAACCACGAAAAAAACACCCAGAAGCTTAAAACCTTAGGACAGAAATAGACCATGCGGTAAGTAACTATTCGTCCCGTGTCGAAGTCGACCCCATGAAAGTTTATCCAGTCTGTCTAAATTTGCCGCTCCAAACCTAGACTACAGATTTATCGTCGTCGAATTTCTTTGTCGTCAAATTCGTGAATATTTTCATAGGCCTATTAAGTCGTCGAAATTGTCTCGGCCGTCAAGCTGTCGGTGGAATGTTCAACGGCGGCCATGTTGATGTTTGGTTAACGTAGTTAACCGACCTAGGGAAGGTGGGTTAAGTTTAACCGGAATTCGATTCTGGTTAAAGTTAACCAGAGCTTTATACAATCGCTAACCAATAATTTAACCCAAACTCTCTCCTAACCAGAATTTTAACCCAGTGGTTAAAGTTAACCAACGTTTATACAATCGGGCGCAGATGTCATCGTTTTGATCAGTCTGTTCTAACCATATTGATTCATATTGTGTTTCGTGAGAAGGCACTGGAACACGTCGTTTGTGACCCAGAGGAAGATCATTTCATTGTGTGTAGGGGTTGTAAAGGGGAAGACGTGATTCAGGCAACTATATAAAATACAACCATCCTCAGAACTTTTGACAAAGCCTTTTCAGATATTGAATCATATATTCATTTATCTCTGTCAGATATGACAAAGAACTTTACATTTGAGCCGTGCTCTGGCAAAAGGGGCCAAATGCATTCCCGTGATGCATTATACCAAGCAAGTCATCACATGATTATGAATCCATAAAATCCATTTTGTCTAACAATTGACTGAATCAGTAGGTAAACAGAGGCTTGAACTTCCAGAAAATTGACCAATAGCAAAATGTTTCGGCCAAGGTCAGCCTGCGCGGACTGCGCAGGCTGACCTGGGTCGATACTTTTTGCAGATGCATTAATCCCCCTTTTCACAGAGCATGGCTCATTTATTTTTTGTGAAGTATAGACGGTCAAGTAAAAGCAAGTCCATGTTTCTTTTTAGACCTGTGTATTTTTTTTCTTTGTAATAGACGCTGTGAAGAAAAAATTAAACGAATTAAACAGCCAAAAGGAGGGAGCGTAGCGACCGACTATGGCTGTTTAAATCGTTTATTTTTTTCTTCACAGTGTCTAACTGACTTTGTCGTTGTCCGCCCTAATTACATCATCGCTCATGAAAACATTGGTTCCATATATCCCCCTTAATCATTCGCAAAGACACGCCCTAATTTGCATAATCGCTAAAACAATGGAGCCATATATGGAGTTTCCCGATTCATCATTCGCAAAGACACGCCCTAATTACATCATCGCTCATGAAAACATTGGTTCCATATATGGAGTTTCCCGTTTTATCTTTCGCAAAGCCACGCCCTAATTTGCATCATCACTAAAACAATGGAGCCATATATGGAGTTTCCCGCTTCATCATTCGCAAAGACACGCCCTAATTTGCATCATCGCTTAAACAATGCTAAATCTAACATTACATGGACTTTCCCGCTTCATACATTCACAAATTATTGTGAAGGACGGGAAAAAAATGCTATAGACATATAAAATATGGATCCATGCCCTGGCAATAAGGAGGCTTGATGCACCTCCGTGATGCATGGTACCAAGCACGACATCACATGATTATGGATCCATAAAATCCATTTTCCCTGAAAACCGACGAAATAAGACCATGAAATAAATAGGATGTTTGTTTTTTTCGGTGAAAGATCGATTTTTTTCGTGGCGCGGCCGATGATGTTCACTCGATGAAATAAATTTCGATCTTTCACCGAAAAAAAAAAAGTATCCTATACATACAACCCTTTTAATGACCGTATTTATATACATCAAGTTCATGCCACTAAATTAGCCAATTAAATTTCGTCTGAGATTTGTCCCTCGTGGTGGTGACTTTTTCATTTCACTGGTCAGAAATAACTGCTTTTTTTGGCCCAGATATCAAACATCCAAAAGAATTATATCAAAGCTGGGAATTATATCAGGGATCCACGAGTTTCTTAAGCTCTGTACGTTACATCTGAGCTACCGGGCTATGTGCACAGTCTTTGATACTACGTTTTGTACAAAGGTGAATATGTGAAGGAAACTTACCTGTTTTATAAAAAGAAAAATACCGTTTGAATAGGAGGAATAATTTTGCTTACAAGCGAATAAGCGATCCTTTACCTTTTCCACAGTGTACATGTATCTTGTATCTTTTTTTTTTTTTTTTTTGAGGGGGGGGGAGGGGGAACTGTGTACTGCAGAGTTTTCAAAGCTTGAATTTGTATGTTACGTACAAGTGACTTTGGAGCAAAAAATACATGAGCCATGCTCTGGCAAAAGGGGGCTTAATGCATCTACGAGATGCATAATACAAAGCATATAATCACATGCTCATAGATCAATAAAATCCACTCTTTCTATGAACCAGCTGCGTCATGGGCTAGAATGGTCCTTGGACATGCAGAAAATTTAACGATAGCGAAAAGTTCCGGCCTAGGTCAGCCTGCGCGGACTGCGCAGGGTGACCTGGGTCGATGCTTTTCACAGATGCATGAAGCCCCTTTTTCACAGACCACGGCTCACATGTATCTTGAACGCTTTTCTTACAATGTGCACAATTAACAATACAAATGTACTAATATGGTGCTCCAAAGTCACTTGAACGTGACATGTTTTAACGCGTTGAGAATGGTTATGGTCCTTGGTAATGGCGGACACGTTTTATGCACGTGGATAAAAATAATATGGAAAATGTTAGATGATCACTATGGGGGTGGATATTGCTGTGTATAGATGTAGGATAGGTTTATTTTGTATGCCTGTTAAAGTTCGAATAGCTCTTCGGACACTTAGTTTGTCAAAAAAGACTGTAAGTAAAATTGTTCGATTGGCAATATTTCTCTCGGTGTTGGTTATTTTGGGCGGTGATGTTGAAACGAATCCTGGCCCCTCTGGTAGAGGGACTACCAATGTTAGCGAAGAACCCAGGACCAATAGAGCAACGAGACAAACTACTCTACCATACGCAGAAGCGGTTTGTTCCCCGTCCACCTCTCACAATGTTTCTGAAGCACAACGTCCTCGCTCGAGGGCTACTGTTAGTGTTAGTTCATTGAGTCAAGTAGAAACTTCGCCTAGGTCGACTGATAATGTAAGTTCTGCAAGAAGGCCAGGGCGAGGTGAAAAGAGAAATACAGAATTGAAAACTAACGAGGGAAAAGCAGAGGTTAGTGCTTGTTCTGAGCCAGAAAAGTCTGAATTGTTTGGTTTGATATTATCGCTAAAAACTGACGTGAACAAAAACATGAGTTCTATTAATAGCCAGTTAACTGGTTTTACAACAACAATAACAAATTTAACCTCGCACATGAATGAACTTGTAAAAACGTGTGACACTCTCCGTCAGGAAAATGAACTTTTACAGAAAAGTAACAAGGAGCTTGTTGATAAATTGTCACACCTTGAAAATTCAGTTGACTCTCTTGAAAATCAATCCCGCCGAAATAATATATTGATTGATGGTATTGAGGGGTCAGTTTCTGAACCCTGGGATGAATGTGAAGATCATGTGAGAACGGTGTTAAGGGACGATTTGAAAATTAGACAATCGAACAATATCGGTATTGAAAGAGCCCATCGGCTAAACAGGTCTGGGAAAAGAAATTGCCCCACGATTATTGTCAAATTAACTTCTTTCAAGGATAAACAAATGATTCTCAAAGCAGCTAAGGACAATTTACAGAGGGATTCTGACATATATGTCAGAGAAGATTTTTCATCTCGTGTAAGAAAACACAGATATGAATTAGGAAAGTTCATGCGAAATGATCGAGATCAGAATCGGTACGCAACATTATCATATGACAAGCTCATAATTGACGGCGACGTGTTTAAATATAACGAGACAGAAGATTGTTTGAGTCTCGTAAGGAGGAAAGGGAAAGGTAAACAGGAACCACGAGTCAGCAGGAGTGTGCATGCGCCGTCTCAACACCCATCCAATCAGGAGACCTTAAATTTAAACATTCATGAAGAAATCACCAATAATAACGGATCATCCAATCAAAATGAAAATGAACATACATATGTAAATTCTGTCCACTCGAATGACAAATGATGGGACTGCCCACGCCCAGTGTGTTTTTACAATGTGCTATCGTGGAATATAGCCGGACTGAAGAAATTTAATTATGATTTGTCATTTAAATCTTTCTTAACAGAATTTGATATCATACATTTATGTGAAACGTGGAGTGATAGAAAATTTGAATTTGATGATTTTCTTCAAAATTATATTTGTTTTGATGTAGTTAGGCCATTGAAAGAAAAAGGACTCAGAAACAGCGGTGGAATAGCTGTTTTTGTTGAAAGGCTTGCATTTAGTAAACTATTTCGTTGTAGAATACATGAAGAGTTTAAGGAATGCATTGCTTTTTTATTAAATGATGGTTTATTTGAAAATGTAAAGAAACAAGTAATAATGATTTTTGTATATATTTCTCCAGAGGGTTCTTTTATTTATAACGATGAGAATGACAATGGTATTGAACGTTTGTTTGAGATTTTGACTATTTTGAGAAATGAATATAATGATTGTCTGTTTTATTTAGCTGGCGACTTTAACGCTCGAACTAAGAATCTATTAGATTATATACCTGATGATAGTTTACATTATATTTTTGGAGACATTGATTACAATTCAGATTACCTCAATTTACCGCGTTTGAATAAAGATAAGAAATTTAATGCTTTTGGTAAATCATTGATGGAAATGTGTTGTAATTTTAACGTACACTTATTAAATGGAAGGCTGTTCAAGGACAGAGAGGGACATATTACCTGCACCTCTAGTGGTGGGTGTTCTGTAGTAGACTATAATATAGCCTCGTCTGATCTATTTCAATTTGTTACTGACTTTGAAATATTAGATAAACATGAATCTGACCACTTTCCGTTGAAATGCACTTTAAAGATTCATTCTAATCAATTACATTTTAATACAAGGTTTAAACCGTCAAGGGACTTCACCCCCCAAAATCAGAGTCAGTCGGTTATTCGGAGCTATGTCTGGAACGATGATAAAAAGCCATTGTTTGTATCAACTTTTATGCTTAAGTTCAATATCAAGTATGACAATCTCCATACCCTTCTTAATGAAAATGTGAATGAATTAGTGTTATCCCTAAATGAAATTTACACTTCAACAGCGGATGAGTTAGGGCTACGTGTTAGCCGCAAACAGGTTTGTCGTAATACTTCTCAACCAGAGTGGTGGGATGCTGAACTAGATTCTCTTAAAAAAATGAAAACATCAACATTACATACGTTCAGGAAAAGCAATGATAACCATGATTTACTGATTTATCTCGAAGCAAAGAGGAAATTTAGAACCAAGGTCAAAGTAAAAAAGAATCTGATATTATCTGCAAGAAAAAAGAAATTAATTGATGCAAGAAAAAATCCAAAACTCTTTTGGAAAATTTTAAGAAATAAAGAAAAGACATCTCCTCAAAATAATATTCCGAAATCGGAATGGCACAAGTATTTTTCTAGTTTATTTGATGTACAGGAACGTTTTAGCTATAACATCGGTGATTTAATTTACAATGATTCTGATCACATAGAAATACTGAACTCTAACATTACGGAAAATGAGACGTTAATTGCGGTAAATAAAATAAAACCAAGTAAGGCACCTGGCCCCGATGGTATTCTTGGTAACTTTATCTTAAGTACAAAAGCCATTATTGTACCAATAATCACAAAATTATTTAACCGGATCTTTAGTTCTGATGAATACCCTGAAGCGTGGGCACACAACATTATCTGTCCTATACATAAATCTGGATCTACAAATGATGTAAACAACTATAGAGGGATCTCATTATCTAATGTAATCTATAAGATTTTCTCAACTATTCTCAATGCTCGTTTGTGTAAATGGAATGAAATGAATCAAATTATAAATGAAGCACAGGCTGGATTTAGAAATGGATATTGTACTACTGATAATATGTTCACTCTTCATGCATTAATACAGAAATATCTTTCAAAGAAAAAAGGTCGTCTATATGTACTATTTATTGATTTTGAAAAGGCCTTTGATAATATCTGTCATAAAACATTATTCGAATCTTTGTCTTCTATTGGAATAAACGGTAGATTTCTGAAATGTTTAATGAAGATTTACAAGAACAACAAATCTTGTGTAAAAGTTGGCGAATCATACACGAATTGTTTCCCTTGCCTCAAAGGTACAAAGCAAGGTGATCAGTGCAGTCCTCAAATTTTCAATTTATTTATTAATGATATTTGTTCATATTTAAACAATCAGAAGAATTGTGGAATATTTGTTTCTAATAATATCCCAAATATCAGCAGTTTATTGTATGCTGATGATGTTGCTAGTCCAGCTGATACAGTGATACAACTTCAAAGACAGATAAACTCAGTGGAAAACTTCTGCCAAGTTTCTGGTATGAAAATAAATTCTAAAAAGACGCAAATTGTCGTTTTCAGAAATGGTGGCCGGACACGAAATGCAGAAAAATGGAAATTAGATAATAAAGACATATCTGTTGTAAGCTTTTATAAATATATGGGTTTACTCTTCACTCCAAAACTTAAATGGACCAAGGCCTTATCTGTGCTTGCAGCTCAAGCAACAAAGTCCTTAAGTGCTTTTAGATCTTTTAGTCAAAGGTTTGGGTCTTTAAATCATTATGAGTTTTTCAAAATATTTGATACAATGGTTAAGCCAATACTTCTATATGGTGGGGAACTATGGGGGTACACATATAGAGAATCTGTAGAAAGAATTCATAACCTAGCTTGCAAACAATTTCTTGGAGTAGGTAAATACACTAACAATTATATGGCTTTAGGTGAATGCGGAAGGTATCCACTCTGTCTAGATTATTTCGTGAAATTTCTGAAGTATTGGTGCAAAATAATTCAAATGCCCGAACACAGATATCCAAAGCAATGTTACTTAATGTTAAAAAATCTGGATGATATTGATAAACATACATATGCAACTAATGTTAGAAATCTTTTATTTTCATACGGTTTTGGTTTTGTATGGATATCACAAGATGTGGGTAATATTGATCTCTTTATCTCTCATGTCAAATTAAGGTTAAAAGGTATTCTGCAGCAAGAGTGGCATGGTCAATTAAGCATTTCTTCTAAAGGACAAAAGTATTTGCAATATAAATCCCTCCTAAATGTTGAATGTTATATATCATATAACTTTCCATTTTATCTAAGGAAAGCTTTTGCAAAATTCAGGTGTTCGAACCATAGATTAAATATCGAACTTGGTCGTCACAATAATATAGTAAAAGAAGAACGGATTTGTACTTTCTGTTATGAACGATCATTCATTGAAATAATAGACGATGAATTTCATGTATTTTTTGAATGTAAACAATTTGAATATTATAGAAGTATCTATATTGGAAAACGCAATATTGAAAACATTGAATCGTTCCATAGATTTATTTCAGAACAAAATGAAGCTAAATTATTAAATATCTGCAAATTTGTGCATAAAATTCTCCAAATCCGGAATTAATAGTAGCTGATTTATTACATATTTATTTCTTTTACTCAATAACACTTTTGTAATACTGTAATCCATTGGTCACTTGCGTGACGTAAAAATTTTGTATATGGTGCACTTCAAGATCAGACAGCACAATATGTGCAGTCTGATCTGATAACCACCCTGTCTGAATTGGTACTTTTCTTTGTGAATTCAACCTTAATATTTTTTTTTTTTTTTTTCGCAGTTTTTGGACAACACTGTTTCATTCATTTTGTACTTATGAGCCTACAATTACCGGATACTCTCTTTTTATGTTTGTAGCATCTTAAATACATTTAGCTTATACTAAAATTAACGTCGGTTAGTGTTGATCGAGATAAAGATGTTAAGTGAATTTCACTCGAACACAAAATTATCATTATTATTTCTTTTCCAAGTAGCCATAACAATGTACATGTATGTTATTGTTGTTTTGTATACTGGGCCAACGGCCTATATTACTATAATAAATCATGTATGTATGTTAATCAAACGACAAAATTTTCGACACGTCCAAATCCAGACAATTAGCTAAAATGGTGGAAACTGTCTTCAAAATGGTGGAAAACATTGCGGGGAAAAGAAAAGAAATGCTGATTTGTTTTTCTTTTCTCTCAAATAAATTTCAGAAACCTTCTTTTTGAATGCCGTTAAAACTCGGGGACGGTGTGAAACTCGGGGTAGCGTGATAGAGCATAAGAAGCATTGTCGATCTAAATGCTTAACACAAGCAAGATACGTAATTGTAGCTTCCATCACATCTTAGAATTAAGAAGAAATCGTAAATGCTCTGTAAATATTTACACTGTCATTAACCCTTTCCCAAACAAGCCCTGGTTTTCACGTGTCTGCAGTACAAGTCTTTTGAAAACACTGTGGGAAAAGGAGAAATTGCTCGTAACGAGCAATTTCTCCTTTTCCCACAGTGTTTTCTACCCTTTTTGAGACCTTTCTGCCATTTTCATCAAATTTGAAATTGTCGTCTGCAAACCCTTTCAATTTGGACCAGTCCAAAATGTGTCGTTTGGGAAAGGGTTAAGAAATAACAGGTACTTATTGATCAGACCCCCTACCATTGCCAATGCCGCTTTTGAAATTGTAAAACTTGCTGCATCATGGCCTGACAAGCTGCACTGCCTGCGTTTGCATGAAGCAATCGTTGCTCGTGATTAATGCAATTTGTAGACCTTGTTGCACGACCGATGTAAAGTAAATGAGCCATGCTCTGGCAAAAGGGGGCTTAATGCATCTCCATGGTGCATTATACAAGGCAAGTCATCTCATAATTATAGATCCATAAAATCCATTTTCTCTAACAACCGACTTTATTATAGGGTGGATTGGTCCTTTGACATACAGAAAATTGACCAATATCGAAAAGTTTCGGCCCAGGTTAGCCTGCGCGATTTGCGCAGGCTAACCCAGGTCGATACTTTTCGCAGATGCATTAAGCCCCTTTTTCACAGAGCATGGTTCAAATATGTTTAACCTAAAACAAATGAGCCGTGCCCCATGAAAAGGGATTAAACGCATCTGCAATATGTATTGGCCGAGGTCAGCCCGCGTGGACTGCTGACCTGGCCCGAAACCTTTTGCTACTGGTCAATTTTCGCATACCAAAGGACCAATCAATCTCATGACTCAGTTAGCTGTTAGACAAACTTGCGTATTATGGACCTGTGATTATGTGTAGACTGGCTTCGTAGAATGCATCAGGGAGATGCATTAAACCCCTTTTTGCCAGAGGGCGGCTCAAATAGAATTAGGCCTGACGCTTAATCTAATAATCCCGTGTTTTCATGACCCTCAGGGAGGAGGTTGTTGAACACATTGTGGAAAAAGGAGAACATGCTGGTAACCAGCATTCGATCCTTTTCCCAGAATTTTTCTCCATCCTTTAGAGGCAAATTATTCAATTTATGCCACATATTCATTGTTGTTTGCTTGTTCTTTGAGTATGGATAAATCCTATAATTTTGAAGTCTTGAAAAGAGTTAGACCAAAATTTGTTTAAGAGGGGTACGTATTTTGTTAAGAAAGATAAACGGATCAAAAATGATGTGAGTTAGACGTTTAACTCTTTCGTTGCCAAATAAATAGATATGACAATGCTAAAGGTCTAAAGGTAAATTATCCTTGCTCTTTGAGGCCGATTTTGGTCAAAATCAGTATCAGGTAGCGGATGGTGTAGATCCAAGATCAGACTGCACTTTTGTGCAGTCTGATCTTGATCTACGCCATCCGCAAAAGATGTCCAAGGCGACAATGGCAGTGAAAGAGTAAATATCCTAACTACATTGGAATTATAAACCGACAACTGCCAAATGCGGATCGTAATTAATCATACTAAGCACTTCGATAGATAAAAAAGAAGGGTCTTCTTTTTGACCCCTGAAGATAATAAGTGAATTTCAACTCTGTCTGTCTGTGTGTCTGTCTGTCTGTAACTATTCCCATTTTATGTCATTGGAAACATTGATAGAACTTTACTGCATGGAACATGTACGTTTTCCTCTGTTCACGATGTATTCAAACTCTATCAGCTGCAGGGATGTTGGATGTCGTATATGAATGATGACAGACAGACAGACAGACAGACAAGACAAGGCAAGACAAGACAAGACAGACAGACAGACAGACAGACGGACTCCCTCCAGTCTACACTGTCCGCTTTGCTGAGACATGTTTAGACAAGTGCAACCATGAAATTGCAATTATTTGGGTTTTATTTTTAGACTGAAAATGTCTGTTGGGTCTATTTGGCACTCAAAGGGTTAGCGAACAAAAGAACCCGATACTCTTGTGTCCGAGTTTTCAAAGGGTTTGCACGCACACAATACGGCGTGCAACACACGAAAAGGGGCCTTCGGACATATGCGTAAAAGTGTGTCGTCCAAGATCAGCCTGTGCGGTCTGTGACTAATCCGAGACGACACTTCCCGTTTTTGTACGATTTTCTGTTCCACGAAAGTCCACTGTATGAAAAAATATTATGCATTCGTAAAGTGCCGTCTCGGATTAGCCTGCGCGGACTGCGCAGGCTAATCCGGGACGACACTTTACGCCAATGTCCGAAGGTCTCATTTCGCATGTTGCGGGGGCATATGCAAATAACGTAACATCAGGCACATAAAGAAAGATGAATTATAATACATTCTTAGCTCGATGGACAAAGTACAGTTTCAAGTTTCGAATGATTCAAATCTTTACCAAACAATAAAATGTTAGACTGATCCAAAACCAAAGCATTTGCAGAAGGGAAATTAAATGTTGTTGAAATAGTAGAAAAGAAAAAGTCTTTGAAAGAGTAAAAATATTGGGAAAGGGAGAAAATGCTGGTTACCAGCATTTGCTTCTTTTCCCACAATGTTTTCTAACTGCGTCCTCCTCAGGGTCTTCCTTGACTCTTTACCACACGACAAAGTTTTAGACTGATCCAAATCGAAATTACAGACGATTTATTAAATGTGGCTCACATGGTGAGATATGCTCTTGAGAATGCAGAAAACATTGAAGGACAAGGAGAAAATGCTGGTTACCAGCATTTTTCTCCTTTTCCTTCAGTGTTTTCAAAAGACCTATTTCTCAGGGTCCTTAAATCTCAGGATTGTGTGGTTAAGGGTTTAATGTCGGGATTGTTTGGTAAAAGGTTTTTAAAAATGGCTACAAATGTGATACTTCTTCTTAATAACGGGAACTAGAACTCTTCTCGCGAACCATTTTGAGAAGATGATATAAGTTCTTAACAATACAGTTAGTTTAAAAATGACTTTTACTCATCGAGAACGTAAAATTGTTTGGCAAAGAAACAAGTTAAATAAATTAAGCCTTTTCCTTACAATCCCGGTTGTAACGACCCTGAGAAAGAAGGCGTTTGAAAACATTGTTTGAAAAAAAGGAAAATGCTGGTAAACAGCGTTTTCTTTTTTTCCCACAATTTTTTTACTACCCCTTTCATGAGCAAAAGCCATTATGTAAGCCAGATTTAGTGTGTCTTAGCACAGGCTTTGGATTTGGACAGGTCCAGGATTTTAGAGATTAAGAGCTCAAATTACAGAAAGATTTGTTGGCAAAGATTAATGCGTGACTCATTTAGGTAGATGAGAATACATCATCCTAACAACCTAAGGGGATGCAGTGAAGCGCATTGTTTTAGTTGGTTTTTGCTTCACTTGCCGAGGGCCAGCGAGCTTATGTCATAGCGCTGTGTCCGTCGTTAACCTGGCAGGCTGACTTGGATCAATACTTTTCGCAGATGCATTAGACACCCTTTACATAGAGCATGGCTGTACATTTAACATACTGTGCATGTTGTGTTTTCTTACTGTTTTGCCCTTTTCATGGTGTTTTTATAAGTCATAATGTGTCGAGCTTTACAAGCCCACCTGTTTGCACAAGAGGTATGTATGTGCATGTAATTAGGTACAAGGGAAAAATCATGTACAAAAACACACAAATGACAAAAAGACAAAATGCAAATTTATGACACAATTTATTTCGTATATCTGAACAATCGTAGAGGTATTACAGACATGTACACAAGTGCTTGTGTAAAACATACGCTATCTTACGATGTACAGTGTTCCTTACCAACATAGAGGGCATCCCAACTTGGAAGCCATGGCAATCCAGTTCGTTGATCCGGAAATACGGCTTCTTTGGAAAGGTCCGTAAATGTTTCTACCCGCCCATCGTGACGAAAGGGTTTGTACGTACTCAGCTAGCCTGCATAATACACATAGGACTCTTCGCTATTAACTCCTGGCCTTAACCACTAGGCTGCTAAGCGCTACTCGAGGATCTTTTGCGGACAGTGCATATCAAGATCAGACTGCACAGGACGTGCAGTCTGATCGTGGATCTACACTGTCCGATAAGGAGATATCCCCCCGAGAAAAAACCCTTTGAAATAGCAAAATTTGGGTTTATACTATCGGTTTGAAAGTTTCATTTCACTTATTTAGCAGGAGAAGGGTTAACATCTGGGCGACAATTTATATTTGTCCTATTCAAACATTCTAAACTTTCACAAATCTTCTGACGAAGGATTCATGTCATATAGGCTGCAGTTAAATCTGTCATACTGATACAAAAAAAAGATGGTGTTGGAATTTTACTATGATATTCTGTCTCAGCCCTGTAGGGCGGTGTATCTATTTTTCAGGGCAGCGGGTGTCGAGTTCGAGCCTAAAGTGATGAGCCTTATGCAAGGTAAGTCGTGCAGTCGATGCTTTAATTTTATAAACGAGCATTCGATGTTTCAGTGCTTAAAATGAGCATTCGATGTTTCAACTTTTAAAACAGGCATTCGATGTTTCAACTTTAAGAACGAGCAATTGTTGTTTCAACTTCAAAACCAGGCATTTGCTGTTTCAAGTTTAAAAACGAGCATTTACTTTTTCATCTTTAAAAACGAGCATTTGTTGTTTCAACTTTAAAAACGAGCATTTGTTGTTTCAACTTTAAAAACGAGCCTGTATTTGCTTCAACTTTAAAAACGAGCATTTACTTTTTCATCTTTAAAAACGAGCATTTGTTGTTTCAACTTTAAAAACGAGCATTTGTTGTTTCAAATTTAAAAACGAGCATTTGCTGTTTCATCTTTAAAAACGAGCATTTGCTGTTTCAGCTTTTAAAACGAGTATTTGTTGTTTCAACTGGAAAAACGAGCATTTGTTGTTTCAACTTTAAAAACGAGCATGCATACTTCAACTTTAAGACGAACATTTGCTGTTCATTTTTCAAACCATTTTTTTTTTTATCAACATGTAAACAGAATGCTAGGTGATTGTTGTATTCATTAATCCTAGGGCCACTTGGTCCGACACCCTGACCTTTTGCGGACAGCTTAGGTCAAGATCCGACTGCCTAGAATATGCAGCGTGGTCTTGGATCTACAATGTCCTATAAGAAGATACCTTTTTTCCAAAAATAATGTTGAAATACGAAAATTAGCTTGGAAGTTTCAATTCTTTTAACCCTTTACCGCACAATGACGCCTTTTGACGCCCCTGGAAAAGAAGCCTTTTGAAAACATTGTGGGAAAAGGAGAAAATGCTGGTAACCAGCATTTTCTCCTTTTCCCCCAATGTTTTCTACCCTATCAAAGAAAATTTGCATCATTTGAGCCACATTGAAATTGTCGTCTGCAAATGCTTTCAATTTGGACAAGGCTAAAATGTTGTCGTCTGGTAAAGGGTTAATTATAAAGATGAGAATTGAATTATTTCACCACATAACGTATTTTTATTTTTCAACATTGTTGAAGGTGATCACGTAAAACCGGAGTTTCTGAAAAAGAATCCCTTCCATAAAATACCAATAATCGATGACGATGGATTCTGCATCAGCGAAAGGTAAACCACAAGCTGGTTCGAACACTTACTTAGCCATACGCGATCTTCTGTAGAACTTCGCAACGAGTGTAGATAAGTATCAGCCTGGACACACGTGCAGTCTGATCTTTGTCTTCACTCTCCGCCTCTGTTATTTTACCACCAAAACGGAGCTGAGGGATATACTGGGACGGAGCTGCCTGTCTCTCCGCTTGTAGACGTAATTTTGAGCCTTCTTCTACAGTTTTCAACAAGTTTGGCCAAATGTTTTGGACAGACTTTCTTTCATGGAAATTTGTACCCCTGTATATTTCATAATAGTTAAAGGCACACTAGCGGTCACATAACGCGGGGTCAAATTGCAGATAAAGATCTAGTGCAATGCCCCTTAAAGTTGTAATCCGGAATTCTAAAACCAAATTGGCTTGCCTATACCACCTTTACCAGATCCAGGCTGGGGTTTTGAAATGTCTTTCCGAACGAAACAACGACAGAGCCAATGTCTCGGCTAGGGAGCGAATGTGGAACCCCCCCCCCCCCCGTGAAATGATTCACAAACTTCATATCTCCATAACAGAAGCACTTGGCTGAATACGCTGGCTTTTGACCTTCTTCTTGGTGTTGGCATATTCGAATAAATAAATGGTAATTCACGATTGGTCAAATATGTAGATATGTTATTCTGCAGGACCTCGGCAGGTCTATTTTCGGGAACATACGTGTTTGACATATGAAACGTGCGCTGGCAAAAGGGGGCTTAATGCATCTCCGTGATCCATGATACCAAGCAAGTCATCACATATTTAAAGATCAATAAAATACATTTTGTATAACTAACGACTGCTTCAAGAGGTACGCTCGTCCTTTGGCATGCAGAAAATTGACCAACAGCGAAAAGTTTCGGCCCAGGTCAGCCTGCGCGGACTGCGCAGGCTGACCTGAGTCGATACTTTTCGCAGATACATTAAGCCTCCTTTTCACAGAGCATGACTCAATGTAGGCGTTGCTACCGCTGACAGTTATATCGGCGCACTTATTGAAACTATAACAAATGAGTCATAATCTGGCAAAAGGGGGCTTAATGCATCTCCGAGATGCATTCTTCAAAACAAGTCATCACATTATGGTAGATACACAAAATCCGTTTTGTATACAAACCGACTGAATCATGGGATAGAATGGTCCTTTGACATGTGGAAAATTGACCAAAAGTTAAACGTTTCCGCCCTTGTTAGCCTGCGCAGGCTGACCTGGTTGATAGCTTTTTTATTTTTGCAAATGCATTAAGCCCCCTTTTCACAGAGCCTGGCTCAAATGAATATGATGGGGGATAATCCATTTCTTGTATTAAGTGGTAGTTTCATATTTTTCCCAGCAGCCACTCCTTTTCAAGGATGATTGGATTAACATCTAATCTTGAAAAAAAATATGTATATAACTGAAAAATCCACTTTTCAACAATATACAGAACAATGAGATAAAAGAAGCAATTGCTGGCGAAGTTACTTTTCATTATTTCTCTTTCAACATATAGAACCACAAAGGAGTTTCAATATTCATATTCCAGTGCCTTTGACGCCTTTCTGTCTTTATTGGTGGGTAGTTGAATGCGCTTGCTTTTGACCTACTTTTTGGTATTGATATATTTGAATGAATAAATAGAAAATTCCGATTGGTCAAAAACGTGGACATGTTTATCCTGGGGGCACCCGCGGCCTATTTCTGGAGGCACCTGCGGCCTATTTCTGGGGGCACATGCGGCCTATTTTGGGGCATATGGGGCCTACACATCATTTTCCCAACAACTCCTTTTCAACGACGATTTTGATTGACACCTTATTTTGGAAAATATATTTGAAAAACAAATTTTTCAACAATATAAATAAACACTGAGATACATGAGGCAATTGGTGGCGAGCCTACTAGTCATTATTTCTCTTTTATTGGACCTCAAAGGAGTTATATCATTCATATTCCAGCACCTCTTACGGTGTTCTTCCTTTGTCTTAGTGGCTGAATGCACTTGCATTTGTTTGTTTGTTTGTTTGTATGGTGTTTAGCGCCGTTTTCAACGTGATTTCATTTATATCGCGGCGACCAGTGCATTATCCACGCTTCCCAGGACCTTCTTTTACCAGTACTTCGCACAATATTCTACCCAAGTCACTGGCTGCTTTCCCACATAATCGTCATCGGAACGATGATCAGCGGTGGGAGAGGAATTAATTATGTCGCAATATAACTATCATTAATTCTCCGAAAGAAACTGGCCGAAATGGGAGTATGAACAAGCAACCACCTGTTCTTAAATCCTGTGCGCTACCGACTGCGCTATCGGGGCTAGGCTATACCTAGGTATATTTGAATAAATATATGGAAATTTCCGATTGGTCAAAAATGGGTGGGCATGTATATTCGGATGGGCCCTGCGACCTATATACCGGCGTTTACGACGTCGACCTTTTTTAAGAGATATTTTTTTTTTTTGTTTTTAGTGTAGCAATCATGCGTTATGTGGCTGCTAAATGCAAAGTGCCGGAACACTGGTACCCCAGAACCGACCTAAAAAAGCAAGCGTTAGTGGACGAATATGTCAACTGGCAACACATGTGTGTTAGGAAACCAGCACTTGAAACCTTCCTTTCACTGGTAAGTACAGTCGGAAGATTTCTGCGGAAGGGATTGCCAGCCGTACCCTTAGTCCTTGTAGTTCTCAATAATGAGTAAGCCACCCCCTGGCAAAACGGGGTTTAATAAATCTCATTGATACACCTTGTATCAAGCAAGCCATCATATTAACACTTAAGCTGCTGAATAAATGAAACACAAATCCCTACTCAATACTAAAAGCCCAAACCGAACGGTTTCAAAGTTGATTTCACCAGAAAGAAAATACCGTATCGGACAGTGTAGATCAAAGATCAGACTGCACGTTCTGTGCAGTCTGATCTTGATCTACACTGTCCGCAAAAGGTCAGTGGGTCGCGATTAGCAGCTTAAGGGTTAATATGGAACTATAGAATCCATTTTGTCCAGCAACCGGCTGAATCCTAAGATAAAATTGTCCTTGCACAGGCAGAAAATTGACCCGAGGCAGAAAATTGCTACACAGGTCAGCCTGCGCGAGCTTCGCAGACTGACATGGGTTGATACTTTTTGGAGATGTATTAAACCCCCTTTTCATAGAGTATAGCTCAATGAAATGTACATGTTCAGTCAAAACTAAAGGTTCAGATATTGTAACGTAACTCTTTACCAAACGACAAAATTTTGAAAGCAGGCGACAAATCAAATGTGGCTTAAAAAAAAAAGAAGATTTCTGTCTTAGAAATGGTAGAAAACATTGTAGGAAAAGGAGAAAACGGTTACCTGCATTTTCCTTTTTTCTCCACGAGTTTTTTTTTTTTTTTTCTTGGTCGTTGAAACAGGGAGTTGTTTAGTAATGGCTTAAAAAGCTGTATCCGTAACCAGATCTGGTGGGAATCAGATATTATAGATCAAAGATCAGACTGCACGTTTTGTACCGGGTACCGAAGATTGGTCTGCCCATTTACAGATTATATAACTGTTTACATTGTAGATCTATGCATGGGCAGTTTAGATTATGCTTCTATTCTATGTGGCTCTGTACAGTCTGATGTTAATCTATACTGTCCGCATTAGCAATTCGATCCGGGAACGAGGGTTAAGTTAGGCCTAGACATCCAGGAAACTAAAGCACATCTTATTTGTATTCTAGGTACACGGAGAACAGGAGGTCGCTGGTTGGATCCCCGGCTTGACCAATTTCTTTCCGAGGATTGATGATAGTCATCGCGACAGGATTCATTCCTCTCTCACCGCTGACCATTGTTTCGACGATGGTTATGTGGGAAAGTAGCCAGTGGCTTGCAAAGAATATTGTGCGGAGTACTGGTAAAAGAAACTCCAGGAAAGCATGGATAGGTGCACTGGCCGCCGTGATATAACTGAAATAATGTTGAAAACGGCGTTAAACACCATACAATCAATCATTCTAGGTACATGATCGCGTTCTATTATCTCTACTAACACAAGATTACGTGGGTTACCTCCCCTGCTAGGGCCAAAGTATGTACTTACATTTAAAATATTGCTCAAATGATGGATTTTGTCCTCATAGATTAGAAAACGTAGTGGGAAAAGAGAATTTTTCTCCTTTGCCGACAGTGTTTTCAAAAGTCATTTTCCTCGAGGTCATGCAAACTTGGGATTGGATTGCAGGCCTAAATGTTTAAGGCTTATTCATTTTCATTTTGAAACTTTTCAGTTCAGAAGTCGCGTAGACTTACCCGGGTACCCAAAACAACCACTAGACCAGCAGAAGGTTGACAAAGCAATAGAGGATATATCTAGAGCGGTGAAGCATGTAGATGAGTACTTTCTGAAAGATAAGCCATTTATAGCTGGTGAGGAGATATCCGTGGCTGATGTTCTTGCAGTGTGCGAGTTGACGCATCTCCAAGGCGTGGAACAAGAGGGGCTATATACAAGTAATCCTAAAGTGGATGCTTGGGTCAAACGAGTTGCCGATAAACTGAACCCCGATTTTGACGAGGCCATGAAACCTTTGTTGGGGTTCAGAGCAAAGTATGTCGAATCAAAATAGAGAATTTAGTCATGTGACCAAAATGCAATATCTGTCTCATAGACTTATTTTTAGAACCTGCATATCAATGACATTTAGTTTCGAATGTTAAGACCATTGTTCCATTGCCTAATTACGGTTTTTTCTTTCAATATATCCAATTAGAACAAAAATCAAATGATAAAATCTTAATAGGGTCTAGTATATATAGTGGGTACGGGAATTTCCCAAAACTCAAGCGAACAACTTCACTGTTCGGTAATGCATGCATATATGCCTGTTTCATTGCAATACTGTGTTACGCCATGTCGTTTGGGAGAGAGTTACGACATTTTAACCCTTTGGCTGCTTATCGCGACTCACTGACCTTTTGCGGACAGCGTAGATCAAGATCAGACTGCACAGAACGTGCAATCTGATCTTTGATCTGCTCTGTCCGATAAGGAGATATCTTCCCTCCAAAAATCCCTTTGAAACAGGAAAGTTTTGGGCTTATACTATCGGCTTGAAATTTTCATTTCTTTTATTCAGCAGGATTAGGGTTAAATGAAATGCACAAGTTTATGTTTGTTTGTAACTCCGACCAGAGGTTTCTAATGCCGACCGGGATGTGTTTGTATTACCGATCACCTTGTATTTTTATAATGAAAAGGCACCACATAAACCTAACATAAACTTTATCGTCATTCAATTTTTAAGGCATAAAGGATCTTCAGAGACCTGCAAACAACAGTGAAACCCCTTCATCCCTTAAGCTGCAAAATACATGTAAATGAAACAAAAAATTCAAGCCGACAGTAAAACACCCAAAATTGCTGTTTCAAAATTATTTGTGTGTGTGTGTGGGGGGGGATATCTCCTTATCGGACAGTGTAGATCCAAGATCAGACTGCACGTTCTGTGAAGTCTGATCTTGATCTACACTGTCCGAAAAGGGTCCTCGCGTCGCGCTTAGCAGCCTAATGGTTAAGACGAGAAAGCAGTATTTGCACTCTAATGTTGATCCCTTGTTATTCATGCACCCATCAGGACCATGGTCCATTTGAAACCTGTGGGAACGATTTCTACAATATTTTCAAAGATCAAGTGCAAGAATGTACTTTGAAAAAGTATCATTATTTATCGCTAGTTCACTGGAGTAATCTTTCTTTGTGCACTCTTGTGCGTATTTGGTGCGAAATGCGGAGGTCTCGCGAGACTAGTCTGGTACCCCGCCGTAATTCAAGAGTACGTCAGGCAAAGCGCAATAATGGCGGCCCCCGTTGGTAATATGCAGAGGAGACGGGATGTTGTTAGTTCAGATGATCAAATCGGATCATAGGCTGAATTCAAAACAGATCGCTTGCAATGAAGTAATGGCAGTGAGTTTTTTTTCACATGTCATTCTTATTTAGCGAGAAACAACTACATATCAGAAATTGTTTAAGTATCCGAAATGTCAATGGACCTCTATAACGTCCGAAAACAGAGCTACTTTTAAAATGATTCAGAGTCAAATTTATGTTCAAACCATACCACAATAGCACGTTTTAGACTCGATAATGTATTTTTTGTCCAATAGTGATCTCATTTTATTCAATTATCAAACTGGAGCACATTAAATTAGGGAAAACGGGGAGGCATGTAGAGGTACGCTTGAGGACGGCTAGGAGACCGCCATTATTGCGCTTTGCCTGACCCGATAACGTAGTGGTAGGGGCAGGTAATCCAGACTATCGCGAGACAGACCAATATCGTTAGGGCAGATACGGTTAGTCTGGATTACCTGCCCCTACCACTACGTTATAGGGTCAGGCAATAATGGCGGCCTCCAAGGCGTCCTCAAGCTTAGCCCTACATGCTTTCCTGGTTTTTCCAATTTAATGTTATCCAGTTTGATCAG
Source organism: Tridacna gigas (assembly GCA_945859785.2). Classification (NCBI taxonomy): domain Eukaryota; kingdom Metazoa; phylum Mollusca; class Bivalvia; order Cardiida; family Cardiidae; genus Tridacna; species Tridacna gigas. The sequence goes on from OX244036.2 coordinate 62,127,060, forward strand.
TGAATAATATTGAAATCAATTTTGTACAAAATATACATTACCGAATCTAAAACGTGCTGTTGCGGTATGGTTTAAATATAAATTTGACTATGAATCATTTTAAAAGTAGCCCTGTTTTCGGACGTTATACAGGTCAATTGACGTTTCGGATACTTAAAGCATTTCTGATATGTAGTTTTTGTCGCTAACTTAGAATGACAGTTAAAAAAGCCAACTGCCATTACTTTATTGCAAGCTATCTGTTTGGAATTTAGCCTATGGTCCAATTTGATCAAGTGAAATAACAATATCCCGTTATCTATGCACCAACGGGGGTCGCCATTACTGCGCTTTGCCTGATGTACTCTTGAAGTACGGCGGGTACCAGACTAAGAGAAAAGCACATGGGTAATATATGCCTGAATGTCCTTAATAGACACTGCATCGTAATGAACTGTGCCCCCGATAGTATGGACAGCTATGAATGTTATTGTATTTCGAGTATATGTTGCCAATGATTTTTGTTTACTCGTTGTCGTAGGTGTAGTAGGTCTAAACGCGCCTTTAATTGGAAGAGTTCCACTAATGGAAATAATTAGGCCTATTAGGACGTTATTATACAGTAGTCTGTTCTTTTATTTTTGTAGCTGTTGCACAGAATGAAAACTCTATGTTATTCCATTATCTTGAAAGACATCTGAGTTTATCAGTAATTTATATTTCGATAATTTTAGCAGATATTGTTAATCCGTGGGCCTACTCTAAATTATAACAATCGTTTTAACAAAATCTTTATGTTTTCATTGACATCTTTTAAATTCTAAATAACATGTATTTGAGTTGTGCTCTGCGAAACGATGGTTCACCATTTATAGTGAGAATTTAAAAAATGCACAAGTCTCCATGGTAAGATTCCATTAAAATTTCAGCCCAGTTGGTTAAAAACTGTTGGAGAGGGACAGGGTCCGTATTCACCAACCATTCTTATGATCATTCTTAGTCTTATTCTTCAGATTTTTCCAAATTTGAAAGTAACACACCTTCTGATTGGCTAAACCAAATGGTTTAGCCAATCAGAATGTGTGTTAGTTTCAAACTTGGAAAATCTTGGAGAATAGGACAGACCGTTTCTAGGAATGGTTGGTGAATACGGACCCAGGACTCATGAAATCGTCTATGGACAGACGAACTGACAGACAACCAGAAACCCCAATAACTGTAACTTTTACCAAGCAGTCCAGTGTTTTCATGACCCTAAAAATGAAACTTTGCTGGTAATCAGCGATATCTCCTTTTTCCACTATGTTTTCCATCTTTTACAGAAATATGTTTTATTTCGTCTCGCAAATGCTTTCAATAGGGGCAAGTCTAAAATCTTGTTGTCTGGAGTTAATGTAGGCCCTTAAAGTAAGACTGTTGTAAAGCATTGTGAGTGATTAACCCGTTACTACACTATCCCGACTTTTAAAGACCCTGAGAAAGAAGCCTTTTGAAAACATTGTGGGAAAAGGGGGAAAGGTCGTCACGTAACTATCGATCAATAAAACCAATTTTGTCTAACAACCGGCTGAATCCTGGGGTAAAATAGTCCTTGCACATTCAGAAAATTTACGAAAACCAAAAAGATCTGACCCAGGTCAGTCTGCACAAAATGCGCAGGCTGACCCGGGGCGATACTTTTTGCAGATGCATTAACCCTTTACCACACAATCCCAACCTTTAACGACCCCGAAGAAGAAAGCTTTTGAAAACATTGGGTGAAAAGAAGAATGCTGGTTACCAGCATTTATTCCTTTTCCCACAATGCTGACTTTTAACAATCCTGATAGAGAGGGCTTTTTGAAAACATTTTGGGAAAAGGAGGAAATGGTGGTAAAAAGCATTTTCTCCTTTTCCCAAAATGTTTTCTTCCCGATGAAAGATAGATTTATGTTTTGAGTAACATTTAATATGTCATCTGCCAGTGTTTTTAATTTGGACAAGGCTAAGCTTTTATCGCCTGGTAAAGAGTTAAGGTGTCCAGGAGCAATCATTAATTACCTGAGAATATAAGATTTACGTACATTTGAGCCATGCTCTGGCAAAAGGGGGATCAATGCATCTCCGTGATGCATGATACCAAGTAGGTCATCGCATGATCATAGATCCATAAAGTCAGTTTTGTCAAACAACCGACTGAATCATGAGTAAAACTGGTCCTTGGACAAACAGAAAATTGATCAATAGAAAAAGTTTCGGCCCAGGTCAGCCTGTGCAGACTGACCTGGGTCGATACTTTTTGCAAACACATTTAGGCCCCTTTACACAGAGCATGGCAAGTATTTTTGCAATACATAATTGTCACAGTTAAATGATAGCCAGTGTCAGTTACGTGTATGGCGCATTTATTTATAGCCAAGCCCCCGTAGCTGAGTCGATAGCGTACAGGACTTTAGAAGAGGAGGTCGCTGGTTCGATTCCCGGCTTGGCCAATTTCTTTCCCAGGATTGATGATAGTCATTGCGAGAGGATTCATTCCTCTCTCACCGCTGACCATTGTTTCAACGATGATTATGTGGGAAAGCAGCCAGTGGCTTACAAAGAATATTGTGCGGAGTACTGGTAAAAGAAACTCCAGAAAAGCATGGATAGGTGCACTGGCCGCCGTGATATAACTGAAATAATGTTGAAAACGGCGTTAAACACCATACAATCAATCAGTCAATCAATCAAACAATTATTTATAAGGCAGTGGAGCGATACCGGGCCATGATGGCTCTCCTGTTTCTCTCTTATCAAGATGTTGTCACATTTTCTTTCACTCCATTAGCAAGTTTTGATATCGTTGTAGTTAAGAACCGATGATTGAAAGCCAGTTTCTACTTCTAAATCATTGAAATGTAATTTGAACAAACACTTAACAGAGAGATCCTGTCGTTATGAAGTATTTGTATTTGTTTAACCCATTGACCTATCACAGACAGCTTTGTGCTTCTTGCCGCTTGCAGTCTGATCTTGAATCTACACAATCCGCTCTTTCAATGAAGCCTGTAAGAAAAAAATCTATCTGAATTCCAGTGCACTGTATTGTAGCCAGGGTAACATGCCGCACCTTTAACCCTTTCCCAAAAAAAGCCCTGGTTTTCACGTGTCTGCAGTACAGGTCTTTTGAAAACACTGTGGGAAAAGGAGAAATTGCTCGTAACGAGCAATTTCTCCTTTTCCCACAGTGTTTTCTACCCTTTTTGAGAATTTTCTGCCATTTTTATCAAATTCAAAATTGTTGTCTGCAAACTCTTTCAATTTAGACCAGTCCAAGATTTGTCGTTTGGGAAAAGGTTAACCTTAACCCTTATCTATGTGTGAGAGAGGGAAGGGTGTGTGTGTGTGCGTGTCTGTGTGTGTGTGAGTGAGACGCTTTCACCCCTTTTGCATGACACAACTAACCCAGCTTTTTGCTCTCATCACTTTATATCAGACCATGAAAGAGGAAATTTCTGTATTTTTGTCATTTTCCACGTTGGCGCTAGTTATTCCATCTTGTAGTAGGTAATCGTTGCCACTGCGTGTTTTAATGTTATTGATCACTAATTTCTTATATTTAGATAAGAACTGTGTCTTTTTAAACATTCATTTCCGTTTTCAGGTAACTTTGTTATTGCATTTATCAATGTACAGTTATCCAATAAATTTAGAAGGAAACTATGGTGGCATATTTCTGCCACGAGATACGAGATAGTTATCATGATAATTTTAGAGAACTATCGCGATAAAACAAACTATCCTGGAAATACTATCTAGCTAACAAAAAGTTTCACGATAAAAATATCGCGATATTTCTAACTGTTATCACGATTTTTTTTTTTTTTACGCTCGTGCCCACAACTGACATTCACGGTACCTATAATTAGATACTGTTTCGGATCATCTTTGTCTCCTGTACAGTCAAAAACTTCCGCGTGCATCCAAATGTTGATTTTTCTATTTATAGATATCGAGAGACGGGTAGAACTATCGCGACAATTTTACCTCGATGTCAGCTTCGTGCACGAATGAGAAATAATCAACATAAAATTTTCTAGATAGCAAAGTTTATCGTGACGATTTCTGCCTTCCATTTGGAAGAAAACATTGTGGGAAAAGGAGAAAATGCTGGTTACTAGCATTTTCTCCTTTTCCCACAATGTTTTCAAAAGCCTTCTCGTTCAGGGTCGTTAAAAGTCGGGATTGTGTAGTAAAGAGTTAAATGGCTATAAAGGACTAGCATATCTACTAGTTAAGTGTTTACCAAACGAAAAAAATTGGGACTCGTTCAAATTGGGACATTGAATGAGGGGATTTGGTCTCCATCCTTTTTTTAAGGATTTGTTAGGGTAGAAAACATTTTTGAAAAGGGAGAAAATGCTGGGGACTTTTGCTACAATGTTATACAAAGACTTTTCCTCTAGGGTCACAAAATAACGGGATTGTTTGGTAAAGGGTTAAAGTGTCAGATTTACTTTTTTACCAGAAGACAAAATTTCAGACCTATCCAAATTGAAAGCATTTGCGGACGACAAACTAAATCTGTCTTAAAAGCTGAAATTTCTCTATGGAAGTGTAGAAAACATTACGAGAAAAGGAAAAAAATGTTGGTTACCAGCATTTTTCTCCTTTTCCCAGAATATTTTCAATAGCCTTCTTCCTTAGGGTCGCTAAAAGTCAGCACTGCGTAGTAAAGGATGAACCCTTTACCACACAATCCTGACTTTTTACGACCCTGAAGAAAAAGCCTTTTGAAAACATTGTGGGAAAAGGAGAAAATGCTGGTAACCAGTATTTTCTCCTTTTCCCACAATGTTTTCTACCCTTCCCAATTCAATGTTCAATTTTAGAGCCACATTTGAATTGTCGTCTGCAGACGATTTCAGTGTGGACCAGTCTAATATTTTGTCCTTTGGTACAGCGTTAACCCTTTCCCAAACAAGCCCTGGTTTTCACGTGTCTGCAGTACAAGTCTTTTGAAAACACTGTGGGAAAAGGAGAAATTGCTCGTAACGAGCAATTTCTCCTTTTCCCACAGTGTTTTCTACCCTTTTTGATAACTTTCTGCCATTTTCATCAAATTTAATATTGTCGTCTGCAAACTCTTTCAATTTGGACCAGTCCAAAATTTGTCGTTTGGTAAAGCGATTAAGAGTAAATTTGGTCAAAGAGTAACTATATCACCATTATCCATAAAAATCGCTTTATCTCCGCGGCCCGGCAACCCTTCACCAGACGACAATTTGTTAGACTTCTCCAAATCGAAAGGTTTTGCAGACGACAAATCAAATGTGGGTTAAATGTAAACGAATTGTCTTTGTAGATAGAAAACCGTGTGGGAAAAGGAGCAAATGCTTGCTACGAGCATTATCTCCTTTACCCACAATGTTTTCAAAAGCTTTCTAACTCGGGGTAATTTACACAAGGGGTTGTTCAACAATTTCCCTACAAATGTGCAGAATTCCTATTGATACGCTCGTAGTCAAGAATCAAACACTAGGCGGTTTAGATCAAGATCAGATTGCACGTTCTGTGCAGTCTGATCCTGATCTACACCGTCCGAAAATGCACAGTTTTTTTCCCACCCTTCGTGACGAAAGGGTTTGTACATACCCATCCAGCCCACACTATTTACATTGGACCTCGTTATCAACTCCCAACCTTAAAATCTGGGCGACAATTTATATTTGTACTATTCAAACATTTTAACTTTCACAAATCTTCTAGCGAGGGGTTCATATCATATAAGCTGCGGCTAATCTATCTTACTGATACAAAAAAGGATGGTGCTGGAATTTTACTATGATATTCTGTCCCAGCCCTGTAGGGCGGTGTACCTATTTTTCAAGGCAGCGGGTGTCGAGTTTGAGCCCAAAGTGATCAGCCTTCTGCAAGGTGAGTTGTGCATTCAATTTTTCAACGAAAATTCGATGTTTAAACATTAAAAACGAGCTTTCGGTGTTTCAGCTTTCCAGACGAATATGTAATGTTTCAACTTTCAAAACGTGCATTCAGTGTTCAACTTTCAAAACTAGAATTCGATGTTTAAACAGTAACGTTCGATGTTTCAACGTATAAAACGAGCATTCAATGATTCAGCTTTCAAAACATGCATTCGCTGTTCAGCTTTCAAAACGAGCATTCGATGTTCAAACATTAACGTTCGATGTTTAAACTTTCAAAACGAGCATTCGATGTTTCAACTTTCAAAACGTGCATTCAATGTTTTGATGAACATTCGATGTTTAAAAATTAAAAACGAGTGTTCGGTATTTCACCTTTCCAGACGAACATTTAATGTTTCAGCTTTTAAACCGTGCATTCAATGTTCATCTTTCAAGACGAGCACTCGATGTTTAAACATTAACTTTGGATATTTCATCTTATAAAACGAGCATTCAATGATTCAACTTTCAAAACGTGCATTCAATGTTTCAACTTCAAGAAAACGGCATTCAATGTTTCAACGTGCGAAACGAGCATTCATTGTTTCAACTTAAAAAACGAGCCTTCAGTGTTTAAACTTTCAAAACGAACATTCAGTGGTTCAACTTTTAAAACAAGCAATCAGTGTTTTAACTTTCAAAACGAGCATACAATGTTTCATCTTTCAAAATGAGCATTCAATGTTTCAACATACGAAACGAAAATCAATTTTTCAACTTTCAAAATGAGCATTTAATGTTTCAATTTTAAAAACGAGCATTCAATGTTTCAACTTTCAAAACGAGCATTCTTTGTTTCAACTTTCAAAACGAGCATTCAATGTTTCAGCTTTCAAAATGCGCAATCGATGTTTCAACTTTCGAAATGAGCATTCAGTGTTTCAACTTTCAAAATGAGCATTCAGTGTTTCAACTTTCAAAATGAGCATTCAATGTTTCAACATTGCGAAACGAAATTCAATGTTTCATCTTTGAAAATGAGCATTCAATATTTCAACATGCGAAACGAAGTTTAATTTTTCAACTTTCAAAATGAGCAATCAGTGTTTCAATTTTCAAAACGAACATTCAGTGTTTCAACTTTCAAAACGAGCATTCTTTGTTTCAACTTTCAAAACGAGCATTCAATGTTTCAACTTTCAAAGTGCGCAATCTATGTTTCAACTTTCAAAATGAGCATTCTATGTTTCAACTTTCAAAATGAGCATTCAGTGTTTCAACATTGCGAAACGAAATTCACTGTTTCAACTTTCAAAATTAGCATTTAAAGTTTCAACAGACGAAACGAACATTCATTGTTTCAACTTTCAAAGTGCGCAATCGATGTTTCAACTTTTAAAAATAAGTATTCATTGTTTCAACATATAAGACGAAAATTCAGTGATTCAGCTTTCAAAATGAGCATTCAATGTTTCATCATACGAAACGAACATTCAGTGTTTCAACTTTCAAAATGAGCAATCGATGTTTCAACACCAAAACAATCGTTCGATATTTCAACTTTCAAGGCGAGCAATTAGTGTTTCAGCTTTAATCTTTACCAGACGACACAATTTTATCTTTGTCCAAATTGAAAGCATTTGCAGACTACAATTTCAATGTGGCTCAAATAGTGGAATTTTTCCTTAATAGGGAAGAAAACATTGTGGGAAAAGGAGAAAATGCTGGTTACCAGCATTTTCTCACAATGTTTTCAAAAGGCCTGTTTCCCAGGGTCGTTAAAACGGGGCATTGTGCGGTAAAGGGTTAAACAAACGAACATTGGCTGTTGCAAAAAATGTGTATACTAAGCTTTTGTGTTGCATCTGCTGGCTGATGTTGTAAAGAAATAAAGTATCAATTGAGAAAAAAAAAAAAAAAAATGAACAAATCAGTCTTGAATGCCTAAGGACCATTGCAATGAGTCTTTGTATGGTTTTCAAAACTATTTCTGTTATATGATAGCGGCCAGTGCACCTAATACTTCCTTCTAGGAGTTTTTTTTAACCAGTACTTTATACAGTATTCTTCCCAAGCCACGGACTGCTTTCTCTGAGACAATGATAGGCATTGAGAGAGCAATGAATGTGATAAATTACCTTGTTAATAGAACAATTAAAACGCATTTAAATCTAAGAAGACGACCTGTTTTGAAGTATTTAAAGTTATAGTTCTTAAAACTGTTTATCCATCCATCCATCCATCCATGTAGCTGACATTCCTAAACATAATATATGAGCCTTGCTCTGGCAAAAGGGGGCTTAATGCATCTCCGTAATGCATTGTACCTAGCAAAACATCCTATAATTAGGGACCCATAAAACTCACTTTATCTAATAAGCAATTCAATCATGAGGTAGACTAGCCCTTTGACGTACAGAAATTTGACGGATAGCAAAAACTTTCGGCCCAGGTCAGCCTGCGCGGACTGCGCAGGCTGACCTGGTCGATACTCTTTGCAAATACATTAAGCCCCCCCTTTCACAGAGCATGCCTCATTTGTATTTTGTAACTTTGTTTCAGGTGATCACCGAAAACCAGAGTTTCTGAAAAAGAATCCGTTCCATAAAATACCAATTATTGACGACGATGGATTTTGTATCGGCGAAAGGTAAAATACAACTCGGTTCTTACCAGCATTTTCTCCTGTTCTCACAATGCTTTAAATTACTTCACTGTTAGAGAGAAACCTCATTATTTGAGCCATATTGTCGTCTGAAACTTGTTTGAATTTGGAAGAGTCTCAAACTTTGTCGATTGATAAAGAGTTAACCATTAACCTGCTAAGTACGTCCAATGAAACTTTCGAATTCTATAATTCTTGCAACACCATCTAACGCCTGTCTGACTCCTCGCTACCTAATCCCGAGCTAATCGCTGTTTACGTGCTCGTGTCAAACTTCATTGAAATGATGATCTAAATTCGGCGATCATATAATTTTTAAAGGGTCCTATTGAGAGAGAGACAGACAGACAGACAGACAGACAGACTAGTATTACTTACTCGACATATTTCCAGATGCGCTTCAACAGTCTCTATTTCGTTTAGGAGACATACACTATGTTGATATGTGCCTGAATTGTCTACGGTTGCTCAAAATTGATAAGACTTGCTCCAAATTGGTAAGACTTGCTCAGAATTAATAAGTTCGCATCCACACCCTTTAATTGTTAAGACTTGTCCCAAACTGACAAGACTTGCTCCAAATTGATAAGACTTGTTTCCAATAAAATCTCACTTGGTCCAAATTGTTAAAACTTGCCCAAAATCGATAAAGACTTGCAACAAAAATGATAAGACTTTCTCCAAATAGTTTAGTTCGCATCCTCATTTTTTACCCACTACTTTATACTTATAATCGACTTAATGTTCCTTTTTCATCCATAGTGTGGCGATCATGCGTTACGTGGCTGCCAAATACAAGGTAGAGGAGCACTGGTACCCCAGAACCGACTTAAAAAAGCAAGCTTTAGTGGACGAGTTTGTTAACTGGCAACACTTGTGTATTCGGAAACCAGCTATTGAAACCTTCCTTTCACTGGTAAGTATGACTGATTTTCAACCTTCAGTTGCCATCGTAACTGTTAGTCCTAAACATCGAGAAAATTGGATCTAATTTGAGTCGTGTTCCAGCAAAAAAAGGCGGGGGTGGGGGTTTCAATACATCTCCGTGATGCACCGTACCAAGCTATTCATCATAAACTAATGGATCCATAAAATTCTTATCATCCAACAACCGACTCAATCATGAGGTAGGCCGTTCCTTTGACATGCAGAAAATTGTCCAACAGCAAAAAGTGTTGACCCAGGTCAGCCTGCGAAGGCTGACCCGAGTCGATACGTTTTGCAAATGCCACCTTAAACCAACAGGGCCCTTTTCACAGAGTTTGTCTCATTTCTGTTGCAGGTACATGTCTCATTATGCTGACGTCAAAGTACCTCTTACCCATTTAAAACACGACAAACTTTTCGATTTAATCATATCTGCATTTGCAGAAGGAAAATTAAAGCGTTAGTTACATGATGCAATTGGGGTAGGCACTTTCTCCTTTTCTGGTAGTATTTTAAAAAGCCTACTTCTTTCTGGTCTTAAAGGCTTTTAAAAATATTGTGCAAAAAGGAGAAAAGACAGGTAAATGATATTTTCCTAGCACACATTAGTTTTCATAGTAATACCAAGTCAGACAACATCCATGGCCATCGCCATGCGTATCCCAAAGGCATCGTTAGTATTGCCTATACAGTGTAATTTATGTATGCTACGTCTAAAAAACTCATAGTTTCTGTATCATTTTACACCACTTTTCAGTTCAGAAGTCGCGTAGACTTGCCTGGGTTTCCAAAACAACCCCTAGACCAGCAGAAAGTTGACAAAGCAATAGAAGATGTATCTAGAGCGGTGAAGCATATAGATGAGTACTTTCTGAAAGATAAGCCATTTATAGCTGGTGAGGAGATATCCGTGGCTGATGTTCTTGCAGTGTGCGAGTTGACACATCTCCAAGGCGTGGAACAAGAGGGGCTACATACAAGTAATCCTAAAGTGGATGCTTGGGTCAAACGAGTTGCCGATAAGCTTAACCCCTATTTTGATGAAGCAAACAAAACTTTGCTGGGATTCAGAGCAAAGTATGTCGAATCAAAATAGAGAATTTAGTCATGTGATCACAAAGTATGTCGAATCAAAATAGAAATTTAGTCATGTGACCAAAATGCAATATCTGTCTCACAGACTTGTTTTGGGAACCTGCATATCGATGACGTTTTTTTAACTCTTTACCAAACGACAAAATATTAGCTTTGTCCAAATTGAAGGCATTTGCAGACAACAATTTCAGTGTGGGCAAATGGTGCAATTTTTCTTTGATAGGGTAGAAAACATTGTGGGAAAAAGGAGAAAATGCTGGTTACCAGCATTTTCTCCTTTTTCCCACAACGTTTTCAGAAGGCTTTTTCTTCAGGGTCGTTAAAACTCGTGATTGTGTGGTAACGGGTTAAGATGTTAAAGCTACTGTTTCATCCCTAAATTACAGTGCTTTCTTTCAACATATCAAATTAGAGCAAAAGTCAAATGACTAAGCCTGAATAGGGTCTTTACAGTAAGTATACATAGAGCGGGTTCTGGTATTTCCAAACTCTAAATTGAAAAACCTGACTGTTCGGTAGTGCATGTATATACGCCTAAACTTAAAACAGCAAGTAATACTGTATTATGTCAACATGTTTGGTAGGGAGTTACCACATTTTAACCCTTATCCTGCTAAATAAAATAAATAAAACCTTCAAACTGATAGTAAAAACCAGAATAATCATGGTTATTTCAAACTTGTTTTTTTTTTAGAACAATATCTCTTTATCGGACAGTGTAGATCTTAGATCTGACTGCATGTTCTGCGCAGTCTGATCTTGATCTACGCTGTCCGCAAAAGGTCAGTGAGTTGCGCTTAGCAGTGTAAGGGTCAGATGAAATGCACTAAAGTTTGTAATTCCAACCAGATGTTTCTAACGCCGACCAGGATATGTTTTATATTACAGAGCATTGATTGTATTTCTTTACGAACAAAAATGTAGCACACAACTCTCATATGAGCTTAATTTTATCAAGCTATTAACTAGAACATCACCATTTCACTTTTAAGACATAAAAGATCTTCAGAGACCTGTAAATAATAGTGACAGCGCTTTAAGGCGAGAAAGTAGCATTTGCACTCTAATGGTGATCCATTGTTATTCATGAATTTATCAGAAAACATGGTCTATACGAAACCTGTGTGAATGGTTGCTGCAATATTTTCAAAGATATGTGCAAGAATGTACTCTAGATTTGTACATAGAACATTATGGTAGTCCCTTATTTTGTAGCTTTTGCAAAAAATGTAAACTATGATATTTCATTATTGTGAAAAACATCCCAGGTTTATCAATAATTCAAATATTGATAATTTTAGCAGATATTGTTATTATATATTATGAAATAGAAAAATCATTTTAAAAAAATTGTTATGCTTTTATTCATATCTTTTAAACTCTAAATTACCTGTATTTGAGCTGTGTTCTGTGAAAAGGTGGTTTAACATTTAGAGTGGAAAAAAAAAAAAAAAATGCATGTTCCCATGGTAAGAAGCCATTAAAATTTCAGCCCAATTGGTTAGAAACTGTTGGATAGGGACAGAACACAGGAACTCGTCTTTGGACAAACAAACTGATAGACAGACAACCAGATACACCCACAACTATAAGGGCCCTGGAGTATGTAGATAGTAATGATGAAATATAACAAACTAATTTTCAATGAAAATACAATTCTGATTTTATCTGAAAATCATCATATCAAATTATATAGAACTGTCTTCTGAATACATATGGCTGATTGACAAAAAAAGAAAATCCTAAAATTAAATACTGTGTTGTAAGGAAATGTATGAGCCATGCTCTGTGAAAAGGGGCCTAATGCATCTGCAAAAAGTATCGACCCAGGTCAGCCTGTGCAGTCTGTACAGGCTGACCTGTGTTGAAACTTTTTGCTTTGAGTAAATTTTCTGTATGTCCGAGGATTTTTCTACCTCATAATTCAGTGGATTGTTAGACAAAGTGGATTTTACAGATCCATAATTGTGTGATGACTTGCTTAGTTATAATGCACCATGGAAATGAATTAAACCCCCTTTTGCCACAGCATGGCTCATATATTATCCTTAACCCTTTACCAAACGACAAAATATTATACCAGTCAAAATTGAAAGCTTTTGCAGATGACAAAATAAATGTGACTCAAAAATTGAAATTTGTCTTGGGAAGAGTAGAAAACATTGTTGGAAAAGGAGAAAATGCTGGTTACCAGCATTTTCTCCTTTTCCCACAATGTTTTCAAAAGGCTTCTTCTTAAGGGTCGTTAAAAGTCGGGATTGTGTGGTAAAGGGTTAATATGTCTGTACTTCCTACCCAACAAGAGTTTCAAATGGTTAGAAACCACAAGCCTGCCAAGGTAGCTCAGTGGCCAGAGTATCTGACATGTGACCTGGTGTTTGCGAGTTCGATACACAGTAGAGGCAATTTTTTGCCTCTCACCTCTGATGCATGTGAGAAAAGTAGTCAGAGGCTTTGGAAAGAAAGTCGTGTCAGCAATGGTGTGAGAAAGCCAGAAAAAACTTGGGTGCATCATTGACCACCATGATAAGACCTGAGCTGTTAAGGTAGTAGACCCCTAATGGGCACTACTGCAAATTGGTGTAAAACCCATACTATCTGATATTACATCATTTGAGTGTCTTAACCCTTTACCAGATGACAAAATTTTAGCCCATTCCAAATTGAAAGCATTTGCAGACAACAATTTTGATGTGGCTCAAATGGTGCAGCTTTTCTTAGACAGGGTAGAAAACATTGTGGGAAAAGGAGAAAATGCTGGTTACCAGCATTTTCTCCTTTTCCCACAACGTTTTTCAAAAGGCTTCTTTCCCAGGGGCGTCAAAAGGTGGCATTGTACGGTAAAGGGTTAAATATGAAAAATTAAAAACTTTCACCGTGAAAAAATGATATTATATGAATTTTAGTGATCTAACCCCCTTGCAGACTTCATGCGCAACATAAAAGTATCACTACTGATCTTAAAATACCAATATTTTCACCATTACTGGCTAGTTTTCAACAAAATTGGCATCAAAATGTTCAAAATTGAACTGTTTTTCTATAAATATTCACAAATACAAAGACATATTCATATTAAGAAAAAATAGGAAAAAAAAAAAATTGAAGTCCAGTTCTCATTTTTGACATTTTACCGGATTTCCGAACAAAAGCATCAGAAAACTCCACAAAAATGGCAGATTTCTATAAATGGGGCATATACAAACTATATATCATTTTTTCCTACATCATTTGAAGAACAAAATATACCAAAAACAAGAACTTTCACCGTACGCAACTCTGAACATATTAGTTAAGAATTCTGTACCCTCATTTTCAGGCTTCCATTAGAAAGCAACTATACTTCACCATAACATCAACAAAATTAATAAAAATCCCTCAAAACGTCATTACTGTTTCATCTTTGTATTCTATAGAGTGCATTAAATCAGGAGAATTGTTAGAGAATCAAATTAAGACCTGAAGCACCATTTAAGAATTTTTAAATTCTCTTTTTATGTCTGTTTTTGCCCCCAAAAATGTAAGTAGCAGGGATGAACAAGACAGAAGTTTATATATAAAGGGTTACAGTGTATTAAGATCTATTTTTATGAAATTTAGTTCACAATACAAGAATAATATGAATGAATATCCAAATTTAACAAAGTATACAAGAATAAGAACCTACATTCAAGAGCAACAACTCTGCCATGTTTAAAAGATGACAAATTTTTAGACTTGTATAAATTCAACACACTTGCAGCATCAGAAATGGTTATGGAACAAGAGCATCACCTGCGGTAGCCAACACTCAGCTGCAGCTGCTTTATATTAAGTAAAAATACTGAGTCCAAAAAGGGGCATAACTAAAAAAAATGCAAAAGGTAATTTTATGTATTCTAGGATGAGAGAAGTATGTTGTTCTGAGTACTTAGTTATGACCAGAGTGGCATTATTTCAGTTTACATTCTCCATCACAAACACCTGAATATATAAGGATCATAAAAGAAAAAAAACAATGACCATTCAGAGCTCTACATAAAAGGAAGTGATGGAAATCAAAATCTGTTCTCTCCCGAACCCCATGTTGTGGGTACTCGTCAGAATGTTCTCATGGAGACAATTCTGAAGAGTACCCACACTATAGGGTTTGATGGATAATTGTTTGAAATAACATCACTCCCTCTTATCTGCAGCTCTGACCATTTCTCAACATTGATGTACCAGTGTGGCAAGTTTTGTTTCAAGTTTTTCAAAGTACAAAAATCAACATGCTTTTTAAGCTATTTGTTATTTTCTTTATGTACTTTTGTTTGTTTAGTTTATTGTTACATGAGTATTATTCATCATTAATCATTCATTGAGAAACAAGTTATTACAATTTATACTAACATCTCTCGATTTTGCATCTTGGGATAATACTCACACCAAAATTGTGATACAGATATCAAGATAACATGAACAAGAAAGAGTATGTGAACATCAATAGAAAATGACTATAGGAGTCAACTTTTTCATGAATCAATGTAAAAGAATTATATTCAAACAACATTAACCCATTACCATTGGACTGCTCAGAATTGAAAGAGATTGCAGACGACAAATCAGATATGGCCGAAGTAATGGAATGTGTGTCAAAAAGGATGGAGAAGATTGTGGGAAAAGGAGAAAATGCTGGTTACCAGCATAATCTTCTATTTCCATGATTTTTAGCTCCACTGGCCGAAGGCCAGCGGGCTTATGTCATGGCCTGGTGTCCGCCGTGCGTCCGTCCGTCCGTGCGTTAACTTTTATTTCAAACATCTTCTTCTCTGAAACTACCCATCCAATTTTCATGAAACTTCACAGAAATGATCCTGCCATTGTCCTCTTCAGGATTTCTTGAAAGAGTTTAATTCCTTCAAAAACTCTGGTTGCCATGGCAACAAAACTGAAAAATATTGGAAATCTTTAAAAATCTTCTTGTCTGAAACCATAAGGCGTAGGGGTACCAAATTTGGCATGTAGCTTTATGTAGTAGACCTCTATCATGTTTCTTCAAATTATAGCCCTGGGGTCAAAATTGGCTCAGCCCCAGGGGTCACAAGTTTTACATAGGCTTATATAGAGAAAACTTTAAAAATCTTCCTGTACCTAGCCATAAGGCCTAGAGCTACCAAAAGTGCCCAAATTACAGTCCTGGGGTCAATTTGGCCTCATGCTGGGGGGGGGGGGGGGGGAGGAGGGAGGTTCACAAGATTTACATGGGCTTATACTGGGAAAAATTTTAAATCTTGGTGTACATAGCCATAAGGCTTAGGGCTACCAAATTTTGCATAATTATAGCACTATCTAGTGGACAACTACAAAGAGGGCCCCAAGTTACAACCCTAGGATCAAGTTTGGCCCTGCACCAGGGGTCACAAGTTTTACATGGGTTTATGGAGTGAAAACTTCAGAAACCGTCTTGTTACTAGCCATAAGGCCAAGAACTCCCAAATTTGATCATAAACATGTGCTTATAGGGTGAAAATTAAAAAAAATCCTGTTGCTCCTAACCGCAAACCTAAGGGCTACCAAATCTGGATCGCTTTTGATTTTTTTTTTTTTGAAATTAGCCTTGCATCAGGGGTCTTATGTTTTACAGAGGCTTCATATGGACGAAACTTGAAAATCACCTTATTTATAACCATACAGCATAGACTTGTATTATTTTGGCATGTGGCTTTATCTTGTGGACCTCTACCCGGGTTCAAGTAATTATAGCTCTGGGATCAAAAATGGCTTTGCCCTGCGGGTCTCAACTTTCACATGGGCTTTTACAGAGAAAACTTTGTAAGTCTTCATTTTGAAACCATTTGGCTCAGAATTGAAATATTCAGTATTTATGGTTTATGTTTATAAGCCAGTGGAGCGATACAGGGCCATCATGGCCCTCTTGTTTCCAAAGCTTTCATTCTCAAGGACGTTAAAACTTGGGATTGTGTGGTAACAGGTTAAATCTAAAATATTCTCAGTAGTAAATACTGTTACTTTTCTTTTGTTTCAAAAAAATGGCAGAGTTTTGGGAGCACTTCATCTAAAACTTTTTTGCAATTTGTTACCCTTGGAAGCCCCTCACTGTTTTTCGCGGTAAAAACATCACGTAAACCGTCTTCACCTGAACGTTTAAACTCCAATACAAATGGCCTTGGATGTATCGGTGCTTTACATTTAGCAGGTAGCAGAATCAATGAAATTTTTATATCTTTACCAAACGGCAAAATTTTTGACTTGACCAAATAGAAAGCATATGCAGACAACAAATCAAATGTCACTCAAATTGTAAGATTTGTCTATGAACAGTAAGAAAACTTTGTGAGAAAGGTAGAAAGCAAGTCATCCCTTAACCCTTTACCGCACAATGCCGCCTTTTGACGCCCCTGGGAAAGAAGCCTTTTGAAAACATTGTGGGAAAAGGAGTAATTGCTGGTAACCAGCATTTTCTCCTTTTCCCACAATGTTTTCTACCCTATCAAAGAAAAATTGTACCTCTGAGCCACATTGAAATTGTCGTCTGCAAATGCTTTCAGTTTGGACAAGGCTAAAATTTTGTCGTCTGGTAAAGGGTTAACTTTGGATACATTTAATCCACTTTTTTTTTTTTCCAACAACAAGCTGAATCTTGAGGTAAAATGGTCCTTGCACATGCAGAAAATTTACCAAAACCAAAAAGATAAAAACCCTGGTCTAATCTCGGCCAATCTTTTTTGCAGATGCATTTACCCTTTACCAGACAATCCCAACTTTTAATGACTATGAGGAAGAAGGCTTTTGTAAATATAGTGGGAGAAAGAGAAAATGTTGGTTACCAGCATTTTCTCCTTTTCCCAAAATGTTTTCAAAAAGCCTTCTTTTTCAGGGTTGTTAAAAGATGGCATGCAGTAAAGGATTAATTTGTTCTCCTGCAGTGATATGGGGTTTATTCAGCAGCTTTGTGGGTTAATGACAGAGATATCTAAAAATGTCAGTTTTCTTACAGCTCCAACACAGACAATGACAGGGCCATGAGAGTACCTCAACAATTACTATTTAACTCTTTACCACACGACAAAATTTTAGACCTGTCCAAGATGAGAGCATTAATATTTGCAGGAAACAAATAAAATGTTACTAAAACGGTAAAATTTCTCTTTGGATATGTAGAAAACATTGTGGGAAAAGGAGAAAATGCTGGTTACCTGCATTTTCTCCTTTTCCCACAATGTTTTCAAAAACCTTCTTCCTTAGGGTCGTTAAAACTTGGGATTGTGTGGTTAAGGGTTAAAAACAGCCATGCTGAAATTATGCACTTTACAATCTCTAATACTATACTGGTTTCCTGGTCAATCAAATTTGATCTTGTCACCATAATACCATCTAGCCAATGTATCTGGATGTACACCTAGTTTGTAAGCAATGATTATAATCTGTGTCAGCCCTGTCACCTGAAAATGGAAACAAAAAGCAAGCCATGCTCTGGGAAAAGGGAGTCTAATGCCAAGGCAGTCACTGACCATTATCTCCCGCTAGATGGCATTCTACAAATACACATCTATCTAATTTGGGCATCCTGGGTACAGTAGCAGAGTAATTTTTCAAAACAACAACCACTTTGAATTTCAAATGAAATAAACGTTTACTCATAAAACGCTACCTGGTGCCATTCATTCAGCTATGATCGGCTAGCATGTAACCTATGCACCGACCATTTATTAAAACAGCCTCTACATGCTTTGGTAATGGGCTAATTGCTTCGATATAAGCCCTACTTTTCCCAGGTATAGGGGGATGGGTGATGCGTCACAGCAGACAGTTCAAATCTTCGAAGAATATGACGTGCGCTGACAATGAGTCACTGAGTAATTTTGGTTCCATAAAGTCTATTTTTTCTAATAACCAGCTGAATCCTGAGGCAGAATGTCCTTGCACATTTTACCAAATGCAAAAAGATTTGACCCAAGTCTGCCTGCAATACATGTATCATCACTCTTCCTTTCATAACATTTGTGTGTGCTCTGACAAAAGAAGCTTTAACCCTTTACCACACAGTCCCGACTTTTAACGACCCTGAGAAAGAAGCCTTTTGAAAACATTGTGGGAAAAGGAGAAAATGCTGGTAACCAGCATTTTCTCCTTTTCCCACAATGTTTTCTGCCCTTCCCAAAACATACTTCCATTATTCGGTAACATTTATAATGTCGTCTGCAAATGCTTTCAATTTGGACCAGTCTAAAATTTTGTAAATATGATAAAGAGTTAATGCATCTCCAAGATACATAATAACAAGCAAGTAATCACATAATTGTGGATCAATAAAATCCATTCTGTCTGTTAATCACCTAAATCATGGGGTAAAATGGTCCGTTG
Source organism: Tridacna gigas (assembly GCA_945859785.2). Lineage (NCBI taxonomy): Eukaryota > Metazoa > Mollusca > Bivalvia > Cardiida > Cardiidae > Tridacna > Tridacna gigas. The sequence continues at coordinate 62,145,960 of OX244036.2, forward strand.
ACATGCAGAAAATTGACCAATCGCAAAAAGATTCAATATATTTCAGCCTGTGCGAACTTTTTCCATTTTCAAGAGTGTGTGATGCGACATGCAAAAATGAAACAACATTTATTACTCTGTAGTTCATTTAGCCACTACTTGTTCCATTTCTTCAAAACAATGAATTTTATAAATCGATTAATGAGTAACATTTGGCCAATGCATCAAAAGAGTAAATCGTATCCTATACATAGACTCTAAGTTAGACTCAACAATATGCAAAGAAAGCAATTATACTCAAGACAACTGAACATAAAATGGGGTATCATAAATCTAAGGGCAGTTTAAAAAAACATAATGGAAAAAGCAAAAATTGCTTGTAAAAGAAGAATAGGCCGAAGAATACTCACCTCCTGTTGCCTTCTGACTGGATCAGAAAAATAATTCAAAGGGACACAACTCCTGTTATAAGTGAACAGTCATGAGGAGAATTTCAAAAGGACAAGTTACTATGGTAAGAAGGCTTCCATAGAGACAAATTTGGTTACACCCTTTACAAAAAAGGCAAAAATTTGGAGTCATCCCAATCGAAAGTATTTAGATCTACAGACAACATTTAAAATGTGACTGAAATTTTGAAATTTGGCTGTGAAAGAGTAGGAAACATTTTAGAACAGGAGTAAATGCTGATTACCAGTATTTTCTCCCTTTCCCAATGTTTTAACCCTTTACCTTACAATCCCAAGTTTTAACGACCCTGAGGAAAAAAGCTTTTGAAAACACTGTGGGAAAATGAGAAAATGCTGGTAACCAGCATTTTCTCCTTTTCCCACAATGTTTTCTACCTATTCAAAGACAAATATTATCATTTGAAAAACAAAAACATCTGAATTCTCATGTTTAAATTCCTTCAATATGGACCAGTCCAAAGTTTTGTAATGTGGTAAAGAGTCAAAAGGCCTTCTTCTTCATGGTTGTTAAAACTCTGGATTGTATGGTAAAGGATTAAATACTGTAAACTGCAATAGCATAAAAAATGCATTCATATAGCGATGGGTCAAAGATCTATACTAAAAGTTCTTTACCCGAATCCATCCATACTTTCTCCACCTTCTGTAGGAGGTGACAGCAAAGTGGTCCCTGCTTGTTGCCACATGGCCGATAGTTTTAAGCTTTTCTACCTGTAGATTTGAGATGAACAGACACATGAAAACAAATGTAAATGTTTAAAAACATTAACCCATGGAGCACCAAATAATCCCAACACACATTTTCAGTCTAGGAATAAAACCTTAGCCATTGCAATTTCAAGGTTGTTTTTGTCTATAGTGTTACAGAAAAGAAGACAGTGTAGATCAGCCTGCATCTCTGATCTTTATCTACACCACAAAGGCAACTATAGTTGAGACAGTTGCTGCAAGGGTTAACGAAAGTTTATAGCTGTATTTGTCAAGACTCCTGCAGTGCCTTTGAATAGATGTTGCTAGATCAAATCCAAGCTATTTAAATGCTGGTGCACTTAAAAATCAGTATGAAATATCTTAAATTTAAAATGGTATAGGGGCTCAATCAAGTAAGTCCCATCTTGATAACCAGATTTCTATTTAAATTAATTAAATCAAATTTTGGACTCACTGGTCAAAAACATATTCATTCCAAAACTAATTTCTGATTGGCTAGCACATTCTGTCTCAGCCAATCAGATTGCCAGTCAAGGAATTCAGAACTGAAATGAAAGTTAAAAGGGTTGGTCAAAGACTTTCTTTCTTTTTAATCTAAGGTGCACTTCAGTTCAATGAAACATGCAAAACAAGTAACTTCCTCAAACAAACAGGCACTTACTAAAAGTCTCTCTCTCTTCACATGACAAGAAAATTGTTGATTTGTCAAAATTAATTCTCTACCACACGACAAAATTGTAGACTTGTCTAAATTGAAAGCATTTGCAGATGATAAACCAAAATCTGCTGAAATAGTTGGAAATGGTAGAAAACATTGTGGGAAAAGAATGCTGGTAACCAGCATTTTCTTCTTTTCCACAATGTTTCCAAAGGACTTCTTCCCCAAGGTCGTTAAAACATGGGTTTATTTGGTAAACGTTTAAACAAATTTGCAGACAACTAATCAAAGATGGCTAAAACAGTAGGCTAAACTGCATGATGAATGTCTTTTAAAAGTCTAAAAAGCCATTGTGGGAAAAGGAGAAAATGCTGATTACCAGCATTTTCTCCTTTTTCCTTAATGTTGTCAAAAGTCCTTACCCTCTTGTTTACAAAAACAGAGATTTGTTCATTTAAGCGTTAATCAAAAATCTTTGTACACTACCATGATATAATCTTCCATGAGACGATAGTATGGAAATCCTCCCACCTCCCTGTATGTTTTCCTACTCATAAAGAGAGCCTGGTCCCCGTAGGGCAACTCTGAAATAAATAGGTTAAAAATTCAAAGTGAAACTCATCAAAGTGTAAATAAGATTTTTTAACATCCTTGCAATTAATAGCTTAGCAAAGGTGTAAAACTTGCTTGTCTAAATCAATCACTCTTTTTACACCTAAGTCTTCTTTACTGTTGAAAAAAAAAAAAAATGCTTCGCTTTTCTTTCAAGCATGCATTTAACTCTTTACCAAATGACAAAAATTTAGACTGGTCCAATTTCAAAGCATTTGCAGACAACATAATAAATGTGATTTATAATAATATAATTATTTTAATTAATAAAATAATGTATTTATGGTTACCAGCATTTTCTCCTTTTCCCTCAATGTTTTCAAATGGCTTCTTTCTCAGGGTTGTTAAAAGTCAGGATTGTGTGGTAAAGATTTAACCCTTTACCAAATAATCCCAAGATCTAATGACCTGGTGGCTGAAGGCTCTTGAAAACATTGTGGGAAAGGGAGAAAATGCTGTTAACCAGCATCTTCTCCTTTTCCCACATTGTTTACTACTCTTTCAAGGACAAATTTTGCCATTTCATCCACTTTTAACATATTGTCTGCAAATGCAGACAATTTGGACAAGTCCAAAAATTTGTTGTTTGTTGAAGGCTCAAGCATGATTACTCTGTTGTTGATAGGTCTAAAAAGAACCTATGGTATAGTATTGGACATACCCTTTACAATCCAAATTTGACTTTTTAACCCTTTCCCAAACGACAGATTTTGGACTAGTCCAAATTGAAAGAGTTTGCAGACGACAATTTTAAATTTGATGAAAATGGCAGAAAGTTCTCAAAAAGGGTAGAAAACACTGTGAGAAAAGCAATTTCTCCTTTTCCCACAGTGTTTTCAAAAGACTTGTACTGCAGACACGTGAAAACCAGGGCTTGTTTGGGAAAGGGCAAACAAACTCGAAAAATACATTGAAGAAATTGAGGGAAAGAAGAAAGTGCAGGTAACCCTATGCATTTGATGGCAAATCTAATTTGATTCACATCTAACCTTTTACCATACAATCCCGACTTTTAACGATCCTAAAAAGAAAGCCTTTTGAAAACATTGTGGAAAAAGAAGAAAATGCTGGTAACCACGATGTTTTCCCACGATGTTTTCTACCTGTCTCATAACAAATTTAGATTTTTAAGTCACATTTATTTTGTGGTCTGCAAATGCTTTCAATTTCGACAAGTCTAAAATTTTGTCATTTGGTAAAGAGTTAATTTGTTATCTGCAACTACTTTTAATTTGAACAAGTTTTTAATTTTGTTCTTTTTGTAAAGTGTTAATTTTTACTGCATAAAATACAATTCTTATGTCTCTACAATCAATAATTTTAAAAATATGGCTGGAAACTGGAGTACCCATAATTCCTTGTAAGAAGCAGTCACACATTTTCTAAACACATTTTCCAAACTGTTGAAAAAATAGCATTTGCTTTTCTTTCAAATATGTTTTTTGCATAATTAGTCTTACAGTAGGATAATCAGTATTTTAGAATAAACCTTAAAAACAATGTGACAAGTAGAGAAATTGTTGACAATTTCCATATTTGCAAAAATGATTTCAAAAGCTTTGTTCTATAAAGTTGCAAAAACATGCATGCAAAAGGTAACAATATCTGATGCTTTACATCACTGCACTTGATGGTTTTTTGAAAGTAATATGGGAAAAGCAGTAGTTGCTTGAAACAAGCAATTACTGCTTTCCTCAGAGCTTTTTCTATACTATTACCATAAAAATGTATTGCTTGTCTCATCTTTCCTTTATGTTCGGTCCAATGTGTTGTTTGTAAATAACTTGGTGTTAGGTGTAAACTGGCCTTTACAGCCATACTGCTACTGTGAGATTCAGAATGGGCCCCCTAAAATTGGCCAATACAGTCAATAATCCTTTACAAAACAATTCTGGGTTTTTACGACCTCAAGGAAAAAGTTTTATTGAAAACATTGTTACCAGGATTTTCTCCTCTTCCCACGATGTTTTCTACACTTCCAAACCAAAATTCAGCTTTTTATTCACATTTGTGATCTGCAAGTGCTTTCAATTTGGAAAAGTCCAAAATTTTGTCATTTGGCAAAAACCCTTTTCCAAACAATCCAGAGTTTTGACGACCCTGAAAAAGAGGCCTTTTGAAAACATTGTGGGGAAAGGAGAATATGCTGATAGCCAGCATTTTCTCCTATTCCCCACCATGTTTTCTACTCTGTCAAAAAAATTAAGTACATCTATACTGCTTTCAAATTTGTTGTCTGCAGATGCTTTCAATTTGGAAGGGTCCAAAATTTTGTTGGTTAACCCTTTCCCAAGCGAAAAATTTTGGACTGGTCCAAATTGAAAGAGTTTGCAGATGACAATTTTAAATTTTATAAAAATGGCAGAAAGTTCTCAAAAAGGGTAGAAAACACTGTGGGAAAAGGAGAAATTGCTCGTTACGAGCAATTTCTCCTTTTCCCACAGTGTTTTCAAAAGACTTGTACTGCAGACACGTGAAAACCAGGGCTTGTATGGGAAAGGGTTAATGGAACCATACCTCTGTGGTGAGATCTCAAGTGGGTCCCTTTCTGGAGAAGGTGCATCTGTACCATAAAATGTAGTGGTTCCTGATCTCTACTGTTTATAAAATAAAGTAACATTCTTCTGTTGAAACTTGTTTATCTCATACGAGCCATGCTCTGTGAAAAACGAGTTTAATGTATCTGCAGAAAGTATCCACCCAGGTCTGCCTATCCAGTCTGCACGGGCTTACCTGGGTCAAAACATTCTGCTATTGGTCGATTTTTTGCATGTCAAATGACCAGTCTACCTCCTGACTCAGTTGTCAGACAAAACTGATTTTGTGGATACAGAAGCATTGTGATGACTTGCTTGGTATAATGCAATATAGAGATGCATTAAAGCCCCTTTTGCCAGAGCATTGCCCCATATGAGCCTTGCTCTGTGAAAAGGGGGCTTAATGCATCTGCAAAAAGTATCAACCCGTATCAGCCTGTGTAGTCCTCGCAGGCTGACATGAGTCAAATTTTTGTGCTATTCGAAATTTTTCTGCAAGTCAAAAGACTGTTCTACCTCCAGATCAAGTTGATTGTCAATTTGAAATAATCTGATGACTTGCTGGGTATAATGCATCATGGGAATGCATTAAGCCCCCTTTTGCCAGAGCATGGCTCATATCATATTTTCTTTATCAATGGGGCTGTATACCATTTCCTAAGAGTATTTTACTTATGTTGCAGAAATAACTCACTTACTAATGTCTTTTTCGGCAATACAAAGCTGGAGCTCTGTAGAGCCTTGCCAAAGGGCACTCCTTTATGGACAGGTACTACCACTGGGATTTAACCACGATTTTTGAATAACAAATCTAATACTTTAACCACTGAACCATGCTGAACACCTGTTTTACAAACTAAACAATGTGGAAGAAGGCTTAGGTTTCACAAGTATACGCATTCATCTCTTGGTTGTGTCTTTCAATTAACCCTTTCCCAAACGACAGATTTTGCACTGGTCCAAATTGAAAGAGTTTGCAGACGACAATTTTAAATTTGATGAAAATGGCAGAAAGTTCTCAAAAAGGGTAGAAAACACTGTGGAAAAAGGAGAAATTGCTGGTTACGAGCAATTTCTCCTTTTCCCACAGTGCTTTCAAAAGACTTGTACTGCAGACACGTGAAAACCAGGGCTTGTTTGGGAAAGGGTTAACAAAGCAAGTATCACTAACCATACAAGTGATAGCTGATATATTTTTTAACTCTTTACCATACAACACCAACATTTAACAAACCAAGAGGAAGAGGCTTTTGGAAAACATCGTCGGAAAAGGAGAAAATGCTGTTACCACAATGTTTTCTATCCTATCACAGACAAATCTCAACATATGATCAATATTCAATTTGTTGTCTGCAAATGCCTTCAATTTGGACCAATCTAAAATTTTGGAAAAAAGTAAAAAGAAAAAAAAAAAAATGGTAACAATTAAGTTTTATTGTACAAAAATGTCACAAACAGTGTGATACTTAAACCTGTACCACTCCATCCTGAATTTTTACGAACCCGAGAAAAAAAGCTTTTAAAAACATTGTGGAAAATGGAGAAAATGCTGGTAACCAGCATTTTCTCCTTTTCCCCCAATATTTTCTACCCTTTCAGAGAAGAATCCACTCATTAGAACAACAAATGCTTTCAGTATGGAACAGTCTAAAAATTTGTCTTTCGGTAAAGGGTTAACCCTTTACCAGACAGTCCTGAGTTTTAACTACCATACAAATAATAATTTTGAAAACAATGTGAGAAAAGGAGAAAATGCTGGTAACCCACACAGTTTAACAACCCTGAGGTCAATGTTTTCCACACTTCAAAAAAAAGAAAATTTTACAACAACAAAAAACTCTATTTATGTTCAGGTAAAAAAAAAATTAATTCTTGAGTTACATTTAATGGATAGGGCTTTAGAAAACATTGTGGAAAAAGGAGAAAATGCTGGTAACCAGCATTTACTCCTTTTTCCACAATGTTTTCTACCCTTTTACAAACAAAAAAATTCATTTGAGTAACATTTAATTTGTCGTCTGCAAATGCTTTCAATTTGGACCAGTCTAAATTTTTGTTGTTTGGTACAGAGCTGAGCTAAAATCTCACAATTACCATTGCTATCAGTTTCTTTTGTTTTGAAGCCTGCCAATATAAACTGTGAAATGAAAAACTGAAAAAGCTTAACCCTTTACCGCACAATGCCGCCTTTTGACGACCTTGGGGAAGAAGCCTTTTGAAAACATTGTGAGAAAAGGAGAAAAATGCTGGTACCCAGCATAATCTCCTTTTCCCACCATGTTTTCTACCCTATCAACGAAAATTTGCACTATTTGAGCTACACTAAAACTGTCGTCTGCAAATGCTTTCAATTTGGATGAGGCTAAAATTTTGTCGTCTGGTAAAGGGTTAAATCAGGTATAGAAAGAAAAGTAGGAAATAGAGAACAAGAAAAACAATCTACAATCTTACAGTTCTTTGTTATTCAAAATATCAAGTTGAAAACCAAACGCTCCTGCGACATTTCCAGGAACTTGAAGGCACTCTTTGGCAACAACATCGAAGTTCCTTGGCAATGTTGTATCAGCATGGACAAACAGAAAGTAATCACCACAGGCTACCTCGGCCCCGCCTATCAGCTGTAAACCACGCCCTTAAAGTAAGATGTGCATAATTTGTTGACAAAACAAAAACTTCCTTTACTCTAATGTTTTCAGCTAATCACAGTAAAAATTGCTAAAAACATTTAAAATGTTTCCCCGCAACAAGAATGAGGGAAATAGAGGATCTTACATGAGTGTTTATGTATTATCATTTTTATCAAACGAGTTGACTAAAAATGTATGACGTGAGCCTTGGCGAATGTGAGATTCTACTTATCACATATGATGAATGACAGACAAAATATATCCTGCATCATCACCTTTAGCCTATACACCATTCACGGGTCAATAGTTGCAGTTGTAGTTTGGTTTCAAATGTGTACATACACAAGTAGGTAGTTCTTTGATATTTACACCGGAAGTAGAATGAAACAGTTTCTAGAGGGGATAAGTCCACCTATTTCCGCAATTTTGTTGATTAAAAAGACTTTCGCTGCATTTCTTTGTTTTTATTACACATGAAAATCAAAAACTTTCCGCGCATATACGCCTTAGCAACAATAACATCATTTTTTCCGCAAAATGGCATAGTCGCACAAATTCAGACACATGCTGTGGCTGGTTTCTCCGGCTTCACACGTTCAAGACTAAAAACTGATCAGAACCAGGACCCAAAAAACGATAATACACCAGTGTATTATCAAAAATAAGTCATGGGTTTAATACACTGCTGGAGAAGGTTTTATATGATAAAATGAATTACAGTAAAAGATTTGTACTCTTTTTCCCACCATGCTTTCAAAAGTTGTGTAAAACTGGGAGAAACACAAAACTGTAATCAATAATATAATTATACTAGTTCAGAATGGATGTCACATCTGGCACCCCGGGCAAAAGGAACATTAAATCCAACTTTGTCTAACAACCAACTAAATCACAAGGTAAAATGGTCCTTTGAAATGCAGAATATTGATCAATAGTGAAAGTTTCAACCCAGATCAGCCTGTGCAGGCTGCCATGGGGCGATAATTTTTGTAGACACTTCAAACAGAACATGACTCACATTTATGTTTAACTCTTACCAAACGACAAAATGTTAGGCTAGTCCAGACTGAAACCATTTCCAGACGACAAAATAAATGTGACTCAAAAATTGAAATTTGTTTTGAGAAGGGTAGAAAACATTGTGGGAAAAGGAGAAAATGCTGGTTACCAGCATTTTCTCCTTTTCCCACAATGTTTTCAAAATGCCTTTTTCTCGGGGTCGTTAAAAGTCGGGATTGTGTGGTAAAGAGCTAATATCCATACCTTTTTTACTATGTGCCAACTTCACTGGTACTGGTGAGGTTTCAGAAAACTGTTTAACTACACTACAAGTATCATCTGAGCTTCCCCCATCACACACCACTATATCACATATAGATGAATAACTACTGATGTTCTGAAATCATAAATTATGTAGTGTCACTTCTTAGCATGCTCAGGGAAGCATGTAAGTACCTTTGTGGAAAGTGTAGATCATGATCAGACTGCACAGAATGCGTAGTCTGATCACTGACCCACATTGTTCAATATTTTAACCCTTTCCCAAACGACAAATTTTGGACTGGTCCAAACTGAAAGAGTTTGCAGACGACAATTTTAAATTTGATGAAAATGGCAGAAAGTTATCAAAAAGGGTAGAAAACACTGTGGGAAAAGGAGATATTGCTCGTTATGAGCAATTTCTCCTTTTCCCACAGTGTTTTCAAAAGACTTGTACTGCAGACAGGTGAAAACCAGGGCTTGTTTGGGAAAGGGTTAAGAGATCTACTGTGGTCAATACAGCTTTAAAAAATTGCTACAAGTAATTTCAGTCCCATGGCCAGAACACAATGTATTTTAGCCATGCTCTGTGAAAAAAGGGGTTTAATGCATCTGCGAAAAAAAGGTTTAGACTCAAGTCAGTCTGCACTGTCCACAAAAGCTGACCTGCCTCGAAACTTTTCGCTTTTGGTAAGTTTTTCTGCATGAGCAAGGACCAGTCTACCTCATGATTTAACCCTTTCCCAAACAAGCCCTGGTTTTCATGTGTCTGCAGTACAAGTCTTTTGAAAACAATGTGGGAAAAGGAGATATTGCTCGTAACGAGCAATTTCTCCTTTTCCCACAGTGTTTTCTACCCTTTTTGATAACTTTCTGCCATTTTCATCAAATTTAAAATTGTCGTCTGCAAACTCTTTCAATTTGAACCAGTTCAAAATTTTTCGTTTGGGAAAGGGTTAATCAGTTGTTAGACAAAATGGATTTTATGGATCCATAATAAGGCGATGACTTGCTTGGTATCATGCATCACAGAGATGCTTTAACTCTTTACCAAACGACAAAATTTTAGACTGGTCCAAACTGAAAGCATTTGCAGATGACAAAATAAATGTAACTGAGAAATTGAAATTTGTTTTTGGAAGGGTAGAAAACATTGCGGGAAAAGGAGAAAATGCTGGTTACCAGCATTTTCTCCTTTTCCCACAATGTTTTCAAAAGGCTTCTTTCACAGGGTCGTTAACCGTCGGGAGTGTGTGATAAAGGGTTAAACCAGGTTTTCCCAGAGCATGGTTCATGTCATTTACATAGCAGTTCAAGACATTATGTATTTGTTTAAAACTTTACCACATCACAAAAATTTAGACTGGTCCAAACTGAAAGCATATGCAGACGACAAATTAAATGTTACTCTAATGATTTTTTTTTTGTGTTTGTGAAAGGGTAGAAAACATTGTGAAAAAGGAGAAAATGCTGGTTATCAGCATTTTCTCCTTTTTCCATAATATTTTCTAAAGCCCTATCCATCAGGGTTGTTAAAACTTGGGATTGTACGGTAAAGAGTTAAAACTTTATCACATAACAAAAATTTAGACCAATTCATAATGTACAAATTAACTTTTGCAGATGTAAAATGAAGTGTGGCTGAAATAAAAAGATTTGTCCTTAAAGGTGGAAAACATTGTAGGAAAAGGATTTTATGCAAGTTACCATCATTTTCTCCTTTTCCCATAGTGTCTTCTATAAACAGTCATTTTCTTCTTTTTCCACATTTTTTCAAAAGCTTTCTCCTTCCTCAGGGTCATCAGAACTCGGGATTATGAGGTAAAAATTAACTTACACTAAGCAAACTTTTCAGGGAAGTTATAATATTTTTCTCCTCGTTCAACACTGGAATAACAATGCTCCATTTATAGTTTGTCAATGTATACCTGCTGATCCCTACTTCTCTCTCAAACACACCTATATCTTCTGCGGTATCCTGCAATGATGACATTTTTATACAAACAGATTTCTTAGCCCTTTAGCTGAGCTCTGCTAGTGCAGTCGGTAGTGCACAGGACTTGAAAACAGGGAGTTGCTGGTTCAAATCTCCAGTTTGGCCAATTCCTTTCAGATGATGAAAGTTATTGTGACAAGATTCATTACTCTCTCACCAACAATTGTTCTTACAAAGATGGTTTTGTTGGAAAGCAGCCAGTTACAAGCTTTTTCTCCTTTTTCCACTTTATTTTCTACTTTTTCACTGACAATTTCTATCATTTGAACCACTTTCATTGAATTCTGAAGATACGATAAATATAGTCCATTCCAAAATTTTGTCATCTGGTTTATGATACAGTTGATAAGTTATTCACTGAAGCCAATGTTGTAGGCAGTCATTGGAACTCTGCCATTGAGGAAATTCTGATGAATACCCATAACAATGATTTCAGAATATAGGATAATAGTTCAAGTCCATGAACACTTTGAATTATCTGAACCTGGGTCCATAACCACCAACAACTGAGCATATGCGAAAAGTATCGACCCAGGTCAGCCTGCGCGGACTGCGCAGGCTGACCTGGGCCGAAACTTTTCGCTATTGGTCAATTTCCCGTATGTCCAATGACCAGTCTACCTCATGATTAAGTTGTTTGTTAAAAAAATTGCTATAATGGATCCATAATTATGTGACGACTTGCTTGCTAAAATGCATCATGGGAATTCATTAAGCCCCCTTTTGCTAGAGCAAGACTCAATTCTAATATCAGTTTTATTGTAAGTATCAAGGCTTGCCATCTGAATGGCTCAGACACAATGTCTTAGCCACCGAGCCCCAGTAGTGCAGTCGGTAGCATACAGGACTTGAGAACGGGGGTGGGTGGTTCGAATCCCCAGTTTAACCAAATTCTTTCTGAGAATTGATGATAGTCATTGCGACGGGAGTCATTCCTCTCTCACTGCTGATCATTCTTTAGAGGATGTATATGTGGGAAAGCAGCCAGTAGCTTGGAAAGAATATTGTGTGCAAAACTGGTAACAGAAACTACAGAAAATTATGGATACTGGCTGACACAATATAACTGAAATAATGTTGAAAATGGCCTTAAATACAATACAATCACTCAATGTCTTAGCCTATCAGCTGACTTGTCATGGAGCTATGAACTGTAATATAATACTTCTTACCTCTATTAGTGGAACTCTTCAAGTAATAAAATTCAAACTGGTATATGAAGTACAATCAAACTCAGCCATCAGTACTAAGGGAGGCATATTTCATTGCTATGCAGTGTCTAATAAGTATATGAGCCATGCTCCATGAAAAGGGGGCTTAATGCATCTGCAAAAAGTGTCCAGCCTGCACAGGTTGACATGGGTCAAAACATTTTGCTATTGGTCAATTTTCTGCATGTCAAAGGACCATTTTACCTCCAGATCCAGCTGATTGTTAGACTAAATGGATTTTATGGATCCATAATTATGTGATGTCTTGCTTGGTATAATGTATCACGGAGATGCATTAAGTCCCCTTTTGCCAGCACATGGGTCATATTAAGGTTTTCATTCCTCATTTTCTTTTCCCATGATGGGTTAATCAATAACATGACTACATTACGGGCATAGTGTATGTTCCAAAAAATATCATGCTATCTTTCAAGACTTGTTCATTTTCTTATCATATATGCACAAGAGTGCTCAAGAAGAGATAACTCTATCAGACTGGTGATAATGATTATTGTGAATGGTTAGTGAATATTGACACTATCGTTATTTTCTATCCTATATCTATGATAAAAAAAAATTACACTTACAACATCCTGCAATACTTGGGATAAAGTTATGACTGATAGATCCAGATTTTTGGCTGTAGTTATTTGTTCCTGATATACTGTATCAGTGCCCCAGTTTATTCCTTGAAACAACCTGTCTTCAAAAGAAGGAGAAAAATTCTTAGTCCACATTATCTGAACAGCTGTAAATAACTTACTTCTTTTTCGAACAATTTGTCCAAAATCACTTAATTCCAACAGAAACAGAGTCATTTACAGATCTGCAAACAGTTTTAAAAATATTTCGGCAAAAGTGTGATTGCCCGCCACACAAGTAATTGTCCCTCTTTATGTTCTAACATTTGAGCCATGCTCTGTGAAATGGGGGCTTGATGCTTCTCCGTGATCCATGATACCAAGCAAGTTATCATATAATTATGGATCCATAAAATCCATTTTGTCAAACAACCGACTGTATCATGAGGTAGACTGGTCCTTTGACATACAGAAAATTGACCAATAGCAAAAAGTTTCGTCCCAGGTCAGCCTGCGCGGACTGCGCAGGCTGACCTGGGTCGATACTTTTTGCAGATGCATTAAGCCCTCTTTTCACATAGAATGTCTCATTCTTTTTCATACCATTTAGACAGATTTTTTTCACTTTCAGTAATGTCTAAGTGTATGTTTATAAGATTGATACTCCTTTTGAAAGGGTCAGCCAATATTCTGACTTACGAGATACCTCGTAGGACACATCTATTTCCAAACTTGTCAGACTAAGGCAGCAGGAAGTTAGGCATATAACTCTTTACCACACTATCTGGAGTTTTAAAGACACTGATAAAGAAGGCTTTTGAAAACATTGTGGGAAAAGAAGAAAATGCCGGTAATCTATAAAGAGGCAGTGGCATACACGTTTATGGAAATGGGTTCCCACACATGTTATATGACTTTCTATCCCTTTACTACACAATCCTGAGTTTTAAGGACCCTGAGAAAGAATTAAAGAAAATGATGGTAACCAGCATTTTCTCTTTTTCCAACAATATTTTCGACCCTGTCAAATGTTAGAATTTCCCCATTTAACTCACCTGTAATTTGTAATCTGCAAATGCTTTAAACTGGGCAAGTCTAAAAATTTGTCGTCTGATAAAAGGCTATGCTTGCACAGTAGATAGCTTTTGAAACAAGTGAAGGAAAAGAAAAAAATTATTCCGTCAGAACCTTCAATACGATTTCAGGATGATAATTTCTCTTATCCGTCAAATTTTTCTTGTTTACTTTAACCCTTTCCCAAACAAGCCCTGGTTTTCATGTGTCTGCAGTACAAGTCTTTTGAAAACACTGTGGGAAAAGGAGAAATTGCTCGTTACGAGCAATTTCTCCTTTTCCCACCATGTTTTCTACCCTTTTTGATAACTTTCTGCCATTTTCATCAAATTTAAAATTGTCGTCTGCAAACTCTTTCAATTTGGACCAGTCCAAAATTTGTCGTTTGGGAAAGGGTTAACAGGATTGTTTGATATAGGTTTGAAATTATTTCATAACATTTATACCAACCAATGCTCATTGATGATCTTCTATTCAGTCCTATCAAGTAATAGCCCCCATCCTCGGCTTTCCCAATCACCATATCTGTCTTTGATAATGATGTAATTGCTTCATTCAAAATGTCACTTGTGATTCCCGGTATATCTGCACCTTAAATAGAAAATTAAAAATTAAATTCTAACATTCAACTCTTTACCACACAATCCTGAATTCTAATAATAGTAACCAGCATTTTCTCCTTTTACCACAATGTTTTCTACCCTATCAATGACAGAAATCATTATTTGAGCCACATTCAATTTGTCATCTGCAAATGCTTTCCATTTCGACAAACTAACATTTTTTCAATTTCACTTGTATTCCAAAGGGAATTAATTATACACACTTTTAAAATGTTTACTCTTCTTCAATATTTCGGCTTAGGCCTTTTTCAAGAAAATCAACATGAAAATAATGCCCTCTACATTTTGTGACAGCTTTCATACCACCATTATTTTCAAACTGAAAAGCTGTCACAAAATGTAGAGGGCATTATTTTCATGTTGATTTTCTTGAAAAAGGCGTAAGCCGAAATATTGAAGAAGAGTAAACATTTTAAAAGTGTGTAACATTTTTTCGTTTGGTAATGAGTAAATGTCTCTGACCTATCTTTCTTTGAATCCATGCTATATCCATTATCATAACCCTTTACCAAACAATCCGATGTCTTTACAACCCTGAGGAAGAAGATCTTTTAAAACACTGTGGCAAAATGAGAAAATGCTGGTACACAGCATTATCTCCTGTTACCCTTAACCATGTTTTATTGAGCATTACAAAAACGGCTTTGAAAACTTTGTGAGAAAAGGAGAAAATACTAGCAACCAGCATTTTCTCCTTTTCCCAAACATCTGCCACTTTACCAAAGTAAAAAATGTCATTATTCTACCAATGTCCATTATGTCCTCTGCAAAAGCTTTAACTCTTTACCAAACGACAACATTTAGACTGGTCCAAACTCAAACCATTTATGGACGACAAATTAAAGTTGGCCCAAATGAGGAAATTTCTCCCTGATAGAATAGAAAACATTGTGGGAAAAGGAGAAAATGCTGGTTACCAGCATTTTCTCCTTTTCCCACACTGTTTTTAAAACGCTTCTTCTTCAGGGTTGTTAAAAGTCGGGATTGTGTGGTAAAGGGTTAAATACTGATCAGTTTACAATTTTGTCATCTGGGGTAAAGGGTTAACCCTTTACCAGATGACAAAATTTTAGACTTGTCCAAATTGAAAACATTTGCAGACGACAATTTTAATGTGGCTCAAATGGTGCAATGTTTCTTTGATCAGGTAGAAAACATTGTGGGAAAAGGAGAAAATGCTGGTTACTAGCATTTTCTCCTTTTCCCACAATGTTTTCAAAAGGCTTCTTTCCCAGGGGCGTCAAAAGGCGTCATTGTGCGGTAAAGGGTTAACCTTCTACCAAATAACCATGTGCTTTCATGACCCTGAAAAAAGAGGCTTTTGAAAACATTGTGGGAAAAGAAGAAAGAGCTGGTAACCACCATATTCTCATTTTCCCATAATGTCTCATTTTTCCATAATGTTTCCTGCAATTTAAAATACAAATCATACCTTACAAGCAACAATTAATTTGTTCTCTGCAAATGTATTAGATTTAGACCAGTCTGAAGTTTTGCTTTTTGGTAGAAAATTGAAGCAGTAAAAGAAAGAACTACCTGTTTAATCCTTTACCAAAGGTTGCACTAGTCCAAATTGAAAGCATTTGCAGATGACAAACTACATGTGGCTCAAATAATAATTTCTGCCCTTAGTAGGGCAGAAAACATTGTGGGAAAAGGAGAAAATGCTGGTTACCAGCATTTCCTCCTTTTCCCACAATGTTTTCAAATGCCTTCTTTTTCAGGGTCGTTAAAATTCAGGCTTGTGTGGTGATGCATTCAAATCATTCACCTATAATAATCACATTTTCGTGTCCCGTGTAAAAACTATTTTGAAAGGCTATCATCAATTTTTCACCAAGTTCAGAACCAATTTGTGGCTTAAAAACACAAGGAAGGCCATGCAGTTTCCTAGACAACCAATACTGCATGTCTGATTGATTTCCTCCATTGTACTGAATCACAAGTCCTGTATCATTTCTTTGTGTGCATAAGGCTTTCAGAGTTTCAATGATGTGCTCTGTCTGAAAGAAAAAGAAGATTAAAAGTAAAATTTGGGTATGTACAACAACAACCTTGTAAGTTCACTGGACTCTTTATCCTCCTAGAATGGTTGAATTAAATAAAATGCCAATTTTCTCATGTTTTAACAACTATAAATAAGTGACTCTTTGTAACACTGTGGGAGAAGGAAAGAAAATTCTCTGTTTCCCACAGTGTTTTCTATCCGTTCACATGCCAATTTCACCATTTGAGCAGTTTTGTAATCAGCAAAATTGAACCCTTTACCAAACACGACCTTGAAGAAGAAGGCTTTTGAAAACACTGCGGAAAAAGGAGAAAATGGTTTGGTAGAAATTACCCTTTACCACACAATCCCGACTTTTAACGACCCTGAAAAAGAAGCCTTTTGAAAACATTGTAGGAAAGGAGAAAATGCTGGTAACCAGCATTTTCTCCTTTTCCCACAATGCTTTCTACCTTTCCCAACACAAATTTCAGTTTTTGAGTCACATTTATTTTGTCGTCTGCAAATGCTTTCAATTTGGACCAGTCTAAAATTTTGTCGTGTGGTAAAGAGTTAACCCTACCCACAAGATCCCAAATTTTAATGACCCTGACAAAGAAGGCTTTTAAAACATTGTAGGAATATCAAAAAGTGCTGGCTACCAGCATATTTTCCTTTTTCAATAATGTTTTTTATCCTTTCAAGGACACATTTCATCATTTGACCCATTCAGAATCTTTGTCTGCAACTGCTTTCATTTCGGTCGTCTAAAATTTTGTCATGCGGTATAGAGTTAACCCTTTGCCACAAAATGCCACCTAGTAATAACCCTCAGGAAGAAGCCTTGTGAAAACACTGTGGAAAAAGGAGAAAATGCTGGTAACCAGCATCTTGTCCTAGCTTTTCCCTCAATGTTTTTTACCCTATCAAAGAAATGTAGCATCATTTAAGCCACACTGAAATTGTCATCTGCAAATGCTTTTAATCTGGACGGGTCTAAAATTTTGTTATGGGGTATAGAGTTATGAATGGTAGAAGTAGATTTTTGAATGGGACCAACATTAGACAGGGTTAGCTGATTGCTCGACAATACAGCTACCACATTTAACTTTACCATACTATGTTGCAATTTTGAACTTTTTACAAAACAATCCCATGTTTTAATGACCCTTGAAAGAAGGCTTCTTAAAGCATGGAAAATGAGAAAATGCAGCTAACCAGCATTTCTTTTAAGAAAACTTCTTTTACCTAGGACATTTTCTTTGCTTACAAAGACATATCCAATAGATATTGAAATAAATAAATAAATATGTCAAAATCCATATTTATTTATTTATTCAACTGCTTTCAATTTGAACCAGTTTAAAATTTTGTCGTCTGGTAAAACCTTGGCATAGTTACCATGCACACTTGAATTGCAGCAGCTCCCTCCGGTCCCAATTCAGGAATCAGTCTCGTCTTAGCCTTTCCGGATACGGGATATCGAGTAAAGAGTATAATTGTATTTCTCTTCGAAGGGCGAATTAAAAAATAATACAAAACTGGCATTAAAATCAAGCATAAAATGACGGCATACGATCCAAGAGAGGATTTTTGGCTTGGTAATTCGTCGTCTGCCATTTTGATATCATGTGACACTTTGGCATGGGACTGAGTACCGTCTCACAATTATTGTTACAATTAGAGCAGGGTACCACTTTGACATGACCTTTGAACTTTGACTTCCATGATTGTTTACAGGTGCTTGGTAGCAGCGTTAATCCCAGGTGAAAATGAAGCGAAAACGTGTCAAAATTTTGGGAAAGTGGTAGCTAATTTAAAAGCAGGATCATTTTATATGTATTATTCCAAATAATGTGAACGTCTCAGTGAAATTTCAGACAAGTTTTGGATGTAGCATGCAGAAAAAGAACAGTAAATTGGAAAGTTTCCTGTACCGTTCGCTACCGGAACACAAATATGAGCGAATCAGAGGCTACGAATCTTGTATTGTCGTGTCCGAAAAAGAGAATAAATCCTTCAAGTATGTCATTCTTGGGGACGAGTGGATATATCTTTCAGAAAACCCGCCGAAGACGATTCAACAAGCGGTATCATTGGGCGATGTTGTGTCAGTAGAGCTGGTAAGTTGGGGTTATTAATTTTGTGACCAAAAAGTCAGGTAGCCACATGTTGATTAGCTCCCACAGTTTAACTCTTTACCACACAAGAAAATTTCGGACTTGTCCAAGTTGAAAGAATTTGCAGATGACAAAATAAATGTGACTCAAAAAGTGAATTTTGATTTGGGAAAGATTGGAAACATTGTGGGAAAAGGAGAAAATGCTGTTTACCAGCATTTTCTCCTTTTCCCACAATCTTTTCCAATGGCTTTTTGTTCAGGGTAGTTAAAACCCGTGATTGTGTGGTAAAGAGTTAATGCAGGACTGTACCATTTTGCTACCATTGACACCCATCAGCAGCTGGTTAGCCCAATGATAGATGACACATTTTCACATGGCCGATTAACCCTTTACCAAACTAGCCCTTGTGTTAACGACCCTGGGAGGGAAGACTTTTAAAAACATGGTGGGAAAAGGAGAAAATGCTGCTAACCAGCATTTTCTCCATTTTTCACAATGTTTTCTATCCGTTCAAAAACAATTTTCAGTTTCTGAGGAACGTTTCATTTATTTTCTGCAAATGCTTTAAATTTGGGCAAGTCTATTTTTTTTTTTTCATTTGGTGGAAAGTTAAATATTGCAGCAATAACTGAACTTGACTTTTAATCCCTAGGCTGTGTTAGTATTCTGGGATTTATATCAGATGACACAATGGTAGTATTAACTGTTTAATGTTGTAGCCTAGAACTGGATAGAGAATCAATTAAAAATAACAAGGACTGTCGTATACCTATATATGGATGGAAGGTATCACACCAATACAAGAATATAACAGGCTGCTAAGCACAACTTGAGGGCTTTTTGCGGATGGTGTAGATCAAGATTAGACTTCACAGAATGTGCAGTCTGATCTTGGACCTACACTGTCCAATAAGGAGATATCATTCCCCCCAAAATAACCTTGAATTAGCAAAATTTGAGTTATTACTATCAACTTGAAAGTTTCATTTTATTTATATAGTAAGACAAGGGATAAGTGCTAGAAATCTTGTTTGATACTGGATACCAGCATTTGCCTCTTCCCCACAAAGTTTTCAGAAGTCTGCTTTTTTTTTTTGGTTATTTTGTAGAGGTTTAACCATTTTAACAACCCTGGGAGAATAGAAAGCTGTTTTCTTTATTTGCCACAATGTTTTAAATCCTTTCAAAGACATGTACCATGATTTGAACCATATTTGATTGTTGTTTGCAAATGCTATGAATTAGACAAGTCTAAAGTTTGTCATTATATAAGGATTTAATCCTTTACCGCATAGTTGTAATTTCTTAACAACCCCAAGAAATACAGTTTTGGAGAACATTGTGGGAAAAGGTTTATGCTCCTTTTCCCACAGTGTTTTCTATCTTCTCAAGAGAAACCTAATCATTTTAGCCACATTAACTCTTTACCACACAGGCACGACTTTAAATGACCCTGAGAAAGAAGCCTTTGGAAAATAGTGCGTGAAAAGGAGAAAATGCTGGTAACCAGCATTTTCTCCTTTTCCCACAGTGTTTTCTACACTTCCCAAAACAAATCTCAACTATTGAACCACATTTATTTTGTCGTCTGCAATTGCTTTCAGTTTGGACTTGTCTAGAATGTTGTTGTTTGGTAAAGAGTTAAATCTGTGGTCTGCAAATGCTGTCAATTTGGACAAGTCTAAAATTTTTCGTGTGGTAAAGAGTTGAAACATGGTGGAAAATTACGACTATGTACATTATTTGCTAGCCTGGGTTCCAGCCCTATCCTTTTCTTCCATTTGTGCATTAGGAGGTTAATTTGTCAAAAATGAGGTAATAATTACGGAAGGGATAAACAGTTTTGTTGCAGATCTATACAGACCATGATAGGAGACCGCAATAAGAAGTGATCAAAAGATCATTATTGCCTTGACCCAGACTCGTTGTTTGCATGATGGGGATCAAAAGAGGCTTTTCCCAAAATGGCCTGATTCCAAAATGTCCTTTGGCCGAAACAGTTTAGTGCCAAAGCGGCCCTACCTTTTTGTACTGAAATAACACTCAAGTCTTGTTTTAAAGGTGGGCCTTTTCAAGACCTATACAAGTGGACTGTTTTGGTAAGGTGAGCTGCTTTGGAATATTGGGCAGATTTACCCACCCCTATGCATATCCATTTTATAGCTTGAAATTAGCAACTACCGTTTGCATTTACATTATATACTGTAGTCTGGTTGAACCCTTTTCTATTTACAAAATTTTGGACTTGTCAAAGTTTGAGGGAATTGCAGGTGAAAAATAGAGTATGCCATAAGTTATTAGAGTAGACTTAAGAAGGATAGAAAACATTGTGGGTAAAGGAGAAAATGCTGGTAACCAGCATTTTTTCCTCTTCTTACAATTTTTTCAAAAGCTTTCTTACTCTTGGTGGTTAAAACTAGGGATTGTATGGTAAAGGGTTAAAGGGTTCACCTTTCAAGTGCCAGATCAATCCAACTGACAGTTCCACTTAAGAAATTAGATCTAATTAACTCTTTACCAAAAAAAAAAACCAAATTTTAGTCTAGTTCAAATTAAAAGTCAGTCATAATGCAGGCCAAAAATTAAAATTTTACTCAAAACATGAAATTTTCTTATCAAAGGGTAGAAAAAAATTGTGGGAAAAGGAGAACATGCTAGTTACCAGCATGTTCTCCTTTTCTCACTGTGTTTTCAAAAGCCCACTTTCTTCCTCAGGGGCATTAGAAGTCAGGCTTGTTTGTTAAAGGGTTTCTTAAAGTTTCAAGGTTACTCTTGTCTCGAATTCTGTGCAAAGCAGAAAGTGTAGATCAATGATCAGACTGCATATTTTGTGAAAGCATTTACAAAGAAATTTAACTCTTTACCAAACAACATAACTTTTGACTTATCAAAATTGAAAGCATTTGCAGACGACAAAATAAATCTGACTCAAAAACTGAAATTTGTGTTGGGAAGGGTAGAAAACATTGTGGGAAAAGGAGAAAATGCTGGTCACCAGCATTTTCTCCTTCTCCCACAATGTTTTCAACAGCCTTCTTTCTCAGGGTCATTAAAACCTGTGATTGTGTGGTATAGGGTTGATGTAGCTCAAATGATATTATCATCTTTGATAGCTCTAGTGGAAAACAATGTTGGAAAAGGAGTACAAAGTCATGTTCTCTCATTTCAACAAAGTTCTCAAAAGCCCGCTCTTCAGGGTTGTTAAAATACCGGATTGTCTGGTAAACAGTTAACCCTGTACCACACAATCCCCAGTTTAAACAACCCAGAAAAAGAAGACTTACCATCTTAATGAAAACATCGAGGGAAAAGGAGAAAATGCTGGTGACCACAATGTTTTCTGTCCTATTAAAGATGAATCCCACCATTCAGTACACATTTGTTGTCTGCAAAATGCTTTCAATTTGTATGGGTCTAAAATATTTGTTGTCTAGTAAAGAGTTAACTCTTTACCAAAGGACAAAATTTTAGGCTGGTCCAAATTGAAAGCGGTATCAGACAAAAATTTAAATGTAGCTCAAACGATGATTTCTCTCTTTGATAGGGTAGGAAGCACTATGGGAAAAGGAGAAAATACTGGTTACCAGCATTTTCTCCTTTTCCCACAATGTTTTCAAAAGGCTTCCTTCTCAGGGTCGTTAAAACTCGGGAATGTCTGGAAAAGAGTTAAGGGTAAATTAATCAACTATCTACAGAAGCATCAAAGCCTGTCTACAGTGACAAGACTTGTTTACACCAGGCCATTGTGTCAAATTGGATGTTCAATATTGTGAACAGTCAATATTGATTCCTTTACCATGCTATCCTATGCTAAATAACCATTTACCACACAAACCATCTCCCAACTTTTAATGACCTTGAGGAAGAAGCCTTTTGAAAACATAGTGGGAAAAGGAGAAAATGCTGGTAACCAGCATTTTCTCCTTTACCCACAATGTTTTCTACCTAATCAAAGACAAATTCCAGCATTTGAGTCCCATGTATTTTGTTGTCGGCAAATGCTTTAAATTTAAACAGAAGTCTGCTTTTTTTCTCTTGTGGTAAATAGTTAATGATCGACCTCAAGAAGGTTAATTGGCTTTTGAAAGAAATTGTGGGAAAAGGAGAAAATTCTGGTTTCCATCATTTTGTCCCTTTCCCTACAATGTTTTGTACCTTAGGCTATCACTTTAAATAATATCTTATCATTTTCTCCATATTGGATATCTTGTCTGCCAACGCTCTCAGTTAACTCTTTATCAAATGACAAACTTTTAGGCTGGTCCAAATTGAAAGCATTTGCAGACAACAAAATAAATATAACTCAAAAGTTGAAATTTGTTTTGGGAAGGGTAGGAAACATTGTGGGAAAAGGAGAAAATGCTGGATACCAACATTTTCTCCTTTTCCCACAATGTTTTCAAAAGGCTTCTTTCTCAGGGTCCTGAAAACCTGGGATTGTTTGGTAAAGAGTTAAGATAGGTCTCATCTTTGTTATCTGGGAAGAATAAACTGTTTACTAGATGGTAAAAAAATGGATTTGTCCAAACTGGAAGCATTTTACCAGCCAATAACTGTGGCAGAAAAAGAGTCATTTTTTCTTTATCTATAGGGTAGAAAACATTGTCTTCATAAGAGAAAATGTGGTTTGCCTGAGCCCTCGTCTTCAGGGTCATAAAGATGTGCTAATTCTTGGTACAGGGTTAACTTTATACCTGATGATAAAATTTTAGACTTGTACAAAATGAAAGCATTTGCTGACGGCAAATTAAATGTGACACTTTGAAGTCTAGATTTGACTCTAAAAGGGTAGAAAATCTGTCGCAACCACTAATGATTATATATAATCCTTGGAGAGAAATTAGCCAAGGTGGGGATTTGAACTAGCGACCTCCTTGTCTCAAGTCCTGTTTGCAACTGACTGTACAACTTGGCTCGGTTCAGCCAGGGGGATAAAGGGATAGTGAAATTTATTTGATTAAGCTGTCGGCCAACATTCTCTTGTACATGTATTTGGTCAACAAGTCTCCCCATGTGCTTTGATGTTTTAGAAAAAGACTGAAATTTTCCATGAGGATTTTTAGGTTTTTTTTTCCACTGTATTAAGCCTTAGCCACACAATCCAGTCTTTTTGAGGATCCAAGGTTATGAAAAAGAGCTTTTGGAAACGAATGGTGAAAAGAAGAAAATGCTGGTAACTGGCATTTTCTTCTTTTCTCACAATTCTGTTCGAAGATAAATTTAATCTTTTTAGCTACATTTAATTTGCTGTCAGAAATTTTAGTTATTGGCATTTTCTCCTTTTCCCACAATGTTTCCAGAAGCCTAAGTCTTCTTCAGGGTTGTGAAACCATGGAATAGTTGGGTGAACTTAATTTTTGCAGGTTCAGGAATCAGTTATTCTATTGACCAGTGGGAGCTATTCTTCAGTTATTTCCCTTGGTTCCTCTCCAGTACTCCATTGGTCCTGATGATAAACTGGTACCTGTGTATCACCCGTAACCGTCCGATAGACAACAGGCAACACCCGATTTATCGAGGACCACTATAGACCCTTTTAGTCTCTGACCACTTCCTGGTAACGAGACCGGAAAACTGCGCATGCGCACTTATGTAGGGCAAAAAAACAAAATAAAACAGTAGCAGATTATTTAAATTGTACACAAAATCATTAAATTATGAGCGATTAAATGAAAAACTTACTCCCAGAAGCAAAGAAACGATAATCAGACTTATTTGCTAGGGGTTCAGTAACGTGGAAGAAAACGATTCGTATGTTAGTGACAACATAAGACGAAAACATAAAAAAAAACGTGTCGCTGTTGTGGGTTTACGTTATCATCAAAGGAAATGTTATCTGACCCCAGGCAGTAACAGACAGACTCATAAAGCATGGACTGGAACACTGGGGGAATGGGAAAATGCATGTTACCAGCATTTTTACCTTTTGCCGTAGTGTTTCCACAAGCCCATTGATGTAGGTTTGTTAATTAAGACAAGGGTGGGATAGGTAAAGGGTTTATAAAGGGTAGCCATCTGATATATCACATATTTGTTAGTTTAATCGACAATACAGTGGATATTTTACTTTAACTTCAATGGCGGAGAGTGTCGGTTGAGATCGGCATAACATGCTGTTACCTCTAATAGTTTAGAGAGTGTATCATGAACAATTTCATCATGAAACAAATTTTGGCACAGACGTATTTGAAAAACATATGAATGAATGAATTAATTGATTAGCATGCGAGCGAGCGGGTGGATGGACGGATGAATGGATGAACTAACGCGCGAACAAACAACGAACGAACAAACTGTATAATGTTCTGTTGTCGTCTGTGGCTGCTCTTTTCCAATCCATAATTGGATTCCACCAGGGATCGTATGTAACATGTAATTTAAAAACATTCCTTTTCAGAAAACAGTGTTGGAAAATGTTTACCAGCATATTCACAATGTTTGAAAAGCATTCTTTTCTCTTGGTCGTTAAGACTTGTGATTGTTGGGTAAAGGGTTAAATGGAAATTGTAACAGTAATTATTTGAGCACATTGTGTACGGGGAGGCATTTTAGCATGTCAAATACATGGTTGAATGTTGGGAAACAATATGGACCTTAGCCTTAACCCTTAGCCTCCATTACGTGACGGTGATCTTGAATTTACTATGCAAAAAGCATAATGACGGCAGGATATGGGTCAAAATCAATAACATTAAATGACAATGGTCAATAAAATACGAAACATTAACGTTGAAAAATCTCTTTAAAAAACACATGAGATCAAACAAATAATTTGAATGAAATATACAGGAATGTTTTAGGAGGATGTTTTAACCAACTCTGAGTGGACGTTTTAACCAACAGTAGGACGTTTTGACTCTGTGATGTTTAAGCCAAATACTAATTTACTAATTTGTTTGTACATCCCGGTGCACAGCATGATAACGGCATCCTGTAACACAATTAATCTTCACAGATTTTATCAATAAAATCTTTCGACAAGTCCCAAAAATTGCATGTGAAAATAGCTTTCAACAGTGGTTGATATTGAACTTTTTGCCCTACAAATTGTGCGCATGCGCGGAAAGTGGAATTCTGGGATCGTATTTCCTTAGCAATGAACGGCGTTGTAAAAGGGTCTATTGGTTTTCATATGTACGATATCCACCAATCAGACAGACCGTAACAGAATGCCTTAATTTGTTAAAAGATAACCCAGCAATAGTTTATCTTTGGCTAAGATTTTCATGACAGACAAAGATTTTTCTGATGGTGATCAATTTTTCAAACTTGCTAGAAAATTAATCTTCGTAGATAAGTTCTATTTCTGTGCATAAATAATATCACATTTTAAATTTCCAAGTCTGTCATTATCTCATGAAATCTCGAACTAGGCAGAAACGTTGGTGTTACCTGCATGTTGTCAATACGAAGATCGACAACAGGCTGCCAGTTTATCCTGATGAGAGGATTACACTGTACTTCTGGTTTTTATCCTTGATTTTCTTGCATTATATTATGTGTTTAGTATAATATGTCAACTCTATATGACCAGATTGCTTTCCGCCGAGCAACCGTAGCTCAGTCAATAGCCTACAGGACTTGAGAACAGGAGGTTGCTGGTTCGATCCCCGACTATTATGGCCAATTTCTTTTCGAGGATTGATGATAGTCATTGCAACAGGATTCATTCCTCTCTCACTGCTGACCATTGTTTCGATGATGGTTATGTGGGAAAGCAGCCGATGGCTTGGAAAGAATATTATGCGTAGTACTGGTAACAGAAACTCCAGGAAAGCATGGATAGGTGCACTTGCCGCCGCGATATAACTGAAATAATGTTGAAAACAGTGTTAAACACCATACAATCAATCAATCAATCAACCAGATTGCTTTCTGTTGTTTTATAAAACAAGAAATATATGCTTTTCTCTGATGATTGAGTATAGAAGTTGCTTTAAAATTGTATGGGGAGCTTACATACATATAATAAAAAATCAAATTATATTTATTGCAACACCTCTAAAAGAATCTGGGATAAAAACAAAGGAATTAAGGTAAGAGGATCAATCCATTACTTGGTTACCTTCAGTCTTTATCTTGTGAGGGAGATAAATTTGCTTATAGGAATTGCTCCAATTATTCCAGTTTATTGTTGCTAGACATACTGTAACAGAATGTCTATCATGCATCTTAAGGTATTGACTTAGTCGGTATTTTTTTTTTTTGAACAATAAATCTAAGTGTTAGAAAAATCTTGGTGCTAGAAATAGCCATTGAATTTGACTTTAATAATTCTTAACCCATTCCCAAACAAGCCCTGGTTTTCACGTGTCTGTAGTACAAGTCTTTTGAAAACACTGTGGGAAAAGGAGAAATTGCTCATAACGAGCAATTTGTCCTTTTCCCACAGTGTTTTCTACCCTTTTGGAGAACTTTCTGTAATTTTCATCAAATTTAAAATTGTCGTCTGCAAACTCTTTCAAATTGGACCAGTCTAAAATTTGTTGTTTGGGAAAGGGTTAAGGCTTGTTTGTTGTTGTTGATAATCAAATTGTCTTACTTCATTTAACCCTTTACCAAACAATCCCAGGTAGTTTTAATGATCCTGAGAAAGAGAGCTTTTTGAAAACATTGTGGGAAAAGGAGAAAGTGCTGGTATTTAGCATTTTCTCTTTTTCCCACAATCTTTTCTGCCCTATCAAAGAACAAATCCAAACATTTGAGTTACATTTAATTTTTCATGTGAAAAAATGCTTTCAATTTGGTCGCATCCAAAGTTTTGTTCTTTGGTAAAGAGTTAATTGTATGTTCTTCAGACAAATTCATCGGGAAGACAAACAAAGGCATTGTAGAGAAGAATGCATTTTTGTGTACTTGTCACTTCAAACTGTTTTTTGTTACAATTCTATCCGTAACAATGATTTCAAAAGAAACAGGTGTGGATGTTTGTATGTTATGAGGCCAAAACTAAATACATATGTGGTTCTGGTGACCTGACCATATCTAATTTTTATGCCAAACCTAAACATTTTTTTCCACCAGTTGATCGTTTGATATTTTAAGTTTTTAACACACTGTAATGTTTCTTATTTAAGCTCCCCGAGCTTTTTATCTAACTAAAGATGTGCTTAACTGATGGCAAATCCATCGATACAGTTGAAATAAATCAGCTGGAATATAAATTTAGGCCAGAAAAAAAAAGCTGTGTTTCAGATGATCCTTGAAAAAAGAAACAGGGTTGATTAAGGTTGGAAAAACTTCTGTTTTCAAATTTTATGTAATATTAAAGAATTCCAGCTATTTTCTACTCTATATATTTATGTGTATTATGTATAACATTAGTGCAAAACGATCATAAATTTTAGTGTCATTCCTGCAGGAACAAAAAACATTAGATGATTTGTTTACAAATTCCATGTAACATTTAGATATTTTTATCTTGACATCAGGTCTTTCTCTTGTCCCTTTGACTGTAGTACTGTGTTGAGTGGTACTGCAGCCAAAAACTGGCCATGGCTCAGATGTATTCGGTAGACTACATTCATCTATTTGATTGGTTGTAGACGAGGTAAAAATAGAAATGATGGCATATGGTTAATAAAAATAGATTAAATTTTCTCAATGAAAAACTGAGATTATATACCAATCAAAATGCCTCATGAATAATTCATGAGAACGAGAAAACATATGGGAGATAACCCAGGGGCGATGAATATAGTTTACGGAATACACCGGAACTGGGTCAATGAGGATGACTGGTAACTAAACTGGTGCAAATACTGTGCACAATAGAACTGATCATGGATGTTTTACAATGGTTTTCAACATGATTTCTGGCATATCACAGTGATAGCTCATGCAAACCTTTACCGAGCAATCCAGATTTTGAACCCATTGTGAGACCATCCCTTGTTTTAACCCTTTACCACACAATGCGGACTTATAATGACCCTGAAGAAGAAGCCTTTTAAAAACATTGTGTGAAAAGGAGAAAATGCTGGTGACCAGCATTTTCTCCTTTTCCCACAATGTTTTCTACTCTTCCAAAAACAAATTTCAATTTTTGATTCACATTTATTTTGTCGACTGCAGAAGTGTTTAATCTAGACTGGCCTAAAATTTTTTCATTTGGTAAAGGGTTAGCAACACTGGGGAAGAAGGCTGTTGAAAACTGGTATCCCACATTTCAAATTAAAATTCATTTTTCTGTCAGCAGCTAACACTTGGGCCAGCTGAAAAAACAGATTGCCATCTTCACAATAATTTTCACACTTATAAATGGTATGATTTAAATCTAATTGCATTTTAACAGTGTTTATTTTTGGCCACAATTGCGCCTGTAACACTTTACAATACAATCCTGAATTTTAATGACCCTGAGGAAGAAGGAGTTTGAAAACATTGTGGAAAAAGGAGAAAATGCTGGTAATCAGTATTTTCTCCTTTTCCCAAAATGTTTTCTATGTAACCTTTTAAATGGAAGATTCTAAAATTTAATCCACAGTTGATTTGTCATCTGTCATAGATTTCAAAGTTGACGTGTGTGAAATTTTTTCTTGTGGTAAAGGGTTTAAGGTTTAAAGCCCATCCTGAGCCCCAAAAAAGGAACTACCTTGGTACACCTGTATCGAGATCTAAATTTTCACAAGTCTGTACTAGTTTGACCCATTTGTGATATTTATTGTGACCTCATATTATAATATTATGCTTATTGATTTTTCAGTTCTGATCAATGTTTGTGAACTGTAAAGCATTGACAAATTGAATATATAGGGCCATGCTCTGTGAAAGGGGGGTCTAATGCATCTGGAAACAGTATTGTTCCAGGTCAGCCTACACAGTCGGCACATTTGCAACATTTTGCTATTAACCCTTTCTCAAACAAGCCCTGGTTTTCACGTGTCTGCAGTACAAGTCTTTTGAATACACTGTGTGAAAAGGAGAAATTGCTCGTAACGAGCAATTTCTCCTTTTCCCACAGTGTTTTCTACCCTTTGGAGAATTTTCTGTCATTTTCATCAAATTTAAAATTTTCAGGGTCATTAAAAGTGAGGACTGTGTGGTAAAGGGTTAAAAGGTTTAACTGTTTTACCATGCAATGCCAAGTTTTAACGAGTCATAAAAAAAGGCTATTGAAAACATTGTGAAAAAAAGCAGAAAATGGGGGAAATAATTTTTTAATCACTATACTTAGTAATTGCGGTCTCCTTTCATGATTTATACATTATCAGTATAGCAATCATTCAGAACTGATAATCAGTTCTTTGTTTATTAAGTCTTTTTTGACAATGAAATATAATAATATGAGCCATGCTCTGGCAAAAGGGGGCTTAATGCATCTCCGTAATGCATGAAACCGAGCAAGTCCACACATAACTATGGATGCATATAATCCTTTTTCTCCAAAAGCTGTCTGGAGCTTTTGTTAGATTATGATCCTTTGACATGCAGAAAAATTGACCAATGGCAAAAAGTTTCAACCCATATCAGCCTGCGCGGACTGCACAGGCAGACATGGGTTGATCCTTTTTTGCAAATGCTTTAAACCCATTAAACAGAGCATTTTTCTAAATGCTTTCTACCCTTACAGACAAATCCTGAAATTCGTGCCACATTCATTATGTCCTCTGCAAATGCCTTTTGTTTGGACAGGGGTCTGCATGGCTCAGTAGTAATTGTAGAACTCTTAACCTGGAGTCCCAGTGTTCGTGTCTCACTGGAGGCACTGGATTTTTTGTGGGAATGCCCTTAGGCAAGACACTTCAGAGCCCCAGTACTAGAGAAGCCCAGGACATACATGAATAATTATGTGAGCTGTTGTTGTGCTACGACTGAAAAAATATTGAAAGTGGTGTAAAACAGCATTTAATCAAACAGTCAAACAATCAATTTGAACCTGTCTAATATTTTACTGTTTTGTAAAGATTTTAGGGCTAAACCACTGGCACTCAAAATCATTGCTCCATGTGTAACCTAATAAATAACGTTATTTATTAGGTTTCACATCGAGCAATGATTTTGAATAATGATCGAGCGCCAGTGGGCTAAATCTAGCCTGTACAGTGAAGGGTTAAGTAGAAAATACAAATATCAGCTTTAAAGTATAAATATAGAACTGACAGTGTGACGTGACTGATTGATCGGATTTCCCCATCACACCATCTAAAAATATTTGCTCTGTTGCTAGGATGTATAAATCATGTGTGTAAAAAATCCATTATATAACTTGCCATTTAACCTGTTGTAGTGCAGAACGCAGTCATTGGTTATCTGGACTGTGTCGATCAAGATCAGACTGCACAGAATGTGCAGCCTGATCTTGGATCTATGCTGTCCACTTCTCTGTCACTTATCCTGACAAAACAAATTTCAATTTTTGAGTTACATTTATTTTGTCTTCTGCAAATGCTTTCAGTTTGGACCAGTCTGAAATTTTTTCATTTTGTTAAAGGGTTAAAAGGTTTGTTGAATGGGTTTTCAGGCTTTTTTTTCCCACATTGTTTCAGTTATATCACAGTGGCAGCTAACTTATTCATATTTTTCCCATGTTTCATTAATACTTTGCCGGGCTCTGAAGTATCTTGCCCACAGACACTATTGCCAGAAAACCAGCGTCTTAACTCATTAGATCTACCAAACTACAAAATTTTAGACTGGTCCTAATTGAGAGCATTAAAATTTTGCAGATGACAATTTAAATATGGCTCAAATGTAGAATGTAATTTGTCATTAAAAGGGAAGAAAACATTGTGGGAAAAGGAGAAAATGCTGGTTACCAGCATTTTCTCCTTTTCTCACAATGTTTTCCAAAGCCTTCTTTATCAGGGTCGTTAAAAGTCGGGATTGTGTGGTAAAGGGTTAAGTTAGGATCAGTCCTGGACTACCAGTATTTATGAATAAGAATCCTTAGCACCTCCCCTCTAAGAAAATGAAATGGGGGTCTTGCCTAGCACTGTGGTGAAACGTAAAGAATTCAGAACAAGGAGTCTCTGTGATCAATCATATTACTCTGAATGCTGGGTTTTTCTAGATCAGTGATATGCCCATGACAACAGCACTCCATACATTGTTGTCTGCGCATGTCATATTCTTCGAAGATTCGACCTGTCTTATATGACGCATCACCCATCCCCCGTATTCCTGGGAAAAGTAGTGCTGTTAGCCTATTACCAAAGCATGTAGGGGCTGTTTTAATAAATGGTCGGTGCATGGGTTACATGTTGGCCGATCATAGCTAAATGAATGGCACCAGGTAGCGTTTTATTGAGTAAACGTTTATTTTATTTGAAATTCAAAGTCACCGTTGTTGTTTTGAAAAATTACTCCGCTTCTGTACCCAGGATGCCCAAATTAGATAGATGTGTATTTGTAGAGTGCCATCTAGCGGGAGATAATGCTCCATACATATTATCTTCAGTCAAATAGAGTTATCTCTCTTCAAGCACTCTTGTGTATATCTGGTTTATGAAAATTAAGAAGTCCTGTGAGACAGCAGGATTTTATTGGAACCTACATGGTGCCTGTTATGTAGCCAAATCGTTAATTAACCCATTAAAAGAAAAGAAAATGAGAAATCAAAGCCTTTGAGGCTCAGAAGCAGCAAAAAATAAACAATGGGAGTGGTGAAATGCAGTTAGATTTAAAGCATGCTGTTTTAAAGTATGGAAATAATTGTGAAGATGACACACTGTTAATTGTACTGTCAGTCCAGGCATTAGTCAACTGCAGAAAAATGAATTTTAAAACTAGGCCAAGAGTTGCCAGGTTGCTCTGCCAAGAGTTGCCAGGTTGCTCTATCTTTTGTTCACGTTTTACCTCAACCTGGCTTTAAAATTCATTTTCTTAGACCAACTGTACAATAACAGATTGTCATCCTCACAATAGCTTCCATACTTTTAAATGGTATGATTGAAATTTAGATACATGATTACTCTTTACCACACAATCCCGACTTCTAACGACCCTGGGGAAG
Organism: Tridacna gigas; assembly: GCA_945859785.2. Taxonomy (NCBI): domain Eukaryota; kingdom Metazoa; phylum Mollusca; class Bivalvia; order Cardiida; family Cardiidae; genus Tridacna; species Tridacna gigas. Next base: position 62,178,363 of record OX244036.2, read on the forward strand.
AAGCCTTTTGAAAACATTGTGGGAAAAGGAGAAAATGCTGGTGACCAGCATTTTCTCCTTTCCCACAATGTTTTCTACCCTATCAGAGAAAAATCATATCATTTGAGCCACAGTGAAATTGTCATCTGCAAATCCTTTCAAATTGGAATGGTCTAAAATGTTGTCATGTGGTAAAGAGTTAACTCTTTACCAAACGACAAAATTTAAGACTAGTCCAAATTGAAAGCAGTTGCAGATGAAAAAATAAATGTGACTGAAAAATTGAAATTTGTTTTGGGAGGGTAGAAAACATTGTGGGAAAAGGAGAAAATGCTGGTTATCAGCATTTTCTCCTTTTTCCACAATGTTTTCAAAAGGCTTCTTTCTCAGGGTCGTTAAAAGTCGGGATTGTGTGGTAAAGAGTTAACACCTCTAATAATTACTTTTGGTCACTACTGTGACTTTTAAATGGTCTGATTGAAATTTAGATACATTTTAACTCTTAACTACACAATCCCGTCTTTTAACGACCCTGGGAAGGAAGCCTTTTGAAAACATTGTGGGAAAAGGAGAAAATGCTGGTAACCAGCATTTTCTCCTTTCCCACAATGTTTTCTACCCTATCAGAGAAAAATCATATCATTTGAGCCACATTGAAATTGTTGTCTGCAAATCCTTTCAAATTGGACAGGTGTTAAATGTTGTCGTGTGGTAAAGAGTTAACTCTTTACCAAACAACAGAATTTAAAACTAGTCCAGATTGAAACCAGTTGCAGATGACAAAATAAATGTGACTGAAAAATTGAAATTTGTATTTGGAAGGGTAGAAAACATTGTGGGAAAAGGAGAAAATGTTGGTTATCAGCATTTTTTCCTTTTTCCACAATGTTTTTGAAAGGCTTCTTTCTCAGGGTCGTTAAAAGTCGGGATTGTGTGGTAAAGAGTTAACACCCCTAATGTTTACTTTTGATCGCTACTGTGACTTTAATATACATATTGGATGCTGTATTGCAACAACATGCATCTCCATTAGTACAACTAGCTGCATTTGATTGTTTTTCATACATGATGCAATTGAGTTTTGTTTATGCATTGTCAAATTAGTAGGTCTAAATGCACCTTTTTAGGGTAATGTCCCCTGTATACAGAAATTCTTATCTATGTACACAGAAATTCTTATCTATGTACACAGAAATTCTTTATCTATGTGTTATCAGCGATCATATAGTCTTTTTTGTCACAAGATTGTCAATGCTTCTTTTCTACCTCTTTACCACACAATCGCTAGTTTTAACGACCCTGAGAAGACGCCGCTTTAAAAACATTCTGGGAAAAAGAGAAAATGCTAGTAACCAGCATTTTCATTTTTTCCCACAATGTTTTCTACTCTATCACAGGCAGAAATGATCATTTGAGCAACATTTAACCTTTTACCGCACAATGGCGCCTTTTAATGACCCTGAGAAAGAAGCCTTTTGAAAACATTGTGGGAAAAGGAGAAAATGCTGGTAACCAGCATTTTCTCCTCTTCCCATTATGTTTTCTATCCATCCCAAAACAAATTTTAATTTTTCAGTCACATTTATTTTGTCGTCTGCAATTAATACTTTCAATTTGGACCAGTCTAAAATTTTGTCGTTTGGTTAAGAATTAACTTGAAGTGTTCTGTTAATGGAAATGACTCTTTACCAAACGACCAAATTTTGGAATGGACCAAATTGAAAGCATTTGCAAACAACACTGTTTGATTAACCCTTTACCAGACAACAACATTTTAGCCTTGTTCAAATTGAAGGCATTTGTAGACAACAATTTCAGTGTGGTACAAATGGTGCAATTTTTTTTTGATAGGGTAGAAAACATTGTTGGAAAAGGAGAAAATGCTGGTTACCAGCATTTTCTCCTTTTCCAACAATGTTTTTAAAAGGCTTCTTTCCCAGGGTTGTTAAAAGGCAGCATTGCACTGTAAAGGGTTAAATGTTGCTCAAGTGATCGTTTCTGCCTGTGATAGAGTAGAAAACATTGTGGGAAAAAGAGAAAATGCAGGTTAGCAGCATTTTCTCCTTTTCCCAGAATGTTTTTCAAGCGGTGTGTTTCTCACAGTCGTTAAAACAAGCGATTGTGTGGTAAAGAGATAGGAAGCATTGACAATCTTGTGACAAAAAAGACTATGATCACTGATAACACATAGATAAAGAATTTCTGTATACATAGATAAGAATTTCTGTATACAGGGGACCTTACCCTTGGAATTGAAAAGTTAACCTTTTACCACACAGTCCAGAGTTTAAACGACCTTAACCCTTTACCACACAATCCCGACTTTTAACGACCCTGTGAAAGAAGCCTTTTGAAAACGTTGTGGGAAAAGGAGAAAATGCTGGTAACCAGCATTTTCTCCTTTTCCCGCAATGTTTTCTACCCTTCCCGTAACAACTTTTAACTTTTTAGTTACATTTATTTTGTCATCTGCAAATGCTTTCAATTTGGACTATTGTAAAATTCTGTCATTTGGTAAAGGGTTAAAGATCAGTTTTTGAAGACCATGATTGTGGAACAGGAAGAAAATGCTGATAGTGAGATGTTCTTTCTTTTCTCACAATGTTTTCAACCCTTTCAAAGACAGTTTCCTTTATTTGAGCCCCAATTTATGTATTTTCTTTATATGCTTTGAATTTAGACAAGGCCAAAATTTTGTTTGCTAAAGAGTTATAACCCTTTACCAGGTGACAAAATTTTTGACTTTTCCAAATTAATTAATTTACCCACTTGCAGACAACGTAAATGTGGATGAAATGATGGAAATTGTCTTTAAGTTTGTTAAAATCATTGTGTGTAAAGGAGAGAACGCTGGTTACTAGGACATGTATTTTCTCCTTTTTCCACAATGTTTTCAAAAGCCTTTCTCAGCAGAGTCCTGAAATCTTGACCAGTGACAATATTTTAGGCTTGTCTAAGTTGAAGGCATTTGCAGAACACATATCAAATATAGCTACGTTGATAGGATTTGCTCATAAAAGGTTAGAAAACATTTTGGGAAAAGGAAAGAATGCTGGTAACCAGCATTTTCTCCTTTTCCCACAATGTTTTCAAAAGCTTTCTTCTCTGGGGTAGCATAAAATGGGGTTTGGTAATGGGTTACAGGGCATTGTTATTCAAGTCAGTCCTTATCTGCAATATACAGTGTGCCACTTTTAAAACAATAGTTGTCATTTTGGTGACTTCTTATGCCAGGCTGCGGTTGAGAACTAGGAAACATAGAGGGTAAAAGAGCAAAGATAATACACCCACATAACCCAGCCCCTAGAGCCTGGGATTGAATCCAGGGCAACCGGGTTTCAAATTCCAAACCTTGACTACAGAGCCATACAAGATCCTGCAAGTTTAAAATGCTAGAATGTGTTGACAGTACATAGACTAAGATCAGATTACAAAAATGATACTGTCTGAACTTGGATCTTCATTGTCTTATATTTTGTTGGGTATTTTGGCAAATACAGCATGTTGATACTACAGAATTATGTACATGTACCTGATAATATATATGAGCCATGCTCTGGCAAAAGGGGGGTTAATGCCTTTTCGTGATGCATGATACCAATCAAGCCATCACATAATTATGGATCCAATATAGCAACTTTTTTTAAGAATGGACTTTAACTTTAGGTAGATTGGTCCTTTGACATACAGAAAATTTACCAAAAATGAAAAGGCTGACCTGGGTCGAAACTTTTCGCAGATACATTAAGCCCCCTTTCATAGAGCATGTCTCATATATTTATATACTGGTGTATATAATTTATACGTGCCATGCTGTGGCAAAAGGGGATTTTAATGCATCTCTGCAATGCATTATACCAAGTAAGTTATACATAATAATGTATCCATAACAGACCTCCAGATAAGAGGGGGTGATAGTATTCTAAATACATTATTTCTTCTCCAAACCCTATATTGTGGGTACTCATTACAATCGTCTCGATGAGACGATTGTAATGAGTACCCATAACACAGGGTTTAGTGGAGACTCATTAATATTTTCAAGTTTGAAATCAATATCACTCCCTCTGTCTGTAGCTGTGCATAATATCCATTGTGTATAACATTGATTGATTGATTGTATGGTGTTTAATACCATTTTCAACATTATTTCACTAATATCGCGGCGGCCAGTGCACCTATCTATGCTTTCCCGGAGTTTCATTTACCAGTACGCCACACAATATTCTTTCCAAGCCACTGGCTGCTTTCCCACTTAACCATTGTCGAAACAATGGTCAGCGGTGAGAGAGGAATGAATCCTGTCACTATGACTATCATCAATCCTCGGAAAGAAATTGGCCAAGCCAGGGATCGAACCAGCGACCTCCTGTTCTCAAGTCCTGTACGCTACCGACAGAGCTACGGGGGATTGGCTTGTGTATAACAACTGAGTGCGTTGTGAAGTATATAGGTCCTTTGACATGTAGAAAATTTACCAAAAGCAAACAAGGTTCAACTCCGTTCAGTCTGCATAGACTGCGCAGTCCCACCAGGGTTGATACTTTTTGCAGATACACTGAACCCCCTCTTTACAGAGTATGGCTCACATGCAGGTCTTATTCACTCACTGAAAATGTCTTATGTCATTTGAGAAAGGGTCAAAATCATGCGTGTGCGACATTTCGTCGAAAACCATGTTTTTGTCGAAAACGATCCCAAGCCCAGACCCATTCCCTAACCCGGACGAATTGCGGCTCAAATGTTTCTCCCAGACAGAGGCTTTCATGAAGTAAATCTAGAGTTTAGCAATTAGTATTCTAAAACATACATGGATTTCGACGAAACACACTTTCAACAAAATGTCGTGCACTGCAAAATCATTTGCTGTTTGCCGTAAAAAGTTAAACCTGCACCAATCCCATATTTTAACAACCCTGAGAGAGCAGGCCTTTGAAAAACCTTGTGAGAACAGGAGAAAGTGCTGGGAACCAGCATTTTCTCTCCTCTACCCATTACGTTTTCTACCCTTTCAAAAACATATTTCGATCTTGAGTCACATTTTATTTTGTTGTCTGCAAATGCTTTCAGCTGGCACAAGCCTAACATTTTGTGCCAAGCCTCACAGCTCAGTCAGTAGCATACAGGACTTGAGAACAGGAGGTCGCTGGTTTGATCCCCGGCGTGGCCAATTTATTTCCGAGGATTGATGATAGTCATAATTGCGACAGGATTCATTCCTCTCTCACCGCTGACTATTGTTTCGACAATGGTTATGTGGGAAAGCAGCCAGTGGCTTGGAAAGAATATTGTGTGGAGTACTGGTAAAAGAAACTCCAGAAAAGCATGGATAGGTGCACTGGCCACCATGATATAACTGAAATAATTTTGAAAACGGCATTAAACAACATACAATCAATCAACGAACATTTTGTATTGTGGTAAAGGGTTGCAAGCTTAAAATTGGTAATGTATATTGGTTTTTTATGATTTACTGAATGAACTATTTCTGTTTGTGACTCCAATTTGAGACATGTTCAGACTTAACCCTTTACCAGACAACAAAATTTTAGCCTTGTCCAAATTGAAAGCATTTGCAGACGACAATTTCAGTGTTGCTCAAATGGTGCAACTTTTCTTTGATGGGGTAGAAAACATTGTGGGAAAAGGAGAAAATGCTGGTTACCAGCATTTTCTCCTTTTCCCACAATGTTTTCAAAAGGCTTCTTTCCCAGGGGCGTCAAAAGGCGGCATTGTGCGGTAAAGGGTTAACACCTCACCAGACTATAAGATTTTGAGTGTGGCCATATTGAAAGAACTTGCAGATGACAATTTAAGTATGGCTTAAATGTTACTAAGAAACGTCTTTGAAAGAGTAGAAAAAACATTCTGGGAAAAGGAGGAAATGCTGATTATTGACATTTTCTCCGATTTTAGCAATATTGACAGGAGTCTTTTTTTCTCAAGGCCGTGCAAAAAAAAAGTTTGGTGTAATAAAGGGTTAACCCTTTACCAAAAAAAATCCTGTTTACACAACTTTGACAAATAAGGGTTTTTTGAAAACATTGTTGTACAAGATGAAAATTCTGGTAATACTTTCTGCCTCCTCCACAATGTTTACTACCCTGTCAAAGACAAAATTAAATCAAAATTTAACCATTTTTGCCACATTTTAATTGTCATTCGGCCTGCCTAGGTAGCTCAATGGTTAGCTTATCCGACTCGTGACCTGGTGGTTGCGAGTTTGATACTCATTTGAGGCAAACATTCTTTCTGGAGATTTTTGGCCTCTCACCGCTGATGTATGTGGGAAAAGTAGTCATGCAGTGGCTTTGGAAAGAAAGTTGTGTCGGTACATTTACAATTGTTTTAAATATTTACAAGTCCAAAATTTTGTCATTTGCTAAAGTGTTGATATTGATTGCTTTTGTAAAGAAATTTTTAAAATATGTCTTTTCAGACGAATTATGGTCTAATAGTTTACCACACAATCCCAACTTTTAACAAACCTGTGGAAGAAGGCTCTTGAAAACATTGAGGGATATGAAGAAAATGCTGATGACCAGCATTTTCTCCTTTTCTCACAATGTTTACTATCCTATCAAGGACAAATTTTGTCATTTGGACCACCTTTAATTTGTCGTCTGAAACGTTTTCAATTTAGACTAGACTAAAAGTTTTGTCGTTTGGCAAAGAGTTAACTCTTTACCCCACCATCCGTAGTTTTAATGACCCTGAAGAAGAAGGCTTTTGGAAACATTGTGGGAAAAGAAGAAAATGCTGGTAACCAGCATTTCCTTCTTTTCCCACATTGTTTTCAACAATCTCAAAGACAGATACTGTCATTTGTCATCTACAAATGCTTTCAATTTGAACTAGTCTAAAATTTTGTTGTGTGGTAAAGAGTTCATGCTTCAAGACTTAAGAAAACTTGAGACAAAAGAAGAAATTGCTTCAGTAAAATTTGTCAGTGAAGAAAGTATGTGTATTATTGACTGTTGTACTTTTATTTCAGATCAACGATTACCCAGATTTTTTGATGGGCGATGACAAGAAGAACTGTCAGCATCTTGCCATTACCTATTGGACAACAGAACCAGTCAAGCGAAGATCATTTAGGCGTAAAAAGTCACCCAGAAGCGGTTCTTTGTCAGATCTCCACGGTGATAGATCAAATGCCTCAACCCCTTTAAGTGTTGTCTCATCTCAAGAAGTGTGGTCCGAAGATCATGGGTACTCAAGTTTATCGAGCCTGCAACATAGTGGAGGTAGGCCTGATAGTCGGGGGTCAGTCAGTTCAGCCAGGGATGTTCGCAAAGGCAGCATATCCAAGAAAAAGAAAAAAGGCGGGAAAACTTTACATACAATACAAAGTGAAACTGAAGAAACTATTCTGAAATCTTTAAAGGAAGAACTTGAAGAAGATGTGCTAGAGGATTTAGAAAATCAAAGCATTGTCGGAGAATCTCTACAATACTCAAAATCACTCGATTCACAAAACCCCAGCAAACCTAAATCAGCCAGATCTGTGAAATCAGCCCAGTCCAAAAAATCTGCAAGAGGTAGCCGGCCATTACCGGAATCTCCTGTGCCAAAGAACAAAGCATTTGAAACCTCTGTTCAGAACAAAAGTGCCTCGATCAATGGTGAAACTCAAAATTTGCCGAAGAAAACTGACCTTCATGAAAATGGGGAACATACAGAAAACTTTGAAAAGACTCAATGCTGTTTTACATGTTCATTTGGAAATAGCAAGGTTTCTCCTTTTTGTGGATCAGACAAGGTTATTCCACCTTCTTCTGATAGAAAGAAACTGTTTAGTGCCTCCCAAGTGTCAAATAAGCGAGTGTCTGATGTTCAGATTGAAATAACTTCTGTAACTAATGTTCATAATGGAAATGACAACCATGTGAAACAAAGACATAATTCCATGACATCATCTGTGACTAGTGTAAGAGGGGCCTCAAGGGCTGGCACTCCAATACAGGATGACTTTGAAAGGAGAAGGTAACTGAATTTTGACACAACAAAAGTTTAGCCTTGTCCAAATAGGAGGCTTTTGCAGACAACGAAATTAATTACATGTGGCTTAACTCTGTGTTAACCCTTTCCGAAACAAGCCCTGGTTTTCACGTGTCTGCAGTACAAGTCTTTTGAAAACACTGTGGGAAAAGGAGAAATTGCTCGTAAAGAGCAATTGCTCCTTTTTATACGCCCGTCGAAGACGGGACGTATTATGGGATCACCCGTGGCGGGCGGGCGGGCGGAGTCCAGTTCTTTGTCCGGAGCATATCTCCAAAACTATACTACCTACGGTTATGAAATTTCATGTGTGGATAGATCTCATCAAGGGGGAGTGCAGTGCACAGGAATCATAACTCTTGCTTCCTTAATTTTTGAGTTATTGCCCTTTGTTGTTTTTCATACTTGAATTTTGTCCGGTGAATATCTCCAATACTATACTACCTAGGGTTATGAAATTTCATGAGTGGATAGATCTCATCAAGTGGGAGTGCAGTGCACAGGAATCATAACTCTTGCTTCCTTAATTTTTGAGTTATTGCCCTTTGTTGTTTTTCATACTTGAATTTTGTCCAGTGAATATCTCCAATACTATACTACCTAGGGTTATGAAATTTCATGAGTGGATAGATCTCATCAAGGGGGAGTGCAGTGCACAGGAATCATAACTCTTGCTTCCTTAATTTTTGAGTTATTGCCCTTTCTTGTTTTTCATACTTGAATTTTGTCCGGTGAATATCTCCAATACTATACTACCTAGGGTTATGAAATTTCATGAGTGGATAGATCTCATCAAGGGGGAGTGCAGTGCACAGGAATCATAACTCTTGCTTCGTTAATTTTTGAGTTATTGCCCTTTCTTGTTTTTCATACTTGAATTTTGTCCGGTGAATATCTCCAATACTATACTACCTAGGGTTATGAAATTTCATGAGTGGATAGATCTCATCAAGGGGGAGTGCAGTACACAGAAATCATAACTCTTGCTTCCTTAATTTTTGAGTTATTGCCCTTTGTTGTTTTTCATACTTGAATTTTGTCCGGTGAATATCTCCAATACTATACTACCTAGGGTTATGAAATTTCATGAGTGGATAGATCTCATCAGGAGGGAGTGCAGTGCACAGGAATCATAACTCTTGCTTCGTTAATTTTTGAGTTATTGCCCTTTCTTGTTTTTCATACTTGAATTTTGTCCGGTGAATATCTCCAATACTATACTACCTAAGGTTATGAAATTTCATGAGTGGATAGATCTTATCAAGGGGGAGTGCAGTGCACAGAAATCATAACTCTTGCTTCCTTAATTTTTGAGTTATTGCCCTTTGTTGTTTTTCATACTTGAATTTTGTCCGGTGAATATCTCCAATACTATACTACCTAGGGTTATGAAATTTCATGAGTGGATAGATCTCATCAAGGGGGAGTGCAGTGCACAGGAATCATAACTCTTGCTTCCTTAATTTTTGAGTTATTGCCCTTTGTTGTTTTTCATACTTGAATTTTGTCCGGTGAATATCTCCAATACTATACTACCTAGGGTTATGAAATTTCATGAGTGGATAGATCTCATCTAGGGGGAGTGCAGTGCACAGGAATCATAACTCTTGCTTCCTTAATTTTTGAGTTATTGCCCTTTCTTGTTTTTCATACAGTCGAACCGCGTTTATCCGGGCTCCATAATTCCGGAAATCTCAGGATCCGGACAAAAACATCAGGGAACGGATATTTTCTGTACAAATTTTACTTTTTATTCCGGAAATCCACGTTCCGGAACCGGAATGAAAAAATCGGGAACGAAGGGTTAAAAATTAGTACAAACCTTATCCAAGAAACCGGACGTGGCCTGACTGTGTATCACACAATTTAAACTGGTACCCGTTGTATCTCCCGCAACCGTCCGATAAATACAAAAATCGATAACAGGCTACTAGTTTACACACAATTTAGACTTGTTATTTTCCCCGGGACCATAGACTGGTTATCATAAATATCATAAATACAATCTACTTCGAGCGATTTCGGACTGGTTCGTCGTGAATAACACGGGTATCAGTCTAAATAGTGTCAATGTTGCAGACGATTTTCACACGTTTTGAAAACACGCGTGTTAATTAGTACTGTTTTCGAAAACTGTTAAATGACGTTCTCGTGCCATCGACAATTGTCAACTTAACAGATTATCCATACGCATAGTACTGAAGTGACAATTCCACACTTTTGTTGTTTAATTATTACTGGATCTACTTGATTACAGTAACAATCGCTAAAAAAATAACTGAAATGTCTGCAAAGATTATGTGGGCATGTTTAAACTTATTTTTCAAAACTAAACGCAAAACTAAAATATGAACATACCGTCTGCTTGCATATTCAATAATCCTTCGTTTCAAAAACAAATATTTTCAATTTAAATGGTAAACCATAGGAAAAAAAAAAACAGTTTGATTCATGTGTTAACTCGAGATGTTTATGTTCCCCAAAGTACACACAAAATGGCCGCCAAACACGATAAATTTCGTTAGGTTTTTCGAAAATATTTTACTCCTAACAGACTGTAAAGATAATTGAAAATATGCCTGTCTTCGATATCGAATCAATTGGCAATCAATCTCAATTAGTCTTTGCCATTTTACCACTTTGAAAGTACAACTATCAGAAGCCAACAGAATGTCTACACCACCAGCAAAAGACGAGTTGAAGTTTCGACTTCCGTGAAAAAAGACATTTGTCAGTACAAAGAAGACCATCCAAAAAAACACTTTTGCAGGAATTTGACAACACGTCATGTACATTTAAAATACTGTGCATATCGTGTTTTCCTTTTGTTTCGCCCTTTTCATGGTGTTTTCAAAGTCATAAATGTGCCGAGCTTTACAAGCGCACCTGTTTGCATGTGCATGTAATTAGGTACAAGTAAAAAGACATGTACAAAAACAGACAAATAAAAAAAAAGGCAAAATGCAAATTTATGACACCCTTTATTTTATAAACCTGAACAATCGTAGGAGCAATAATGACATGTATACAAGTGCTTGTGTAAAACATACGCTGTTGTAATTCTTACGATACACGGTGTCCCTTATCAACATGGCGGTTATTGACCTAGCTTAAATTGGATGCCATGCCAGCAATCACAGTTCGTCGATCCGGAAATACGGCTGATCCGGAAACATTCATAGGAAACAGAAGTGGCCGGATAAACGAGGCTCGACTGTACTTGAATTTTGTCCGGTGAATATCTCCAATACTATACTACCTAGGGTTATGAAATTTCATGAGTGAATAGATCTCATCAAGGGGGAGTGCAGTGCACAGGAATCATAACTCTTGCTTCCTTAATTTTTGAGTTATTGCCCTTTCTTGTTTTTCATACTTGAATTTTGTCCGGAGCATATCTCCAAAACTATACTACCTACGGTTATGAAATTTCATGCATGGATAGATCTCATCAAGGGGGAGTGCAGTGCACAGGAATCATAACTCTTGCTTCCCTAATTTTTCAGTTATTGCCCTTTCTTGTTTTTCATACTTGAATTTTGTCCGGTGAATATCTCCAATACTATACTACCTACAGTTATGAAATTTCGTGTCTGCATACATCTCATTAAGGGGGAGTGCAGTGCACAGGAATCATAACTCTTGCTTCCTCAATTTTTCAGTTATTGCCCTTTCTTCTTTTTCATACTTGCATTTTCTCCGGTGAATATCTCCAAAACTATACTACCTAGGGTTATGAAATTTCATGCCTGCATACATCTCATTAAGGGGGAGTGCAGTACACAGGAATCATAACTCTTCCTTCCTTAATTTTTGACTTATTTTCATACTTGAATTTTGTCTCGAGCATATCTCCAAAACTATACTACCTATGGCTATGAAATTTCATGCGTAGATAGATCTCATCAACTGGGAGTGCAGTGCACATGAACCATAACTCTTGCTTAATTTTTGACTTATTGCTCTTTCTTTATTTTGAAACTTTAATTTTGTCCAGTGCATATCTTCAGAACTATACTAGCTAAGGATATGAAATTTCATGCGTGGATACATTCCATCAACGGGAAGTGCGGTGCATATAAATTTCAACTCTTGCTTGCTTAATTTTTCAGTTATTGCCCTTTCTTGTTTTTTTTTCGAACTTGAATTTTGTATGATGCATATCTCTCAAACTATACTACCTCGGGTTATGAAATTTTAGGGCTGGATACATCTCATCAAGGGGTAGTGCAGTGCACATGAAATATAAATTGCTTATTTTTTATGCACCAGCATTTTCTCCTTTTCCCACAATGTTTTCTACCCTTTCCAAACCAAATTTCAATTTTTGAGTTACATTTAGTTTGTCAACTGCAAATGATTTCAATTTGGACTAGTCCAAACTTTTGCTGTGTGGTAAAGAGTTAATAGTAATACAATAATAAACAAGAGTTCCGTCAGCACAAATACACTGCCATTATCTTCAATCAACAGTAAAAAAAATATTCTGCACTACTATTTTTCTATACCTCCCCTTTATCATTATTATGCCCCAACTTTACAACTTGGGGTAAGACGGGCGTATCTTGCGACAATTTGCCGCTCTTGTTCCCCAGTGTTTTCTACCCTTTTTGATAACTTTCTGCCATTTTCATCAAATTTAAAATTGTCGTCTGCAAACTCTTTCAATTTGGACCAGTCCAAAATCTGTTGTTTGGGAAAGAGTTAACCACGTGGAGGAAGAAAACATTGTGGGAAAAGGGAAAAAGCTGGTAACCAGCATTTTTTCTTTTTCCCACAATATTTTCTACCCTTCTGATTACAAAGTTCAATTTTTGAATCACATATATTTTGTCGTCTGGAAATGAAATGCTTTCAATTCGGACTAGCCTGTAATTTTATGGTTCGGTAAAGAGTTATATAATTTGAATTGTATTGGAGAGGGTAAAAAACATCTTGGGAAAAGGAGAAAATGCTTTAGTGTACTATTGCACTTTCAGCGTTGCCTTTGACGTTTTCTGTCAGGTTCAGTGGCTATCTTTGTTAGTCATGATACAGATAGATTTAATCTTTTTTGCTTAACCCTTTCCCAAAGGAGCCCTGGTTTTCACATGTTTACAGTACAAGTCTTTTAAAAACACTGTGGGAAAAGGAGAAATTGCTCGTAACGAGCAATTTCTCCTTTTCCCACAGTGTTTTCTACCCTTTTTGAGAACTTGCTGCCATTTTCATCAAATTTAAAATTGTCGTCTGAAAACTTTTTCAATTTGGACCAGTCCAAAATTTGTCGTTTGGGAAAGGGTTAAAGAATAATACTCTGCACTGAACTAAGACTTAGATCAACGTCTATTCTAGAAACAGAAAATGAGGGGTGATTTCTCCCTCCATCTAAAAAAAGGTAGGATATTTAAAAAAAAAATAGGGGGATCAATTTTCGAACAGTACCACGAAACGTTGGCCCTTTTTATAATGCAGGCTGTTTTGGAAGTGGGTCGTTTTGACCCAGTCCTGGTCAAGAGAGGTTACTTTAATGGATAATATCTTGCAAAACAGCTTTGGCAAAATTGCTGTTTTATTCAAAACAGGAGTATTTTCTGTGAGGATAGAGTAAATTCTCTGAGTTTGGACTTTTTCCATTGTTTATTTTTTTCATTTTGGGCAGTCACACATCGGGTCTAAATTTTTGCCAGATCTGAAAAAATTAATGTTAATCTTGGAATCGCACATCTTAGAACTGACAGTTATAATTAGATCACAAAATATTAAAAAATAAAGAATGGGTATTATTAGTCAAAGTAAAGCAGGCTCAAATACTGCAGTGGTACAAAAAGCAGACTGTACAGAATAGACTTCAGACAGCATAGTTTAACCCTTCAACAAAGAATTCTGAGTTTTAACCCTTTACCATACAATCCCGACTTTTTACGACTCTGAGAAAGAAACCTTTTGAAAACATTGTGTGAAAAGGAGAAAATGCTGGCAGCCAGCATTTTCTCCTTTTCCCACAATGTTTTCTACCTGATCCAACACAAATATTAATTTTTGGGTCATATTTATTTTGTCATCTGCAAGTGCTTTCAATTTGTAGTGGTCTAAAATTTTGTTGTTGGGTAAAGAGTTAAAGACCCTAAGTAAGGCTGCTCTTAAAATCATTTAACCCTTTACCACACAGTCCCTAGTTTTAATGACCCAGAGGAAGAAGCCTTTTGGTAACCAGCATTTTTTCCTTTTCCCACAATGTTTTTTACCTTATCAAAGAAAAATTGCACCATTTGAGCCACATTGGAATTTTCATTCTGCAATTGCTTTCAATATGGACAAGGCTATAAATTTGTCATGTGTTAAAGGGTTAACTCTTTACCAAATGATAAAGTTTCAGACTAATTCAAATTCAAAGCATTTGAAGACAACAAAATAAAAAGTGATTCAAAAATTGGAATTTGTTTTGGGAAGGGTAGAAAACATTGTAGGAAAAGGAGAAAATGCTGGAAACCAGCATTTTCTCCTATTCCTGAAATGTTTTCAAAAGGCTTTTTCTTCTGGGTCATTAAAATTTGTGATTGTGGGGTTAAGAATTAAATCATCATCTGCAAATAGTTAAGCTTTTAACGGAACAACAGAATTTCACACTGATCCAAATTCAAAGCCGAAGCAGATGTAACATTTTACATTTGGCTCAGAAAATCACCTGTAAAAGGAAAGAAAACAATGCAGGCTGGAAAAGGAGAAAACGCTGGTTACCTGAATTTTCTCCTTCTCCCACAATGTTTTCAAAAGCCTTATACATGTACCTTGGGGTCATTAAATGTAAATTGCAGGATTGTTTGGTGAAGAGTTATGTTTAGACAAGGCTAAATTTTTGTCTCTGTCAAAGGGTTAAGCAGTCTGATCTTGATCTACACGTTTACATGAGCAACAGTGGCTGTACCTGTAGATGTAACAGGTTTTCTGTGGATCTTAGCCAGCTTTTGCCTTTTTCAGCATCGCTAGTATGGCATCAGTATCAGACTTTGGGGGTTCGATGCAACGGCTATCCTTGCTGAGCGTCGAGGGGTTCGGGGAGAAAAGACATGCTGTGATCAACCTGTACCTATTAAGTGCCGTAACACCTATGTTAATGCTCATCAGAAGTGCTTGGAGTAACTATTTACTGGTGAGTAGTGTTATTTTGATGGAATTAACCGTTAACAACAAAATTCTCTTCTGATCCAATTTGAAAGCATTTTGCAGACGACAAATTGAAATTGGCTCAAATTGACTGAAAGGGTAGAAAACATGGGAAAAGAAGAAAATGCTGGTTACCAGCATTTTCTTCTTTTCCCACAATGTTTTCTAAGTGTTTTTTTTTTTCAGGGTCTTTAAAACACAGGATTGCATGGTAAATGGTTAAATCTTGTTATCTGACACACACCAAGAAGTTACTTCTAACTTTTTTTGCTTTATTCTTGCTGAAGAAACCATGTACCATACGATAAAATTTTAGACCCGTCGGAATCGAAAACATTTGCAGTCAACAAATAAAAGGAGGCTCAGACATTGAGATTTCTCCTTTTCCCACAGTGTTTTCAAAAGCCTTCTTTCTTAAGACCATGAAAATATATGATTGTGTTGTAAAGGGTTAATATGTATATATATATATTTTTTTTTTTTTTTTTCAGTCATCAACATTAATGTTAAACCCAGAAACTGTCGAAACACCAAAGGGAAGCATCCTCCGATCCGCCCACACACAACAGAGGTGATCTAGAATTGCCTTTTTTTTTTTACTTTTAAAGATACATCTATACTCGTTTTCAGCCACTTTTTAACCCATTTCATCTTTCTTTTATGAGACTATCATCGTTCTTGTATCTTCATGCCAAATGTTGCCCCTGACGGCTGCAAGGTTGCTCAGATTATGACGGATAGAAAATGTGATTCATAAAATTTTGGAGGCCTTCAAAGAAATTGCTGTTGTCGTTTCTGTTTTTAAATGAGGACAAACCCCTCGAGTTTCTCTATCCTTTATACCATATATATTGGTAATTTATCAATGTTTTCACAGCTTACTAAATTCTGAGCCATTCTACACACTTTCAAGTTTTCACAGCATTTTCTCTCTCAGGCTGTAAAAATGTATCTTGAAAATTTCTGCAAACAGGGTTATTATCCTGCTTTGCAGCATTTCACTTTTAACACTTCACCAAACGACACAATTTTAGGCTGGTCCAAATTGAAAAACTTTGCTGACGGAAAATAAATAGTTGCTAAAATGAAGGATTTTTTCCATGAAAGAGAAGAAAACAGTGTGGGAAAAGGAGAAAATGCCAGTTAACAGCATTTTCTTCTTTTTGCCCATCATGTTTTCAAAAGCCTTTTCCCTGTAGGTCGTCTATTTTTGGATACCTTTTATTTTTACTAAGTATTAGTGGACTGGAATGCAGATTAATTTTAAACTGTTCCACTGTTGAGACATCACTCGGTGCCCATTCTAGATGAATTTAGGCCAGTTTATAGAATTTTACATCTGAAATAGCGTGTTTCAGATCTATCATTATGTTGCAAAATTTTGACTTCATAATGGCGAAGCAACAACCAACCTTGTGGGCTTTCAATTTTTAGCCCACCTGAGCACGAAGTGCTAAGGTGAGGTATTGTGATCGGTCATTGTCCGGCGTCCATCTGTCCGTCCGTCTGTCCACAATTCTTTTAAACATCTTCTCCTCCTAAACCGCTGGGCCAATCTTGATGAAATTTGGCAGGAATGTTCCTTAGGTGAAGCTCTGACAAAGTTGTTCAAGAGATTGAATTCCACCCATAACTCTGGTTGCCATGGCAACAGAAAGGAAAAAAAATAGCAGAATCTTTGAAATTATTCTTCTCTGATTCTAGAAGGCATAGAGTTTTGATATTTGGTATGTAGCATCTCCTAGTGGACCTCTACCAAGTTTGTTCATATGATGCCCCTGGGGTCAAAACTGGCCCCGCCTCGGGGGTCACAAGTTCGAACATAGGAACAGAGATGGAAAACTTTAAAATTCTTCTTCTCTGAAACTGGAAGGCGTGGAGCTTTGATATTTGGCATCTAGCATCTCCTAGTGGACCTCTACCAAATTTGTTCATATTATGTCCCTGGGGTCAAAACTGGCCCTGCCCTGGGGGTCACAAGTTCGAACATAGGAACAAGGAAGGAAAACTTTAAAATTCTTCTTCTCTGAAACTGGAAGGCATGGAGCTTTGATATTTGGCATCTAGCATCTCCTAGTTGACCTCTACAAAGTTTGTTCATATGATGCCCCTGGTGTCAAAACTGGCCCCGCCCCAGGGGTCACAAGTTTGAACATAGGAACAAAGAAGGAAAACTTTAAAATTCTTCTTCTCTGAAACTGGAAGGCGTAGAGCTTTGATATTTGGTATGTAGCATCTCCTAGCGGACCTCTACCAAGAATGTTCATACAATGCCCATGAGGTCAAAACTAGCCCTGCTCCGGGGGTCACAATTTCTAGCATAGGAACAAAGAAGGAAAACTTTAAAATTCTTCTTTTCTAAACCTGGAAGGCATAGAGCTTTTTTATTTGGTATGTAGTGAACCTGTTCTAAGTTTGTTAGCCCACCTGAGCACAACGTGTTCAGTCAGTTCGAAATTGGGTCACCTGGGGTCATAAACTAGGTCACTAGGTCAAATTAAAGTAATACCTTGTGGACACTCTAGAGGCCACCTTTATAGCTCAAATGACCTGAAATATGGTCAGAATGTTTATCTTGATAAATCTCACATGAGTTCGAATTTGGGTCATTTGGGGTCTTAAATTAGGTCACTAGGTCAAATTAAAGAAATACCTTGTGTGCACTCTAGAGGCCACATTTATTGTTCAATTGATTTGAAAATTGATTAAAATGTTTGTCTTGATGAAATCTAGGATGAGTTCAAAATTGGGTCACCTGGGGTTTTAATCTAGGTCACTAGGTCAAATTAAAGAAATACTTAGAGGGCACTCTAGAGGCTACATTTCTTGCTTCATTGACTTGAAAATTGGAACGTTTGTCTTGATAACATCTCAGATGAGTCCGAATTTGGGTCAACTGGGATCATAAACTAGGTCACTAGGTCAAATTAAAGAAATACCTTGTGGGCACTCTAGAGGCATTATTTTTTGCTCAATTGACTTGAAGATTGTTCAGAATGCTTGTCTTCATAAAATCTCTTGAAAAAATCTAGGATGAGTTTAAAATTGGGTCACCTGGGTCATAATCGAGGTCACTAGGTCAACTTAAAGAAATACCTTGTGGTCACTCTTGAGGCTACATGTCTTGCTCAACTGACTTGAGAACTGGTCAGAATGTTTGTCTTGATAAAATATTGGATGAGTTTGAAATTGGGCCTAACATCATATTTATTTGGCATGTAATACTTTCAATTATGACCCTGGAGTGAAATTTCGCCTACTGACTCAGGTGAGCGATCCAGGGCCATCATGGCCCTCTTGTTTACAGAAGGCCCTACTTAGAAAATGTTCAGTCTGAAATTAAGCGGAGCACATGGGCCAAGGACGATCGCGCTCCAGCATTGCCATAGAAACAGAAAAATTTCCAAACATTGTGCCTTCAGTCTTTACCACACAATCCCTGGTTTTCACAACTCTGGGAAAGAAGACTTTTGAAAACATTTTGGGAAAAGGAGAAAATGCTGGTAACCAGCATTTTCTCCGTTTCCCACAATGTTTTTCTACCCTATCAGAGAGCTTAAGCTCATTTGTACCAATTTTGAATTTGCAGATCTGCAGATATTTTGAATTTGAAAGAGTCTAAAATTTGTTGTTTGGGAAAAGGTTAACCCTTTACAGCACAGTGCCGCTTTTTTATGCCCCTGGGAAAGAAGCCTTTTGAAAACATTGTGGGAAAAGGATAAAATACTGGTAACCAGCATTTTCTCCTTTTCCCACAATGTTTTCTACCCTATCAAAGAAAAATTGCACCATTTGAGCCACATTGAAATTGTCGTCTGCAAATGCTTTCAGTTTGGACAAGGCTAAGATTTTGTCATCTGGTAAAGGGTTAATCAGTTTTGCTGGCCTTAATCTGATGAGAAAAAAGGGACTATGCATTGTATTAATAAGTTGTGAAAAGTTTAACTCATCCTAACAACCTGCTGTCATCAAGGATACAAAAAACTTTCAACACTCAGCAGTCTTCCATTCAGAATAGGCATATTAGTTAATTCAACAGCAGGAGTGTTGAGAATGTTAAGAACAGAACGGCTATAGATTGGGCTTTTCAGCAGGATGGATTTGATGAGGACAAAGGAAAAGAAGACCAAGCTAGCTGTGGAATCAGACCTATGTGCCTGTTCAGCAGAGAGAAGCTAAAGACTAATAACATAGATTTATGAAAATGACAATTTCTGGAAAGAGAAAAATTGAAAATTATAGTACCCCTATTTCTTTTTCTGTAACCGCAATTATGCCACCTATAATAAGAGACAGAAAAAAGCCCAATTGAAAAATTCAGAGGACACACTGCATTTTTTCTTCTTTTATTTGCAGAGAGAAGGTGGATCTACTTTTTCAACAGCTGAAGCGAGATATTTTCAAGGCAGAAAATGACATGGAAAAACTCTACGAAATATTGAATGAACTTAAAATTGGGACAGAGAAAAACTTTGCTTTGAAGAAATTATTCTGGAAGGTAGACTATAGTTTTTAGCATTGATAAGATCTTATGCCTATCTCCCTGTGGTGCAAAATGATTGAGTAATGCCTTGGAAACAGGGTTAAATGCACCTCTGTGATGCATTATCTCTTTACCACACAATCCCGACTTTTAACGACCCTGAGAAAGAAGCCTTTTGAAAACATTGTGGGAAAAGGAGAAAATGCTGGTAACCAGCATTTTCTCCTTTTTCCACAATGTTTTCTACCCTTCCCAAAACGAATTTCAATTTTTCAATTACATTTATTTTGTCGTCTGCAACTTCTCTCAATTTGGACTGGTCTAAAATTTTGTCGTTTGGTACAGAGTTAAATCAAGGAATTCATCACATAACTAGGGATCCATGAAATCCATTTTGTCTAGCAACTGACTGGATCAGGAGGTAGAATGGTCCTTTATTTCATGCTTTCCGGTAGGATATCGAGAAATAGCAGTGAAAATATTTTTCGATATTACGGGTACGACCAGTGAGAATACCGACCACGGGGAGTTTGTACTAATTTTTATGGAAGTCTCGACAAAAAAAGGTGTTAGAAGCATGAAATAAATAGAATATTTGTTTTTTTCGGTGAAAGATCGAAATTTATTTCATCTTGTGAACATCATCGGTAATATTTTCATGAGTGGCTGTGCCACTCGTGAAAATATTACCGATGATGTTCACTCGAGCGCCACTTGTGAAAATATTACTGATGATGTTCACGAGATGAAATAAATTTCGATCTTTCACCGAAAAAAACAAATATCCTCTATTTCACCCTTTACCACACAATCCCGAGTTTTAACGACCCTAAGAAGAAAGCTGTTGAAAACATTGTGGGAAAACTAGAAAATGTTGTGAACCAGCATTTTGCCATTTTCCCACAATGCTCTCTATCCTTTTGGAGACAGATTTCATCATTTTATCCACATTCGACTTGTCCTCTGCAAAATGCTTTCAATTTAGATGTGTAGAACATTTTTTCGTTTGCTGAAGAGTTAACATGCAAACATTTACAAATAGCAGACATTTATTACCTATGTCAGACTATGTGGACTGCGTAGGCTGTCCTTAGTCGATACTTTCTGCATAAAACCCCCCTTTCACAGAGCAATGCTCAAATGATATTGACATTCCCAGTCAGAACTGAAGATGCAGATAAATCATAGCAGTTTAAAGTTTTGTGTATATGTGTGAGAATTTTGTTTGGACAGCCATGGACAGTGTAGATCCAAGATCACACACATTCTGTGCAGTCTGATTTTAATCTACGTAAGAAACTACATTTATATCTACAAAGAATAAATCTTTTCTAGACAACAACAATTTAGACATCTCTGTTTTGAGAACATAATGATGCACTTAACAAAAAAGCGGCTGAAGTCTGATTTACTTTTTCTTCAAAAGGGTAGAAAATGTGTAAGAACAGAAGAAAGAGCTGGTTCCTAGCGTTAATTCTTTTACCACATTCAGTTCAATATCTCCCCATAAAAGAAAGATTTCTTTTCTGTATTTCCAGAATTCAGATTTATTCCATTTCTTTGTGAAGAAGCTACAGCAGTATTTGCCAAAGTCATCCAGCAACGTGGATAAAGAAGTTCGTCTGGACGAGTTTGAGTGAGTGTCCCACTGTCAGTGGACCAAACAAACGGGGCTAGACACTAACCTTTAACCCTTTACTGCACAATGCAGCCTTTTAACGACCCTGGGAAAGAGGCCTTTTCAAAACATTATGGGAAAAGGAGAAAATGCTGGTAACCAGCATTTTCTCCTTTTCCCATAATGTTTTCTACCCAATCAAAGAAAAATTGCACCATTTGAGCCACACTGAAATTGTCGTCTCTAAATGCTTTCAATTTGGACAAGGCTAAAATTTTGTTGTCTGGTAAAGGGTTAACCGTTTACCACACAAGCCTGTAGTTTAACCCTTTACTACACAATCTGAACTTTTAACAACCCTGAAGAAGAACGCTCTTGAAAACATTGAGGGAAAAGGAGAAAATGCTGGTTACCAGCATTTTCTCCTTCTCCCTCAATGTTTTCTACCACATCAAGGACATATTTTGTCATTTTGGCCACCTCTAATTTGGACCAGTCTAAAATGTTTTCGTTTGGTAAAGAGTTAACAGTCATGAGGTAGAAGGCAATTTAAAATGTCGTGAGGAAAAGGAGAAAATGATGGCATCATTTCTCCATTTCCCGCTACGTTCTCTACCTTTTCAAAGGCAATTCATATCAGTTGAGCTACATCTACATTGTTGTCTGCAAATACTTGGACAAGTCTGAAATTTTGTCATCTGGTAAAGAGTTCAAAGAGTTAACTCTTTACTACAGTAGACAACAAAATTATAGACTTGTGCAAATTGAAAGCCTTTGCACATGACACATTTCATATGGCTTACATGACAGAATTTGTCTTTGAAAGAGTAGAAAACATTGTGAGTAAAGCAGAAAGCACTGTTTACCAGCATATTCTGCTTTTTCCACAATGTTTTCAAAAACAGGCCATCCCAGGGTCGTTAATACTCAGGATTTAGTGGTAAAGGGTCAGGGCAGATGTCCTTATGTCATTATGTCAGGTGTCATTATGTGGCAGGATGTGGACACCTTACTCTGTAAAATGTTGAATCACAGTTGTTACATCTAATCTGTTATAGAAGATTATTTTAATTCCAACATGACCAACACTTGATCAAAGGGAAACGAATCAAAAACAGAATTTTTTTGTCTTCACTGAACTCAACTTTTCCCCACAGGTAAACGTCACATTCATGACATAATCATAGTTCATTCATGACATCATTATTGCAGCTACATATACAGTACTGTATCAGGTTTTTTTTTTTAAAAAAACAGTTCCTAATCTTTATTCATAGTTATTTATTTTTTTTTCTCCATTGCAAACAACAAAGACGAATGAATTTAGATGTACATCATGTTAATAATTATGAACTGTCATGTGACTTTAACCCTTTCCCAAATGATAAATTTTAGACTGGTCCAAACTGAAGAGCTTGCAGACGACAATTTTAAATTTGATGAAAATGGCAGAAAGTTCTCAAAATGGGTAGAAAACACTGTGGGAAAAGGAGAAATTGCTCGTTATGAGCAATTTCTCCTTTTCCCACAGTGTTTTCAAAAGACTTGTACTGCAGACACGTGAAAAGCAGGGCTTGTTTGGGAAAGGGTTAATTGATAAAATGTTTGAGGGTGGAGACATGGAACAGCCATGCATGATCTACTTAACTCTTTACCAAACGACAAAATTTTAGACCAGTCCAAATTGAAAGCATTTGCAGATGACAAATTAAATGTGACTTAAAAATCGAAATTTGCTATGGAACGGGTAGAAAACATTGTGAGAAAAGGAGAAAATGCTGGTTACCAGTATTTTCTCCTTTTCCCACAATGTTTTTAAAAGGCTTCCTTTTTAGGGTCGTTAAAAGTCGGGATTGTGTGGTAAAGAGTTAATATAGAATGACGTCATTATTTTATTTGAACCACATTTATTTACCTACCTGCAAATGGTTTGAATTTAGAAGACTTAAAAATTTGTTTTTGGTAAAGTGTAAATGATTTCTCTTAACTTTTTTCTACTTCAAGTTTTGCCGCCCTGATCATAGAGGTCCTATGTATGATGTTTCACGAGAGTGAGATAATACCGGAAAGAACACAGGCCATGAAAGCAGAAAGGTAAGTTTGTGAAATGGCCAGAGTCTGTTTTTAGGGGGACCATTTTATATGAGCAGCACTCTGGGAAAATGGGGTTTAATGCATCTCTGTAATACATTATTCCAAGCAAGTCATCACATAATTATAGGTCCATAAAATCCATTTCATTGAACGACAGACTAAATCATGATGTAGCCTGGTCCTTTGACATGCAGAAAATTGTTTAATATCAAAAAGTATCAACCCAGGTCAGCCTGCGTAGACTGGGCAGGCTAACCTGGGTTGATACTTTTTGCAGATGCATTAAACCCCCTTTTCATAGAGCATGGCTCATATATGACGTGTAACACACGAAAAGGGGCTTTCGGACAATTGCGTAAACTGTTGTTCTGGATTAGCCTGCACAGTCCGCGCATGCTAATCCGAGACAACACTTTACGACTACATAAGATTTTTTCATACAGTAGACTTTCGTGAAATAGAAAATCGCACAAAACCAGGAAGTGTCGTCTCAGATTAGTCACAGACTGCACAGGCTGATCTGGGACAACACACTTTTACACGTATGTCGGAAGGCCCCTTTTCGTGTGTTGCACTACATATTATTTTTTGTGTAGTACTTAATGGCCCATTACCTGCCAGATGTAAACAATTCTGTGGGATAGATTTAGTTCATACCATTTAAAAGTAAGGATATATGATAGGTCTGATAATGTGTTGAGGTGCAATCTG
The DNA here is from genome assembly GCA_945859785.2 of Tridacna gigas. Classification (NCBI taxonomy): domain Eukaryota; kingdom Metazoa; phylum Mollusca; class Bivalvia; order Cardiida; family Cardiidae; genus Tridacna; species Tridacna gigas. The sequence goes on from OX244036.2 coordinate 62,202,395, forward strand.
TCAAAGTTGGCAATTTTGGTCTAGTTTTGCTGTACATTTTTCTGTCAATGACTGATACTTTGAAATAATGCACTGCCTTTGAATATCCATACAGTTACTGTTCACTGTTTTTCTTTGCCAGTTTTGCAGTACAGAGCCGTCGTGGTCCCTTTGTTTTGGATATCCTCCAGCTAGAACAGTTAAATCCTTTTCCAAACAACCTGAGTTTTAGCAACCATGGGGAGATAGGTTTCTGAAAACATTGTGACAAAAATAGAAAATGCTAATAATCAGCATTTTTTCCTACCCTTTCAAAGAAAAATTGCCACATATTTTTCTTGTAAAGAGTTTATTCTTTACCAAACGAGTCTGTGTTGTTGCGACCCTCAGGAAGAAGGCCTGTGAGTTCATCCTGGAACAGAGTTGCAGAAAATATTGTGGGGAAAGGAGAAAATTCTGGTTACCAGCATTTTCTACTTTCCTCCCAATGTTTTCAAAAGTCTCCAGGTTGTTAAGACTCGGCACTGTGTGGTAAAGGATTAATCTGCCTTAGCAGAAGATTGATTTGTGAAATTATTACATATGAGCTAAGCTCTTTGAAAAGGGGGCTTAGTGCATCTGCAGAAAGTATCGACCCATGTTAGCCTCTCCATTCTGCTCAAGCTGACATGGGTCGAAACTTTTTGCTTTTTGCAGGTATATTTTCTGCATGGCAAAGGGCCAAGCCCCCATAGCTCAGTCAGTAGCGTACAGGACTTGAGAACAGGAGTTCGCTGGTTCAATCCCCGGCTTGGCCAATTTCTTTCCGAGGATTGATGATAGTAATTGCAACAGGATTTATTCCTCTGTCACCACTGACAATTGTTTTGACGATGGTTATGTGGGAAAGCAGCCAGTGGCTTGGAAAGAATATTATGCGAAGTACTGGTCAAAGAAACTCCAGGAAAAGCATGGATAGGTGCACTGGCCGCCGCGATATAACTGAAAGAATGTTGAAAACGGCATTAAACACCATACAATCAACCATACAATCAAGCATGGCAAAGGACCATTCTACCTCTAGACCCACTTAATTGTTAGACTGAATGGATTCTACAGTCCTATGATTATGTAATGACTTATCTGGTTTAATGCATCATTGAGATGCATCAAAACCCCTTTTGTCAGAGTATGACCAAATTATGTACTTGTATTACAGGGGCAGATCTGTTGTTGGTCTACTGATGGTGCTAACATGTACCCCAGATGTACCAGAAAAAGTGTCCACCAATGAGAAAGAGGTATGTTTAATACAGCACAGTGTATGAGGCCAATGCTTTAAGCTAGCCCTTTACCACACAATCCCAAGTATTAACCACATTGGAGAGATAAGCTTTTGAAAACATTGTGGGAGAAGATGTTTGTTACCTTAGGTTGGATAAGAAACAGAATTGTTTTGTTAAAGGTTATTGTACATTCTATGACTGAATTGTCAAAAGATGCTTTATAAACATCACTGTACCTGCTTTTTTTTCTATCTAACTCATAAAACACTTTATTTTTAGATAAAAAAGCTCAAGGCAAAGAAGTTTAACTGTTGAAAGGCAAATGCTTCTCTTGTGCAATGTTTTTAGAAAATGAGAATTTGCTTGTCATGAGCAATTACCCTTTTTCTCTTAAACCCTTTGTCACACAATCCTGAGTTAAACCTGTGGAAGAAGGCTTTTGAAAATATTTTGGTGATAGCTAGCATTTTCTCCTTTTCCAAAAATGTTTTCTTCCCCTTCAACAACAACTTCTAATGTTTGAGCCACATTTAAATTTATCTTCTCATTTGGGGTTTGGTCGAGTGTAAAGATTTGTTGTACTTGTAAAGTTTTAAATTAAATGCATTATTGCGGGGCCATTGAAAAACTTGTTTGTTTGGCAAAAATTCAGGCTTGGCTTAGTTGGTAAGGCCCTTTGATTGTACTCAGGAAACCCTGGTTTGATTCCCTGTGGAGACACTGCTCAACTTGGAATGACCTTGAGCATGTTCACTACAGAGTGCTAGCCTTGCACTGATGAAACACAAGAAAGACAGGCATTTTTGGCTTGTCACATGAATATGACTTCACTCTTTACCAATGGCAATATTTTTTACTTGTTCATATTGAAAGCATTTGCAAACGACAATGTAGCTGATTGACTGGATTTGCTTGCAAAAGGGTAGAAAATATGAAATCTGGTTTTTAAAAGAAAACATTGTGAGTAAAGGATAAAATGCTGTTTACCAGCATTTTCTCGTCTTCCTACAATGTTTTCAAATGGCTTTTTCCTCAGGGAAAACAGGGGATGGTATGATAAAAGAGATAAACTGTAGAACTGAGGGAGAAACTAATTTACAATCTGTGTATTTCTATTTACCAGGAGATAGTGACTGAATTCACAAAGACATCGCTGGGAACTGTGTTTGAATTATTCCTAATGGCTAAACAGGTAATTAACTTACTGCTTACATTTGAGTCATGCTCTGCAAATAGGGGGTTTAATACATTTACCTAAGGACAAAATTTGAGGCTGGTCCAAATTGAAAGCATTTGCAGACGACAAATCAACTGTGGCTCAAAATTTGAAATTTGTTTTGGGAATGGTAGAAAACATTGTGGGAAAAGGAGAAAATGCTGGTTACCAGCATTTTCTCCTTTTCCCACAATGTTTTCAAAGGGCTTCTTTCTCAGGGTCGTTAAAAGTCGGGATTGTGTGGTAAAGGGTTACTACATTTACAAAGGTTATTGACCCATGCCAGCCTGTCCAGCCTCTGCAGGCTGAAATGGGTCAAAATATTTTGCTATTTCTAATAGCATGTACAAGGACCATTCTACCTCCAGATCAAGTTAATCATCATACTTAATGGATTTTATGGGTCCCTAATTAAATGATGACTTGCTTGGTATAACACATTACAGATCTATTAAAATGTAATCTCCTTTTTCCCGCCCATTTTTGTCCTTGAAAGTTGTGAAAGTTTCTAAACTTAATGCTAGACTACGAAATTCCTTCCTTGAGTTTGTTTGGTAAGGCATTGTAATTCTTTTGAATTTTGCCTCTTATGAAAATGTTTGCTTGTTTCTGTTAACCCTTTACTACACAGTCCTGAGTGTTAAAGGCCGCAACAAAGAAGGCTTTGGAAAACATTCTTGTAAATGGAGAAAATACTGATTACCAGCATTTTCTCCTTTTCCCTCAATGGTTTTACCCTTTATGATACGAATCCTGTTATTTTTGTCACATTTTATTTGTCCCCTGAAAAATCTTTCAGTTTGGACAAGGCTAAACCTTTGTCATTTGATATAGTTTAACATTTTCCCAAACCACAAATTTCAGACTCTTCCAAATTAAGAGCAGACAACAAATTTGACAGTGGTATAAATGAATTGATGTAGAAAACATTTTGGGAAAAGGAGAAAATGCTTGTTACCAGCATGTTCTCCGTTTTCCAAAATATTTTCAAAAGGCCTCTTCCTCAGGGTTTTGAAAACATTGGATTATTTGGTAAACAGTTAACAGAAATTGAAAACTGCAATCGCTGAATGATAAATTGTGTCAGATTTAAAGTGTACATACGTCAGGAAGCCATGATATTATTTTATTCAGAGCAGACATTTGACAAAATGATACTTTTGTCAAAATTTGCCTAGCATCTAAAAGAACAATTTTAGTGAAGGCCATATTATTTTATTTTATTTTTAAGATTTCTACAGCATCAAGCTCAAAATCCTATAAAAGCTCCCGACTGCAATTCAATTTTTACACTGTGCAAAATTAAAAAGTCTTTGTCAATACAGGGTTTGCCCAAGCATATTGCTAGGAAAAGCAACTTTGAGACAACCTAAGCAAATTCAGTGAGGATTACATCCCCTTTTATATTAACTCTTTACCACTCAACTAAATTTTAGACAGGTCCAAATTGAAAGCATTAGCAGATGAGAAAATAAATGTGACAGAAAAATTGAAATTTGCTTTGGGAAAGGTAGAAAACATTGTGGAAAAAGGAAAAAATGCTGGTTACCAGCATTTTCTCCTTTTCCCACAATGTTTTCAAAAGGCTTCTCTCTTAGGGTCATTAAAAGTCAGGATTGTGTGGTAATGAGTTAGAGAAAAATAAACATTATCATTCAAACCTTATTTGTACATGTATGTAAAAGAAGTGTATATTCGTGTTGATAATTAATTTCAGGGACATTCGGTAAGGATGGTTAAATTGTCTGAAATGTGTCAATTAATTATTGTTAAACATTAGAGCACAATTCAGTGAAACTGATGTAATGTTTGCAGTATATACATGTATGAGCCATGCTCTGACAATAGGGTGTTTAATGCATCTCCGTGATGTATTATACCAAGCAAGTCATCACAACCAAACGACAAAAATGTAGACTTGTCCGAAATTCAAAGCATTTGCAGACAACAATTTAAATGTGGCTTAAATGATGAAATTTGTCTTTGGTAGAGTAGGAAACATTGTGGGAAAAGGAGAAAATGCTGGTTACCAGCATTTTCTCCTTTTCCCACAATGTTTTCAAAAGGCTTCTTCCTTAGGGTCGTTAAAAGTCAGGATTGTGTGGTAAAGGGATAATTAACATGGATGCATGAAATCCATTTTGGTAGAATAGTACTTTGACATACAGAAAATTTACCAAGAGCAGAAGGTTTCGACACAGGTAAGCCTGCACAGGTTGACCTGGGTCAATACTTTTTAACAGATGCATTAAACCCCTTTTCACAGAGCAAGGCTCATATCAATTTCATAATTTGTTTGGTTGAATATTCTGTAATATTTCTGACATTGTTAAAACCAAGATAAGGATGCATGTGTTGAATCTGACTGTGATCAGTGCTGTCTGCAAGGACAAATGACATTGTCCTTAGTTAATAATGTTGTTTTATGTTGTTTACTTTTGTACATTGCATCATTGACTCTAGAAACCTCAATAATAGTTCTCAGCAATTATGTTAGCTGTTTATATAGAGAATACATACATAGTGTTGTCGGAGATCAAAAATATCTAACGAGGTTGGGAGAATTGATAATTGTCGAGCCTTGGCGAGACAATTATCAATTCTCACAACCGAGTTAGATATTTTTGATCTACGACAACACTATGTACGTATTCTATTTATCTTTTAACCCATGATTTGTACTCATTGTGAAAAGATCTGAAAAATGTTGCCGACAAATACATTTTAAAAGTTTTAAAAGTTTATTTATGTTGGAACTCCTTTTTTAAAATCACATTACCCACATACATAGTACTTCATCGTAGTAATTAAACGTCCGAAAATTGCGATTGAGATCGCTTGGGATTATTCTATTTGAGAAGATGCGGTAAACAAGCATTCAAATGACGTCACGGGCAGGAATTACGTAGGCAGATCATCGGAAAGTAGGGCACGTGCTATGACATCGTTCGTTTTTCGCGGGCTTTCCGTAGTAATCGTTACTATTTTTGGAACGCATTTCATTCATAAATGGTGATGGGGGCAGAGTCAGTGGAACTTACTGTTCTATAAATATCCGTGGTATATCAAAAATCTATAAATATCCGTGGTATATCAAAAAAAATATCGCATGGGTGTTATTGCATGGATATCCGGTTAGTTGAAAGATAAATCACACAACTCACTTGATAGTTTTCACACTATGAGTTGTTCATTTTGAGTTTCTAATAAATCAAATGGCATGGTTGACCCTTTATCAGATGTCAAATTTTTAGATTTGTTCGAATTGAAGGCATTTGCCAATAAGAAGATAGTTAATATCAGAAGATTGTTAGTTTGTCATTGAAAGAGTAGAAAACATAATGGGAAAAGGTGAAAGTGGTGGTTACCTGCATTTTCTACTTTTCCCACAATATTTTTTTTAATATTTCTTACCACACAGGATTCTTTTGTAAAGGATTAAACAGGTTTAACCCTTTACCACACAACAAAATTTTAGACTGGTCCAAATTGAAAGGATTTGCAGACAACAAAATAAATGTGACTGAAAAATTGAAATTTGTCTTGGGAAGGATAGAAAACATTGTGGAAAAAGGAGAAAATGCTGGTTACCAGCATTTTCTCCTTTTCCCACAATGTTTTCAAAAGGCTTCTTCCTCAGGGTCGTTAAAAGTCGGGATTGTGTGGTAAAGGGTTAAATATAAGATTTTCGACATAAGATCTTTGTAATTTGAGAACAAAGTAAAGACTGAAATTGATCAGATTAAAGTTTGTTCAAACCATGTTGAAAGCTTCTTGAAATGATATTTCTATCACTGTTCTTGATAAATTTGTTGTCAGTGTTAATTTCAATTAAAGACTGCCCAATAAAATTAGCTAATATTGCTCTAAATTTAAGACAGCAGTATAAAGTAGAGTGAAAAAAAAGCCAGGGCCAGGCGAAAGTTGTGGAAAAACAAGGAAATGGATTTCATTTGAAGTGTTTAGCAATTACTTACATTAATTTCTTAATGGATTTGAGATTTTGGAAAATAATTTCTACATGGCTGGAATTATTTTTTTCAAAATATTGAAATCAGAATCTGTAAGGTTGTTTTTAAAGAAAAGCATTGTTTCGATTTCTAATCAATTTGCAAGTTTGAATGCCACACCCATAGATAGCTTTTTGAGAATATGGCGGAAAAAGGAGCAGTTGCCTGTTACTGGCTAGTTCTCCTCTTGCCTTAATTTTTTGAAAGGGGTCTGCCATATTTAGGAGCTGAAAAACTGCCTGTAAGGAGTCATGACATTATAACTCTTTATCAAACAACAAAACTTTTAATCTTTATCCAGCTAAGTAAGTTGAATAAAAACTTTTAAGTCAATGGTAAATAATACAAATGTTGTTATTTCAAAGTTATGGGGACAGGGAAATATCTTCTTAACTCTTTACCAAACAACAAAATTTTAGACTAATCGAAATTGAAAGCAATTGCAGATGACAAAATAAATGTAACTCAAAAATTAAAATTTGTTTTAGGAAGGGTAGAAAACATTGCGGGAAAAGGAGGAAATGCTGGTTAGCAGCATTTTCTCCTTTTCCCAGAATGTTTTCAAAAGCTTTCTTTTTCAGGGTGGTTTAAAGTCGGGATTGTGTGGTAAAGAGTTAATGGACAGTGTAGATTCAAGATCAGACTTCTCATTCTGTGCAGTCTGATCTTGATCTACATTGTCTGCAAAAGGTCTGTGAGGAGCGCTTAGCAGCCGAAGGGCTAAACAACAAAACTTTAGAATTGTTTATATTGAAAGCATGTGCAGGGGTCAATTAAGATGTGACTCAAATAATCAGATGTGTGTTTGGAAGGGTAGAAAACATTGTGGTAAAAGGAGAAAATGCTGGTAACCAGCATTTTCTCCTTTTCTTAAAATGTTTTCAAAAATATTATTGAAATTGTCATTAAAAATGGATTATTAGGTAAAGAGATTTTGAGGTGGACCAAAAGATAATTTGATTTTTGTACTATCTACAGGCAATTTGGGGCAACAGCGAGGGCAATTTCTACAACATCAGTTGGATGGTATCTGTCCTAGAAGAGCTAAAGCATACAGTGAGTAGTTACATGATCAGACCCACATCTTTTATATGAAAGTTTCTTTTCTGAACCCTTGAAAGTCCTTTCACAATTACAGTTTCCATTGCAACCTGTGTGGCTTGAGATCAGACTGCACAAAATGTGTGAATTGAGATCAGACTGCACAAAATGTGCAGTCTACTTTGCTAGGACTATCTAAACAAAAGCAACCCTGAAATTGCATTTACCTCTATTAATTAGTCGACATGTATTTAGCAGCCAGAGGAAAATGTCCCCAAAATCCATGTTTATACATTTAACCCTGTACTGCATAATGCCGCCTTTTAACACCCCTGGGAAAGAAGCCTTTTGAAAACATTGTGGAAAAAGGAGAAAATGCTGGTTACCAGCATTTTCTCCTTTTCCCACAATGTTTTCCACCCTATCAAAGAAAAATTGCACCATTTGAGACACACATGAAATTCTCATCTGCAATTGCTTTTAATTTGGACAAAGCTTAAATTTTGTCGTCTGGTAAAGAGTTAAACTGTGTTAGGCAGCCATGAGTTAGGCAGCCTCTTGCATTTAGCTGCCACAATATAAACCTATAAGATACTCTTTAATACAGGTTTGACCATATCTGGGTCCCATTTGGAGAATGAAAATGTTTATTGGATTTATTTAGTTTTACAAGGATTACTTTGAAGCTCTACTTAAAAAGAAGCTTTATTTAGCAAGGCACTGCAAAGCCCCAACCTAGTACTGGTTAAATACAGAATGGATATGAATTAGTGATGCTCAGATATGGCTGAAATAATGTCAAGAGAGGCATTTAACCCTTTACTAAATTATGAAATTGTGGAAATTTCCAAATTCAAAGCATTCGCAGACGACAAATCAAATGTGGCTCAACGGATGAAATTTGTCTCTAAAAGGATAGAAAACATCGTAGGAAAAGGAGAAAATGCTGGTTACCAGCCTTTTATCCTTTTCCAACAATGTTTTCAAAAGCTTTCCTTCTCATGGTCATTAAAACTCAGGATTGTTAACACCATTCAAACAAAATGGCTTTTTTTGTTTAAACGACAAAATTTTAACTTGTCCAAATCGAAAGCATTTGCAGACAACTATTTCAGTTTGGCTCAAATGGTGCAATTTGTCTTTGATATTGTAGAAAACATTGTGGGAAAAGGAGAAAATGCTGGTTAGCAACATTTTCTCCATTTCCCACAATGTTTTCAAAAGGCTTCTTTCCCTGGGGCGTTAAAAGGCGGCATTGTGCCGTTGTGCCACACACAGTCATGACTCTTAACGGCCCTGAGGTAGACGGCTTTTGGAAACATAAGTGAAAAAGAAAAAAATGCTGTTTGCCAGATTTTCCCTTTTTGCCACAATGTTTTCTACTCTTTTGAAAGACAAATTTTATGTTTTGAATAACATTCATCATCTGCTATTTTGTTGTGTGGTTAAGAGTTAAGATGAAAGAGTTTCTTGTTTCTTTCATATCTCAGTACACAAAGGTTAGAAAAAGGAAAAGAAAAAAAAAACAGAAAAGGGCCTGTTGTATTTCCAAGTCATTATGTTCTGTAAATGAGTGTGAACAATGCTCTGTGAAAAGGGGTTTTAATGTATTTGCAAAAAGTATTGATCCAGGTCAGCCTGCACGCACTGCAGGCTGACCTTGGTTGATATTTTTTGCTATGTGTCAATTTTCTTCTTGTTAAAGGGTCACTCAACTTCACAAGTCAGTCGGTTCTTAGACATAATGGGTTTTATGGATCCATTATTATATACACGTAATGTCTTGCAAAGTATAATGCATCACAGGATTACATTAACTCTTTACCACATGACAAAAATTTTGACTGGTCTAAATTGAAAGCATTTGCAGACGACAAAGTAAATTTTACTGAAAAGTTTAAATTTGTTTTGGGAAGAGTGGAAAACATTGTGGGAAAAGGAGAAAATGCTGGTTACCAGCATTTTCTCCTTTTCCCACAATGTTTTCAAAAACCTTCTTTCACAGGGTCGTTAAAAGTCGGGATTGTGTGGTACAGGGTTAAGCCCCTTCCTTAAGAGCACTGCTTACGTAAAAAAATAAGCAAAGGAAAGGCGGCAGAAACCATCTACTGCTAATCTACTTTTTAAGGTTTCTAATATAAAAGTTATACCCTAGTCAGTAATAAAAGCTACATTACATCAGATTTGAGTTTCCATTTATGTTACAAACATAATTATCAACGGAATAACTGTAAAACTGTGAGATAAACTTTGCCTTTGGGAGCAATGCCCTTTGTGAATTATTTAACCCTTAACCACTCGCCAAAATTTTTGACTTGTCCAAATTGAAAGCATTTGCAAAACAACAGCTTGGCTGAACTGATGGAAATATTTTATTAAAGGGTAGAAAACATTGTGGAAAAAGGAGAAAATGCTGTTTATCACTATTTTCTTTTTCCCACAATATATTCCAAGGCCTTCCTCAAGGTTGTTAAAACTCAGGACTATGTGGTACAAGGTCATGTTTGTTAGCATTTTCTTTATTTTCTCTCATTGGCCTTGACCAAACAATCCTGAGTTTTAGCAACCTTATGGAAGAAGACTGTGGAAAAAAATTTCTGAGAAAAGTTGTCGCCTTTTCCCAGAATGTTTTCTACATCTTCAAAGAAAAACATCATCAATGGAGCACATTCAGTTCGTTGTCTGTGCATGCTTTCAATTTAGACAAGTGTAACAATTTTTAGTTTTGTAGAGTTAAGTGTTAGCAAGAAGAAGTATCTATATGTCACAATTTTAACCCTTTCTCAAACGACAAATTTTGGACTGGTCCAAATTGAAAGAGTTTGCAGACGACAATTTTAAATTTGATGAAAATGGCAGAAAGTTGTCAAAAAGGGTAGAAAACACTGTGGGAAAAGGAGAAATTGCTCATTACGAGCAATTTCTCCTTTTCCCACAGTGTTTTCAAAAGACTTGTACTGCAGACACGTGAAAACCAGGGCTTGTTTGGGAAAGGGTTAAGCTTCACTAGCTGAATGCCAGCAGGTTTATGTCATGCCTCTGTCTGTGCATGTGTGTGTTACATTTTATTTCAAACATGTTCTCTCTGAAACTACTAATCAAATATTTACCAAATTTCTTTGAAATGATTTTACCATGGTCCTCTTCAGAATTTCTTCGGAAAATTTGATTCTATATAGAAAAACTCTTGTTGCCATTGGAGCAAAACTTGAAAAAAATATTAAAAACATTAAAATCATCTTCGCCAAAACAGCAAGTTGCAATTTTCTTTGACTTGATTTAACCCTTTATCAACACAGTCCTGAGTTTTAACTATTCATAGAATGAAAGATTCGAAAATATTGAGGGAAAAGGTGAAAATGCTGGTAACCAGTGTTTTTCCCATTGCCCCCAATTTTTTCTACCCTTCTGACTTTCAACCACATTTGATGTGTTTGTTTGTTTGTTTGTATTGGAGCTTAAAGCCGTTTTAACAGCTCAGGTCATATCATGACAGTCAGTGATGCACCCATATGTTTCCTGGCTTTCTCACACCAGTGCTGACACAACTTTCTTTCCAAAGCCACTGACTACTTTTCTCACATGCATCAGAGGTGAGAGGCGAAAAATCGCAGAAAAGAAAGTTTGCCTCAACCGGATATTGAACTCGCAACCACTAGGTCACAAGTCAGATACACTAACCACAGAGCTACCCATGCGGGCTCAATCACATTTGAATGAAATTGAATTTTTCATCTGCAAAATTAATGCTTTCAATATTGACCAGTCTAAAGAGATAAATGGTCTCTCTGTAGACTTCTTTCAGATCTCTTGATATGATTTTGAGCCTGCAAAAAACATGGCTGCTGTGTGCTTTGCTTAATTATAGTTCATAACAAGCTAAAGTTGAGCGTATAATTTTCAGGAAAAGTTGTGTGCATTGAAAATGTTATTTTTTGTCATAATGATTTATTTTGATGTTAACAGTCATGTTCAGATGTATTGAATGTTTGACTTGTAGTTAAGTCTGTATCATTCTATTTTTTGTTATGAAACTTTTATGCTAAAGAAAAAAACATTTCCTACTACCAAATTTTTGGAAATCTTCATGTCAAAATACTCTTTGCAAGACTTTATTTATATTTAGAATGATACTTGATAAGATCTTCTTGTATTCATCAACATCATCTTGGTATGTGGAAAACATAGGATTTTTGGGGGCTAGGCTTATTTTCTCTTTGAATTGTTTTGCTGTAGTGACTTCTTACAGTTTAATGACACTTTGTGCCAATTATGTATATTGCACAATTTATTTATTATACAGTAGAGCAATACAGGGCCTTCATGGCCCTCTTTTTATTTGCTCAGAGTAGTGAAGAGTTCAATAAAGGTAGAGAGTCATTAATGATATTACATGTGGTTTAGCTTCTTTTCTTGAATTTCTATTTCAGGAAGTGTTCATTTCTCGGATTGTGAAGATGATGTTAAATTTGATCTCTCCATCATCAATAGAAAAACTTACTCCCGAGGAGGCTGTATTGTTGTATCAACAGTCCTTTATTTTAGACACTTTCCTGCAGTACAGTCCACGCATCAAAACCTTTATATGTGCTCAATACACAGAGGAATTCAAGTATGTTTCCACAGTTACAATACATGTTCTTTATTAGTTCGACTAATTTGGAAGAAAATGTCAAGGTATTGTCATAGCCCTGGCATCATCTGCCTTGCCATTGTCTTCATCGATGTTATTCAGAAAGTTAGACATTTCATGATATCTCTTATTACTGAAGTTATTTTCTTAAAACTTGGACAATTAACTCTGTAAAGGGGTACCCATACAACAGGGGCAGGTAACCATCAAAACATTTTTGACACAGTTATGCCCATTGACTTAGAATTTTCACTAAAAGCAACTGCAGCTGAGAATTGGCACTTGCATGCGATGCTCTTGTTGTCCTTGTTGTAGATAGCTTTTGAAAAACATTGTGGTAAAAGAAATATTTGCTCGTTATAAGCTTTTGCTTCCTTTTCCACAATAATTTCCAAACTTGTGTCTTTAAAAGCAGCAATACAGGGAGGAGTTTAAGCAAACAGTGTAATTTTTTCATGCCCTTGCTTTTGAAAACATAGTGAGAAAAGAAAGAATTGCTTGTTACAAGCAATTCTTTCTTTCCCACAATGTTTTCCATACAGTTACTATTAAAAATGGGTTTTGTTTTTTCTTTAGAATCCTACTTTTTATCCAAGCACTTTTCAAGGATTGATGATAGGCATTGCAACAGGATTTGTTCCTCTGAGTTAAACATTTTTCTACAATGAATGAAAACAGCCAGTGGCTTAGAAGGAGTGATCTTGCCAAGTACTGGTGAGAGAAAATCAAGAAATGCATGGATCAGTACAATGTTTTCCATGATACAAGTCAAAAACTTTCTCATCTGGTAAGGTGTGAATCATAAAGTGGTAGAATCCTGAATAGTACTTATGTTATCACAAAATTTATATGAGCCATGCTTAGGCAAAAGGGGGTTTAAAGAATCTCAGGGATGCATAACACCAAACAAGTAATTATGTATGAGCCATGCTGTGTAAAAAGGGGGCTTAATGCATCTGCAAAAAGTATCGACCCAGGTCAGCCTATGCAGTCCGCACAGGCTGACCTGGGCCGAAACTTTTCGCTGTTCGTCAATTTTCTGTGTGTCCAAAGACCATTCTACCTCATGTGTAAATGAGTTGTTCAAAAAGTGGTTATTAGGGGTTCATAATCGTGCGATGGCTTGCTTGATACCTTGCATCAAGGAGATGCATTAAGCCCCCTTTTGCTAGAGCATGGCTCATATACATAATTCTTGATCCATAAAATCCATTCTGTTTAACCCTTTCCAAAACAAGCCCTGGTTTTCATGTGTCTGCAGCACAAGTCTTTTGAAAACACTGTGGGAAAAGGAGAAATTGCTCGTAACAAGCAATTTCTCCTTTTCCCACAGTGTTTTCTACCCTTTCTGAGACCTTTCTGCCATTTTCATCAAATTTGAAATTGTCGTCTGCAAACTCTTTCAGTTTCGACCAATCCAAAATTTGTCGTTTGGGAAAGGGTTAACAACCGACTGAATCATGAGATAAAGTGGTCCTTGGACATGCAGAAAATTGACCACTAGTAATAAGTTTTGGACCAATTCAGCCTGCACAGGCTCCTCAGGCTGACCTGGGTCAATACTTTATGCAGATGCATTAAACCCCCTTTTGCCAGAACATGACTCACATATAAAGGGTTGATTTTATGTCATCTTCTATTCTAGGTACTATGTACAACCGCCTGTGATTATGAGAAGACTACCCCAAGCATATCCTGTGTACACCATACTTATCTCCCTGATTGAAGAAGTTGTTAAAAAAGTAGTTCCGCCCCCACCCTCATCTAAACGATAGAAAAGTTTAACTTCTAAAATGTAATCATAGTAAGTAAATAATTTCTGATTGGCTCAATTATCTCTTTACCAAACGAGGACATTTTCGACTTGTCCAGATTCAAAGCATTTCCAGATGACAAAATAAATCTTACTCAAAAGCTGAAATTTGTTTTGGGAAGACAAGAAAACATTGTGGGAAAAGGAGAAAATGCTGGTAACCAGGATTTTCTCCTTTTCCCACAATGCTTTCAAAAGGCCTCTTTCTCAGGGTCATTAAAACTCAGGATTGTGTGGTAAAGGGTTATTTTGTTTTGCCAAAAAAAAAAGATAGAAATTGGGTTGAAAATTTACAAAGTTCTTTGTAATTAAAATCAGAGTGCAATTTAAAATGGTTTGTGAACTTGATGTATTTTTAGCAATTGTATGCAGTTTATCTATTTATAGCAATACTTGTAAAATTAGTTTGATGCAGATGATCAACTTCTTTTGGCATGTGTCTGACATCATCCCCAATGACTAATGATCATACACAAATTGTAAGGAAAGAGGTTTGTAGGCAAAGTTAGTTTATGCAGACAGGGCAAATTGGACCCTTACAGTGCCATGCACAACTTAAAGCGTTACTTTTGCAAACAATGTAGATTAAGATCAGACTGCTTAGAATGTGCAGTTTGACTGTAGATCTTCACTGTCTGCATTTATGTAACATATTTTGACCAACAAGAGATCCATTTAACCCTTTCCCAAACAAGCCCTGGTTTTCACGTGTCTGTAGTACAAGTCTTTTGAAAACACTGTGGGAAAAGGAGAAATTGCTCGTAAGGAGCAATTTCTCCTTTTCCCACAGTGTTTTCTACCCTTTTGGAGACCTTTGTGCCATTTTCATCAAATTCAAAATTGTCGTCTGCAAACTCTTTCAGTTTGGACCAGTCCAAAATTTGTCGTTTGGGAAAGGGTTAACCCTGTACCAAATGACAAAATTTTCGACTCAACCAAATTGAAAATATTTGCAAAAGTGATTTTTTGTCTTTGATGGGGCAGAAAAGTTTTGTGGGAAAAGGAGAGAATACTGGTTACCAGGGTTTTCTCCTTTTCCCACAGTGTTTGTCAAAAACCTTCTACCTTATGTCATTAAAACTCTGGATTGAGTTGAAAAGGGTTAATTTTTTCAGCACTCTTTGAGTGAATTTATGTACTACATGTAGCATCAACCAGTGGCTTCAAGTTTAAGTTATTGCTCAACACACATGATAAGGTACGCAGACCACAATGAATAACTACTGTTTGTTTCAACATGCATGTGACTGGGATGATCATGTGTCGACATACAAATCTAGCCATCAGTGTTGTAAATGAAGCATAATCCAGCGAACCAGGGTGGATTATATAATCAGAAGAGATCAATTTCTGTTCTGTCTCATTGTTCATGTCTCATCATTTATCCTTTATTCTTGCCATCTTTCTGTTCATCCCTCTCAAGTGTAAAGATATTAACCAATTGTTTATTTGTTTAACTTTGTTTTATTTGAGCCATGCTCTGGCAAAATGGGACTTAATGCATCTCCGTAAGGCATGATACCAAGCAAGTCATCACATAATTAGGGATCCATAAAATCCATTATGTTTAACAACCAATTGTATCATAACATAGACTGGTCCTTTGACATACAGAAAATTGACCAATAGCAAAAAGATTCGGCACAGGTTAGCCTGTATGGACTGTGCAGGCTGACCTGGATTGATATTTTTGGCAGATGCATTTAGCCCTCTTTTCACAGAGCTTGGCTAATTTATATGGTTCTGATTTACATTGATATGAGCCTAGACTTTCATTGACATGATTCATACATTTGTACGAATTTGACTTTCTTTTACATGATTGTGAGTTTCATTTATAATGTATTTGATTGTAAGTTTCATTTAAATGATTCTAAGTTTCATCTATGTGAGTTTCATCTACACATCAAAAGTTTCATTTATAAAAATCTTAGTTTGTTCTATGATTCTTAGCTTGATGTATATGATTTTAGGTTTTTTTGTGTTTTTTTTTTTTTTTTTTATTTTTTAGATTCTAAATCTTCTTTGTAGGTTTCTAAGTTTCATTTATAAGATTCTGAATTTCAGTTTTATAAGATTCGCAGTTCCATTAACTCTTTACCAAATGACAAAATTTTAGACTGTCTAGAGTGAAAGAATTTGCAGACAACAATACAAATGTGATTGAAAAATTGAAATTTGCTTTGGGAAGGGTAGAAAACATTGTGGGAAAAGGAGAAAATGCTGGTTACCAGCATTTTCTCCTTTTCCCACAATGTTTTCAAAAGGCTTCTTTCACGGGGTCGTTAAAAGTCGGGATTGTGTGGTAAAGAGTTAATGTAATTTCTGAGTTTCTCTTTTATTATTCTACGTTTCATTTATGATTCTGAGTCCAATTTATAAGACTGAGTTTTATTTTAGTAAATGTAAGGTCCATGATACATTATGCATTTTTATTGGAACCTGTTATGCAGCTATATGCCTTCCTTTTATGCCAACATTTTTGCAATACACAATTTTCTTTGTTGAAAACCTAAATGTTTCTTGCTGTTAATACATGTATAACATTGCATTGGCTTTTAAATAATATGATGTTCTGTAATATTTTAGTGCTTTTTAGCTCCACTGGCCGAAGGCCAGCGGGCTTATGTCATGGCCCGGTGTCCGTCGTGCGTCCGTCCGTGCGTCCGTCCGTCCGGTCGTCCGTCCGTCCGTCCGTCCGTCCGTGCGTTAACTTTTATTTCAAACATCTTCTTCTCTGAAACTACCCATCCAATTTTCACGAAACTTCACAGAAATGATCCTGACATGGTCCTCTTCAGAATTTCTTGAAAGAATTTGATTCCTTCAAAAACTCTGGTTGCCATGGCAACAAAACTGAAAAATATTGGAAATCTTTAAAAATCTTCTTGTCTGAAACCATAAGGCATAGGGCTACCAAATTTGACATGTAGCTTTATGTAGTAGACCTCTATCAAGTTTCTTCAAATTATAGCCCTGGGGTCAAAATTGGCTCTGCCCCAGGGGTCACAAGTTTTACATAGGCTTATATAGAGAAAACTTTAAAAATCTTCTTGTCTGAAACCATAAGGCATAGGGCTACCAAATTTGGCATGTAGCTTTATATAGTAGACCTCTATCATGTTTCTTGAAATTATAGCCCTGGGGTCAAAATTGGCTCTTCCCCAGGGGTCACAAGTTTTACATAGGCTTATATAGAGAAAACTTTAAAAATCTTCTTGTCTGAAACCATAAGGCATAGGGCTACCAAATTTGGCATGTAGCTTTATGTAGTAGACCTCTATCATGTTTCTTGAAATTATAGCCCTGGGGTCAAAATTGGCTCTTCCCCAGGGGTCACAAGTTTTATACATAGGCTTATATAGAGAAAACTTTAAATATCTTCTTGTCTGAAACCATAAGGCCTAGAGCTACCAAATTTGGCATTTAGCTTGATCTAGTTGGAGTCTACCAAAAGTGTCCAAAGTATAGTCCTGGGGTCAATTTGGCCTCATACTTGGAGGGGGGGGTTCACAAGATTTACATAGGCTTACATAGGGAAAACTTTTAAATCTTGGTGTACATAGCCATAAGGCTTAGGCTACCAAATTTTGCATATAATTATAGCATTATTTAGTGGACAGTTACAAAGAGGGCCCAAGTTACAGCTCTAGGATCAAGTTTGGCCCTGCACCAGGGATCACAAGTTTTACATGGGTTTATGGAGTGAAAAGTTCAGAAACCATCTTGTTACCAGTCATAAGGCCAAGAACTCCCACATTTGGCATGTTATTCTTCTAATACAATATTCCCCATTTAGTCAGACTGTAGCCATGAGGTCAAAGTTTTATAAGGGCTTATATAGTGAAGACTTTTCTTCGTGGTTTATATTTATAAGCCAGTGGAGCGATACAGGGCCATCATGGCCCTCTTGTTTTCTGATGTGATATATTACGCTTTTTTGTGCATAATGCTGCTTTTAGAGCACAGCATAACCCATAAGTCTTTACTAGACGACAAAATTTCAGACTAGTCCAAATTGAAAACATTTGCAGACGACAAATTAAGTGTGACTCAAGTGATGGAATTTGTGTCTGAAAGAGTAGAAAACATTGTGGGAAAAGGAGAAAATGCTGGTTACCAGCATTTTCTCCTTTTTCCACAATGTTTTCCAGAGTCCTTTTTTACAGGGTCATTAAAACAAGGGATTGTTTGGTAAAGAGATAACCCATTACCAAACAATCCGGTGTTTTTAGCTCCACTGGCCAAAGGCCAGCGGGCTAATGTCATGGCCCGGTGTCCGTAATGCGTCCGTCCGTCCGTCCGTCCGTTAACTTTTATTTCAAACATCTTCTTCTCTGAAACTACCCATCCAATTTTCATGAAACTTCACAGAAATGATCCTGCCATGGTCCTCTTCAGAATTTCTTGAAAGAATTTGATTCCTTCAAAAACTCTGGTTGCCATGGCAACAAAACTGAAAAATATGGGAAATCTTTAAAAATCTTCTTGTCGGAAACCATAAGGCATAGGGCTACCAAATTTGGCATGTAGCTTTATGTAGTAGACCTCTATCAAGTTTCTTCAAATTATAGCCCTGGGGTCAAAATTGGCTCTGCCCCAGGGGTCACAAGTTTTACATAGGCTTATATAGAGAAATCTTTAAAAATCTTCTTGTCGGAAACCATAAGGCATAGGGCTACCAAATTTGGCATGTAGCTTTATGTAGTAGACCTCTATCAAGTTTCTTCAAATTATAGCACTGGGGTCAAAATTGGCTCTGCCCCAGGGGTCACAAGTTTTACATAGGCTTATATAGAGAAAACTTTAAAAATCTTCCTGTACCTAGCCATAAGGCCTAGAGCTACCAAATTTTGCATGTAGCTATATCTAGTGGGCCTCTACCAAGCAGGCCAAAATTTTAGCCCTGGGGTCAAAATTGGCCCCACCGCAGGGGTCACAAGTTTTACATGGGCTTACATAGTGACAACTTAAGAAATCTTCATGTTTTGATTTTTTTTTCAAATTAGCCTTGCATCAGGGGTCTTATGTTTTACAGAGGCTTCATATGGACAAAACTTGAAAATCACCTTATATTTATGGCTTTATCTTGTGGACCTCTACCAGGGTTCAAGTAATTAAATAGCTCTGGGATCAAAAATGGCTTTGCCCTGCGGGTCTCAACTTTCATATGGGCTTTTACAGAGAAAACTTTGTAAGTCTTCATTTTGAAACCATTTGGCTCAGCATTGAAATGTTTATTATTTATGGTTTATATTTATAAGCCAGTGGAGCGATACAGGGCCATCATGGCCCTCTTGTTTTTTTTTTACGATCGTGTGAGAGAAGGTTCTTGAAAACATGGTGGGAAAATGAGAAAATGCTGGTAATCGGCATTTTCTTATTTTTTCCAAAATGTTTTATTACTTTTAGAAAGAGAAGTTACATCTTTGTGACATATTTAAATTTAATGCTTTTAATTTTTAGGAAAGTAGAATATTGTCAAAATGGTGAAAAGTTGTAATGCCTCTTTAACTTAGGTTGATTGTCTTTTATGTGGATTTGGCTTTCAAATTTGTAAGGCACTATAGTTACTCTTTACCAGATGACAGTTATTTAACCCTTTCCCAAACAAGCCCTGATTTTTACGTGTCTGCAGTACAAGTCTTTTGAAAACACTGTAGGAAAAGGAGAAATTGCTCGTAATGAGCAATTTCTCCTTTTCCCAGTGTTTTCTACCCTTTTGGAGAACTTTCTGCCATTTTCATCAAATTCAAAATTGTCGTCTGCAAACTCTTTCAATTTGGACCAGTCTAAAATTTGTCATTTGGGAAAGGGTTAAACTGGTCCAAATTGAAAACATTTGCAGACGACAAAATTTAATGTGGCTCAAATGATTGGATTTGTTTCTGAAAGGTTAGAAAACATTGTGGGAAAAGAAGAAAATGCTGGTCACCAGCATTTTCTCCTTGTGCCACAATGTTTTCAAAAGTTTAATTTTCCAGGGTTGTTTAACCCTTTACAGCACAATGACGCCTTTTGACACCCCTGGGAAAGAAGCCTTTTGAAAATATTGTTGGAAAAGGAGAAAATGCTGGTAACCAGCATTTTCTCCTTTTCCCACACTGTTTTCTACCCAATCAAAGCAAAGTTGCACCATTTGAGCCACATTGAAATTGTCGTCTGCAAATGCTTTCAATTTGGACAAGGCTAAAGTTTTGTCGTCTGGTAAAGGGTTAACACGATTGTTTGGTAAAGGGGTTAATAGACTGCCACCTGCATGTTACTTATTTGACTTTCAATGAACTGCTAATTTAATCATAATGATGAAAGGGGAAATTGTTTTTAACCATATTAACAATATTAAGGTTTTTCTGACACTTTGTATTACAGTCAAACTTGGTGATCCATCCACCTCCATTCAGCGTGAACCTCTACTTAACGGCCAGTTCAATGTCCCCCCAACTACTTTTACTCTATATGAACCTTTATTCAACACGCACCCTTAAAACGCATGCAACGGCCGCAGAAATCGTGTCCCATTTTTCGAAACAACCTGGTATGTAGCGGCCAGTAACCATCGTAAGTCGGACTGCTAACTTATACTTCACACTTAGTGTACTTCTCACATCCGACCGTTTTCGGATGAACAACTAGAGTGTCAAAATCGAACAATCATATACACACGTCGCCAATCAACAGGTGTATGCATATAACCTGATATCCTCTAGAACGGCTTATTTTGATGTAATTGATGATTTCGTAAGCTATTATTCCCGATTTGTCAAAAATTTTGAAGTTAGAAACCAGTAACCAACATAACTCGGACTGCTAACTTATACTTCACACTTAGTGTACTTCTCACATCCGACCGTTTTCGGATTAACAACTAGAGTGTCAAAATCGAACAATCATATACACACGTCGCCAATCAACAGGTGTATGCATATAACCTGATATCCTCTAGAACGGCTTATTTTGATACAATTGATGATTTCGTAAGCTATTATTCCAGATTTGTCAGATATTTTGAAGTTAGAAATCAAATGTAAATTACCCGAGTCAGACTACCAAAAATGTTTTTCTGCTTTCGATTTAATCTGAAATTACGTAACGTACATGTAGCAGCCTCGACATCTTGTTTGTCTGCTTACTTCTAAAAGGTGAGAAAAGATTAAAGAAAACTGTCCTAACAACCGATTGCACCCAAATTAGTATAGGTTATTACCTATGCCGGTGTGTTTAAAAAATTGTCTTTGATGACATTAATTTTAATTGATGATTACACCTGTGTCACATTTTAATTGACCAGTAAACCTACGACTGTTTGATCTTTATGCCCAATGAACATGCACATGTGTACTTACATTTGTCTTGGGTATGTATGCACATGTACATGTATATGGACATGTACCCCAGCCCTTTATAAATGTTTAGGAAAAGATAACTTCGAGAACATCTTGCGTGATCACCTCTTTTAAGCAAGCACCTGTCTTAAGCAAGCGATTTTGGAAGGGCCCTTGACCGCTTGCTTAAGACAGGTTTGACTGTATATTCATTGACAGGAGGAATGAAATACAGCCTGTTACCCAGTCAACAAAGCGGTATGGTAAAGGGAAAAGTTACTGATAGTGTCTGTTCACATAGCAACTGTTTTGGCCATGCTCTGGCAAAAGGGGGTTAGTGTATCTCTGAGATGCATTATACTTAGCAAATCACTACATATTTATGGATCCGTAAAATCCATTTTGTCTAAGAAACGACTATATCATGAGATAGACTGGTCCTTTGACGTGCAGAAAATTTACGAATAGCAAAAACTTTCAACCCTGCTGACAAGGTTGATACATTTTGCTGATGCATTAAATTCCCTTTTCATAGAGCATGGCTTGTTTCAACAGTATCAAAGAAAAATGTATGTCATACAGTTGTACCATTCTTGATGCTGTTACCTTTTTGGACTTGGATTGTGCATTTGTGTATCTGAACCTTTCAGTGTTATAATGGGTATCAGGAAAACTGCCCCCTGGAAAACTGCCCCCTGAAAACTGCCCCCTGAAAATCTGCCCCCCTAGGAAAACTGCCTCCTAGGAAAACTGCCCCCCCAGAAATTTTTTAACATTGTGATACTGATGCTGATGTTGTTGATTATTATTTTAATGCATTTCATTTTCATAGACTGAATTTATTCCACTTGAATGCACATTTCTAGAGACATTAAGATTCCCTTTGAAAGGTTTAACCCTGTTAAGGGGAAATGATTCCTTTGAAAGATTTAGTCCTATTACGGTATGCGCTGAATTAGAAAATTAAAACAAAAAAGGTAGATGCACCATCTTATTCTTGAAAAGTGCTTCTATTTCTTTGTGTGGTTATGTTCCATTTTGTTGAATGTTTCCATAACAGTATTAGAACTAAAACAATAAAATGAGATAATTTAAAAAATGCTTGATAAAGCATGGACGTCTGTGGCAATTTCTATCTTTTTGATAGAACTTACTGTCATTGCCTGATGAGGCTTGTAGGTGAGCCTAATTGGTCTTTTTTTTTTTTTTTTAAAAACAAGAAATAAACATAAAAGTGTGGGAAGGGGCAGTTTTTCTAGGGGGGCAGATTTCCAGGGGGCACTTTTCAAGGGGCACTTTTCCAGGGGACACTTTTCCTAGAACCGTTATAATGACCCAGAGGTGGTAGGATTTTGAAACTCTGAGGAAAAAGATAAAACATGCTGATAACAAAACACAAATCCCAGCAGTTGAGTCATGATTTATTTGTTGTGTGAAAAAACGTTAAAGTAGGTTAAGTCTAAAATTTTGTCATCTCGTGAAGAGTTATCTAATTTTCTTTTTTGTCTTTTTACATCAAACATCCGTCCAATTCCATCCATTTTTTTTTTTTTTTCATGCTAGATCAGTTCATTCTCATGCATTGTTTTAACTCTTTACTAGACGATAAAATTTTAGACCTGTGGAAATTGAAAGCATTTGCAGACGACACATCAAATGTTGCTGAAATGATGGTAGCTGTCTGTGAAAGAGTAGAAAACCTTGTGGAAAAAGGAGAAAATGCTGGTAACCAGCATTTTCTCCTTTTCCCACAATGTTTTCAAAAGGCTATTTCTTCAGGGTCGTTAAAATTTGGGATTGTGTGGTAAAGAGTTAATCTGCTATTGCATCACACTAACACCTTTTTATTTCAGGTGTTGAAAGAATCATCATAGATCTTAGATAGATAACTACTACTTACAAATGTATCCGTCCTATAAACTATGTTTCTAGTCTACACTTATATACATTTAACATGACAGCAGATAAAATTTTTTCTTTGTTGTTAGGAACATCCTTAAATTTTACTGTATTTAGATGTCAAGTGAGCTTTGCTGTTTTTGAAAAAAAAACTGAATATATTGTCATAGCCCTGGCATCATCGGTGTCATCATCATTGTTGTGAGAAAGCTTTGGCGTTATCGCAGATATCTTTGTCATTACTGAAGATTATGTGTATCATTTGAACTAAATTAGTCATCTGCAAATGCTTCCAATTTGGACAAGCCTAAAATTTTGTCATTTGATAAAAGAGTTAAGAGATAAATTATTCCTGCCTTAGGTGTAGGAATGTTATTTTCTGTTGGTCACTATGCATTATGATACGATTTTGAGGAAAAAAATGATAAGAAAGTTATTGTATAGATCTGTTCACTAACCAGTGTGATTATTATTTTAATTTTTCACTCGACAAGTAAGTTTTATACTTGTCCATATTGAATGCAAATAACAATAACAAAGTAAATGATGCTAAAAAGATCAGATACATGTATGTCTTTAGTAGGATGGAAAACATTGTGCGAAAAGGCAAAAAATGCACTGCCAACCACTTGTGACCAGTATTTTCTCCTGTTTCCTTATTTTTTTCTTTCCTGTCCTGTCTTTTACCCACAATATTTTCAAAAAGCCTCCTTCTTTGGGTTATTAAATCTCGTAGTTGTGTGGTAAAGGGTTAAATCAGAGGATTCTTTGTTATAGGGTTAACACTTTCCCAAACGACAAATTTTGGACTGGTCCAAATTCAAAGAGTTTGCAGACGACAATTTTAAATTTGATGAAAATGGCAGAAAGGTGTCAAAAAGGGTAGAAAACACTGTGGGAAAAGGAGAAATTGCTCGTTACGAGCAATTTCTCCTTTTCCCACAGTGTTTTCAAAAGACTTGTACTGCAGACATGTGAAAACCAGGGCTTGTTTGGGAAAGGGTTAAAGTAGTTTTGTCTGTGTTTTCTAGTTGTTGTATTTCTGTGTTAGTTTTACTTTATGTTTTATTTGAAACTTAAGATATGGATATGAGTCACAGGGTTGTCATTATTTCCGAGTATTTTACTGTATTTTTCAGGTATGATTTTGTAAGTTTTTTTTTTTTTTTCTTTTTTCTTTTCTCTAGAAAAACCAGGGATTAACTCTTTATGCCACAAAATTTTCAGATATTTGTCAGTTCTTTATTTGTAACAGTTAAATATCATGGCTGTTGTTTTATCTATCACTTCGTGGCAACCAATTTAATTTCTGTTTAACTCTTTACCTCGTGACAAATTTCAAACTTTCCAAAACTGTAAGCATCTGCAAACAAAAAATCCAAAAGTGGTAAAAATACATTGAAGTGTTTTGACAGGGTTGTGGCAGTTTCTCTTTGGCCCCGAATGCTTTCAAAAGTCTTCTGTTCTTAGGGTCATTAGAACTCGTAATTGTTTGGTAAGGGATTACACCTTTACGAAACAGTCCCAGGCTTTGACGATCCTGAGAAAGAAGCCTTTTGAGAACATTTTGGGAAAAGCAGAAAATGCTGATTTCCTCCTTTTTCAACAATGTTTTCTACCTTTATAGAGACAAATCTCATCATTTTAGCCACATTTCATTTGTCATCTGCACTGATTTGAATTTGGGTGTGTCTAAAATTTTGTTGAATTGTAGAGAGTTATCTCTTTACCACAGAATAAAATTTTAGACTTGTCCAAGTTGAAAGGATCTAGAGACAAAATAAGTGTTGCAGAAATGATGGTAATTTTCTGTGAGAGTAGAGAAAATCTTTTAGGGAGAAGGAGAAAATGCTGGTTATCAGCTTTTCCTCCTTTTCCCACAAGGTTTTCAAAAGGCTATTTCCTCACGGTTATTAAAACTCAGGATTCCATGGTAAAGAGTTAAAGATTTTTTTTATGCAATTACTTGTAGTGATTATTTTACTGTTCATCCTGTATAAAGCCTATGTCATGACATCTGTTAACCCTTTCCCAAACAAGCCCTGGTTTTCACATGTCTGCAGTACAAGTCTTTTGAAAACACTGTGGGAAAAGGAGAAATTGCTCATAACGAGCAATTTCTCCTTTTCCCACAGTGTTTTCTACCCTTTTTGAGACCTTTCTGTCATTTTCATCAAATTTAGAATTGTCATCTGCAAATTCTTTCAATTTGGACCAGTCCAAAATTTGTCGTTTGGGAAAGGGTTAAGAATAGAGAGTTCTTTTCTTTCATTTATTTTGTTTCATCCTTTATGGCATTATAAACTGGAAATGTCCCAGAATATAAAAGTGTGAGAACACTTACAACCACCCCTCTCTCTCTCTCTCTCTCTCTCTCTCTGGAGATTGGGGGGAGGGGGTGGAGTTGGGGCCAAATTGGCTTCATTCGGACTTGAACCCACAACCATCAAAACCAGATTCCATGACTCTACCACTGCACTACCAAGCAAACTAATTTTAATTTATTTTAAATGTATTTATCGCTTGAAATGCAGAAACGACTATACTGTTACTAACAGTATAGAAAATTTTACAGTAAAAATACCAAGACTTACTCATATTTTCTGCATGCATTTCCAACTCTGTCTTATTTTAAAGCCATTTTTTCATGCAAATGAAATCTGGTTTAAATGACTACCAGACAACAAAAGTTTTTGGCAAGTACAATTCCAATTTGAAAACATTTGCAGACATATAAATTAAATTTGGCTCAAATAAAAGGTTTTATCTTTGAAATGATAGGAAACATTGTGGAAAAATGAGAAGATGCTGGCTACCTGCATTTTCTCCTTTACCTCTATGTTTTAAAAAGCCTTCTTTCTCAGGCTCTTCAAACTTTTGACTGTGTTTTAAAGGGTTGAAGACCCTTGTTTTAATCATGTCATCAAAGACATAAAATTTGGTTGAGTGTTGAATAAACTAGATAATTCTTTTGTCACAGCAACATAGATTTGAAAAATAACCAGTATTTTTGCAAGTGT
Source organism: Tridacna gigas (assembly GCA_945859785.2). NCBI lineage: Eukaryota > Metazoa > Mollusca > Bivalvia > Cardiida > Cardiidae > Tridacna > Tridacna gigas. The sequence continues at coordinate 62,228,596 of OX244036.2, forward strand.
TTCGTGTATCAAGATTACAAATTATTCTATTGAAAACGCTATGCATTTTGAAATTATCTCATCCATATATAATATGCTTTGCATTCTTTGAAGTGCTTTTATCCTTTGGCATACAATGCCCATGTTTTAACAACTCTGAGATGGTGGGCTTCTCAACCCTTTACTGCACTATGCCAACTTTTAATGACCCTGGGAAAGAAGCCTTTTGAAACATTGTGGGAAAAGGAGAAAATGCTGGTAACCAGCATTTTCTCCTTTTCCCACAATGTTTTTTACCCTATCAAAGAAAAAATTGCACCAGTAGAGCCACAATAAAATTGTCGTCTGTAAATGCTTTGAATAAGGCTAAAGTTTTGTCGTCTGGTAAAGGGCTAACTCTTTTCCACATGAGAAAAATGTAGAGTCGTCCAAATTGGAAGCATTTGTGGACTACAAATTAGAACTGATTAAAATGGTGAAATTTGTCTTTGATAGGATAGAACAGATTGTGGGACAAGGAGAAAATGCTGGTTGCCAGCATTTTCTTTTTTTCCCACGATGTTTGCAGAAGCTTTTTTTTTCCAAGTGTCGTTAAAACTGGTGTGGTAAAAGATTTTAGAACATGGTGAGAAAAGAAAATGCTGGTAACCTAGCATTTTCTCCTTTTCTCACTATGTTTTCCATCATTTCAGATACTACTCCAGTTATTTTAACTACATTTTATTTGTTGTCTGCCAATGCTTCCAGTTTGGCCGAGCCTAAAATTTTGTCTTTCAGTAAAAGTGTTTAACCCTTTACCAGATGACAAAATTTTAGCCATGTCCAAATTGAAAGCATTTGCAGACGACAATTTCATTGTGGCTCAAATGGTACAATTTTTCTTTGACAGGGTAGAAAACATTGTGGGAAAAGGAGAAAATGCTGGTTACCAGCATTTTTTCCTTTTCCCACAATGTTTTCAAAAAGGCTTCTTTCCCAGGGGCGTCAAAAGGCGGCATTGTAAGGTAAAGGTTTAAAAAAAACCCTCTATTCTTCGACCAAATTATCCATTGTTGCGACTGTTTTCACACAGATCTATTCTTTATGTTTAGAGAAGCACAGCTGATGTATTTACGTGCTTATTTATGTGGAATATCCATGTCTTATAGATGTACTCGTATTTAGTAAATGACGAACTTAAAACTGTTCTGCGTGTGTTTTTCATTTTTAGCTTGGTTGTTTTCGAAGAAACACCAAGATAGTGTCATAGCCATATCATTGTCATCAGCATCGTCTGCGTTGTTGTCGCTGCATTGGAAAAAACTTTGTCTTATTCTCATGTCTCTCTGATTGTAGATAGCCTGGGTCCTGGCGGTAACAATGTTGTAATCACTCCTTATGCCCCTATTCCACACCGACCACGAATCCCAAACAAACAGGAAAATAATATAATTTGTTGTTCTAAACATACGTATAGCCTATTTTGTAAATGGCATCAGTAACCTTGACAAATTGCAAATATTTTCACCCTTTACCAGATGACCGAAAATTTTAGAATTTCATGGAAGTTACACACATTTCGATTTTCTGAGGTATAATCCGTATTTACGCTGAAAAACTCCCACCATGTCGGATACTGTAGATACCAGATCACATCTCACTTCTTTGTGCAGTCTGATCTTGATCTGCAAAGTCTGAAAAAAATACAATGAGTCTTGCTTAGCAGCTTTGGGATTGAAACGGCAACCACGAATCTGGAATTGAGTGTGACACTTCAATGTTTCAGCTGCCAAAACCAAACAAAAAAAACATAACCGTAGACTAAGTGCACTCGTCTTTTGTCAGATATCGCCCACCATAACCTAATGTATATGACAAGTGATCCGTCAAACATGACTCCTAGTCATTTGATATTCTTTTTACATGTTTCTAAATTGGAAAGGAGGAAGTCGTTACTTTTATCGTGTTCTGTGGTAATTTATCTTTGAATTTTTTTTCGAAGAATGGAACAAATGGATAAACACTAAGAGACTTATAAATAAAGGTTTCTCATACCACCATGAAATGAAAATTTTAATACCACGGTGAATATATTGAACGAATCTGATTGGTCAATACAATTTTTAGAAGCTCGTAATTATTTCAAAAGCCTATTTGCAAGATTAAAATGGTCAATTAGATTCGTTTCGGCAAACGCTACCACAAACAGTCTCTTCAAGTAATCACCGTTGTATATACAAATGACTCATGCCATGTGAAAAGGGGGCTTAATCTACATGCTAAAAGTGTCAAGCCATGTCGGCCTGTACAGTCCGCGCAGAATGACATGGGTTAAATTTTTTTGCTATTTGTAATTCATTGCATGTCCAACGACCATTCTACCTCCAGATTCAGTCAATTGATAGAAAAAATGGATTTCATGGATCCAAAATTACATGATGACTTCCTTGGTATACTGCATAGCGGATATGCATTAAACCCCCTTTTTGCCAGAGCACGGCACAAAGAAAAACCTGTAGCATTAAGTCGTATCAGGGGAGATAACCAATCCAACAATTTCGTTGGTGCTCACCTGTTTACATAGGGTGCTTAATTGATCTGGGGGTGTTAGTTTGACTGCCCTGGTTGATTGAGTGATTGATTATAATTATTATGGTGTTTAAAGCTCTTTTTCGACGTTATTTCAGTTATATCGCGGCGGCCAGTGCATCTATCCATGCTATCCTTTTCTTATACCCGCACTATATTCTTTAAATATCCTATTCCAGTACTATGTTCACAAACTATTCTTTCCAAGCCACCAGCTGCTTTTCCACATAACCTTCGTTGAAACAATGGTCAGCGGTGAAAGAGGAATGAATCCTGTTGCAATGACTATCATTAATCCTCGGAAAGAAATTGACTGAGCTGGGATCTAACCAGCGACCCCCTGTTCTCAAGTCCTGTACGCTACCGACTCTGGCTGCCCTGTAGAAAGCAGCATTTTAAGGACAGAAGCGGTAGCTATTCAGACGCAAGAGAGTAACTTGAAAAGACTGCCGTTGTACTTGGTGAACAAGTGCTGTAACTGATTCTGTGCCATTACGAGAGGTAGGTCCTGGTGCCGAGCATTGAATGTTGGGACTATGCTTTCACAGAAACCTGCTTGGAACAGTGTAGCAGTAGAGAAGTTGCTCAAAGATGGCCTTGGAAAAACATCCTCGTGGAATGCATCTTTGCATTCCTTGTAATTCCAATAGTTCCGAACTGAATTAATCGTGTTGTGATGGTTATTTCTGGATCCTTATTCACCAACCATTATTAAGAATATTCGTTATTTTATTCTCAAGAATTTTCAAAATTTGAAAGTAACATAAACTTCTGATTGACTAAACCATTTGGTTTAGCCAATCAAAAGCTGTGTTACTTTCTAAACATAGAATGTAGACTTGGAATGAAAAAAGAATGGTTGGTGAATTCGGACCGTGGTCTCCCGAAATTAGACGGCGTTTCTAATCACAAAATTACCGTTCCGTTATTCATACGTCAAAATAACATCTTTATGCCGAATATAGCCGTAAACTTCCTTTATGTTTGTATAGAGCAAAAGGAAAAAGTAGTTATCAAAGTTTTACAAGAAATTTTTATTCATGACAAAAAGAATAAAAAAATCTAAATATGCCCAATGCTCAGCTGAGTTGAGCGCGAAAATGAGGTCTGTCATCACTAGTCCAGACAGTTCGGGAATGAAAATAAGGTCAGCAGACGACAACGTAATGCGCGTTCCATGTAAGCGTCGACACAGTCAGTATAGGTCCCACTGGGAATTCCCGTCTAGTATCCCACCCACACACAACGTCTATCTCGTTTTCATTCATTAATAAATCTGTACACAGAAAAGGACTGTCCCGAAGATTCATTTACTCTTTCGAAGCCAGATATATAAAATCGACTTCTTTCAATGGCCGAAAATCAATCCACGGAAAATTAGAAACAAAATCTATTTTATTGGCTTGACTAAACAAGCGGACGATATAGCTTATAGATCAGACTAAACGTTCTGTTCAGTTTGCTCTTGATCTATGCCGTCTGCAAAAAGCCTCAATTTTGGCCAATGGCGCTAAAAGAGTTAGTACATGTAGTTTTTTTTCGTACTTTGTTAGAGTACAATCGACTTGAATATTTTTCCCAGGATTGGAACTCTTCCAGTTAAAGACGCGTTTAGACATACTACCGGGACCATGTGTAAACAAAAATCAGCTGCATCATGTAGAAGTGCAATGCCTTGAAAACTTCCATCCTGAGATTTTCTAGTAGAAGGAGCTGAAATTCGATAGAGGTCGCCATCTCTGATTTACACATTTTCCCAAACACGCAGGTACATGTACCTGACCGTTGAATATATTTTTTTCCCATTAATGGTACTCTTCGAGTTAAAGGCGCGTTTAGACATACTACCGTGACCACGTGTAAACAAAAGTCAGTGGCATCATATATGAAGTACAATTAAATACGACCACGTATACTAACGGAAACACAAGTCAATGAGATGCTGTGTCCAGTAAGATCATTTAGGCTTTCGTTTCTCATTTTTTCGTCTCGTTAAGAGTTAGTTCACGTTACTGGCACCGTGTATGTCATGATAATATTGCACTGTCTCGCGAGACTTTTACACTTTCTTGCCAAGTATGCAAAAGAGTGGTGAAAGAGAGATAACTTATCTGATTAATAACGATATGTTTTACGTTTAGGTTTTGCTGGGTTATTTTTGGACTATATATCTATTATTTTAGTCCATCACGGTGTCATTGATACTGATATTATCAAATTAAAAAAAAAAAAAAGTCTTTGAAAAGTTCAATATACATGTACATGTATGTGAATCAATCTTCTGGAACAATTTATGTTACAATATGACAACTTCATAGCTCGATAAATTTGAACGTTTACGTTAATTTGGTTGGTAAACTAGGAAATTCACCAATAAATTCTTCTGTAAATTTAAGCAAGTTTTCTTTTCCCCAATATTTAGAGCAAAGGGGTTTCTCAAGAAAAAAATGTAGCTTTCATGTATCAAGACACACATCGGACTCCATTTGTTGACATTATACTTTTTATATACAGGTCTACAGTCAAAAGACCATAATTTGGGGAAGTGTGCTGTAATATGTTGCAAACAAATAATGATGTAGCTCCACGCGTTTCAAAATGACACGTGCACAGAACTGGCAAATACATGTACTAGATTTTCCATCTCTTAATCACTAAAAACATAACACTTTGTACAGTACCTATGGATAAGTACTTCAAACTTGAAGCATTTCAAAATACTTCACCTGTATTGTGTTACGGAGAGAGGTTAGATATATAAGCACTTCGGACCTGCCTTGTTGTTGAGCTTGCTTTTACAGCGATTCGGTTTGGTGTAGTTCTCCCCTTAAAAGTCAAAAGTTAAACAACGTGGTTATAGTTAGTACCTGGATGGGTCACTAGGTTGTTGCACGTTACAATTACTTTTGGCAAATTTACAAAAAAAGAAGAAAAAAAAAAAAAAAAAAATGAACCATGCTCTGTGAAAACGAGGTTTAATGCCTCTGTAAATAGTATAGATTCGGCTTAGTCTGCGAACTCCACGCAGGCTGACCTGTGTCGAATATGTTTGCTTTTGGTAAATTTCCTGTATGGCAAATGACGGAAGGCATTAAACAATATATGTACATATTAAACGAACTATAAACTCTGAGATCTAGGACCACTCCCTACGCACTTTTGTCATAGAGTGACAGTAAACTTTTAAATAAACTTACTAGATCAGCAAATGAAACCATCGTACAAATAGACGTATATGCTAAAGTAGTCTTAGACAATGGAAATCCGCCTAAATTTGTCCCTTTGGGATCTACTTCACGTGGCACTATCTTTACAACACAGCCGATAAATCTCAAACGAATGGAAAGAAACACAATAAGTGGTTTCCTATGCAAAGTACGAAATGCAGATGCGAAGAGAGTTACAAATCTTTTCATTTAGTGTAACCCCGTGTTGTAAATTTAGCTAATCCTAGGAAGACAGCGCGTGTTCCTGTGAAGCTATGCAATATTTCTGCTAAAGTTGCTGGTATTCCAGCAAAGTCTGCAATCTGTCAATTAAATCAGGTTACTGTGCTTAGACAGGTTGAGGTGTCAGAACACCTTGGACCTTAAAAAGGGAAAAGTAGAAGTTTAAACAATCAATAGAACAGTTAAAAGGATTTACCGCCTATTGATGGAGCCTCACCTGAAGGAGAAAGGAAAAGTGGATCAAACAATGATAAAGACGCTAAAGATGAATTTAGTGTGGACATTGACGGATCAGATTTTACACAGGAACAAAAGTTAAAAATACATAATATACTTAAGAAGTTGGAATCTCTTTTTTTAACGGCCCTCAAGATTTGGGATGTACATCTGCCGTCAAAAATACGATCAACCTCACTGACAACGCTCCTATTAAAGAACCATACAGAAGAGTTCAGCCTTGGGTTTCTAATAAAGTCCGTAGGCATTTAAAAGAAATCGTCAACATCGGTGCTTTAAGAGTGATTAAGAGGCCTTAGTCCTCTAAATTTGTTGCCGTCAAGAACAAAAAAAGGATCAATTAAATTTTACATAGAGTATGGGAAGCTACAAGACAGAACCAAAAAGGATACCTATGCAATGCCAAGGATTAACGCTACCTTACCCCATTCCCGCTAAATCAACATTCTTTTCAAAACTTGGTCTTACATCAGGCAACTGACTGGTTGATATGGAAGAGGCCGGTTAGGAGAATATGGTTTTCAAGTTTGGGAGCTTGGTTCCTATGAATGCAACAGGACGCCGTATGGACTTTGTAATGCTCCAGTGACATTTCGGCGTTTAATGGAACGATGCATGGGAGACTGTCTCATTTATCTAGATGACATTGAAGTATTTTCGAAAGATACTGAATCCAATGCCGATCGTCTCAATGATGTTTTTAATCGCCTAGCCTCCTAAAACTTAAATGTCAATCCAAAGAAATGTGAGTTCTTCAAGAACAAGACCACTTACCTACGCCATGTGGTATTACAGGAAGAAATCCAAACAGAGCCAAACAAGACTTAGGTCTTGAAAGACTGACAAAACTGTAAACGAAGTAAGGACATTTCTTGGATTTATGGGCTATATAAAAAAATCAGGAAGGGTTGACCACTAAACATTCGCTCAATTGGTCACCCTCTGAAAACTGATAAACCATCTAAAGAGAAAGACAAACCTCCAACCATTTGTCTGGGGATTAGAACAGCAGACGACTTTTGATGAATCAAAGGTACAGCTTCTAACCATTCAATTCTGACCTATGCAGACTACAGCCTTCCGTTCAAGTTACACACAGATGCATCATTCAGGGGTCTCGGAGGTGTGTTGTATCAGAAAGAAGACGGAAAAGATTGTGTAATAGCTTATGCAAGCAGAAATCTTAAGCTGTCAGAGCGCAACTGTCCGGCCCATAATTAGAATTCTTAGCCCTGAATGGCCTGTTAGGGAAAATCCATGACTACTTGTATGGTTCATTTTTTGAAGTCATAACAGACAACACCCCCCCAACTTACCTTTCAGCCTCTGCTAAACTGGACGCTGTTGGTAACAGTTGATGAGCTGCACTCTCCAATTATAATTTCATTACAGTTATAGGTCTAGAAAGAAAAACGTGAATGCAGACAGTCTCTAACGGATACTCTCTCTCTCAGGAAACCAACTGACAAATCCATTATGTCGGCACTTGCTTTAGCTTCATCGTCTTCACCATGTTGACACTTTTTCCATGGATGCTGTAGAAACCTTTTCTACACAGAAAGCTATACCTGAAACAACAGAGGCATTATCTTTGAGTTTCAAAGATTGGAAGAAAGCCCAGCGTGCCGATCCTGTAATTTCGCAACTCTTGGACCCTCCAACCCTATGGATAATGGCACTAAATCATCTGCTAAGCAGATTAGTGGAAAGTTTGATCCAACGGTCAGTCTGATATCTGCATGTTTGCATCAGGGATGGAGTTCTCTATCGTTCAAAGCTCAAATGACTACTTCTCTTGTATCTATGAAATCAGGTTGCTAGTATAAGTTATAGATCATATATTTCATTTTTAGGGAATTAAATCGGAGGGAGGCGAAGCCGACCGATGATTTAATTCCCTAAAAATGAAAAATATGATCTATAACTAACTTACAGTTAGCCCTACTTTCTAAATGACTGACAGCAGCCTCTCGGAGAAAAGAGCCATACGAGTCGGACAGAGAACGCCGTCGCCACGCCTCTTGTCATCTTTAATTTGGCACTGATCCTGACCTAGGACAACTGTCTGTGGCGCTTAACTCGATCTAGGACACCCAACAACTGTCTGCGCTCATATTCACTCAAGTGCTCGATTTAGTCATGGACGTATCATTTTATCAAGTCGACGACGAAGAATTTACAAAGAATTTATTTTTCCTGGCACAGGCGACGTGTCGCTTACACAATTATGTACAATTAACACACAAGACCTTGTTCCCTGTCCGTCTGAAATTGCAAGCTCAGACACTAACGGTAAGTTGCGTTGTTTGGTCTAGATATAAAAATATAACCATTTGGCTTGATTTCATTGCATTTCACGACTTTGTATATTAAAGGCAGCCTACAATAAGCATGGTAGATCTAATGCGATTGACCAACAGGTATTGGTAAAGTGAGCTGTCCTTATTTTTGCATTTATTTTTGTCGAAGTTACAGAGCTGCAGATAAAGCTAGATTTGCACGTACCGAAATCCTTCTTTTAATATTTAAACCCTATGTTGTTGGTATTCTACAGAAAGGTCTCATTGAGACAATTGTTTCGAGTGTCTACAACAGTCAGTAATAAGAGAGATCTTGTCTAAAAATCGTACTTTACTCCCTATGAATTCCTAGAGGAATTTAAAGGTAACTTGTTCGTACGTGTTTTTTTTTCTTAGTTAACTTTTCAGGGTCCCCAAAGTTGCAATAGTCCCCGCCTCTTTCACGACAGTGCACACACTGAAGTATTTTTTACTGTACAACGACCGGCTAAAATATTGTGGGTGGTGCTTCAGGTCTAGCGAGAGATATTTGTATATAGGTCAACCATTTAATAATTAAGTGGTTGCATGTTGCGAGATATTGGGTCTGTATGGAATTAAATCCAGCATTTTTTAATGAAATCCGGTCTTTTGATTGGTTTAAAAAGTAGAGCAAACTGTAACTTGCCTTATTGTGTTAACTTAATCATTGTTTACTTACCTTATTTCCAGATTTCAAGTGAGAAGATGCTTACCTCAATCATTGTGGCGTCCGTACGGTTTTTTTTTTTTTTAATCCTCGTGTAGGTAAGTATTGTACTTGTTTATTGTCATTGGGTATAAGAAACTTGTCCAGTTGTTTAAAAATAAAAAAAAAAGATACTTTAACAGTTCGCTGTATCTTTAAGGAGACTAACCTTCTGGACTGAACAGCAGATCTACTATCTTCATTACAGGTAAAATTCGGCAGCATCTAGTAACCAAATACTGTGTGAATATCTGTTCCATTCATTACTAATGAAATGTGAGTTAAAATTTTTTTTGATGCATATTGTATATTTCTTTTCGTTATTTAACAGCTCTTTTAGTCCTATTGTTTTTAATTTTGTAGGAGCAGCATCTATTCAAATTACTATCTAAAAATATCGAGACGCCGTTTTTCCGCGAGGGGGAATGTGTCATAGAAAGAAAGTAAAGGTGTTTTAACCCTTAGGCTGCTTATCGCGACCCACCCACCTTATGCGGACAGCGTAGATCGAGATCAGACTGCAACGTGCGGTCTGATCTTTGATCTACACTGTCCGATAAGGAGATATCTTTCCTCCAAAAATACCTTTGAAACAAGAAAGTGTTTGGCTTTTACTATCTACAATAAAGTTTCATTTCTTTTATTCAGCAGGATAAGGGTTAAAATCACAAGACAATCTTACAGTATTGTTATGTTTTGTTTCTAAACCCTTTTATTACAACAGTTATTTGATCAGAGTGTGGCAACGCTACAATCTTGTCTTTTCTTCGCTCAGTTATATTTTAACCCTTATCCTGCTGAATAAACGAAATGAAACGTTCAAGCCGATAGTATAAGCCAGAAATTTTCCTGTTTCAAAAGTATTTTTGGAGGAAAGATTATCTCCTTATCGGACAGTGTAGATCAAAGATCAGACTGCACGTTCTGTGCAGTCTGATCTTGATCTACGCAGTCCGCAAAAGGTCAGTGAGTCGCGATAAGCAGCCTAAGGGTTAAAATATATACAGGTAATAGTTCATATCATTTCGTCGCATACTCATGTGTTTCAGTATTCATTCATTTAAGAATTTAAGAATTGTGGTTTATTGAGGGTTTTGTGCTTGTATTTTTTTTTATTGTTCGTCTTTTATTTATAGAAACCATCTGAAATATAAATCTACAGACGTGGACAGAAATTGTTTCTGTTGTTGTTGCATTGCCTTATCTACAAATTAACAAACTGGCTAGCCGACGAAACCCATTAGGACTAAATCAAACATACAATTTTAGCATCTTTAGATACAGTAACCGACAATATGGGTGTTTAACAACCCCTTACCCCCCCTCCCGTCCCTCTTCCCCCCCCCCCCCAAAAAAAAAAAAAAAAAAAGTGGACTAAAGACGGATGTTCATGGTGGGCACCAAAATTCATTTCAAAACGCACATTCCAAAAAACAAAGGATGGACTAAATTTTATTTGTGTGAGTGTGCTTGGTTACACTGAACTCAAGACTTCTGTTCAAAGATAATTTAATAGAATCATATTATCAAGAACAAGTGACCTTTGACTGAGCAGTTAGCGGTTCCATTATTATTTTTCGGGCTCTTTAATCGTTTGGACGTAATTAAACCTGAACCGCGACATTTCGTCGAAAACCACGTTCGTCAAAAACGATCCCTAGCCCTGACCCTTACCCTAACCCAGATGAATTGATGCTCATATCTTCCTGCCATACAAAGCTTTTCAAGAAATATATCTAGGAATTTAGCAATCGGTATTTAAAACATACATGGATTTCGGCGAAACATCCTTTCGACGAAATATCTTACACCGAGTGAAATCTTCATAGAATCCCGACTTTTAACGACCCTGGGAAAGTCTGATCTTACTCCTCGCACCTCACTTCTATATACAACGAATTAAGTAATATTATAGCCATTACTTGCAGATTTCGATTCTTTAATTCATCAACAAAGTTGATTCCCCAGGCTAAAGGGTGACACACCACTGTGAAATAGCAAAGGTGTTAATTGTGAGAAAATTTGCAAAGCACGTGATTAACACGTGTCGTTCAACCTTTCATTCGCGCACGGACTCACCATCAAGAATGAACTTTTGAAAATAATGTGACAACTTTGCTTGGCTTGAATTGTGTTTTACGTCGCTTTCGGCATTATTTCAGTCATACCACGGCGACAGCTCACATATTCATGTATGTAGTTGGTTTCAGCAGTGCTAGGCTTGAGTATTGAAGTGTCTAGACTGAGGACACTCCCACGAAGGACCCAGCGAGGCCCGAACTCGGAGCTTCCAGGCCATGGGTCCTACACTCTACCACTGAGCCATGCAGGACTCTCAATAATGTGACAAGTGAAGAAATTGTTCAGAATGAGCATCCCTTTCCCAATCCGATCCCGCCAAATAGGCCCTCTTTACTCTCTCAAAAGCAAGATTTCTTCTGACGCCATCTGTTCCTCGTTACCCCAAGTTTTTGTCAATGAATTAAGATGTCAGATTTCCGTTTGACGTAATGGGTTTACATAGAACGATAGATCCCGATTTCAAACGCACCACTGACTACTCCAAAAGAAGTAAAGGAGAAATGCTTGGATGATTATAAAAATTATTCGAGCTATAATCTGTAAAAAGGGGTTGAATGCATCTGCAAAAAGTATCGGCACATGTCAGCCTGCGCAGGCTGACATGGGTCGAAAATTTTTGCCATTGATCAATTTTCTGCGTTTCAAACGAACATAGTTACTACCACATGACCCAGCCGGTTGTTAGGCAAAATGTTTTTTTTTATGAATCAATAATTATATGATGACTTGCTTGGTTTAATGCTTAACTCTTTACCAAACGACAAAAATATAGACTGGTCCAAATTGAAAGCATTTGCAGACGACATAATAAATGTAATTGAAACATTGAAAATTGTTTTGAAAATAGGATAGAAAACATTGTGGGAAAAGGAGAAAATGCTAGTTACCAGCATTTTCTCCTTTTACCACAAGGTTTTCAAAGGACTTCTTTCACAGGGTCGTTAAAAGTCGGGATTGTGTGGTAAAGGGTTAAGCTGCTGAATAAATGTAACCCAAATTTCTTCTCAATACTAAAAGCCCGAAACACTGCGGTTTCAAAGTTGATTTCACCGGAAAGAAAATACCGTATCGGACAGTGTAGATCAACGATCAGACTGCACGTTCTGTGCAGTCTGAACTTGATCTACACTGTCCGCAAAAGGTCAGTGGTTCGCGATTAGCAGCTTAAGGGTTAATGCATCACGGAGATGTATTCAACCCCCTTTGTCAGAACATTGCTCATTTATGTTGATGAAAAATGAAAGCAATGTTGGGAAAAGAGCAATTGCTTATAACAAGCAACTGTTTTTTTTTTCAAAAAATGTTTTCAACGCGATCTGTTCTATGGGCGAAAACATCCGGTGTTTGTACTGTACATGCACTCGTCACAACTCGGCCGATTCCGTACCTACATCTAACCTCGTCTGTATAAAGGAGGCGTCCATTTTGAACTACCAATCACATGATCTTAAACATGGCAGCGCCCCTGTAGATCGCTTAGCAACGACATGAACAACCACGGAGAAGTTATTCACTTCTATCGATCTGTTGATGAAAGCTCCCAATGGAATTGATAAACCACACTAAAAATTGAATGTACAAACTGTTTGCCGACTGAAATATTCTTAGAAAGATAACGACAGAAAATTTACTCGTGTTTTCTTTTTTAAGAGGAGCCTTACAATTTCAATAACGGTAAAGCGGCGTGCTTCCGAAGATGTGCGCAATGTACCGTGTACGTGCATATCAAGCTACGTGATACAGCCGAGGGATTTGATCACCAGATCACCCGAGATATGCCGAATGCTGTACATGGTTTGAGATGTGTTGTATTGTATAACTAAATGTACACGTGTTTGGAATATCACGTTCTCTCACATTATTGTCACTGTCCTATTGTAAATATTCACTTGAGCCATACTCTGAGAAAAGGGGGTTGAATGCATCTGCAAAAATTATTGACACATGTCAGCCTACCTATTTTGTAACGTTCAGGGTTTGTAATTCAGGAGTCACAGGTTCGATTTGCGACTAGGTCATGTTTTTCCGTGGTTTGATGATAGGATAGTGATTGCGACAGGATTTATTGTATTCTCATCACACACGTTATGTGTCCCGATTTTCACCATAACTAGGCCAGAGCTCTGATGTGTCTTTCCCAAGGACCCTTCCACCAAAGAAAAAGAAATAAAAAATATGTTTGAACGCAAAGAAATTGGAAAGATGCAAGTGTCAAAGAAAAAAAGGACCGAGCGGAAATGTAATATTAGGTCTCGACAAGGACAGAGACCTGAAAAGTAAGGTATTTTATGAGACCACATCTGTACGGATCCGTAACATTTCATCGAAAACCACGTTCGTCGAAAACGATCCCTAGCCCTGACCCTTACCCCACATTGTAGGACCGGAAGTATGCATTGTATGTGACTTCTGTAAAGCGACGATCTGTCGCTTTGTGTTATAAATTATGTTCACACGGTTAATCAAGCTGGTGATTTCTCATTAATTTTGATAGTTATTATGAAATATTCATATCCAGTTATTTGTTTGTTTTGTATACACCATATCAGGAACACGTAATAAGCGATGTAAACCTTTCTTAGAGCAATGGGAATGCCTTGATCATTTGACCGTGCTAAAAATACAGATGATTTTGTCAACTTTTGTCAAAGTTTGGTAACAAAGTCGATTGCAATATTCCTTATCCTTCGTTTAAAATGGCATGTCAAGAAAAGACATGTGTACAGTCACTTGTAAGCGGTTGATAGATCTCAGGTGACTCTACAACCGAAAAATTCTCAAGATACCATTTTAAACGAAGGATAATGAAGATTTTAGTCTACTTTGTTACCAAACCTTGACATGTTTTCACAAAAATATGAATAAAGAAACTGTCTATACATTTTCCGTTGAGAAACAGGTTTTTAACGTTGAGTATTCGAATAAAGACGGTATCGTTTTGAGACAAAATCATCTGTATTCCTAGCCCGGTCAACTGATCAAGGCATCCCTATTGCTACATGTATATGCAAGGTTTACAGCGCACATACGTGTTCCTGATATGGTCTATAAATAACAAATAAATAACTAGATATGAATATTTCATAATAACTATCAAAATAAATGAAAAAATCACCAGCTTGACTCACCATGTGAACACAGTTTTTAACACCGAGTGACAGACCGTCACTGTACAGAATCCAAAGTCACACGCAATGCATACTTCGGTCCTACACTGTGTTACCCTAACCCAGACGAATTGTGGCTCAAATCTTCCTCCCAGCAGAGTTTTTCATGCAATAAATCTAAAAAAAAGCAACCGGTATTTTAAAACATACGGATTTCGACGAAACGTCCTTTCGACTAAAATGTGCACCGCATCTGTACACAGTTTCTGACAGCATCGCATAAGCATGAAAAAGTGCACTCGGTTGACAATAAATGCTCTTTTTCAAATATTGTTTTATTTTTTTTTAATCGTAAAAATGAATCGCACTTTCCTGTTCTAAAAATGTCTCTCTGTTGCGTAATTCATACTTTTTTGTATGTCTAAAAATAGCCTTTGTTCTGGAGAAATGGGCCTAGGACTTTTTGGGGGGCGCCAGTCTGCGCGGCTACATAATAATGAAGAAGTAGCCACAACCCAAATCTAAATTAGACTTAACCCTTTACCACAAAATCCCTACTTTTAACGACCCTAACAAAAAGAGCTTTTGAAAACATTGAGGGAAAAGGAGAAAATGCTGGTAACCAGCATTTCTCCTTTCCCCACAGTGTTTTCTATTCTGTCAAAAACTTATCTCACCATTTGAGCAATGGTTAACTTGTCGTCTGCAAATACTTTCATTTTGGACAAGTTTAAAATTTTGTCGTTTGGTAAAAGGTTAAATCTTTACCCGACAACAAAATTTTAGACTGTTCCAAATTGAAAGCATTTACAGACGTTTAATTAAACGTAGGCTAAAACGATGTGTTTTGCCTCTGAAAGGGAAGAAAACATAGTTGGGAAAGGAGAAAAGGCTGGTCACCAGCATTTTCTCCTTTTCCCGCAATGTTTTCGAAAGGCTCCTTCCTCGAGTCGTTAAAAAGCTGGATTATTTTGTAAAGATTCAAAGATTGGCCCAACAACACGATTTTATGTTTCGTAATTTCAGCAGATATAATCGAAAACCCGACAATAATTGCGGAGAAAGAGACAGATTTTCCCCTAGATATAGAGATTTTACGTCACTAGGGATATTCGATAGATTAATCCCAACCCTCTGATACTCTTCAGGGCCATAGGAAAAGAGATGGACCATGGCGGACGGCATAGATCAAGATCAGACTGCACAGAACGTGCAGTCTGATCTTTGATCTATACCGTCCGCTTGTTTAGTCAAGCCTGTAAGATAAATATCTTTCCGAGTTTCGATGGATTGTAAATTCCAGCCGTCGAAAGGGGTCAATTTTTATATATTTGGCTCTGAGAGAGTTAACATAAATTGTTTTCATGTTACTGACCTGTTATATGAACCCTCCATTTTCATGCGGACTCATTAAATTTCGTACTGCTCTGGTAGAGTGTCGCCAGACAGCCAAAAGATAACCCTCTACCAAACAGTCAACCATTTTTACGATGCTGCGGTAGGAGGCTTCTGAGAGTATTGTACGAAACAAAATGCTGGCAGCCATCCATCCGCAGAAAAAAAAATTGACCGAGCTTCGAATCGAACCAGCTACCCCTGCGTTGCATGTATAATGGTCCTTTGACATGCAGAAAATTGACCATTAGCAACAGGTTTCGATCCGGGTCAGCCTGCGCCGACTGCTTTTTGCGGAATCATCAAGCCCCCTTTTGCCAGAGCTTGGCTCAAATATTTTCATTCGATACAGACACAGTCTGTAGAGATATCGGCTTTAAGCAGCTTCGTTGACCAGTCAAATTTTATATCAGACTTTTATCCGATGATTTTTCTGAATTCTATTGGATAGCTAAAATACTGTGCGATTAACTCTTTACAAAAGAATCGCGAGTTTTAAAGGAGTCAAAAGTTTATTCTTTTTTTTTTATGCCGTAAACCTTAATCTCTTGTGAAGTAACCGTTAATACATTTATATATGAGCCACGCTTTGTGAAATAGGGGTTAAATGCATCTGCAAAAACTATCGACCAAGTTTAGCCTGCCCAGTCCGCGCAGTCTAACCAGTTTCGAAACCTTTTGCTATCGGTCAATTCTATGCTCGTCAAAGGTCCGTACTGTACCTCATGATTCTATCCATTATATAAATATAAATAAGACAAAATGGATTTTACAGATCTCTAATTATGTGATGTCTTGCTTGGCATAATGCATTGCGTAAATGCATTAAGCCTTTACCACACGGTCCCGACATTTAACGACCCTGAGAAAGAAGCCTTTTGAAAACATTGTGGGAAAAGGAGAAAATGCTGGTAACCAGCATTTTCTCCTTTTTCCACAATGTTTTCAATCCTATCAGGGAAAAAATATTATCATTTGAGCCACGTTGAAATTGTCGTCTGGAAATGCTTACAATTTGGACCAGTTTAAAATCTTTTCGTTTGGTAGAGTTAAGCCCCCTTTGATAACGTGACTCATACTTGTAAAGATGAAACTGTATCGTGATTTGTTGGTAATGAAAACGATTATTCTACGTTTTCAGAACCTTAGCAATGAAAAAAGTCTTTGAAACGGCGTAATCAAGATCGGACTGCAAAGAAATTGTAGTCTGATCAAGAATCTACATCTACCACATCTTTATCCTTGATTTAAAAACCTTCTGCCAAAAATTGTCTTCATTTGCCGTAGAATTTCATTTTTAGACATTGTAAAATAACAAATTTTATCTACTTGGTTCACGGGCCTGTACAATTTCAGGGAAACACATGCATGTTCTCCTTCCATATCGTTAAAACCGGCTTAGTCGCATCAAAGAGAGCAGGAAACAAGTCGGACTAAATATCGACAGCACCTACCAACTCTCACAGCAAAAATTAGAAAATTTCTCTTCCCACAAGAAATGGCATTTTGCCCATTCCAGTAGTGTTAAATGTTTGTTCTGAAGGTTAACTTTCTCCGACGGTTTCGCACAGTGACCAAAACAGCAAACATAAATGAACAAGTGCATGACTTCAGTAACCTCACTGTAGTTAAATATGAGGCCCTGCAATTGTTTTCTGTACAAATGATATAGTTCCATACCTTACCTAAGATATCGCTTGCGTTACTTTCATACAAATCTTGGAAGTCTAAAATGATTTGTTCCGTGTTGTCTTGTATGGTGTCTGTTTTCCAATATTTAGTCTCAACTTTATTTTCGACATGGCATCATGTTTCATACCACTTCTGTTGAGATGTTGAGATACGTTTGACATTTAGACTCGAAGGTCTTTCAGAGTTTGCTTTAAGTTGTTTTTCGCGATATTTTTTCAGTGGCCACAATATTTGTTCAACTGGTTTTTTGGTCACAATCATAGGGTGGTAATCATAAAGACCGTGTGTCTCTTTGACCGCAAAAACTCATCTACAACAATACTTAGGAGCTTGTTTATGGAACTTGACCAGTTCATACAACTCGCCATTCATCATTTTATTGTTGTATGCTGTACCACATGATGTGAGCATAAGTTTGACTGGATTTCTTGAAAATATCTATGGTTTGGCGAGGAAAAGAAAACAAAGTGTAAGGAAGTGCGTGCTTCAGTCTCCGATGTTGAATTATTAAAATAAAACCCAAATAAAAAACGAGATAAGGGCCTCAAGAGTCGTACTTTTTGCTGTTAAAACAATGGACGACCACAGTTACTGTACTTACTTTTTTTTAAGATGTTTCAAACTCCAGGGGGTCCCTATGAACCTCAAACCGTCAGTCCGATACACTGATCTCTCTTTGAGCACTCTTTCGCGTATATTGTAAGAAAATGAACAAGTCTTGCGAGACGACCAGCCCGCATAGCCCAAGTGGTAGAGCGTAGGACTTGTAAACATCAGGTCTTGGGTCACTTGTGGTTTGGGGTTCGAACCCAACGAATGGCCATCTGAAATTACTTCCGGGGGCGTCGCCCATGTGGGCAACGATAAATAAACGCAAATTAAATCAATCAGTCTCGCGAGACAGCGCGATAGTATCGGAATCTACTCGATGTCCGTAATGTCGCCAAATAGTTAACTAATCTATGAGAAAAGAAAATGAGAAATGAAAGCCTTAATTTACTAGACACTGCATCGCTATGAAATGCGCCTCCGTTAGTACAAGATGGCTGCTTTGGGTTGTAATTCACATATTATGCCATTAGTTTCCGTTTACATGTAGGTCTAAACGCGCCTTAAACTGGAAGAGTTCCACTAATGGAAATAGGAAGTATTGCATTAATGCAAGGGAGGTAATTTTGTCATTAAAAACATTTTGTGTAACTAGGGATCTCCGTAAATGATAGGCAGGAATGTTTTGTATGTGAATTTGTAACGTAATATTGTTTATACGAACCACTAAGTATCGTTTCGAAATTACAAAGTTATTTCTACTGATTACTCATATTTTACAAGTTCAGTGGTAAAGTGTAGGACTCGTAACCTGGAGGCCCCAGGTTCAAGCCTCACTGGATCCAATGGGTTTTTCGTGGGAGTGTCCCTGGGCAAGACACTTCAGAGCCCTAGCCTAGTACTGGTGACACCCAGACATACATGGATATGTGAGCTTTCGCCGTGATATAACTGAAATATAGTTGAAAGTGGCGTAAAACACCATTCAAACAAACAAACAATTTTTTACAAAATTGCTGTCAAAGTCGTCTTCTTCAGATTTGTTTCAGTAACGAAAAAGCAGGAGAGCGACACGACCCAGAGCATCATGACAATTTGTAACAGACGATATTCAGGAATCGATCATGTCGCCCGTAACTGAACCTAATTAAATCAGAGACAGGAGGTGCATAAAAAGAAGCACGTTAATTAATCACATTATTGCAGCACTTTCTTGGAAGACAAAAATATCTCTTGGTATAAGGTCAATGAACTCGCGCACTTGTTGTTAGTAATCATAGTGTTCGGCCTTTCGGCATTTTATCCACATTGCAGATTAAGCTAAGACTGCAGATATTGTACAGTGTCAATTTGAAATCTCCGTTTTACTGGGTGTTATATGTAAGATATGCTGAAGTATAAAGAGGTCAGTAATAGCCCTGAATCGCTCACCTGAGCTTGTGTGCCTTTAAAAAACATTTATTCATCTGTATTGGGCTGAAATTGTGGTCTCTAGATTGTTTCACAAACTTTTACCAAGATTTGCTTCTGTGACCTATTGTTTTACAAGACATCTTCCATTTTTTTAACACGCACTAAGTGTCATCAAGACAATGGGAATTCGAAACTTAATGAAAACGTGTTGACTACTGACCGTACATTACAGACATTTTATCGATGATATACCTCTAAGTCGATGAAATTGACGATGACATGAAAATGATTATTCCAGTGGCCAAGACAGGAAAGGGTAATATTCTAGTGACAATTAAGGACGACATTTGTAAAGTACCTTTTCTCGTACTACTGGCGGGCATTAAAGGCGACATATATTAAATTCTCTACCAGACGATAAAATTTTAGCCTCGTTCATAAGGTATTTGCAGACGGCATATTAAACATGGCTCATATGATAGGATTTACCACAGTGGGTAATCTACAAAATGGTATCAGAATCCTTTGCGTATTTCAAAGGTAAAATATATTTGCGGTCGAACAGCCTTCCATTTTTTCCTGTTAATACCATTTAAAGAAGAGAAATAAATGAAAATACCGAGCACCTACCTGACAGGCGGGTTGTTTACGAGCAACAACTTCGGAGCCACAGGTGTCCAGGAAGACCAACACATTTTAAATGCGGAGCCATCGGCTCCGTTTTGTAGATTACCCACCGTGATTTACCTTGAAAGAGTAGAAAACATTATGGGAAAAGGAGACATTGACTTTTTCTACTTCTCCTATGATGTCTGCAAAAGCCCTCCTCGCCGGCGGTCGCCAAAACCCAGATTTGTTTACTAAAGGGCTCAGATTCAACAGGAAACTAAATCACAGATTCAGTTAATACAATTAACGATAAAGACTCTCGGTCGTTCATCAGGTACGTGTCCTAATTTGTTAATACGGTTGGCAATATGAGGAAAACTTACAAACCTTCCGAATGAAACATACAGTTCTCAGAGCCTTCAGGGAAGCACGTGATTTTGACATTGTTAATAGCATATGTCGGGAACCCTTTCCTGTCATTTTAACACTTTAACAGACGACAAAAAGTTTGACTTGTCCATACTGAAAGCATTCACAGACGACAAATTAAATATGGTGTAAATGCTGCGATTTGTCCTTGAAAGGAGGGAAAACATTGCGATTGTTGGATAAATTTCGAGTATGAAAAGTCGACAAGGCGGTGATAATTGCGACAATGTCGTTTCTGTTGAGACGAGATCTAATTAGCGCTATTAAGCCCACGTGCTAACTAGTACGTTATTTGGAATTTGTTCATGACCGGTCACTCATATTTCTATGACAGAAAGTCACGTGTACAAAAATACACGTTTCGAAGCATGAATTGCGAAAGAATGATTTAATAAAGCCGTAAAGCAGGGGAACGCTAGTTTAAATCCCCAGCTCAGCGAATTTCTTTCCGTTGATTGATAACAGTCATTGCGACAGGATTCATTCCTCTCTCAACGCAGATCATTGTTTCGACGATGGTTATGTGGAAAAGCAGCCAGTGACTTAGGAAGAATATCATGTGAATTTTGGGTAAAAGAAACTACAGGCGCGATAAATGAAAAAATGTTGAACAATTTCCCTCAAAACTTTGCGTGATACTGGTGCGAAATTGCGAAATATAGAAATCCACTGAGAGGATACGTAGCCATCAAGGAAATACTACTGTAAAGAAATACATCAGTAACAGCCATCCAAGTATCCCAGTTCCCAAATTCAGCATTTACCCAGACCCCAGAAGTATTTTAAATCCATTCCATGACCTATATTTCATCCTTGGCACCTGTTTTGAGTCCTATATTTACCATGTATTAGCTACCATGAACTTCAATGGCCTGCAGAGATGTCCACTCAGCAAAATACAAATTCTGTGAAAACCAATGACAAGCGATCTCACCAGACGAAGAAATCCTTTGTTTTACAGTCAAAACAAGTAAAGGACACTCACCTTTGTAACTAATGATGTGGAAATGTCCTCATCCCTAAGCACCCAGTTCCAAAAGTACAAATTCTAGTGATTAACAGCCGTTTGAGATGTTACTTCACAGCTTCAGCATGATGACAGACTTTCGTACAGCAAGCCGATTACACAAGGAAACATAAGTCTAATTGACCGTTGTTGTGCTTGTTGCTTACATGTATGTTTCATTCCAGGTTCTCCCATGTATTTTAGTTATATTAGTATTACTTTGGTTAATGTACTAGTAATAGTCAGTGTTGATTTGCTACTTCCAGACTTTGTTCGCGTAGCCATATCAAAATATTACCGCAGGGTCACTTCTGCTTGCTTTTATGTAATTGAATTTTGATCTTGCATGTTTATTATATGTTGTTCTATGTGTAATTCTAGCTTTAAGCATGAATTAAGCAGAAACCAACATGTTACATTTGTCTAGAAGGGAAATTGTGCTATTTTACGTCGAGTGTCCTTGATGAGGAAGTTGACAATTTCTCATTGTATCCTTACGCGCATGTTTTATTGCATTTGTTTTTTGTCCAAGTCACGTTTTGACTTCTGCCTACTCTCATAAGCAATACATTTTTGTAAAGAGCTGCCTGTACATTTATGTTTTAAGACTATGCTATGCTTATTTGTGTGAGGGTAAATCATAATGCTTTCATTGTTCCGTATGCTTATTGGCTTATTCTGGTCAGGTGACTAGTCTCTGAAATTTATATAAGGCGGCAGATTTCAAATTTCGGCATCTTCCTCAGATCACTGTAGACGACTGAAAAGCAAACATCAAAACTTCGAAACTACCACATTCTGGAACCTACTAGGTATTAAAAAGGTTCCAAATTGATTTCAAATATTCAGCTCTAGTCATCTAATTGTCCAAGAACAATAAATCAACAATTCTTTGAAAGCAGATATCTTTTGAAGATAAGTCCGATAGATTAGACCGTAATATACGGGAATCAAAGTACTGAAGTATTGTCAAGCCAAATGTCTTTGCCAAAAACTTGCTTTGTATCCGTACCAATATCCAAGATGGTGATTTACTAATTTCGTCATTTATTTGAGGAAGATCCTGTCGCGTAGGTCACGTCTCTTGTATTCATAAGTTGAACTCCAGTCTTTAGCCTGTAAAGTGTATTTTAAAGCCTTACCTAATATTGGAGAGGGAGAGTTTGAATGCAAGAGTATGATTGCACCCATATATTTAATACCATGATTGATTAATTAAACTGAGAAGCCATGTCCATTGGACTTCCCATTGAGAGATAACCTCGTGTCGTATTTAATTTATTGTTTTACCGATTTGGCGTTTTTCCAACCTGACAATAAGGACTTCCACCAGACCGCTGAACCCTTACACTACTTTTTTTCTCCTGTATTTTTTTATTCTTATTTTTGATGGTTTGATAGTGAATGCCTTACTAAATTCAGTGATAAAAAGATCTAGAAGTTTTCTTTAATAATAAAGATCTGAGGACCCCCGTTAACTCGCAGACTGACGATTAACATTAGATTGCACAATACGTGCAGTCCGAACTTGGACTTAAGCTGTCCGCTACAGTGACATTTTTCCAGCGAACGGAACTTTGAAATGCAATATAAATATATATATAAGCCATGCTATGGCAAAAGGAGGTTTGATGCATCTCTGTGATGCATTATACCAAGCAAGTAATCACATAATTATTGATTCATAAAATTCATTTTGTCTAACAATCGAATGAATCATGAAGTACACCGGTCCTTTGACATACAGAAAATCGACCAATAGCAAAACGTTTCCACTTAGGTGAGCCTGCACGGACTCCGAAGGCTGACCAGGATCGATACTGTTCGCAGATGCATTAAGCCCCCGTTTCCCCGAGCATGGCTCAGTTATCTATGTATTTTAAAACTGGCTGCAGATTTTCGTTTAATCCATTTATAAGTTTAAAGCTCTTGAAAGAAATGAGGGAAAAGGAGAAAATGCTGATATCCTGCATTTTCTCCTTTTCCCACAATGTTTTCTTCGTTCTCAAAAGTAAAGCCTACCACTTGAATCCTATTTGATTTTTCATCTGGGAATACTTTCAATTTGGACAAGTCTAAGGTGACGTGGTCTGCAGAAAAGCTAAGGGTAAAGCCCTTTTGCTTCTCCCTTTTTCATATATTTTGCATTTCAAGTAAGTGAACCATGCGCTGTGAAAAGGGGGCTTAATGCATCTGCGAAAAGTATCGACCCAGGTTAGCCTGCGCAGCCTGCGCAGGCTAACCTGGGCCGAAACTTTTCGCTATTGGTCAATTTTCCACATGTCAAAGGATTAGTCTACCTCATGAATCAGTCAGTTGTTATACAAAATGGATTTTATTGATCCATAATTATATGATGACTTGCTTGGTATCATGCATCACGGAGATGCATTGAGTCCCCTTTTGCCAGAGCATGGCTCAAATATATTTGATACTGGCTATAAATTTACGGATAATCATCTGAGCAGATAAAGGCTCTTGGAAATAAGGTTGGAAAAGGAGAAAATGCTGGTATCCAACATATTCTCTTTTTCGCTTAATGTTTTCTTCTTTCTCAAAGGCCAATCCCAGCGTTTAACCCTGTTCGATTTGTTATCTGCAAAAACTGTCAATTTGGACAATTTCGTCCTTTGGTAAAGAGTTAAGGATCTAGGGTTTTCCTTTCTTTTATTCTTATATATACCCTATAAAACCTATATTTAGTCTATAACTGACAGGCAAAGGTAGCGAAGTAAAGAATATTGGATTTACTTAATGCTATTTATAACGATTCCAGGCCGCTAAGTGATCAGTGCTTGGAAAAGCCAATGACGCAATTACTTGATAAGGCAAGTAGAGCGCTCACTTACCTCAATCCAGGAGAACTTTTTGCTAAGGACAGCGGCGCTACAAGATGTTGCCATTCATTTAAATATCTATATATATTACAATTTGACGGGAACATATATCTGTAGATTGTATTTTTTTTTTTACCGGGATTGATATTGTGTTTCTGGTTTAAAAGAGGATAAAAATCACATCTTTTTGCAGTTTGAGACGTTGGGGGTCTTTTTTGTGACTACTTCTTATTAATGAACAGAGACGAATTATTTGGTGACAGTGCGTAAAATAATGAAAAAAGAACCACTTACATTTGTTCATTGCCTTTGATTTCTCAATTCATAATTTAAAGTTTTTGATTGTTATTTTTTTTAAACTAAATCACCATGAAAGGCGCTGAAATCCAACTTCCTACGAATTCCCAGACTTTGGCCCAAGCTGTTTACTCTGTAAATACAACGGAGATTCCCGACAAGCTGAACACAAACGTGATCGGCGACAGTTACTATTATTTCGACTATGTAAACATGAACTACCCGGGTGACTTTAAACGTGTAAGTTTATGGGAAATGAGTGCGAAAATCACGTTATACAGCATTATTGTGCTCGGGGCCATGATTGGCAACGCCCTAATCGTTGTTGTTGTGATGCGGAACAAGAAGATGCAATCGACGACAAACTTTTTCATTGTGAACCTCGCCGTGGCGGACATCTTGGTGACGTTATGCTGCACGTGGGTACATCTCGTGAACAATTTGACAGAGGGATGGGTACTTGGAGACTTCTTCTGCAAGGTCAACAGTTTTGCACAAGGTAATTGTGATTTTTGTTTCTCACTTTGTGTCAAACATTTTGAGCAGTCAAACATATATCATAACCATGATAAATGAGCCATGCTCTGTGAAAAGGGCGCTTAATGCATCTGCAAACAGTATCGACCTAGGTCAGCCCGCGCAATCAGCTCAGGCTGACCTAGGTCGAAACTTTTTGCTGTTGGTAAATTTTCTGCATGTCAAAAAGCCGGTGTACCTCACAATTCAGTCGGTTGTCATACAAAATGGATTCTATGAATCCATAATCAGAGCTCCAGATAAGAGGAAGTGATGGTATTCTAAATCCATTATTTCTTTTCCAAACTCTACGTTGTGGGTACTCATTAGAATCGTCTCGATGAGACGATTCTAATGAGTACCCACAACATAGGGCTTTTTTAAAAATAATTAATATTTTCAATTCTATAATCAAAATCACCCCCTCTATCTGGAGCTCTGCATAATTATGAGATAACTTCACGGAGATGCATTTAACCCCCTCTAGCCAGAGCGTGACTCAAATTTAAACAGTGTACTTGTGATCTTAATTTTAGACCTAATGTCTCTTGAGCATCTGTGCTTTTGACTAAAATCACTTTAACTTCACAGCCAATGGCGATATGAATATCTTCTGCAGATTGCCTAGATCAAGATCAGACTACACAGAACGTGCAGTCTGATCTTAGATCTACTCCGTGAGCATCCTGATAGTAAACTGTGACAAAAATCATCCCCTTTCGCAACTGAACTACTTTTTTACCCGATAAATGTTGCAGTCAGTCAACCCTTTCCCAAATAATACTGTATTAAATAGATCTTGGGCTACACAGATCACAACAGTTGAGCCATACTTGATAAGATATCAGATTGGTTACCTCCCCTGATACAGCAAGTGTATAGGGATCTGTACAGGCTACCGAAAACGGGCAGAATACTGCCCGTCTATTTTTAGAACAGCGATATCGCGAGATCCAGGGGAGGTCATTCTCGCTTCTTATGCAGCAGACTTTCCGATTATTTTGACATCACAAATAAGTGATTGTATATATGGTATCACCTTTGAAGTGAATTTCTGCTGATATTCACTTAATTTCGATTACGAATTTCAAATTGTGCAAAAAATCGCTATGTTAGCTATACTGCCGAACTGGAAATGTGTAAGATGCTCCGACAGGCTATTCAATGATATTCATTTAGCCAATGAAAAGCATCAACACAATAGCCTGTGCTAGTTGTAATATGTAGATTTACAACGGGGACCAGCTCAGTTATCAGATGATTCCTTAAATTTTCACAGATCAAAAATTGTCTCGTCTCGAAATAAATTGATAATACTGAAACAAGCACCAGAACAGTAATGGGGTGCCAAGCATTTCGGACAATTACTGACCTTGTCTTGTCTTGTTTGGCGGCGGGGCGCTCTTTTTTTTTTCTCGGTGGTCGAGGCGTTGCATTTGTAAGCATGAATTACTGGTTCGAGACCCGTGCACGGCCCTGGTTAGGTTTGAGTATCATCATCCTTTGATAAGGACCTGCGGGACCCAATCATAGAGTCCTGTTGAAATCCAGGTACTTGAATCACATGTATCATGTCGTAATATAACTGGGAAAAAAAAAAAAAACGTTAAAGGCGGCGTTAAACAGGGTTCAAACAAACGAAATCTAAAGTTTGTGTTAAAACTTAGACTGCTAAGTGCGAACCCAACGGGCTTTTGGGGATAGTGTAGAACAAGATCAGCTCGAGCATTAGGTGCAGTCTAATCTTGGATCTGCATTGTCCGATAACGTGATATTTCTTCTAGCGAAAAGACTTCTGATATTGTGATTTTTTTTTAGTACTGGCTGCGAAATTTTATTTTAGTCATGCTCTGGCAAAAGGAGGTTTAGTGCATCTCCGCGACACATGATGCTAGAACCAAGCAATTCATCACGTGATCATGGAACCGTAAGATCCGTTTTGTCCAACAACCGACTAAATCATGACGTAGAATGGTCCTTGGATATGCATAAATTTACATATTGCAAAAAGTTTCGACCCACGTCAGCCTGCGCAATCCGCGCAGGCTGACATGAGTCGATACGTTTTGCAGATGTATTAAACACCCTTTTTCACAGAGCATGGTTCAAATGCAGATGCATTAAGCCCCTTTTTTTCACAGAGCATGGCTCATTTAATTTATTCAGCAGGTTTAGAGTGAATGCTACAGTCAATAAAATGCGATCTAGACTGCGATAGACAGAGTTTAACTCCTTTTGAGGCGTCAAAATTTGGACTTATCATATCGAAAGCACTTACATACACAAATTTAAATTTGGTTTTGTCTTTGAAAGGGAAGAAAACTTTGTTGAAACAGAGGAAAAGGCTGGTTTCCGCAATGTCAGCAAAGTTGTTAAAAATCTCCTTCCGTATGGTCATTGGAACAACGAGATCGTTTAAGGCTTTAGTAGAAGGAACACTTCTCGCATGTTTAAAAAAAAAAGACTAATCTTGTGTAAATCGGATACGTAGCGGAACGTTTAGGTCCAAGATCGGACTTTAAACGCCCAAAAGTGGCCAAAAGTTAACAATGGGGTGTTGAAATTCATTTGAATATAATTTAATATCGATTGTTTTCATGAATATTGGTGAGTTCTGATTGGCTGAAAATTTTTTTTTCATAGCCCCATGAAAAAAAATCACATTGTGCAGGGACTACTTTAGCTGTCAAACTAATGTAAACAAACATGTATACAAATATGAGTGGAAGGGGCTTTAGAAACTCCAACGTTATGTTTAAAAATAAAGAAAATGAATGCAGAATGCAGTTTGAATTATTTCCGTGGGTGTATGTTGTTTGTAATATTAGATTACAAGGAATGAAGAGAATTTTTTTTTTCATGGAGGTATGGAAAAAAAAAAAACCTAATCACACTTTTGTATGAAACCGCTCGCTTCGCCGTTTCATACAGTGTGATTAGGTTTTTTTTTTTCATACTTCCATGAAACAAAAAAAAAATTCTCTTCATTTCTTAATTAAATCATACCATTTAGATGTATGGAAACTACTGTGAAGATGACAATCTGTTATTATACTGTCGGTCCAAGTGTTACTCGCTGGCAAAAAAAAAATACATTTTAAAACCAGGTAAAAAGTAAACAGAAGAGCTGACCAGAGTAGAGATGTTTTGCTACTGGTTTGTTTTCTGCATGTCTATGGACCATTCCACCTCCAAATTCAGTAGGATGCCGGACTAAATGGATTTTATAAATCCATGATCATGAGATGACTTGCTTTTTATCACGCTTATTCCTTTACCAAACAAGAAAAATTTAGACTGGTCCAAAATCAAGGGATTTGCAGAGGAAAAAAAAAAACGTTACTCAAAAATTGAAATTTGTTTTTGGAAGGACAGAAAACATTGTGGGAAAAGGAGAAAATGCTGGTTACCAGCATTTTCTCCTTTTCCCCACAATGTTTTCACGAGGCCTTTCCTTTCAGGTCGTTAAAACTCGGGTCAAGGGATAACGAAGTCTACAATCTAATGCACATTTTGCGTTGAACGATCTTGATCTACATTGTCTGCTAAAAGCACAATAAATAACGCTACGCCTTTCTTGCTAATGGTCAACTGATGCATATCGCGTTTGTCTGTGTTTAAACTACATTTGGGAGACTCAAAGCCAATCCTAAATTTCCACTAAATTAGCTCTGTGGCCGTACATTCAAGATCAGGGTCTGCATTCACCAAACGTTCTTAAGAACATACTTAGTCGTATTGTCATTTATTTTCTAACATTAAAAGTAACACAACTTCTGATTGGTTAAACCAAAATGGTTGTGTTACTTTTCTAAATCTGGAATAAAACTAAGAATGAAATTAAGAATGGTTGGTGAATACGGACCCAGGGCTGCCTTTCACTACGCTGCGTAGATTTACGCAAAATATTTGGGATTGTATACACAGACACACCATCCTTGCTTTACCTTAAGCTATGAGTTGGCGTAAACTTATGCAAATATTTATTCAAATCGTAGTTATTCATTTGGTGATAATTGCTTTCGGACTTGATGCCTGCTTACCCTGAACTGCTAGGCGTACGCAGTTTAGTGAAAGTCAGCCCGGGGTCCGTATTCATCAACCCTTCTTGAGAACATCGTTAGTCTTATCCTCAAGAATCTTCTAAATATGAAAGTAATACAAGTCTGATTGGCTAAACCAAATGGTTTAGCCAATCAGAAGTTGTTTTACTTTCTAAATCTAGAAATAGACTTAAGAGATTATTAAGAATGGTTAGTGAATACGGAACCAGACGTTACGCCTTCATCTTCACACTCAGCAAAAAGGACTATAAGCGACGCTGTGCTTTTCTTACTAATGGTTAAAGTAACATCAGCTGCCAAAAGTAAACAAAACAAATGTTGAATGCATTTAAATTCAAATCATACCATTTAAAAGTATGGAACTTTATTGTGAAAATGACAATCTGTTATTGCACAGTCGTTCCAATTGTTAGTCGCTGGCAGAGATATCAATTTCAAAACTAGGTCAAAAGTTGTCAAGTCACTCTATTTTTTGTCTACTGTTTTTGCCTCATTTTGAAATCCATTTTTCTGTCAGCGACTAACACTTGGGCCGGTGTAATGCAGAGAAATGACCCTCCCCTGCAAAATGACCCATGGGTCATTTCACTACGTAGAGGAATGATGACCCGGGTCATTCCTCTACGTAGTGAAATGACCCATGGGTCATTTTGCAGGGGAGGGTCATTTCTCTGCATTACACCGGCCATACAATATCATTTTGTCATCTCTACAATATTTTCCATACTTTTAAATGAGATAATTTAAATTCAAATGCATTTTAACACCTGCCTTGTGTTTTAAGCCTCTATTGGGCCTTCAACTGATATAACTTTATCGTGTTTGTCTGTTATGTCTATACTGGACTTCAGAGACCCCAAACTTTCTTTCCGGCGATTTTTCGCCTCTCACCTCTGATGCATGTGAGAAAAGTAGTCAGTGGCTTTGGAAAGAAAGTTGTGTCAGTACTGGTGAGAGAAAGCCAGGAAACACATGGGTGCGTTACTGACCGCCATGATATGACCTAAGCTGTTAACCCTTAGAGCGCTGAATTTATGAAATAAACCTTTTCAGTGAAGAAAAACATCCGAAATATTGTCATTTCAAGGTTGTTTCAGCCAGAAGGTGGATTGAAGTAGCTGACAGTGTAGATCAAAGATCAGACTGCACGTTCTGTGCAGTCTGATCTTGATCTACACTGTCAGCAAAAATAAGTTAAGTTGGTTCCAGCGCTTTAAGGGTTAAAATGGCGTTAAACTCCAATACAAACCAAACCTTCAGAGACCCACAGCCAGTCCTTATGGTCCCATTAACTCTATGACTGTAGATTGAAGATCAGACTATAAGTTTTTGTGCAGTCTTATATTTATCTGATCGCAATATATCATAATTATATTACGTGCTTGTCTTACTAATGGCTGACTGATATATAACCCTTAGGCTGCTAAGCGCGACTCACTGACCTTTTGCGGATAGTGTAGATCAAGATCAGACTGCACAGAACGTGCAGTCTGATCTTGAATCTACACTGTCCGATAAAGAGATATAATTTTAAAAAACTAATTGAAATATCAAAATTTGGGGTTTTACTGTCGACTTTCATTTCACTTATTTAGCAGAATAACGGTCAACGTGTTAGTTCACTACGCCATTAGATACTCCATCTATAGATACTCGTATATCTTGCTATATCTTGGAGCCAGAAAATGTTTCCTAAATTTCCCATTATCTCTGTGACTGTTACTTCAACCCCCACCAACTACCAACCTCTGTTAAACAAAGGAGACGACTTTAACCTTTAAGCACACAATCCCGAGTTTTAAAGGCCCCGAGGAAGAGAGCTGTAGAAAACATTGTCGAAAGAGGATGAAATGCTGGTTTGCCAGCATTTTATCATTTTTCCACAATATTTTCTAGCCTTTTATTGCACGAATTCCACAATTTGAGCCATCTTCAATTTTTCGTCCGCAAAATTTGGACAAGTCTAAAATTTGTCGTTTGCTAAAGAATTAAAAGAGGGGGGTAAATCCACAGGTTCCCTCTGTATCCACTGATACTTAAATTTTATCTGATTTGTCTCTCATTATTTCAATAAAAAGGAAGTCATGCTCTGTGAAAAAGGGGCTTCATGCATTTGCGAAAAGTGTCGATCCATGTCAGCCTGCGCAGTCAGTGCATTCTTATTTGGGCCGAAATCTTTTGCTCTTTTTACATTAATTAAATTAAATGCAGTCTGATCTTTGATCCACACTGTCCGTTAAAGAGATTTCCTTTCACGAAAATACCTTTGAAATAGCATGGTTTTTTTTTTCTGTCAGTTTTAAAGTTTCAATTCACTTATTTAGCAGTACAGGGGTTAACCCTTTACCACACAATGCCGCCTTTTAACGACCCAGATGAAGATGGCTTTTGAAAACCTTGTTAGAAAAGAAGAAAATGCTGTTAACCAGCATTTTCTCCTTTTCCCACAATGTTTTCTGTCCTGCCAAACACAATTTTCAATTTTTAAGTCATATATTTTTTTTTCATCTTCAAATGCTTTCAATTTGGAAATGTCTAAAATATTGCCGTGTGGTACAGGGTTTGTTGACAATGACCGAAAAATTGTCCTATTTTGACCTCACCACCGTAAAGTATTTAAAATTACCTCCACTAGATGTCTCATATTGTCTTGCAGCAGATCCCGTTTGAAAACATCGTGGCACGAGGAAACATTGTTCGTAATACAATCATTTTCCCAACCTGCCACAACATTTTCACATGTATTCACGGATCAATCCTTTACAAGGCAGTCTCGAATTCTACCGACTCTGAGCCACGAGACCTTTTAACCATTTTGCTGCTAAATAAGTTAAATAAACCTTTCAAGCCGATAGTAAAAATCCGAATAATATTATTTCGGACTTATTTTTTGGACAAAGATATCTCCTTATCGGATAGTGTAGATCCAAGATCATACTGCACGTCCTGTGCATACCGTGAATGCAGGTGTAATGCAGAGAAATGACCCTCCCCTACAAAATGACCCATGGGTCATTTCACTACGTACAGGAATGACCTGGGTCATTATTCTATGTAGAGAAATGACCCCAGACGGCGGTCTGGGGTCATTTCTCTACGCAGAATAATGACCCGGGTCATTCCTCTACATTTTGTAGGGGAGGGTCATTTCTCTCCCATTCTGGCAATAATATCAAAAGCGATCCAAGGGTCGTTAAAACATGGGTTTGAGTGGTAAAGGCTTCATAAATTGAATTTGCGTTTATTTATCGTCGCCAACGGTTGCCCATAAGGGCGACGCCCCCTGAAGACTGCTAGTTTTTGTTACGGGGGATAGTCCAAGATACAGGACGAAACCCATCCATCCTAAGTTATGCCCGGTTCTCTAAGGTTCTCGGTGTCATACCGTCACACGGTACCTCGGTTTAACGTCACATCCGAAAGACTATTAGTAATTTTAGATGGCCAGCCGTTGGCTCGAACCAACATCCTCAGGTGACCCAAGACTTGGTGTTTTACAAGTCCTACGCTCTACCACTAGAGCTATGCGGGCTTGTACGGTAAAGGATTAATTCCCCGGGAGGTTTTTCAATGTCGTCCTCCGCAGATTTTTTCCATAAGGTAATAAGTAAACTCTATCAAGGGAATTCTGGGTGTTGAAATCCGGTCGACACGAAAAACTTTTGTCCCGACATTCTGTCGAAAAGTGACGTATTAAATGCATATGAGACATGCTCTGTGGAAAAGGGGGCCTAAATACATCTGCAAAAAGTATCGATCCATGTCAGCCTGCGCAGTACGCGCAGGCTGACATGGGTCGAAACTTTTTGCTTTTTGTAAATTTTCTGCATGTCAAAGGACCACTCTACCTCCAGATCAAGTCGATTGTTAGACTTAGTGATTTTTTTTTTTCTATCCAATGTTTATATGATAATTTGCTTGGTAAAATGCATCACGGAGATGTATTTACCCTCTTTTTACCAGAGCGTGACTCATATACTTCTGTTTGCCTGTTCCTGCAACACATAATCCGATAGAACTTTTATCGATAGTGCAGTTTCTTTCTTACTTTTGATTATGGAAATATGGCAGTAATTGGAACTCCGGAGATTAAATTCTCACGATGGATAACTATGGACCAGACGGCAACATTTTAGACTTGACCAAATTGAACGCATTTACAGACGAAAAGTTAAATGTGGTTCAAATGGTTGGGTTTGTCTTTGAAAGGTTTCTTGAGGGTGTGGGTTCGATGCCCACGACTTGCCGCCTAAAATTTCAAAAAATTCTTTCGGATGAGACATAAACCTCAGTCTCGGGGGGGATCATATGTGTTTGAGCTATGCTCTGGCAAAATGGGGTTTAATGCGTCTCCGTGATACACCACACCAAGCGAGACATCACATAATTATGGATCCATAAAAACCATTATGTCTTACAACCGCCTCTATCATAAGGCTGGTCCTTTGACATACAGAAAATTGACCAATCGCGAAAAGTTTCGGCCCAGGTCAGCCTGCGCGCACTGCGCAGGCTGACCTGGGTCGATACTTTCCGCAGATACATTAAGTCCCCTTTTCACAGAGCATGGCTCATGTACAAGTTCATTTTCCGCAGATTTTGGACGAAACACATAATAAAGTATGATATGAAGAAACTGTACACCAGATAATTATGTTAATATCGTATGTGTACATGTTTTCCAAGCTAATATTACAACATCTGTTAATCTTATCTCGAATGTCATTAACGATTGTCGAGTTGACAGGTGTCGACCTCATTTACCTCTAGGTTCGGACTATCTTATCCGAGGACACCTTCGCCAACAGTGTAGACCAACGGTCAGCCTGCGAAAAGTTCACAGACTGACATGGATCGGTATTTTCTGATATAATGTTACCATAAAAGTCTTGGAATTTCAAAGTCTGGGACCGTTTTCACCTACCATTAAATGCTAAATTGTATTAAAATTGTTATTTCTTCCCTAAATTTCAAAGAAAGACACTTTCTGCTTGGTTGTACCAAATAGTTTGTTTTCCATCGCCATTTTGTTTGCAAGTCTGGTGCAAATAAAGCGTCTTTAAAGTTAAAAAGAATACTTAGCAGACAATTTCAGACATTTCAAAGACAGTTTTAGTTATTTTCGATTTCTTTCCTTGAGTGATCCAAGAAGATGTTTTTAGCGGATAAAAGGGGTAAAACAACCCCCCCCCCCCAATTTCATTGCTTTTTTGTCAAGGCATGCCCGATCGGGCAGCTTAGTGGTTGGCATATCTTACTCGCGACCTGCTGGTTGCTGGTTCGATACCCAGTCGAGGCAAACTTTCTTTCAGACGATTTTTCGGCTCTCACTTCTGTTGCATGTGAGAAAAGCAGTCAGTGGCTGGGAAAGAAAGTTATGTCGATACTGGTTTGAGAAAGACTGGAAACACATGCGTAGGTCCACTGACCGCCGTGAAATGACCTAAGCTGTTAAAAACGGCGTTAAACTCCAATACAAACAAACATTGTCAAAGCATCAACACATGATGCAATATAAACCTCAATAGCCCGATTCTCGAACCTCCGAGGACGTCGGATTTTCCGATGTGTTTTATGGTACCGGTGAAAATCCTATTAAAACACGCAAAGAATTCTTCGGTTATTTCGAGTCTCGACAATCCGAGCAATTGCCCTGGTCCCTGTCTGTTTTGGCTTGATTAAATCGAAAGGTGTGTAATCAAAGTCGGAGGTCTAGCTTTTGTACATTGTTAAAGAAAAGCAACCGTAAATTCTACTGCAGCCGATCCCATGAAGCCCCATTTGTATAAATGGCTTCTGAAGACTAGAAACTCAATTAAGACATTACCAGACGATAGATATCTAGTCTAGAACAATTTGAAAGCACTTGCAGACGACAAATTATGTGTTCAAATCAAAACAATTTTGATAGAGTGGGAAACATCGTGGGGAAAGCAGAAAATGCTGGTTATCAGCATTTCTGCTTTTCCAGCAATTTGCTCAAAAGCTTTATTCCCAAGTACTGTATGATAAAGGTTAAAAAACTAAACATAGTTCTGTTGGAAAGCAGCCGGTGGCTTTGGAAAGATATTGTGCGAAGCACTAGTCTAAGAAACTCCAGGAAAGCATAGATATGTTGGTTCATTGGCCACTGCAATATAACTGAAATAATGTTGGAAACGGCGTTAAACACCATACAATCAAACAAGCCATAGAATTCTCATTTTGGGGAAAAAAATAAAGAATAAACAAGTTTGAAAAATGCAAAATAAACATTTTTTTCGTTGGACACAATGTTTGCATAATGGCTGGCTGCAGGCGTCTGGAAAGGTGTGAGTCTGGAGAAAGTAGCATCAATATCACATAAAGCACCGTGTTATCAAAAACACATTTACATATTTGTCGTTTATATTTCTTGAAGATGATGTATTGCCATAGATTAGCGGCCGCTATCTACGCAACACGTACACAGCTGAGTACTTACAGTGCTTTCATGAGCTTTGTCGGCTATTATTATTATGTAGAAGTGATTTTTGTTGGGGGCTTGACGTCAAATCGACATCTCTTAGCCTTGTACCGAATAACCCTGTATTTAAAGATACATATATACTCGTTTCAGCCAGCTTTTATTCCATTTCATCTTTATTTTCAGTCAGTTTTAACCCATTTTATGTTTTTTTTTTTATACTATAATCATTCTTGTACCTTCATGCCAAATGTTCTCCTTGTCAGCTGCAAGGTTGCACAGATTACGATGGATATACAATGCATTTCATTTTTGGCAGCTTTCAAAGACATCACTGTTGACGTTTCCGGTTTTAAATGAGAGCACATCCCTTGAGTTGCTTTATCCCTTACACCGTATAGGTATTATTATATTGGTAATTCATTTATGTTCACATAGCTGACGAAATTCGGAGCCATTCCACACATTTCCAAAATTTAACAGCGTTTTTCTTTCTCTCTAGCTGTAAGAATGAATCTTTAAAAGGGGGCTATGCAATTTTTTACGAGCACGCCAATCTTCAAAAGAAGTCTTATCGCTGAACTTCGTAAGGCAATATCTTTCAAGTCATCAATGAATAAGAAGGAGAAAAGAAAGAAAAAATGTACTTTATTGCTATTTCCTGAATGAAATATGTGGCCGCTAAATGCATTAGTAGATATCTCGCCAGAATTTAGAAACTGCTGGTAGGAGTGCCACATGTGGGTTATCTGGGATTATATTCAAATAGCTAAGATGACGTCATATCTGTCCTAAAAGAATTAGAAGTTATTTGATTGGGTGATCGTGTTCTGAAAGCGTCCATTGGAATGGTAACTTTGGGAAAACAATGCCTATGTTACCAAAATTTGGTACGATTTCATTTCAGGCCAAAAGGTTGTTGTATTGCGCCTAGCAAAAGTAGCAAGTGTCAAAAATATGCATGGGAGACAAATACGACGCATGCGCGTATCTTGGTATCTTTGATCTACGAGTTTCGAGCCCGATGATTTAATCGGTAACGCACTGGGCCTTAAACTGAGAGGTCGCCCGTTCCATCCGAACTGGGTCAAATTCTATCCAAGAACTGTCCCATAGGTAGTCATTGTGACAGGATTCATTTCTCTCTAACGGCTGTACCTTGTTTCGGTGATGTCTATAAGGGAAAGCAGCGCTGTTTTAAACTGTGGTATGTTTGTTACAAGATAGAAAAAGATCGTTTGCAAAAGTCACCGAGATATAAAGTAACACATATATGGCTCCGATATAGATCTTAATGATCAACTCTTTACCAGACAGCAAAACTGAGGACATGTCCAAAGTCAAAGCATTTACACACTACAAAGTATTTTTTCCACAAATGAAATTTGTCTTTGTAAGAATACAAAACATTGTGGAAAAAGGAGAAAATGCTGGTTACCAGTATTTTCTCCTTTTTCCACTATGTTTTTAAAGACCATTTACACCAAGGTCGTCAGATTTACAGGAATGTTTTGTTAAGGGTAAGGTCGACTTGACTTTATGACTGTCGACCAGGTTTGTGGCGTGCGCAGATGTTTTTATGTTTTTTATGAGGATTATTTCTTATTGTCTAACTCCTTGTATAACAGGCGTAGGAAGATTTGCAAACGATGGACTACTTTAATCCTTAACCAAACAATCCTGAAAAAAAAAATAGGCCTTTGAAAACATTTTGAGGCATTTTCACCTTTCCTTGCAATGTTTTCTACACCTGTTTTTTGTGCTTATGTGATCATTTGAATTATTTCCTATTGTCTTACTTCTTGTATAACAGGCGTAGGGAGACTTGCAAATGATGGACTTTGTTACCAAGCAGTCCTGAAGAAGTAGGCATCTGGTTTCCAGCATTTTCCTCCTTTTCTCACAATGTTTCCACCTTTCAATGTGTTTATGTATATTAAGAGGATTATTTTTTGTATTTCGGAATTCCTTGTATAACAGGCGTAGGAAGATGTGAAATGGGGACTACTTTGATCCTTTACCAATAACAGTAACTGTATAAATTCGAATCCCATGGACTAGTCCATCTTCGCAAGCCAAGGATACTAACTCCACTTTGTTCGTTACGTACCCTTGGCCGCTCGCCTCTTTAAAAATCGAAACTCCCGCTGCGCCACCTATCGAATATCACGAGTTGCGTAACCTTTGCTGATGCTATTTCTGACCAATCAAAATGCTCGTAATAAAATTTGTTAGGCTATGCATCAAATATGGCTGCGCTTTCGGATTCATCACAATTTTCTGAAATTAATCAGACATACGATGATTCGCAATCATTTGGCTGTGGAACCCGTCCTAATATTTCACATAATTGATCGTGAACTATAAAAAAAAAAACCTCATTAAATATCTATCGTCTACTCTTTTTTGGCAAATTTTCGTCACAAACACGACAACTTTCGTTTTTGACGGGAGCCGCCATTATTGTTTCCTGTTTCGCGGGAAATTTCTTGTTACGGATGGTTTGATTGGACGCGATGGGTTTGGCTCGCATCCAATGAAATGGCGCAGCGGGAGTTTCGATTTTTAAAGAGGCGAGCGGCCAAGGGTACTACCTTAGTATCATTGGCTTGCGAAGATGGGACTAGTCATTTTCAGCACAGTTAAAAAAAACCTGTTGTGAAAAGTAATTGCTTCTTTTCGCATTACTAGTCATATCGGCAAAGTTCCCTTTGGTGAATTGCTTGTTTTTAGAAAGTAAAAAAGTCAGCCCGAATAGGAATGCGTCAACGTGCAAAAATTAAAAGAAATCAAAGGACTGGTAGTCCTGAGAGCCGCCTGGAGTGCAATGGGTTTGATGTTTGAAACATTTAATAATGCCAAGAATTTTTTTCTTTTTTTATAGAACCGAGGTTTTCACTTCGATAACTTGTCTGCAAACGGGACTAAATGCCTTGAATATCCATGAGATGTACTATTAGAGGAATATAACAAAAGTTATCCAGCCGTTGATGTTCACTCCTGTGCATCTAAAAACGGTATATCCATTTACAAAACGACAAAATTTTGGACTAGACCAAACTGAAAGAATTTGCACAAGGCAAATTAAATAAAGCTTATATGATGACTTCTGTCTTTGAAATGAAAGAAAACATTGTGGGAAAAGGAGAAAATGCTGGGTTTACTAGCATTTTCACCTTTTCCCACAATGTTTTCAAAAGCCTTCTCTTTCATGGT
This sequence comes from Tridacna gigas, assembly GCA_945859785.2. Lineage (NCBI taxonomy): Eukaryota > Metazoa > Mollusca > Bivalvia > Cardiida > Cardiidae > Tridacna > Tridacna gigas. The sequence continues at coordinate 62,267,513 of OX244036.2, forward strand.
CGTTAGAAGTCGGAATTGTGTGGTAAAGAGATACACAAACAAATGCTCTGTAAAACAACAAACTGGGTCGAGCAATTTTCCAAGGGATGGGGGATAGTTTACGACCGATGAAGCCTAGATATGTCAGCCTTAACAATTTTTTTGGAGATTTCATCGGTTGCACAATTCTATTACATTTCCTCCATTGTTGACATCAAGATGAGACTTAGACAATGGGAATAGTATACTTCTTTGACTTTGTTTGTTTGTATAGTGTTAATTACGGGTTTTAATACTATTCTAGTTATATCGCGACAGTCACTGTACCTATCCAGCATGCTTTCATGGAGTTTCTTTTAATAGTTCTTGACACAGTGCTCTTCCCAAGCCACTGGCAGCTTTCTCACATAACCATCGCCAAAATAAGGATAGGCGGTGAGGAAGGAATAAACCCTGTCGCAATGAATATCATATATTCTTGGAGAGAAAATGCTCGAGCTTGGGATTCGAGCAAGCCACTCCTTGGTTTTAAACCCCGTACGTTTCTGACTGAGCAACCGGGCTGGGCGGAAATGATATGCAAAATTACAATAAATGAGATTTAGGTTTGGAAACATCACTTAGAAACCATTTAATTTTATACCAGACGACAAAATGGTAAACTTGTCTAAATTAAAAGCGTTTGCAGATGACAAATCGATAGTGGCTGAAATGAATGAATATCTCGTTGAAACCTTGCAAACATTATGAGAGAAGGAGAAATGATGGTTACCGAAATTTTCTCTTTTGCCATTGATGTATTCAAAAGCCTTAATCAGCATCATTAAACTACGAGCATGTTCGATAATATGGTTAACACTTAAGCTGCTGAATAAATGAAACGCAAATTTCTACTCAATACTAAAAGCCCAAACATTGCGGTTTCAAAGTTGATTTCACCGGAAAGAAAATACCGTATTGGACAGTGTAGATCAAAGATCAGACTGCACGTTCTGTGCAGTCTCATCTTGATCTACACTGTCCGCAAAAGGTCAGTGGGTGGCGATTAGCAGCTTAAGGGTTAAACCAAAGGCCATTGAAGCTCCACTGGGCTATCACGGAATACGGAAATTGCTCGATCTTCGGACACCGTTACTAAAAATAGCACATTGGCGAATGGCGCATCGACTCTATATCGTATTATGCTACATACGACATAGAGGCCATGCGCCATTGTTCTAATTTAGTATCAGAGTTCGATGATCGACCAATAAAAATTTCGATGTACCGTGAAAGACCAATGAAGCTTCAATGGCCTGTGGTTAAACTTTCCGCAATGATTGACGTCAAAAATAAAACACGGACAATAGATATGGTATGCGAAAATGCTATAAACATACACATTTTAGATCCGGAAACATCACGGAAAGGCCATTCATTTTAACTCTATACTAATTACTCCCGTATTTTAACGATCCTTTGAAAGAAACCTTTAGAAAACTTTGTGGGAAAAGGAGAAAATGCTGGTAACCAGCATTTTCTCCTTTTTCTCACCATGTTTTCTACTCTTCCAAGGACAAATCCTACGATTTGAAGCGCATTTAATTCGTTTTCTGCAAACTCTTTCATTTTGGATGAGTTCAATTTTTTTTTTTTTTGATTGGTAAAGAGTTTAAATAAAACAGCAGTAGATTGACACAACTGTTATTTCTGTCTTATTTTCCATGTTTTACAGACATTGAACGTTGTTATCTGACGGGCGAATGTATTTAATTGTGAAATAAACATTTAAAAGGATACTTATGGTGATCTATAAATGGCTTTCAGGCACGTCATTTCTAATGTTTATTTCTTCTTGGGTTTGACTTTATAAAACCTTTCAAAATGTCAATTGACGCTATTTGGCTCTACCAAATGACAAAAAAAAAAATGAGACTCGTAGAAATTTGCAGACGACAAATAAAAAATGGGCGAGATGAAAGTATTTGTCCGTAAAAGAATGGAGGACATTGTGGAAAAGGGAGTGTGCAGTTACGCTAGCGCTTATTTAACCCATAGACCACTGGAAAAAAATAAATAATTGTTTTCGCAGACACTGTAGATCAAGATCAGACTGCACAGAAGGTGCAGTCTTGATCTTTGATCTACACTGTCCGCTACTTTCTTAGATATTCAAGGCCACAACAACCATGAAATGACAATATTTTGAATGTTTTTCCTTCTTGAAATGGCCCAGTTCATTAATTCAGGCCTCTACTCAAGGGTTAAATATATCATTAGAAAAATCCGAAAGTAGAAGGCCGACACAGCATACCTGTCTGAAATATATGGCATCCTGCTCGGCTCAGTGCTTAAGTGTAACCTGGAGTCCTCATGTTCGAGCCTCGCTGGAAGCACTGGGTTTTTCGTTGGAATGTCCGTGGACAAGACACTTCTTGGCCCTAGCCTATTACTGGTTAAACCCAGGACATGCGTGAATAAGTTAGTTGTCGCCGTGATATGACTGAAATAATGTGGAAAGTGGCGTAAAACGCTGTTCAATCAATCAAACAATCAATCTGAAATATGCAGTTCTGATCTAAACGATCGCTTTTAGCGGATTTTTTTTTTTCTGTAGATCTGCTGAAAACTATCCCAACAAATGAGCCACGCTCTGACAAAAGGGGGCTTAATGCATCTCCGTGATGCATGTTACTAGGCAAGTCATCTCATGAGAATGGATACATAATAGACAAATTGTCTATTAACCGACTCTATCATAAAGTAGACTGGTCCTTTGACATACAGAAAATTGACCTATAGCGAAAAGTTTCGGCCCAGGTCAGCCTGCGCGGACTGCGCAGGCTGACCTGGGTCGATACTTTTCGCAGATGCATCGAGTCCCCTTTTCACAGAGCACGGCTCAAATATTTATCCGTTGAATACAAACAGAATTCAATCCTTTGCCAAAAAAATCCTGACTTTTAATGACCCGGAGGAAGAAGGATCTTATAAACGTTGTGAATAAGGGAAAACATTCTGGTAACCAGCATAAACTCCCTTTTCCACATTTTTACCAATCTTTCAAGAAGAACTTTCATTATTTGAACTGCATATTATATATCGCCTTCCGTTGATCATTGTTTCGGGAAAGCAGCCAGTGGCTTGGGAATAATATTATGTCAATCACTTGTTGAAGAATCTCCAGGAAAGCATGGCCGCCGCGATATACCAGAAATAATTTTGAAACCGCGTCAAACACAATAAAAAACAAACAAACACACACACAAGCAATTGCTTTCAATATATGGACAGTTCTAAAATTTTGTTGTAAGTTAAAGGCCCAAAAGCGGCCAAAACACAATGCAGTGTTAAAATGCATTTAAATTTAAATCAAACCTTTTAAAAGTATGGAAAATATTTTGAGGATAACAATCTGTTAGTGTGTGGTCGGTCCAAATGTTAGTCGCTGGCAGAAAAATGAATTTCAAAAATCAGCCAAACAGTAAACAAAAGATAGAGAGACCTAGCAACCTTTAACGTGGTTTTGAAATTAATTTCTCTGTCAGCGACTAGCGCTTGGACCGACTGCACAATAACAGATTGTCATCTTAAGACAAAGTTTCAAAATTTTAAATGGTACGATTTAAATTTAAATGCATTTCAACACCCGCTTTGTTTACTTTTGGCAGCTATTGTTACTTTAAAGGGTCAAAAGCCTTTTATCTTTTCCTTACTTAATTCTTGTAGAACAAAAACAGTGCTAGAAACGTTACCTGAGTCCTACCTTTCAGCCCTACCTTAAGTAATTACCGGACGGCAAAATTCAAACTTGTCCAGATTGAAAGCATTTTCAGACAACTAATCAAATTTGGCTCAATCACGGTATATGGCTTTCGATGGGGGTAGAAAACATTGTGGGAAAAAGGAGAAAATGCTGGATACCAGCATTTTCTCCTTTTTCCCACAATGTTTTCAAAAGCGTCATGTCCAGGGGTCGTTAAAACGCGTGATTGTGTGGTAAATGTCAATAGCTCTCGAATCTTCTATTGGTCTAAGGCGTGAATTCATACTACCGTGAACATAATTAGTTCAAGAGCCAAAGGGTCCACAAACGTGTATCAAGAACACCCTCATTCTCGAACAGAACTGCTAATTTGGGAGTCGCATGTGTTACTTACGTCATCAATTTATAGGGTAGTCCTATTGACGATGACGTCATTACTTTCGGGCTTGTCACTTGATTAACATTTTGACACTAGGCTTGTTTCTCAGTATAACGAACGAGCTTACCCCTTTCTTCAAATATAGATTTGTGATTTTTGCGTACAAAACGACTACAAAACAGAGCAGCAGAACAGAATCGATATCAAGATTTGTATATATATATATATAAATTCAATGACTATTTGAATAAAAACTAAAACAATGTAATATATGCCAGCTTGCTCAACCGTTATAAAAGATGTTACTTGTTACTTCCTGAATACTTTGACAGCTCCCATGTACAAATGTATAATAACCCATGAATATTTTGAAAGCTCCAAATGAATAACACGGATACTTTGACAGCTCCCATGTACAAATGAATGACAACGCATAAATACTTTGAAAGTTTGCATGTAAAAATAACAAACAACGCATGATTATACTTTGAAGGCACTTATGCTCAAATGAATAACAATTCATAAATGATGTGAAGGTATTCATGTACAAATTAATAATACCTACTGTATACTTTGAAGACAACTACGAGCTCGTATGTTCAAATGAGTAAAAATACGTGAATACATGTACTTTAAAAACACCCATGTACAATGATTGCTTTGATTTGCATTGGAGTTTAACGCCATTTTAACAGCTTAGGTCATATCATGGCGGTCAGCGACGCACCTATGTTTCCTGGCTTTCTCACACCGGTACTGACACAACTTTCTTTCCAAAGCCACTGATTACTTTCCTCACATGCATCAGAGGTGAGGGGCGAAAAATCGCCGGAAAGAAAGTTTGCCTCAACCGGGTATCGAACTCGCAACCACCAGGTCACGAGTCTTACACGCTAACCACTGGGCTACCCGGGCGGGCATGTAGAAATGAATAGCAACTAATGATAACTTAAAAGCTCCCATGGACAAATGAATAACAACACATTTATAAACACTTTAACCCTTAAGCTGCTAAGCGGGACTCATTGACCTTTTGCGGACATTGTAAATAAAGATCAGACTGCACAGAACATGCAGTCTGATCCTTGATCTACACTGTCCGATAAGGAGGTATTTTTTCTCCAAAACATACGTTTGAAATAACATTTTTCAGGTTTTACTTTTGGCTTGAAAGTTTTATTTAATTTATTCAGCAGGATAAGGGTTAAAATCCTGTCTATTTGTAAACAGACAGACAGGTGCTTTCTTAATCAAAATCAGTTTCTTATTATTTTCACATTTAGAAACTGAACAGTTGAACGTGGCATACAAATGGACATCGTTAGGCAAATTTAAATAACAAAATCTGTTCAAAAGATATAGAGGATATTTGGATTTTTCGGTGAAAGATCGAAATTTATTTCATCTCGTGAACATCATCGGTAATATTTTCACTCGTGGCTGCGCGCCACGAGTGAAAACATTACCGATGATGTTCACGAGATGAAATAAATTTCGATCTTTCACGCGCAGCCACGAGTGAAAACATTACCGATGATGTTCACGAGATGAAATAAATTTCGATCTTTCACCGAAAAAAACAAATATTCTATTTATTTCATGCTTCTAACGCCTTTTTTTGTCGAGACTTCCATAAAAAAAAATGAAATCGGTATTCTCACTGGTGGTACCCGTGTAATATCGAAAAATATTTTCACCGCTGTTTCTCGATATCCTACCGGAAAGCATGAAATAAATACATGATATTCGCTTTCGATGGTCTTTGGAATAAAATAATTACAGAAAGTACATGTAATGTACACAAGGATCTCCCATTCCTTAAAAGGGTAGCAGTTATCGCGTAACTAGGTAAAGATAGCCAAGTCACGGGGTTTTTTTTTGTAGTAGTGGTTGAGCTACTAGCGAATTGTTTTGACGGTCATCTGCTCGAATCTAGCCTTGGTTCCAATCTGATCATTTTTCCTTGTGTTGAGCTACGAGCGTAGGCTCGAATCTAGCCCTGGTTCCAATCTGATCATTTTTCCTTGTGTTGAGCTACTAGCGAATTGTTTTGACGGTCATCTGCTCGAATCTAGCCTTGGTTCCAATCTGATCATTTTTCCTTGTGTTGAGCTACGAGCGTAGGCTCGAATCTAGCCCTGGTTCCAATCTGATCATTTTTCCTTGTGTTGAGCTACGAGCGAATGGTTTTGACGGTCGTAGGCTCGAATCTAGCCTTGGTTCCAGTCTGATCATTTTTCCTTGTATACCTGGTTACCAGCATTTTCTTCCTTTCCAACAATGTTTAAAAATTTCTTCACTGGGGTCGTTTAATTAACTCTTTACCACACAATCCCGACTTTTAACGACCCTGTGAAAGAAGCCTTTTGAAAACATTGTGGGAAAAGGAGAAAATGCTGGTAACCGGCATTTTCTCCTTTTCCCACAATGTTTTCTACCCTTCCCAAAACAAATTTCTTTTTTTCTGTCTCATTTATTTTGTCGTCTGCAAATGCTTTCAATTTGGACCAGTCTAAAATTCTGTCGTTTGGTAAAGAGTTAAAACACGGGATTGATTGTTAAAGTGTTCATCTGTACTTCACACTCGCGTTAACGTACACTAACTTACTTAATTGCTGGCAGTGCGATAAGGCCGCGCCACGGGAACTATCCATCAGACAGATACCAGTAATTGAAACGTCGTGTTTCCCGTAAGTTTCTACGATAAAAATGGAGCCATTAATTATTTACAACAAATTAATTACTTTAGACATCTTCCTTTGGCTTTAGCTTTACTTTAAGTCGTGTTTTCAGCCGCTTTCGATCATAGTTTTATTTATCTCAACTGTTTTCATTGTCGCAGCCCGTTGCCCATAAAGGCGACGCCCCCCACCCCCTCCCCCCTGCAAGATACAGGAAGAAACCCATCCTAAGCTACGCCTGGCTTTTTAACTTGCATAGTGTATAGCGAGTCTCCAATTTAAAATCTCCAAAAAACAATTAGAATTTGTTGTTAATTAATTGCAACCACCGCGATATAGCTAAAATAATGTTGAAAATGGCGTTCAACACCAATTAATCAATCAACATAGAAGATTCATCTGTCACATATCGTACAAGCAATTTTCCCTTTTTATCACAATGTTTTTAAAAAACTGTCGTCCACACTCGCAATACAATAAACTGCAGACATTATCAATTTAGCGTTTCTTCTGGCAAGCTTTGACAGCAACCAATTATTTACTATGAAACATGGAAACATCATCTGTCAAATGAAATACTGAAGTGACATTAACTACTCCACTGTTGAATTAACCTCTTCCAAAGCAATCCCTTGTTTTAACGATCCTTCAGAAAAAGGCTTTTGAAGATATTGTGGCAAAAGGAGAATTGATGGTAACCATCGACATAAAACAGATAATGTGAATAGTAAAGTAAAGTAGAAAAGTTTAAATAATTCATCTGGTGTTAAAAAAAGCTGTCCGGGATCAGACTACATGAACAAGCAAACCGATCGTGCTCTAAGGTCGTTGCAGTTGACATCATAGGCCGGATTTACCAACTAGGTGTGTTCTAAATATTGTCTTAGTTCTAATACTGGTCATCTGATTGGCTGACACATGTCTCAGCCAATCAAATGGCTAGTCTTCGACTCATTGACTGATTTATCGATTGTTTATTTGCTTGATTGGTATTTTGTGCCACTTTCATATTGCGTGCAACACACGAAAAGGGGCCCTCGGACATATGCGTAAAAGAGTGTCATCCCAGATCAGCCTGTGCTGTGCAGTCTGTGACTAATCCGAGACAACACTTCCCGTTTTTGTGCGATTTTCTGTTTCACGAAAGTCTACTGTATGAAAAAATCGTATGTGGTCGTAAAGTGTTGTCTCGGATTAGCCTGCGCGCACTGCGCAGGCTAATCCAGGACAACACTTTACGCTAATGTCCGAAGACCCCTTTTCGTGTGTTGCACGCCATATTGCTTTTGACATACCATAGCAACAGCTTACTTATATATCAGTGTCCTGGGTTGCACCAATACTAGGCTTGGCTCAGAAGAGTCTTGTCCAAGAACATTCCCACGAAAAACCTAGCACCTCGAATGGGGATCGAACCTGGCGCCTTTTCATTGCGAATCCTATAGCTTCATGACTAGGGGTAATATTTTCTTGGACCTCAGTAATGAGACGCATGCGATACTTCTTTTCGTACTTGGACGTCTATTGAGCACAAATGTCGTCTCAAGCGACTCTCCGAGCGAAAAGCTACAAGGGTGTACTATTTGTTTTGTCGGTTTAATCTGTATTGCAGCGAAATGCAATTAATTCTTAGTGACAAACATGAACAAGGACAAATAAACGTTTCATTACCTGAATTGCTTTTAGAAATCATTTAAGATGGATAGATATTTTTATTTCACTTGTACATGTACATGATAGTAGCATGTAGCATGTAGCATCCTATGTTTTCCAGATTAACAATAATCAACAGTGACATACATATGGAGAGAGAGATGGGGGGGGGGGGGAGGGGTGAAGAGGGAAATATTTACTAGATTCATATATCGTAAGGCATAAGGTACTTATAGGAAGATGTAAAAAAGAATAACACTGAAACCACAGGAGTGTCTTTCAGAACTTTATTTACTTGTGGGGTCGGTGCAGAGTCAGATCAGACCGCACAACACGTGCAATCTGATCTTGGAACTGTACTTTCCTCTATTAATTTTGGTTAGCATTCCTTTTATAGAATGCAAGCTTAATAAACTTACATGTTTTCAAAATGGTATAGTACTCCTCAGATTTCATCAGACTTACAAATTTAAACGTACTTGGTTTGACTTAGTACTTTTTATCTATGTATTTCTTACGAAGACTGTAATAAAAAGGACATTCAATGATGAAATGATATTCATCTTCTGTGCAATTCATATTACAAAATATACAAAATCTTTCATTCCTAGGGATTCTTATACGCCTGTGTCTTCCGGATTCAACTCGTAAAATATGGGAAGACGTGCGGATTTTTGTTAAACAAATTCTGAGACGTTTTGTTAAAATAATAGATAAGTAACTTTCAATTTTAAATTCTTCTTTCAAATGGCCATATAAAGGAGAAAGAACAGCACTTGTTGATTAATCCGAATACCATTTCTGTAAAAATGAATCTTTCAATCGTTGTTTGAAAGTTTCTATAAAATGATCAGGACTAACACTTTCGGGATTCTCCCAAACATATAAAAAAAAAACATTTTCTTCTAATAGTGATTTAACACGTGATAACCAGTTTACCTTACCAACAAACATATCATTTAACATAACTTTAGTGATGGTTTTCATTAGGATGTTTTCTGTCTTTATTATTTTAAAAAAGTATTTTAACATAAGGACGTATCTATTTATCTACAGTGGATAACGTCCTAATTCGCCATAAACGGCAGCATTGCAAGTAGACTGTTTGACCCCAAGAATCATTTTACAAAATTTTAGATGAATTCGCTCAAGCTCTTTGGATTTAGTAAACCCCTATATCTGACACCCAAAGTTCACAATTGGACTGACAAAGGCATCGAATAATTCCAACGAAATTGTACGGTTTACAAAATGTTTACAAATGTTACTATATAAAACATGCATGGCCATTTCTTCAGTATATGTGTAATATGATTATATTGTTTGCTGTAGATTGTTATATACTGATGAATAAAATATGTTTAAACTAAGTTAATATTGCCAAAACTAAAATTGTAGTTTTCAGGAAGCGAGGCAGAATCAAGACAAATGAAAAATGGTATTACAACAAGCATTCTGATAGTATTGCATAGCAATACACATTCCCCTACCGGCCGTGTGTATCGCTGGCATGTCAGTGAAATTTTTTAAGTCCAAGGCCCGTAAATGCGTCAAAAAGCAGTGGAGCGGGACGAAACTCGAACTTGATGTATAAGTCATGGTGGTTGATGTACACACCAAAAATCAGCTCTATATGTAGCAGCGTTTAGAAAAAAGTGCGGAAAAATGTTTTATCAGTGAAATTTTGTAAGTCCAAAGCCCGTAAATGCGTCAAAAAGCAGTGGAGCGGGACGAAACTCGAACTTGATGTGTAAGTCATGGTGGTTGACTTACACAGCAAAAGTCAGGTGAATATCTACCAGCATTTAGAAAAAAAAGTCCGGAAAACTGATTTATCAGTGAAATTTGGAAGTCCAAGGCCCGTAAATCCGTGAAAAAGCAGTGGACCGGAACGAAAGTCGAACTTGATCTGTAAGTCATTTGTGTTTAAAACGACTGATTATTGAATAAGCAAGCAAACAGGTATGTTCAAATTCTAGCTTTTTGTCGTCAATTTGTGACAATATGATTTTAAACGTGCGCACAAAATTTGTGCAGAGATTTCTCCCATTTTTCCTTATCGATCGTAAAATCACATTCGGGGACAGTTATTTGTACCAGTTTTTATCTTTCTAATTTTGGGGGTAGAGGGTTGCATTTAAAACATTTGCCGGATACGGCTCAGGTGCCTACTCCATACACAGAGTATCAGTAAACGATTTAGCGTTTGCGACCATATTTGTTCCCATGCTTCAAGATAGGATAAATCTAATGATTTGCTGCTAAATGGAATTTCTATGCTAAGTGATATAGACAAAAAATATGGAATTTGCATGAAAAGTATAGCCCTGTGCAAATATATCTTTTCGACTTCTTTTCTTTCTTTATAAATTCGTTGTCCCATATGTAATATTATTCTTTTAAGATAACTAATTTGAGCCATACTCTGGCAAAATGGGATTTAACCTTCTATAATGTTATATAACTCTTTTGGCGCCAAATAAACTAAGTCGGCCTCTTTTGATGGCTGTAAATACAATCCACTGAGTCTCCAGAAGATTTTTATCATATAGGCTTGACAAAACAAGCGGAGGGCATAGATCAAAGATCAGACTGCACGTTCTGTGCAGTCTGATCTTATGCCGTCCGCAAAAGTCCCTGTTTTCGCCTCTGGCGCTGAAAGGGTTAAACCCAAACATAATCCGAAATCATTTCCGGCCTGTGGTTTGGTTTATCTTTCTAGTAAAACTTAAGCCATGTTCTATGAAAATGGGGTTTGATGCATCTGCAAAAAGTATCGGCGCAGTGCCCGCAGGCTGACCTGTGTCGAAACGTTTTGCTTGTGGTACATTTCCAAGGACTGCTCTGCCTCAGGATTCAGTCGGTTGTTAGGCAAAATGAATTTTGTGGATACAGTATACGATGACTTGCTAAGTATAATGCGTCACCGAAATGCGTTAAACTCCAGATTGTCAGAGCGTGGGTCAGTTAGTCAGTGTTTGTTTAAAATGCAAAAGACATTCTTGTAATCATAATCTTGCTCAACCTTTTTACCAAGCAATCCGGAGTTTTAACAACGCTGTAGAAGTAAGCTTTAAGCCTTAGGCTGCTGAGCGCGAGTCACTGACCCTTTGCGGACAGCGTAGATCAAGATCAGACTGCACAGAACGTGCAGTCTGATCTTGGATCTACACTGTCCGATAAGGAGATATTTTTCTTCGTAACACAAGTTTGAAATAGCTTATTCGGGTTTTTACTATAGGCTTGAAAGTTTCATGTAATTCAATATGTAGTGGAATAAACCGATTAACTCATAGGCTGCTAAGCGCGACTCACTGACCTTTTGCGGACAACGTAGATTAAGATCAGACTGCACAAAACGTGCAGTCTGATCTTGGATCTACACTGTCCGATAAGGAGATATTTTCCTCCATAACACAAGTTTGAAATAGCTTATTCGGGTTTTTACTATAGGCTTGAAAGTTTCATGTAATTCAATATGTAGTGGAATAAACAGATTAACTCATAGGCTGCTAAGCGTGACTCACTGACCTTTTGCGGACAGCGTAGATCAAGATCAGACTGCACAGAACGTACAGTCTGATCTTGGATCTACACTGTCCGATAAGGAGATATTTTTCTCCATAACACAAGTTTGAAATAGCTTATTCGGGTTTTTACTATAGGCTTGAAAGTTTCATGTAATTAGTCCCCTACCGGCGAAGCTGGAGGGGACTTTAGGTTTGCACTCCGTCCCTCCGTCTGTCCGTCTGTCCGTCAGTCCGGCAATTCAGTTTTCCGGACTTTTTTTCTAAACGCTGGTACATATTGAGCTGAGTTTTGGTGTGTAAGTCACCCACCATGACTTACAGATCAAGTTCGACTTTCATTCCGGTCCACTGGTTTTTCACGGATTTACGGGCCTTGGACTTACAAAATTTCACTGATAAATCAGTTTTCCGGACTTTTTTCCTAAACGCTGGTAGTATTGATCTCAGATTTGCTGTGTAACTCAACCACCATGACTTACAGATCAAGTTCGATTTTCGTTCCGGTCCACTGGTTTTTTTACGGATTTACGGGCCTTGGACTTACAAAATTTCACTGATAAATCAGTTTTCCAGACTTTTTTTCTAAATGCTGGTAGATATTCATCTGACTTTTGCTGTGTAAGTCAACCACCATTACTTACAGTTCGAGTTTCGTCCTGCTCCACTGCTTTTTGACGCATTTACGGGCCTTGGACTTACAAAATTTTACTGAGCAAACATTTTTCCGCACTTTTTTCCTAAACGCTGCTACATATAGAGCTGATTTTTGGTGTGTACATCAACCACCATGACTTACACATCAAGTTTGAGTTTCGTCCCGCTCCACTGCTTTTTGACGCATTTACGGGCCTTGGACTTAAAAATTTCACTGACATGCCAGCGATACACACGGCCGGTAGGGGAATGTGTATTGCTATGCAATACTATCAGAATTCTTGTTCAATATGTAGTGGAATAAACCGATTAACTCATAGGCTGCTAAGCGCGACTCACTGACCTTTTGCGGACAATGTAGATCAAGATCAGATTGCACAGAACGTGCAGTCTGATCTTGATCTACACTGTCCGCCAGGGAGATATTTTCCTCCATAACACAAGTTTGAAATAGCTTATTCGAGTTTTTACTATAGGCTTGAAAGTTTCATGTAATTCAATATGTAGTGGAATAAACCGATTAACTAATGGGCTGCTAAGCGCGACTCACTGACCTTTTGCGGACAGTATAGATCAAGATCAGACTGCACAGAACGTGCAGTCTGATCTTGGATCTACACTGTCCGCTAGGGAGATATTTTTCTCCATAACACAAGTTTGAAATAGCTTATTTGGGTTTTTACTACAGGCTTGAAAGTTTCATTTAATTTATTTAGCAGGATATGGTTAAAAGATACCATGTTTTTAAGACCTGGGTTGAAATAAGAGACTGGGATTTTACTATCGGTGTGAAAGTTTCATTTCTTTTATTTAGCAGGATAAGGGTTAATAGAGAATTCTCCCTTTCCCACAATGTTTGTCCAGCAAGGTCAAACCCTGATATTGAGGCACAATTTATTTGGCGGCTGCAAATGTTTTCAAAATGGACAAACTTTATAATTCGACTGCTGGTGCAGGGTTAAATCTTGTCTGTCTTGTAATTATTCTGGGGAGAGATCGATTGTGTGGTGTTTAACGCCGTTTTCATTATTATTTCAGTTATATCGCGGCTCTCCGTGATTTCCTGGAGTTTCTGTTACCAGTACTACGCACAATATTCTTTCTAACCCACCGGCTGCCTTCCCACATTACCATCGTTGAAACAATGGTCAGCGGTGAGAGAGGAATGAACCCTGTCGCAAGGACTATCATCAATCCTCGGAAAAAAATGGCCGAGTCGGAGATCGAACCAACGACCTCCTGTTCTCAAGCCCTGTACAATACCGACTGAGCTACCGGGACTCAGGTCTCGGGGCTCGGGGCTCAGGAGCGAGAACAAGATATATTAGTCATGCTCTGACAAAACGGGACTTAATGCATCTTTAAAAGGTATCGACCCATTTCAGCCTGTGCAGTCATCGCAGGCTAATCTTGGTTAAAAACTTTTGCCATTTAGACATTTTCTGCATGTTCAAGGGCTAGTACAGATAACTGTTCCCGAAGGCAATTTTAGTTTTTGATTGGTCGCCTCCGGGTACAGAGACGATCGTGAAAAAAAAATAAATAAAATACATGTATGCGCACAGATTTTCTGCGCACTTTGAAACTCATTTTCACTAACAGCCAAATCTAGAATTTGAACTTACTTGATGCTTAAGTATTCAATAATTCTTCGTTTCAAATCCAAATATTTTCAGTTTAAATGCTGACATATGAAAAAAAAAAAAGTTAAATGCATCAGTTGCTCGAGGTGTTTACGTTCCCTAAAATACACACAAAATGGCCGCCAAACGCGATAAGTTTCGTTCATTCTTTTCCAGATTTACGTGTTATAAAAGACTTCTTCGAGCGCTTTAGATAATGAAAGGTTTGATAATCTATCCTTTGTCATGTGTATCACAAAAAATTTATTGTATTTCACTGCAATACAGATTAAACCGCCGAAACAGAAAGTCAGTACTGGTGCTATGGCTTTGCTACTGGAAAATTCACAATGGACTTGAGACGGTGCGGAGTACAGTAAATGTCCAAATAAGAAAAGAGGCACCGTAAACGTCTCATTATTGAGACTAGTTCAAGGGCCAGTTTACCTCAGGATTCAGCCACATGTTAGAATGAATTTTATGGCTAGTATTTAAGCAATTAAAGCCGTTGTACTTTAACCCTTTCCCAAACAAGCCCTGGTTTTCACGTGTCTGCAGTACAAGTCTTTTGAAAACACTGTGGGAAAAGGAGAAATTGCTCGTAACGAGCAATTTCTCCTTTTCCCACAGTGTTTTCTACCCCTTTTGATAACTTTCTGCCATTTTCATCAAATTTAAAATTGTCGTCTGCAAACTCTTTCAATCTGGACCAGTCCAAAATCTGTCGTTTGGGAAAGGGTTAAGGACATTTATAGGGTTTTATTTACCTACCTTGTAAAAAATGCATCGGTTTTATTACGACATATTTTCTACAAGCTCAGAAACTAGAGTTGTTGCTCGGTATTTTATGCTTTATAGCTAGAAAAGAATATAACTATGTCGCAATAAAAGCAATGCATTTTACAAAATAAAAGTCCTTTTATTATATCTTTGACTTTTAAAACAAAATATTGCAATTATTGACCTTGTCATTCCAAAACTGTAAGATATTAAAACAACTACACAAACTGGTTCATAGCCTGGCATTCAGGCCCTGCATTTGAGTCATTCTAACAAACAAGGTACACAACTACTGTAGACTCAGAGGTATTATGTTGTTACTTGCTCTTTATCTGAAATACAGGTTAAATCAGACATTTAGAATATTGTATGAGTGTATTTGTTTTGCTGTTTTTTGTTGTTGTTTTTTAAATAAAAATACTCTATTTAATGGACTGATACCAGTCTAACTGGTTCAGTGTGTAATAAGTTCTTTTCATGAACGGCGGATGAATATTATAACGTAACATATTGACCAATCAAATCGGAAAGGAAGCAGAAAGCAATCCTCGCGCATTATCTCCCGCTAGATGGCATTCTACAAATACACATCTATCTAATTTGGGCATCCTGGGTACAGAAGCGGAGTAATTTTTCAAAACAACAACCGTGACTTTGAATTTCAAATAAAATAAACGTTTACTCAATAAAACGCTACCTGGTGCCATTCATTCAGCTATGATCGGCTAACATGTAACCTATGCACCGACCATTTATTAAAACAGCCCCTACATGCTTTGGTAATAGGCTAATAGCTTCAATATAAGCCCTACTTTTCCCCGGTATACGGGGGATAGGTGATGCGTCATATAAGACAGGTCGAATCTTCGAAGAATATGACATGCGCAGACAACGATCCTCGCGTGGTTTACAGCTAGATTGGCTACCTACAACTTGTGTATCAATATGTATATGTAGAACGTGGACCAATTTAGATTACAGCATGCTATATTTTGAACCATATTTGACACTATGTAGATAGGGAATTTGCCCCGTCGTATCTGAATTTAAGCCTGAAAATTCATGATAATATCTATTATATATATATGTATTAGCATTTTTTTTTTTTTTTTTGATTGAAATGTTACTCTATATCATTGTTCATATATAAGGAATATTATGTTGTAGTACCTTTCCCGGTGCATGTACATGTATTTGATTATAAATATTTCGAGTGAACATCTTTGGTAATATTTTCACGATTGGCGCAGTCACGAGTGAAAATATTACAATATGATGTTCACGAGATGAAATAAAATTCGATCTTTTACCGAAAATATAATTATATATATTTGATTTCATGCTTCTAATCCATTTTTAATTGGGACTTGCGAAGTACAGGGGAGCTCTCGGTATTTCCGTACAGGTGAGTTTATCAATCGGTAAATTTACTGGTCGAAACGGTGAAATTATCAAACCGTAATCCACCATTATTTCCCAATAAACTACCGAAAAGTATGAAATAAAACGTCATATATTACATCATTTCATCTTCCTTTCAGAGAAGTCAATCGGGTTTTATTCGTGGAAATTACCACGTGTGTATGTAGGGTTTTGCATATTCTGATCGATGATGATAGGTGAACAGCAATAGAGCGATTTACCTTCAAGCGTCCGCAAAAGGTCACCATTAATTAGACATCGCTTTATTTTGCCGGCTGTTAATACTTAATCCTTAACCTGCTAAATAACTTATTTGAAACTTTCAAGCCGATGGTAAAAACCAAAATGTTGGCATTTCAACTTTAAGGGGATTGGAGGAAATATCTCCTTATCGGACAGTGTAGATCCAAGATCAGACTGCACGTTCTGTGCAGTCTGATCTTGATCTACACTGTCCGCAAAAGGTCCGTGAGTCGCGCTTAGTAGCCTAGGGGTTAACCAGACAACTAAGTTTTAGACTCGTCCAGATTGAGAGCACTTGCAGACGACAAATGAAGTGCGGCTTGAATAATCGGATTTTGCACTGAAAGGGTAGAAATTAGGAAAAAGATAAATAAAATATTGTTACCAGCATTTGTTACCACCTTTTCCTACAATGTTTTCAAAAGCTTCTGGGTTGCTAAAAGATGGAATTGTTTAGTAAACGATTAAAATGCTCTGCCAAACTATCCGTCGCTCTTGAAAGTTTCGCAAGAAAGGAAGCAATGTCGGTAACCAGCATTTTCTCCCATTAGCAACAACCTTTGCAGAGGCAAAACCTTACTTATTGGCCACATTTTATTTGTCGTCTGCTAAATTATTTTATAATGAACGAGTCTAAATTTTTGTCTGGTAAAAGAGGTGACTATATATGTTAGTACCGAACGTATCCATGGAGACGAAATGACGTCATTATTCAATGTGATAGCTCACTGCACAATGCAGACAAATCTGTCAACTGCCACCGAGGGACAAATAACCGTGCAGAGGGTTGTCGTAAATTATCGCTTCTTTTATTTCCGTTACTTGTTAATTCTCTGCCAGACTATAAAATTTTAGGCTTGTCCAAATTGAAAACATTTGCAGACGACAAATTAGATATAGCTCAAAATGATCGGGTTCGTCCGTGATAGGGTGAAAAACGTTGAGGGAAAAGGAGAAAATACTGGTAACCAGCATTTTCTCCTTTTCCCAGAACGTTTTAAAAAATTTTCTTCCTAGCGCTAGTTAAAGTACGGAATTGTTTGATAAATGGTGAAGGCCTTGGGCTGAGACACGTCTGAGTCTGACTATAGATCTTGATTTGTACCTTGGGACTATCATGTTCTCGCATTTTCTAAGGAAACTACCTTTTTTCACAGGTCAATTATATAGTACAGATAACTGTCCTCGAATGCGATTTTAGTTTTTGGACTGGTCGCATCCGAGTACGGAGACGATCGCCAAAAAAGAAAAGGGAGGGGGCGCGAAATCTGCGCACAGATTTAGACCTTGTACAGACAAAATTAGACCTTGAGCATACATGTTGCTTGCTTATTCAGTCTTCCGTTTCAAATACAGATGTTTTTATTTTAACGTTAAACATATCTTTTTAGAAAAAAAAAAAAAAATGGACGGCGTAAATTTGTCAGCAAATTGGTAGGGACCCTTAAAATAAACATGTCTAAATTTTTGACCAATCACAAATGTCAATTTATTCATTTTTTATCCGTACCAAAAAGTAGGTCAAAAGCCAGTACGTTCAGCTACGCCGAAAAACAACAGTTTAGTTCATCTTTTACTATAGATGTTTACCTTTCCAGAAATAGACACAAAATGGCTTCCGAACACAATAAATACTGCAGTATTTCGTTAGGCTTTTTCGAGATTTACAATTTATAAACGACTTCTAAAAGTGCTTTAGGTAAGGAAATGTTACCTAACCTGTCCTTGGTCAGGTGTGTTACTAAAACTGTTTGAAATTATGTATGTTGAAATTCACAATTCTTCTTTGCATATTTATCAAACACGAAATGAAACAAGTGCTCCATACTCTGTTAAAAGGGGGATTAATGCATCTGCAAAAAGTATCGATTCACATATAGCCTGCCCGCACCTACATTTAGCTATTGGTCTTTTCATTAACCTTGTGCTATTGGTCAATTCTCTGCATGTCAAAGGACCACTCTACTTCATGAGTCAGTCGGCTGTTAACCCTTTCCCAAACAAGCCCTGGTTTTCACGTGTCTGCAGTGCAAGTCTTTTGAAAACACTGTGGGAAAAGGAGAAATTGCTCGTAATGAGCAATTTCTCCTTTTCCCACTGTGTTTTCTACCCTTCTGGAGAACTTTCTGTCATTTTCATCATATTTAAAATTGTCGTCTGCAAACTCTTTCAATTTGAACCAGTCCAAAATTTGTCGTTTGGGAAAGGGTTAAAGTACAACGGCTTTAATTGCTTAAATACTAGCCATAAAATCCATTCTAACATGTGACTGAATCCTGAGGTAAATTGGCCCTTGAACTAGTCTCAATAATGAGTCGTCTGCAAACTCTTTCAGTTTGGACCAGTCTAAAATTTATCGTTTGGGAAAGGGTTAAATAAAATTGAATTTATGGATCCCAAATTATGTGATGATTTGCTTGATATCTTGCATCACAGAAAGGCATGAAACCCGCTTTTCACATAGCATGGCTTAAATGCATTTAGTTTGTTGGTCGGAAAGATACGTGAGTCGCTCGCCGGAAAGTGTCGTGTCTGTGATTTACTGAGGACGTAAATAGACACTGAACCCTTAAACTGCCAAGTAAGTTAAATGAAGCTTTCACGCCGACAGTAATAATCCGAATAGTACCATTTCAAACTTATGTTTTGGAGAATTGTATCTCCTTATTGGACATTGTAGATCCAAGATCAGACTGCACAGAATGTGCAGTCTGATCTTGATCTACAATGTCCGCTAAAGGTCAGTGGGTCGAGCTTAGCCGCCTAAGGTTTAATATGAATGGTCAGACCGCCTAATTAAGACAGATTCGGACTTTCAGGAAACGTGCCTTTTTGATAGCGGAATATATCAATGTCTAACTTTCTCGCATTTCCCAACCGTTAAGTCATTTAAACCCCTTTCCAACCCCAATCCCAACCCCAAAGGAATCATATCTTTCTTCTGCAGTGGACTCTTTTAGGGCAGTAAACCAGATTACGTTCAGCAATCTTTTTTTTTTAAATCTTAACAAAGACTGTTATTTTTTAACATTACCCCCCTCCCCTCCCCCCACCCACACACACCAAGGGTAAACGGTAACATTTGTATAATTCTTCCTTACAGAATAGTGGTTAGCGTGACCTGGTAGTTGCGGGTTCGACATCCGGTTTAGGCAGACTTTCTTTCCGGAGAAATTTTTACTTCTCCCATCAGATGCATGTGAGAAAGGCAGTCAGCGACTTGGAAAGAAAGTTGTGTCAGTATAGGTGTGAGAAAGCCATGAAGCACATGCGTAGGTGCACTGACTGCCGTAGTATAACCTAAACTGTTAGAAACGGCGTTAAACTCCTATACAAACAAATCCTTACAAAATATCAACTTCCTGTCTTTCCCCCCCCCCCCCACCTCCAAAGAAAAAAAAAATGGATCAAAGGCATGTTTTAACTCTTTACCAGACGACAAAATTTTAGCCTTGTCGAAATTGAAAGCATTTGCAGACGACAATTTCAGTGTGGCTCAAATGGTGCAATTTTTCTTTCATAGGGTAGAAAACATTGTGGGAAAAGGAGAAAATGCTGGTTACCAGCATTTTCTCCTTTTCCCACAATGTTTTCAAAAGGCTTCTTTCCCAGGAGCGTTAAAAGGCGGCATTGTGCGGTAAAGAGTTAATACCCCTTAAATTTTAAATATTATAGGCAATGGACTGATAGCCCATGAAGAGCAAATTCTCCTCTTGTCCAAATGTTTAAACTGTTTTCATGTATCAAGTTCTTACCCTTTTTATGAAAAGACTCTTTTCAGAAGCTACCGACTTGATGAGTTTAGACAAGTTGGCAAATACAGAAACATCCTAGAACGGAACAGACATTCTATTTTGACACATAAGCATACAAGGTCAATGGTCATGACAATTAATCACAAAGCATGCAGTATATATATATGACATATTTCAGTATACAAATACTGAAGAAAAAAAATATTTTAAGTGATTAAGTGGGACATTATTACTTAGTAACTTAAAATGTGAGAGTGTTTTATAAACTATAAATCTCAGTTTCTGCAATGTTTTGTATCATTAAACATAATATATTTGGTAGAAAAGTTTCGACAAGTTTTGACAAGGTTGTACGCTGCATGAAAGACTAAATTAATTGCATCTTAACTAATACCCATATTCCTTGATAAATCCGTTTCTAAATTAAAGAACTTATTGTTCAATTGTCATTTTCCCCATAACTTCATGATTATGAAAAAATCTAATGTTCAAATATTCCCATTTAGTGTCTGGTCAATCTGTGTCCGTGATGTTTTAACCCTTAACCACACGATCCCGACTTTTAACGACCCCGGAGAAGGTTTTTGAAAACATTGTGGGAAAAAGTAGAAAATGGTGATAACCAGCATTTTTTTTCCTTTTCTCACAAAGTTTTCTATCCTATCAAGGGCAAACTTTGTAATTTAAGTCACCTTTAATTTTTCGTCTGTAAATTCTTTTAATTTGGAAAATCTAAAATTTTGTCGTTTGGTAAAGGTTTTCCTTAGTACGGCCTGAAATGAACTTGCTGCCGACGACAACATTTCAGACTTGTCCAAATTGAAAGCATTTGCAGACCACAACATTACAGGTAGCTCAAATGGCGGAATTCGTCTTTGATAGGGTAGAAAACACTGTGGGAAAGGGAAAATATGCTGGTTTCCAGCATTTTCTCCATTTCTGACAATATTTTCAAAAGCCTTCTCCTACAGGGTGAGGGGTCCTGCGTGGCTCAGTGGTAAGATATAAGACACGTAACCTTGAGGCCCCAGGTTCGAACCTAACCGGAAGCAAGCACTGGGTCTTTCGATGGATGCCCTTGGGCAATACACTTTTGAGCCCCAGCCTAGTACTGGTGAAACCCTGCACATACATGAATATGTTAAGCAGTCGCCTTGCTAGGACTGAAATTATGTTGAAAGCGGCTTAAAACACCCATCCATCAATCAATCAATCCCACATGGTTGTTGCTCAAACTCGGGACAGTGTGGAAAAGACTTTTAAAGTATGGATAACCAACATCGATATAGATTTTATTTATCTAAACACGTGAAAAATATTGCTGCAAAAGGAGAAATTGCTCGTTACAGTCCACGATATTTTCAATAAAGGTCCGCTGCAAGAAGAAAAAAAAAAAGATCGTCATCATGGGTAAATGGGTTAAAAAGTAATGAAGAGGGTCAGAAGAAGCTGACCTCGTGACTCAATATGGCTTTTTTGCACGCAACATTTGACAGGACTAATTGTGATAGATTCTGTAACGAAAAAAATGGGGCTTCTAGTATTAGCGATTGGTGTAAAAAGGCCATGATAACTGTAACCCTTACCCGCTACTACCAATTCAAGGCAAGACTATACTTGCTGATTGTGGACTGTGTAGATCAACGGTCAGACAACAAGTTTCGTGCAATCTGATCTTAGATCTGCAACGTCCAATATGTACATGTAGTGGAATAATCCGATTAACTCTTAGGCTGCTAAGCGCGACTCACTGACCTTTTGCGGACAGTATAGATCAAGATCAGACTGCACGGCACGTGCAGTCTGATCTTGCATCTACACTCTCCGATAAGGAGATATTTTTCTTCGTAACACAAGTTTGAAATAGCTTATTCGGGTTTTTACTATAGACTTGAAAGTTTCATGTAATTCAGTATGTAGTGGAATAAACCGATTAATTCATGGGCTGCTAAGCGCGACTCACTGACCTTTTGCGGACAGTGTTGATCAAGATCAGACTGCAGGGTACGTGCAGTCTGATCTTGGATCTACACTCTCCGATAAGGAGATATTTTTCTACATAGGTATGAAATAGAATTATTCCAGTTTTTACTATAGGCTTGAAACTTTCATTTAATTTTATTTAGCAGGATAGGGATTAAATGTGCCCATGTTTTTAAGACCTGGGTTGGTGTTTATTAAACTTTTTTTTCATTCTCAACTAAGCTGGGCATGAAATTTCAAAACTATACAGAATTGATTCAATACACCTCACAGAGCAACATTTTAGCTATTCGAAGTTGTCTTTCCTGCTTCCTGTGAAGTTAACCTGTATCCTGCGAAATAAGTTAACCCATTACCACACAATCCCGAGTTTTAACGACCCTGAAAAAGAAGCCTTTTGAAAACATTGTGGGAAAAGGAGAAAATGCTGGTAACCAGCATTTTCTCCTTTTCCCACAATGTTTTCTACCCTTCCCCAAACAAATTTCAACTTTTGAGCCACACTTATTTTGTCGTCTGCAAATGCTTTGAATATGGACTAGTAAAAAATTTTGTCGTTTTTTGGTAAAGAGTTAAATAAAACGTTCAAGCTGATAGGAAAAACCCGAATAATGTTATATCAAACTTAATTTTCTCAAATTAATTGAGACAAATATCTCCTTATCGGACAGTGTAGATACAAGATCAAACTGCATTTTTCTGTGCAGTCTGATCTTGATCTACACTGTCCGCAAAAGGTCCGTGAGTCACGCTTAGCAGCTTAGGGGTTTAAAGACATAATTTCGCATGGCACTTGCAGAAGCAAATGTTAAATTGAAGGTTTGAGCTCAAACTAAGTTGAGAATGAATCCAATTTTTATAAACACTGGCCCTTATTTTTTTACACTGTATGAAAATGCAATTTTTATTCACTATGTGTTTCCGGCTCCAAAGGTTAGAAGCTAATGACCGTTTAAAAAAAAAAATCAGTCCGTAATCTATGGCTATTTCTTTTACGAGATGCATTGAAAGATGACCCATTGCAACTTCCGAGATGACGTCAAAGACAGGAAACTGACTTAGAAATTAAAAGAGTTATAAAGCTTGAAACTTGTGAGGTGGACAAATTTTTGTCTCGTCCCACGGTTAAATGGAAAATTTAATACCAGGGTGAATATATTGAACAAATTTGATTGGTCAAAACTATTTTTCAGCGACTGACGCTTATTTCAAAAGCTGTTTGCCGCGTGTCATGGATCAATTTGATTCGTTCAATATATTCACTGTGGTATTAAAATTTCCATTTGATCAGACAATAGAGATAGAATTTTCTATTTTTTAAAGAAAATAAAACGTAACTCTATGTAACAGAGTTGTGGATGAAAGGCGCACACCAGAAATAGATCTCTTCCTGCGATAATTGTTCGTAATGGAATTAAATTGCTCTCCACGGTGGTAAAATGGACAGTTTAGATGATAGGCTATACAGATTGGATCTGTCCTTGTGGGATTAAAAAGAGAACTCGATGCCTTTATAAGGTGTACATACTAGTATCCTTTAACCCTTTCCCAAACAAGCCCTGGTTTTCACGTGTCTGCAGTACAAGTCTTTTGAAAACACTGTGCGAAAAGGAGAAATTGCTCGTAACGAGCAATTTCTCCTTTTCCCACAATGTTTTCTACCCGTTTTGAGACCTTTCTGCCATTTCCATCAAATTTAAAATTGTCGTCTGCAAACTCTTCCGATTTGGACTAGTCCAAAATTTGTCGTTTGGGAAAGGGTTAAGCAGCTAAGCGCGACTCGGAGCGCTTTTGCGGACACTGTAGATCAAGATCAGACTGCACAAAACGTGCAGTCTGATCAGTGATCTCCCCTGTCCGATACGGTTTTTTTCCCAATGAAATCAACTTTTAAACCGCAGTAACTGGATTTTTACTATTGAGTGGAAATTTTTGTTTCATCTATGTAGCAGTTTAAGAGTTAATATGTGTTCGAAGACAATTCAAATCTTTGCCAGATGACAAGATTTGAAACTGTTACCCGGTATTTTCTTCTTTTCCCACAATGTTTTCAAAGGCCTTCTTCCTTGGGTTCGTCAAAATTCGGACTTTGTTAAGTAAAGGGTTAAACACCTTTTGATACGATTCAACTCTCTTGTTTCAGTTATTTGACACTTAAGTCAAGTGACCTTCTGTGTCTTGATGCAGATCATGTTTGAAACATTGTGGTAAAAGGATATATGTTTTAAGTTCCCCGAAACATTTACACGCGTTTTCACGTAGATTTCTGTATGATCAAAACAGACATTTTCTATCAGAAATGAGATTTTAATTTGAACTCTTTACCACATAATCCCGAGTTTTAGCGACCGTGAGAAAGAGGCCTTTTGGAAACATTGTGGGAAAAAGAGAAAATACTAGTATTTTCTCATTTTCCCTAAATGTTATATGCCCTTATACAGACAAATCTCACCATATGAGCCATATCTAATTTCTCGTCTGCAAATGCTTTCAATTTTGGGCAGGTTTAAAATTCTGTCGTGTGATAAAGGGTTAAGTGTGTTTTAAATATCTACACTGTTTTTGTTTATCCCTTTGCTAATCTCACGAGTTCTAGGCTGAGGCTCTATCGTCACGGGTGAAGATCGAACCAGAATTACCTTATCTTAAATCCAACATCTTTTCCTCTCACGCACAGAGGACCCTGCATCCATTCAAATGAAATCCATTTTTAATAATTAGAAAAATAGAATAGAAAACGTTATGTGAAAATTTGAACATGTATAACTAAACAAACAGGACTTTATCACCGGTTATTGTAACAAACAGATTCTCCTTTTTCCATACTATTTTTTTGTACAAATGAATCAACATTTTTTCCTCCATTATTAAGTTTCGTTTATGCTAGTTTAACCCTTTACCACACAATCCCTATTTTAACGACCCTGAGGAAGAAGCCTTTTGAAAACCTTGTGGGAAAAGGAGAAAATGCTGGTAACCAGCATTTACCACACAATCCCTATTTTAACGACCCTGAGGAAGAAGCCTTTTGAAAACATTGTGGGAAAAGGAGAAAATGCTGGTAACCAGCATTTTCTTCTTTTCCCACAATGTTTTCTACTCTTCCCATAACAAATTTCAAATTTTGAGTCACATTTATTTTGTCGTCTGCAAAAGCTTTCAATTTGGACTGGTCTAGAATTTTGTCGTTTGGTAAAGAGTAAAGATGTACCAGTCTCAAGTCAGCTTTTACAGTAATTGGTGAACTCTGTACATAGCAGACGTTAACCGGAAAGCTTTTTCGGACGAAAAATTAATTGTGGTTCAGAAAATGAGAGACGCATCTAACAAATCCTAAATATTGGTTACAGACATTTTCTCTTTTTTTTCAACAATGTTTTCAAAAACTTTTCTGCTTCGGGGTCGTTAAAACTCGCGGATTTTAGCTGAAGGGTTCGAAAGACGAAGCATTGAATCGTATGCACGCGATAGGGTAATTTTGCAAATCTTTCGATCTACCAGTCGACTTTTCAGTGTGTGCAATATCTATAACATAATCAGTGCGATCCAAAACAGCCTTATTCTGACAGACAGACAGGCGTATTCGTTTGGTTGTATTTGCCTTTGTACAAGAACACTGTTTTCGCACACTGATAAAATCGGCAAACTTCGACACTTTTCGTCATTGTTCATTGCCGATCTTATCCTAAACTCAAACATACATAAGCCGAGCTCCGTGATGCATTTTGCCTAACAAGTCATCGCGTAATTATAAGATCAATACAATTTAAACTTCGACACTTTTCGTCATTCTTCGGTATTTGCGGATCTTATCCAAAACTCAAAAATAAATGAGTAGCCCTCTGTGAAAAGGGGGTTTAAAGCATCTCCGCGATGCATTTTGCCAAACAAGCCATCACGTAATTACAAGATCAATAAAATTTAAACTTCGACACTTTTCGTCATTCTTCGGTATATTGCCGATCTTACCCTAGACTTTGATACATAATTATGCATCAATAAAATTTATTTTGTCGATCAATCGACTGAATCATGAGGCAGATTGGTCCTTTGACATACAAAAAATGAACCAACAGCTAAAACAACAGTTCAGGGCCCGTATTCACCAACCATTCTTAAGAACATTCTTCAAAATTTTCCAAGTTTTAAAGTAACACACCTTCTGATTGGCTAAATCATATGGTTTAGCCAATCAGAAGTTGTGTTACTTTCAAAATTGGAAAATCTTGAAGAATAAGTCTAAGAACGTTCTTAAGAATGGTTGGTGAATACGGACCCAGATCAGCCTACGCGTTCCGTGCAGACTTCAGGACATGGGTCGATACTTTTTGTAGATGTATTAACCCTTTAGCTGCTAAGCGCGACTTACTGACCTCTTGCGGACAGTGTAGATCAAGATCAGACTGCACAGAACGTGCAGTCTGATCTTGGATCTACATTGTCCGATAGGGAGATACCTTTCCCCAAAAAATACCTTTGAAATAGCAAAATCTGGATTTTTTACGATCAGCTTGAAGTTTCAATCCATTTATTAAGCAGGATAAAGATTTAACCCCCCCTTTTCACAGAGCATGGCTCAAGTGTAAACCCATCTTATTGGCAATGTTAGGGCCAAACTATCTTTCGTGTGAGACACAGTTGCGCGGTGTTAGAGCATCGGGCTCTCACGTCAAAGATCTGGGCCTCGAATCCCCGTAACGAGCGGGGGCCAACCTTCGAAACTACCCACATCACGGCGTGAGTGCTGGCTTAGGTTTCCAGAAAGCAATCATTGGGGGTGATTGATATAAATTGTAAGAACTTGTTTCACAATTGATGTAAAATAAATGAGCCATACTTTGGAAAAAAGGGGCTTCATCCATCTCCGTGATGAATGACACCGAGCGAGTCGTTATGTTATATTATGGATCCATAAAATCCATTTTAACGAACGTTTGTCTAAATCACGAGATAGACTGGTCCTTTGACTTACAGAAAATTGACTAATAGCGAAAAGTTTCGGCCCAGGTCAGCCTGCGCGGACTGCGCAGGCTGACCTGGGTCGATACTTTTCGCGGATGCATTAAGCCCCCTTTTCACAAGGCACGGCTCAAATAGTTTTTTTTTTTTTTTTACCAAAAATAGCTCTGTATCCTCGATAAGAACCGTTCCTAGAAATTCAAGATGATAAACAAATAAACGAAAGCCTCACATAATCCTTTCTACCGAACAATTCAGAATTCTTAAAACTTTGAAAAAAAAGTGTCTCTTGAAAACATTGTGGGAAAAGGAGAAAATACTGGTAACCAGCATTTTCTTCTTTTCTCACAATGTTTTCAATTTTGTCAAAAGCATATTATTGTATTTTAGTCACATTAGAATTTCTGTCTTTGAATGCTTTCAACAGCAAGACACTTCACAGCCCTAGCCTGGAACTGGTGAAACCCAAGAAATGTATGAATTTGTGAGCTATCGCCATGATATGACTGAAATAATGTTGAAAGCGGCGTAAAACACCATTCAATCAATTCAATGCTTTCAACACTGAAAAGAAGGAAATTCTTATTATCTGATAAAGAGAAAATCGGCACGGATTTGTAACTGTTAGTCCATTATACCTATCATGTGTTCATGACAAAGTTATTTCCGGTACAAGCTAAAAATCTCGATCACGCTGATGCTTTGCCAAGTGTGTTTTTGATCTGTAACTCTTTACCAAACAATACCATGTTCTAACGATCCTGAAGAATAAAGCATTTAAAAACATTGCGAGAAAAGAAGAAAATTGTAGTAACAAGAGTCTTTCTTCCACAATTTGTTTCCTATCCTATCAAAGACAAAGCCTGTTATTTAAGCTGTTTATGATTTGTCCTTTACAAATGCTTTCCACACTGACTTTTTTGTCGTTTGGTTAATAGACAACATGATGGTATGGAATTCAAAATGTGAGTTCATTTTGCTATCATTTGTATATAACAAACCTATTTCCGGTATAGGTTAAAAATCTTGATCACGCTGCCAAATGTGTGTAGTGCACTGGTCAATCCTACAGCTTGTGTTTGTTTGGGGGACACTTATACTTCCTTACTAAAGAGCTAGCTTTTGTGGCGACGAGGTAGAGCGTTCGCCTCCGGACCTTGAGGACCTGGGCTCAACCCCGGCCTTTGCAGGATATTTGTCAGAACTGTTTTATATGTGTTTTTGCCCTTAAAGTCTTTACAAGACGACAAAATTTTAGACTGGTCTATATTGAAGGCACTTGCAGATGACACTATAAATGTGGTTCATTGACAGGAATTGTCCCCGAGGATATAGAAAACAATGTGTGAAAAGGATAAAATGCTGATTACCAGCGTTTTCTCCTTTTCATACCATGTTTTTAAAAGTCACATTCTCCATAGGGTCGTTAATTTACAGGTTTGTTTGGTAATGCGTTAACTCATTTACGCCAGACACAAAGTTTGCAGTAGACGACTTTGAATATATCACTGCAGAAGAGTTGTAATTTAAATAAATCAATGAAAAAAAAAAAAGGATTGCAAAAACGTAAGCTCGCCCGCCTAGCTCAGTAGTTAGCGTATCTGACTCGTGGCCTGGTGGTTGCGAGTTCGATACCCGGTTGAGGCAAACTTTCTTTCCGGCGATTTTTTGCCTCTCACCTCTGATGCATGTAAGAAAAGTGGCCAGTGGCTCTGGAAAGAAAGTTGTGTCAGTACTGGTGTGAGAAAGTCAGGAAACACATGGGTGCGTCACCGACCACCATGATATGACCCGAGCTGTTAAAACGGCGTTAAACTCCAATAAAAGCAAAAGCAAACACGTGAAGGACATTGTGACGAATTGCGAATTTTCTCGTCACAAGTAGTTTCTTCACGGCCACTTCTTTTTTTTTTTTTTCAAAATGTGTGATTCAAAACAAAATTGCTCTGGCAAAAGGGGGTTTAATACACCTCTGGGATGCATAATACCAAGCAAGTCATTATAAAATTAGGGATCCTTAAAATCCATCTCGTTTAACAGCCGGCTGACTCACGAGGTAGAATGGGCCTTGGGCATGTAGAAAATTGACCGAAGCAAAAAGTTTTGACTCAGGTCAGCCTGCTTAGACTACACAGTCGATAATTTTACTCCATTTCACAGAGCGTGGGTCAAATCTAAATGTCTTCAGATGGCAGCCTGTTGGCGCAAAGCTTATTTTAGCGTTTTGATCGATTGGTCTTAAGTAGGCTTTGCCTTGCTTCAGAGCACGACTGTATACGGAGATATAGAGTTTACGTGTATTGAAAAATTTGCGATTTAACGTTTACGGACAGTTTGCGTACGGAAGTGTTTGCAAATTCAAGACACTCGTTATTTGTTGGTATACTTGTGGTAAAATACGCGAACAGAAAAGTTTTCGAATTTTTCAAATACGCAAAATCGCAAAAATTTCCACGCCGGAAATCCACTTATACAGTATCTAAAACGTTTCTGCAGAAAAGGAAAATTTGGGGGGGGGGGGGGGGGGGCGGGCGGTAAATTCTCCTTAAACCCTTTCCCAAACAAGCCCTGGTTTTCACGTGTCTGCAGTACAAGTCTTTTGAAAACACTGTGGGAAAAGGAGAAATTGCTCGTAACGAGCAATTTCTCCTTTTCCCACAGTGTTTTCTACCCTTTTTTAGAACTTTCTGCCATTTTCATCAAATTAAAATTGCCGTCTGCAAACTCTTTCAATTTGGACCAGTCCAAAATTTGTCGTTTGGGAAAGAGTTAACTACAATGTTGAAACGCAACGCACAATCCTTTACCTTGGAATTACTATTTAGCAAGACTCCTCCATTTTAAGTAGAAAATAATGATAATAAAAAAATAAAACCTGCACCGTACCTCCTTAGAGTAGTTGTCAGTCTCCCTGTCAAGGAGATTTAAAACATTGCAATTCAATTAACCCTTTGCTACACAATCTCTAGTTTTAGCGACCCGAAGGAAAAAGCCTATTGAAAACAGTGTGGGAAAAGAAAAAAAATGCTGGTTAACAGCATTTTCCTACAATCTTTTCTGGCTATTCAAAGACAAATTACGTTACTTTGGTTGCATTTGATTCATCGTCTGCAAATGCTATAAATTTGAACAAGTCTAGAAATTCTTCGTCTGGTTATGAGTTAAGGCGTAAATAAACTGAGAAATACATTTTTTGTCGATGCCATCAAGATTTTCGACTTGTCCAAATTAACCCTTAAACTGCTAAATAAATGAAACGAAAATTTCCACGCAATAGTAAAAACCAAAATATTGCAGCTTCAAAGTTGATTTTACCGTAAAGAAAATACCGTTCTTGTGTCGTTTAAAGATCAGACTGCACATTTGTGCTGTCTGATCTTGATCTACACTGTCCGCAGAAGTGCCAAGAGTCGCAGCCTGAGGGTTAAAAACATTTTCATAAAACGTTATTAATCTGTTGCCAAAATACGGCGAATATTGTTTGGAAGGGTAGCACACATTGTTGGAAAATGAGAAAAATGCTTGTTTCCAGCATTTTCTCCTTTTCCCACGGCGTGTTCAAGGGCCTTTTTCTTAAGGATCAATAAGACACAAAGTTGTCTAGTTAAGAGTTAAGGCAGCTGTCAGTATTTCGCGCCCAGAAAATGGTTTAATGACTGCAGAACTAATTTAGACGTAAATAAATGCAGTATGAGTTATGTGGCAGTAGCAAAAAATTTCAGAGCAAAAAGATGCCCTATTGGGAATGTCGGGGCTTACAGCTACAGATGCGCCTAGTAACAGATTACTCTCTGCAACAGATGCAGCAGACCCTTTTTTCCGTATTTCATAAGACCGCTTTTGAAAACATTGTAGCAAAATGAGCTGTTCGTTTGGAGCAAAAATAAGTACAGCCGAAAAAAAGGTACTGTGTGGAAAAAGCTTGTCCAGAATTGAGAAAAAAAAATCAGTTTTACACGTAGTGGCTTGTTAAATCAATCAATGTGGACTGTATCAGACAGACAGACATTTTATTTTGACACATAAGCATACTGATGATGGATGGATGGATGGATAGATGAGTGAGTGGACGGACAGACAGACAGACAAACAGACAGACAGACAAAGAGATAGATAGGTGAATAGATAGATAGATTAGGCAGGTAGGCAGGATTGTCTAAAGTTCACGTGTTTCCCAGAAAGGGCAGACACACGTGCGAGATTTTTTTTTTTTAGTAAAAAATTCTGGTAGCATCGGCTGAACTGCAAGTGTATCCTACAGATCACCGTTCATTTCAAAGAAATCGCCGATTTATTATTGATGTTGATACCATCTTACTTGGCGGATGAATACCAACATGAACTACTTCAGACATTCTTTGAAAAGGAAACATGAATAATTAACAATCCTGTTTCCGGAAGTGTTAATTGTCTCTCAGTAGTACATCGTGTTAACAAAAAAAAAAAAGGGAAAAAAATGTGTAATTATTACATAATTTTGTTGACTATTCTTTTCAAGATCAATTATCTTTATACCAAAGACGTGATTTTACTGGAAATCTGACTTCTGAGTATATGAACTCAAAACTTAGATCTTCAAAAGTTTTACAAAGAAAGAATAAAATGAGACTGATTTTCTGCTTCATTACAATTCCTGTTCATTTATTCCCTGATCATTCTATAATGCGTTCGTAGTCTAATTCTCGACTTGGAAGGTAATAATATTCTTGATCGGCTTGAACATTTGAGCCGCGCTCTGGAACAAAGGGGTTTAATGCATCTCCATGATGCATTTCACAAAGCAAGTCATCACATAATCATAGATCCATACTATTCCAGTTTATCACATAAAACCTCTCCCAGCAGTGTATTAAACCCATGACTTATTTTCGACAATACACTAGTGTATTATCGTGTTTGGGGTCCCAGTTCTGTTTATTTTTGTAGTTACGAGCGCGTTGGGCCGGTAAAACCAACCAAAGCACGTGCTAGAATTTGTATTACTCCGCCATTTCGCGGGAAAATGACGTCGTTGTTGCTAAGTTGCATACTCGTAGAAAATGTTATGCTTTTCATGTTTAATAACACCAAGAAATGAAGCATAAGTTATTTAAAATCAACAAAATTGAGAAATCATGTCGATTTACTCCCTCTATAAACTACATCACTCTACTTTCAATGTAAACATCACGGTGCTATCTTCTTGTGTATGTACATATTAATTCAAACCAAACTACATCTACATGGACCTGTGAACGGTAAAGGCTGAAGGTGATGATGCAGGATACTAATGTGTGTGTCATTCGTTTTATGTGATAAATAGAAGCTCAAATTTGTGTTTATGAATTGTCATCTTCATCAAACTCGTTGACTGAAATACATTTGACGATAGTAGTATAGGGAGGTAGATCTCGGCATTTTGTCGAGATCTCCCTCCCCTGGAGCCCAATTTGCCCGAATCTCCCTACCCCAGGGTAGGGAGATTCGGGCAAATTTGTCCGAATTGGGTCGAAAAACGTCAAACCGGAAGTGGATGGCGGCCATCTTGGATTTACTGCCCGAATCTCCCTACCCCAGGGTAGGGAGATTCGGGCAAATTTGTCCGAATTGGGTCGAAAAACGTCAAACCGGAAGTGGATGGCGGCCATCTTGGATTTACTGCCCGAATCTCCCTACCCCAGGGTAGGGAGATTCGGGCAAATCTCCACGATAGGTTTCTATGGAGACAAGTCTGATCTTGATCTACACTGTTCGTCTTGGTTTTTTCTCTATTATTGTTCGGCTTGAACGATCATCGTTCATCTCTGTAGGACTTAAACAATTCTCTACTAGCGTTGGACTTAGTCTTTTTTCCACGATATGGCGCTATGTGTCGAAAGAGGAGGTAAAGAGGAGTGAGGAGGAGGTGAGGAGGAGTGAGGAGGAGTGAAGAGGAGTCACCTCTCTAGGTATATTGACAAGCTTATCCCCCATACTACGGCTTTTCTTCTCGATTGAGATCTGTTCTTTCTCTGTCATCGTTGGAGTTAGTCTTTCTCCACAATAGGGGTTATATTCCCTTCTCAACTTGGCCAAGGCAGAAAGCATCGTTGGACTTAGTCTTTTTTCTTCACGATAGGGGTTATATTCCCTCCTCACACTGGTTCAGGTTGATCAACCATCGTTCGCATCTGTAGGACTTAACCATTTCTGGAGATGTGTTCTTTCTCTCTATTAGGGTAAAGTTGGACTTAGGCTTTTTTCTCTATCTTCGATTAGACATTGTAGATCATAGACTTAGTCTTTTTTCTATAATAGATATTATAGATAGAGTATAATGAGTAGATAGAATATCACAGCGATGTTCTATCTACATGCTTCCGCTCACGTTCGTGCTCTTTTAATGGAATTAACGTTAACCAATCGTAGGACTCGTTACATTTTTCTACATTCATATAGATATATTCTACCTACATGCTTTCGCCCATGGTCGCGCTCTTAATTCTGTTAATTCTGTTAATTCTGTATCAAAGTAGGTCAATCCTCCCGTCAGGCTATAAAAGCCGGCCGATTTCTCTCATTTCCACGATGAGGTTGTCCGAGCGCTGTTCTCCATGGTGAGTCTTTTTCTCCCATGTTGAATTTCTTTGGAAGTACTCAGTAAACCTTGTCCAAATACTGCTAATACCAAGTTGATGTGGGTTATTTGATGGAAGTTCGGGAAGGAAGTGAAGGAACCTTGAAGGAACCTTGAAGGAAGCTATAGTCTTTTCAGACCTAGAAAGTTCTATGAAAAGTCTGCTTCTTCAAATTGTCCTTTTCAGACCTAGTCTTTCAGTTTTTTACTTTTCTTCAAATTGTCCTTTTTCAGAAGATTATGAATCGACTATCCAAGAACCAGAAAGTTCTATGAAAAGGCTGCTTCAAATTGTCAAACAAACAAAGTCAAGTCCTATATGTTTAAAACTTTTATTTATTGTCAGATAATCATTACAATGAACGGTTAGAAACAATGAACTGTTAGAAATTTTTATTTAAAACAATGAATGAATCATGTGTTGTAAGTTGAATAATGTTAAAACATTCTGTACAATAATCATTACAATGAAAGTACAGAAATATGTACAATAATCATTACAATGAAATTTTTATTTAAAACATCGAACTGACAAATATATACAATGATACATTTAAAAACTTTTATTTAAACATTCTGTACAATAATCAGTCTATGGATCAGTATATGACTTACAGCCAGTCATGTTTAAAAGTTACAGGCATAAAACAATGTATTCGGATAGTCTCGTATTCGGACAGTACGCTTCTAAAACCATATCTAAGAGGTCATTGCTTGAATTGCAGTCATGTTTAAAAGTTACACCCCTAAAACAAGGTCTAAAAGTCTAGTCCTGTATTCGGATAGTACAAGTGACGATAAGGTAATGCAGTCTTTGAAAAAAATTTGTTTTTAAAATAGTTTTTAAACAGTTCTTTCTTTTTCTGTTAAAAATTACAGACACAATTTTCTTTTTTTCTTCGGAATGTCAGGTTCACACTCACTCTTGCGTTTCTTTTCATTATTTTTCACAACATCGGATTTCCATCTACGTCTCAATTCGATATCTGAACAGATCTTCTTTCCTTCTCGTCGAATAGGTTTTACTGAAGAAATCTTGTTGATTTTCTTTTCTGAAGAGGGTTTCCCTGAGGAGGGTTTCTTGTTTTTCGCCTCTCCAGGTACTGAAGAGGGTTTCTTGTTGATTTTATCGTTGATCTGATTGTCCCCAATCGGTGAAGCTTTATCGCTGATTTTCTTTTCTTCAGTCGGTGAAGACTTCTGGGCCCTCTGTTCGTTGTTTTGGGCTTCTCCAGATTTCTGATCGAGTATAATCGTATCCTCTTTCTTTTCTGAAGAAATCTTGTTGATTTGATTGTTCATTTTATCGTTGATTTTATCGTTGATTTTCTTTTCTGAAGAAAGTTTCCCTGAAGAGGTTTTCTTCTTCACAGGGTAATCTATCTGAATTCTACAGATTTCTGTATCGCTGATTTCTGTGTTATCAAGCTCCATATTTTCAATCTCCCTCTCGATCTGATTTTCGATCTGATTTTCGATCTGCTTTTCAGTCGATGGCTCGTTGGTTTTATCGTTGGTTTTATCGTTGATTTTCTTTTCTGAAGAGGTTTTCTTGTTTTGGGGTTTTTGTTGTGAACTCTGTCCCTTTTCACTCGATAAGGTTGTAGGCTGTGATGGTTTTGTCTTCCGTTTATTCTCGTCTACTTTATAGGATAATAGAGATCCAACATATTTCATATGTTGAGAGTCCCAATCCATTTCCTTTATTGGGTGAATTTCGACATCGTGGGTGTGGGTGTTCACGAAGACAAAAACGAATCTCCACATTTGATTTTCTTTCTCTGGACATTGGTTGGCCCAATGTCCTGATCTGTCGCATGTAAAGCAAATATTCGTTGTCACATCATCCCCTCTATGGCGTTTGTCGAATGTCGCTTGATCCAGGACTCTGGTAATACGATAGACGCCTTTTTCTGCAAAACGTTGGTGGGATAGAAATGATCCCACATAGTTCCCAGTATGGTAGACTTGATATCGTGGTGGTATATTGGTGATCTCATAATCGTGAGTGTATGGGTTAACATACAAATACACTCTCTTTGGTGTTGTACTTTTTAGCTTGAACTCACTCATTTTTCTATCGACTGTTCTGTTTGAACTCTTTCCGAAGAATGATGGAATTGTCGGTTGTAACATCTTTTTATGCCCATTCGGTCTGAAAAAGATATAAAAGCCAGGTTTTCTTGAGCTCTGGGTCATTATATGTCTGGATCATTGCTTGAATTGCAGGCATGTTTAAAAGTTACAGACATAAAACAACACCTAAAAGACTAGTCCCATATTCGGACAGCACAAGCGACGATGAGGCAAGTCAGCCCATGTCGAAAAAGAGAAAAAAATTACTACCGGCCAAGAAAAGAAAAAGAATCCTAGTCTACCCAGACAGTAGCAGCAATGGTGAAAGCGACGATGAGAAATTTCCACCCAAAAAGAGAAAAATATTGAAAGAAGAAAGTGACGGTGAAAGATCTTTGAAAGAAGAAAGTCATGCTGGATCATTTTTCCCCAAGGAAGAAAAAAGTAAAGACAAAAAATCTTTGAAAGAGGAGAAACAGTCCTTTTCAGGACTAACCAATGAAAATGAAAAATCTTTGAAAGAAGAAAACGATGAGAAATGGCCACCGTCAAACTCAACAAAGGAGAAATCTGTACGAATGAATATGGGTTGTACCAGCGAAGACGAGAAATTTTTGAAAGAAGAGAAACAGTCCTTTTCAGGACTAATCAACACCGATGAAAAATCTTTGAAAGAAGAAGAATCCAAAAAATCTTCTTCAGAGAAAAAATCTTTGGATATGAGAAGCCTATACGACTTAACAGAAGTGGGAAAAAAGAAGTCAAGAAAATTCAAAACAGAATCCCATGTACTGGAGGCATCTTTTAAGAAATTCGATGAGCTACAGCCACAACAACTGACCGGTTTATTCGACGATGTTATCCAACAAATCGTTCAAAAGTTAAAGGCTGGATCGAGGGATATGATTAGAATTAGCGTCAACCACCCCTCATTGGATATGGGAATTCATATTCCTTTTCTATATGTGGAGGAGTTGGAGAGTCATACGATGTTGAACGAAATTGAAAAAGTTCTACAATCGAATGAAGAATTCGTCTTGAACGATGGTCGCATGACATTCGATATCACACATACGATACCCCCAAGTGGAAGTGGGAAAAGACTTAGAGCCACAGAAGTATTGGAATCGAAAGTTTTCGCAAAGAAGAAATATTCGCTTGTTGAAATTAACAATAGTGACCACCTATGTTTTGCAAGAGCGGTTGTTGTGGGGATTTGTTACCATGAACGTGAAAACACCCAAGAATGGAACCGAAGATGGGATAATATTAAAAGATCAAACAGATTACTTCAAAAGACTGAAGCCGAGAAGTTGATGAAGGAAGTTGGAGTTTCATCGACACAGCCTGTAGGTCTTGAAGAATACAAAAAAATTCAAGAGTTCTTGTATGAAAAAGGCTATGTTATTAAAGTTCATCAGCAACTATCGAAATTGGAAAAAGTATTTGAACATCCAGAAGTGAAAGACGATAGTAAAATTATACATTTGTACTTTCATCAAAATCATTATGATTACATCAAATCCATCACAGGGTTTCTTGATTCTGCTTATTATTGTGAGTTCTGTGACATACGTTACAGCAGACGGGAAGCCCATTTTTGCTCAAAGATCTGTAAAGGTTGCTTTCGTACTGGAAAATGTCCATCGGAATCAAAAGAATATGTCTGCGACAACTGTCATCGACGATTTTTTAGTGCAGCATGCTTGAAAAATCACAAAACACTTCAAGGCAAAGAAAAGAAAACCATTTGTGAATTAGTGAAACTTTGTTCAAAATGTGGAGGTCAGATTTTTGATAGAAAGAAAAATCATGTCTGTAGGGGAAAGACAAAGTGCCACCTTTGCAAGAAGATCGTTGACTATCCTCATCACTGTTTTATTCAGCCTTACCAAAGTAAGATGAAGCATGACAGCGATGATGAAACGAGGGCTTCGGTAGTCAAAAAACCTTTGTTCATTTTCTTTGATTTCGAATGTCAGCAAGATACAGGGGTACACATTCCGAATTACTGTATTGCACATCGAGCCTGTGATGAATGTATCGATAAACCACTTGATTTTCATTGTTCCACATGCAGTGAATTCAAAGAAGGCAGAGAAGTTATTTTTCAAGGAAAAGAAACTTTGAGTCAATTTTGCAGCTGGCTCTTTACAAAGCATCATAAAGGGATCATAGCTATTGCCCATAATCTCAAAGGCTATGATGGTCAATTTATTCTCAATCATATTATCAATGTAGGAATGAAAGAACCAGAAGTAATCATGAATGGGAATAATATTTTGAAGTTAGAACTGAACGGTGTGCGTTTGATCGACTCCTTCAGTTTCATGAATTTTGGGCTAGCAAAATTTCCGACTACGTTTGGACTTCAAGAAATGAAAAAAGGCTACTTTCCTCACTGGGCAAATACAGACGAATTTTGGGATTACGTCGGTCCGTACCTGGATATGTCTTATTACAAACCCGACTCAATGTCTGAAGAGGCTCGATCAAAATTCATGGTCTGGTATAATGACAAAGTTCAAAACGGTGAGAAATTCAATTTTCAAAAAGAGATGGAGATGTACTGTCGATCAGATGTTGATATCCTAAGACGAGGATGTGGTGAATTCAGAAAGTTGTTCATCGAACAGAGTGAAATTTGTCCATTTACAGAGTCGTTTACCATCGCTGGAGCCTGTAACAAGATTTGGCGAAAAGATTATTTACCAAAAGATCAAATAGCCATCATTTCATGCAAAGACCCAATCAGACGTCGGTTTTCTATGAAAGCAATACGCTGGGTTCAAAGCATCGCTAGAGAAAAAGTGATTCGTATTCAACACGCCAAAAATGGTGGTGAATACCGAATAGGAAAATACACTGTAGACGGATTTCACCACGAATCAAACACGGTCTATGAATTCCTCGGGGATTTATTTCATGGCTGTCAGACATGTTTCAAGGATCGAAAATATATCAACCCCATCAATGGAAAATCAATGGCTGAGTTGTACGACAGTACTATCGAACGGCTAGAAACCCTCAGAAGAATGGGTTATAACGTCGTGACCATATGGGAGCATGAATTCGATGCCAAGATGAAGAAGGATAAAGAATATAGAAAAACCATTGAAAGTCTATACCCGAACCATGATCCCATCGAACCAAGAGAGGGGTTGGCTGGAGGCAGATGCAATGCCATAAAAATTGCCTATGATGTTGAGGAAAACAGTGAGAAGGAAATCAAGTATATTGACATTTGCTCTCTGTATCCTTACGTCTGCAAACATAAATTCTATCCTGTAGGCCATCCCACAATCTTGACTTATGAGAACATTGACATGGAGAATATTCGTCAGTATGAAGGACTCATTAAATGTAAAGTTCTACCCCCAATGGATTTGTTTCATCCCATTCTTCCAGTTCACTGTAACAACAAGATGATGTTTCCACTTTGTATGAAATGTGCACAAGAAAGTTCAAAATTTTGTAATCATGACAGAGAAGAGAGAGCTTTGGTTGGAACTTGGGTTACATTCGAATTGTTCAAAGCTCTCGATTGTGGGTATCGGCTAATGCAAGTGTATGAAATCTGGCATTTCGACTCTGTTTCGGACCAGTTCTTTAAAGGCTATGTGGACAATTTCTTGAAAATCAAGCAAGAAGCTAGTGGCTATCCCGGTTGGTGTCAGACAGATTCAGAGAAGGACCAATTCATTCGCGAGTATGAGGAAGCCGAAGGGATTCGTCTCGACCCCAAACGTATTCAAAAAAATCCTGGCAAAAGATCATTTGCTAAGATTATGCTGAACTGTCTTTGGGGAAAATTAGCACAGCGTGAAAATATGAGCAAGACGAAATACATCAGAGAACCGTCTAAATATTTCGAGTTGATTACCGACCCGAAATATACGGTAAAACATGTGGAAATCTTTGACAATGAGTGTGAATGCATTTTAGTCAACTATGAAGAGAAGATGGACTTTGTCGAAACGCATGCGACAGCCAATGTTATTGTAGCATCTTACGTAACAGCTTATGCAAGATTGGAACTGTACAGCGTTCTTGAAAGGTTGGGGGATAGAGTTCTGTATTTCGATACAGATAGTTGTATGTACATTCATGACCCTGAATTGTGGAACCCTCCCATCATTAACAGCAGACTAGGAAAATGGACCGATGAAGAGCCTGATTGTAGAATCACTCATTTCAGAGGATTAGGTCCCAAGAATTACGCTTATAAGATGAAAACAAAAGATGGAAAAGAAAAAAGCAAATGTAAAGTCAAGGGAATTACTTTGGATCACAATACAAATCAACTGGTGAATTTCGATACCTATTCAAAATGTGCTTTGGATCGCACCGTAGAAATTAAAGTTCAGTATGACTGTAGAATCAAAAGACATAGAGACAGAACAGTGACCAGCGAACCCCAGTCAAAAACGTTTCGCTCTGTCTATACCAAAAGAGTCATTGTAAACGATACTGATACTGTCCCCTATGGCTATAAAACTTTGAGAATATATAAATAGACTGTAAGAAAACAATATCGTGTTACATTGAAGCGAACGATCAAAGTAAGACGTTCTTTAAAAATCAGATTTAAAATCAGATTTTAAAAAACAGTTTTAAAAACAGCTCTAAAAGAGAGAAAGCTATCAAAAGTGGAAAAATCAAAAGTGAGAAATCATGTCAAGTGAAATGCTACCTTTAGACCTACGTGAAAAAGATGATAGAGAATTCAGCCATCAGCACACGCTCGATGAACAACTACAGTTTGATATTAAATTCGCCTGTGTGAAACTTTGGATAAACAAATTGCATAAGGGAGTTGCAAAAGGAGAAACATCCTGCAAATTGTATAGAATGCACAGCTTTATTGTGATGATGTGTGATGATACAAATTTCGATCTTCCTCTCCAAGCTTATTTAGCAATTTGCTTGTTGAAAGATAACTATATTGCTAAACAAATGCATTCCACAAGTCGATGGGTATTCATCATCGTAGGAAGAACAGAAGAAAGTTTTCTGAACGTGCTGAAAATGAAATCCGTTCTGTTTGACTTTTACTTACGTTACAAAAAAGGATCTATTCAAGACGGTGAGGAAACAATGGAAACCATGGAAGGCTATATTCTATTTGATCGAGATGTCACAGAAGAAACCGTATATTCAGCTCTCTCGACAAAAGATCTTTCAAAACATGTTTTAAAACATGTTTTTCCATTTAGTGGAGTCCGTGAATATAGCGAAATGGATAGCAAATTTCCATTGTCTTTAGGTTATGAACAATTGCATAAAGTTATTGTGGAACATGAAGACAAGTGGAAAAATCGAGACATCTGCGAATTTGCCTTGTAAATTTAACGATAATGTTGTAAAAAACTTTAACAATAATATTGTTAAAACTGTATTGTTAAAAAACTTTGAATGAAGTATTTGTAAATATGTTAGAATGTTTTAACGATTGTTAAAAAT
The DNA here is from genome assembly GCA_945859785.2 of Tridacna gigas. Classification (NCBI taxonomy): domain Eukaryota; kingdom Metazoa; phylum Mollusca; class Bivalvia; order Cardiida; family Cardiidae; genus Tridacna; species Tridacna gigas. The sequence goes on from OX244036.2 coordinate 62,309,032, forward strand.
GTTATAGTGTTTTTAACGATTGTTAAAACTGTATTGTTAAAAACTATATTGTATATAAAATGTATCACCAATGTTTTGTAGATCAAAATGTTCCCAAAAAGTTCAGACTTGGGAAAAGTTTGAATAAAGAATATATCTTGCAGAGAATGCTTTAACGATTGTTAAAAATGTTATAGTGTTTTTAACAATCGTTAAAACTGTCTTGTTAAAAACATTGAATGACTTATGTATTTGTAAAAATGTTAGAATGATTTAACAATTGTTAAAAATGTTATAGTGTTTTTAACACCTGTTAAAACTTTCTAACATTTTTAACAATTGTTAAAAATGTACCTTCAATGCTTTGTAAATATGTTTAGAATGGTTGAAATGTTTCCTGTTTTTCATGATGATGTTTTTCATGTTTCAAACTTTTGAATAAAGAAATAAATTAAAAAGGTCGTCTGTTTTGATTTCTTCCCAAAAATTTAGATTTGGAAAACTTGGAATAAACAAACGATTTTAAAAGATCGTTTGTTTTTATTCCTTCCCAAAAAACTTGGACAAAGAGAAAAACTTTGAATAAACAAACGATTTTAAAAGATCGTCTGTTTTTGATTCCTTCCCAAAAACTTGAAAAAGAACAGAGATGGAAAAATGTACTATATGACCTCACATTCTATGTGAGGTCATATAGTACATTATGTTCTATCTACAAGACCTACAGAAAAAGTCTATATCCCAAGACAAATCCCCTTTGACCAAAAAACTATAAAAGGCTGGTGACCTTTCTCACTAGAATCATTCGACTTTCGATTCTCGAATAGTACGAATAAACCTGTTAACTAGAAAAAAGTTTTTGTTAACTAGTGCAAATAAAGCAAACTGTTAACAGAAAATGGACTCCAACTTAGACCAGACAAATCACGGAAGAATGGATCCCATGGAATCCAACTTAGACAACGACTCCTTATCGCAAGAAAAGCCCGTCCTAGACATTTTCTCACCACAGCCTGAAAACAGCAGAGATATTCTATCGATAGCTATGAATTCAACATTCATCGACCCGATGGTACCACCAGCTAACAAACTCGAAGAAGAAATAACTCAAATGATTTCAACCCAAAATTCTGTAATAACTCAGATTTTAGACGAAGTGAAGATGTTGAATAGAAATATTGAGACATTATGCCTACAAAATCAACAGAGTCGACAGAACTACCAGAGTCAACAAGATTCGTCTGCAAGACAAGATTCAGCTATAACGATTTCAACCCAGATTAACTTTGATAAAACCAGTTTTCAAAAGTTAACAGCTTCTACCGTCACGCCTGTAGACCGTCAGACAACTCACCAGTCAACTCCCCAGTCAACTTATCAGTCAACTCAGACAGAAGAACCCAAGCCAAAAAGAAGAGGAAGAAAACGAAAATCAGAGACAATAGAGAAAGACGATAACCAACTTCACAAAAAACAACGATTCGATCCCTACTCTGTAATACCACCACGAGTAGAAACAAAAACAGGCTTGGGAAAATATGGAAAAAACATTGACAACTTCAAGGCATTCAACTTTCCGATGATCTCGAAAGAACAAGGAGAAAAGTTGGCATCAGAAGAAAAGCTGTCATCAGAAGAAAGTTCACGATAGAGGAAAGATCTCAATAGAGGAAGACTCTCAATAGAGAAGAAATCTTTGAAAGAGCGACACCAAAAAATCGAAACAGTCCTTTTCAGGACTAATCAAAACCCTAGAAAATATATCTTCAACATTTGTGAATAAGTAAGACAACCCGACTCCAAAACGTATAAAAGACGAGGCTATTTCCAGTACATTAATCATTCGGTTCCCGAATAGACGACAGCTAAAAGAAATGGTGATGGACTATAGTATACAATTTCTACTTCTCTCGATGACAAAATGGTATCTAACAACCTTTCTACTGGCCATGATGCATGACTCCACTTTGCCTATACATAAAATAAACAAAATAAGAAAGCTGATAGCAGATCGGAGAAGAGTTGTGGAGTACCCTATCTGTCAGACAAATTTTGGATCCGGTCATCAGAGGAGGAGAAAAACCACAGCAGAAAGAATCAAAGGAACGGTGCTGGTGAAGACAAAAGATCTTTGAAAGAAGAAAACGATAAAAATCTTTGAAAGAGCGATATCAAAAAAAACAGTCCTTTTCAGGACTAACCATTCCCCAAGAAAAGTCTATCTTTTGAGAATTGTCAATTTCGCAGATGTATTCTAAGAGTTGTACTCTTACAGAGAGAGAGAAAAATTTCGAATGAAAATTTTACAAATAAAAAGTTTTGCAGAGAAAAAACTTTTCGATTAAAACTAGGGATGAATAAGCCTAAGATCGGATAAGACTAAGATCGGATAAGACTAAGATCGGATAAGTCTAGATGATCCAATTCCTGGGAAATGGTGGGAAAAACCCAGTAAACATGATTCCGTTACATACCGTTACATTTTCGGAAAATGACGTCATGTTTGATTTCCGGGGAAAGTCACGTAGTGCATAAAGGGAGGTAAATCTTGTCTGACTAATGCAGTCATAATACAGTATATAACCCATACCGTGGAGAAAAAAGTCTAAGTTCAACGATGATCTTTGTCTTGGCCAAGTTGAGAAGGGAATATAACCCATATTGTGGAGAAAGACTAAGTCCAACACGGTGATAGAGAAAAAAGAACAGATCTCAATCGAGAAGAAAAGCCGTAGTATGGGGACAAGCTTGTCAATATACCTAGAGAGGTGACTCCTCTTCACTCCTCTTCACTCCTCCTCACCTCCTCCTCACTCCTCTTTACCTCCTCTTTCGACACATAGCGCCATATCGTGGAAAAAAGACTAAGTCCAACGCTAGTAGAGAAAGAATACCGTTCCAAAAACTAAGTCCTACAGAGATGAACGATGATCGTTCAAGCCGAACAATAATAGAGAAAAACCAAGACGAACAGTGTAGATCAAGATCAGACTTGTCTCCATAGAAACCTATCGTGGAGATTTGCCCGAATCTCCCTACCCTGGGGTAGGGAGATTCGGGCAGTAAATCCAAGATGGCCGCCATCCACTTCCGGTTTGACGTTTTTCGACCCAATTCGGACAAATTTGCCCGAATCTCCCTACCCTGGGGTAGGGAGATTCGGGCAGTAAATCCAAGATGGCCGCCATCCACTTCCGGTTTGACGTTTTTCGACCCAATTCGGACAAATTTGCCCGAATCTCCCTACCCTGGGGTAGGGAGATTCGGGCAAATTGGGCTCCAGGGGAGGGAGATCTCGGCAAAATGCCGAGATCTACCTCCCTATACTACTGACGATCGCTAAGGCTCGCGTCATTTAATTTTAGTCAACTCGTTTGATAAAAATGATAATACATAAATACTCATGTAAGACCCTCTATTTCTCTATTTGAATCATGGGGTAGAATGGTCCTTTGACATACAGAAAATTGACCAACAGCAAACAGTTTCCATCTAGGTCAGCCTGCGCAATCCGCGCAGGCTGACCTAGGTGGAAACTTTTTGCAGATGCATAAAGCCCCCTAATCACAGAGCTTTGCTAATTTGGTTTAGCCAGTCAGAAATTGAGACACCACCAAATTCAGAAAATTCTTGAGAAATGAAGTAGGAGCGTTTATAAAAATATGGATTTTGAAAACGGGTCACGTTTAATTATCAAGTTCAACAGGGTATTTTCAGTCCAAATACATTAGATTGTTCCTAAACATAAACTGAATAATCTACAGAATAGTAGGTCTTTTCCCTGAAGGAATATCTTTCCTTGTACCACAGTAATTCAATCTGCTGTGCCTCTCTCTAAACAAATTCGTGTGGATCTACATTCTGTCTTATAATATGTCTTTCTGGGAAAATTTCTCCAGGGGTTAGGCTTTTCGGCAAATCTTCGATGAAATGTTATTAAAACTATCTCAAAGGACCTGTTACCACCTATTTACTCTTAAAATACTACGGTATTTCCTATTGTATGTGGCCTGTCTGGATATTTAGGTCCGAGGTTAACAAGCACTATAAGTTTTAATTATACCTTTTTTTTTTTATTCTTACGAGTTGAGGATGCTGGCAAAAGCTTGGACTTTCGGAATTGAAGTTATCTATGACAAAAGGATTTTTTTTTCTAAGCCCCTATAGCGGCCAAAAGAAAACAGTGCGGGTCTTAAAATGCATTTAAATCATGCTATAACTCTTAACTCGATAAACCTTTCATTAACAGTTCATATTATTGCTTGTTTTGGGGAATGCATATTTAAAACCACGAACCGTGACGAGATAACATAATCATTATCGAGTTGGGTTTATAAGTTACTTCGTCACGGTTTTATTGCTCTCACTCGATAAACCTTTCAGTATCAGTTTATATTATTGATTATGTTTGGGATAACAGGTTTAAAATCTCGTGACGAGATACTTTATAAACCCGATTCGATAATGTTTCTATTATCTCGTCACGGTTCGCGGTTTTAAACATATATTTCCAAAAACAAACAATCATATAAACTGTTAATGAAAGGTTTATCGAGTTAGAGTTATAAACCTGTTATCCCAAACATAAACAATAATATAAACTGATAATGAAATGTTTATCAAGTGAGAGCTATATTTAAAAGTATGGAAATTATTGTGAAGATGACAGATTAATCTGTTATTGTACGGTCGGTCCAAGTGGTAGTCGATGGCAGAAAAATGAATTTTAAAAGTACATGTAGATCAAAAATTGTCAGGTCGCTCTATGTTTTGTTTAGTTTTTATCTGGTTTCATTTTGTTTCAAGTAATTTTTGAGATATAGTTACGTGATAATAAGTATCTGACATTCGTTGGGGTTTACGGTAAAATTGCATTAAACTGGTTAAGATAAAAAAAATATTAAGTTCACCAAAGGCTCGCTTAATAACATTTTTCCCAAACTCGTTAAATGACTTTTTTTAGCTCAAACGCCTACTTATACCAGATCCTGTATACCCGAATAAGGAAGGAAAAAAATTTCCAAATGAACAATAGCTGAAAGAGATCTTTCTCCATCTACTACATTGTTTTCTAACCTTGCATTCTGCAGGATGAAAAACGGAAAAGTTCGTTTGTAGGAAGTAATCAGTAAATTATTGACCAGACGATAACATTTTAAACATGTCCAAATGGAAAACACTTGCAGACGACAAATCAAAAACGGCTCAAATAATGTAATTTGTCCTTGGTGGAATGGAAAACATTGTGGGAAAAAGGAGAAAATGCTGGTTACCAGCATTGTCTCCTTTTTCCACAATGTTTTCAAAAGCTTTCTTCGTCAGGGTAATTAACATCTGGGATTATTGGGTAATGGTTAAAATAAATTATTAAAACGGAGTTTGAAAGATACAATCGTGCTGAAAGGTCTACCAAACCCCAAGTGGTACATTTTGTCACAATCATGATTTTAATTTAAGTGGAATTTTTTTTTACGATTTATCAAAAGCTTTTTTAATCTAGTGTCTTAGAAAATTGTTTTCCCCTATGGAGCAAATGTTACCAAAAGCTGTTGTGGTTACACAAAAAAATATTGTAACTTCTCGTGATTATAAAACATTTGACTCTCAAGTTCTTACAAAATCTTTATTTAATAAATAAAGTTTCATGAATCTAATAACTTTCATCTTCCTATCAGAATGGGAAAAAAATGTTCAGACATTTTATCTTCAATGGCTATAGATAAGTGATCTAACATGACTCCCCCAGGCGTTTGTAAAAATCTGAACCAGAGAAATTTCGTCATGTCTTGATGTCACGAACCAATTTAATATCAAAGCCAAACGCATCATGTGACAACTAATAATAATTGCTATAATAATGATATTATTATTATTATTATTCAAATTGAGGATCTTACATGAGTGCTTATGTATTATCATTTTTGTCAAACGAGTTGACTAAAATTATATGACGCGAGCCTAGGCGAGCGCCAAATACATTTTTGTTAACGAGTGTGATAAAACTGATAATACATAAACACGAATGTGAGATTCTATTTATCACATAAAACGAATGAAAGACAAATAAGTATCCTGCATCATCATCTTAGTCTATATATATATCGCACTCGTCACAACCCGGCCGATTCCGGTCTACATCTAACCTCGACCGTATAAAGGCGGCTTCCATTTTGAACTACCCATCACATGATCTTAAACATGGCGGCGCCCCTGTAAATCGCTTAGCAACGACATGAACAACCACGATGGAGTTATTCACATCTGTCGATCTGTCGATGAAAGCTCCCAATGGAAATTGATAAACCACACTAAAAATTGAATGTACAAACTGTTTGCCAACTGAAATATTCTTAGAAAGATAACAATAGAAAATTGACACGTGTTTTCTTTTTAAGAGGAGCCTTACAATTTCAATAACGGTAAAACGGGGTGCTTCCGGAATCGTGCGAAATGTATCAAGCTATGTGATACAGCCGAGGGATTTGATCACCGGATCACCCGAGGTATGCCGAATGTATATATCGTTCACGGTTCATGTTTACAGACGTAGTTCGGTTTGAAAGTACGTCCAGTGCTGGAGGTGTTTTTATGTGATAATTAATTAATTATTATTATCATTATTATTTATTATTACACGTATCTATGTATGATTTACGAGGATCTATACTTTACAGTAAACTGTTCATATTAATATAAAGTATCTTTGCCGGAGTGCTTCCCACACAGATGGTGTAAATCCAAGATCCAACTGCATGTTCTGTACAGCCTGATCTTGATTATTACCGTTTTCGAGCCGGTCTGATCTTGATCTACTTTGTTGTGATGATCGCTCTTACTGCATAAAAATAAACACAAATGCGGAAAGTCGACAGTCAAACTTGAACGTTAGCCTTCTTTAGAAATTCTTATGTAAGTATAAACCCTTTTCCACACAATCCCGAGTTTTAATGGCCCGTAAGAAGAAGGCTTTTGAAAACATAATGGGAAAAGGAGAAAATGCTGGTAATCAGCATTATCTCCTTTTCCCACAATGTTTTCTACCAAATCAGAGACAAAAATCATTTGAGCTACATTCAATTTGTCGTCTGCGAATGATTTTGAATTCGGTCGAGTCCAAATTTTTGTCGTTTGGTAAAAAATTAATTCAGTTAATAGGAGCCGTCTTCTTAAAATGTTCCTGAATGACCCTCACCCTCACCTTCTCAAAAGTCTTTCTAATTCTCAGACAAATTATCACAAGAGCACGCCGGTCACACGGTACAGACGAATCAGGAAGTTTGCACACTTGGAGACGAGGCTAATAGGATGTTTTTGAGAAAGTGCCACTCCTTTGGTTTCTCCATTTCCGGTCAGGTTTCTTTATTTTCTGTGTCAACAGCTAACCTACCAGCAACCTGAGGCTGTCGAAAGACTTTTTTTTTTTTCCAGAATTAAATCGTCTTGATATCTGTCATGTGAAATTTATGGAGGGTACCTTTTTGTTTAACTCCTTACCGAACGACAAAATTTTAGACTGGTCCAAATCTAAAGCATTTGTAGACGACAAATTAAAGATGGCTCAAATGATGGAATTTATTTCCAAAAGAGTAGAAAACATTGTGTGAAAAAGAGAAAATGCTGGTAACCAGCATTTTCTTCTTTTCACACAATGTTTTCCAAAGCCTTCTTTATCAGGGTCGTTAAAAGTCGGGATTGTGTGGTATAGGGTTAAACCCATTTACTTTTGCAGAGGCCAAAAATATACGAACAGTGCTATGGCAAAAGGGGGTTAACCGCATACCCACGATGCATTATACCTGGCAAGTCATCACATGATTATGGATCTATGAAATACATTTTGTCTCACAACGAACTGGACCATGAGACAGGATAATCCTTGGACATACAGAAATTTTACCAAAACCAAAAAGTTCGAGACAGGTCTACGCAGGCTGACCTGAGTCGATACGTTTTGCAGATGCGTTGAGCCACATTTCACAGAACATGGTTCATATTAAAGGCGAGGAAAAATACAGTATTTAAGTTTCTTCTGTTGGAAAATTGCTTGTCACACTGAATTACTCCTTTTCCCACGACGATTGTAAGCTGTCAACGGCAGGGTATTTTCACTACTTATTTGAACAGTAATTAGCTTAACCCTTTTACCACACAATCACGGGTTTTAACGACCTTTAAACAGGAGGCTTTTAAAATCATTACGGGTAAACGAGAAAATGCTGGTAACCAGCATTTTTTCCTTTCCCCATTATGTTTTCTGGCTTTTTCAAAGACGTTTTTTATCACTTTAGGCACATTCAATTTTTCGTCTGCCAATGCTTTGGACTTTCACAAGGCCAAATATTTGTCGTTTGGTTGAGTCAATATGACCAATGATTTTATCTGCTTTACCACTGCAATGACATCAAAGGTCATTACTCTTCAACAGGTAAGGTATTGGCCTACATTTCTAAATATTGCTCTTATCAAAATTCCCTTGTCGTATGTCCAGTTATCTGATTGGCTAAGACCCAATGTATCAGCCAATCAGATGGCATGTGTTTGAATTTAGAATTAAAAATATATATACAGTAAAAGAAGTGTTTCAACCCCGTCTTTTTCACCGGGTTTCATTTTCTAAAGTAAATAACACGAAACGGGTTTAAAATTCGAAACCGGCTGCTCCATACACCAACAGACCAGTCTTTTGTCTCTAGAATGAATTGAACTGATGTATCCCTTGACCTCATGGTAAGAAGGAATTTTTTGCTTAGATATTGCATTCGAATTTAAGATAAACGAGAAGGTTTTAAGTTTGGTAAAAACAACTGGGATTTTAATGTCGAAATAGAACTAAAAAAAAGGTTGAGACTGTGACATGCTGAGAATGGGTAAACAGAATCGGTAAATATTGCGTACTTCCGCCTAGGGCTTGGACAACACCTTGCCTTCTTCGTCTCATACCTCTCACCAGTGGTTGAAACAGCTCGATCAGTAGCTGCTGCCGTGAGGTCAAGGGATACCTCAGTTCAGTTCATTTCAGAGGCAAAAATACTGGTTTGTAGGTGTATGCATCAGCCGGGTTCTAATTTCTACCCCATTTCATATAATTCACGCCAGAAAATCATACCCAGTAATCACACAGGAGGTGCAACGTTTTTATTACTACACGTACATGTATATTACAAAACGACTCGTGGCCATGGACTCCGATACATGCAGCCCTGTCTATGCAGAAGTCAAGGACAGAGGTACAAAAGGGTCCCAGTTTAAGTCTTTACTGCGCTGTATAGTTACGGAACGCTTTTAATCTTTTCCTTAATTTTAGCGTAATAAACAAAATTAGATTCCTTCTTGATCCTAATTAACGAATTTTCCTGAGACTGTTCTTTAATTCAAAATGCGAATCTTCGGGAGATTTCATTACATCATGCTTTATAAGGAAATTTAATTCGTTCCCAACGGGGTTTATTGTCAGCTGTAGCAGAGTGGTGCTTTAAAGAGGGCTGGTTGGAAAGTTTATAGGGTCTGTTCTTGAAGGCCGAGTCCCAGTAGCTTAGCAGAAGCGCGCTGGGTTGCGAGTTCGAGCCTCCAGCAAGAAAAATGTTATTTTCGAGGATGCATAAAAAACCTCTTTATCAGAACAAATTTTAGAGTGCACCAAATGGAAAACATTCGCTGACGACAAATTAAGTGTGGCTAAAATGAAGGAACTAGTCTTTGACATGGACGAAAACACTGTGGAAAAAGGGGAAAATGATGGTTACCAGTATTTTTTTCTTTTTCTTTTTCTCACTATGTTTCAAAAAGCCCTTGACCTCAGGGTCGTTAAAAGTCTGGGCTGTGTTGTTGTAAAGGGTGGTCAAAATGTAAACAAACCCATTAAATGAGCCATGCTCTGACACATGGGGGCTTAATGCATCTACGTTATCCATGATACCAAGCAAGTCATCATACGAGGGCTGGGCAAAAAGATCGTGGAATGTTTAATTAAAACAAAACAACTAGTACAATTACACTTACATTTTTATATGTTTAAGATCCATTTATAACGGACAAAATTGGAAAGTTTCAGACAAACTGATAGAGAATAGATGGTTGGTGTCTTGGATGGGTTAAGTTTATCGGGCAAGGCGGAGGAATTTATCTGGTGAGCCGAAGGCGAACCGGATAAATTCCGGAGCCGAGCCCGATAAACTTAAACCATCCAAGACACCAACCATCTATTCTATTTATCCTGTCACGCACTGTAAATGAACAAAACAAAACAAAACAAAAAAAAAAAAAAAAAACAGACAGGATACAAAGACTGTACCTTTTATTCAATATCTTATGGTACTGATACCATAAAATTCCCGAGCCAAGCCTGACAAAGTTTCCTGGAATCAAAGACACTACTGTCTATTCTTCAAATTTTCCAATCCACGACACTATTCTGTTTATCCTGTTTCACATTAACAAACATAAATCCGACTAGATAGAATATTTCAATCGAAATTAAGGCACGTATTGACATCTTTCGCACTATGAAAAAGACACACTTGTATGGCGAACTGTGCAAAGCGCTTTTGGTATGCAGCTGTAATAATGACGTCATGAATAATATTGACTACGTCATTAACGTGACGTAAACCCTCGGAAGAATGTTGTGGCGAAGAATTCTAATTTATTTTAAATAATAAGAAAAATCAACATGTGCATCGAATTTTAAGGACAATTTTACTTTGAAATATTGATTTCGTGTACCGGCACCTAAAAAAGGAGTTCCGGCTGGTCACATGACCAACTAGCCTAATAAACCTTGATCACGTGACCAACTGACATAATAAACCTAGTCACGTGGTGAAGTGACCGTATATCACCAAGTTCATATGACCCCCTGTTATACGACGGAATTTATAGGAGGTGACAGGATAAATAAAAAAACGCAGTTGCTGTTACTCCTTTTGCAACGATAATAACGGCTACCCGGAGCACGCCATGACGTTAACGTCATTTAACCTGAAAAACTCATACGGCGTGCAATACACATAAAGGGGTCTTGGGACATATGCGTAAAAGTGTGTCGTCCCAGATCAGCCTGTGCAGTCTGTGACTAATCCGAGACGAAACTTCCCGTTTTTAGTGCGACTTACTGTTTCACGAAAGTCTACTGTATGAAAAAAATCTTTTGTAGTCGTAAAGTGCCGTCTCGGATTAGCGCAATCCGAGACGACACTTTACGCAAATGTCCGAAGGTCTCATTTCGCATGTTGTGGGCCATATAAGACCATGCTTACACAAGTTTAAAAAAATCTGAAAACAATCGGACGTCAAATTAAGAATAAATGAAACACAAATTTCTACTCAATACTAAAAGCCCAAACATTGCGGTTTCAAAGTTGATTTCACCGGAAAGAAAATACAGCATCGGACAGTGTAGATCAAAGATCAGACTGCACGTTCTGTGCAGTCTGATCTTGATCTACACTGTCCGCTAAAGGTCAGTGGGTCGCGATTAGCAGCTTAAGGGTTAAAACTGCAATATATCACCAACCAAAAACAGTCTATTCAAGTTGATTCATGCTCTGTGAAAAGGAGGCTTAATACATTTACAAAAAGTATCGACCCAGGTCAGCCTGCGCAGTCCGCGCAGGCTGACCTGGGCCGAAACTTTTTGCTTTTAGTAAATTTTCTGCTCGTGAAAGGACCAGTGTACCTCATAATTCATTCGGTTGTTAGACAAAATACATTTTGTAAATCTATAATACTGTAACAAGTTGCTTGGCATGATGCATCACGGAAATGCACTAACCCCCCTTTTTCACAGAGCATGGCTCAAATTTTATTTATGGCAGCCCAAAGGTTTAATGTGGTCGGAGCAGCTGCTCTTTCTCTTTCCTGCTGACATGAACGGTGTGATCGTCTGCTTCAAAAGTGTGGATTGTCGTCTGCCACACGGATCTCAATAATTGATTTAGCACCATCGAAGACAGTATATCCGGAAATTCCGAGTTTCCACATACTTGCTCGTTGTCTCTGCAAATTTGTCCGGACTTAACCGGCTTAGAGGGAATATATACCATCTAAATATTTATGAATGGACTTGTTTGTCGATTTGATCTGGACGGGAGAAGATATCTAGATGAATAGTTCCCCCACTTGGTTATGTAATTTCTTGTGCGCAAATTTAGCCTTGTTCTTAGAGTACAGTTCGTGACAGGGTATTTTTAGCTCGGCTGTTTTCGAAGAAAATGTGTAATTGCCACGCTCCTGTCGTCGTCTGCGTCGACGAAGTCATGCAAAAAGGAACTTAGTCCTTAAGCTGTTTAGCGCAACTCATTGACTTTTTGCGGACAGCGTACATCAAGATCAGACTGCACAGAACGTGCAATCTGATCTCTGATCTTGATCTACACTGTCCGATAAGGAGATTTTTTTTTTTTTCCAAAAAATTAGTTTGAAATAGCAATATTCGGGTCTTTACTATGTCGGGTTTTTCATAGTTCTACCTCTTCCTCTTTGATATTATATTTGCCAGAGCGTCGTTTATGTCTGAATGATACAGATAATAATGACGTTTCTGTCAAACTACTCATATATCATAATTTCATTACAATATTCAATCACACGCGTTGATAAGCATATATCTGAACGTCAGGCATACACCCAGTCTTCGATTCTGTATTCGTCTGTCTGCGAAACACTAATTGGTAGGGCAGTGTCAACATTAGTCTGAATAACCTGCCCCTACCACTACGTTATCGGGTCAGGCAAAGTGCAATAATGGCGGCCTCCTAGGTGTCCTCAAGTGTACCCCTACATGCTTCCCCGTTTTCCCCAATTTCATATGATCGAGTTTGATCGGTTAATAAAATGAGATCAATTTTGTACAAAAAAAATACATGACCTAATCTAAAACGTGTTGTTGGGGTATGGTATAAATATAAATTTGACAAGGAATCATTTTAAAAGTAACCCTGTTTTCGGACGTTATATAGGTCCATTGACATTTCGGATACTGAAAGAATTTCTGATATGTAGTTTTTCTCGCTAAATAAGATCGACATGTAGAAAAACTCACTGTCATGACTTTATTGCAAGCGATCTGTTTTGAATTCAGCCTATGATCCGATTTGATCATGTGAAATAACAATATCCCGTCTCCTCTGCATATTGCAAACGGGGGCCGCCATTAATGCGCTTTGCCTGACGTACTCTTGTAGTACGGCGGGGTACCAGACTATCTGATCAACAGATCACCCGAGGTTCCACGAATGTTTAAATCGATGACTACCCATCTGATTTGCAGTGACCTCATTTTATTGAGAAAATAATGTTGCGTTTTCGGAGGTGTATATGAGACCAAACTGGGTATTCCTATTAAGCTAGATGAAGTCCTTATTTTGAAAGTTTAGGATGGTGTCAGTCGTGCTTCGTTTAAAATGGATTGAAATCATAACCAATTTCTGATAACAGAACAGAATGTTTTATTTTTACTTTGAAAACATTGAGATTTACTGTGAAGTTACACAGTTTTAAACTTATGTATATGTAAAGAAAGTGAAGAGAAAAAATGGAATGAAATTTAAAAAAAAGAAAAAGAAATACGAGTCATATTTTGGGTAAATGAGGCCAAGCGCATCTCCATGGTGCACTGTACCCAGCAAGTCAACATATAACCATCGATCCATAAAATCCATTTTGTCTAACAATTGACTTAATCTGGGGGTAGAATGGTCCTTGGACATGCAGAAAATACACAAATAGCAAAAGGTATTGACCATGTCAGCCTGCGCGGACCGCGCAGGCTGACATGGGTCTATACTTTTTGCACATGCATCAAGCCCCTTTTTCACAGAGCATTGCATTTATGTTAAAAAAAAAAAAAAAAAAAAATCTTGCAACGAGAACAGTTGTATATATACTGGGAAAGAATATAAAAAAAAACAACATCTTAGCAAAAATCTTAGTATGTTGATTTTAGTTTATTAATGTCAATAATTAATTCAATATACCTATTTTTCAGTGGCAGCTTTGGTTGCAAGTATCTTTTCCCTGGTACTGATAGCATTTGACCGGTTCTTTGGAATTGTGTACGCAATGGAGGCCCACATAATCGAGCGAAAAGCCAGTCATTCCATTGCCTTGATCTGGATATGCGCCATTGCTGTTGCAACACCAATGCTTATAGTGAGGCAAACAGACAGTGTCACGTGGTCAAATCACGTGGAAATCTGGTGTGACGATAACTGGCCGGCACATACAGTGATTGACCCAGAGACTGGCATGATCAACAAGTATTTCCCAAGTAGAAAGGCGTACTACATTGTACTGACACTGGTGTTGTATTTTGTACCAATGGCATTCATGAGCCTCCTATATAGCCTAATCATGTGGACAGTCTGGTTTGCTCAAGTACCGGGAGAACGTATATCTACCAAAGATATCAGGATACAAAGGCGGGTCAAACGAAAGGTAAACAAGTCTATGTATTTTATCCCATACTAAAAAATCCCGTTACTTGAAGACCCCGAGGGTGAAGGCTACTGAAAACCTCGTGGGAAGATCAGCTAATTCTGGTTACCAGCGTTCTTTCCTATCTATGTTTTCTTCCTTTCAAAGACGGAGTACTGGTAAAAGAAACTCTAGGTAAGCATGGACAGGTGCACTGGCCGCCGTGATATAACTGAAATAATGTCGAAAACGGCGTTAAACACCATACAATCAATCAACAATCAATCAATCTTTCAAAGACAATTCCGATCATTGGGCACACTTCAGTTTGTCGTCTGAAAATGCTTTCAATTTGGACAAGTCTGAAATTTTGTCGTCTGGTGAGGAGTAAATTCGAGTGAATATCATTTAGTTACACTTGAATGACCAGTATCATTTAAAACCTATCATTATCAAGGAAGGAATTAAGGCTTTCAACTTATCATTAACTATGGGTCATGCTCTCTGAAAAGCGGACATGATTAATGTATCTGCAAAAAGTATCGATTCATGTTAGCCTGCGCAGTCCGCGCAGGCTAACATGAATCGAAACATTTTGCTACATTTGTATTTGTAAATTTTCTGCATGGCCTAGGACCATTCCATCTCATGATGCAGTCGGTTGTTAGACAAAATAGATTTCATGTGTCCTTAATTACATGATTACTTGTTTGGTATAATGCATTACGGACATTAAATCCTTCTTTGCCAGAGCACAGCTCATATTTATGTAACGTTTGTGCGTTTATTCGTCAGCCATTGAGAAAAGCAGATATACCTCTGACTGACTTCCGGCAAAACAAGATATGGGCACATCTACAATTTCTGAGGTATACATGAAGCGTAACTTTTCTATGTTACATACACTGTCAAGGGCAAGCTTATAGGTCATAGAACTCGGCGTAGTGATATCAAATTTGACAATACAAGCGGTCAATGTAAAAGGAGTGGACGTGTGAAGGAATTTACTTTCAACATCAGTCATCTGAGTTGAGTCTGTGTTTATCGAATAATCAACGGCTCCATACAGGCCTCTCATAGAACTTATCTTGGGTTCCATGGACGCGTTGTTGGAGCATTGCAAAGAGGCAAACTAGTAAGAATTATAGAAGGTGAATAAGAGAAAAGTCAAAGACGTTGAAAAACAAAAGTATTCATTATTTAAACGATGAGTTGCATTCAATTCTAAACAGTCACAACAGCATCAACTAGAAATATCTTTAACCTTTTCCCAAACAAGCCCTGGTTTTCACGTGTCTGCAATACAAGTCTTTTGAAAACACTGTGGGAAAAGGAGAAATTGCTCGTAACGAGCAATTTCTCCTTTTCCCACGGTGTTTTCTACCCTTTTTGAGACCTTTATGCCATTTTCTTCAAATTTAAAATTGTCGTCTGCAAACTCTTTCAATTTGGACCAGTCCTAAATTTGTCGTTTGGGAAAGGGTTTTAAAAAAAGATAAGACGGCGTAAATTTGCCTGCAAATAGGCAGGGACCCTTAAAATAAACACGTCTACATTTTTTTACCAATCACAAATTTCTGTACAAGTATATTCATTTGTTATCAGAACCAAACAGTAGGCCAGCACATTCAGCTACGCCAAAAAATGATAGGTTTGATCACAGGCCTTTGAAGCTCCATTGGTCTGTTACGGAACACTAACATTTTTCTTGGTTGATTATCGAATACTTGCGAATTGGTGCATCGCCTGTATATCAGGGAATACTCAAATTTTCGTTTACATCGTTACTATAAATAGCACATTGACGACTGCCTCTATGTTGTATAATAAGACAAGCAACGAAATCGATTTCGTTGCACACCTTGTCTTATTATATACAATATAGAGACACTTGCTAATGTGCTATTTATAGTAACGGTGTCCGATAAGGAAAATTTCGTTGTCCGGTAATAGACCAATGGAGTTTCAGTGGCCTATGGTTTGATATACTGTATTTATTGGTTTTACATGAAGCATCATATGACTCCGGACGTTCATGAATATGTGGTCTGTCGCTGTCATGTGACTGAAATAATGTTGAACGTGACGTAAAACACCATTCAAACAATCGATCAATCAATCAGTCAATCATATACCAGACGATGAAGCTTTACAGTCGTCCATATTCAAAGTCTTGCAGGCAACATGAGCCACGCTCTGGCAAAAGGGGGCTTAATGCATCCCTCTAATGCACAATACCAAACATGTCATCCCATAATTATGGATCTGTAATAGCTATTTATTTAATAACCGACTTAATCATGGGGTAGAGTGGTCCTTGGACATACAGAGAATTGACCATTAGCGGAAAGTTTTGGTCCAGGTCAGTCTGCGCGGACTGCGCAGGCTGACCTGGGTCGATACTTTTTGCAGATGCAATAAGCCCCCTTTTCATAGAGCATGGCTCATATCTAATGTGGCTCAAGTAATTTGACGTGTCTATAAAAGAGTAGAAAAAGTTGTGAGAACAGGAGAAACACTGTTCACTAACATTGTCGTCTTTTCCGGCAGTGCTTTTTGAAGGCTCTCTCCTTGAGGGAATTAAATTGCGCTTCAAATAATAATTCGCATCTCTCCTGCGGTAACAAACAGAATTCCATTTTGATACCAGAAGTTTCCTTCCGTAAACCGACGCTATTAAATGATTCAATACGGCCTAATAAATCAGCGCTAACATGCTGACAAGCGCTAAGCCTCTTACAGAATATTGTTCTTTCACCGCAATTACGGGGGGGGGGTCATTAACACTCAGCCCAACACTTCCGCCATGGTTCATTTTGGTAATACCTCCGCTTAGAGGATTAAAACGACTCTGAAATAAATCTATAAAAACAGAACCATGATCCTTTAGTGGCAAAAAAAAAAGAATAATTTCGTTTTATATAAATTCAGCTGTTACAACTCTTTGAACGCCCTTTTTTAACAATTTTAAACAAAAATAATTCTGTTTGAGTCATTCCCGGTGAAAAGTGGGTTTAACACATCTGCAAAAAGTATCGACCCGTGTCAGCCTGCGCAGTCCGCGCAGGTTGACCTGGATCGAAGCTTTTTGCTCTTTGTCGTGTTTCTGTGTCTCCGTCTCAAAGGACCTATCTACCTGATGATTCAGTCAGTTGTTAGACAAAATGGATTTTATGGATCCGCAGTGGTGTGATGATCATGACTTGCTTGGTATAATGGATCACGAGGATGCATTCAAACCCCTTTTTCCAGAGCCTTGATCAATTGTAATTCCTAAAAGGTTCCAGTGTTCATTTGTCTAACAAAGGATTTGCACCGATAAAATCAGAACAAGGTGATTTGTAAATCACGGTGTTAGAACGTTAAACCTTTATCCTTTCTGCAGGTTGGGCTCTCCAGAGAATTTTGGCTCTATGATAATGGATAATGGGAAACGTAATTCTGACGTTTGCTTGATGGCATTACGCCTTTGGGCCATTCGCAACGGTTTTTTTTTTTGCATGGAGCTAGTGCAAATGTATTTAACCATTGGTTAAATTAAAACTTATCCATTAATCTGCAGTGATTTAAATGAGCCATGCCTAGTGAAAAGAGGGTTTTACTGCATCTGTAAAAAAAAAGATATCGACCCAAGTCAGCCTCCAGTCCTCGCATGCTGGTCTGGGTCGGAGCTTTTTGCTTTTGGTAAATTTTCTGCATTTCAAAGGACCATTCTACCTCATGATTTGGTCGGTTGTTGGACGAAATGGATTTTATGGATCCATAATTATGTGATTACTTGCTTGGTACAATGCATCAAGAAATTGAACTAAACCCCCCTTTGTCAGGGCACGACTCAAATGCTTCTGCAGATGAATTTATAGGGGTTATTTCCATTGTGGAAAAAGGTGAACAGAACATATTTTTGAGCTATACTCTGTGAAACGGGGGCTTAATGCATCACCTGGATACATGATATCCAATAAGCCATCACACAATTATGGATTCATGATAGCCACATTTTTAACAACCGACTTAATCATGAGGTAGACTGTTCCTTGGACATATTGAACATTGACTAATAGCGAAAAGTTTTGGCCCAGATCAGCCTGCGCGGACTGCGCAGGCTGACCTGGGTCGATACTTTTCACAGATGCATTAAGCCCCCTTTTCACAGAGCAGGGCTCATTTTATTTACGCCCAAGTTGAAAGGGAGCTATTCAGATTTTTCTTTTTTTCATAATCTTATCAAACTAAATAATCACGATAATTGCGATTTTTAATTTCTTCTTTGCCGTAAAAATCCCACTTTATCGGACAGTGTAGATCACAGATAATACTGCACGTTCTCTGCAGTCTGATCTTAATCTACACTGTGTGCAAAAGCACAATGAGTCCGGCTGATCGGCCGAAATTGGGTTAACCAGTAACGTTATTGTGACTTTCCCTCTATTTCAGGTTGTGACCATGCTTGTTATTATTCTGGCCACGTTTGGCGTCTGTTGGCTGCCGTTGCAAGTAATGCTCCTGTATTCCGAGCTTAAACCTCGAACCACCATGGTATGTGCAACTGCATTGTGTTGTCAGTCTAAAGAGATAACATTGTATGACATTTCTTCGTTCGAAACAAATTCCACTTAGAAATGAAAAATTAATTCGGAAGATGTTTGATTGTACTACTTTTTATTGCATCGTTATATTTCCTTCTTTGACTTACCAAATCATTATTTCAAAATGTCCAATGGATTATTTAAGTATACGAGTCTAAGATTCATCCATTCTTGTTTTCACTGCAAGTAGTTTTTTATGATAGTCCTTTGCCTTCTTTGATCTATGTGGAACAGTGTATTTGTCATAGCAATTTGTATAACTATGTATCTTGTATACAAGTTATAAATAAACTACTGTTATGTTCTATTAAAATTGTTTTCTGTTTAAGTTCTTTTTTTTTTCGTTTTCAATACTTGACTCCAACAGGCGAGAACTCCCTGCCAAACGAAGTTTGAGGTTTCGTAACACACAATTTTCAGTCTTCTTCTTTTACGAAAACTATCGATCCAGGTCATCCTCCGAAGTCCGCGCAGGCTGACAGGGATCGAAACTTTTTGCCATCAGTAATATTTCTGCATGTCCAATAATCTGTCTTCCTGATGATTCAGTCGGTTGATCGACAAAGTGGATTTTATGGATCGATAATTATATGATAACTTATATAGTATAATGCATCACAGAGATGCATTAAACCCCCATTTGCCAGAGTATTATTAAATCTGTGTCCCTATTACCATGATCCTAGAAATAAAATTATCAAACGGTATTACCATTCTTGGCCAACCATACACAATTCTAGAAACTTGCTTCAGACACGTCCCGCAATGTTCTTAGGAATATTTCCAAACAGTTATACTTATCTTTTTCCTCGAAGACATGAAATGACCGTATAAACTGTACTGCACTTGACTCATAATGGTTAAATTCTTTAACCCTTTACCAGACGACAAAAATTTTAGCCTTGTCCAAACTGAAAGCATTTGCAGACGACAATGTCAATGTGGCTCAAATGGTGCAATTTTTCTGTAATAGGATAGAAAACATTATGGGGAAAAAGGAGAAAATGCTGGTTATCAGCATTTTCTCCTTTTCCCACAATGTTTTCAAAAAGCTTCTTTCCCAGGGGCGTCAAAAGGTTAGAACCGTTTCAGATTACGCTCTTCTATAAATGAGTCATGCTCTGTGAAAAGGGGTTTTGACACACCTGCAAAAAGTATCGACCCAGGTCAGCCTGCGCAGTCCGCGCAGGCTGACCTGGGTCGATACTTTTTGCTAGTTGTCAATTTTCTGTATGTCCGATGACCATTCTACCTCAACATTCAGCTTGTTTTTTGACAAAATGAATAATTATATGATGACATTCATGGTATCATGAATCACGGAGCTGCATTAAACCCCCATTTGCCAGAGCATGGCTCAAATCTATGTCGTATCAGTCCCCCTTGTCAGTCACATTATGTTATTTGTAAAATTGCTTTCAACATGTATTTGTTTTTATGCAATGAAAGGAGCCTTGCTCTGGCAAAATTGGATTTATTGCGTCTCCGTGTTGCATCAACAGACAATTATGGATCCATAAAATCCATTTTGTCTTGTAATCGGCTGAATCCTGGTGTAGAATCCTCCTTTGATATACAGAAAATTTACCAAAACCAAAACGTTTCGACTCGGATCAGCCCGCCTAGGCTAACCTGGATCGATATTTTTTTGCACGAGGCATTAAACATCCTCTTTCAAAGGGCATGGGTCAAATTTATTGTGTTGTATTGAACGGGCTATTTTACAGCTAACAATCATCGTACTATCGTTTCTTCTGTTCTGTTCTAGTTGCCAGATTGGTACCACGTGTTCGAGTTTTTTGCCTACACTCTAGCCTTCGCTAACAGTGCGCTGAATCCGCTCATCTACGCGGGCTTTAACGACAAATTCAGGAAAGGTGAGTAGTACAACTTTTATGAAGCAAGCAGCTAGGGAACTGTTAAGATCGTGCTTGCTTAACCCTTTTCCACACAGTGCTGAGTTTTTACGACCCTGTGGAAGAAGCCTTTTAGAAAACATTGTGGGAAAAAGGAGAAAATGCTGGTAACCAGCATTTTCTCCTTTTTCCACAATGTTTTCTACCCTTTCTACCCTTTCAAAGATTGAAATCATCACTCGGGCCACATTTATTTTGTCGTCTGCAAATGCTTTCAATTTGGACAAGAGTAAAATTTTGTCGTTTGGTAAAGAGTTAAGACTGTTGCTTAATAGAAGTATCTCCCATCACAATTGGCTCCTTTGGAAATACGAAAAATGCTTGCTCAATCCTTTACCACATGACAAAATCTTAGAATCGTCCAAATTGAAAGCACCTGCAGACGACAAATAAAAATGTATCAAATGATGAAAATCATCCGGGAAAGATAAAAACACTGTGGTTACCAGCATTTTCTCCTTTTTCCACAACGTTTTCAAAAGATTCTTTCTTTAGGTGCATGAAAATTCAGGATTGTGTGGTAAAGGGTTAACTCTTTCCTTTTTAATATTGACGCAAAGTTTTTTGTTGTAGACATATTGGGAAACTAATTGTTCTGTTGGGACATTTCTTTCGCGCTCCAGTATTCGACTGTCTATCGAGATTTTATATTTTTGATGACGATATATGTTGGTCAGAAAGTCTGTCTACACAGATCTATAGACAAATAACTTCAGTCAGCACACATTTTAACCCTTTACAACACAATCTCCAGTTTTAACGACCCTGAGAAAGAAACCTTTTGAAAACATTGTGGGAAAAGGAGAAAATGCTGGTAACCAGCATTTTCTCCTTTTTCCACAATGTTTTCTACCCTTCCCAGAAGAAACATCAATTTTGGGGTTACATTTATTTTGTCGTCTGCAAGTGCCTTCAATTTAGACTGGTCTTATATGTTGTCGTTTGGTAAAGAGTTAAGTCAGTACAAGGCTCGAACCTGAACCTATAAGCCTTGAGTTCATGCTCTGCTCAGTTTCTGACTGATCTCGGATCTACATCGACCGTTCTCCCAGCTAAATGATGCTGAACAATGACGAAAATTTAAATTGCACGAAACTTTCAAGGTTAAATGAATTGAGTCATGCTCTGTGAAAAGGGATTTAACGCATCTGCAAAAAAAAAAAATATCGCCCCATCTCAGCCTACGTATACCGCGCCATTTGTAAATTTTCTAAATGTCAAAGGACCAGTCTACCTTAGGATTCAAAATGGCTATTACTGATTATGGGGTACGGACAAAAGCCCACCAGGACAAAACCCAACCAGGACAAAACCCTATCAGACAAAACCCCACCGGACAAACCCCACCACCAAAATTGGCAAGGTGGACAAAACCCCATCAGTTCAATTATGACTTGTTGTTTTTGGTTTTTTGTTTATTTTTAAATTATAAAGTGATTTTAAAAAAAAAGGAAGAATTTATCTGTATATATAGTATGTAGGCCTATTCATATTCAGTATATTTCAATATTTAATTCATTTTCATTAAAATTCTAACAAAGTAGGAAAAGGGGAAAAATAAATATTTAACACAATGTTTGCCATTTGCCTACAAAGACATGATATTGGAAACTTATTTGAAAATATAATATAAAATTTAGAAATAAAGAACATTACAAGATGAATAAAAAAAATATCATAAAGTAACTTTCATTCATCAAATATTCTCTTTCTGACCATATATACTATATTCTATATATTGGTGGGGTGTTTTCCTTGTGGGGTGTTGTCCTGGTGGGGTTTTGTCCTACACTCACTGATGATATGATTCACAATAACGTGATAACTTGCTTGGTATAATGTAATAATCACGGAGATGCATTGAGCCACCTTTTCCAAAAGCGCCGGTCATATGTTCAATAGCAGTAGAAATCTACCTTTAGACCTTGAAAAAGATCGAATTCATTTACTTTACAGCGAAATCGTTCTTGCTTTAGATACTAAGAAAATTTACAACAAGACTTATTTTATCAGTAGGAATGCAAGCTTTTAAAGTTTATTTTTCAGGTTTTTTTATGAAATCTTAACCCTTTACCACACAATCCCGAATTTTAACGACTCTGCAGAAAAACGCCTTTTGAAAACATTGCGGGAAAAGGAGAAAATGCTGGTACCCAGCATTTTTTTCTTTTCCCACAATGTTTTCTACCCTTTCGAAAACAAAATGTCAATTTTTGATTTAGATTTATTTTGTCGTCTGCAAATGCTTTCAATCTGGACTAGTCTAAAATTTTGTCGTTTGGTAAAGGATTAAAGCTTAGAGAGTTCGATCATCGTTTTCATCCTTTATACAGTCATATCACATTACAAGTTCTTTCTAAGCTCAGCTGAGCTCGAAAAATGTTTCATTAGCACTGGCTCAGAACTTAAAGTATTTACTTTAAAAATCTTTTTTTAACTTTCAGGATTCAGGGCTCTATTTGGCTGCTATGAGAGAAAGTTGTACACAGCTATCTCCCGCGTGGATTCCATGTACAACAGTTCTACTAACATGACGAAAGTGGACATAAATAACAGTTCAACTACCATGACAAAAGTGTAACATTACCAACAGTCTGAAAGTGTAATGTTTATAACAGTTCTACTAAGGAAACTGTACACAGTTATCTTATGTGTAAATTCCATGCACAACTGGTGTAACACCGTGAAAAGGTATAACGTGAATAACAAATCTAACAATACAAATACAGTGTAACGTAAATAAGAGCTCTGCAAATATTAAGAAAGTATTATGTAAATAACAGTGCTACCATGATGACAAACATATAACATCAATAACAGTTGTACCAAGATGACAAAAGTGTAACATGCATGTCAGTTCTACCAGTATGACAAAGGTGTAACTTAAGTAATAGTTTGACCACGATGACAAAAGTGTAACATTTATACCAGTCCTACCAAGATGAAAATTGTGTATTTTTGAAAACAGTGTCAACAATACAACACACATTTAACACTAGTAGTAGCTGAAACAATATGATAAAACAATAACATTTATATCAGGTCTACCAAGATGACAAAAGTGTAACTTAGATAACAGCCCTAACAATATAACAGAAATGTGTCATTCATGACAGCTCTACAACGATGACAAACGTGTACTATAGATAGAAGTACTGCCCTGCTGACAAAGTGTAACCTAAATAACAATACTACCAAGATAAAAAAAAAATGTGACGTTAATAATAGTTTCAAAAATACGACAAACATTAATGACAAAAGTGTAACGTAAATAACTGTTCTAAAAGTACTTGTATAACAAAAGTGTGACATTGATAACTGTTCTTCATAGATGACAAAAGTGTAACATAATTAACAGTTGTACACGATGATAAACGTGTAACGTGAATAACAGTTCTGTGCCACGATGTCAAAACAGTTCTACTAAGATGAAAGAAGCATAACATATAATAAAATGTAGTTCGACAAAGGTGACCAAATTGCAACCTTAAACAATAAGTTACAAGATATATTTTAAAAGATGACACAAGTTTTGAAAGATGACTGTATTGCTTGCCTAATTCGACCCTCACTCATTTGTCAGTATTTTTCGTATATTTCTAAATTGAAGTGAAAAAAAAAAACTCCGTTTTTGTTGGTGTTCTGTGGTAATTCATCGCCAATCTGGTGCACTGTAGGGAGTAAACGGATAAGTTCGAAGTATTGGAGGCCGACAGACTTACCACTTCACCCACGAAACAGATATTTTAGCACCACGGTAAATATATTGACGCATCTGATTGATTAATACTATTTTTGACAGCTAGCAGTTATTTTAAAAGCCGGTCGCTGAGTTTCATGGACCGATAAGATTCATTTAATGTATTCACCGAGGTGTTAAAATTATCGGAAAAAAAATGCCCGCTTTAAAAGTTTTGACCATCTTAACTATCTCAATATTTCTCTTTTTTTTTTCCTATTTCTGTACCACATCGAAGATGAATTACTGCACAAAACGAAAAAGTAACATTTTTTTAAGAATTCTTCTTCATATAAATTTTGAAATATTGACAACTGACTTGGTTTGAGTTCGACAGTAATACAGTTTGAGACCTTTTTGTACAGGGTGTCCCAAAATATATGTCTCAGTTTCAAAGTTAAATTTTGCTATCAAAAATTCAACATAACTAGATGGCTCTCCATAATATTATTAAAAGCATCTAGAATTTTGTATAAACAGTAATTTTAAAGGCTAGTTTACCTTCATTCCATCATAACACATGCTCTACATTTTTCTGCTGTACGAGTCTTACATGACGTCAAAAACTGTAAATGACGTTTTGGCAGGTGTCCTGTGTAACCGTCAGTATTTACCTATGAATAGCAGTTCTGGGTTCAGTTAAACATGCTGGTTTATAATCATAAACCTTTACTTTGATAAGTCCTCATAGAAAGAAATCTAACAGGTTTAAATTGGGCGAGTGAGGTGGCCATTCTACTGTGGTTTTCAATGTTATCTAACTGGCTTCCAAAAAGTATCGGTCAGAATGTTAATTGCAGCTCTACTTGTATTGAGGTGCTGCTCCAGCTAGGTCAAACTAACAATCATTTAATGAGAAACATCTTTTCGAAAATTCAGGCACAGACTTATTTTCTAAAATATCAATGTAGCGATCAGATTCGACAGTGCCAGTCTCTCCGTTTTCCTGGAAGTAATATGGCTTGATGACGTCTTTATTGCTTCAACGCTAACCAAACTGTAACTTTTTCGCTGTGCAGAGGTATATGATAAGGGTTATGATTATAAACCCGCATGTTTAACTGAACTCAGACCTGCTATTCCTATGGAAATACCGAAAGTTAAAGAGGGCACTTTTCAAAACGTCACTAAAAACTTTTGACTCGTACAGCAGAAAATGGGTGAACATGTAGTGCATGTTTTATAATAGAATGAAGGTAAGCTAGTCCTTAAAATTACTGTTTATACAAAATTTTAGATGCCTTTAATTACATCATGAAGAGCCATCTAGTTATGATTGATATTTAGTATAAAAATTAAACTTTGAAACTGGGACATATATTTTGGGACACCCTGTATATATGAGGCCGTAGAGGTTGACCTTTGTCAAATAATAAGTGTCTCCTGATCATAACGGTTTTCAATTTTCAGGCAGTGGCTGTTGAAGAGGGTGAAGCAGACATTTAACATACGTCCAAATTGGAAACATTTGCAAACGACAATATAAATGTGGCTCAAATAATGATATTATCTTTGAGATAGTAGAAAACATTTCGGAAAATGAGAAAATACTAGATACCAGCATTTTCTCCTTTTCCAATATGTTTTTAAAAACTTGGTTGCTCAGGGTCGTTAACACTGGGGATTGTCGGATAAAGGAGATCTAGCTCACCGAAAACAAGCGTACAGTTACGATTGAGTATCCAGATCGAAGACATAGATTGATCAATACTGTTTGTAAATGATCCATGCTCTGGTAAACAGGGGCCTACTGCATCTCCGTGGTGATTTATACCAAGCAAGACATCACGTAATTAAGGATCCATAAAGTCCTCATATCTCTGACAACCAACTCAGTCAAGAAGTGGAATGGGCGTTTGACATGCAGGAAATTTACCAGTAGCAAAAGGTTTCGCCCCAAGTCATCCTGCGCGGACTGCGCAGGCTGATCCTGGTTCGATACTTTTTGCAGATGTATTAAGTCCCCTTTTCACAGAGCAAGGCTCAGATGTATATAAATTTTGTAAATACATGTACAAATCGACTTTCGTTGGTGTTTTCACTTACAGTTGTGGGACTTGTAGATAAATATAAAACCAATATCTTCAGTCCATAAAAAAAACACCCCTTCACAAGAAGATTGAATTGATTGTTTGAATGTTGTTTTACGCCGCGTTCAACAATATTTCACTCATGAGACAGCGACAGCTCACATATCCATGTATGTCCTAAGTTTCACCAGTACTAGGTATGTGTTCTGAGGTGCCTTTCCCAAGGGCATTCCAACGATACCCCAATGCTTTAACTCTTTACCACACAATCCCGAGTTTTAACGACCCTGAGAAAGAAGCCTTTTGAAAACATTGTGGGAAAAGGAGAAAATGCTGGTAACCAGCATTTTCTCCTTTTCCCACAATGTTTTCTACCCTATCAAAGACAAATTCCTTCATTTGAACAACATTTAAATTGTCGTCTGCAAGTGCTTTCAATTTGGACAAGTCTCCATTTTTGTCGCGTGGTAAAGGGTTAAGTGACGATCGAACCCGAGGCCTCTAGGTTAGGAACCCTCCACTTCACCACTGAGCTAGCTAACAAAAAGAACAGCTGGGCTGCGTTTAACTAAACTGCATAGATTTACGTAAATTATTTGGAACTGAATATACACCATACGATCCCTACTTTACCCAAAGGTATGGGCTTGCGTAAATTTATGCAAATATTTCCTCAAATCGTAAAGTTATGCAGTACAGTGAAACTTGTTTTCAGACTGGATACTTGCTTACATGAACTGCGTACGCAAATTTCGTGCGTACCAGTTTAGTGAATGGCAGCACTGGTATCAATCTCGTTAGACGATAAAATTTTGTCTTGTTCATTCTGAAACACACTCGCAAGCGAAAAATAAAAGATAACTTTATTTCAAAATGGTGGATTATCTCTGAAAGGCTACAAAATATTGTAAGAAAAGGAAAAAGTACCGGTAATATTAGTTACGAACATTTTCTACTTTTCCCGGTATGTTTTCAAAAACCGTCTTTCTCGATGCAGTACAATCCCAGGATCCTTCGACAAATAGTGAAACCTTTCAGTGCCATAGGAGAGAACAGGGTCTTTTGAAGATGGCATAGATCAAGATCAGACTGCACAGAAAGTGCAGTCTGATCTAGGATCTATACCTTTCGCTTGTTTAATCTATAAGGTAAAAAATTCTTTCTGGGTTTCGGTGAATGGGATTTTCAGCTTTCGAAAGAGGTCGAGTAAATATGGTGTGCAACACACGAAAAGGGGCCTTCGAACATATGCGTAAGTGTGTCGTCCCAGATCAGCCTGTGCAGTCCGTATTGACTAATCCAAGACGACACTTTTCGTTCTTATGTGATTTTCTGTTTCACGAAAGTCTACTGTATGACAAAATCTTATGTACTCGTAAAGTGCCGTCTCGGATTAGCCTGCGCGGACTGCGCAGGCTAATCCGAGACGACACTTTACGCAAATGTCCGCTCCGGGCTACATTAGCCATGCTTAATGCATCTCCGTGCTGCACGATACCAAGAAGGCCATCACATACTTCTGGATCCATAATAGCCACTTTTTTTTAACGACCGAATGAATCATGAGGTAGACTGGCCCTTGGACATACAGAAAATTGACCAATAGCGAAAAGTTTCGGTCCAGGTCAGCCTGCGTGGACTGCGCAGGCTGACCCGGGCAGATACTTTTCGCGAATACATTAAGCCCCTTTTTCACAGAGCATTACTCACATATATTTATATTTTGCACGGAAATATTTGGCACGGAAAGCGTTAACGCTGTACCACACGATTCCGAATTTTAACGGCCCTAAGGAAGAAGCCTGTTGAAAACATTATGGAAAAAGGGAGAAAATGCTGGTTGCAAGCATTTCTCCTTCTTCCAAAATGTTTCCTTTCCTTTCATTGACAAATTCCGCCGTTTGAGAGACATTTGATTTGTCGTCTGCAAATGCTTTCAATTTGGACAAACCTAGTATTTGTCACGTGGTAAAGCGTTAATTTGACAGAGGGGGTTTCTCTGTGTAGCCGTAACTTACCGCAATTGACTCCACTTGTTTTGTCTGGCTTCCTGAATACCGCCCGTAATTGCCATAAAATACCGCTATTTCCTATCGATAAATTCCGCGGATAATAATTACGCTGTTCTCATTGGCCACAAATATCGCTGCCCATAAACTGGCCATGTCGGTTGGTCGTGCCTTGTAATAATGACTCGTGTTTAACCCTTAGGCTGCTAAGCGCGACTCACTGACCCTTTGCGGACAGTGCAGATCAAGATCACGCTGCACAGAATGTGCCGTCTGATGTTGGATCTACACTGTCCGATTAAGAGATATCTTTTTTCTAAAAACAAAATGAATTAGCAGTATTCTGGTTTTACTATAAGCTTGAAAGTTTCAATTAACTTATTTAGCGGGATAAAGGTTAATGATCGAATAGAATGTTATCCTCAATCATTGTCTATAGGCCGAAACCAAATCTGAAGGTACTTTGTAGCAATGTCTCTCAGAGAGGAGAAGCCATATTCAATTGTACGTCTGCTGAGTTTTTAATGTGGACAAGTCTTAAATTTTGTCCTTTGGTAAAGAGCTAAACTGCAACAGGAACAAACAAATTTTCAAGCAAACAGTAGAAGCCCAGATACGACGTTTGCAAAGTTCTTTTCACTGGAAAACTATCATCCAATTAGACTGTATAGACTACGCTTTCTGCACAGAATGTGAAGTCTGATCCCAGGTCTTTAATTGATCCATCCCGGAACACCGAAATTTTCATTGGTCGATCATCGAACACCGTTATTA
Organism: Tridacna gigas; assembly: GCA_945859785.2. Lineage (NCBI taxonomy): Eukaryota > Metazoa > Mollusca > Bivalvia > Cardiida > Cardiidae > Tridacna > Tridacna gigas. Next base: position 62,338,480 of record OX244036.2, read on the forward strand.
AAATAGCGCATTGAGCCATCGTCTCAATATCGATAAAGAGGCGATGCGTTAGTATGCTATTTTTAGTAACAGTGTTCGATAATCGACCAACGCAAAGTTTAGTGTTCTGTGATACACCAAAGGAGCGTCAACGGCCTGTGATCTGACAGTGATCTCAGCTATCCACAAAAGTACATTGAGTGGCATTATCTTCCGCTAGGTGGTATTTTTCAAGTACTGACCTATCTGATTTAAGCATCCATGATACAGAACCGGGCTACCTTTAAAGATGGGGATCGATGCGGCGAATTCCAAAATAAAATACATGTTTGTTTAAAACATGCGAAGGCAACGGTTTAACGGCCTTAATTTTTATGTAGAAGCTGTATACACACAAAGATTTGCAATAAACAATGGTAAATATTGATTATTGTTTCCGCTTGATTTTTTCATATTTTTAATAAATCTGGACTTTTTATTTTTAGCCATTTTCCGCTTGCTATCTTTTTTGCGGCAGAGTTTTGAGTTATGCACACCGCGTATTAATAATTATCCCGTACAGGATAGTGATGTGTCATAGCAGAGAGGTCAGTCATCGAAGAACATGACATGCGCAGGCAACGGGTTACTTTCTGGGCTGTATCATATCGTACATGCGTAGACAACGCTTTGAATGGCCCTTATCGGTCTAATGGATAATGAAAAAAGGCAAATAGAAATACATTAAATGAGCAGCGCTCTGTGAAAAGGGGGCTTGATGCATCTGCGAAAAGTATCGATCCAGGTCAGCCTGCGCATTCCGCACAGGCCGACCTGGACCGAAACTTATCGCAATTGGTCAATTTTATGCATGTCAAAGGATCAATGTACCTCATGAATCAGTCAGTTGTTATACAAAATGGATTTTATTGATCCATAATTATGTGATGATTTGACAGGTATCATGGATCACAGAGATGCATTGAGACCCCTTTTGCCGGAGCACGGCTCATTTACTTTTTCTACGCCAGGCTTATAAAGTCCACCTCGTTTCGGCGGTTGAATACATACAGTCCACTGAAATCCAGAAAGATCTTTATCTCAAACGTTATCCTGCTAAATAAATTGAAGAAGACTTTCAATCCGATAGTAACAACTCATCTTCGCAAGCAAAGGTGACGATCACTACGTGGATACCTTGGCTGATCGAGTAGAAATTTGTTAGCACGGCGACGCGCCACCTACTGGATTTTGATTGTTATCACCCCTAGATTTGCCTCATCGAAAATCAATCAAACGTGGCCTAACATAACTCTTTCGACATTTCGTTAAATATGGCCAAAGGCATTTTACCTTTCTATTAAGCGCTTCGGCGTTGTTGTTTTAACGGGGATCCTTCACAATTTGCCACTAGTTTGTTCAGCATGCTTTCTCCGTAATTCGCAAACAATTGACTGCTTTTCAGATCGCAAACTTGACAGACGATTTATCAAGTCAAAATCTATTTTCGAGATCTTGTTAAGTTTCGCGAAGTAAAAGCCACACACGTACTTTGAAGTCCATCATCTGGTTTTGGTATGTATCCTAAACTGTATTTCATTGATTTGTGACAGTGAATGTTGACGAAAATATTGCTTGTCTGTATTTTTTTGGTAATAATTCCCAGCATATCCGACAACTTTCTCCTGTGGTCGCCATTTTTATTTACGTTCTGCTGATGTCGGATAGCAAATGTAACGCGCTATTTGATTGGTGCTTTCAGTCCTGACTGCAACCAGTGATTACACGTATCGCGAAGCTAACAAATTTCAACTCGATCAGCCAAGGGGTAAGATCCACGTAGTGATAGTCACTTTGGCTTGCAAAGATGGCAACAAACCGAATAATGTAATTCTAACTCATTTTTGGAGAAACAAACATCTCCTTATCGGACAGTGTAGATCTAAGATCAGACTGCACGTTCTGTGCAGTCTGATCTTGATCTACACTGTCCGCAAAAGGTCAGTGAGTCGCGCTTAGCTTAGCATCCTAAGGGTTAATGGCTTGACTAAAGGAGCGAGAAGGTATACATCAACAATCAGTATTTCCAGCCAAAACAAAATATTGCGATTTTAAAAGGTGGGTTTTTTTTTTCACATTCCTCTCTCGTCGCTGACCACTGTTTCGACGATGGTTATGTGGGAAAGCAGCCAGTGGCTTGCAAAGAATATTGTTCGTAGGACTGGTAACAGAAGCTCCAGGAAAGCATGGACAGGCGCGCGATAAACTAGTAACTGAAATAATGTTGAAAACGGCGTTAAACACCATACAATCAATCAATCAATCAATGTTTTTTCGAGGTAAATGTCCCCGTATCGCTGTAACAAAATTTCTGATTGGCTAAACCATGAGGAATTGTAATACTAAGATATAAATAACATTCTTTAGAATTATACCGAATATCATATTAAGAACGGCTAGAGAATACAGGCAAAGACAGCTCAAAACGTGCAGTCTGATCTTCATCTACACTTTCTGCAAAAGCGCACTGAGCAACGCTTAGCAGCTTCAGGAAAAAAAAAAAAAAAACGGCGGCTTTGTTTAGGAGATATCTAAATCTATCTGTATGGTTACTAGTACTTTGGTTGTTGGTTCGATCCCCGGCTTGGCCAATTTCTTTCCGAGGACTGATGATAGTCATTGCGACAGGCTTCATTCCTCTCTCACCGCTGACCATTGTTTCGACGATGGTCATGTGGGAAAGCAGCCAGTGGCTTGGAAAGAATATTGTGCGGACTACTGGTAAAAGAAACTCCAGGAAGGCATGGATAGGTGCACTGGCCGCCGTGATATAACTGAAATAATGTTGAAAACGACGTTAAAGCCCAATCAATCAATCAATCAATCAATACTGGTACTTTACATGACTCCGTCCATGCTAACCTATTATCAAAGATCATTAGACGCTGTACCAAACGACACAATTTCAGACTCGACCAAATTGAAAGCATTTACAGACGACAAATCGAATGTGGGCAGAAAGAAGGATTCTGTGTTTGAAATGGAAGAAAACATTGTGGGAAAAGGAGAAAATGCTGGTTACCAGCATTTTCTCCTTTTCCCGCGATGTTTTCAACACCTTTCTTCATCAAGGTCGTTTAAACTCAGGATTGCCTGGTAATGGATTATTTTCTGTACCAGAGCATCTTACATGCCTAAACCTACTTCTTAATTCTCTCAGCGCCAAATGTATAAAATCGACCTCTTTCGACAGCGCAAAATACAATTCACACTAACCCAGAAAGATTTCACATTATAGGATTTACCGAACAAGCGGAAGGTATAGATTCAAGATCAGACGGCACGTTCTGTGCAGTCTGATCTCGATCTATGCCGTCCGCAAAAACACCTGTTTTTGTCTACGGTGCTTAAAAGGCTAAGTATCTATTGGAAATATAATGGTACTACCCTTTGAGTATAAATAAGGCTTATCTCACAAAATTTCGGAGATGGTAATTGGAAGATCAGACTACACGTTCAGTGAAGTCTGATCATAATCTACACAGTCCTCGAAAACAAGTTTAGTTGATCTTTGTTGTTTTAGCCTGTTTACCACAAGAAAGTTTCGGAAATGTTGATTCAAGATTAGAACCCACGTTTTGTGCGGTCTGACCTTTAATCTCTACGATCCACAAAGGCAACTTAAGTTTCACTTGGTTCTCAAGGGCCGATGGCCTCATCAAATATACGGCAGAAAAAGAAATCAAATGGAATTAAATTACTTATGTTGGGAAACTGATTTTTTTTTTTTTGTCCTTCTGTAAAGTTTACACTTTAATCGTTAAATTGCTATATAAATGAAACGAAAATTTCCAGTAAATAATATAAAACCCCAAATATTTCGATTTCACTGGAAAGAAAGTACCGTATCGGACAGTGTACGTGTCATGCAGTCTGATTTTGATCTACACTGTCCGCAAAAGCGCACCGTGTCGCGCTTGTAGTACAACATCAGATGACCAAGTCTTCCTTGCGGTCCGTGATGGTACGGTACTAGTCCGAATCCAAAGCTTTTGCAGGCGAACCCTTTGCTTCCGGGGTGCGTATTGACCAACCATTCTGAACCCTTTACCACACAATTCCGACTTTTAACGAGCCTGTGGAAGAAGGCATTTGAAAACATTTTGGGAAAAGGAGAAAATGCTGGCAAGCAGCATTTTCTCCTTTTTCCCAAAGTGTTTTCTAACCTTTCAAACACAAATCCTAAAATTGAATTTACAGTTGATTTGTCATCTGCAATTGCTTTCGAAATTGACTAGTGTGAAATATTTTTTGTGGTAAAGAGTTAATAACATTTCTAGTCTTATTCTCCAAAATTTTCAACATTTGAAAGTAAGATAACTTTTGATTAGCTAATCCAGAATATGAGTTACTTTCAAATATAGAAAATTCCGGAGAATAAGGCTGAGAACGCTCTTAAGAATGGTTGGTGAATACGGACCCGGGTTACCGGATTAAAAATTCTTCACCCCCAACAGCGACGAAGGAAGAGCCGGAAGAAAGGAGGGTGGGTGGTGATTTGGTCATAAATACCGGCATTGCTCGGTTTCAACGGACGTTTTCATTTTCAGAAATGGTTCCCCGAAAATATTCCCCTTACTAATCAATCAACGAGTTCAACTCTTAACCATAAGACAATATATCAGACTGGTCCAAACTGAGAATATTTGCAAACGACAAATAAAATGTTACTCAGTTGATGGAATTTGTGTTGGAAAGGGTAGAAAACCTGTTTTGGGCCAGTAAGAAAAAAAAAATGTGATAACCAGCATTTTTCTCCAGTTCCTACAATGTTTTCTAAAGCCCTCTTTCTCAGGGTCGCAAGAACTCGGTGTTATTTGGTAACGGATCAATACATCACGTGAATGCCCGATATAACGATATATAACGACACGGTACCAAACTAAATGTCAAGGTCGCTTAATGGAATAGATTACTCCGCGGACTATTTTATCAACATCTATCAATCAGCGTTGACCAAACGAGACCATGTCTCTCATTTCAATGTGACCAGTGTCGCGTGAGCGAAATTACATAGCGTAAAAACAGTATTGACGAAAATACAGCCGACGAACACTGCTATCATATACGGAAATCCGCGTACATTGGCCTTCTCTGGGTACACATGATATGCTTGCTTAATACAGGTTTCTTGTTTGATAGAGGTTGCTACTATGACAAGATTAAAATTTTTCAGCGCCAAATATATGAGCCATGCTGTGGCGTGGCAAAAGGGGGCTTAATGCATCTCTGTGATGCACTGCACCAGTCAAACCATCACATGATTATATATCCATAATAGCCATTTTTCTTTAACAACAGACTTAATCATGAGGTATACTGGTTCTTGGACATTCAGAAAATTGACCGAAAGCGAAAAGTTTCGGCCCAGGTCCACCTGCTGACCTGTGTCGATACTTTTCGTGGATGCATTAAGCCCCCTTTTCACAGAGCATGGCTTATATAAACTTGACATGAAAGTACAATCCCCTGAAATTCAGAAAGTTTTTAATCTTGTAGGCTGGACTAAACTAACGGACGGTATAGATCCAAGATCAGACTGCACCTTCTGTGCTGTCTGATCTTGTCTATACCGTCCCCAAAAGCCCACATTTTCGCATATTGGCTGAGATTGTTTTGTGTATACTTACTCTTCCAGTATACATATATTCGGCAAATCTCGGGTGATTTGGTGATCAAGTCCCTCGGCTGTATCACGTAGCTTGATATGCACCTACACGGTACATTTCTTCGCCGGAAGTACACCGTTTAACCGTTATTAAAATTGCAAGGCTCCTCTTAAAAAAGAAAACATAAGTCACAATTTTCTATCGATATCTTTTTAAGAATATTTCCGTCGGCAGAAAATTTGTACATTCATTTTTTTTGCGTGGTTTATCAGTTCCGTTGGGAGCTTTCATCGATAGATGTGAATAATATTACCGTGGCTATTCATGTCGTTGCTAAGCGATTTACATGGGCGCCGCCATGTTTAAGATCATGTGATTGTTAGTTCAAAATGGAAACCTCCTTTATACGGACGACGTTAGATGTAGGTACGGAATCGGCCGAGTTGTAACGTGTGGTATACATGTAGCTGTCCATTTCATACATCTTATCAATGTACAACAATGGAAATGAGCCTCGATCTGGTAAAAGGGACTTAAATGGATCTCCGTGATGTATGCAAGTCTCACATAATTGTGGCTTAGTAAAAGTCATTTTATCAAACAACCGGCTGAATCCTGAGGTCAAATGGTTCTTGAACAAACACAAAATTTACCAAAAACTAAATCTTCCGACCCAAGTCAGCACTCGTCACAACTCGGCCGATTCCGTACCTACATCTAACCTCGTCTGTATAAAGGAGGCTTCCATTTTGAACTACCAATCACATGATCTTTAACATGGCGGCGCCCCTGTGGGTCGCTTAGCGACAACATGAACAACCACTGTGAAGTTATTCACTTCTATCGATCTGTCGATGAAAGCTCCTAACGGAATTGATAAACCACGCTAAAAATTGAATGTACAAACTGTTTGCCGACTGAAATACTCTTAGAAAGATAACGATAGAAAATTTAATCATGTGTTCTTTCTAAAGAGGAGCCTTACAATTTCAATAACGGTAAAGCGGTGTGCTTCCGGAGATGTGCGAAATGTACCGTGTAGGTGCTTATCAAGCTATGTGATACAGCCGAGGGATTTGATCACCGGATCACCCGAGGTATGCCGAATGCCAAGTCAGCTTGTGCGGACTGCGCATTCTGACCTGGAACGATACTTTTTTTAGCAAATGTATTAAACCTCCTTTCAACAGAGCATGAATCACATATTTTGCGACAAAGGTCTCAAGTCCAAAAGCAATAAATTCCGAAATCTTCGACTTTCTTGCAAGTCTCGTTATATCTTTTTTAACTCGATTAGTAGACTTTGTCTGCGCATTTATTTCTGAACGTCTTAGGGGAACTATTTGCACAAATCAGTTTACCCCCACCGTAAATACACGTTACCGGATCATATTTTCCGTAATTGATTGATTCCAGAAGGTTTACCGGCTTATAGGAACTGTAAAATTGATTTTAGTCTTTTCTAGTAATGCATTGACAAATTGCTTGCTTCTACTGAAAGTCCGGTGCACTTTTACTGGAAACACTATGCTATTGAGACTTCAAAAATGCTGTAAGAGCCTTTACGATGTCTGTGCGCTTAGAGCAGTTCTGAAGTAGCCTTCCGATGTGAATTCAGTTTTGCGGTCTCAAAAGTCGTTCTCAACATATTCTACCATAAATCACGTCAACTGTGTTCTTTCTCAAGCTGACATCACCAAACGGCATAATTTTAGGCATGTAAAAATTGAAAGCTTCAATTATTATATGTGTCTGTGAAAGGTATAGAAAACATTGTGGGAAAAGACGAAAATGCTGGTTACCAGCATTTTCTCCTTTTCCAACAATGTTTTCAAAAGCCATCTTTTAAAGGGTCGTAAAAACACAAGGTTGAATGGCAAAGGGTTAACTTATTCTCCCCAGAAACAAATTTACGGCAGACGATATTGAAATTATCCGTGTGAACTTTGCCACCACCGGCATCAACCAAAATTTAATTCAATACCAGACGCTAAAATTGCAGACTTGTCCAAATTGAAAGCTTTTGCAGACGGAAACTTAAATGTGGCTCAAATGATCGAATTTGTCTTAGATGGAAAGATTTCCAGCCAATAGTAAAAACCCATATTTAACGACTTACAAATTTTGCTCGTCGGAGAAATTCCACCATATCTGACAGTTTAGATCCAAGATCAGACTACACGTTCCGTGCAGTCTGATCTTAATCTACACGGTCCGCAAAAGCCCAAAGAGTCGCGCTTAGCAGCCTTAGTGTTAATAATTTTTATCTGAAGTAAACGTGAAGAACGTTAACTCTTACCGTGATCCTCACACAAATAGAGATTATCTCCCTTGAAACGTTGCCTCTTCAACTATCTGACTGCTTTGTAAACCCCTTGCTCTGTGTCTCGGACACTGTAGATTCAATATGCACAGAACGCACAGTCTGATGTTGGGATCTGATCTGTCCGATTAGGTGAGGATTCTCTTACGCAATGTTTCTTTAAATGGCGATATTTTCGGGCTGTACTACCGGCGGGAAATTTATATGTGAACCATGCTCCGTGAAAAGGGGGCTTAATACATCTTCGAAAAGCAGTCCTCGCAGCCTGACCCGGGGCGAAACTTTTCACATTTAGTCAATGTTCTGTATGTCAAAGGCCCATTCTACCTTATGATACAGTTGGTTGTTAGACAAAATGGATTTTATGGATCCCTAATCATGTGATGACTTGCTGGGTATAACAAATTGCATTACGGACATACACTAAGCCTCCTTTTGCCAGAGCATGACTCATATATAATTATCATATCATTTCAGCAGTACAAAGCTGAAAATCTTGAGACGCCCCTTTAATCGTTTCTCATTCAATTTCAATGGTGACTTCAGTAAAGAATACCAACCGCACACACCCCCCCCCCCCCACAAGAAATCTGGAAGAACAAAGATCTGTCTGTATGTCTCTGTGTTTCTCTCTCTCTCTGCACTAACACGGCCCGCTGGGGTAGCTCAGTGGTTAGCGTATCTGACTCGTGACCTGGTGGTTGCGAGCTCGATACCCGGTTGAGGCAAACCTTCTTTCCGGCGATTTTTCACCTCTCACCCCTGATGCATGTGAAAAAAAGTAGTCAGTGGCTTTGGAAAGAAAGTTGTGTCAGTACTGGTGTGAGAAAGCCAGGACACACATGGGTGCGTCACTGACCAACATGATCACTCGTCACAACTCGGCCGATTCCGTACCTACATCTAACCTTGTCTGTATAAGGGAGGCTTCCATTTTGAACTACCAATCACATGATCTTAAACATGGCGGCGCCCCTGTAGATCGCTTAGCAACGACATGAACAACCACTGTGAAGTTATTCACTTCTATCGATCTGTCGATGAAAGATTCTAACGGAATTGATAAACCACGCTAAAAATTGAATGTACAAACTGTTTGCCGACTGAAATACTCTTAGAAAGATAACGATAGAAAGTTTACTCGTGCGTTCTTTCTAAAGAGGAGCATTACAATTTCAATAACGGTAAAGCGGTGTGCTTCCGGAGATGTGCGAAATGTACCGTGTAGGCGCATATCAAGCTACGTGATACAGCCGAGGGATTTGATCAGCGGATCACCCGAGGTATGCCGAATGCAACATGATATGACATGAACTGTTAAAATGGCGTTAAACTCCAATACAGACCAAACTCTGTGTACTAACGCAGGTCAAAACCACTTGACGGTGTTATATATATATATTTTTTTTTTTCACGAAAGCGTCCGGATTTGACCATCAGCGGGTGATAAAGTTGTAATACGGTGACCTATGTTCTAGAAAAAGTTCTGAATTTTACGCTCGAAACTTTCGCTCAACTACACCAAGTTAAAAATTTCCAGACTCACAGACGAAAACAAGGGCTTCTACGGACTGCATAGATCAAGATCAGGCTGCACCGACTTTTGTCGTCAGCATCGAGCCTGCCCTGCTCAGTCGGTGTAGTGATTAGCGTTAAAACGAGGTTCACCATGCCTAGATTGATCAGTGTTTGTAATAATGAGTAGTGTTCTAACGTGATCCTCAGGACTTTGCCTTTTAACCCTTTACCACACAATCCCGACTTTTAACGACCCTGAAGAAAAAGCCTTTTGAAAACATTGTGATAAAAGGAGAAAATGCTGGTAACCAGCATTTTCTCCATTTCCCACAATGCTTTCTACCCGTCCCACAACAAATTTCCATTTTTGAGTCACATTTATTTTGTCGTCTGCAAATGCTTTCAATTTGGACCAGTCTAAAATATTGTCGTTTGGTGAAGAGTTAAGTCTGTAAAATTGTGGTTGTGGTCTAGCAGGGTATGCCATTCCTGTTCAGTTCAGCCATGTTTTGATGAGAAGCAGTCATTCGGCAAAGCTCGGGTGATCCGTTGATCAAATCCTTCCGCTGTATTACAGTTGGTGATATGCACCTACACGGTACATTTCCTGGCGAGAAATAATAAACCGCTTTACCGTTCTTAAGATTGTAAGGCTCTACTCAAAAAGAAAAAAAGGAAATGAAACACGAGGCATAATTTTCTATCAAAATCTTTCTAATTACATTTCCGCTGACAAACAGTTTGTACATTCAATTTTCATAGTGGTCTATCAATTCTGTTGGCTTTTTTGACCGACAGATTGGTAGCTGTGAATAATATCTCCGTGGTTGTTGATGTCGTTCGTAATAGATTTACATGGGAGCTGCCATGTATAATATCATGTAACTGACAACATCAATATGAGCCATGCTCTGTGTAAAGGAGTCTTAATGCATCTGCGAAAAGTATCGACCCAGGTCAACCTGCGCAGTCCGCGCAGGCTGACCTAGGCCGAAACTTTTCGCTATTGGTCAATTTTCTGTATGTCCAAGGACCAGTCTACCTCATGATTAAGTCGGTTTTTAAGAAAATGGCTATTATGGATCCATGATTATGTGATGTCTTTATTGGTATAATGCAGAATGGAGATGCATTAAGCCCCCTTTTGCCAGAGCATGGCTCATATATAAACCTCCTTGATATAGAAGAGATTAGATGTAGTAAGGGAATCGGCCGAGTTGTGACGATTGGATTAGCGGTTTAACGAGATCCACCAAACCTGGCTTTGTTCATCCGTTGTAATAACGAGTAGGCCTAGCGGTCTAACGCGGTCGGCCAGGCTTGGCTTGTACAGTCGGCGCAACAATGAGCAGCGGTCTAACGAGGTTTCCTGCATTTTGAGGAGGTGTAATAAGGAGTAGTACGGAATTAAACTCAGTCCGCCAAGCCTCGCACAATGAGTACCTGTCTAAAGCGGTCCGGGTGCCTGGATGGCTTAGTCGGTAACGCACAGGGCTTATCATCTAGAAGTACTGAATTCGAACCCCAGCTTTGCAAACCTCTACAGTGTTTCATGATAAAAATTGCAACAGGATGTAGTCCTCTATCATAACTTAACTTTATTTTCGACAATATTTAGCCTGTGGCTTGGAAAGAGAGTTGTGTATAGTTCTGAAAAATGAAACATTTGGGGTGCTGAAATTAAAGTAATGTTGGCAAAAAACAGCTTAAACCCTTTAACACACAATCCCGACTTTTAACACCTTGGGGAAGAAGCCTTTTGAAAACATTGTGGGAAAAGGAGAAAATGCTGGTATTTTCTCCATTTCCCACAATGTTTTCTACTCTTCCAAAAACAAATTTCAATTTTTGATTCACATTTATTTTGTCGTCTGCAAAAGCTTTCAATTTGGATTGGTCTAAAATTTTGCCGTTTGGTAAAGACTTAAACACACATACATACACACAAACCTTTTTCTTGTATTGCCTAGTGTTTTGTGACTTCCAAAACGGCGTGGTTCAGGCCATTTGTGATCTCTTTTAATTTAAAAATAAGGTCATTCTGAAAGGAGATAAGATGCACGATTTATGATAACATTCATACAGAATATAAAACAAAAAGCAAAGAGTTTTGAAGACATAAAAGTGAAGTCCAAGCGTTGGTCAAGTTGTCTGTTGGTGCTGTTAAAACAACCAAGATGGCAATGTCAGCGTTCTTTGCCTTGACGGGTTTATTAGGGGTTTCACTAGGTGAGTACTTGTGGCCGTCAGTTTTGTTTTGTTGCAGAGTGTGTTCTATTTTTTCCAACCAGATGGTAAGTTTGTGTACGGTAGCATAGAAGGAACATCCGACAAAAGAAAAATTAGCTGTCGGCCACTAGATAATTAAACCGTTACCACAGCTACCCTCATCTCGTGGTCGTGGCATAAAATCTAATGGCCACAAGTTGATCAACTCGTGGCTGCGAAATTATTAAGTCGTGGTAGCATTATATTAATTCATGGTCACGACATAATTATGTCGTGGCCACGACTTGAAAAAAAAAAAAAAAAAAGTCTCCACTGAGCTATAACTGTAGTAATCGGACAAGCGGTCCTATCATTACTTGAACATTGCCTCAATCTTACTTTTTCACCACAAATAGATAAATTCGACTTTTATTTTCTTGAATTGGCAAGTTTTCTGGAACTGAATTGATTTCTTTTTAAAGTTATGTATCAAGTAGAGACACATTTTCAACAACAAAAAAAAGGAAACATTGTGTTGGGGGGGGGGGGGGGGGGGGGGGGAGAGCCAACGACTCGACAATCGTCCCAGAGTCTTTTAATAAAAAATTTATCTCAAATGTCAACTTATAAATGTCACATGGTTACCAATTTGATCACATGTTTACCAACATTTTCAGTATAATACGGCCATTACGAATTTTCTTGTCTTACACACGCCTGAGACAAGTCAATAGTGCGGTATTTGGTCAAGGCTCTTACGCCTCCTTTAATAAAACATTGCTGACCCAGATTTCTCTCTGAAACTGAACAGTCAAAAAATGATGATCGTGACAAAGCTGCAAATTTTATCATCTGTAGATTGAAAAAAAAAAATCATTATTGCAAGTTTCTGTAGGATTGTTTTTGTCCGTGACGTCAACACCGGGACATTAAAGAAGCGAATACGCTCCATGTAAGTTTCAATACACGTATGTATGTTAATCTATGTTTTAATACATCATGGACTACATAATTCTTGCGTTACAGTTACGTGACTAAAAGTACCTGACATTAGTTGCTTTTAAGGTAAAAATTCGTTTAATTCGCCCACAAAAATGTTATCTATACTCGTTTAATATATTTTTTTCTCTAATGCAAACTCGTGTCAGATCTGCATCACGCAGATCAAAACACCGAAAGGAGTATCTGCTTCTCTTAAAACTGAACATTTTTGGAAGAAAAATAACTCTTTAGTTTCAAAACAGATTCAAGCCATGCCTCTTTTATGACGATTCTAGCAATTGACGCTAAAAATCGAAGATTACGATATTTTTAAAAGGAGTCAAGAAAACATCGTCGCAAAAAGAGAAATTGCTCGAAACGAGCAATTTCTCTTTTTGCGACAATGTTTTCATAAGCTACTTTGCATGACTAATGATTATGATGTTCAATACCATTTTTCAACATTATTTAAGTTATATCGAGGCAGCCAGTGTACCTATCTATGCTTTCCTGGAGTTTCCTTAACCAGTACTACGCACAATATTCTCTCCAAGCCACTGGCTGCTTTCCCACATAAACGTCATCGAAACAATGGTCAGCAGTGACAGAGGAATGAACCCTGTCGCAATGACTATCACCAGTCCTCGGAAAGAAATTGGCTGAGCCGGGGATCGGACCAGCGACCCCCTTTTGCATGATTATAAAAAAAAAACATGTCTGCAAGCCTGCTAAAATATCTTGTGAGAGAGAGAGAAAGATATATATATATATATATATATATATATATATATAAGCCGTGCTCTGGCAAAAGGGGACTTAATGCATCTCCGTTATGCATTATACCAAGCAAAACATTACCGAATTTTGGCTTCATAAAATCCAAATTTACAAACAATCGACTAAATGCATGAGGTAGAACTATCCTTTGACATGCTGAAAATTTAAAGTTAGTGAAAAGTTTCGGCCCATGTCAGCCTGCGCGGACATAGGTCGATACTTTTCGCAAATGCATCAAGCCCCTTTTCACGGAGCATGGCTCTTTATATATATATATATATATATATATATATATATATATATATATATATATATATATATATATGTGTGTGTGTGTGTGTGTGTGTGTGTGTGTGTGTGTTGCCTACTGGCAAAAGAGGTTTGTTGCATCTCCGTGATGCATGATACCAAGCAAGTCATCACAATATTATGGATCCATAAAATCCAGTTCGTCGAATAAGAGCAAACTGCGCAGGCTGACCTGGGTCAATACTTTTTGCAGATGCATTAAGCCACCTTTCACAGAGTGTCGAATAAACCCAGCGGACATCTCCAGTCTAAAAATAAAACTCAAATAATTCAAAGATTAGTTTGTCCAGAGCGTCTCAGCAAAGTGGACAACGTAGGTCAAAGATCAAACTGCAGTCTGATTGTGATCTAACCTGACTGCAAAGGTCATGGAAGGCTCTATAATGATTTTTTTTTTAGTTCTAGGCGCCTGTCCTGCCGGCTGGATGGAAAACGCGGCTAAATGTTATAAATTCCAGATCGAAAAACAAAACTGGGTGGACGCAAGGGTAAATTTCTGTCATGATTCAGGTTTACAAAGTATAGTTAGATATTCACATACGCCTTACGTTCCCCAGAAATAGAACGCTGTACTGCTTCAATAATGATATGACAACACACACACACACACACACAGAAAAACAAACAAGAGGGCCGTAATGGCCCTGAAGTCGCTCACTTGAGCCTTTTGACCAAACTTGACCCATTTTGAATCTCTTCCGAGATATCAAGACAAACATTCTAACGAAGCTTTATTTATAAGTATTGGACTGAAAGTGTGGCCTCTAGAGCGAACACAAGGTTAATCTGAGATTAGACCTTGTGACCTAGTTTTTGACCCAACATGACATTTTCAAAGTCGTCCAAGATATTATCAAGACAAAAAAGAAAAAAACGACTAACTTTCATGAGTATTGGACTTGTATTGGAAATATGGCCTCCGGAGAGTATTCTGGGTATTCAAAAATTTTACGTAGTAACCTAGTTCTTGACCCGATGTGTCTATTTCTGTCCGAGACATTTTCGAAACAAATAATCTGACCAAGGTTCATGAGTATCGGAATGAAAATGTATCCACTGGAGCGTACACGACGTAAAAGTTGACGATGGAAGACACGCGAGGGACGACGCACGACGGACGACAGCCACAGCGCGTTCACAAAAGCTCAATTGGAATACTTTGTGTTCCGTTGAGCTAAAAAATACATAATGGTGAGTCACAGTTTTCAATCGAAGTCTTCTCAAATACAGAGCTATGCTCTAGCAAAAAGGGGCTTAATGCATCTCCTTGATGCATTATACCAATCTAGCCATCACATGGTTATGGGGCTATAAAAGCCACTTTTTTTAATTATCGACTTAATCATGAGGTAGATTAGTCCTTTGACATACACAAAACTGACCAATAGCGAAAAATTTCGGTCCAGGTCAACCTTCGCGGACTGCGCAAGCTGACCTGGGTCGATACTTTTCGCACACCCCTTTTCACAGAGCATGGCTCATTTCCATTTGTCGAACAGGTTGTAAACTCACCTTCACACTAGAATTAAAGTTGTCAATTTAAATTCCAGTTTTACAATTTATCTTCCTGCCAGCAACAGGAACTTTAACAGACCGTACCGTCACACATTGTTAGACCCACAATAATACTTCATACTTTTGAATGTGCCGTGCTCTGCCAAAAGAGGTCTTAATGCATCTCCGTGATGCATGATACCAAGCAAGTCATCATATAATTATGGATCAATAAAATCCGTTTTGTATACCAACCGCCTGATTCATGGGTTACACTGGCAAATTGACCAATAGCGAAAAGTTTCGGTCTAGGTCAGCCTGCGCGGACTGCGCAGGCTGACCTGGGTCGATACTTTTCGCAGATGTATTAAGTCCCCTTTTCACAGAGCATGGCTCAAATGGTATGGATTAAATTTTACTACAGTTTGAGTGCGCCTTCAGAAATAGGCGTTGACATAATTTATAAGATACATCAAAAGTATAGCATGCGGGTACCAATGCTCGGCTGCAGTAACTGTTAGTGAAAATTCAAAGCCGAGAAAGGGATATAACTGTGGCAAAAATGTTTTCATGGTTACCTGCCCCTTTTGTATGGGTTCCCCTTTTGATAGTTAACAACTAGGCTGAGTTTGAGGTAAATATCTTCAGTAATGACAGAGATTTTATAAAATGTCAAAGTTTCTGCATGACGTTGACGACGGATGACGCAGATGACGAAGACGAAGCCAAGGCTAAGACAATACCTCCACGTTTTCTTCGGAAACTATGGTGGCATATTTTTGCCACGAGATACGAGATAGCTATCATGATAATTTTAGAGAACTATCGCGATAAAACAAACTTTTCTGGAAATATTATCTAGATAACAAAAAGTTTTACGATAAAAATATCGCGATATTTCTAACTGTTATCACGATTTTGTTTTACGCTCGTGCCCACAACTGACATTCACGGTATCTATAATTAGATATGGTTTCGGATCATCTTTGTCTCCTGTGCAGTGAAAAACTTCCGAGTTCATCCAAATGGTGATTTTTCTATTTATAGATATCGAGAAACGGGTAGAACTGTGGAGATAATTTTACTTCGATGTCAGCTTCGTGCACGAATGAGAAATAATCAACATAAAATTTTCTAGATAACGAAGTTTATCGTGATCTTTTTTTTTCAGAAAACTTTTCATTATCTAGATAAAATTTCCAGGAAACTTCGAATTATCGTGAACGTTTTCTAAAATTATCACGATAGCTATCTCGTATCTCGCGGCAGAAATATGCCACCATAGGAAACAGCAGAGCTAAAACTGACGTGTTTTAACCTATATAACCTATCTGATATGGGCATTCTGGGTACAGAACCGGACTGTTTTTCAAGGCGGGAATCGATGCAACGAATTTCAAAATAAAATATACGTTTACTCTCTAAAACCTACCTTGTAGGATTCATCCATCCATGGTTAGCTAGCATATATAACCTATGCACCAGCCATTTATAAACATTAGCCCATGTAAGCTTGGAAAAAAGCCCCGGTATAAGCACAGCAAGGTTATTTTTGTTGTCAGTCAGTTGCACAAATCCCGGTTTCCCCCATGTCGATATTTAGAAACTGTCTACAGAGAATTGCAGTAAACACATGGTATTCCGAAATAGTATTTTCCCCGTTTGAAATCATCTTGTCTTTTAATAAATTTGTAGCGAAACGCTGGCTTGATTTTTTCCACAGACATTGTTATTTATTGCAATTTTCGCCTGCACTTTTTAAGCGGCAATTTACGCACCGCGCATTTCTATTTGTCCATTTTTTATCAAGTGATGCGTCATAGCAAACAGGTCAAATCTTCAAAAAATATGAAATGCGCAGACAACGTTTCCATAGAATTACACATTCTATCCTACAGGCAATGTGTAAATGGCACAAAAGCGACTTGATCGCCATTGAAACCCCGCAAGAACAGGCATGGTTTAAGAAACAGGCGTTAACGTTTAATCGTAAGTTGTTCAATGTTAATTCTTTACCAAACGACAAAATTTTAGACGTGTCCATCCAGATTGAAAGCACCTGCAGAGAACAAATTAAGAGTGGCTCAAATGATGGAATTTGTCTCTGAAAGGGTGAAAACACCATGGGAAAAGGAGGGGGAAAAAAGCTGGTTATCAGCATTTTCTCCTTTTCCCACAATGTTTTCAACAGACATTTTCTTTATGGCTGTTTAAACACGGAATTGTTTCGTAAAGGGTTTATGAAACGAAAGAATCTTAACTGCAGAATTCTATCACCGAATTTGACAACATTTGATATAATTATGATATGAGTCGTGCCCGACAAAAGGGGGCTTAATGTACAACCGTAATGCATTATACAGAGCAAGTCATCACATAATTATAGATCCATAAAATCCATTTTGTCTAACAACCAACTGAATCATGACGTAGAATGGTCCTTTGACATGTAGAAAATTGACTGATAGCATAAAGTATCGATTCAGGTCAGCCTGTCCGGAAAGCGCAGGCTGACCTGAGTCGATACTTTTTGCACGTGACTTTATCTCCCCTTTTTCACAGAGCATTGCGAAACTGACTGAATCAGGAGGCAGACCGGTCCGTTGACTTGCAGAAAATGGCCAAAGGCAAAATATTTCGGCCCAGGTTGACCTGGGTCGTGACTTTTTGCAGATGTATTAAGCCCTTTTTTCACAGAACATGACCAATACATATTGTCATGCTGTATGAAAAGGGGGCTTAATGCATCTGCGAAAAGTATCGACCCAGGTCAGCCTGCGCAATACGCGCAGGCTGACCTGGGCCGAAACTTTTCGCTATAGGTCAATTTTCTGTATGTCAAAGGATCATTCTACACCATGATTCAGTCGGTTGCTAGACAAAAGGGACTTTATGGATCCATGTTCCATGATGACTTGCTTGGTATTATGCATCACGGAGATGCATTAAGCCCCTTTTGCCAGAGTATGGCTCATATGATGCTTGTTGACACGTCAACGACATCAATATTCATATCGAAAATGGACAAAAACTATTTTTTCCCCTAAGCAGCCTTTGTTTGGATTTTCCCCAGACCGGAAATATTCCGCTCTTTTTTTTTTTAAAGCCTTTTAAAGGTAAATTTCGTCCATTTGTCGCTTAATTTCTTTTATTTACCGCTGTGGGAGTTGACTTCACTTATCTGGCAATGTCAAAATATTAAAGCTTTGCTCTGGGAAAAAGGGGTTTAATGCATCTCCCTGAAGCACTATATCAAACATTATATCAGGCAAGTCATGAAATAACAATTTGAGTCATGCTCTGTGAAAAGGGGGCTTAATACATCTGCAAAAAGTATCGATTCAGGTCAGTCAGTCTGCGCACTCCGCGCAGCCTGACCTGGTCGAAACTTCTTGCTATTGGTCATTTTTTTTTTTTTGCTTGTCAAAGGACTCAGTTTATCTCATGATTCAGTCGGTTGTTAGACAAAATGAACTTTATGGATCCATGATTACGTAATGACTTGCTCGGTATCATGCATCACGGAGATGCATTAAGCCCCCTTTTGCCAGAGCACGGCTCAATTAATTGATTATGGATTCATAAAATCCATTTTGTCTCCCAACCAACAGAATAATGAGCGCAGGCTCATCCGAGTGGATACTTTTTGCAGATGCATTAAGTCCCCGTTTTTTCACAGGCTCATTTGTTTACCTGATTGCATGATGTTTCATTCATATCGCGGCGGCCAGCGCATCTATACATGCTTTCATGGAGTTTCTTTTCACAGTGCTTCCCACAGTATTCTTCCCAAGCAACTGGCTGCTTTCCCACATAATCATCGATGAGACATTGATCAGCGGCGAGAGAGGAATCCCGTCTCAATGACCAGCAACTTCGGAAAGAAATTGCTAAGCTGTGGATTCGAACCAACCACCCTCTAGGTTTCTAACCTTGTACATTACCGTATGAGCTACCTTACTCTCCATGTTTTCACGCTACAGACACTGAGGGCGATGATGGCTTTTGGCTTGGAGCCACCAACTGGGCCGAGGACGACAAATGGGTCTGGGAATCCGCCAATGACGCACCTGTAACCTATATTGTATGGGGAGCTAACCAGCCCAACAACAGAAATAACAGCGAGAAATGCCTGGCTGCTTTAAAATACTTCGACTATATCTGGAGTGACGAGTTCTGTGACTGGGACCGTCTTGGATATGTCTGCGAAATGGGGTATAAAGTCTGTCTGTCTGTCTGTCTCTCTGTTTTTTTTGTTTTTTTTTTTCTTCTTTTTTTTCACGCATGTACTGCGTGTAAAACATCATCCACCCGTCACAACCCCGGCTGATTCCGTATCTACATCTAACCTCGTCCGTGGAAAGGAGGCTTTCATTTTGAACTACCAGTCACATGATCTTAACCCTTTCCCAAATGACAAATTTTGGACTGGTCAAAATTCAAAGAGTCTGCAGACGACAATTTTAAATTTGATGAAAATGGCAGAAAGTTCTCAAAAAGGGTAGAAAACACTGTGGGAAAAGGAGAAATTGCTCGTTACGAGCAATTTCTCCTTTTCCCACAGTGTTTTCAGAAGACTTGTACTGCAGACACGTGAAAACCAGGGCTTGTTTGGGAAAGGGTTAATAAACATGGCGGCGCCCCTGTAAATCGCTTAGCAACGACATGAACAACCATGGTGAAGTAATTCACATCTATCGATCTGTAGATGAAAGCTCCAAACGGAATTGATGATCCACGCTAAAAATTGAATGTACAGAGTGTTTGCCGACGGACATATTCTTTTGAAGATATCGACAGAAAAATTGTGACTCATGTTTTCATTTTTAAGAGGAGCCTTACAATTTCAATAACAGTAAAATGGTGTACTTCCGCCGATGAAATGTACCGTGTAGGTGCATATCAAGCTACGTGATACAAGCGAGGTATTTCATCACCAGATCACCCGAGGTATGCCGAATGGAACATCATCATGTTCACGGACTACTCTTACTTATTCATGTTCGATTCTTTCCGTCAAATCCAGAAAATGTGCGGCTCTCTGTATTTTTTTTTTTTTAAGTTGATTTATTTTATGATGTTTTATGCAGATGAGAAAGGAAAGGTATACAATAATAGGAACATTACAACAGTCTGCATTTCTGTGTGGTCGGACCCGATCTCTTTGCGCTTGTAAGAAGATTTACATCGGATTCAACCTTCGATCTCATCCGAGACGCACCTCTTTATACACGCAGCTCGACCTGATCCGACTACTCAGAAATGAAGACTATCGTAATATTTCATTTATCTTGTTATGTAATGTTAGCTAACCGTTCTCTTAGTTGGGCTGTTTTCCAAGAAAACAAAGACATAATTATTGTCATATCCTTGTCATCTGCGTCCTCTGTGACGTCATCGCGCCAAAACTTTGACACTTTCTGGTGTCTTTGTTATTACTAAAGGTTTCTTTTTTTTAAATCCTGGGCTTGTTGCTTACTCTATCAAATAGAAAACGGTACCAGACGGGTAGGTAACCCTCGAAATGAGCCGTGCAAAAGGGTGCTTAATGCATCTCTGCGATACATGATACCAGGCAAGTCATCACAGTAATATGGATCCATAAAATCCATTTTATATAACAACCAAATGAATTATGAAGTATACTGATCCTCTGAGCTGCAGAACTTGAATGGACCAATAGCGAAAAGTATCAATCAGGCCAGCCTGCATAAAGACCCCTATTCGCAGAGCATGGTTCAAATATTTTTGTCGGACACAGTTATAGCCCTTTATCAACTTTAAGATTTCATTGACAAACTTCTGCAGCTGAGCGTTAGCATGCAATGCCCTTTATTTTTTTTAACTGTTGCATCTAAGACACAATGTCTTCTCTTGTTTCAGTGCAAGCTCAACACCAGCAATCGGCTAAACGACTCGAGTTTAAATTATAGTGATTTTTCTTACTGTAGGCTATTAAGAAAATAAATAATTATAAAATACTTGTATACTTACAATAAAATAACACCAGCATCTCCTTTCTCGTTCTCTTTCTCTTTCTGTCTCTCTCTCTCTCTCTCTCCCTCTCTACCTCTGTCTCCACCTCTCTCTCTCTCTCCGTCTCTCTTTCTCTCCCTCTCTCTTTCTACCTCTGTCTCTACCTCTCTCTCTATGGTTCAGCTGTTTTCGATTTCTTAACCCTCCACTAAATGGTAAAATGTACTTATCTATAATGAAAACAATTACTTACGACAATCTCGCTCTCTCTCTCTCGCTGTGCAGCTGTATTCGACTTTTTAACCCTCCACTACACGACAAAATGTTCTAATCAATGATGAACACATTTGCAGACGACAATCTACACACTTTCCAACAATCTATGAGATATCTCGTATTCCGGTCTCATAAGTCGCTTAACCCTTTACCACACAATCCCGAGTTTTAACAACCCTTAGGCGTGAGGTCTTTTGAAAACATTGTGAAAAAAAAAGTAGAACGTGCTGGTAACCAACATTTTCTCCTTTTTTCACTATATTTTCAAACCTGTCAAGGACGAAAGCCCCCTTTTTTGCAACATTTGATTTCTCCCTTGCAAATGCTTTGAGTTTTGATATGTTTAAAATTTTGCCCTCTGGTAAAGGGTTAATTGCCAATTTTAGGTCTATTTGTCCTCTTCGAAAATGTCCAAAGTTGCCTTTTTGGTGCTAGATAAAACGGATTAGCCTATCATAGCGATCTCCAACCTGTTTTGGCCAGAATATTTCACCTTATATCGGACAGTGTTGATCCAGGGTCAGATTGTGCGTTCTGTGCAGTCTGATCTTGACCTTCACTGTACGTAAACTGGGCACATATAGACGTTTTTAGTAGTTTACCCTTTACCAAACAATTCCGAGGTTTAACCACACTGAGAAAAAACCCTTTTGTAAACATTGTGGAAAAAGGAGAAAATGCCCGTAAACAGCATTTTCTTCTTTTCAGACAATGTCTCCTACCTTTTCAAAACAAATTCTACCAGTTGAACCACATTTAATCGGTCGTCTGCAGATGCTCCCGATTTGCACAATTCTAAGATTTTGCTATCTACCAGCATTTGGTTACCAGCATTTTCTCCTTTTCTCCACAATGTTTCCAAATGCATTCTCTGGACAGGGTCGTTCAAACATGGGACTGTGTGCTATAAAGTTAAAGATTAAGAAACTGGTAACCCCTTATCCTACTAAATTAAAGAAATAAAACTTTCAATCTGACAGTAAAAACCCAAGTTTTCCTATTTCAGAGGTATTTTTGGAGGAAAGATATCGCCTCATCGGAAAGTGTAGATTCAAGATCAGACTGCACATCCTGTGCAGTCTGATCTTGACCCACGCTTTCCACAAAAGGTCACTGAGTTGCGCTTAGCAGCCTTAGGGTAAATGAGAATAACAATCCTTCTGCAGTCATTTGCCTGAAACAATTAAGAATAGTGCATGAAAAGGTCGTGTTTGTTGATTCTGTTTGTACTGCGTTAAAGGCCGTTTTTAAAATTATTTCAGTTCTATCGCGGCGGCCATTGCACCTATACATGCTTTCTTGGGTCGATATTCATTCCAACATTAAAAACATTCTTAGCTTTATTCTCAAGAATTTTCTAAATTTGAAAGGAACACAACTTCTAATTGGTTAAACCAAATGGTTGAGCCAATCAGAAGTTGTCTTACTTTCTGAAACTAGAATTAGACTTAGAATAACCCTTTACCGCACAATGGCGCCTTTTAACGCCCCTGGGAAACAAGCCTTTTGAAAACATTGTGGGAAAAGGAGAAAATGCTGGTAACCAGCATTTTCTCCTTTTTCCACAATGTTTTCTTCCTGTCAAAGGAAAATTGCACTATTTGAGCCACATTGAAATTGTCGTCTGCAAATGCTTTTAATTTGGACAAGGCTAAAATTTTGTTGTGTGGTAAAGGGATAAAGAGTTGTTGGTGAATACGGACCTTGGAGTTCCTTTTACTAGTACATGTGCCTCGCACAACATTCTTCCCAAGCCACTGGCTGCTTACCCACATAACCATAGTCGAAACAAAAGGATCAGCGGTGAAAAGGGAATGAATCCTGTCGCAACGACTGTTGTTAACCCATGAAGAGAAATCGGTCGAGTGGATATTTGAACCAGCGACCCCTGGTCTCAAGTCCTGCACTCTACCGTGCTCGGCGTGTTTGTTGATGTCGAAGAGTCGTACGCTAAACAAATGGTATATTCTTGTCTCTTTTTCTCACGAATTATCACTGACTTTTTTTGTTCGTTTTGTCTTTGCTGACAGAAAACTGTTTGGTTCAAGATCGGAATGCGCAACATATGCAGTCTGACCTTTGATCTGCAGCGTCCGCTATCACTTTAAGCTTTTCTGCGGCTGCCTGAATCGGCCTTAAAAATTCAATGTATTACCTACATAGCAGGCTATCATCATCATCATAATCATCATCATCATATCACCATTTATAGTAATTATATTAGTTATAGTGGTAGTAGTATGAGGAGGAGAAGTGGTAGAAGGAGTAGAAGTAGTAGTAGTAGTAGTAATAGTAGTATTAGTTATACTTATTTACCTCTCTATCGGTTGGTTTAAAATATATATAACGCCGGCAGAGGACTGGTCTTGTCTTCCAATCGACAACTTAAAAAACAATGTGACAAAAGTGAAAATTAAACGTGTCTAACGGAAACAACAGCAATGTTTTTTTTTTTCAAAGGTAGCTCTCTGTTACCATTTCAAATGCTAAAATGTCTTGGAAGTGGTGAAAAAAAAAAAACATTGTGACAATAGGAGAAAATGCTGGCGACTAGAATTTTCTCCTTTCCCTACAATGTTTCCAAATGGTCTCTTTCCGGGAGTCGTTAAAGCATTGGATTGTGTAGTAAAAGATGAAATCTTTGCCTGTTCAACGCGACTCAAGGCGCTTGTGCGGACAGCCTGAAGATCAAGATCAGCCTGCACGTGCAGTCTGATCTTGAAACAATATACTGCCCAATACAGTATGGTTTTTTGGGGGGTGGGGGGTGAAAAAGAACTTGGAAATCGATATATTTTGGCATTTTACTATTTCCTGAGAATTTTTATTTATTTATTTAGCTTCAGATATCTCTCTATACCAAACGACAACTTTTAATACTCGTTCGAATTGAAAGCATTTGCAGACGACAAATTAAAGCGAGTCCGAAATGACGAAGTTTGTCTCTGAAAGAGTAGAAAGCATCGTGGAAAATGGAGAAAATGCTGGTTTTCCAGCATTTTCTCCTCTTTCCACAATGTTTTCAAATGCTGTCTTGTTCAGGTACGTTAAAACGCGGGCTAGTTTGGTAAAGAGTTAGGGTATTAGAAAATCGAGAAATCTAAACGTATTGATCATAAAGGGAAATAACTCTGACGTCAACCACACAGTTTTCTCCCCTAGATGGCTCATCCCTATTTTGCAGGTAATTTCCAGGTGAGTAATATGACCCGCCATTTTGAAAAGTGATGCTTTCGAATAGTGACAACAGGTAAGGTAAACAGTTTGAGTTTTCGACGTTGTAGAAGATGTCGACAGATAATTTAGTTTCCGTAATGAACTTTAGCTTCAATTAATGCGATGCCGCGTAAACGGTTATAAACAGATCATTTAGATAACATTCTTTTTGATTTGTTTTGATCGCTAATCGATGTTTATTATCACATCGCTTCCGGGTCGACCGATTTTTGAATGTTTGTGTAACACTGTAGTCTTAGGAGTCAGTGGACTGATCGGAAATCGATTGTGTCTAAATCCGTATTTTTCTATAATTTCCAATTTTTTGAGGAAAAAAAAAAATCTTTCCCATGTGAATCTTTCCAGACGAGTTTTAAGAATAACCTTTTAACACTTTACCAAACAACAAAATTTTAGACGTGTCAAAATTGAAAGCAATTGCAGACGATAATTCAAATGTATCGCAAATGACGAAATTCGGCCTTAAAAGAGTAGAAAACATTGTTGGAAAGGGAGAAAATGCTGGTTACCAGCATTTTCTCCTTTTCCAACAATGTTTTCAAAAGCTTTCTACGTCAGGATCGTTAAAAGTCGGGATTGTGTGGTAAAGGGTTAACTCTTTACCAAACAACAAACTTTTAGACAGGTCCTAAATTGAAAGCATTTTCAGATGACAAATTAACTACTGATCAGATATTAAGATTAGTATGCAATAGTGTAGAAAACATGGTGGGAAAAGGAGAAAATGCTGGTAACCAACATTTTCTATTTTTTTCCACAATTTTTTCTACCCTATCAAAGAAAAATCATCATTTGTGCTGGCAACCAGCATTTTCTTCTTTTCCCACAATGTTTTCTACCCTATCAAAGACAAATCATCATTTGAGAAGTTCATTCTGTTATGATAGGGAAGGAACATAATCTAATTGAGCCATGTTCTGGCAAAAGGGGGCTTAAGGCATCTCTTTGATGCTTCATACTAAGCAAGTCATCACATAATAGTTATTATGGATCCATAAGATCTATTTTGTCCAACAAACAACTGAGTCATGAGTTGCACTGGTCCTTTGACATGGAGAAAATTGACCAATAGTAAAAAATTTTGGCCATGTCAGCCTGTGCGGACAGTACAGTGCAGGCTGACCTGGGTTGCAACTTTTTGCAGATATATTAGCCCTCTTTTCGCTGGGTATGACTCAATTAAAAGTTTAGAGAAGAAAATGATACGGTTCTTGCCATATCATAAAAAAAACCTTTTCATGTACAGGTTATTACTGGTATTATGTTCCAAGTATTTTTTTGTTCATGCAGAAACCAACAACAACATGTGCCAAAACAATAGGAAAGAGGAGAAATGGTTTCCCTGGAGAACTTTTGCAGAACATTTTTTTAGCTGCAATTTTATCTATCCATGCATCCATCCATGTGTCCAGGATTTTAGTTTCCTAAAGGGAAAGATCCACCAGTTTTACTGATATTTTTAGTCCCCTACAGGCGAAGCCGAAAGGGACTTTAGGTTTGCACTCCGTCCATCTGTCTGTCCGTCCGTCCGTCTGTCCATCTGTCCGTCAGTCCGGCAATCTGGCAATTCAGTTTTCCAGACTTTTTTTCTAAATGCTGGTACATATTGAGCTGAGTTTTGGTGTGTTAGTCATGCACCATCACTTACAGATCAAGTTCGACTTTCGTTCCGGTCCACTGGTTTTTCACGGATTTACGGGCTTTGGACTTACAAAATTTCACTGATAAATCAGTTTTCCGGACTTTTTTCCTAAAAGCTGGTAGGTATTGATCTCAGATTTGCTGTGTAACTCAACAACTTACAGATCAAGTTCGACTTTTGTTCTGGTCCACTGGTTTTTCACGGATTTACGGGCCTTGGACTTACAAAATTTCACTGATAAATCAGTTTTCCGGACTTTTTTTTCTAAATGCTGGTAGATATTCACCTGACTTTTGCTGTGTAAGTCAACCACTATGACTTACAGATCAAGTTCGAGTTTCGTCCCACTCCACTGCTTTTTCACAGATTTACGGGCCTTGGACTTACAAAATTTCACTGATAAAACATTTTTCCACACTTTTTTTCTAAATGCTGCTACATATACAGCTCGAGGGGTGAATGCGAAACTATTCCATCTGCATTTTGGAAAATATTATAGGAGAGGGGAAAAAACGCAATTCCGTGAAAAGCGTTGTTAGATTATCTTGTTTAATTATGTTGTGCTGAATTCATACTCTCAGCTCAACACAACATATCTAAACAAGATGATCTAACTATTCTTTTCACAGAAATGAGAAGCGTTTTTCCCTCTCCTGTAAAATTGTTCGAAACGCAGATGGAATAGTTCCGTATTCACCCCTCGAGCTGATTTTTGGTGTGTACATCAACCACCATGACTTACACATCAAGTTCGAGTTTCGTCCCGCTCCACTGCTTTTTGACGCATTTACGGGCCATGGACTTACAAAATTTCACTGATAAAACATTTTCCGCACTTTTTTTCTAAACGCTGCTACATATAGAGCTGATTTTTTGGTGTGTACATCAACCACCATGACTTACACATCAAGTTCGAATTTCGTCCTGCTCCACTGCTTTTTGATGCATTTACAGGCCTTGGACTTTAAAAATTTCACTGACATGCCAGCGATACATACGCCGGTAGGGGACTGTGTATTGCTATGCAATACTATCAGAATGCTTGTTGTTTTTGGAACAAGGGCAGTAACAGTTGTTTGTTACAAACTAGTCTATGGCTGCTTTTCTTCTAATAAATTGTGATGCATTATACCAAGCAAGTCACCACATACATGTAATTATGGATCCGTAAAATCTATTTTATTTAACCCTTTACCAAACAACAAAATTGTAAACCAGTCCAAATTGAAAGCTTTTGCAGATGTGAAAATAAAAGTGACTCAAAAATTGAAATTTGTTTTGGAAAGAGTTGAAAACATTGTGGGAAAAGGAGAAAATGCTGTTTACCAGCATTTTCTCCTTTTCCCACAATGTTTTCAAAAGGCTTCATTCCCAGGGTCATGAAAACCCGGGATTGTTTAGTAAAGGGTTAACAACAGACAGACTGAATCATGTGGAAGAGTGTTCCCGGACTGCGCAGGCTCATGTGGGTTGATACTTTTTGAAGATACATTAAACCCCAGTTTCACACAGCATGACTTATATATTTTCCTCTTCAGAAATGACAAGATGAGAACTATACTGTTGCTGTTGTTTGTTGTTTTTGGATCAAGTTATTGTCAGATTTCTAATACTGGTAAGTTTTTCTCTCAAAAATATGTTTGCAACTTTATTTTCCATGTTTTTTTTTTGCATGAAATAAAATGGAAATCAGTGTAAATCCAAAGTTTTTATTAGGAAATCTGTTTTTGTATGTGTTAATCCATGGAATATTTTTTTTTCCAATATAAAAACTGGCAATTCTACAGATATTTGCACGTGAAATTCAGACTTGTAAAGATTTAGAAAATATGTATTTAGTTCTTTAACAAAATGAAAAAATAAGGTAATGCAGACTAAAGGTGTTTATTCTAGACCTGCATGATTCACGCTAAAATCGTCTTGATTGCCCCAACATTGCTACACAAAGCACGATAATGCACACATCTTTTTTGAAGGAAAGAAAAGAATTGAGAAAGGACAGAAGGATAGCAGTCATAAACTTGAAGGAAAATGTACAAAATTTCTTGGACCAATTACAATCGCATTGAACACAATGAAGGAAGGTTTGAGAAATTCTGAAATGAAAATGAATAGATTATGAGAACTTGGATTTTATTCAACAGAAATTAAGGTGTCATTCATTATACCCCATAAAATATATTTATTACAGCCTTCTGGTAGCATGGCCCATATGGGTAGGACAATAAATGGATGAAAAATTAATCAGTCAATTAACGAATCAGTCATTCAATGAAAAGGGCCCCTGATATTGTGTAATTTTCTCTTTCAGTTTGTCCAAATGGTTGGATAACAGAGCAAGACAGATGTTACAGTTTTGTATTTTATCCGCCTCTTGAATACAGCGAGGCAGCCAGGACATGTCAGGTAAGCTTGGGCAACTGTTTACTCATGCAATGAACTCTTAGTAAATTAACATTTTACCAAATGACAAAATTTTAAGCTTGTCCAATTGAAAGCATTTGCATATGACAAAATAAATGTTGCACAAATTAGAAAATTTTTGTTTGAAAGGTCACCAGAATTTTCTCCTTTTCCCACAATGTTTAGACTCATCCGAATGGAAAGTAATTGCATATGACAAAATAAATGTTGCACAAACTAGGAAATTTTTGTTTGAAAGGTTACCGGAATTTTCTCCTTTTCCCACAATGTTTTCAAAAGATCTTTTCCTTGGGTTGTTAATAGTTTGATTGTGTTAAACAGGCAATTATTTTAACCTGCAGGGAACCTTACATAACTTTAAATGCCTTTATGAACGGTGAAGATTGAGATTGCACAAAACCTGCAGTCTGATCTTGCATCTTCACAGTTTGCTTTGCTGAGAAATTCTGGACTAAAGCACCCTTCAGTTTGTGATCATTTATGTCCTTTGTCTAAACAACAAACAAAAAATTAAGGTAAGCAGAGAACTAAGACTTCTTTCTTGACTTGTCCCAGAAGTAAATTTCTATTATACCGATGCAAGAATAATACTGAAATGGTTCTGTTATATATGAGCCATGCTTTGTGATAAGGGGGCTTAATGCATCTGCAAAAAGTATCAACCTAGTTTAGCGTGCCCAGTCCGCGCAGGCTGACCTGGGCCGAAACTTTTCGCTATTGGCCAATTTTCTGTATGTCTACCTGATGATAAATTTGGTTGTTAAAAAAAGTGGCTATTTTGGATCCATAATCATGTGATGGCATGATTGGTATCATGCATCACAGGGATGCATGCAGCATTAAGCCCCCTTTTGCCAGAGCATGGCTCACATACATGTATATAGATTGTGAATTCTAGCTCTTCCTAGCACAGCCTCTGGCTGTATGTTAGTGGCATTGTAGCAGTCACAATATTTACTAATCAAAGGATTCAAAGTCCTGAAAAGCCAAATTGTGGAACAGTATCAAGCTATGATATGGTGTAATGAACAGTAAAATTTCAATTACATGTAATGCATGTACATGTGTATGTAACTAGTTAGTGGAGGTGGCTAGGGCAAGGAAAGTCAAAGGTGTTCTGCCAAGCAGGGTGCGCTGTAACTATTGTGTTAGTGCATGAACTTATTATGGAGTAACATTTTGGTCCATCAGTCTGATGCAGTTTTCTGCTGTATAAGATTTAGGACTGTATGTGCATGTTTGGGACTGTATATACATTAGTGACAAAAATGAGTTCGGGGTATACTAGCTAAGACTGAAAGTAGAATGAGAAGAGCGCAAGCATGTATGACAGTATTTGGTTCAGGTCAAAACAATCTGCTAAAAAAGCAATGCAGGCAACCTTTAGTAAGATAATGTTACTAAGATACAAAGCATGTTTACTAATAAATCATCACAAAAGGTTAAAAAGTCAATACTGTATGGTTCAGCCCAGCCTGTTTAAAAATACTGTTAAATTTTGTACCCACGGTATTTTTCTATATCCACAACCGCTTCCACCAATAGGTCCGAAGAAAACGCAGTTTAGCCCTTTCCTAAACAATTTCCTGTTTACATGACCATAAAAAAAATGGCTTTTGAAAACATTGTATGAAGAAGGAAAAATGCTGGTGACCAGCATTTTCTCGTTTCTCCCACAATGTTGCCTTCCACGTAAATGGCAACATCATCATTTGAGCCATATATAAGACATGGTCCGCAACATGCGAAATGAGACCTTCAGACATTTGCGTAAAGTGTCATTTCGGGATTAGCCTGTGCAGGCTAATCCAAGACGGCACTTTATAACTACATAAGATTTTTTCATACAGTAGACTTTCGTGAAACAGAAAATCGCACAAAAACGGGAAGTGTCATCTTGGATTAGTCACAGATTGCACAGGCTGATCTGGGACGACAGACTTTTACGCATATGTCCGAAGGCCCCTTTTTGTGTGTTGCACACCATATGGTTTGCATGTACTTTCAATTACAAAGATTATAAATTTTGATGTCTAGTAGAGAGTGAAAAATGTGGTGGATATACTGGTTTTATATCATTTAGCATTTATCAGTTATTAACATGTATCATTTTATATCGTTTACAGAGTGATGGGGCTATGCTATTAACCATTGACAGTGTAGCAGAACACCAGTTTATTGTCAACAGGCTTAGGACTACAGATGTCCTTAGGTTAGCCTTTAGTGTCTGTTTCACCTTATTTTGTTCTTGTAAGGTCATTCCAAGTATCAGTGGCTGGCAGAAAAAAAATATTAGGACCAGGTAAAAAGGAAAAAGATAGAGCAACTTTTTACCTAGTTTTAAAATGATTTTTTTTGCCAGCAATTAACACTTGGATGGACGGTACAATAACGGATTGTCATCTTTACAATGTTTCCCATACTTTTAAATTTTATTATTTGAATTTGCACTTTAACAGCAACATTGGCTTTTGGCCCCGACTGGGTCTTTAACTCTTTACCACAAGACACAAAAGTAGACTTGTCCAAATTGAAAGCACTTGTAGACAACAATTTAAAAGTGACTCAAATGTTCGAAATTTTCTTTGACAAATTGACATGGTAGAGAACATTGTGAGAAAAGGAGAAAATGCTGGTTGCCAGCATTTTCTCCTTTTCATGCAATGTTTTCTAAAGTCCTTTTCCTTGGAGTTGTTGAAACTTGGGATTGTGTGCTAAAGGGTTACAGGGTAGATATAACCCTACTCTGCTCTTGTAGACCTCAGAGTTCTAGCTGAACTTGCCCTATGGTAATTTCTTTTCAGACATGAGTGGTATACGAGTGGAGAGAGAGATACAGCGGCAGTCGTGCCACGCTTTGTTTGGACAGCTATCAATGTGGACGTGCCATTGAATTCATACGTATGGAACACACCAGAAGAACCTTATACACTGGATGTCATGCGAGAAATCTTGGCTTACAAATATGACAAAAGATGTAAGATTTTTTTTATATTTCTCGATCATGCATTTGTTAAACCCTTTATCACACAGTCCAAAACTTTGATGACCTTTAAGAAAGATGGCTTTTGAAAAAATTGTGGGAAACGAAAATAAATTCCGATAAACACAATGTTTTCTACCCTTTCAACGATAACTTTCAAATTCAGATTGAGGTCAGCAAATGCTTGGATTTGGACAAGGCCTAAATTTTTGTGTAGTAAAGAGAAATAAAATTTTGGACCAGCTCTGATTGAGAACATTTACAGACAACAGTATCAAATGCTGCAAAAACAATGGAATTCACCTTTGGAAGAACAGAAAACATTGTGGGAAAAAGAGAAAATGCTGGTTACCAGTGTTTTCTCCTTTTCTGATAACATAATAAAAAAATCCTCCTAAGGATGGTTAAACCTTGGAGTTGATTTGTAAAAAGTTCAGTACAGTCAGAGTTCCAGATAAGAGGGACTGATTGTATTCTAAATCCATTATTTCTCTTCCAAACCCTATGTTGTGGGTACTCATTAGAATTGTCTGGATGAGACGATTCTAATGAGTACCCATAACATAGGGTTTAGTGGAGAATAATTAATACTTTCAATTTTGAAATCAAAATCACTCCCTCTGTCTGGAGCTCTGTATAGTGTAGACAAGTCTAAAGTGTTGTCATTTGTTAACTCTAAGGCTGATTAGCCTGACTCACTGACCTTTTGCGGAAAGTGTAGATCAAGATCAGGCTGCACAGAATGTACAGTCTGCTGTTTGATCTACACTGTCTGATTAGAAGGTATTGTTCTCCAAAACAATGAGTTTGAAGTAGCAGTATATGGGTTTTTACAATTGGCTTCAATGTTTAATGAAACTTATTCAGACATATTTCTGTTTACATCACAGATGGCAGATACGGAATTTCTCTTGTCAGTGATAGACGACAACGTAGGCCCTATATTTGTGAAATCAGCAGGAATGAAGTGTACAGGATTAACATAGTAGACCGAGGGTTCGGTGTGTATACTATTCACATTTTTCGGGTTGTGCTCTTGAAGCTTATTTAATACAGGATAAATACCCCAAGTGTTTTGATTTTGAATCTGGGCTTGGCAAAGAGTTGCCCTGTTTACCAGACAACCCCGGGTTTTGACAACCCTGAGAGAGAAAACCTTGTAGGGAAAGAAGAAAATGCTGGTGACCACCATTTTCTCCTTTCCCGATTATGTTTTCTGCTCTTTCAAAGACAAGTATAATCATTTGAGCTATATTTATTTCTATCACCAGAAAAAGCTTGCAGTATGGAGGTGTTTTAACCCTTAAGCTGCAAAGTGCGGCTCACTGACCTTTTGCAGACAGTGTAGATTGAGATCAGACTACACAGAATGTAAAGTCTGATCTTGGATCTACTCTGTCCGAAAAGCGGATCTTTTTCTCCAAAAAAAGAAATTTGAAATATAATTATTTCGGTTTTTACAATTGGCACGGATTGTTTGCAGACAACAAGATGAATGTGTCTCAAAAATAGAATTTTAATTTTGGAAGGGGGGAAACATTGTGAGAAAGGAAAATTTTCTGATTTTCAGCATTTTCTCCATTTTCCACAATGTTTTAAAAGGCCATCTTCCTCGGGTTTGTGTGGTTAATGCTTAATGGAAGATGATGCACAGAATTTTGATATTCAGCATTACAAATGGCCTGTAACATGCAAAATGAGACCTTCGGACATTTGCATAAAGTGTCATCCCGGATTAGCCTGCGCTGACTTCGGCACTTTACGACTACATGA
Source organism: Tridacna gigas (assembly GCA_945859785.2). Classification (NCBI taxonomy): domain Eukaryota; kingdom Metazoa; phylum Mollusca; class Bivalvia; order Cardiida; family Cardiidae; genus Tridacna; species Tridacna gigas. Next base: position 62,372,028 of record OX244036.2, read on the forward strand.
GATTTTTTCATACAGTAGACTTTTGTGAAACAGAAAATCGCACAAAAACTGGAAGTGTCGTCTTGGATTAGTCACAGACTCACTCTGCAGCACAGGCTGATATGGGATGACATACTTTTACGCACATGTCCAAAGGTCTTTTTTCATATGTTGCACGCCAAATAGTAATTGTAAGTTGTGCTAAGTCAAAGACACATCCAATGTGATAAATATGAGAAAGTCAGTGTGAGAGTCAAACGATTCTTTTGGAACTATAAAGTTTCTGCAAAATCTGTGTACGAGGGTCATTCAAATATTATCCAGATTAAGTCAATAAATTCTTAATGAGTTATCGTAATGCGACAAAAGTCCACGCATCGTAAAACAACATTCAATATGTACAAAAGTGCAAAAAATTGAAACAATCGAACAACAGATATTGATTTTACATGCAATCAAACATACACAGGTACTAGGAACCGGTGCACAAAACACTACAATGTACGACTTCGTCAACATTGTTGGAAAGTCATCAGGCAATGTTACCTATTCTTTTTCGATGTACTCGCCCCTATGCTCTATGCATCCTCGGTGACGGCGTAGCACTGGCTGTACACATCCCTTTACCACTCGGACTTGTACTGCTTCATAATTAAACGCGTTGCAACTTGCAGTTCTTGAAGGGGATTGAAACTTCTTACCCTTTAGTTGTGCCGTTATGGTTGGGAAAATGGCAAAATCAGATGGTGCCAAATCAGGAGAGTAAGGCAGATGGGACACAGTCTCAAGTCCAAGTAAAGCCAGCTGCAGATCTGTGGCCCCTACAGCGTGGGATGAGGTGTTGTCCATATGTAGTACAGAGTTCTCGGAAATGCCAAACTGTCATCTGAGACGACAACTTTCCGGGCAGATGACAAAAAATCCCAACAAAGGATTCCACTGGATGATAAGTTTTTTCAGGACATGCATCCCAAATCAGCTGCTCAGCATGATTTGTTTATCAAGTGATTGTTTATGATGTGTTTAACGAGGGGAGAAATCTGTTACATTAGTAATCTCTAAAGTCTGGTAGTCGAATAGGTAGGCGTGGCTTTCTGTGAGACTAACAACCAATAGCAATGTGTCATTCTCTATCACTCACCCAGTGCCTGTTATACTGTGAATGACAAATAGCTAATACCATGTTGTTTGACATGTGCAAATTATGCATCAATCAACGGATTACATAGACAATATTTGTTTTTTTAAGATGAATTATCAAAATTTATTTCATGGAGTGTACATGATCGGTAATATTTTCACAATTGGCACAGCCACAAGTGAAAATTTGACCGTTTGATGCTCACGAAATTAAAAAAATATTCAATCTTTCACTGGAAAAAATTATTCTATCTAGTTGATGCCTCTTACCCCGGTTTTTTGGTTGGACTTATTGTAGGGAATTACAGGGGAGTTTCTCGCTATTTCGGTACCAAAGAGTTTATCATAACGGTGAAATTATCAAACCATAATCCACCATTATTCCGCATCATTATTTTTATTTCCCGATAAGCTACCAAAAAGCGGTCAAACCACCAAAGGGCATAAGTCAAACATTAATTTACATGGATAATCAATGGATCTACAATAAAACCTGCCCTGACGACCACCTGTAATAAGCGACCCCCTGCTGTATATGACCACATGCAATTCCTCCCGACGAATTCTGCTTTGTAAATGACCTGTAATCAGCGACCCCCTGGTGTCTCCGACCAGCGACCATGCAAATTTGGACTTTTTGGACCATTATACCCCAATAGGCGACCATTTGAATTTATACAAACCGTAAAAAACAATGCCAGACTGTTTGTATATTTGCACCAGGGACTATGCAGATCATAAAGTTTCTGTCATATTACTCCAAGATGATATCAAAAATCCCAAATCTTTTTTTAAATATTTTTCCATCATTCTCCTCAAATCAGCCAAGATTATTTGAGTGCAGTCCTCAGAAAACTATCTGGACGACCATCCAAATAGAAAATACAAAATATTTTCATCATTAATCTCCAAGAGGAGATCATAAAGTTTCTGGGTACACCACTGTCCTTTACTTGCATATAGCAGAGCAAGCAGTATGTTTAGACATTGTGTGGATTGAACTCCCAATAGAGAATGATGTAAAATTTAGCATGATTGCTTCGAAAATAAATTTTTTCAAGGCAAAATCCAGATAATTTTTTAACAACCCTCGTAGCTTAAGAAAATTAGGGGCCCTACGGGGTCTTGAACTGCGGGCCCCTAAAAGTAGGCCAAAACAAAATATATATGTGGTTCGGATTACAAACCTTTGAAATTTGTATTGGTAGGTAGGAATTTTTTTTTATGGTATTTTTTTCCAAAACATGAGTTCTAGTTTCAAATGTTGTGAGTTCTTTTCATTATATGTATGATGTCACACCAGGAAACACTTCCAATTTTTCAAACATGCAATATTGTCTCTATTTAATGCTGTGGGTGGGGGCAATTTATGTAGGTAAAAGACAAAGAATTTTCCAAGGAGGACGATAACGTTACCATTTGGGTTTTAGTCAGTGCTGACTGTGAAGTGACTGAGAAACAAGCTGTATATTAATGCAGAATATTGATTTTACTGCCGATCATGATTCATTTGGTCATGAAGTAGCATTCATGATTAATACTGGACACTGGTCTTTGATGATCTCACTTTCTTAAAGCTTTTTCAATTTACTTGACAAATTTTGAATAGCAGGAAGTTTAAAATGTTATCAGAAGTGTATGTATATTCGGATAGCCAGGTGTTAATGACATTGATTTATTAAGTAATTAGGGTTATTAATGCAGTTTCAATGTTGCTGTTATCTAGAATGCCAAGGCGATGCTTACAGTATAGATCAAAGATCAAACTGCGTGTTTGTGCACTCTGATCTTGATCTACACTGGCTGCAAAGGCAACTATTTTCACAAAGGCATCGTAAGGGTCAAGTTTTGACATGGTTACAGAATGTTAAAGACAAATTTGCTATACAGTATGGAAAACATTGTGGAAAAATGAGCAGTTGCTTGTAGCAAGCAAATGCTCATTTTCCACAATTGTTTCCAAACCTGCCCACTGTACGTGATTGCACGGTAGTTAGTTAAAAGTTAACTCTTTACCAAACGATAAAATTTTGACTGGACCAAATTGAAAGTATTTGCAGATGACAAATTAAGTGTAGCTTAAATTGTAATTTATGTATTGGATAGGGTAGAAAACATTGTGGGAAAAGGAGAAAATGCTGATTACTAGCATTTTCTCCTTTTCCCACAATGTTTTCAAAAGGCTTCTGTCTCAGGATCGTTAAAGGTTGGGATTGTGTGTTAAAGGATTAAAATTTGAGACACGTCGAAATTGAAAGCATTTGCAGATGACAAAATAAATGTTACTTAAAAATAGAAACTTGTTTTGGAAAGGTAAGAAAACACTGGGGGGAAAGGAGAAACTGCTGGTTACCAGCATTTTCTTCTTTTCTCACAATGTTTTCAAAAGGCTATTTTCCTCGGGTCGTGAAAAGTTGGGACTGTGTGGTAAAGGGATAAAATGCATTTAAATTAAATGATACCATTTTGAAAGTATGTAAATTATACATGGAGATGACATTCTGTTGTTGTATAGTTGATCCAAGTGTTAGTCATTTGCATAAAAATTTATTTTACATGTTTAGCCCTTTCCCAAACGACAAATTTTAGACCATTCCAAACTGAAAGAGTTTGCAGACGACAATTTTAAATTTAATGAAAATGGCAGAAAGTTCTCCAAAAGGGAAGAAAACACTGTGGGAAAAGGAGAAATTGCTCATTACAAGCAATTTCTCCTTTTCCCACAGTGTTTTCAAAAGACTTGTACTGCAGACATGTGAAAGGGTTAAGTTGGGAGGCCTCTCAATCTTTTGTTGACTTTTTACATGGTTGTAAAATTCATTTTCAGAAGGTATGAATTAAATTCAAAGGCATTTTTACACTCCAATTGTTTACATTTGGCCACTACTGGGCCTTTAAAAGTTCCTGTTGTATTCATGTATTTTCTTGACCAGATTTACAGACATGCACGTTAAATGACCAAAGCTCTTCAACAAACATCATTCATTCATTCATTCATTCGTTCATTCGTTCATTCTTTCTTTCATTCTTTCTTGAACAGATTATGGAGTACCATTCAGCGAGATTAACAATGTGAAGAGAGGACCAAAGTTTACAATAGATGCTAAGGAAACGGTCATCCTTGGGGATACAACTTCAGTATACATTGAGTGTATTGCCACAGGCTTCCCCCAACCCCAATATGAGTGGTACCGCTTGACCTCACAGGAATATGTGAATCCAGATCTAGATTCAAGATACACCATCACAAATGGGCGACTAACTATTGAAACCCCGGATGAAGAAAAAGATACAGGCACTTATCAGTGTATGGCTTCCAATTCTGAAGGGACTATTATGGGCAGCCCAGTGCAATTGTCTTTTGCTTGTAAGTTTTATTTCTCTAGCCCTTGCAGCTTCATTGTTCTATCACAGAATACGGAAATTTCCATTGCTCGGATATTTGACGCAGTTACTCAAAAAGTAGCACATTGGTGCATTGCCCCTGTATCGTATGTAGCAACACAAGGTGTTCAAAGAAGTTTAAGAAAATCTGAGCCCCAGTCTCTTTTTAACCCTTTCCCATACAATGCCGCCTTTTAATGCCCCTGGGAAAGAAGCCTTTTGAAAACATTGTGGGAAAAGGAGAAAATGCTGGTAACCAGCATTTTCTCCTTTTCCCACAATGTTTTCTACCCTATCAACGGGAAATTGCACCATGTGAGCCACATTGAGATTGTCATCTGCAAATGCTTTCAATTTGGACAGGTCTAAAATTTTATCGTCTGGTAAAGGGTTAAAGAGAATATTTAACAAAATATGGACAAAACAGTCTAGTAATTTGTGTAAAAGGGTTCAGGAATTATTTTTTCTTATTCCCTGGCATTTAAAGGTTGCAAACATCTCTTACAGCCAAGCATCAGTGCTGATTTCATGAGTTTTTTAAAAAACTCTACATTTTTGTATAGTCATGGGCTGATGTCATACAATTTGTTTGTCATTGAAAAGGTAGAAAATATTAACCCTTTACCACACAACAAAATTTTAGGACTCCCCTGAATTTAATGCTTTTGCAGGCAACAACCCAAATGGTGGTACTTTTCTTTAACCCTTTCCCAAACGACAAATTTTGGACTGGTCCAAATTCAAAGAGTTTGCAGACGACAATTTTATATTTGATGAAAATGGCAGAAAGGTCTCAAAAAGGGTAGAAAACACTGTGGGAAAAAGGAGAAATTGCTCGTTACGAGCAATTTCTCCTTTTCCCACAGTGTTTTGAAAAGACTTGTACTGCAGACACGTGAAAACCAGGGCTTGTTTGGTAAAGAGTTGATAGAGTAGAAAACATTGTGGAAAAAGGAGAAAATGCCAGTCACTAACATTTTCTCCTTTTCCAACAATGTTTTCAAAGGCCTGCAGGGTCATTGAAACTCGTGGTTGTGTGGTAAAGGGTTATTGGAAAGGGAGAAAATACTGGCCAACATCCTTTTATCCTTTCTGCCAGCCCAAAGGAACCTAATTATTTGCTAGGCTGTTTTCAAAGGAAAGGTTGAGGTATTGTCATAGTCCTGGTGTTAAATTGTAGTCTGCGTTGTGCGAAAACTTTGACATTTTATAATATTTTTGTTATTACTGAAGATATTTCCTTCAAACTTCTACAAGTTATCAATTATCAAAAGGGGAACCTGTAGAAAAGGGTACAAGGCTTCAAGGTCAAGGTCACAGCACGGATTCAAAGGTCATATTATTTTGATATTTTCCTTTGCCCTTATGATGGCCGACTTTGAAAAGTTCTTGTCCTACTATGTTTTGAAAAGTTTTCATCCTGTGGGACGGCTAAGATGCAGGTCCTGTGGGTAAAACATAATTATACCCCCGCAAAACGAATGTTTTCGGGGGTATACTGGAATCAGCCTGTCTGTCCGTCCGTCGGTGTGTCGGTCTGCGTACAAAATACTAGCAATTTTGTGTTACGAACTCCTCCTACAGTTTTCCTTCAATTGCATTGAAACTTTGCACATATATTGATCATATATTGAAGATTTGCAAGACGTAATTTTCAAGTGTCAACTCCTCCTGGTTGAGGAATTATCTCCCCTTGAACTTGACACTTTTTTTCTGTCATAGCGCTGGTGTGGGTATTAAGTCACATTCAGTGACAGCTCTAGTTTTGTTTGGTGAAAGTTTAACCCTGAGAGTGCTGAAAAAACAGACATTTTCATAATTAAAACTATACCATTATAAAAGAAATTTCAAGGTTGTTTTTGTCAAGACTATCACAACAAAGCAGACAGTGTAGATCAAAGATCAGACTGCATGTTTTGTGCAGCCTGGTCTTGATCTACACTGGCCACAAACCATCATCAGAAGTAGTTAAGGTTGCTGTAAAGGTTAAAACATAACAGTTTCAATTGATTTCAGCTCTTGACGAGTTTTCCAACGTACCTGCTGCGCCAGTGACACCAGATTCTTACAAGGGTACAGCAGTTGAATGTCCTGCCATATCAACGAGACAGGGAGCTTGTAAGATAACATGCTTCTAGATAATAATTATGTTTTCTAGTTCATCTTTGATGAATTTCCAAAGAAATAAGGGGTGCTGCATAGCTCAGTAGTAAAGTGTAGGACTTGCAACCACAAATCCCCAGGTTCAAGCCTTATTTGAAGCAGTTTTTTTTTGTGGGAGTTTCCTTTGGCAAGACATTTCAGAGCACTGGCCTAGTTCTTGTAAAGCCCAGGAAATACATTAATATATGGGCTGATGCCAAGGTATGACTGAAACAATGCCTAAAGTAGTGTAAAACACCATTTAATCAATCAGTCAGTCATTCTCAACAAATAGAAGCTGTGTAGTCAATGAATACTGAACAAATGAACTGTCCCTATTTTTCACATGTACTGCAAATTTCACAAGCGTCCATCAGTCTGGCTGTAAGAATTCAACTTTATGTCAACCTTATACCATACAACAAAATTTCTGGACTGAGCAAATTATTTTTTCAGACAGTAAATAAAACATTGCGCAAATAATGGAACTCTTCTTTGAATGGGTAGAAAACATTGTAGGAAAAGGAGAAAATGCTGGTAACCAGCATTGAAGTGTGTCATTTCATTAACCCTTAATCTGTTAAATAAGTGAATTGAAACTTTCAAGCCCATAGTAAAAACCCAAACATTACTTTTTCAAAGTTAATTTTTGGGAAAAGTATCTCCTTATCAGACAGTGCATATCAAGATCAGACTGCACATTCTCTGCAGTCCGATTTCTATCTGCACTGTCTGCAAAAGGTCCTTGAGTCTACCTCAGCGGCCTAAGGGTTAAGTTTACTCCTGTACAAGTTGGCTTGTTCTCAAGTCCTGTATGCTACCGACTGAACTGCCAGGGCTATTTGTGCTATTGGTTAACTATAATCCAGTTTAAGTTTAACCCTTAACCTGCTAAAAATGTTGAATGAAACTTTCAAGCTGATGGTAAACGTCTGAATATTGCTACTGCTACATGTATTTCACAGTTACACTTTGGAGAAAATCTATCCTCTTATAGGACAGTGTATATCCAAGATCAGACTGCATACACTCTGTAAAAGGTCATTGAGTCGCGGTAGTTCTGGTGAAAGAAACTCGAAGAAAGAATGGACAGGTGCTCTGGCCGCCGCAATATCACTGAAATAATGTTGAAAACGGCGTCAAACACCATGCAGTCAATTAGTCATTATCTAATAGCACAAGATGTAGTTAACTGTTTACTCTCCTTACAAAATGAAAAATTTTACATCCGTCCAAATTCAAAGCTGTTGCAGACCATGAATTAAATGTGGCTGAACTGATGAAACGTGATTCCAGAAGGGCAGAAAACAATGTGGGAAAAGGAGAAAATGATGGTTACCAGCATTGTCTCCTTTTCCCACAATGTTTACAAAGGGACCCTTCCCCAGAATCGTTAAAACTTTGGATTGTTTGGTAAAAGGTTAATAGAATAACCGTTTAACGTAATAGTTCAACTGTACACAGTGATCTAAATAATGAATGACTGAAGGAATGACAAGGGTTCCCTGTCCAGTGTGGGTTGATATAGCTGGGATTTGCTACAAGTTAACCTAGGTGTATCTATTAATAGATTCATTCATATTAATGTTACAGCTGTGTAGGAATAAGTGATTCTCTCCTTTGCATAGGTCACTCAATTTACATATAAGCAAAGATCTTGCACCTTATAAATGATATCTTGTTCATTTTATTACTTTGTAAGAAGACATATTCAAATCGGAGAGGTAGAGATTTAGTGGTTTATGTCTAAATTGTCATGTATAACAGAATTAAGATTTCTAACAGAAAGAAGTATTTTCTGTGTGGCAGTATTTGGCAACTCTGGGGTTTTGAATCTAGGTCAATCTTGATGCCTATAGACTAGCTTCGCTAGTCAAAAAATGCAGTCTGATCTTTAACCCTTAAACAAACAACTCCAAGTTTTAACGACCCTGGGAAAAAATGTTTTTGAAAACATTATGGGAAAAGGAGAAATGCTGGTAACTAGTATTTTCTCCTTTTCCAACAAAGTTTTGTACCCTTTCAAACACAAATCCAGTCATATTAGTTACATTTAAATTGTTGCCTGCAAATACTTTCAATTTGGATAAGTCTAAAATTTTGTCGTTAGTTAAAGATTTAATCTACACTGTCTGCTTTGATGAGGCATTCTGTGCAGATGGTGTATTTCTAGACTGAAACTGTATGAAATATATTATTGTCATGCTCTTTGATAAAGGGAGTTTAATGTATCTGCTAAAATTATTGACTCAGTGGGGAAACATTTTACTTATGACATATTGTCTGCATGTCCAAGGACCATTCTACCCCACTATTCATTTGGTTGTTCAATAAAATGGATTTTATGGATCCATAATTATGTGATAACTTCCTTGGTATAATGCATCACGCAGTTGCATAAAACCCAATTTTGCCAGAGCATGGCTGATTTATTTTGCCCTAAAGGCTTTATCCTTAAAGTGCCTTTCACAACTATATTTGCTTTTGCGGCCAGTGTAGATCAAGATCAGACTGCACAAAATGTGCAGTCTGATCTGTGATCTACACCGTCCGCTTTGCTGAGATGTTCTAGACAAAATCAACCTTGATACTGCATTTTTTTTTTTTTTTGCTCTTTTTCCTAGATTTAAAATATCTGTTGGGTTAATTTGGCACTCTAGGGGTTAACTCTTTACCAAACGACAAAATTTTAGACCAGTCCAAATTGAAAGCACTTGCAGACAACAAAATGAATGTGACCCGAAAATTGAAATTTGTTTTGGATAGGGTAGAAAACATTGTGGGAAAAGGAGAAATTGCTGGTAATTTTCTCCTATTCCCACAATGTTTTCTAAAGGCCTCTTTCTCAGGGTCGTTAAAACTGGGGATTGTGTGATAAAGTGTTAACATCATCACAAGTACATTTTGTATCCGTGTACTAACTCCATTTTGCTCTTGCTCTTTAGCCATTCGCTACCAATGGATCAAGGATTCTACTACATCAGGGGAGTTTGTCCGGCCAGATTTGAACAACTACATTTTTATCTCCGGCAGTGGTAAACTGTATTTCTCCGAGGTTACTTCTGCAGACAATGGCTTTTACAGATGTATTGCCACTCTTACCAGCATAAACGAAAACGACAACTACGTGGGGGCATCTCAGATGCCAAGCAGAACCAGTGTTCCTGTTGAGCTTGCTGTTAAAAGTTCTTGTAAATAACAGTATTGTATTATTTCTTTTATTACTTAACTGTAAATGAGCTAAAGGGGGCTTAACTCTTTACCACACGACAAAAATGTAGACTTATCCAAATTCAAAGCATTTGCAGACGACAATTTAAATGTGGCTAAATTGAAGGTATGTGTCTTTGATAAGGTAGAAAACAATGTGGGAAAAGGAGAAAATGCTGGTTTCCAGCATTTCCTCCTTTTGCCACAATGTTTTCAAAAGACTTATTCCTCAGGGTTGTTAAAAGTTGGGATTGTGTGGTAAAGGGTTAACTCTTTACCAAACAGCAATATTTTAGACTGGTCCAAATTAAAAGCATTTGCAGATGACAAATTAAATGCTGCACAGATTATAAACTTGTCTTTGAAAGGGTAGAAAACATTGTCACCAGCATTTTCTCCTTTTCCCATAATGTTTTCAAAAGTCCCTATTCTTGGGGGGACATTAAAACTTGGGTTTTGTGTGGTAAAGGGTTAATGCATCTCCCTAATGCATTATACCAAGCAAGACATTGCATAATTGGGGATCCATAAAAATACATTTAGTCTGACAATTGACTGGATAGGGGTAGCGTTGTCCTTGGACATGCATGCTGTTTACAAATAGCAAGAGCCTTTGACCCATGTCGGCCTTTGCAGGCTGCGCAGGCTGACATGGGTCAATATTTCTGCACATGCATTAACCCTTTCCCAAACGACAAATTTTGGACTGGTCCAAATTGAAAGAGTTTGCAGACGACAATTTCAAATTTGATGAAAATGGCAGAAAGTTATCAAAAAGGGTAGAAAACACTGTGGGAAAAGGAGAAATTGCTTGTTATGAGCAATTTCTCCTTTTCCCACAGTGTTTTCAAAAGACTTGTACTGCAGACACGTGAAAACCAGGGCTTGTTTGGGAAAGGGTTAAGAGCCCCTTTTTCCCAGAACATGACTGAAATGATTTGACCAAAATACTGACACACACTCCTTTACGCACACAACTCGGAATGATCCAGCCAGGTGGAAATGCAGACTACTGTAATTTTATGGGCATACCTCAAACACTTTTGACACAGTTACGAAATTTTTTTGACTTGTCATTTTCACCCAAACATTAACTGCAACCAAGCTTTTACTGGCATGCAGAATTCTTGTTAACGTCTTGTTAACGTGCATTCTTGTTATGCACGTTAACTCTTTAAAATTTTCACGAAAAAGTATCCGGAGCCAAGGGTTGGCATGTCCATGTGGAGCCCTTGTTATGCTCATTAACTCTTTCCCAAACAACAACAATTTAGACTTGTCAGAATTGAAAGCATTATTTTGCAGAAGACAAAATAAATATGGCTAAGAAAATTAAAACTGTTTCATGAAGGGTAGAAAACATTGTGTGAAAAGGAGAAAATGCTGGTGCCAGCATTTTCTCCTTTACCCACAATGCTTTCACAAGTCTCTTCCCTCTGGGTTGTTAAAACTCGGGATTGTGTGGTAAAGGGTTAACATATGCCTTTTGGAAAAGTTTTAGGAAATTTTACAGTTTTTTGCAAGAAACAAATGTGGTGGTTGTATGGTATAAAAAGCTATTTTCAACATTATTTCAGTTATATCACAGTGGCCAGTGCTCCTATCCTTGCTTTCCAGGAGTGTCTGTTACCAGTGCTTCACTCAACTTTCTGCCCCAGCCACTGGCTGCTTTTTCACATAATTATAACCATGGTTGAAACAATGATCAGAGTTAAGAGAGGAATAAATCCAAAGGGGATGACTATGACCAGACCTCGGAAAGAAATTAATCAAGCTGGAGATTTGAATCAGTGACTCCCTGGTTTCAATTTTGGTTTGTTACTGATTGAGTTACATAGTCTGACAAATAAATGTGACTTTGTTCGAAATATTTTCAACACACAATGCAAGCAATGTTTTTTCTGTAGCAACAGATTCTTTTCCAATGCATGCCTGCTTTTACCACACCACAAAATTTAAGACTTATCCAAATGGAAAGCCATTGCAGACAACAATTCAAATGTTACTCAAATGACAGTATTTGTTTATGAAAGGGTAGAAAACACTGTGGAAAAAGGAGATTGTATGGTAAAGGATTAAATCTGAAAGAACCATACTGATTACAGCTGGTGGTTACTATGCTCCGGAGATTGTGGATAACTTTATAAACGTGGTACCAGGGACTCCAGTGGAGGGTATGGACATCAGTTTAGAGTGCTTTGCGTATGGAACGTAAGTCAAGCTTTTTTGTCTCCCATTATTCCTAACATGATTACCTTCCTTTTATGGGAACACTATTCAGATTTTCATTATCTTGTAAAACTTAAAAGACGACTTATGACTGAATTATGCAGGGCTATAGCTGGTAAATTATTTGTGAAGAAGGTAGACAAAAGTGGGAAAAAATAATTTTTCACAGGTATTTCCTTAATGGGCTATTTAGCCTCTTAACTCTTTACCACACAATCACGATTTTTAACAACCCTGAGAAAGAAAGCTTTGGAAAACATTGTTGGAAAAGGAGAAAATGCAGCAAAGATGCATTAACTCTTTACCAAATGACAAAATTTTAGACTGGTCCAAATTGAAAGCATTTGCAGGCGACAAAAATGTAATTGAAAAGGAGAATTTTGTTTTGGTAGAGAACATTGTGGGAAAAGGAGAAAATGCTGGTTTCCTGCATTTTCTCCTTTTACCACAAAGTTTTCAAAAGGCTTCTGCCCAAGGGTCGTTAAATCTTTATCAAACGACAAAACTGTAGACTGGTCCAAAATAAAAGCATTTGCAGACGACAAGTGAAATGTGAATCAACTGATGTAAATTGTCTTTGATAGGGTAGAAAAAATTGTGAGAAAAGGAGAAAATGCGGGTTTCCCACAATGTTTTCTAAAGGCTTTTTCCTCAGGGTCGTTAAAAGTTGGGATTGTGTGGTAAAGGGTTAAAACTCAGGATTGTGTGGTAAAGGGTTAAGCCCCCTTTTTGCCAGAACAAGGCTCATGTACATGTAGTTGGCACTGAAAAAGCTAAGGTCAAATCATCTCAATCATTTGTTTTCTTTTTGACAGGACACCTTTGATTTACTCATGGGAGTACCCGAAATGGGACTACGATCGGTACAGCTTAACTGATAGTAATCGTGTGTTAAAGATTTCCAACGTCAGCTTGGATGACTCGGGTGTATTTAATTGCACCGTGAGATATGGTAAAGGGAAACCGGATTTCGATAAGAAGTCTTACACATTCTATGTGGAAGGTGTGTTTATGTCATGGTTCTCTTTAACCCTTTCCCAAACAAGCCCTGGTTTTCACGTGTCTGCAGTACAAGTCTTTTGAAAACACTGTGGGAAAAGGAGAAATTGCTCGTAACGAGCAATTTCTCCTTTTCCCACAGTGTTTACTCCCCTTTTTGATAACTTTCTGCCATTTTCATCAAATTTGAAATTGTCGTCTGCAAACTCTTTCAATTTGAACCAGTCCAAAATTTGTCGTTTGGGAAAGGGTTAAACATACTGTAAATTTTGCTTGCCATGATTTACTGCTAGTAATAACAAAGTTTATTTCTTACATACAAAATAATATCCATTGAAATTACTTTAGCACTACCACACAAAAATACCTGATCCCAAATTGGACTCTGTAGAGTCTCTATTAATGGATTTTTCAGAATGAGACTAGAATCCAGAATATAGATTTTTCAGATTGAGACTAGAGTTGAGATTATGGACCTTTCAGAATGATACCATGGTCCAGGAAATTAATTTTTCAGAATGAGAATAACTATAGTCTAGAATATGGATTTTCCAGAGAGAGTCTTCAGATATTTTCAGGAAAAAGAAGTCTTCAGTATCCATTGTCATTTTTTAAGATTAAAAACCCTCTTTTATTTTTGTTTCAATTTTTTTTTTTTTTTTTTTTTTTAATTAAATTGCCCGAAATAATTGTATAGACCATTTTAATAGACCATTTTTAGCCATGGCTCTAGCATTGTCTTTTGTGTCATAGTGCAAAAACTTTGAGATTTTATAATATCTTTGAGAGTTCGGAAAATATTTACTTCAAACTCAAACTAGTTGTTAAGTATCAAAAGAGAAATCCATACAACAAGGGCAGGTAACCATCAAATATTTTTTACACATTTATTCTTCTTTTTTGACTTAAAACTTCCACTAACAGCAACTACAGCCGAGAGTTGGCACCTGCATGCGGTGCTCTCGTTGTTGCACAAATATAAAACTTTCCTCTCTCTTGATATATTGTATTCTAGCCAAGCCAAGGTTTTTACTACCCCTGCAAGATCAGCATTTGGATATTGGAACCAAACAGCTAACCTGGCGGTGTGAAGCCAGAGCGGTACCATTCCCAACCTACGCCTGGTATAAAGATGGTGCCCCGCTTACAAACAGTTCCGATGGTAAAGTGATCATCTACAAGAACACTTTGCATATAATGGACCTGGAGAAGGAGAGAGATGAAGGAATGTATCAGTGTGCAGCCAAAAACTCGTACGGAGAAAAATTCTCTTCGGCTCAACTTAGAATCCTAAGTGAGTTACTGTTGTAGTTAGTCTTTGAAACATCTTGACCCTTTAAAGCACCTTTAAGACAATAGATGCCTTTGTGGCCAGTGTAGATCAAGATCAGACTGCACAAAATGTGCAGTCTGATCTTTGATATACACTGTCCACTTTGCTGAATCTTTGTGGACAAAAGAAACCTTGAATTTGCAATTATTTAGGTCTTATTGTTGACTGTTGGGTTTATTTGGCGCTCTAGGGTTAACCTCAGTATTTAGGCCAGACCCTTCCATTGTGGGATTGACACACTATTTTCTCAGACAGGGGCAAAGCAGGTGCAAAGAATGGGTCATTGTGGTACATCATAATCTGCAACAAAAATTTGTTTCAGCCATTCAGCTGTTTAGAAAACTAAATTTTGTGTAATGATTTTTATCATTGAGATATTTCACAAGTAAGGCAATAGTCAAAATCTAGTAATATTTACCGGGGTAATAGGAAGACAGTGAAAACTGAACACACCTGGTTTTATTTTAATGCACTTTAGTCTTTTTGAACAAATTAAAAAAAAAATCATTATGATACAGCTTTAAATGAAATGATTGAAGAAATTTATTAAACCTTTTAACTCTTTACCACATGGCAAAATGTTAGACTAGTCCAAATTGAAAGAATTTACAGACGACAAACTAAAAGTGACTCAAAAATTGAATTTTATTTTGGGAAGGACAGAAAACATCGTGGGAAAAAAGGAGAAAATGCTGGTTACCAGCATTTTCTCTTTTTCCTACAATGTTCTCAAAAGGCTTCTGTGTTAGGGTTGTTAAAACTCGGGATTGTGTGGTAAAGGATTAAGCAATCATGTTTTGTCATACAGTAATGATTGGCTACCATTCAGGGGCAAAGTGTTTCTCACACACATCTAAATGTTTCACTATGCCCATTGTATATTTTCTACAGCTGTTGCACCCCAGTTCAGCAAGAACCCGATGAGTCCAACAATGAGCGGTGCATTTAATGGCAACATAACCATACAGTGCCGGCCAGAAGCAGCCCCTTTCCCAGAGTTCACCTGGCTACGAAACAATGGCAATTTGAACCCGTCGACTGACCCAAACAGTAGAGTATACATGAGGACAAATGGGGACCTAGTTATACAGAATTTAAATCAAGGGGATGCTGGATGGTATGAATGCAAGGTTCAGAATACATATGGTGAAGCGTCTGGCAGAACATACCTGAATATTTACCGTAAGTGATCTGCATTTAACCCTTTTCCACACAGTCCTTAATAGAGAAGGCTTGTGTAAAATATTATTGGAGAAGAAAAAGAAAAGCTGGTAACCAGCATTTTTTTTTCTCTTTGTCCCAAATTGTGGTGGTTTTTTTTTTCTCATCTTTTCAAAGACAAAGTACAGCATTTGTGCTGCATTCAAATTGTTGTCTGCAAATCCTTTCCATTTAGAACATGTCTCAAATTTTGTTGTTTGGTAAAGAGTTCAGGGCCGTTGTAGACAGAAGCGTTTTCCAAAACATTTGACACAGTGAATCCAGATGAGAATGCATATAATATGGAGTCTAATCATTGGTTTACAATGTTGGACATAGAAATTAAAGTTGTGCTTGGCTTCTGTCCTAAAAGTTAACACTTTACCAAATGAAAAAATTCTGACCTAGACCAATTTGAAAGCTTTTGCAGACAACAATATAAAAGCACCTCAAATAATGATTTTTGTCTTTGATGGGGTAGAAAACATTGTTGGTAAAAGAGAAAATTCTGGTTACCAGCATTTTCTCCTTTTCACACAATGTCTTTAAAAGCCTTCTTCCTGAAAGTCATTAAAATTTGGGATTGTGTGGTAAAGGAATAAAGGAGATTTATTGCTCAAGTCTACAAAGGAAACTTTTTAGACGTTTACCACATAATTGTTTGTTTAAATGACCCTGGGGTAAAAGGCTTTTGAAAACATTGTGGGAAAAGAAAAAGATGGTGGTAACCAGTATTTTCTCCTTTACCAAAAATGTTTCTACCCAGAAGCAATTCTCATGATTTGAACCATGTTTAATTTTTCCCTGGAATTACTGAGAATAAGGGTGAGTCTAAAATTTTGTTGTCTGGTAAAGAGATACATTGTGGGAAAAGGAGAAATTTATCATAACTCTTTACCAAATGACAAAATTTTAGACTGGTCCAAATTGAAAGCAATTGCAGACGACAAAATAAAAGTGACTGAAAAATGGAAACTTGTTTTGGAAAGGGTAGAAAACATTATGGAAAGAAGGAGAAAATGCTGGTTATCAGCATTTTCTCCTTTTCCCACAATGTTTTCAAAGGCTTTTTTCACAGGGTCGTTAAAAGTCAAGATTGTGTGGTAAAGAGTTAATAAGTGTTTTCTCATTTTCCCGACAATGCTTTCTACCAATCAGAGAACACTGTTACTTTAAAATGTAACTTTGTCATTTACAGATGCTTTGTATTTGAAAGAGAAAAAAAAAGTGTTTGCAAATGGATTAAACTGATTTTCATTTACAGAACAAACAACAATATTCCGACGCCCGACGCCAGTTGAAGTAGAAGTGAACAAGACTGGATTTTTGTACTGCCAAGCATCCTATAACCGAGATAACCTGGACTTAGTGTACGAGTGGGCCTTCAACAAGAGGATCATTGATATCGACAGAAACGTCCATTTTAGCAGGGTATGTCAAATACAAATGAGCTATGCTCTGGCCAAAGGGGGCTTAATGCATCCCCGTGATGCATGGCAACATGCAATTCATCATATAATTGTCAATCCGTTAAATCCATTCTTGTCTGACAACCGACTGAATCATGAGGTACACTAGTCCTTTGACATGCAGAAAATTGACCAAAAGCAAAAAGTTTCGACCCAGGTCAGCCTGCGCGAACTGCGCAGGCTGACCTGGGTCCATACTTTTTGCAGATGTATTAAGCCTTCTTTTCACAGAGCTTGGCTCAAATTTTTATTAATTACGAGTTTAGCTAAAAATTTCATATTTCAAATATGTGCATTGTGCACAGACGAAATTAGATATGGCATCAAAGAAACTTGTATCTGAAAGTATCAAATATGATTGAAATAAGTTGAAAATAGTGTGCACAGAGCATAGCCGTCATACCATATTTGTGACTGTATTTGATGCCATGTAGATACAGATTTTTTTTTTCCAATTGTGGGGGAATCTATCTGCATGTATTTTAGCCGGAAAATTTATATGTATATAATAAAATATTTTTATATTACAACACATCAAATGTTTCCAAAATGTACAGGAATCAGCTTATCTGTCTGTGGATATGCACATAAATATGAGTCACGTTTTGTGAAAATGGCAGTTTCATACATCAGCAAAAGCAGTTGACTAAGGTCAGCCTGCACCGTTAATAAGAAGTAAAAGAAATAAAATTTTGAAATTGATTTATTTTGAAATACATGTATTTCATAAAGTTATGAATGTTGATTAGCTATTTGGTGAGGTCACAGCTGGAAGGTCGGGTGTTTATAAAGGTGCATAATACACCTTTGTATTGTTTTAAGAATATACATGTACACATGTAGCAACTGTATGTAAACCTTAGCTCTTTACCAGGTGAGAAAATTTTAGACTAGTCAAAAATTCAGAGCATTTGCAGACAACAAAATAAATGTGACTCAAAAATAGAAATTTGTTCTGGGACAGGTAGAAAATATTGTGGGAAATGGAGAAATGTTGGTTACCAGCATTTTCTCCTTTTCCCACAATGATTTCAAAAGGCTTTTTCTTTAGAGTTGTTAAAACTCGGGATTTTGTGGTAAAGGGTTAAACCAGAGATATGTGTGGAAACTTGTTTTCATTTAGTTTGTTTTGGATTTTATTCGAAAGAAGGATTACCACAGCCAACAGCAAGGATTGTTTTCAGGCACTATGTACTTAATTGGTGAATAAGAAGGGGAAAAAACAAAAGAACTTTCAAAAATTTATTTATTTCGAAATACACATATTTCATAGAGTTATTAATGATTGGGATCGAATTGCTGAGCGTCTGTCATTAGAATGAAGCAGTCATCTGCATCTTTTATCGGACTTCCGGTGTAAAAAGAGGCATCAGTTTATTGAAATGGCGTTAATGCAAGGTTTTCTCTGACAAATAGGATTTGCAACCAGGTGAAATTGATAGCAATATTCCCATCATGACTAACATAGTAGTGCTGAGAAATCAAGGGAAATAACTGTGGTAAAAATTATACAGAGAATTTTTTTTTTTTCAGTGAGAAATCAAGTGAACATCATTGGTAATATTTTCATATATGGTACAGCCACTCGTGAAAATATCACAGATGGTGTTAAGGAGATGAAATAAATTTCTATCTTTCACTGAAAAAAATAAATATTCAATTTATTTCATGCTTGTAACCCCTTTCTGGTTGGGACTTTCATCAAAATCCAGTACAGTTGTTTTCAGAAATTCCCCATGGCATACCCCCCTTACATAACAATGCATTACAGTATTATGTAAAGCGCGAGAAATATAGGGTAAATGCACATAAATTATGCCATACTGCCCTCTGGTTGAATGGCACACACTGTTGACCTAGGTGACTAGTCCGCAGGAACTATACTGTTTCCACCTTCAATTGAAGAGGTAGAAAATATGAAATCGGTATTTTTCACATGGAATATCAAACCGTAATCCACCATTATTTTTTAATAAACTACGGAAAAGCATGAAATAATGACCATTTCTTATTCATTGTTTCTTTCCACAGGCAATAGGCCCAGATAATGAAGGAGGGTTATACATCATAAATGCTCAATTTGACCATACAGGGATCTTCACTTGTATTGCACGAACCCAAGTTGACCATGCCAATGCTTCAACTACTGTTATGGTCTATGGTAAGTGTTTGTAGCTCATCTGTTTTCGGAAAAAAAAAGTTAAAGATATTGTTGTAGCCCTGATGTCATCTGTGTATGCATATTCATGGAAAAACCTTGGTATTTTTTAATATCTCTGTTATTACAGAAGATATTTACTTCAGACTAGTTGTAAACTTTGAACAGGTAATTAGTGCAAAAAGGGCAGCTAACCTTTAAAGTATTTTGACACAAGTATTTTGACATGCCGTAATTTGCCAATGTATTCGGACATTGGCAATAAAATAATTAATTTTTTCAGTGTCCGAATCTTTAGGAAATTATTATTTTGAAAAAAAAAAAGGGTGGCCGAAATAATAGGTTTTACCTTGTTGTCCAAATGTGAGTGTCCCGAAATAATAAGGGTAAAATCCGACAAATTTACATCTACAAAACTAATAGATCTAAAGTTCCAGCATGTTTTCAATCTTAAAAGTATGTGTTTTTAATATTTCTTAATTTCTTAGACTTAAAAGCAGTAGCTTCCTAAAGTCATAGTTTAGTAGTGGATCTATAATCTGATCTCTTTCTACACCATATGCCAACATTTTAAACTCCGCCATCTTGCCATCATCAAAGTGAATTAAGCCATCTGTCAACAAGATTTCACACCTGTCGTGGGTACACAAATGTTTGCGGTAAAATTTGAATCATGGGTATGACTTAACGTGCAAATCATCCAGAGCAAGAAGGTTGTGAAGCACCTGTTTTTCTACACACTCTGCTAAATAGATCTCCCAGGTTACATGCTGACCTCCAATCAACATAAAATGACCACGAAATAAGCGTGTATCATGTCCACTCTATACTAGCTAATAGTGCCTTTTTGCATTTAGTAATGGTTGTTTCAGGAACACCTGGGCAGATTTGTCACACAATTTGTGTAGTGAGCAGAAAAGAAAAAAAATTCTGCCTGATTTTTCTTTAGAAAAGATTCCTTGCAACCAAAATAAAAAGGAATGCATACGACAATTATTGCATTAAATCTAATTTTATATATAAATGGATTACCAATAAATAAAGGAAAGAAGCATAGAGGTTTGGTTCTTATAAATTTTTTAATATTGTTTAATGGAGAGACAATTTCACGGTTCTGTAGGTGCCTTTTGAAAACGTTAGAAAAAAGGAAAAAACTGCTTGCACAACACCAAAAAGCTGAGAAACATTAAACCGTTCAAGCAGCTTTCAAAACTAGTTGCTTGGGCAGCCCGTGTAGATCAAGATCACTCTAGGCAGAATGTTTGGTCTGATCTCTGATCTAAATCTACACTGTTCGTTTTGGTGAGAATTTTTCAACAAAGACAACCTTGGTGTTGCAGTTTTTTTTTTGTCTTGATTCATGACTTAATATAACTGCTGAGTTTCTTGACTCTTAAGGAATTCATGTTCATAACGATGAATATCTGCGATGCAGAAATGTGCAAATACTGGTATGCAGCTGATCATTATCCGAAACATTTTCTAAAAAAAAAAAACATGTATTGACTGGCTGATCTTTTAGAAAATTAATGTTACAGGCTGTCCAAATATATAGGAAAATTCATTTTTTCAACTGTCTGGAGTAAGGATTCAAAATAACTTATTTTTGAAAATTTTTTACCGTGTCCGAACTTTTAGGGTGTCCAAATACATTTGCGAATTCAACTTTCACTGAAAATCAAGTAACTGAAGCTGATTGTTGGCATGCGCATTCAGTACTCTTGTTTTCTGTGAGGCCACAAAAATTTAGATTAACTCTTTACCACATGGCAAAAATGTAGACTAGTCCAACCTGAAAGCATTTGTGATTGTAACTGAAAAAATGAAATTTGTTCTGGGAAGAATAGAAAACATTGTGGAAAAAGGAACAAAAATTTAGATTAACTCTTTACCACATGACAAAAATGTAGACTAGTCCAAACTGAAAGCATTTGTGATTGTAACTGAAAAAATTAAATTTGTTCTGGGAAGAATAGAAAACATTGTGGAAAAAGGAGAAAATTCTTGTTACCAGCATTTTCTCCTTTTCCTACAATATTTTCAAAAGGTTTCTTTCTTAAGGTTGTTAAATGTTGGGATTGTGTGGGAAAGAGATGACTCATTACAAAATGACAAACTTTAAGACTTGACCAAATCAAAAGCTTTTGAAGACAACAAAATAATTATAACAAAAAAGAAAAAAAGAGAATAGAAATTGTCCTTTGAAATGATAGAAAACATTGAGGGAAAATATTTGTAACCAGTATGCATTTTTAGCTCACCTGCTCACTTAGATGTGAGTCATGGTCTGTGAAAAGGGGTAGTTAGTGCATCTGCAAAGAATACCGGCTCGGGTCGGCCTGCACTGTCTAGGCAGGTTGTCCTGGAACAAAACCTTTCTCCTCTTCAAACAATGTTTTCTACCCTTTTTAAAACAAATCTCAATTTTTGAGTCAAATTTATTTTGTCATCTGCAAATGCTTTCAATTTTGACAGGTCTAGAATTTTGTTTTTTGGTTAACTCTACCAGACGACAACATTTTAGACTAGTCCAATTTTAAAGCATTTGCAGACACCAAATTCAGATTTGGAAGAAACAGGCTTAACCCTTTCCCAAACAAGCCCTGGTTTTCACGTGTCTGCAGTACAAGTCTTTTGAAAACACTGTGGGAAAAGGAGAAATTGCTCATACCAAGCAATTTCTCCTTTTCCCACAGTGTTTTCTACCCGTTTTGAGACCTTTCTGCTATTTTCATCAAAATTAAAACTGTCGTCTGCAAACTCTTTTAATTTGGACTAGTCCAAAATATGTCGTTTGGGAAAGGGTTAAGCTCTCTGATAGAGCAGAAAACATTGTGGGAAAAGGAGAAAATGCTGGTTACCAGCATTTTCTCCTTTTCCCACAATGTTTTCAAAAGCCTTCTTTCCTAGGGTTGTGAAAACCCGGGATTGTTTGGTAAAGGGTTAAAGAAACTGCAAGGTAGCATTGGCAACAGCATGTGATACTCTATATCTGACCTTATGGGTTTTTTTCCCACAAAGAAATTGTAAACTAATCCAAATTTTGAGCATTTGCATCTGACAAATTCATTGTGGCTCAGATGGTAAAATTTGTCTGTAAAAGGGAGGAAAACATTTTGGGAAAAGGAGAAAATGCTGATTTCCAGCATTTCATCCCTTTCCCACAATGTTTTCATAAGCCCTCTCATAAAGGGTTGTATTAAAATCCAGGTTTGTGAGGTAAAGTGTTTGAAATGAGACAAGTCTGACAACTGTTAATTCAGACACAATTTTACAGGGCCACCCAGCGAGCCTGCTGGAATACTAGCTTTTAAAGCTGAAGACATAGCATCGGACCCACTGAGTACCGTGCAGGCAGGGGAAAGAGATGTGCTACTGCGATGGACCGATCCTGTCAACACACACGGAGCCCCTATTGACAGTTATGTTGTGTATGGAAAAACAAACTATTCTGATACCTGGGTCACCCTCTTAACTTGTAAGTTACATTTTGGTCAATCTCTTTACCTTGTAAATTAAAATTTGGTAACCCTCTTATCTTGTAAGTTAAATTTTTGCCACCCTCTTATCTTGTAAGTTGAATTTTGGTCATCCTTTTATTTTGTTAGTTAAATTTTGGTCATCCTCTTGCCTTTTAAGTTAAATTTTGGTCACCCTCTAGCCTTCTAAATTAAATTATGGTCAGTTAAATTTTGGTCATCCTCTTGCCATTTAAGTTAAATTTTGGTCACCCTCTTGCCTTCTAACTTAAATTTTGGTCACACCTCCCCCCCCCATATGACTCGAAAGTTAAAATTTGGTCACCTTCTTACCTTGTAAGTTAAAGTTTGGTCACTACCTTGAAGTTAAATTTTGGCACCAAAAGGTAGTTTTAACTAATCACAGAAAGACAAAACTTCACTCCTGTATTTTGAAAGCATTCACATTTTGCAAAGGACAATTTTTTGTTACTCAAATGATTAAATTGGTCACTGGAAAGGTAAGAAAATTGGTGGGGAAAGGAGAGAATGCTAGTTACCATAATTATTACAATGTTTTCAAAGGCTTTTTTCCTTAACGTTGTTAACCCTTTACAACACAACCCTCAGTTTTGATGGCCTTGAGGAAGATTGCATTTGAAAACATTGTGGGAAAAGGAGAAAATGTTGGTACCCAGCATTTTCTCCTTTTCCCACAATGTTTTCTACTCTTTCAAATCTCACCGCCATCCATTGTTTCGGCGATGGTTATGTGGGAAAGCAGCTGGTGGCTTGGAAAGAATATTGTGGGAAATACTGGTAAAAGAAACTCTAGGAAAGCATGGATAGGTGCACTGGCCGCCGCGATATAACTGAAATAATGTTGAAAACGGCGTAAAACAGCATAGAATCAATCAATCTAGTCTTTCAAAGAAAACGATAATCATTTGAGCCACATTTGATTTGTCCTCTGCACATATATTCAATATAGACGAGGCTTAAAATCTTTTGTCCATAAAGACTTCAAAAATGGGATTGTTTGGTGTTGGATAAGTGGATTTTGTTAAAAAACAAGTAGAAGGAGATTAAGATCAGTCTGCATACAACATACAGTCTGATCTTGGATGTACACTGTTGGATAGTTTGTAAGATAAGCTTTGAAATTGGAACGGGTGGGGGGTTTACAGGTTGAACGAGTGATTTTTAGCTCCACTGGCCGAAGGCCAGCGAGCTATTGTCATGGCGTTGTGTCCGTCGTGCGTCCGTCCGTCCGTTCGTCCGTGCGTGCGTCCGTAAACTTTTTCTTTAAAAAACTTCTCCTCAGAAACCATTGACTGGATTTTTACCAAATTTCACAGGAATGTTCCTTTGGTGGTCCTCTTTCAAATTCCTTCAAATAATTGTGTTCGATGAAGAATTCTGGTTGCCATGGCAACCAAAGTAAAAAACCTTTAAAAATCTTCTCCTCCCAAACCGCTATTTGGATAGCATTATTATTTTGCAGGAATGTTCCTTAGATACAGGTTTACAGAATTCCTTTAAAAAAAAATGATCTGTCAAAAAACATGGCTTTTATGGGAGACTCATTTTCCTTTTATGGTATAAAGTAAAATCTTTGAAAAATTTCTTCTCTAAAACTACTCATTGGATTTCATTGTTGTTTTGCAGGTAAGTTCCTATGGTGGTTGTCTGCCAAATTGTTTCTATGGTGGTTGTATACCAAATTCCTTTTTAAAAAAATGATACACCTAAAAACACATTTTTTTATAGACAAGGCTTATATTTCAAAAAAATGTTCTCCAAAACTATTTATTATGTTAGTTTTATCGACTAACAAAGAAAAAGGAAGAAAATTGGATTGACTTGACCCAGTCAGGGCTGTCCTATTTAAGCCCACACATTTTCCTTGGTATTAAGATCACAATTTACTCCAATGATATGCTATTAGTTAGTACTAGTAATAAAATATCACTGGCCATAAATAAGATAAAAGCTTGAGCACCTTTCACAACTTGAGCTTTTCAATTTTGCCTTATTACTAAGCCTGAGTAACCATGCCAAGATAAAAAAGAAAAAGTATTTTAATAACAAAACCCCCATGTTGTAGGTACTTTATAGTCCTTTTGATATAGAACAAGAGAACCTCTGCACTTTTAATTTTTATTAGTTCTGGTAAAGGTTTGTTGACCTACTAATGAGTAAATGCAGAGTGGACAGAAGGTGTGTAAATCCTGGTGACCTGGTACAGAGTGGGACAGGGCTTTACATTTGTGATAAGGCATTAATGTTATCCAGTCAAACTGATCCCGCAACTTCAGTACACCAGAATTAATCTGTGCCCTGGAGCAGGATATTTGATTTATGTAAATGCATTTGTAGACCATTTTGTTGTTTGCCACAGAAGACATTCTAACTGTGACTGTGAAAAGTTGATTATTAGGGATTAGGTGTTCATTGTATGCCAGCATATTTCATTCTATCTGGTGTATTGATGTAAGTTGATCTATATTGCTATAACATTCATTCATTTGCCCTCCTAGCTGTTCTTTTAGATTACCCCTTTACCACACAATCACAGCTTTTAACGACCCTGAGAAAGACATATTTTCTATATTTTGATGTTTCCCCACCCAAAATGGTTTGTGAAAGGACCTGTTGCAGACAACATATCTTCAAATTAGTAAGACATATATAAAAAAGGATAGAAATTATTGTGGGAAACTAAGAAAATGCTGGTTACCATTTTTTTCTTCTTTTCTCACAAGTTTTTTCCATACCTTTTTTCTTCAGTGAGCTAAAATGCAGGATTTAATGGTAATTGTTAAAAACTTCTTTTCGCCATTATAGAAATATCAGGCCTGTGGAGCGATACAGGCGCTCAAGCGCCTCTAGTTTTGAAAGTCAGTTTTATTCTTATTACGTTTTCCTGCTGAATTACTTGGGATTACGCATTTACAGCTATCTTGCATTCTTTTTATCAGAGTTTCATATGTTAGGAATAATCTCTTAAGTCTTTACCAAACAGCAACTCTTTAGACTTGTCCAAATTTAAAACACATGCAGACAAATTAATTGATTGATTGTATTTGTCTTTGAAAGCAGGGGGAAACATCATGGAAAAAGGAGAAAATGCTGCTACCAGCATTATCTCCTTTTTCCACGGTGTTTTCAAAAGTCTTTCACTAAGGGTCAGTAAAACATGGGACTAGGTAGTAAAAGGTTAACCGAGCTACTGGTACATGGGCACAAAGGATCACCATGATATGCAGCTTCTGGTGCTAAGGGAAATGCCCTCTTTTTTTTTTCAATTATTTAACCCTTTACCAGACAATCCCGACTTTTAACGACCTTGAGAAAGAAGCCTTTTGAAAACATTGTGGGAAAAGGAGAAAATGCTGGTTACCAGCATTTTCTCCTTTTCCCACAATGTTTTCTACTCTTCCCAAGACAATATTCGAATTTTGAGTCACATTTATTTTGTCGTCTGCAAAAGCTTTCAATTTGGACTGGTCTAAAATTTTGTCGTTTGGTAAAGATTTAACTTTCGTTGGTTGTTTTCAGCTGTACCCCACCCAGCAACCGTTATCCCCGCAGAGCAGGATCCCCAGCGGCGACAATTCGTTGTACAAAATCTGAAACCTGGTGTTTCATACCAGTTTAAGCTACGAGCTGTGAACAGATATGGTGTCGGAGATCTCAGTCTACCAACAAGTAAATGAGCCATCCTCTTAATCCATTACCAGATGACAAAATTTTAGCTTTGTCCAAATTGAAAACATTTGCAGATGACAATTTCAGTGTGGCTCAAATGGTGTGATTTTTCTTTGATAGGATAGAAAACATTGTGGGAAAAGGAGAAAATGCTGGTTACCAGCGTTTTCTCCTTTTCCCACAATGTTTTCAAAAGGCTTCTTTCCCAGGGGCGTTAAAAGGCATCATTGTGAGGTATAAAAGGGTTAAAGCATTTGCAAAAAGTATTGACCAAGGTCAGCTTGCACAGTCCATGCAGACTGACCTGTTTTGATAAATTAGTTTGAGAAGTAGTTGCTTCAGTTCTTGTGCCAAGCCTAGTAGCTGAGTCCTAGGTAGTGCAGTCGGTAGCATACAGGACTTTAGAACAGGTGGTCACTGGTTTGAATCTCCAGCTTGTCCAATTTTTTCCAAGGATTGATGAATGTCATTGCTACAGGATTCATCCCTTCTCTCACTGCTGATCATTGTTTCAGTGATGGTAATGTAGGTGCAGCCAGTGGCTTGGAATAAATATTGTGCAAAAAAAATGGTAACATGAATACATGCACTGGCAGCTGTGATATAATTAAAATAATGTTGAAAAACGGTGTTAACTGAGAGATAAGTCTTTTGAAAACATTGTGGGAAAGGGATTAAATGCTGGTAACAGTGTCTGATCCAGGATTAGAAAAATGAGGGGGAAAATCCCCCATTACTTTGAAAAAGATGGGGGATTTCTCTAAAGTATGGGGGACAGGAAAAAAGTAGATAGGAAAACAACCAGACTTAAAGACTCGGCTTTGGAAAAGATTGATGAAAAAATTAATTTACTTTTTTCTGCCCTCCTTTTATAATACTGTCGATAAAATAAATTTTTATTCAGAAAAAAACATCAAAAACACTAACATCTCTGTAAATATAACGAAATTATTTTTTACCAGGCTTACTTGGATAAAAATGCGGTTTAATTTTTCGTTTAAAGAAAAAATCCGTTGAGTTGGTAACTCGACCGTAAACAAAAAGGAAAGCTACTCTATGCAACAGTGATGTGCTCGATCTGTCTATCTTTCTTCATAAACACAAATCGGTGAAAAATAGGTAGGAAATTTGACTATTCTCTCCAAAATTTGAATGCAGGATTATCCCGCAGTTGGTTTGAAAATATGCTTGATTCACAAAAAGTATTGGCAATTCCCACAATCGTGTGCTCTAGATCAGACACTGTGTTAACCAGTATTTTCTTCCATTTCCGTTATGTTTTCTTCTCTTTGAAAGACAAATATCATCTTCTGAAGCAGAGTTAATTTTTCATCTGCATTTATCTTCAATTTGGACAAGTCTAAAATTTTGATGTCTAGGAAAGAATGAACTCCTTACCATGCAGTAAAATTTTAGACTTATTAGCTCATCTGTTTTGGAAGAAAAAGTCAAGGTATTCTTGTAGCCCTGGCATCATCGTCAGGGTCGTTGTCAGCACCAGGTTCCTCGTGCAAAAACTTTGACATTTTATCCTCTGTTAGCACTGAAGGTATTTGCTTCAAACTTTGACAAGTTGTTAATTATTGTTAAATCTGGAACGTATACAAAAAGGATAGATAACCATCAGAATAGTATTGACAGAGTTACCTGTATGGCCCTTTTTCAACTTAGAATTTTCATGTTCACATTGTATAATATCTCTGATATTGCAGAAGGTATTTGCTTCAAACTTAGACATGTTATTAATTATCGAAAGGGGAGTGTATACAACAAAGGCAGGTAACCATTAAAGTAGTTTTGACAAGGTTACCGTTATGCCCCTTTTTTTGACTAAGAATTTTCACTGAATATCAAACATCCACAGCCAAGCGTTGGCACGAGCATGCGGTGCTGTGGTTTGAATTGAAAGCATTTACTGATGAAAAATGTCATTCAAATGATTAGATTTGTCTGGAAAAGGTCAAAAAACATTGTGGGAAAAGAAGAAAATGCTGGTTACCAGCATTTTCTTCTTTTCCCACAATCTTTTCAAAAGATTTCTTTCTCAGAGCCATAAAAATACGGAAGTTCTTGGTAAAGGGTTAAAGGCCAATAAATAAATGAAAATCGTTCATTTCTTCTGTATATCAGGATTTGTTGTCATTCCCGGAGCCCCACCCATAAAGCCACCAGAGAATATTGGAGGGGGTGGGGGTAAAGTGGGTACCCTCAGAATTACATGGACTGTAAGTTATCAAACTTTCTTTTCTTATATTTCCTTCTTACCCCTTCCTGCTCTTATATCTTTTTCTATCCCATTTTCGTTATTTACACTGACCTAATAACGGGGTAACCTAAAAAACTTAGCTTTAACCGGTAGTTGTATATTCCTTCGCACTATGAGGTTAATGATACAGACTTGCGCCATAAATTCAAACTTCTAAAAACAAAATAGCTGACGTTAACTGTGAATGAGCACTGAAAAACAAAACTGTATAACATATTCAAAACCAACTTTTCATACCTTAGTCTTTTGTAATATACTTTTGATTTTTTTACACTCTGTATCCTCCTTGGTAGGCTGGAATAAAATTTCCTGATGTAATCAATAGGAATGTTTGTGCAGAGATCCCGAATGGCATTCTCAAGCTTATCTTGCGTGGCAATGATTTCAGGCCGACTTTTCAGTTGCGTTTTAAGTCTATGCAGTAAGTTCTCAGTAATATTCAAGTCTGGACTTTGAGCCGGACAGATCATCAAACTGAACCTCGGGTTGGGTGGGGTTGCGAGGCAACATGGTAACCAATCTTCACCTACCTTTCTCGAAATAAAAACCTTGTCCGTTCCAATATATCCTTCGCTATACAATGTCCTTTGAACAGTCCATTTAGAAACTGCACATAGAGTTTCTTGCCTGATTAGAAATTCCCGTTACTTCCGATTATGTTTGTTTCCTGTTTTGTTTTACAATTTGTTCAATGTCCGACTATCACATTCACTTATTTTTGACAGGGTGCCAGTTTTTTATAAATTTTCAACACTATTTCGTATACGATATCTGTTGATAATCGGATTAATTATAGTCTGTGTTACGTTCAGTCTACGAGATATTTCCATTGTCAAATACACGAATAACATAATCAAACAATAACCTTTTATCGTGTGAGAGGTAAATTCTTTCCTTCTCCCTACAGGTGTCTGTTTACAACAACATTTCTGCCAGTGATTACATAGAATTCAGAAACAAGAGGGCCATGATAGCCCAGGATCGCTCACCTGAGTCATTAGGTGAAATTTCACTCCAGGGTCATAATGACCCAATTTAAAACTCATCTGAGATATTATTAAGACAAACATTCTGACCAATTGTCAGGTCAGTTGAGCTGAAGATGTGGCCTCCGGAGTGTCCAAAATGTCTTTCTTCAATTTGACCTAGTGACCTAGTTTATGACCCTATGTGACCACATTTCAAACTCATCCGAGACATCAAAACAAACTTGTTGACCAAGGTTCAGGTGAATTGGGCAAGAAATGTCACCTCTAGAGTGCCCACAAGGTATTTCTGTAATTTGACCTAGTGACCTAGATTATGACCCTATGTGACCCAATTTCAAATCCCTTTAAGATATCATCAAGTCAAACATGCTGACAAATTTTCAGGTGAGTTGAGCAAAAACTGTGGCCTCTACAGTGCCCACAATACATTTCTTTAATTTGACCCAGTGACATAGTTTATGACCCTATGAGACCCAATTTCTAATTGATCCGAGATATCGTCAAGTCAAATATGTAGACCAATTTTCAGGTCACTTTAGCTAGAATTGTGGCCTCTAGAGTGCCCACAAGGTATTTCTTCAATGTGACCCAGTGACATTGTTTATGACCCTATGTGACCCAATTTTGAACTCCTCTGAGATATCATCAAGACAAAAAATGTGGCCTCTAGAGTGCCCGCAAGGTATTTCTTTAATTTGACCTAGTGACCTACTTTATGACCCCAGATGACCCAATTTCAATCTCATCCAAGATTTAATTAAGGCAAACATTCTGATAAATTTTCAAGTCAATTGAGCAAAAAATGTGGCCTCTAGAATGCCCACAAGGTATTGCTTTAATTTGACCCCAGTCAGCAGAGCCATGTTTCTTGACGGATCAAATTTTCGTGAACAATTTTTGAAAAGGGTCTACCCCCAGCTGGGCGGGGGTATAGAAATAGCCCAGCTGTCACACTACAGAAGGGGTAAGACCCCCCCACTGTGCCTGCCTGTTTGCCGTGGGCTGCAACTCGTGTCACTTGATGACGGGATCCTGGTGGTTGAGTGGATCAGAGCGTGGTTTCTTTGACGCTCTTTTTCACAACACACCACTTTGGCCTTGAGTTGAGTTAAACGAGAGGTCAGGAAGGCTCGTCCTGATCAACCGGCTGGTCACGCCAAGCCCTAGGACATTTCCATATGCACATCATCATCTATCATCATTTCAACCACAATTACACATTCTCTAACGTCCTTCTCTTTCATTGCTGGAGAAGACGTCCTGTATCCTTCTCTCTCCTAGTCCTAGAAGGCGGTGGCTCATGGGCCAATCGGGTGAAAGATATATGTCTTTGGTTGACATTTATGATATCCAAATGTTTGTCTGATCTGGTAGGACATTCTGCTAGAATACAATTGCTCAATTGGACCCTTTCGCCTGAGTATATC
The DNA here is from genome assembly GCA_945859785.2 of Tridacna gigas. Lineage (NCBI taxonomy): Eukaryota > Metazoa > Mollusca > Bivalvia > Cardiida > Cardiidae > Tridacna > Tridacna gigas. Next base: position 62,403,122 of record OX244036.2, read on the forward strand.
ACCAATGTATCCCTGTCATGATCTGTGATGGAATTCCCCAGGTCGTGTCCCCTTGTTGGGCTCCGAGGCGGGTGGGGAGCATTGGTGATGAAAGTATTATCAACATTATGGCAACCCAAAAAAAAGCCAAGCGAACTCTTCCAGACAGTGACTCAGACACTGATATACCAACACCATTACCCTCAAGTTCAAATGCCCATCAGTCTATTCACTTTCCTCGATTTTTAGTTATTGAATCCCAAGACACTGCTAAACCTGTAACTAGACTTTCTCCTTTTGTAATAGAAAAAGAACTCTCTAAATACCTAGGCACACCCAAATCAGTTAAAAAACTCAAAAACAACACACTTTTAGTTGAATGCTATACTAAACAGCAAACCCTGAACCTCCTGCAGCATAACACATTTTTAGCTCACCTTGGCACAATGTGCTAAAGGTGAGCTATTGTGATCGCCCTATGTCCGGCGTCCGGCGTCCGTCAACAATTTCTTTAAACATCTTCTTCTCCTAAACCACTGGGCCAATCTTGATGAAACTTGGCAGGGATGTTCCATGGGTGAAGCTCTACCAAAATTGTTCAAAGAATTAAATTCCACCCACAACTCTGGTTGCCATGGCAACAAAAAGGAAAAAAAAGCAAAATCTTTGAAAATCTTCTTCTCTGAAACTAGAAGGCGCAGAGCTTTGATATTTGGTATGTAGCATCTCCTAGTGGACCTCTACCAAGTTTGTTCATATGATGCCCTTGGGGTCAAAACTGGCCCTGCCCCGGAGGTCGCAAGTTCGAACATAGGAACAAAGAGGGGAAACTTTAAAAATCATCTTCTCTGAAACTGGAAGGCGTAGAGCTTTGATATTTGGTATGTAGCATTGCCTAGTGGACCTCTACAATCTACAACCTCTACAAAGTTTGTTCATATGATGCCCCTGGGGTCAAAACTGGCCCCACCCTGGGGGTCACAAGTTTGAGCATAGTAACAAAGAAGAAAAACTTTAAAAATCTTCTTCTCTGAAACTTGAAGGCGTAGAGCTTTGATATTTTGCATGTAGCATCTCCTAGTGGACCTCTACCAAGTTTGTTCATATGATGCCCCTGGGGTCAAAACTGGCCCCGCCCCGGGGGTCACAATTTTCAACATAGGAACAAAGAAGGAAAACTTTAAAAATCTTCTTCTGTAAAACTAGAAGGCATAGAGCTTTGATATTTGGCATGAAGCATCTCCTAGTGGACCTCTACCAAGTTTGTTCATATGATGCCCTTGGGGTCAAAACTGGCCCTGCCCCGGGGATCACAAGTTCGAACATAGGAACAAAGAGGTGAAAATTTAAAAATCATGTTCTCTGAGACTGGAAGGCGTAGAGCTTTGATATTTGGTATGTAGCATTGCCTAGTGGACCTCTACCAAGTTTGTTCATATGATGCCCCTGGGGTCAAAACTGGCCCCACCCCGGGGGTCACAAGTTTGAGCATAGTAACAAAGAACGAAAACTTTAAAAATCTTCTTCTCTGAAACTTGAAGGCGTAGAGCTTTGATATCTGGTATGTAGCATCTCCTAGTGGACCTCTACAAAGTTTGTTCATATGATGCCCCTGGGGTCAAAACTGGCCCCGCCCCAGGGGTCACAAGTTTGAGCATAGTAACAAAGAAGAAAAACTTTAAAAATCATCTTCTCTGAAACTTGAAGGCATAGAGCTTTGATATTTGGCATGTAGCATCTCCTAGTGGACCTCTACCAAGTTTGTTCATATGATGCCCCTGGGGTCAAAACTGGCCCCGCCCCGGGGGTCACAATTTCCAACATAGGAACAAAGAAGGAAAACTTTAAAAATCTTCTTCTGTAAAACTAGAAGGCATAGAGCTTTGATATTTGGCATGAAGCATCTCCTAGTGGACCTCTACCAAGTTTGTTCATATGGTGCCCTTGGGATCAAAACTGGCCCTGCCCTGGGGGTCACAAGTTCGAACATAGGAACAAAGAAGGAAAACTTTAATTTTTTTTTTTCTCTTAAATGGGAAGGAATAGAGCTTTGATATTTGGTATGTAGCATCTCCAAGTGGACTTCTACCAAGTTTGTTCCAAGGATGCTGCTTGGGTCAAAACTCGCCCAGCCCCTGGGGTCACAAGTTTGAACATAGGGACAAAGAAGGAAAACTTTAAAATTCTTCTTTTCTGAAACTGAAAGGTGTGGTGCTTTGATATTTGGTATGTTGCATTTCCTAGTGGACCTCTACCAAGTTTGTTCATATTTCGAACATAGGAACAAAGAAGGAAAACTTTAAAATTCTTCTTTAAAACTGGAAGGCGTAGAGCTTTGATATTTGGTATGTAGTGATTCTCTTCTAAGTTTGTTTGCCCATCTAAGCGCAACAAGTTCATTGAGTTCAAAATTGGGTCATCTTGGGTCATAAACTAGGTCACTAGGTCAAATTAAAGAAATACCTTGTTGGCACTCTCGAGGCCACATTATTTGCTCAATTGCCTTGAAAATTAGTTAGAAAGTTTTTCTATATAAAGTCTCACATAAGATTAATTTGGGTCAACTTGGGTCATAAACTAGTTCACTGGGTCAAATTAAAGAAATACCTTGTTTGCACTCTGGAGGCCACATTTATTGCTCAAATGACCTGAAATTTGGCCAGAATGTTTGTCTTGATGAAATACCAGATGAGTTTGGATTTGGGTCACCTGGAACCATAAACTAGGTCACTAGGTCAAAATAAAGAAATACCTTGTGGGCACTCTAGAGGCCACATTCTTTGCTTAATTGCCTTGAGAATTGGTCAGAATGTTTGTTTTTGTAAAATCTCACATGAGTCTGAATTTGGGTCAACTGGGGTCATAAACTAGGTCACTTGGTCAAAATAAAGAAATAGCTAGTGGGCACTCTAGAGGCCACATTTATTATTCATATGATTTGAAAATTGGTTAAAATGTTTCTTCTGATATAGTCAAAGACCAGTTCAAATTTGGGTCACCTGGGGTCATAATCTAGGTCACTAGGTCAAATTAAAGAAATATCTTTAGGGCACTCGAGGCCACATTTTTTGCTCAATTGACTTGAAAATTGGTCAGAATGTTTGTCTTCATGAAATATGAGTTTGAAATTGGGTCACCTGCTGTCAAAAACTAGGTCACATGGTCAAATTAAAGAAAAACCTTAAAGGCACTGTACTAAGGTGAGCGACCCAGGGCCATCATGGCCCTCTTGTTTGATATTGCTGTCAGGATTTATCCTCACAAAACCTTAAATACCTGCAAAGGAGTTATCCGATGCAGAGACCTGTCATTCTGCTCTTCCATAGATGAAATCAAGTGGAATCTATCTTCTGTCTGTCTCCGATGTTAAAAGGATCCGAGTGTTTAGAAATGGCGTTCAATGAGACACACACACATATATTCTTACCTTCTCTTCTCCTAACTTGCCATCTTCAATCAAAATAGGATTTGAATCTGTCAAGGTTGAAGTCTATGTACCAAATCCCTTGAGATGCTTCAAATGTCAGAGATATGGTCATCATGAATCAAGATGCAACAGTACTCCTGTTTGCCCAAAATGCTCCTTTGAAGGATCTGACCATGACAGTACCAAGTGTGACAACCCTGTGTCATGCTTCCACTGTAAAGCCCCTCATCCAACATATTCAAAGGATTGTGCTACATGGAAAGATGAGAAAGAAATTTTGAACCTCAAGTATAAAGAAAATATCAGTTTTCCTGAGGCCAGAAAAATAATTAATCAACGGAGGAAGGATCGAGTACAACTTACAAGTACAACAAGCTATGCAAATATCACATCCACCCAGGAGAAAAAATTTTCAAACTGTGATCTCCTGACCAAATTGTTTTTGAATAAGTTCCCGGAGATGGCTGATGAAATCAAAGCTTTAACCTCTAATAAAAAGCCTGCAACACAAACTAATCCTATCCCCACAACACAACCCCCATCTAAACCACAATCTACTTCTTTGGCCAACCCTAAAAGAACAACACCTTCATCAAAACCACAAAAGGAATCTTCTCAGTTACCGAAAACAGCTGATACTACATCTCGTCAATCTTTAGTGTCATCTGAACCTACATCTCAAACACCCTTATTGCCAAAACCCTCCACGTCATCCTCGAAACTACCTTCTGATGAGCAGATCTCACCTTCTTCTGAAAAGAAATCAGAACTAACAACCCACCCAAAGGGTAACAAGAAAACTCAGAAGAAAAGGAGGAACAAACCCGATCAACAATGTTTTGAAGAAAGTCAACCTTCAGATCAGAGCCCAGCAGAGGTATCTTACATTCTAAACCATAAAGCAGATTATTCTTCTGTGGACACCTCCAACAAATTTGAGACTCTGGAGGACATGGACGCTGCGGAGATACTGGAAGGTGATGTCTCTGACTGTGAACAACCAAGTGTCTGGGGGCCACCTAAAGATGCTTGGAACAAAAACACCAATACTTGGTCTTCCTCATTACCGGAGACCAAAGTGATCAAGTCATGATAAATCTAAATAGTGCATCACATACCCACTCTTATATTTGTTTTATACCTATTGTTTATGAATACAATTATCCAATGGAATTGTCGAGGCCTGATGTCTAACTATGAAGAAATATCCCTTCTTATCAACGATCACAAGCCTGTAGCCCTTTGCTTACAGGAAACTTTCCTAAAAGAATCAGATAAAGTCAGTTTCAAACATCACTCTGTCTATAGTAAAATATATACAGAGGGTGACAGAGCCCAAGGCGGAGTTTCTTTAGTTGTTAACAATACTGTCCCACACAAGAAAGTCCAACTCAACTCAAACCTCCAAGCTGTCGCTGTAAGACTCTCTCTACACATTTCTCTAACAGTTTGCTCTCTATACCTTCCACCGAGTAAACCAATTAATGAAGATGAGATCAAAGACCTTATTTCTCAGTTACCTTCTCCTTTCATTCTATGTGGTGATTTCAATGGTCACAGTGTTATGTGGGGCTGTGACACTACAAATCAAAGGGGACTTCAAATAGAGAATATCATGTCTAATAACTCTTTATCCCTCATGAATGACAACTCCAAAACATACTTACATCCTGCGACAGGATCTTATTCATCTCTTGACCTGACTATATGTAGCCCTGTCACACTTCCAGACTTTACTTGGAAAGTTAACAACGACTTGTGTGGAAGTGACCATTTCCCAATCATTACCTCTTCCTGTATACCATCAGGATCTGAACGTCCTCAGAAATGGAAACTCAATAAAGCTAATTGGGACAAATTCCAGATACTATGTGAACAGTCCATCACACATGAGAAATTTGTTACTTGTGATGAACCTATCAAACTCTTCACTACACTATTACTTAAAGCAGCTCAAAGTTCTGTTCCACAGACCTCGACAAGTCCAAAACGTCCTGAAAAGTCTTGGTTCGATGATGACTGTAAACAGGCTGTCAAGGACAGGAAAAAAGCACTCAGAATGTATAACCTCAGGCCTTGCCCTGAGAACCTCAATTTATACCGTATTTCCAGAGCAAAAGCACGACGCACCATCAAAAACAGTAAACGAAAGTCCTGGAAGCAGTATGTCTCCAGACTTAACAGCAGAACATCAACAAGGAAAGTAGGGAAAATGATAAAAAAGATCAAAGGACAAGGCCATCCTCCTATAAATCATCTCACTCAAGATGACAAAGACCTTGAAACTGCAGAAGACATTGCTGATGCACTGGCTAATACTTTTGCCAAAAAATCCTCTTCAGAAAATTACTCTGCAAAGTTTCAAAGGAATAAGACTAAAGAGGAAAAGAAAAAACTGGATTTCAAATCATCCAATTTAGAAGACTACAACAAATTATTTACTTTGAAGGAACTTAAATCAGCTCTGAACAAAGCTCATGACTCTTCTCCAGAACAAGACAAAGTCCACTATCAGTTTTTAAAACACTTACCTTTTACCTCTCTTTCTGTTTTATTAGATCTTTTTAATGCAATTTGGCAATCTGGTGATTTACCAGTATCATGGAGAGAAGCACTTGTTATCCCTATCCCAAAACCTGGAAAAGATACCAGTGACCCCAACAACTACCGTCCCATAGCCCTTACAAGTTGTATGTGTAAAACCCTTGAACGAATGGTCAATGACCGTCTTGTTTGGTTTCTAGAATCCAATAACCTTATTGTTGATGTACAGAGTGGATTCAGCCGCCAACGCAGCACAATGGACCATTTAGTCCGGTTTGAAACTTTCATTAGGGAAGGTTTTATTAACAAACAACATGTTGTCTCTGTCTTTTTTGACCTTGAAAGTGCGTATGACACAACCTGGAAATACGGTATACTTAAAGATTTACATGACTTTGGTCTCAGAGGTCGGTTACCTCTTTTTATCGCTGACTTCTTAGATGAGCGTTTTTTTAGAGTCAGAGTTGGTAACACCCTTTCAGGTGCACAGGAACAGGAGATGGGTGTGCCACAAGGATGTATATTATCTGTCACACTGTTTAGTGTGAAGATCAATAGTATTGTTAAAGCCATAAACCCAGGCGTAGAATGCGCTTTATATGTTGATGACTTTGTTATCTGTTTTAGATCTCGCAACATGAACATCATCGAAAGGCAACTTCAACAATGTCTTAATAAACTTCAGACCTGGTCTGATGAAAATGGTTTTAAGTTCTCAAGGTCAAAAACAAAGTGCATGCACTTTCCCAGCTACGAGGACTTCACCAGGACCCAGAACTTTTCTTAGAAAAAACTAAACTTGAAGTTGTGTCTGAGTTCAAATTTCTTGGTGTTATCTTTGACAAGAAACTTACCTTTTTTAATTTTACCACACATCCTAGCCCTTAAAAAGAGGTGTAAGAAGGCTCTTAACCTTCTTAAAGTTGTAGCCCATTCAGACTGGGGAGCAGATAGAAAAGTACTTTTACGCCTTTATCGCTCCATTATCCGTTCTAAACTAGATTATGGCTCCATTGTGTATGGTTCAGCCCGAAAATCTTACCTAAAACTACTTGACTCTATCCATCATGAAGGTCTACGCCTGGTACTTGGAGCTTTTCGAACCTCTCCTGTAACCAGTCTCTATGTTGAGGCAAATGAACCTTCTCTTTACCTCAGAAGACGAAAACTTGCTCTTCAGTTTCTTTTGAAACTGAAATCAAACCCTTTTAATCCAACACACAAAGTTGTTTTTAATCCTCAATTCAAAAGGCTCTTTGACAGAAAACCAACTGCCATACCCTCATTTGGTATTCGCATGGAAGCAGAAGTAGAGAACCTAAACATTGACACAAGCTCTGTTGCTCAGTACAGACTCCCTGAAATCCCACCATGGATACAGAGAACTGCAGAGTTTCGCTTTGACCTTGCTTCTAACAAGAAATCTGAAACAGATAGAAATATTTTTAAGACAAGATACGGTGAAATTAAAGAACATTATTTTTCATTTAAGCCAATCTATACAGATGGGTCAAAACATGGTAATGCTGTTGCAGCAGCTGCTGTTTATGGAGAACGTATGAAGAAATGCAGACTTCCAAACAATGCTTCCATTTTTTCAGCTGAAGTGAAGGCCCTTGACCATGTGGAGAATTCTCATTCCTCCAGATTCATTATTTTCTCAGATTCTTTATCTACCTTACAAGGCCTCTATAATCAAAAGTTTGAAAATCCTCTGATCTGCAAAGTTTTGGAAAGGATCTCTCGCATCCTTTCCTCTAACAGATTAGTCTTCTGTTGGCTTCCAGGCCATATGGGCATAAGAGGTAATGAAAAAGCTGATGAAAGTGCGAAGTTTGCTCTGAACCTGCCAATTTCTGATGTTAAAGTTCCTCATACAGATTTTAAAGCATCCATTTTACCTTTCATACAATCTCTTTGGCAATCCCAGTGGGATGCTGATCATTTCAACAAACTTCATTCTGTTAAACCAATCCTTGGTGAGTGGTACCCCTCTTACAGGTCTGTTCGTCAAGAAGAGGTGATAATTACAAGGCTTCGAATTGGGCACTCTCGGCTAACACACTCATGGCTTTTAGCCAGAGAAGAAGCACCTGAATGTATTCAATGTAATGAACATCTTACCATTAAGCATATTCTTTTAGATTGCATCGACTTTCAGCCAATGCGTGAGAAATACTACAATGTTGACAGTATGCACAACCTCTTTGAAACAGTCAACATTGATTCAATTATCACCTTCATCAAAGAGATTGGTCTATACAACAAGCTGTGATATTTTCTTAATTACCTTTTTAACCTGTTGTGTAAACCCATATTTCTACTGCGTAATCCTTTTTTATCTTCAATTGCGTCTCCTTAATGGGAGGATTAGCTCTCTTTGGGGCATCTTATCTCATTGGAGACAGGACCTCTTTAATGGGAGTGTTTTGATCCCATTGGAGGCTCCACACTTCCTTAATTTTAAACTCTCATTTCCTTGAAACGACTACTCACAGTCTTACCCTTTCATTTCAAACTTTTGAGTAGGCACGGAACGCCCAGCCACTCAATATTTTATGCACATTAAAAGTTACACATAATCCCTTTTCATCTAAAGACCTTTTCACTATCAATTTAACATTTTTGTTTAGATCTTTTTATCACAATCTTAACTTCATCATTTAAAACTTTTTGAGTTGATAGGGATTGCCCTGTCACTCAGTAATATCTTTTATACCTATCAAGATCATTCATAATCCTTCTTAACTCAAGCTTTTTATTGTCATCATTATGTTCAAATCTTTTTGCCTCAAAATTCCTGTTTTTAACCATCTTTTAATACAGACATGCGCGCTAAATGACCAAAGCTGTCGATGTGCCATAAAACAACACTCATTCATTCATTCATTCTTTGAAAAGGGTCACCCAAGGAACATCACTTTGAAACTATTTCAAAATCTGACCATCCTTTTCAGAGAAGAAGAATTTGTAAGAATTTCTTCATGGCAGTATAGTGCAAGTAGCCCCCATTCACCAGAGCCATGTTTCTTGACAGATCAAAATTTCGCGAACAGTTTTTGAAAAGGGTCACCCAAGGAACATTCCTGTGAAATTATTTCAAAATCTGACCAGCGGGTTCAGAGGAGAAGATTTTTAAAGAATTTCTTAGAAAATTCCATTTCGTTGTCATGGCAACCAGAGTTTTTGATGGAATCAAATTTTGTGAACAGTTTTTAAAGAGGACCTCCCAAGGAACATTCCTGCCAAGTTTGGTCCAAATTGGCCCTGTGGTTTAGGAGGAGATGATGTTTAAAGAATTGTTCACGACGAACGACTTACACAGGGTGATCCTAAAAGCTCCTCTTGAGCATGTTGTGCTCAGGTGAGCTAAAAATCATGTCATGTGACGTCACTATACATTTCCAAAATTTATTGAATTCAAAAAGGGATATAACCCCTAAATTTTCCTTCTAGTTGGACGTTATTTATTTGCTGCCCTTTATAATGTCGCCATAACTGGAGCCGTTTGGACGTTCACCTACGGTATGGCACAAGACTGTATATATAATGTTGCATTGAAAGTCAGCATACATAGCAAATCTCAACATATTTACAAATAAAAACATTGATATTACACCCGGAATTGTGAAAAATGACTCATTTTTGATGATATATGGGTATTCTAGTCAGATGTAATAGGAACTATTGCTTTCCTCGGATCACTAGAATAAGTGCGTACTTACGCTGCTTGAACACCGGGGAGGTAGGGGGCCTGTTGTAAACGAATAAAATAATTCAAAAAATGAGGAGTAGAAAACGGGATAAATCAAATAATTGGTTGGTGCTGAGATGGATAAAGTTTATCCAGCTCGGCCCGAAAACTGAAGAGGGCTCACTAAAGCTCGCCCTCTCAGTTCTCTGAGCCTCACCGGATAAACTTTATCCATCTCGGCACCAACCATATATTCTCGACATATGCCTCTGCAGAAGACAGCTGACAAAATTATTGTAAGACAAGGAGACCGTAAAGAGGTCACTATTTACCAAGTGACAAAATTTTGGACTTCAGTGAATCCATGGTCCATATTCACCAACCATTCTGAAGAACATTTCTAGTCTTATGCACCAAGATTTTCTAAATTTTAATGTAACATTACTTTTAATTGGCCAAACCATTTGAGCCATGCTCTGTGAAATCGGGGCTTACCACATCTCCATGATACATGATACCAAGCAAACAGTCGCATAGTAACGGATCCATAATAGCCACTTCTGTTGAACAACCATCGGAATCGTGAGGTAGAACGGTCCTTTGACATGTAGAAAATTGACCAACAGTGAAAAGTTTTGGCTTAGGTCAGCCTTTGAGGGCTGCGCAGGCTGACTTGGGTCGATACTTTTCGCAGATGCATTAAGCCCCTTTTCACAGAGCATGGCTTATTTAGTTTATCCAATCAGAAGTGGTGTTACTTTCAAATTTAGAAAATTCTTGTGAATAAGCATGGTTGGTGAATACGAGGGTCATCCAATAATTAGCGAGACTGTAGTTATTGAAGAAATGCCTGTACTAATACTCATCCAATGTTCCTACATTCCTTCAATATGGGCTTCTCCCTTTTCAATGACAGAATTCCATCGGTGAGTAAGTCTTCTAATTCCCGTTGCTAGGCAACCAGAGTTAATGCGTCAAATTTGACTGGCCACCTCTACTTCCAGGGCGTCTAAATCCTCAAAACGCACACCTCGCAATGGTTCTTTCAACTTAGGAAAAAGATCAAAGTCTTGAGGACTCATGTCTGGAGAATATGGAGGGTGCGGTAAAATGTCCCAGTTATAGAGTGTCAAAAGTGACGTCACCCTACCTACCTTGTGACAGGCGACGTCATCCAGAATTAATGGTGTAAGTTCAAGCAGCTCCGGTCGCTTCTTGCGAATGGCAGGTCTCAAACAGACATCAGAAATGTACGATAATACTCTTGATTGACTGTTTTCCCGATCAGGACCCGATTTGCAGCTAATATGCCGTGATTATCATAGGCAAAAATCATCATCATCTTCAAATTTCCTTGTTTTTGCCTGAATTTAATGGGTCATGGGGATCCCGGCATGTGCCATTCTGAAGATTGTCTTTTTAGTTCTGGTTCATAACTTCGTATCCAAGTCTCATCTATTGCCACTATTCTGTTAAGAAACATATCACCCTCATTTTTGTATCTTTCCAGTAATTGACAGGCAACATCCACTCTTCCCTGTTTCTGCTCCAAGCTCAGTGCATGGGGTACCCACCTTGCAGCAACATGTCACATGTTTAAAGTATTTGTCAAAATTGTATGTACTGACCCATGACTTATCCCAATTTCATTGGCTACTTCTTAGCATGTGTATCTTCGATCAGTCTCCATTACAGCCTTCACCTTTTGGATATTTTCTTCGCTTGTTGCTTCTGTTGGCCAACCTGGGCTGGGTTGCTTCTGCACACTAGTCCTTCCTTCCTTAAACTTTGCAATCCACCGGAACACTGCTGCACGAGAAATAGCTTGGTCTCCACAAACTTTTTGTAAGGTTTGAAAAATCTCTGTTCCAGTGCTACCCTTATAATACTCAATTTTTATATATGCACGTTATTCTTCTGCTGTGAAGCTGGCCATGTTGAAGTTGTTTGTGTCATAGGAAGTGACGTCATAATTGTGACATCATAACGTAACGTCATTTAGCATAATTTTTGTGTTGCTAATATGTTAGGCAATATATGTGCAAAGTTTCATTAAAATCTGTCAGACAATATTTGAGATATGACAACAGTCTCAATCATTATTGGAGGACCCTCGTACAGGCCTAGGGTATATGAGGGCGACACATTACCCTAGATGTGGCTCAAATGATGTGGTTTTCCTTTGAAAGTGTAGAAAACATAGTGGAAAAAGGAGAAAATGGTTACCAGTATTTTCTCCTTTTTCTGCAATGTTTTTAGACACCTTCAAGAGGTTTGTTACATGTCGAACTTGTTTGGTAAAAGTCTTACATCTTTACAATCCGGAGTTTTAAGGGAGAAGCCTTTTGACAACATTGTGGGAAAAATAGAAAATGTTGTTTGAAAATGCCGGTAACCAGCATTTTCTTCTTTTCTACAGTGTTTTACCATGTTTCAAATAACGTTTTATTTATTATCCACCATTTTTTCATCTGGTACAAGGTTAAAGAATTTTTTTTATTTCAGCCATTACCCCCAGAAGATCACAATGGTTGGGGTATTGGATATGAAGTGGAGTGGAGGGAGAAACCTGAGAAAGGACAGGAAAACAGCAATATAAAGTGGAATAAGGTAAGTCTCATACTGAAATTGATGGAACTTCTGAATTAACCCTTAAAGTGCATTTCACAATTATAGTTCCTTGGGCAGCCAGTGTAGATTAAGATCAGATAGCACAAAATGTGCAGTCTGATCTTTGATCTGCCCTGACAGCTAGGCAAAATCAACCTTAATACTGAATTTATTTTGGTCTAATTTCTAGATTTAAAATGTCTGTTGGGTTCATTTGGTGCTTTAAGGGCCAACTATACTGTACTTTTTAGTCCCCTACCGGCGAAGCCAAAGGGGACTTTAGGTTAGCACTCCGTCCGTCCATCTGTCCGTCAGTCCGGCAATTCATTTTTCCGGACTTTTTTTCTAAACGCTGGTACATATTGAGCTGAGTTTTGGTGTGTAAGTCACCCACCATCAATTACAGATCAAGTTTGAGTTTCGTTCCGGTCCACTCGTTTTTCACGGATTTACTGGCCTTGGAGTTACAAAATTTCACTGATAAATCAGTTTTCCGGACTTTTTTCCTAAACGCTGGTAGGTATTGATCTCAGATTTGCTGTGTACCTCAACCACCATCACTTACAGATCAAGATCGACTTTCGTTCCGGTCCACTAGTTTTTCACGGATTTGCGGGCCTTGGACTTACAAAATTTCACTGATAAATAAGTTTTCCGGACTTTTTTTTCTAAATGCTGGTAGATATTCACCTGAATTTTGCTGTGTAAGTCAACCACCATGACTTACAGATCAAGTTTGAGTTTCGCCCCGCTCCACTGCTTTTTCACGCATTTACGGGCCTTGGACTTACAAAATTTCACTGATAAAACATTTTTCCACACTTTTTTTCTAAACGCTGCTGCATATAGAGCTGACTTTTGGTGTGTACATCAACCACCATGACTTACATATCAAGTTTGAGTTTCATCCGGCTCCACTGCTTTTTGACGCATTTACGGGCCTTGGACTTAAAAAATTCCACTAACATGCCAGCGATACATACGGCCGGTAGGGGACTGGGTATTGCTATGCAATACTATCAGAATGCTTGTTCTATTTAAAGGGGCATTAAATCAGATTTTGACCCAAGATGGTGGAGGGGGAGGCGGTAGAAAGATGATAATGTAAGAGAAAAAAATCATCAGGACATGAATGTTTACCATTAAATGGGGAAAAACAAAAAAGTTATGCTGGGGGAAAAAAATGGCCTCTTGGGACACAAACCCAGGACTCTCAAAGCAAGTCGCTAATGCTACCACTTTGATATCATGCCAACTTTTATTGCCATGTTTAACCCTTTACCACACAATCCCGACTTTTAACGACCCTGAACAAGACATTGTGGGGAAAAGGAGTGCTGGTAACCAGCTTTTTCTCCTTTTACCACAATGTTTTCTACCCTTCCCAAAACAAATTTCAATTTTTCAATCACATTTATTTTGTCTTCTGCAAATGCTTTCGATTTGGACCAGTCTAAAATTTTGTCGTTTGGTTAAGGGTTGAAATAAATTTATCAAGGGCGTAGTGCCCATTACGCACAATATGCACATGCATACAAAAAATTCCTGGAATGTTAAATTTGACGCTTCAAGCACCATAAGTGGTTTAACTCTTTACTAAACGACAAAATTTTAGACTAGTCCAAATTGAAAGCATTTGCAGACGACAAAATAAATGTGACCCATAAATTGAAATTTGTTTTGGGAAGGATAGAAAACATTGTGGGAAAAGGAGAAAATGCTGGTTACCAGCATTTTCTCCTTTTCCCACAATGTTTTCAAAAGGCTTCTTTCTCAGGGTCGTTAAAAGTCGGGATTGTGTGGTAAAAGAGTTAACCCTTTCCCAAGCAACAAGTTTTAGACTCTTTCAAATTCGAAACATCCATAGACAAAAATTTTCAGTTGGTATAAATGACTTTAAGCTCTCAGATACGGTAGAAAACATTGTAGGAAAAGGAGAAAATACTGGTTACCGGCGTTTTCTCCTTTTCACACTATGTTTTCAAAAGCCCTCTTTTCCAGGGCCGCGAAAACCAGGGATTGTTTGGGAAAGGGTTAACCCTTTATCAAACAACAAAACTTGGTCCAAATTGAAAGATTTTACGGAAGCCAAATTAAATGTGAATCAAATGATAGGATTTTTTTTTTTTGAAAGAGTAGAGAACATTGTGGAAAAAGGAGAAAATGCTGCTTACAAGCATTTTTTCCTTTCCCCTCAAAGTTTTCAAACTGCTACTGCCTTAACTCTTTGCCACACTAATACAGGTTTTAATGACCATGACGAAGAAGCCTTTTGAAAACATTGTGGGAAAAGGAGAAAATGCTGGTAACCACAATGTTTTGTAGTCTATTGAAGACGGATTCCATCATTTCATGATACTTTTAACTTTTACAAAAACACATTTTGTTATGTTGCCTTTCATAAACAGAGATTGCAAGAGTGAAGAAATTTAACCCTTAATACCCATGTAACAACTAAGGCTGAACTTTTATGTACTCTGTCTGCCTTGCTTAGGCAATCATTATCTTCCGCTAGGTGGTATTTTTCAAATACATTATCTATCTGATATGGCCATTCTGGGTACAGAACCAGACTGCTTTTCAAGGCAGAAATCAATGCAACAAATTTCAAAATGAAATATATGTTTAGTCACAAAAACCTTCACCTTGTACGATTCATACAGACATGGTTAGCTAGCATAAAACTTATGAACCAGCCATTTATAAACCTAGCCCATGTAAGCTTGGGAAAAAGCCCTGGTATAAGCCCAGCAATGCAGGGGTGTTACTAGCTCACCTGAGCACAACATGCTCAAGGTGAGCATTTGTGGTCGTCTGATGTGCGTCGTCCTAGTTTATGACCCTAGGTGACCCAAATCAAACTAATCCGAGATTTCATCAAGACAAACAATCTGACCAAGTTTCAGGTCAATTGAGTAAGAAATGTAGCCTCCAGAGTGTCCCCAAGGTATTTCTGTAATTTGACCTAGTGACCTAGTTTATGACCCCAGGCAACCCAATTTCGAACACATCCGAGATTTAATCAAGACAAACATTCTGACCAATTTTCAGGTCAATTGAGTAAGAAATGTTGCCTCTAGAGTGCCCACAAGGTATTTCTTTAATTTGACCTAGTGACCTAGTTTATGACCCAGGGTGACCCAAATTTGAATGTGTGGAAGAACTAAAATTGTGTGCAAGTTACATGGCATCCAACTCTTGGCAAAATCAAGCAATAAATTTCTGTGACACACCACCAATGTTTACAGCTTTGACCATAAACTGGTTTTTACTTACAAAGATTCAGTTCCTTGGACAAATCTCTGGTTTTTTATTCCCTTACACCATTATACATTGGTAATTCATCTATGTTTACAGAACCGACTAAACTCTGTATCATTAGTCTGTCAAATTTAAACAGTGTTTTTTCTCTCCGGCTATAAGTGTGTATCATAAGTTTATCACTAATGGCTTCTGTCCTTGCAGTTTCTCCCATAATTCTCTTGATGATGTGATTTTCACCAAACTTTCACAGAATGATCAGTATCAAGTGCTGAAGGGAATAATTTTTTTTTATTCATTCAAATTTGGAGGTTTTGCCTTTTATTTAATTTTATCTCTTAATACTTTTGTCCTTGCAACTACTCTAACTCTTCTGATGCAGTTTAGGGTCGTGAAATTGTTAAAATTTTGGTCTCTTTGTTCCCATCAAAAATATGTTAATAATCAGAGGAAAAACAAATTCTGTGCATGGCTTATTATCATTGAGATACTTTATGAATAATTCGTCTGTTAAGATGTAATGAGCTTTGAAATTATGATCATTTGAAATTGTTTGGTCTGTAGCACCACTTGCCAGAGGCCAGCGAGTTTATGTCGTGCTCTTTTTAGCTCACCTGAGCATGAAGTGCTGATGGTGAGCTATTGTGATCGTGCTGTGTCCATCGTGCGTCATCAGCTTTTTAGCTTGTGTACACTCTAGAGGCCACATTTTCAGTCCGATCCTCATGAAACTTTGTCAGAATGTTTGTCTTGATGAAATCTCGGACGAGTTTGAAATTGGGTCATGTGGGTTCAAAAACTAGGTCACTAGGTCAAATCTTAGAAAAACCTTGTGTACACTCTAGAGGCCACATTTTCAGTCCAATCTTCATGAAACTTGGTCAGAATGTTTGTCTTGATAAAATCTCGGACGAGTCCGAAATTGGATCACATAGGGTCAAAAACTAGGTCACTAGGTCAAATCTTCGAAAAACCTTGTGTACGCTCTAGAGGCCACATTTTCAGTCAGATACTTGTGAAATTTGGTCAGAATGTTTGTCTTGATAAAATCTCGGACGAGTTCGAAATTGGGTCATGTGGGTTCAAAAACTAGGTCACTAGGTCAAATCTTAGAAAAACATTGTGTACACTCTAGAGGCCACATTTTCAGTCCAATCTTCATGAAACTTGGTCAGAATGTTTGTCTTGATAAAATCTCAGACGAGTCCGAAATTGGATCACATAGGGTCAAAAACTAGGTCACTAGGTCAAATCTTCGAAAAACCTTGTGTACGCTCTAGAGGCCACATTTTCAGTCAGATACTTGTGAAATTTGGTCACAATGTTTGTCTTGATAAAATCTCGGACGAGTTCGAAATTGGGTCATGTGGGTTCAAAAACTAGGTCACTAGGTGAAATCTTAGAAAAACCTTGTGTACACTCTAGAGGCCACATTTTCAGTCCGATCTTCATGAAACTTGGTCAGAATGTTTGTCTTGATAAAATCTCAGACGAGTCCGAAATTGGATCACATAGGGTCAAAAACTAGATCACTAGGTCAAATCTTCGAAAAACCTTGTGTACGCTCTAGAGGCCACATTTTCAGTCAGATACTTGTGAAATTTGGTCAGAATGTTTGTCTTGATAAAATCTCGGACGAGTTCGAAATTG
Source organism: Tridacna gigas (assembly GCA_945859785.2). Lineage (NCBI taxonomy): Eukaryota > Metazoa > Mollusca > Bivalvia > Cardiida > Cardiidae > Tridacna > Tridacna gigas. Next base: position 62,420,287 of record OX244036.2, read on the forward strand.
GGTCATGTGGCGTCAAAAACTAGGTCACTAGGTCAAATCTTAGAAAAACCTTGTGTACGCTCAAGAGGCCACATTTTCAGTCCGATCTTCATGAAACCTGGTCAAAATGTTTGTCTTGATAAAATCCTGGACCAGTTTGAAATTGGGTCATGTGGGGTCAAAAACTAGTTCACTAGGTCAAATCTTAGAAAAACCTTGTGTACGCTCTAGAGGCCACATTTTCAGTCAGATACTTGTGAAATTTGGTCAGAATGTTTGTCTTGATAAAATCTCAGACGAGTTCGAAATTGGGTCACATGGGGTCAAAAACTAGGTCACTTGGTCAAATCTTAGAAAAACCTTGTGTACGCTCTAGAAGCCACATTTTCAGTCCAATCTTCATGAAACTTGGTCAGAATGTTTGTCTTGATAAAATCTGAGACGAGTTCGAAATTGGATCACATTAGGTCAAAAACTAGGTCATGTGGGGTTAAAAACTAGGTCACTAGATCAAATCTTAGAAGAACCTTGTGTATGCTCTGGAGGCCACATTTTCAATCCGATCTTCATGAAACTTGATTAGAATGTTTGTCTTGATAAAATCTCGGACGAGTTCGAAATTGGGTCATGTGGGGTCAAAAACTAGTTCACTAGGTCAAATCTTCGAAAAACCTTGTGTACGCTCTAGAGGCCACATTTTCAGTCCAATCCTCATGAAACTTGGTCAGAATGTTTGTCTTGGTAAAATGTTGGACAAGCACAAAGTTGGGTCATATGGGGTCAAAAACTAGGTCACTAGGTCAAATCTTAGAAAAACCTTGTGTACGCTCTAGAGGCCACATTTTCAGTCAGATACTTGTGAAATTTGGTCAGAATGTTTGTCTTGATGATATGTCGGATGAGTTTGAAAATGTGTCATGTTGGGTCTAAAACTAGGTCACCAGGTCAAATCTTTGAAAAACCTTGTGTACGCTCTAGAGGCCACATTTTCAGTCCAATACTCTTGAAAGTTGGTCAGAATGTTTGCCTTGATGATATCTCAGATGACTTCAAAAATGGGTCATGTTGGGTCAAAAACTAGGTCAACAGGCCAAATCTAAGAAAAATGTTGTGTATGCTCTAGAGGCCATATTTTCTGTCCAGTACTCTTGAAAGTTGGTCAGAATGTTTGCCTTGATGATATCTCTGACTAGTTTGAAAATGGGTCATGTCGGGTGAAAAACTAGGTCACTAGGTCAAATCTGAGAAAAATCTTGTGTAAGCTACAGAAGCCACATTTTCTGTCGAATACTCTTGAAAGTTGGTCAGAATGTTTGTCTCGATGATATCTCACAAGAGTTTGAAAATGGGTCATGTTGGGTCAAAAACTAGGTCACTAGGTCAAATCTTAATTGTTGTTCATAAACTATAGTTAAAGACCCCACTAGTGCCAAAAGTAAACTATACAGGAGTCTACTTGTAAACAGAAGTAAATCATACCTTATATGAGTCCAACAAAATGTTACACTAATGTCCTTTAAAGATCTAGTCACTACCATGGAAGTGAATGGTAGAAGTAAAGAAAGAAAATTTCACGTGCGACTTGTTTCCTTGTTGCAGCTATTGAGCCTTTAATCCTTTACCAAATTTTAAATTTGGGCATGTTGAAAGCATTTGTTGCAAATGATGGTTTCCATCTTTGTTAGCATAGAAGACATTATAGAATTGGATTAAACATTAGTTATTTTCTCCTTTTCCTACAATGTTTGTAAAAAAGTGTTCTTCAGATTGTTTTAAGTAGGTATTGTGTGGTAAAAGTCAAAACATACACTTGAAAGAACTCCATTTTCGTATTTTATTGTTTATTATTATAGTCATGGTATATACTTAACCCTTTACTGCACAATGACGCCTTTTGACGCCCCTGGGAAAGAGGCCTTTTGAAAACATTGTGGGAAAAGGAGAAAATGCTGGTAACCAGCATTTTCTCCTTTTCCCACAATCTTTTCTACTTGATCAAAGAAAAATTGCACCATTTGAGCCACATTGAAATTGTCGTCTGCAAATGCTTTCAATTTGGACAAGGCTAAAATTTTGTCGTCTGGTAAAGGGTTAAATGCATTACTCCCTTAACTCTTAACTCAAATGACAAAATTGTGCATTTGCAAACAACACATTAGATTTAGCTACATTAATTGGTAATTGTCTAAAAGGGAGAAAACCTTGTGGGAAAAGTAGACTTTATTAGCATTTTCTTCCTTTCCCACCACGTTTTCAAAAGGCTATTTCCTTAGAGTTGTTAATGTTGAAACTTAAAAAAAATTAAAAGCCAAAAACTTTCTTTTATGGTTAATTGTTCAGCCAGTGGAATGTTCTAGGGCCATTATTGCCCATTTGTCATACAAAATGAATAAAATCATAAGAGATTATGTTGTCTTTGTTGTTGTTGGTGGTGGTAATGGTGTAGACAATGGTAGATCAGGAAATAACAAAACCTCATTCATACAAACAGAATGGAAACAATTTGTAGCAATAAAAAACTAAAAAATATCAAACAAAACACCTCAGTGCTATGGTGAACAATATGAAATGTTCATAAGCGTTTCAGAAATCTGTCTTAGTTCTCTTAACAGTTTAAAATGATGCTGGAAATTCTTTAAAAATGATTGGCTTCAGTGTATTGTAGCCTATTTTCATAGGCTCAGCTGAAATCAATTGGGCTGTCAATCCAGTTTCTACTTTGCATACCTGATTAATAATAGTATACATAAGTTATGTCAAAATGTAACGTACAGAGATGAAACTAGAATTGCTTTAAAAATGGAATCTGGATAAAAAAATTTAACTTTTATCTAATTTTGGTATGACATACAAATCCAGAGGTCACATTTTCAGTCCAATACCAATGAAAGTTTGTTAGAATGTTTGTCATAATACATATATCTCACAAGACGTTGGAAATTAGTTGTGCTTGGTCAAAAGGCTCAGGTGAGCGACTCCAGGGCCATCATGGCCCTCTTGTTTAAAACTATAGCCCTGGGGCCAGAATTTACCCATCCAAAGGACTCACAACTTTATCATGGGCATCTTATAGTGAAAACTTGAAAAATCCTCTTGTACTTAACCATTAAGCCTAGGGCTGCCAACCTTGCATGTTGCTTCATCTAGTAGACCTTTACCAAACATGTCCTACTTACAGCTCTGTGGTCAACATTGGCCCTGTTGGGGGGGGGGGGGCCATAAGTTTTATAATGGCTTATAAACTGAAAAATAGGACAGTCTTTTGGTTCCTAACCCATAAGGCATAGGGCTACCAACTGTAAGATGTAGCCTGACCTAGTTTACTACTTCTACCAAGGTTGTTCAAATTATAGCCAGTTGAGATTTGCCCTGGTCCAGGGGCTAGCTTACATAATGAAAATTTTGAAAACAGTTTTGTTCCTAAATGTGAGAGCTACTGCTGTAATATTTTGTATGTGTTGTCATCTAGTAGGGCCTCTTCCAGACTGTTAAAATTGTAGCTCTTTGGTCAAGATAGGCCCTAGACCAGGAGCACAAGCTTTACGTCTGCTTTTAAATTGAAAATATAAAAAAGTTGTCTTGTTCCTCGCCATTTATTTTAGAGCTACCAAATTTGATAGGTAGCTTCTTTGCATGATCACTACCAGGGTCATTCAAAATTTAGTCCTGTGGTCAAACTTAGCCCCTCCCTCTGGGTCCCATTTTTGACAGGGGTTTATATTGTTGAAATTTTAAATATGTTCTTGTTCATGACCATTCAGCCTAGCATGTTTTACTGGTATATGTATGTAGTTTTATGTGGTGGACCTCTACCAGGATTTGATTAAATATAGACCTTGGGTTTGAAATGGCCCCTACCTGAGAGTTATAACTTTTATTATGTGCTTTTATGGTGAAAACTCAAAAGCTCGTGGCCCTGTTGTTGGAATTTTTTTTTTTAAGGAACTCTCTGTCAGAGTTCATTGATATCTGGTATGAATGATACTTTATTAGACCTGCTTGTATTCATTAACATCATTCTGGTATATAAAAAAGATATGACTTTTTGGGGGCTAGGCTTATTTTCTTCATGAAATTTTATTACAATCCAGATTTTGTACAGTTTAGAAAATGTCTGTCTCGTATGTCAATTATAATTATTATGTATTGCACATTCATTAAGCAGTAGAGTGATACAGGGCCTGACCATGGCCCTGTTGTTGTGAAATTACATAAGTACTTACTAGAAAGTTGAAGCCAAGTTGTTGATACTGCTGTAACTCAAATGATGGTAGAAGTGATTCAAAATTTGGTTTGCCATGCATTTATGACTGGCTGCCATCTGGAAACTTTGTGTTTTTTCAAACACATTTCATTCAGAACTCTTAGAACTGCAGCATTAAAGTGAGTTTATATAAGAAATGGATTGATAAGTTTGTTTAATAAATTCCTACTTTTTATCATAAAATTCCTACTTTTTATCATAAAATTCCTACTTTTTATCATAAAATTCCTACTTTTTATCAAAAGATTCCTACTTTTTGCTTAAAAAGACTCCTACTTTTTTCCCACTTTTTCATGAAGAGCCACTTGTAAGCCTGCTACCCGAATGTTTTTCTTGATGAAATTTTGGATGAGTTTGAGTTTGTGTAACCTAGGGTCATAAACTAGGTCTCACTAGATAAGTTACAAAAATTCCTTGTTGGTGCTCTAGAGGCTACAATTCTTACTCATTTGACCTGAAATTAATCAGCATGTTTGTCTGGATGATATCTCGGATGAGTTCAAAATTTGGTCACATAGGGTCATAAACAAGGTCACTGGGTCACATTGAAGAAATACCTCGTGGGCACTCTAGAGGACACAATACTAGCTAAATTGACCTGAAAATTGGTTTACATGTTTGACTTGATGATATCTCAGATGAATCGGAAATTGGGTCTCATAGGGTCATAAACTAGGTCACTAGGTCAAATTAAAGACATGTATTGTGGGCGTTCTAGAGGCCACAAGTTTTGCTCAACTGACCTGAAAATTTGTCAGCATGCTTGACTTGATGATATCTTGAATGGGTTTGAAATTGGGTCACATATGGTCATAATTTAGGTCACTAGGTCAGATTACAGAAATACAGTACACTCCTCGCGGATTTTGCTATTTTCGCTGTCCGCGATGTATTTAGCGCGGACCCAATGCGGCGATTTTAGACCATAGGTGAACGCGGACTAACCCGGACCGATGTTAAACGCGGCGATCCCTGGCGGACCGCGGCGGTCTGATTACGCAATAAATTCGACCGCGATGATACCGCCGCGATCAGACAGGTAAATTTTTTTAGTTCGGTTAGCAAATTACTCCAGAATTAACCCAAATACCGTATAAGTTTACTCTTTTAAAAAGTAATTTTATGTATTTTCGTCAGAATCGTTAAGAGTTTTTAAAAGACAACAGATAATATTCAGCACTGCAAAGCGATTTATCGGCTATAGAATTAAAACATTTAAACCTTTTACCATATATCTCGGGTTTTAACTACCCTGAGGTACTTTTGAAAATAAAGTAGAAAAGGAGAAAGTGTTGACTACCAGCATTTTCTCAATATACTTTACTACTATGTTTTCTACCCTGTCACAAACGAATTCGACAGTTTGTAAGCCTGTCAACCTCCCTGTCTATTTGTGTGTGGGGTTTTGCTCGTGAAGACTACCAACGATGATAAAGGTCAGAGCACACATAACGTACATGTTCATTTTTGGTCCACAAAACCTGCAGATCACTTTTGTCTTTTCAGTGGTATGCAAGATTCTTTTATTTCACGTAAATTCTGAAACTTTAGTAAAGAGTTTGCGACCTTCCCTCTCGCCTCGATATCCAAAAGCAATGAACAATTTTCTCCAAATGGGCATCAAACGCCGAGTTTTGTTTTCCCTTCTTCCATTTATTCCCTTCTTTATAAAATTTCTCTCTTTCCCTCTTACATATTTTTGTTATTTATTCCGTATCTCTTTCTCGCTCCTTCTCTTTGTCTCGGTTTCTACGATGGAATCTTACTGATTTTGTAAAGTTTCATTTGCCATAACTTTTCTCTACAACCCTTGGAAGACTTGAACGACTATTAAGTTCTACTAGCATGCTGAATGGGTGTTTGAATAGACTGCAGGAAAAACCGGACAAAAGTAGCAGGGGAAAAAGTATCGGTTGACAAAGAGACTAATCTTATTAAAGCACATGTATGTGACTTGAAAATTTTAGCGTTAGTTGATAAGTTAAATTGACTTTGTTCAAGAAATGTTATTTTTTTACTTTTTGTGACCTGAGATATGGAAGAATTGTGCAAACTGTATAATCCTAATTGAGGTCTAATAGTGTTCACTTTAATTTTTAAAGTCCATGATATTGCCAAACTGTTAATGATATACTGTCTTTAATCATCCTTTTAATTACATTTCTGAAATTATCTTAAACTATCGCTTTTCTTACAGTATTCCCAACTCTTACAAAATTACATTTTTAACAACTTGAGAACGTAGAAAGTCCTTAAAAACGTGATAAGAGAAACAAATTGTTTCCATCTTGCACTTAAAAAAAGTTTAATCATATCATTTACAATAATTGTTTGAAAGAAACAGCTTTGACAAAAACCGAATCTTTTTTCGCGATGCTTGCTTTTCTGGCAAAAATTGATACTTTTTTCCGATTCTTTCCATTTATACGTTCTTTCCGGTTGCCGTTCGAATACACTGTAATATTATCTTGCTATGATGGGGCCAGTCATTGTTCTCATGATTTTTCTTTCAAAAACCAACTTCTGTTAACTCTTTACCAAACGACAAAATTTTAGAATCGTCCAAATTGAAAGCATTTGCAGATGACAAAATAAAGGTGACTTAAAAATTGAAATTTGTTCTGGGAAGGGTAGAAAACACTGTGGGAAAAGTGTTTTCAAAGGCTTCTTTCTCAGGGGCGTCAAAAGTAGGGACTGTGTGGTAATGGGTTAAGAATGACAATTTATCACCTCCACAAAATCTTAGTAACTTATCAGCGATAGGAAGTGACAGTGTCATGTAATTAATGTTTACCTCGAAATCCATGGCTGTAACGAGCCTGATGGACGCCCTTTAAAACATTTAAGGATTTACGAGCATTTTTTTCCCTCTTTCAACAATTCCTTCTGTCCTTTCAAAGACAAATACTATCATTTGAAGAAGTTCATTTTAGCCGTTGTATGTAGCGTCTGCTTTCTTTGCATTCTGATCTCGATCTTCTTTATTCAGAAAAGCCAGTTTGATTTTTTTTTTTTTTCAATACCATCCAATAAGATTTGGCGCTAAAGTTGGTCCAAATATTTAGATTTATGTATGTACATTTTTTCCTCCAGATGGTCCTCTAACCTCATGTTAAGTCCTAAACGGCGACAAAGACCTTGTGAAGATCAAGATGAGACTGCAAAGATCTGAACTGAGATCTACATTGTCAGATGAGATATTTTCCCGCAAAAACTTACCCTTGAAATTAACGCTTAATAGTTACAAACGGCTTGTCAATTAAATATTTAATGTATTTAGCAGAAAACGAGTTAACAATTAGAGCGGTACATGGGCCGATCAAATTCTTAGAATCAGGACGATTAACTTCATTGAAAGATTCAAGTTTATTTATTCAGGGCTCTTCAGATGTATTTCTAATGTATTATTTTTCCCCCCTTTGTATTTTCATAAGCAAATAAATGTTAAGCACTGTCAAGTAAAAGTTGAAATATACGACATGCATTCTAAAACTTTTGCTGAAAGTACGAAATAAACATGTAATATTCACATCCTATATAAAGATCTCGCATTATTTCACGTTAATCTGTTTGACTGAAGTTATAATAATGTGTACTAAACATTCTCTGATTTGTGTTTCGGGTCGTTATCTTGCTGAAAACGATGGTCAGTCGGAAAGTTGTGTTTCACAAATGGAACTAGCGCTTCCTTTAGTATGGTATTGGTGAAAAATTCACTGTCCATAATACCTTTGAATACCACCAGCTTCGTCACGCCTCTCCTGCTGATTCCAGCCCAAACATGAAGTTTTAATGGGTGTTTGGCCCTTGGAATCGAATTCGCCGGACAGTTCTCTTTTCTATAGACAGTAACTCTGTTATTATTAAGCTGGAAAGAACTTTCATCACTGAAAATAACGTTGTCCAATGAGTCATTACATATAATTAGGTTCCGGCAAAACTCTACCCTTGTCCTTATTTGCTTGGCGTACCATCTGTGAATATCTTGGTTTTGAGCTGGTAAATCCACAGTCTTTTATCAGTCTCCGTGTAGTCGAAATGGATAACGAATATCCATCTTTTTGCAAAACTTTCATCACATCCCGACACGACTGCTCATTTTTAACGCGTAAAGTTTCTTGAACGATTTTGGAGTCTCTTTCAGTGACAGCCCTGTACTTTTTAGGTTGTTCGACTGGTATATATGGATCAAAGTAGCCACATTTATGTTGAGTAATCCAGTATTGCACACACTGTCGAGTTATTTTACAGCCTTTTTCGTTCAAAGTTTTGGTAATAGCATACGCTTTTTTCCCGGAGTTAAAAAGGTCAATTATTTCTTGTTTCAACTGGTGTGATAGTTTGCCCATCTTCAAGGCAATTAGGAACAATGACAATGGAATGGTTCTTATCATTAAATTTTATTAAACAGGATACTAGTAATCTTACCCTTTACTCTTTTACAGATGAAATAGTTTGAGGCATGAACAAGTTGAAAGCATTCGCAGACGGTTTGTATAGAAGATGGAGACATCGAATTTTATTTCTCTTAGAAAGAAACACTGTAGGCCTAAGAGAAGAAAACTGCTATTAACAGCATTATTTTCTTTTCTTACAAAATTCTCACATGGCTTTCTTCGAAGGTTCTAGCAGAGCTGTGATAACTTGGTAAAGGGTTGAATCGTGCGTCGGCAATTCGTTCAATTCTGCGCATGCCCAACCAATGTTTGTATAAAGGGGGAGGAGCATTGTTTTATTAAAAGTCTTTGTTATCAGTGTGTGTGTGAATGGTGTTTTACGCCGCTTTCAACGTTATTTTAGTCATATCACGGCGACAGTTCACCTATTCATGTTTCCTGGGTTTCACCAGTACTAGGCTAGGCTCTGAAGTGTCTTGCCCAAGGACACTCCAGTGTAAAAACCCAGTGAGGCTCGAACCTGGGACCTCTAGATCACGAGTCCTGCACTTTACCACTGAGCCACACATGACCCCCTTTGTTATCAGTTATCTATTTTGAATGATTAATTTTATGGTACATGGGGAGTGGAAGGCAAAAATGCAAGCAGGCCCATATTGGATTGATACAGTACGCAACTAATCATATTTTGTATGAAGTTGTCTTAGCGGTTTTGATTAAAAGGGATTCGAAAACATTGTGATAACAGAAGCCGATATTTCTTTCATATTCTTTTCCTCTCTGCAAATACTTTCTGACAAAAGAAATTGTATTCACTCGACAGAATTGGTAAGACGAGAAAATTTCTGATACGAATGCAAGAAATAACAAAAAGGGGGGGGTTTAAAGGTATTCATACTACGTTTCGTTCATTCTAAAAAAAATCGCAAAAACGTGTTTTTATCCCGCAAAACTTTTTGGTAGTATAGCATACCGATAATAGCTTAACCCTTTTCCAAACAATCCCTGGGAACTTGAATATAATAAAAAGTCTTTCATATTCTCAGACAGTTAAGTTCCAAGATGTGAACGCATTACGTTTTCTGATCTTGGTCTTCTCTGCAAAAGCAGCTTTATGCTGAAAGGTTTGAGATGCTGAAGAGAACCCCAGTCTCGTTTTCGAAAACTACCAAAGTGCCGAAAGTTAAACCCCATTACCACACAATCCCTACTTTTGACGCCCCCGAGAAAGAAGCCTTTAGAAAACATTGTGGGAAAAGGAGAAAATGCTGGTAACCGGCATTTTCTCCTCTTCCCACAATGTTTTCTAGTTAAACATCTACCCTTCACAAAACAAATTTCAAATTTTCTGCCACTTTTATTTTGTCGTCTGCAAATGCTTTCGATTTGGACAAACCTCAAATTTTGTCATTTGGTAATGAGCTAAATCTGTTGCGATATGGCGAGATATTCTAGCCGGGATAACCTTCAAGTCCAAAAGATAACACTATGTTCAGCAAAGTTGATGAGATGGGATCCGCCAATATCTAGGCCTAATGGCAGCAAAATGACGAGAGGGAAATGTATCCGTTTTTTCGGTTTAAAAATAACTTTGGTGAAAAAAAAAGGAGAAAATATTCCAGACATTTTAAGCGACATATTTCTAGACATTCGCTGCTATTCTAATATTTTTTAATTTCTTACAGAAAATTAAACAGATCTATAGTTATTTTGACTTACCAAATGGACTGGTATAAATCCATCATCGGAATCTAAGTCGTAAATATTTAAGAAGGGTTAGATAAGGTCGTATAAAAAAGTGTCAGTCGGTTTAGTATGACACGTGCATATGGAACTAACAACTGGGACAGTACTTCACACTGCCGGAGTGCTATACCCAACATCAAAGAAATACCGAGTTAACCCTTGTCTCTCTTTTGTGTTAAGTTTGCATATGTTATTTTACCCTTTACCAAACAACAAAAGTTTAGACAGGTCAAAATTGAATGCACTTGCAGACGGACAAAATAAATGTTACTCAAAAATTGAAATTTGTTTCTAGCAGAGTAGAAAACATTGTGGGAACATGAGAAAATTCTGGTTACCAGCATTTTCTCCTTAGCCCACAATGTTTTCAAAATGCTTCTACCTCAGTGTTTTAAAAAAAATCAGGGAATGTTTTGGTAAAGGGTTAGAAGGCAATGAAAAGAGCGGGTTTTTATTTAAGAGAACAAGAGGATCATTTTAGTTCAAAATGTGGACCGATGTTTTGTTTTTCTGACAATCCAGCCTGCATTTTGAAAAAGCTAAATATAATATGTACAGTTTTATTCGTTACCCTTTGGTTTCCTTACACCCAGAGACTGAGAAAATGACGATAAACATTGTGATAATATACACGTACAGGGTAGTATAATTTTTAAGTTGTGTTTAAGTTTTTAATTATCATCAGAATAAAAAAAAGGAATGGCTAATAACTGCTCTATCTGTTTCATTTAATGAAGGGTAAGAAAGAATGTGTGATGAAAATATACCTGGAGCCTGTTGTACACGAACTTTAAAATAGTGCTTTTTTTTTCCTAGTGTGCAGTTTCAGACCGCGAGTGTAGTGGTAAATTTTCGTGAATGCTACATTGTAAACACGTTTTTGCTCTTTAACCCATTAAACTGCATTCACAACAATAATTGCCTTTGCGACTTACATAAATTAAGTTCAGGCTGCACGAAATGTGCAGTCTGATTTTGGATGTACACCTTGCGCTCTTGTAGGACGAAAACAACATGGAAAAAATGCTGGTTCTTGGGTTTCTTTTTTTTTCAAATTAAATTGTAGATTATGTTATGGATTTTCGGCGCTCTATGGGTTAAGTTATTAATTGGGATTCCAGTCGGAGTTTTTCCTCTTTTAAAGTACACGCTTGTGAGTCACAAACAATCAAGAAGTAGTAACTTTGGTTTTCGGTTTTTGGAATCCAGCATGAAATTGCACTCTTAATCCGAAATTCGAAATTTCATATCGCTAACACTAAATATGGGATAGGCCTACAAATTTGTAACTTAGCGAATAGCTGATTAAAATGATATATAACGTTTCGTGGCATCCTAACTTAAGTAATCCCTGTTGGCAAAGCTTATATCTGCATTTAATGGTACGAAAATGTTGCGGTCGTAATGGAAGAATTAGTTTCTGGTTCCCAAAACAGTGGGGAAAATTACAGATATTTATGTATAAAAATTTACAGTCATCCTGGCGAATTTTCCCCCGCGATCCCTCGCACAGTCGCCGCGATCCACCGCGTTTACCTCCTGCTGTGAAGTTGCCCGATATTTTCTGAGGCCGCGGTGACACGTCCGCCGCGTTTCCGCGGCCGATTACCTGTACAGCAGATTTGCCGGGGACAAATTGGTCCGTCGCAGCTCGCGGACTTGAGCAAAAAACGCGAGGAGTGTACTGTACCTTGTGGGCACTCTAGAGGCGACAATTCTTGCCCAATTCACCTGAACCTTGGTTAACAAATTTGTCTTGATACCTTGGATGAGTTTGAAATATGGTCGCATGGGGTCATAAACTAGGTCGCTAGGTCAAATTGAAGAAATACATTTTGGACACTCCAAAGGCCACATTTTCAGCTCAATTGACCTGACAGTTGGTCAGATTGTTTGTCTTAATAATATCTCATCAGAGTTTTAAATTGGGTCATTATGACCCTGGGGTGAAATTTCGCCCATTGACTCAGGTGAGTGATCCAGGGCCATCATGGCCCTCTTGTTTTTGTTGCTAGTCTGTTGCACAAATCCCAGTTTTCCCTATGTCTGTATTTAGAAACTGTCTACAGAGATTTGAAGTAAACAATTGATATTTTAAAAGAATATTTTCCTCGTTTGAAATCATTTTGACTTTCAAGAAATTTGTAGCGAAAATCTGGCTTGACTTTTCCACACACATATTATTTATTGCTGCCTGCACTTTTTAAGCAGCAATTTACGTATCACATATTAATATTTATCCTGTACAGGATAGTGATGTGTCAAAGCAGACAGGTCAGATCTTCAAAGAATATTGACATGCACAGACAACGAGCATTGAAAGTGCAATGATTTTGGTCTTATATTTAGATGAAAATGTCTGCAGGGTTTATACGGCAACTTAATGAATTCAGGATAAGCATGGCTTGGATCAGACTGCATGTATACCCAGAATATTCTTGGTATTATCATTACACCTAAAGACCTGTATGACAGGATGATTTTACACCGAAAGACCTGTATGACAGGATGATTTTTTTCAAAAATTTAAACTTAAGAGATGATTTTTTTATTATTTTAGGGTACCGTGTATGGTAATGTTGGAGAATTTTCACAGACAGTCGGTCAAGACAGATATTTCTTACCCTTCAATGTCAAGGTCACCCCTTTCAACATCTTTGGAAAAGGACCATCCGGTTTCAATGATACAGTTTATTCAGCTGAAGATTGTAAGTACCCTGCAGGATAAATCAACCAGTATACAAGGATGAGTTTATTTAACCCGTTACCACACAATCCCGACTTATAACAATCCTGAAATGGAAGCCTTTTGAAAACATTGTGGGAAAAGGAGAAAATGCTGGAAACCAGCATTTTCTGCTTTTCCCACTATGTTTTCTATCCAATCATAGAACTTTATCTCATTGTATCAATTTCTTAATTGTAGACTGCAGATGTCGTCAAATTTTGAAGGGCATAAAATTTGTTGTTGTGGAGCGGGTTAAAGCACTGAAACTAAAATGTGTGGTTTAGAAAAGGATGAAAATACTTTTGGGGACAGTGTAGATCAAGATCAGACTGCATCTAGAAAATCGGAGCTCAGCAATGCGCATTACATAGGTTACCATGGTTACGCATATTTTGCTTTGAAGTGTTTTAGACATGCAATCTTTTCAAATCAAGCTTATAATATGTTCATGCTATTTCAGGAAATTTTAAGCTTAGAATATCAAGCCCTTGTGTAAGTCATTGTTTGTTTGTTTATATGGTGAATAGCGCTATTTTTGAAAGTATTTCAGTTATATTGTGTGGCCAGTGCATCTAACCCATGCTTTCTCAGAGTTTTTTTTACCATGCAGTACTTTGCACAATATTTTTCTCAAGCCACCGGATGCTTTCACTCATAACCATCATCAATACAATGACCAGCAGTGAGAGAACAATGAATCCTTTGGCACTTACTACCGTCAGTCCTCTTACTCTTTACCAAACGACAAAATTTTTGACTGATCCAAATTGAAAACATTTGCAGACAACAAAATAAATGTGACTCAAAAATTGAAATTGGATCGGGAGAGGGTAGAAAATATTGTGGGAAAAGGAGAAAATGCTGGTTACCAGCATTTTCTCCTTTTCCCACAATGTTTTCAAAAGGCTTTTTTCTAAGGAACGTTAAAAGTCGGGATATGTGTGGTAAAGAGTTAAAAAGCAATATCAGATATTCCTATGTATATAATTTCAGTACCAATTGGTGTTCCCAGCAACGTGTACGCAGAACCTTTCAATGAGTCGGCCATTATTGTATATTGGGACCCTGTTGAGGACTCCCGCATTACCATGAAAGGGAGACTAAAAGGTTACAAGGTACGTCATTTCATAAGCAAATAACTATATCGACTGCTGAGCGCAATACTGTTGTAAGTCACTTTTTTGAGAAAATGGGTTTTTTGCATAATTAGACATGTTTTTTAACAGCGCACATGCTGGCAAAATTTGGTAGCTCAAACCCATCTAGAAAAAAAGCTATTACAAAATTCCATACTATTGTATCTCAAACTGAAGTAATATTTTCCAGCAATACTATTGTAAGTATACTTACAATAGTATTGCCACAAAAAATATATGATAAGTATTGCATGTTCTAACTGCAATATTATTTTAAAAGCTGGAATATTCCTTTAAAAAACTCTAAGTATTGATTTTTATGTAAATATTTTGTTCTTATTTCCTAACATCATTCCCTTGACATCATATTTAGCAGTTACATTGCTACATTAATTTTCATGAGAAGACTGAATTATCAAAATTTAAAGTAAACCATTATCTTGTGTCAGGACGCTCTTTTTTCAATGTACCTTAGGTTACATTTTTTCTGTTAAAAAGCCTTTAAAGTCTGTTCTAGCATTATAAGTGGAGTCCTGTAACTTTTTCAACACTAATTATATTTAAGCCTTTACAACACAATCCCAACTTTTAACAACCCCGAGAAAGAAACCTTTTGAAAACATTGTGGAAAAAGGAGAAAATGCTGGTAACCAGCATTTCCCCCCTTTTCCCACAATATTTTTTACCCTTCCAAAAACATATTCTAAGTTTTGAGTCACATTTAATTTGTACTTCTGCAAATGCTTTCAATTTGGACAGTTCTAAAATTTTGTTGTTTGGTAAATACTTAAGAATCTTTGGCCAATTCAGTAGATCTGCATAGATTTCAATTAGTTTCCAGTATGATCTTTACATTTACAGCAAGCCTTTATAGCGTATGTCTGTGGTATTGAACTTAAATGGTATGATACCATGTGATGGCCACAAAATGGTATATGTTAAGTGATAGATGAAAAAGGATTCTTTTAGCTCTTTAACAGAAAACAAATTCTAGACTTGTCAAAATTGAAAACATTTCAGATGACAAATTAAATATGTCTGCAAAGAGAGGGGTTGTTTTTGAAAGGGTAGAATCTCTGTTGAAAAGGCAAAAAAATGCTGGTTAGCAGCTTTTTCTCTCAATGTTTTATAAAAGCAATCTCTCAAAATCATTGTCTTAAGTTAGCAAACTACTGCAATGTCCTAACATACAACTATCTCCACTGAAAACAGACATTCACCTAACTTTCTTACTTGACAGAAAACATTGTGGGCAATTTTAGAGTTACAAGCAATTTCTTCACAGTCCTTTATCTACAGAATTTCAAATGATGTCAGCTGCTGAAAAATTAAATGGAGTATCAATAAAGGAGTTAATGGACTCCAAGCTTATAGTGCATTGAAGATAGTTTTTGATACATGTAGTCTGTTCTTAAAGTAAGGTTATCATCAAGGATAGAAAGAATCATGGGGAATATCAAAATGTATACTGATTAGCTCTGATTCAAGTCCAACATTATGGGGCCTGCAAACCATAGGCTTTCGTTTTCTTACTCACCTTGCCATCTATATAATGTAATATAAGTCTTATAGATGTATATTTCATTATATAGATGGCAAAGTTAGTCAGAAAACAAAAGCCTATGCCACAAACCTTGGAAAACATAACATTTGTTTTGAAAGTTATTTTTTTTATACAAAAAGTTATCACAGAATGTAATAGATCTAGCTGTTATATTTGCACACTGACCTTACACACATTTATGATATTTTTTGAGTCAGTACAAGGACTTGAGTAATGTGTTAACATTTTGACCATTGCTCAAGCCAGTAGATGAAGTTCAAAGAGAATTTTACTGCAAGTTTAGCAACTCATGAAGTAATACATTTTTCAGCTCAGATAAATAACTGTCCTCTTTTTTCATCATCACAGTCCACAAGTCTTTGGTCCCTGTCTAGAAAGTTCATGCAGTCAAGCAACTCAAGGTCACATATTTAGAATTCAGTCCAACAATTCATATTTAGTTTGTGATCAGTGATCATCATATCCAATTTAGATTCAAACACTAGTTCTAAAAGCACTGAGAATCAAAGTACTGATAGTACTGAAGGCCAGGAAATCTAGTGATCTGTAATCTGTAAAGAACGAAGGATACGAACTCACACGAGACCTCATTTTCTAATTATCACTACCATACAGACAGTCAGGCCAATTCAATTATGCCAAAAGAATTCATTGGTAAAGGGGTACTGTCACGCATAATATGGAATAATACAATAATCAACAGGAAAAATTGAATTAATGCAAAAAAAAAGCAGTGCTCAGAAGCCAGATTCTATAATTAAACCGAAGCAAATAGTGGATA
This sequence comes from Tridacna gigas, assembly GCA_945859785.2. Lineage (NCBI taxonomy): Eukaryota > Metazoa > Mollusca > Bivalvia > Cardiida > Cardiidae > Tridacna > Tridacna gigas. The sequence goes on from OX244036.2 coordinate 62,436,882, forward strand.
CCAACGCTCGGCTATAGGGTGCATGATAATGGCTTTGAAAAAATTTCTAAGTCGAAAAGGGGCTTAAATCAAGCAAATTTATTTTTGAGTTACTTGTCTTATTGGTTAAGGTTGATCTTTATGATAACGCACATATATTCCAAGTTTCAAATAAATATCGTCAATGATAAAGATAAGACACAATTTAAAATTGGACACAATGCGAATACCAACGCTTAATATCGCGAACGCAGGGCAGGATGATGTCAGTACATCGCAGTTTTGTTCTCAAACAGTTGATCTAAATCTATTCTTTTGACTATATCATACAAAGACGTCCACTAGCCCTTCTCGTCCCATTAGAGAGAGAGAGAGAGATTCCAACGACGGCTTCTGGCGCTTAAAATGAATTTGCACATTCGGGATGTATTTCAGAATAAATATTCTTAAACTTTCATTTCTCCTTTTCAAACAATGTTTCGGAAACTACCAGTTATGTGAATGAAACTCTAGGTATGTAAATGTGATGAATAACTGATAAATTAAAGCCTAACTTTTTAAACACACCTTTTATTTTCAAATTATTTTGTTTGAAAGTTAACAAATGTCCAAGGATCGCACAACACTTTCATGATTTCTAATCAATCAAAAGTCGTCACAAAAAAAAAGAATATAAGCAGATAACATGATTGATTATCGGAAAATGTAGATATAACAAAAATTTCTTATTTTTCCATAATGTTTGCCTATTCTTCTGACAAAAAGAGAGATGTTTTAAATCGATTCACACAGAAAAAAGAGAGTATAATTTCTTTTAATTTCTGCATATTTCTTAATTCTATCGATTTTTTTTTTTTTTCTAAACATATAGAGAAAATCAAGTTCAGTTCTAAATGATTATAAGAAACTGATAATAAATGCAGTTAATACACCAATAATCTCATTCAACTATTGACATTTCCATGGAAAATCGTATATTTCAATCTTTTCACCAGGCAGTCAAAGGAGATGCGGCGTGCGGTTCCCTTTGATCTTTATTTGAAACGCGGACAGTAACTAGCAAGTGACAATGGAAACTGAAAATAGAAAACTGGTTCTCGGGTTTTTCCCTCGCGCTAGTACACTAGAAAGTGATATCAGGGGCTGTAATCATGTCTATAATACGAGAGGATTTCAGTATCCAATCACTGTGATGGAAAAGTTGGTAGAGGTTAAATGTACACCGAATAAGTCTGTACACCGAATAAGTCTGATGTCAGTCATAATACGGCAACGCCTTAATGCACAGTTCCTGACAAGATTTGTGTAACTATAAACTCCGCCCATAGGCGGTATCGGATAAAAATAGACATCAGACTTAAACGGTGTACAGACTTATTCGCTGGACGTTTAACTTTTACCTGGAAAAGTTATTGACCGTCTGTTGTGTATTCAACAGGGACACAACCCTTGAAACACACTCGTTGGTTATTAAAGGGCTGTAATACCCTTGCAATTCCATAGCACTATGCAGATGTCGGAAATCTTTGAGGAAAGGAAAACATTCACGCCGTGTGATAAGCGATCTCTGTACTTACGAAACTATTTGTTTTGGCGGACTCAGCGATATAGAGTGGACACACCGTTCAACATTTTTTCTGAAAGTAGTCCGGAAAAGTCAGCTTACGATCGCTATAGGCAAGGGAATCCCTTGAGAGGGATTCCCTGGCCTAAAAATTGAGGATATATAATTGAAATAGATTTAAATGGTTTGAATAACACCGCTAGATATTTGGAATCAAATGAAACTGAGTCTCTATCAAGACGTGCAGACACATATTGTCAGATTAAAGATAGGAAAGATGATGCTGCCGAGTGGAAAATGTGGAAAGTAAAGATGGTCCCAATTCCGTAGATAGTTCAATGGATCATTACACTGATTTGTATCATAGTGATTTGACGAAAACAAGGAAGAAACTTTATCTTTCCTTTGCTCTGAAGTTCTGAAGTGTTCAGTTGAATTCAAGAAACATGTGAGAGAGAGTCACTAGGAAGAGATGTGCTGTCAGTGATTTCAAAGCAAAAGTAGTGAGGATGTCATTGGTACCAGGCTGGTTTGGACATTGTAAAGATGAAGTGTTAGAGATCTTAATAATGATGACAGAAAGGTCAACCTCTTGTAAAGCTGAAAGTGTCCGAAAAGATACAGATGACAAAAATGATCAGCAGAACCCTTAGAGATTGTGAAGTTGGTATTGTAAGGGTCATACAGCCTGTAATATAGATTAAAGAATACAGAACAGATGAACAGAACATATTGAGATTGTAAAGTTGATAGTGTTAGAGTAGATATGGATGGAAGACAGAATGCAGAGAACCTAGGTTGCAGCTTGTATAATTGATGGGGTTAGAGCAGAAACAATGAAGAGAACCTTTGAAGATTGTAAAGTTAATTGTGTTAGGGTAGATATAGATGACAAAAAGGATGAAGAGAACCATTGTATTGCAAAATTGATAGTTAGGGGTGTAAATATAGATGACAAAACTGGTGGAGACAAACATTAAAATTTAATACAGTTGATGGTGTGACTGTTGTAGATGTAGTTGAGGTGATGTAAGCAGGATGGAGAAAAATGGGTCAGCTAGGTATCAAAAGTGGTGATAATCTAAATGCACTACCATTAAAAGGGAGATGGGAGGGGGTTAAACATAATTTAATCAATCCAACAGATAATTTATCTCATGCAAAGGATTTATGCGAATTTTATCCAATCAAGGCAGTCACTGTAGAAAAAGTACCTGTAGACAGTGTCTGTTCAGCATAACTAAACAATTTTGAAATGTATCAAAACTGATGTGGCACATTCTTTCTTCGCTAGGGCATTTTTTTCTGTCTGTCTATATTTCTGTCATGATTTTGAAAAACTTTTGAATCAGTGGAGATGGTCAAAGAACTTATTTGTCATTTAAGAGTTGCTTGGACAAAAAAACTGCTTATAAATTGTAACATCTAGGATTTTCTTAATAACTGAAAATGGGCTTTTCTTTCATTTGGCACTCGACTGACAGATTGAAAGGTGTAGTGCAGATAAAAGTAATTCAAGCTGGGATCACCTAGGAAATGGCATAAAGATGGGATGATGCTTATTTCTATAGCCACATATGCCGATCATTTCTGGAGCCAGATATGCTGTTTTGACAAGCCTAAGCTCCTCCATTATAATATTGTGTAATGTTCATAATGACTTTGGCTCCCTCTATCCCTATTAAAGTAGGTTCAGTTACGAATACTGGTTTTTTCCATGTTTGTTTAATCCTTTATTGTTGGCTGCCTATGAATACTAGACAATGCTAGACACTATAGAAGCAGACCAAATGCTGCAGACAATAGCCTGGACTGACCAAGGTCCACAACATTCAACCTAAGACTAAGAGATAGTTTCTGCAAAAAGATCTAGGTGTATCACCAGTAAGGAAAGCTGATGCCGCCACAATGCCATATAACCTTGTTGGATTTAACAGAAAACTTCAACAATCTGGCAGAATTCTGTTTAGGATAAAAATCTAATTTTAAGATTTTTTTGTCCGATTTTCATAAAAACATTGTCAGGCATAATTTTGCATATTATGACAAACAGTAATGATGAATGTATGCTCAGCTCATTTTCCTGTATTTATGATAAATTTGGACTAAGTTTCTCAGTAAAGGTCATGCACTTGTCTAGGCCACAAAAATAATATAAAAAGGAGTTTGATGAGGTTGCTTTTAGATTTGTTGGAAGTGCACAGAGTAAAAGCTGAAATAATCAGGTAATAAAGCTGGCTATGACAGTTTCTGCCATTCCACTAAATTACATCGGGTATATCATATCAAATGAAACTCTGGATTTATGCAAAAAAAAATCTACAACAGTATTGCAGTAGGTATCTTCTTCTATTTGTGCATATTTTTAACTGCAATACTATTGTAAGTCAACTTACAATAGTATTGCTCAAAAAAGTTAGGTACGACATTGGTCGATTTTGATGGCAATACTATTGTAAGTCTAAAACTTTGGATAAATCACTTATTTGACAGATAAAGAAAAAAATTGACCCACACTCTATAGTAACATGTTATGAAATATGTTATACCAAAAATCTAAATCAATTCATATGTTCAGTCAAAACTGAGATAGTTTTTTGTCTCTCCTGAAAACTTGTCAAAAATGACTTACAATAGTATTGCCCTGAGCAGTCGATATGTAAGCAGCACTCTAGCAAAAGGGGGTTTAATGCATCTCCTTGATGCATGATACCAAGCAAGTCGTTACATAATTCTCGGTCCATAAAATCTGTTTTGTCTAATAACCGACGGGATGATGAGATAGACTGGTCGTTTGACATACAGAAAATTGACCAATAGCAAAAAGTTCTGACCAAGGTCAGCCTGGTGATACGTTTTAGATGCATTAAACCCACTTTTCATAGAGCATGCCTCGTGTATTTTCGAATGTTCAGTATAAAATGAACTGAAAAAAAAAGAATAAGGAATAGGGACACGTTATTATCATCAAAATATTTAACACCTTGGCCATCACACTGTCTTGGATTTATTTTGTTTGTATTGTGTTTACCCCTTCCCCAAACGACAAATTTTGGACTGGTCCAAATTGAAAGAGTTTGCAGACGACAACTTAAATTTGATGAAAATGGCAGAAAGGTCTCAAAAAGGGTAGAAAACACTGCGGGAAAAGGAGAAATTGCTCATTACAAGCAATTTCTCCTTTTCCTGCAGTGTTTTCAAAAGACTTGTACTGCAGACAGGGCTTGTTTGGGAAAGGGTTAATGCAGAGCTCCAGATAGAGGGAGTAATTTTGATTTCAAAATTGAAATATTAATCACTCTCCACTAAACCCTATGTTGTGAGTACTGATTAGAATCGTCTCTTCAACATGATTCTAATGAGTGCCCACAACATAGGGTTTGGAAGAGAAATAATGGATTTAGAATACTATCACTTCCTTTTATCTGTAAGTCTGTTAATGCCATTTTCAACATTATTTCAGTTATATTGCAGTGCACCTATCCATGCTTTCCTGGAGTTTCTTTTACCCACACTTCACACAATATTATTTTCAAGCCACTGGCTGCTGTCCCACATAACCTTTGTCGAAAGAATGATCAGGGGTGAGAGAGAAATGAGTCCTGTCACAGTACAAATGAGCTGTGCTCTGGCAAAAGGGAGCTTAATGCATCTCTGTGACACATCATTCCAAGCAAGACATCACATAGTTAGAAATCCATAAAATTCATTATGTCTAACAACCGACTATGTCATAAGGTAGACTGGTCCTTTGACATGCAGAAATTAACCAATAGCGCAAAGTTTCGGCCCAGGTCAGCCTGCTGGGTCGATACATTTCGCAGATGCATTAAGCCCCCTTTTCACAGAGCATGGCTCGTATCATCAATCCTTCAAAAAGAAATTTCCAAGCTGGAGATGGGAACCAGCAATGCTCTGGTTTCAAGTCCAGTGTGATACCATCTGCACTTCAGGGCTTGGCACACAATAACTTATATGTTTCCCTTTTTACAAGCTCTTTGGTCAATCATACAAATTTTCCAGTTTATAAGAAGTCTGTAGTCTCAGTATGAACTTACTATGTTCCAGATATAAGTAACTTATAAAGATCACTTCTGTCCTGATTCGTAGGAATAGTCTTACTCTCCAGGATTTTTGACATCTGGAAGTAACACAACTTCTGATTGGCTAAACCATTTGGTTTAGCTAAACCATTTAGTTTAGCCAATCAGAGGTTGTGTTACTTTCAAATTCAGAAAATCCTGGAGAATAAGACTGAGAACGCTCTTAAGAATGGTAGGTGAATACGAACCCTGGTAATGTCATACACAGTACACAAACAGAGTTTATACTCTCTCATTACGAAGTTGAGGGAATATACTGAAATCCGGTTGTCTTTCTGTCTGTCCATTTGTAGACTTGTGTTTTCTCTTCTACAGTTTCTAACAATTTAATCCCTTCCCATGCGACAAATATTAGATGCCATCGAATTCAAAGCGTCTGCAGATGACAAATTCTGCATTTGTACAAATGAGCTGAAGCTCTCTGATTAGGTTGAAAACAAATAAAATGTCGCTTAACCCTTTACCACACAATCCCAAGTTTTAACGACCCTGAGAAAGAGGCCTTGGGAAAACATTGTGGGAAAAGGAGAAAATGCTGGTAACCAGCATTTTCTCCTTTTACCACAATGTTTTCTATCCTTCCAAAAACGAATTTCAATTTTTGGGTCACATTTATTTTGTCATCTGCAAATGCTTTCAATTTGGACTGGTCTAAAAGTTTGTGGTTTGGTAAAGGGTTAAATGATGGAATTTTTGATGAAAGGGAAGAAAATATTTTGGGAAAAGGAGAGAATGCTGGTTATCAGCATTTCTGCTTTTCCCACAATGCTTTCAAATTTTTTGTTTTTTGTTAAAAGTGGATTATGTGGTAAAGGGTTAAAAGAATTGTAGCCCTTTTTTTATGATCCAGTGATGTGGCAAAGCGGTGGTGGGGATTTATTTGCCTACAAGGGTTTACAATACAATATGGTTACCAGCATTTTTTCCTTTTTCTGCAATGTTTTCAAAAGGCTTCTTCCTCAGGGTCGTTGAAAGTTGGCACTGTGTGGTAAAGGATTAAGAGACAAACAGAAATAGCTACATTTTTCATAATTTCTGTTTAACCCTTTCCCAAACAAGCCCTGGTTTTCACGTGTCTGTAGTACAGTTCTTTTGAAAACACTGTGGGAAAAGGAGAAATTGCTCGTAACGAGCAATTTCTCTTTTTCCCACAGTGTTTTCTACTCTTTTTGATTACTTTCTGCCATTTTCATCAAATTTAAAATTGTCGTCTGCAAACTCTTTCAATTTGGACCAGTCCAAAATTTGCCGTTTGGGAAAGGGTTAATTTTATTTCATTACTTTAGATCCATTACTGGCTGAAAGATGTACAAGACATAACAGAGGCCATCCAGGCTATTTTCTACGGGAACCGAGATCACGGAATGATTATCGGGCTTTTGCCCGACACGTGGTATACAGTTAGTGTGATGGTGTTTAACGATGCAGGAAATGGGCTGAAAAGTGAGGTTGCTCATCAGTCAACAGACAGATCAGGTCAGGATTTGTTTTGCTGTGTTTTACAATGCTGAGGGAGGAGGCCTTTGAAAATTTTGCGGGAAAAGAAGGAAATGCTGGTTACCAGCATTTTCTTCTTTTCCCACAATGTTTTGTGCTCTTCCTTAACTCCCATTGTTTCATTGACGTTCAAATTTTTACCAGATGATGGTATTTTAGACTGATCCATATTGAAAACATTTGAAGACTATTTCTATTCAGTGACAGTTGCCTTTGAAAGATTGGAAAACTTTGTGGGAAATGGAGAAAGTGCTAGGTTACCAGTATTTTCTCCTTTACCCACAATTTTTCTTTTTCCATCAATTTTTTCAAAAGCCCTTTTTGTGGTATCGTTAAAAATCATGACTTTTTTGGAAATGTTTAATTTGTTTTCTACCTATGATTTCATTTTTTTTTTTTTTTGTTTAATCTGAAATATTAAAAGTTGATTTGGAGTTAAGCCTTTACCACACAATCCCGACTTTTGACAACCCAGAAGAAGAAGCCTATTGAAAACATTGTGCAAAAAGGAGAAAATGCTGGTAACCAGCATTTTCTCCTTTTCCCACAATGTTTTCTACTCTATCGTGGACAAATTTCGTCATTTGAGCCATCTCCAATTTGTTGTCTGCAAATGCTTTCAATTTGGATCAGTCTAAATTATTGTCATTTGGTAGAGTGTTAAAGGCAGGTTTTTATGTGAAAGCATGAGTGTAATTAATATGATTACAAATTGTTTTCCAGAATCTACAATAAGACTATTGTATGATGTCCCTTTTTGATGCTCCCCCCCTCTAATTAACGCTTCCCCACCTTTTTTAAGTAAACTGAAATAGACTTTCCCAAAGGCCAATCAATCAGCCAAGTTGAAATAAATCAGTAGGAATAAATAAACAACATCAACATAATCCTAATTACTTCACAAATTAAGATCATTAATACCTGACTATCCAAATATACAAACATTTTCAATAACATTATAAAGTTCTGGTAATGAACTTGTCAACTGACTTGGGAGAACTTATAGAAAAAGAAAGTAATTAACCCTTCACCACAAAATGCCACCTTTTAACACCCCTGAGAAAGAAAGCTGTGGAAAACATTGTGGAAAAAGGAGAAAATGCTGGTAACCAGCATTTTCTCCTTTTCCCACGATGTTTTCTACCCTTCCCAAAACAAATCTTAATTTTGAATCACATTTATTTTGTTGTGTGCAAATGCTTTCAATTTGGATTAGTCTAAAATTCTGTAGTTTGGTAAAGAGTTGAAAGAAACACATTTTTTCTACTATCAAGTATTATTACCAGCTGACTTTATTATCAGTACCAGATTTCTTGAAACTTCACGATCTGGTACAAATTTTCTTCAAAAAATGTGCAACGAAATTATATTGTTGCTACATGCAGAAATAAAAGAAAATGACAGAGATGCTTCATACCAAATAAATAGAAAATATATTGCTGCTTCATGCAGAGTTGAAAGAGAGCATATTGTTACAGGAGATCACTCCTTCCTAATGGCATAGCTTTCCCGTATTAAATCAATACCTCACAACTGTGTTGGGGAGAATTCTCTCTAGCTCAGGCGTTAGTGTATTGGTCTTTTAAACCTCGATAAACGAGGATCTTTGCCCACACGGGTTCAAATCCCAGTTGGTGGGGTTTGTATTTGAGCTATGCATTTGTTCGAACTTTCATGTTCGTAAGATTGGGGCTTGTCCGGAATTGGCCATTGAGCCATTTGTTGTCTGCCCATTATTGGCCATAGAGCCATTTGTTGTCTAATTAATAGACTTCCTGCCTAATAAGGCTTTCCATCATCAAAAATGATGACTTCTCTTAAGAGGGGGTGTATTATGGGAGATCACTCCTTCCTTACGGCATAGCTTTCCTGTGTAAAATCAATACCTCACAGCTGCGTTAGGGAGAATTCTCTTTAGCTCAGGGGTTAGTGTATTGATCTTTTAAACCTCGATAAATGAGGATCTTTGATGCACAGGTCTGAATCCCAGCCGGGGTGGTTTGTATTTGAGATATGCATTTGTTGCGAACTTTCATATTCATAAGAATATTGTTGATTCCTGCAAAAACAACAGCAAGTTTTATTAAGTCTTGCAATGCCACTAGACTGTCTTGTGAATATTACAGTGTATCCACATGAAGAGTTTTTCCTGTGCCGAAATAAGAGAAAAGTATGGCTTCATGAAGAAAATAAAGAAAAAAAAAAGATACTGTTGCTTCATTCAGAAATGAAAACTATGATATAGCTTCATGGAGAAATGAAAACTATGACATAGCTTCATGGAGAAATGAAAACTATGACATAGCTTCGTGGAGAAATGAAAGCTATGACATAGCTTCGTGGAGAAATGAAAACTATGACATAGCTTCGTGGAGAAATGAAAACTATGACATAGCTTCGTGGAGAAATGAAAACTATGACATAGCTTCGTGGAGAAATGAAAACTATGACATAGCTTCATGGAGAAATGAAAACTATGACATAGCTTCATGGAGAAATGAAAAGAAGAGCCTATAATTGTTTCCAGCAAAAGCGACAGTAAGTTTTATTGTCTTGCAGCACCACTAGACTATCCTGTGAATATTGAAGTTTATCCACATGAAGAGTTTTCTGTGCGGGTTCGATTTAGAGGTCTCAGTACAGGAATACTTGAGGAACCATTGCTAGGGTACAAGGTATGTAGTCACAGAGGTAGACATATTTTTTTCCTAGTAATGTTACAAAAAATGTTACAAAAAATGTGGGAAAAGGAGCAAATGCTGGCTACCAGGGGGAGGTAAGTGGATAAAAGCTGTAAAATTTGTAATTCAAATTCTCACTTGATTCTCACTTCTTACTTGAGGTCGCTATTTTGTGGGAGCGTGTATAGGCAAGACTTTTTAGAGCCCATCCCAGTACTTGTGAAACCAAAGAAACACCTAAATAAGAGAAGAGCCCGAGTGACATGACTGAAAACAACATTGAAAGGGACATAAAACCTGTAGTCCTTTACCTAACAATCCTGAGTTTTAGTGATCCCAGGAATTAAAGCTTTTGAAAGCATTGCTGGAAAAGGAGAAAATGCTGGCAACCAGCATTTCCAGCTTTCCCAACTATGTTTTCAACCCTATTTAAGACAAATTGCAACATATTTGCGACAATTATTTTGTCATGTGTAAATTATTTTAAATACTGTCAATTTTGACAACAATTTGAAAAATCCATCTTAATTTCCAACAGTTCCATGTTGTAACCGCCCTGAGAAAGAGCCCTGTGAAAACATTATGGGAATCTTGAACTACCTTGATAATGCAGGTTTTTGAAAAAGATTTTGGAACAGGGGTAAATGCTTTTAACTAGCATCTTCTTCCTTTTCCACAATTTTTTCTACCCTTTTAATGAATAACTTCTGTCATTTAACACTTTACCACACAATCACAGGTTTTAACGACCCTGAAGAAGAAGGCTTTTGAAAACATTGTGGGAAAAGGAGAAAATGCTGGTAACCAGCATTTTCTCCTTTTCCCACAATGTTTTCTATCCTATCACAGACAAATCTTACCATTTGACCAACAGTTAATATGTCGTCTGCAAATGCTTTCAGTTTGGACCAGTCTGAAATTTTGTCGTTTGGTAAAGAGTTAACCTTTTCCCAAACAAGCCCTGGTTTTCATGTGTCTGCAGTACAAGTCTTTTGAAAACACTGTGAGAAAAGGAGAAATTGCTCGTAACAAGCAATTTCTCCTTTTCCCACAGTGTTTTCTACCCTTTTGGAGACCTTTCTGCCATTTTCATCAAATTTAAGATTGTCGTCTGCAAACTCTTTCAATTTGGACCAGTCCAAAATTTGTTGTTTGGGAAAGGGTTAAGCCACATTTGATTAGTCATCTGCGAATTCTGCTGGGTTTGGACTATAGTACAAAATCTTGTCACTTGTTATGAAGTTGAAAGGATATACTTTAGCCTTTGTGTCTAAGTATGTGTAAACTCTTTACCACACAATCCCAAGTTTCAACAACACTGAAATAAAAGGCTCTTGAAAACATAGTAGGAAAAGGAGAGAATGCTGGTAACCAGCATTTTCTCCTTTTCCCACAATGTTTCTTCCTTGTCAAGATGAAATTTATCATGTGAGTCAAATTTGTCATCTACAAAATGCTTTCTGTTGGACATGACTAACATTTTGTTGTGTGGTGAAGAGCTAAAAGGTGTAAATTTGCTTTTGTAATAAATCTGTCTTTACTGCATACATGACAAATTCTTTGATTAAATACCTTTAGATGCGTTATTGGCGAGATACAGAAAACATTCGACAAGCAAAGGATGTGGATGTCGAGAAGGAAACGGAAGGTTTCTTGGAAGGGATCCAGCCGGATACGCTTTATCACTTACGAGTGCTAGGATACAGTATTGGTGGGGATGGGAAAATGAGCTCTCCGGAGACTCTCTTCTCCTATATGAGTATGTTCTCTATTATATTCCTTAACTCTTTACCACACAACAAAATTTTAGACTTGTCCAAATTGAAAGCATTTGCAGACATCAAGATAAATGTGACTCAAAAATTGAAATTTGTGTTTGGAAGGGTAGAAAACATTGTGGGAAAATGGAGAAAATGCTGGTTACCAGCATTTTCTCCTTTTCCCACAATGTTTTCAAAAGGCTTATTGTTCAGGGTCGTTAAAACCTGTGATTGTGTGGTAAAGAGTTAACCCTTTCCCAAACGACAAATTTTAGCCCATTCAAAATTGAAAGCATCTGCAGACAACAAATTTGAAAGTGGCACAAATGAACTTAAGGTTTTCTGACAGGGTAGAAAACATTGTGGGAAAAGGCCTCTTCCTAAGGGACATGAAAACACGGGATTGTTTGGTAAAAGGTTAAATCTTTACCAAACTACAAAGTTTTAGGCCAGTCAAAAGCATTTGCAGGCAACAAAACAAATGTGACTCAAAAATGAGAAAATGATATAGGAAGAAAATGCTGGATACTAGCATTTTCTCCTTTTTGCCACTATGTTTTCAGATGTCTTTTTTATCAGTGTCGTTAAAACGCTGGTAAAGGGTTAACTCTTTACCGAACAATCAAATGTTTTAAGGACCTGGAAGGAGAAGGCTTTTGAAAACATTGGTGGAAAAGGAGAAAATACTGGTTACCAGCATTTTCTGCTTTTTCCACAATGCTTTCTACCCTTTTAAAGGGACATTCCATTACTTGAATGACATCAAATTTGTTGTTTGCAAATGTTTTTGATCTTGACAAGTCTAATATTTTGTTTGGTAAAGATTTAACTCTTTACCACCTGACAAAAATGTAGACTTGTCCAAATTCAAAGCATTTTCAGATGAAAATTCAAATGTGGCTCAAAAAATGGAATTTGCCTTCAATAAGATAGAAAGATAGAAAAAACATTGTGGGAAAAGAGGAAAATGCAGGCTACCATCATTTTCTTCTTTGCCTGCATTGTTTTCCAAAAACTTTTTTCTCAGGCTTGTTAAAACTTGGGATTGTGTGGTAAAGGGTAAAAAGAAAAAAGTAAATGTCTGCCCATGGTTTTAAAATACCACAATGGGGTCATTGTTGGGGTTATTGTTTTGTTGTTACTTCTCATGTGATTATGTACATTAGGTTTGTTTGTCTAATTGTGATCCAAAGTACTTGTTTCCTTGTCCTGCAACGCCTAGTTACATTACAGAGATATCATAGGCTGCCTGACATATAAATGAGACATGCTCTTTGAAAAGGGTGCTCAATGCATCTGTGAAAAGTGTCGACCCAGGTCGAATCTTTTCGCTATTGGTAAATTTTCAGTATGTCCGAAGGACCAGTTTACCTCATATTAACTCGATTGTTAACCCTTAAGCTGCTAATCGCGACCCACTGACCTTTTGCGGACAGTGTAGATCAAGATCAGACTCTTTGATCTACAATGTTCGATACGGTATTTTCTTTCCGGTGAAATCAACTTTGAAACCGCAATGTTTCGGCTTGTAGTATTGAGTAGAAATTTGCGTTTCATTTATTCAGCAGCTTAAGTGTTAAAAATAGTAGCTATTGTGGATTCGTAATTATGTGATGGCTTGCTAGACCTGTATCATGCATCATGGAGGTGCTTTAAGCCCCCTTTTGTTATGGCATGGCTCAGATAAACATAAATTTCATTATATATTGAAAACAAAAGTAATATTCTTAATTTCCCTTTTTCCAAACTCGTAATCTTAACCTTTGTCCTACAAAATAAGTGAAATCAAACTTTCAAGCTGATAGTTAAAACCCAAATTTTGCTGTTTCAGAGGTATTTTTGGGGAAAGGTATCTCCTTATCATAAAGTGTTGATCTAAGATCAGACTGCATGTTTTGTGTGGTCTGATCTTGATCTGCACTGTCCACATTGCGTCGAACTTCGCAGCCTAAGGGTTAATTGTTTACCACACAATCCCCGAGTTTTAGCGACCCTTACATAGAAGGCTTTTGAAAAACATAGTGGGAAAAGGAGAAAATGCTGGTGACCAGCATTTTCTCCTTTTCCCACTATGTTTTCTACCACATCCAAAACAAATTCCATCATTTGAGCAACATGGAAATTGTCGTCTGCAAATGCTTTCAATTTGGACCAGTCTAAAATTTTGTCATTTGGTAAAGAATTAATAAGGTGAAATGTAAGCGTATCATGACATTACAAGAGCTACATGTAGCGTGCAAATTGACCTGCTGGACATGATATGGATCCCGCAAAGGAGCTCTTCCCATGACCTTGTGCTGACAGGAGAATACATGTTTTACAGTAGATCTATAACATTCCTTTTTTTGTTTTTCAGGGGGCAGAGTTGCCCAGATACAATGGGATCCTTCGACATCAGAGGTGATCTATGTATACCATTATACAGACTCGGCTGTCACTTTTACTGGCTGTGCCCTAACTGTCCTGCTGTGTTTATGCACCACCATGTTGTTGTTGTAATTGTATACTGGTTTATGAAATTGCCTTTTTTATGGCAGAACCTAAACTGTATCCACAAACTCTTATCCTACTGTATCCATACTTTTGACCATTAACTCTTTACCAAACAACAAATTTTCAGACCAGTCCAGATTCAAAGCTTTTGCAGAGGACGAATGAATTGTGGAACAAATAATAAGATTTGTAACAGATAGTGTAGAAAACATTGTGGGAAAAGGAGAAAATGTTGGTTACCAGCATTTTCTCCTTTTACCACAATGTTTCATTTTGAAAACCTTTCTCCTCAGGGTTGTTGAAACTGGGGATTGTGTGGTAAAGGGTTAAAAGAATTGATTTTGAGAATTTTTAGGGCGTTACATTATGATGTGTGATTCTCATGTATGATACTGTAATGAAGAGTGTAGTTTGAGATCAGGCTGCACATAATGTGCAGTCTGATCTTGGTCTACACTTTCTGCAAATCACTTCCATGTTTATGTATCTAGCAGGATAAGAGTTAAACATTATTTGCTATTGCAGACAGTGTGAAACAAGACCAAGACCATATTCACCATGCATGCTAAAATGAGCCATGCATCTGTGAAAAGGGGGTTTAGTGTATCTGCAAACCGTATCGATTCAGGTCAGCCTGCGTGGTCCACGCAGGCTGATATGGGTCGAAACTTTTTGCTGTTGGTCAATTTTCTACATGTCCAAGGACCATTCGACATTATGATTCAGTGGGTTGTCAGACAGAACGGGTTTTATGGATCCATAATCATGTGATGACTTGTTTAACCCTTTCCCATACGATAAATTTTGGACTGGTCCAAATTGAAAGAGTTTGCAGACGACAATTTTAAATTTGATGAAAATGGCAGAAAGTTCTCATAAAGGGTAGAAAACACTGTGGGAAAAGGAGATATTGCTCATTGTGAGCAATTTCTCCTTTTCCCACAGTGTTTTCAAAAGACTTGTACTGCAGACACGTGAAAACCAGGGCTTGTTTGGGAAAGGGTTAATATAATTCATCAGGGATGTATATATAACTCTTTACCAAATGACAAAATTTTGGACCTGACCAAATTGAAAGCATTTGCAGATGACAAATTAAATGTTATTAAAATGAGGATTTTTCTCTTTGATAGGGTAGAAAACATTGTGGGAAAAGGAGAAAATGCTGGTTACCAGAATTTTCTCCTTTTCCCTCAATGTTTTCATAAGCTTTCTTATGTAGGGTCATTAAAAGTCGGGATTGTGTGGTAAAGAGTAAAACCCCCTTGTCCAGAGTATGGCACATCTATAATTATTGTAAGAAATTCGAAGCCTTTTAATATGGCTGAGACATTCTTTTCTATCTTTCAGCTTCTGAAAATGTTGTAACAAATGGAGAAATTGCTAGTAATGAGTAGATTCTCCATTTGTCATAATTTTTTCATGTCTACATAGCAGAAAGTGTGGATCCATACTCAGACTGCTTTTTCTAACGTGGGTCCTTAACCACCAAACATTCTTAAGAACGTTCTTTGTCTAATTCTAAAGAACTTTCTAGATTTGCAAGTAACACAATTTCTAATTGGCTTAATCTGTTACCACACAATCCTGAGTTTTAACAGCCTTAAGAAAGAAACGTTTTGAAAACATTGTGGGAAAAGGAGAAAATGCTGGTAACCAGCATTTTCTCCTTTTTCCACAATGTTTTCTTTCCTTCCAAAAACATATTTCTATTTTTCAGTCACAGTTACTTTGTTGTCTGCAAAAGCTTTCAATTTGGGCAAGTCTAAAGTTTTGTCCTTTGATAAAGGGTAAACCAAATGGTTTAGCCCACAGAAGTTGGTTTACTTTCGAAATCTAGAATAAGACTATGAATGAAACTAAGAATGGTTGGTGAATACTGACCCAGATCTTGATTTATGATGTATGCAAAATTATCTCTGGTCATGCTGGGCATATGTAGCGGTGAATGCCTTTCAGGGTAAGCTTAACTATATTTAGCTTGCTTGAGAAAAGTTTTTAAAATAATTTAGCCATTCTCTAGCAAAGTGGGGTTTAATGCATCTCCATGCTGCGATATACCAAGCAAGTCATCATATGTTTATGGATCCAAAAAATCATTTTATCTTACAACTGACAGAATCATAACATAGACTGGTCCTTTGAAAAGCAGAAAATTTATCAATAGCAAACAAGTTTTGAGCCAGGTTAGACTGCACAGGCTGACATGCAGGCTGACCTGGGTTTATACTTGGTGCAGATGGATCAAACCCCTTTTCCACAGAGCTTGACTCAGTTTTAACTGAAACTGTTACATAATTCTATATGCAAACTCTGTATTAACCCTTTCCCAAATGACAAATTTTGGAATGGTCCAAATTGAAAGAGTTTGCAGACAACAATTTTGAATTTGATGAAAATGACAGAAAGGTCTCAAAAAGGGTAGAAAACACTGTGGGAAAAGGAGAAATTGCTCGTTACAAGCAATTTCTCCTTTTCCCACAGTGTTTTCAAAAGACTTGTACTGCAGACACGTGAAAATCAGGGCTTGTTTGGGAAAGGGTTAACAACCACCAGTTGGCTGTTTTAGGGAGGTTACCACTATGGAGAAGTTAAGGATATTATTAAACTGTACATAAGGGATATGAACACTGGTTGTTATAGAAAGGTGGTTGCTGTTTAAAGCTGGATGTTTGTGGAGGTTCCACATTTTCTTTTTTTATTTTCATAAACGGTGTCTTGTATTGTTCATATAAATGATTATCTGTAAATATTTGATTCTAGAAAACTTACACATTATATACATAGAACTTTTTTGTGCCATTATGTAATTTACACAAATAAGTAGATCTTTTTTGTACACTTGCTACTCAATGCATAATCACATAATAGTATCTCATGAAAATATTTTTATTTACCATTGCAAAGATGAATTCCAGTGCATTTTTTTTTATTATTAAATATTGCACAGATCCACTGCAATAATTTTTTCTCTCACTTTTGTTTTTTGAGTCTCCGAATCCATTCTTATATTAAGTACATATGCTTACTTAACATTTGAACTTTTACCACACAATCCAGAATTTTAATGACCCTGAAGAAGAAGGCATTGGAAAACATTGTGGGAAAAGGAGAAAATGCTGGTAAACAGCATTTTCTCCTTTTCCCACAATATTTTCCATCCTTTCAGTGGAAAGTCCTTTGATTTGAGCCAAAATGAATATGTTGCAATCAGATGCTTTGAAAAGGGACAGGTCCAATTTTTGTTTGTTTGTTAAAGTCTGTAGTAAGTCATTGCCGCACAATGAAATGTGTATTGGAATGTAATGAGTCTTCTTTGTATGATAGTAGGTTAACCCCTTTTACAAACGGCAGAATTTTGGACTTGTTCAGATTCAAAGCATTTGCAGAGGACAAATTAAATGTGGTATTAATTGTGGGTTTTGTCTTTAAAAGATAGAACACATGGTGGGAAAAGGAGAAAATGCTGGTTACCAGCATTTTCTCCTTTTCCCACCATGTTTTCCAAACTCTGTCTTTCTTGGGGTTGTTAAAACTCAGGGTTTTGTGGTAAAGGGTAAAATGTTCCAAGCTTCTGTGATGAAGATATTAATTTGAAAATGGATGAAATATGTATGTCTCATTGTATTTATACATGTGAAACGAAAAAAAAATAGGAAAGGTAAGTTAACTACTTGTAAGGTGAAAGTGTGTGATTTCTTTTTTAATGTGCCATAATCTCTACACCAATATACTTACAAACTTTCCGTCTCAGATACCTAATCACATGCAGATAAAATCAGACACAAAGGAAAAGAATCCATGTCCACACAGTGTCAAATATGGTGCCAAATATGGTATGATAACATAATCAATTTTGGCTTTATTTTAGATTTTACTGGTCAGAATACATCCTTGTTGACCCAGATCAGATGTATTCTGTAAACTACTTTCATCGCCCCTGGGTTATCTCGTGTATGTTTTCTCGTTTTCATGAATTATTCATGAGGCATTTTGATTGGTAATCTCAGTTTTTCAGTGAGAAAATTTAATCCATTTATGCCATCATTTCTATACAACCAATCAAATTATTTTTTCAAATCAAGCTTGGCGACACTTTAAATATGGCTGAGGCCATGAACATCACGTCACCCCGAAAGAGTTCCAGCTTAAGCCCTAGCAGCTTTGGTTGTACAGCAAATGCCACAGAAGGAAGGCCCATCGGCGGTCACCATATTCGTTGATAATCATGTGGGTTTTACCTGGTTTATTCATAGTAACAGAAGAGAGTATCATTATGTTATCAACAATTTGATTGGTTATTGGGTGTAATTCACAATCCTATGAATATTTATAGAAACGACAGTTTCGCAATTGAATGTCCCAGGGGTGATGAATGGTAATACTTCACACCTGGGTAAATGAGGGCGGTCAAAATATTATGTTCCTATATTTATCTGCCATTCATAAAAAGAAGTTGTGACCAGAAATCCAGTATTTGTTGAATATCTTACTGTTTTTCTGAGGATATAATCAATAAATGCAATATTTTGATGTTTAAATTTGTAGGTATATTTTTTCTTTATAATGAAAGGAATATTATGTTGCTGCCTAGGAAAATTATGTAGTTTCCAGCACAGGTGGAAGTGAGTATAAACTCCAGGAAAGTTACCACAACAAAATTATACACATGTATTCAAGTTTTCCGAAATGATAAATGGAGCAAAGAAATCAGTTAACCCTTAGGCTGCTATGCGGGAATCAGTGACCTTTTGCCGACAGCGTAGATCAAGAACAGACTGCACAGAATGTGCAGTCTGATCTTGGATCTACACTGTCCGATTAGAAGATATCTTTCCTCCAAAAATTCCTTTGAAGTAGGAAATTTTTTGGTTTTTACTATCAGCTTGAAAGTTTCATTTCTTTTATTTAGCATGATAAGGGTTAAACCTGCTTTGTTGATTATTGAACATGAATGTATTTGAAAGCAGTGGACCTGTCTCTGAGATGTCCATCAGCAGTAAAGCATAGGTGTTCCCAGGTGCATAGATGGCCTGCAACATGCAAAATGAGACCTTCGAACACTTGCGTAAAGTGTTGTCCCAAATTAGCCTGCGCAGGCTAATCCGAGACGACACTTTACAATTACATAAGATTTCTTCATACGATAGACTTTCCTGAAACAGAAGATCACACAAAAATGGAAGTGTTGTCTCGGATCAGTCACAGACTGCAAAAGCTGATCTGGGACGACACATTTACACATTTACGGATATGTCCGAAGGCCCCTTTTCGTGTGTTACACGCCAAATGTTAAGGTTTATACTATATGTTCGTTATGAATCAGTTGCCATCAGATATTTTCTGTCCTTTTTCTTTTATTTTTACAATTTGATCTGGATTTTCCCCTTTTAACTTTCAATTATATCTAGTCTTAGATGCTTTGTTGCTTATTTTATATCTATTGCTTGCCAGATTTAGTTTTTGCACTGATTGTTTTTTTTTTTTTTTTTCTCTGCTTTTTCTCTGGATTATTCTGAAAGCTTAAGTTCTTTGCTTGTTGTGATTTTTATTCATTTGAGCCATGCTCTGGCAAATGGGGGCTTAATGCATCTCTGTGATGCACTATATGTATCAAGCCATCATATAGTTACAGATTCATGATAGCCACCTATTTTTAACAACCAACTTAATTAACCCTTTACCACACGACAAAATTATAGCCTTGTCCAAACTGAAAGCATTTGCAGACGACAATTTCAACATGGCTCAAATGGAACAACTTTTCTTGATTGCGTAGAAAACATTGTGGAAAAAGGAGAAAATGCTGGTTACCAGCATTTTCTCCTTTTCCCACAATGTTTTCAAAAGGCTCCTTTCCCAGGGGCGTCAAAAGGCGACATTGTGTGGTAAAGGGTTAAGAGGTAGAATGGTCCTTGGACATACAGAACCCTAACCCTTCCTCAAACGACAAATTTTGGACTGGTCCAAATTGAAAGAGTTTGCAGACGACAATTTTTAATTTGATGAAAATGGCAGAAAGGTCTCCAAAAGGGTAGAAAACACTGTGGGAAAAGGAGAAATTGCTCGTTACGAGCAATTTCTCCTTTTCCCACAGTGTTTTCAAAAGACTTGTACTGCAGACACATGAAAACAAGGGCTTGTTTTGGAAAGGGTTAACCAATAGGGAAAAGTTTCGGCCCAGGTCAGCCTCTACAGACTGTGCAGGCTGATTTCAATTAATACTTTTCGCAGATGCATTAAGCCCCCTTTTCAGGGAGCATGGCTCAATTGTTTTTACTTCTTAGTCATTAGAAAATAGATCTAGTTTTGCCTTATTTGGGTGTTTTTACTTTTACTATGCTGTAACTTATATTATTTTCAGTAATATATCTGTTTGTGTTGTAGATTGTAACTATGAAATATGTGCTATTGTAATCTCAACTCTCGTGATCATGTGATCACATGTACTTCAGTAACCAATGCATGTACATATATTTTTCTTTGTCACATGTTTTGAAACAGGCTGTATTGTCAGCCATCAATTGAGGCAGTGTTTATATATTGGATGTCCTTCATAAGAAGCTATGTTGTGAATCTTCTATTTTTTTGTCCTTAAGTTTTTCATGTACCAGTCACCAGCATTTCCTCCTTTTTCCACACTATTTTCTACTGCCTCTTAAACAAATTTCATAAGTCAAGCCACATTTTATTTGTTGTTTGTAAATGTTTTTAATTAAGACTGGTCTAAAATTCTGTTGTCTGGTAAAGAGTTAACCCTTTACCGCACAATGCCGCCTTTTAACGACACTGGAAAAGAAACCTTTTGAAAACATTGTGGGAAAAGGAGAAAATGCTGGTGACCCTATCAAAGAAAAATGGCACCATTTGAGCCACATTGAAATTGTCGTCTGCAGATGCTTTCAATTTGGACAAGGCTAAAATTTTGTCGTCTGGTAAAGAGTTAAACCCTTACCAACAAGATTTTAGACTGGTTCAAATTGAAAGCTTTTGCAGGCAACAAACCAAAGATGGCCCAAATGAAGAAATTTGTCCTCAATATGGTAGAAAACATTCTGGGAAAAAGGGTAAATGCTGATTACCAGCATTTTCCTCCTTTTTCCACAATATTTTCAAAAGCCTTCTTCCTCAAGTCAATAACTCTTTACCAAACAATTTCGAGCTTTAATGATCAAGGGAAAATGGCCTTTTGAAAACATTGTGGGAACAGAAGAAAATGCTGAAAATCAGAATTTTCTTCTTTTCCCAAAATGTTTTCAACCCTTTGAAAGACAAAATTCATGTTGTGAATGACATTAAAATATGTCATCTGCAAATGCTTTCCATTTGGACCAGTCTAAAATTGTCATGTGATAAGGATTTGGGATTGTTCTGTAAACACTTAAAGGTTTAACTTGACTTTGCCCAGTCGAAGACCATACATTGAGCATCTTCACTCAGTGTGAAGGAAAACATTTAGACAAGGGAAGGAAATTTTCACCTTTTCTAACCCCTCTATGTGTTCTTTTTTCTGTGCTGTATTGTCACACTTTTTTGGTGAGGTAGGGATTGGCAAAACCCGTCGAATTGAAAAATGTTCTGTCATAATGAATACCAGCTGTACTTTGTTCTTTCCATATTTATGGGAGAATTAGTCATAATTGCATTTGTCTCACTTACTTTGAAGATGTCTCTTATTAAACCCCCCCCCCCCCACCTACAAAGTAGAGATGGGTATACTGATTTCACTATGTCTGTCCACCCATCTGTCAGTCGGCCCCTCTTGTTTCTCGTTTCTGTGCTGTAACTCAAAAGCTTTTTGACCTAGGACCCTGAAAGTTTATGCAAGTATTCCTCATGACTCAAGGAGGTGCATTATAGATTTTTGGTCACATGGGTCCAAAGGTCAAAGTCACACATGAACTTTGTTTGAATTAATCTTTCCTGTGCTGTAACTCCATAGCTGTTTGACGCAGAACCCTGAAACTTTAGACAAGTATTGCTCATGACCCAAGGAGGTGCCCTATTGCTTTTGGGGTCACATGGGCCAAAGGTCAAGGTCGCAGGTAAACTTTGTTTTGAAATTAATTTCCGTCCTCTGATTGTGCTGCTTCAGTGACAAGGGGCTGGTGGGGGTATTTGTCTGCTCTGTGACAGTTCTAGTTTTTGCATGTTATCTGTGTATGAACCCTTTACCACACCATCCTATGTTTTAAGGACCCTGGCAGAAAAAGCTTTTTAATCCTTTACCAGACAACAAAATTTCAGCCTTGTCCAAATTGAAAGCATTTGCAGACAACAATTTCAATGTGATTCCAATTCTGCAATTTTCTCTTGATAGGGTAGAAAACATTGTGGGAAAAGGAGAAAATGCTGGTTACCAGCATTTTCTCCTTTTCCCACAATGTTTTCAAAAGGCTGTTTTTCCCACGGTCATTAAAAGGCGGCATTGTGCAGTAAAGGGTTAAAAGATTATGAGTAACCAGATTTTCTCCTTTTCCCAGACTGTGTTGTACCCTATCACAGAAATAAAGGTTTGTTTTGCTAATTTTGAATCTGTCATCTGCATGTGTTTCAAATTTGGAAGAGTCCAAAATTTTTCTGTTTGGGATTAAATGGTACAATTTTGAAATTGGTCTAAATTGTAAGCAATTGCAGGTGACGTAATAAATACATCTCATGTGGTGGGATTTTGTCTTTGAAAGGACAGAAAACATTGTCAGAAAAGCAGAAAATGCTGGTTACCAGCATTTTCTCCTTTTCCCACAATGTTTACAAAAGGCTATTATGAGTCAATTGACCCCTGACTGAGTAATCTCAGTGGCAAAAAACAAAAGTTTGGACATTTTGAGTCTTGCAACCGTAAACTACCCATCTCTTTTATTTACAGCATGTGTTCCCAACCTTAACTCTTGACCTGGTGGTTGTGAGGTTGGTACCCTGTTAAGGCAAACTTTCTTTGTGGTGATTTTTTGCCTCGCACCTCTGCAGCATGTGAGAAAAGTAGTCAGTGGCTTGGAAAGAAAGTTGTGTCAGTACTGGTGTAAAAAAGCCAGGAAACACAATGCATAGGTGCACTAACTCTGTGATATGACCTAAGCTGTTAACCCTTTACCGTACAGTGCCACCTTTTGATGCCCCTGGGAAAGAAGCCTTTAGAAAACATTGTGGGAAAAGGAGAAAATGCTGGTAACCAGCATTTTCTCCTTTTCCCACAATTTTTTCTACCCTATCTAAGGAAAGTTGCACCATTTGAGCCACATTGAAATTGTCGTCTGCAAATGCTTTCAATTTGGACAAGGCTAAAATTTTGTCGTCTGGTAAAGGGTTAAAGCGGCTTTAAACTCCAATACAATTGATCAATAATTTTTTTTTAAAAATTCAAAGTTACAGGTCCCAGTGTCTATTTATTTGGTATAGCATAATTCCAATATTTTTTTTCCACATGTAACAGAATTCCAGTTGTTTTTTTTTTTCCAATATGGTAGAGTTCCATTATTTTTTCCACAGAGAACAGAATTCCAATAATCTTTATCCACATGTAACAGAATTACAATATTTTTTCCACATGTAACAGAATTTTCAAGATGATGTTAATTTTAGTACTCAAAAACATTTGTAATAAAACATATTTTCAAGTACAGAAAATGATTTGGCTTTTGTTCATTCTTTTCCCACAATATTGCATTCAAGTAACTGTTTAACCCCTTATAAAACAATCCAGAGTTTCAACAACTCTGGAAGAGATACTTTTTGAAAACATTATGGGCAAAGGTGAAAATCCTAGCAACCAGCAGTTTCTTCTTTTCCCTCAATATTTTCTATCCTATCAGAGAATTTAAGTATGTTTGTATCAATTTTGAATTTGTTATCTCCAGATGTTTTGAATTTGGACAAGTCCAAAAGTTGTCGTGTGGGAAAGGGTTTATGTCCTTGAGCAGACTATTTTTGAAAACAATGTGGCAAAAAGACAGATTGCTCATGCCAAGCAATTTCTCATTTTTGTCACACATTTGTCACATACATTCATGTATTATTCCTTTACCAAACAATCCCATGTTTTAATGTGTTACCAAAAAACAGAATTTTAGATCTGTCCAAATTGAAAGCATTTTCAAATGACAAAATGATGGAATTTGTCTTTGACAGGATAGAAAACATTTTGTCCTTTTCCCACAATGTTTTCCAAAGGCTCTTCCTCAGGGTTGTTGAAACTGGGGATTGCATGGAAAAGGGATAAGGACCCAGATGGGTCCTTTTTAACCCTTTACCAAACAACCGCAAGTTTTAACGACCCTGGGAAAGACGCCCTCTGAGAACATTGTGGGAAGAGGAGAAAATGCTGGTTACCAGCTTTTTCTCCTTTTCCCACAATGTTTTCTGCCCTATCAAAGAAAAATTGCACCATTTGAGCCACATTGAAATTGGCGTCTGGAAATGCTTTCAATTTGGACAAGGCTAAAATTTTGTCGTCTGGTAAAGGGATAAAGCAAGCGATAGAACATGTACATGTACCCAATAGCTGTAATACATGATTTAAAAAAACAAACTTGATGAACCTTTTCCAGACAAAATTTCAGCTGGTCCATTTGGAAAGCATTAATTCTGCAGACGATAAATCAATGTGTCCCAAATTCAAATTTTGTGTAGCAAGCTATTACCCATGATGTTTTCCACCATTTTCAGAGACAATTCTCCTTATTTGAGCCACATTTAACCCTAACACTGTTCAGCGTGACTCACTGACCTTTTGCAGACAGTGTAGATCAAGATCAGACTGCACAGAATGTGCAGTCTGATCTTGGATCTACACTGTCTGATAAGGAGGCATCTTTCCTCCAAAAACACCTTGGAAATGGGAACATTAGGATTTTTGCTATCAGCTTGAAAGTTGCATTTCTTTTTTTTAGCAGGATGAGGGTTAATTAGTCATCTACAAATCTTTTAGCACACCTACTTTCATGGTGCTTTTGTTTTTTATGGTGCATAGTCAATTCTTACCTTGTGTACACTCTGCAGGCTAAATTTTTAATCCAACACTCATGAAACTTGGTCAGAATGTTGGTCTTCATGATTTCTGGGACAGTTTGAAAATTGATCCTATTGGGTCAAAAACTAGGTCACCCGGTGTAATCATTGAAAAACCTTGTGCACACCCTGGAGGCCACATTTTCAGTCAAATACTCATGAAAGTTGGTCAGAACGTTTGCTTTGATGACATCCCAAACAAGTTGGAAAATGGATTGTGTTCGGTCAACATTCTTCGAAATTGACAGCATCTGCTGACCACAAATCAAAAAATGGTACATCTAAACTGAAGTTCTTCGACAGGTTAGAAAATACACATGTATTATGGGAAAAAAAGAAAATGCTGGTTACCAGCATTTTCTCTTTCTCCCACAATTTTTTCAATAGGCCTTTTCTCAAGGGTCAATAAAACAGGAGATTGTTTGGTTAAGTATCAAGGAAGGGAATTTTTTCTTCCACTTTCATTTTCCCATGACAAATTTCATCATGATTTTCTCTCTACATTTACTTCTGAGGTCTTCACCCAATTCAACTTGCCTTCATTTCTCATTAGACTACGTCTGAAACAAGTATGTATCATCACCCGTCCAGTGGAGGTATCTGTCTTTGAGAACTCTTGCGCATGTTTGGCAAGAAAATGAACTGTTGATTTGGAGTTTAACTTTTGACCAAACGACAATATTTTGGACTGTTCCAAATTGAAAGCATTTGCAGAAGACAAATGTGGCTAAAATGATGGCATTTGCTTCTGAAAGGTTAGAAAACATTGTGGGAAAAGGAGAAAATGCTGGTTACCAGCATTTTCTCCTTTTCCCACAATGTTTTCGAAAGGCTTCTTTCTCAGGGTCGTTAAAAGTCGGGATTGTGTGGTAAAGGGTTAACGCCATTTTAACAGCTAAGGTCATATTACTGCAGTCAGTGCACCTACAAAAGTGTTTCCAGGCTTTCTCACACCAGTACTCACACAAGTTTTATTCCAAGCCACTGACTATTTTTCTCAAATGCATCGGAGGTGTGACATGAAAAATTGCAGGAAAGAAAGTTTGCCACAACCAGGTATCAAATCCACAACCAGGTCAGGAGTCGGAAATGCTAACCAGTGAGCTACCCAGCCATGATAGAAAATAAACAAGTCCAGTGAGATAATGCAATATGACCAGAAAATATAAATTCAATAATACCCTACTTTGATGAAACAAAATATTTACATGTATTTATTATCTCCAAAAGTCATTTTAAGAAAAAAGGATAAACTCTTTACCACACAATCCCAACTTTTAACGACCCAGGTGAAGATCCTTTTGAAAACATTGTGGGAAAAGGAGAAAATGCTGGTAACCAGCATTTTCTCCTTTTACCACAATGTTTTCTACCCTATTAAGGGCAAATGGCTTCCTCTGAGCCACCTTTGTCATCTGCAAATTTTTTCAATTTGGACAAGTCTAAATTTTTGTTGTTTGCTTAAGGGCTAAAAAGGCATTGTAATGATATATTAATGATGAAGTGATAATTGGTTTCCTACATGTATTTTGACAAAACGAAATCATACTCTGTTCACTTGCAGACAGTGGACTCATGAATGATGAAAATTAATGAGTTTTCTGAGATTATTGCCTATTTTTTCTCCAGTAACATATTCATGGAATGAATCAGTATTTCGATACATCAAAATACCATTTCATTACAACAAATTCTTTCATTTTCTCAACATAAGATTTCGTTATGACAAATCTCTATTTTGTTTTATTGAATTAGTATTGCCTTCTAACAAAATAAAAAAATGTGTGACACATGATAGGCATTTACGCGGCCCTGGAAAGTTATGTCTGTGTTGCAAAGGACTAATGAAGATTCTGAAGGGATTGAAATGTCTCTATAAAATCTCTTGGGGGGTCCTGTGTCATTCAGTGGTGAAGCTGTCCTGCATCCGTATTCACCAACCATTCTTAAGAAACATTCCTGGTCTTATTCTCAAGAATTTTCTACCTTTGAAAGTGACACAACTCCTGATTGGCTAATTAAACCAAATGGTTTAGCCAGTCAGAAGTTGTATTACTCTCTAGATACATACAGAACTAGACCGAGAATGAAACAAAGAATGGTTGGTGAATACAGACCCTGTGTTCAATCCTCACACAAAGCATTGAGTTTTTTGTTTGAGTGTCCTTTGTCAAGGCACTTCAAAGCCCTAGCTGAGTACTGTTTGAAACCTAGGACATACATGACTAATTTAGCCATCATGGTGACTAGTATTAGTTGCATAAAAACCATTCAATCAGTTAGAGTTGTTTTTTTTTTTGTCTTTTATACTCGTAAGTATTTACAACTAAAATGCATGAAAATATCTTGTGTGATGAAAAATGTCAGTGAAGTGGAGAAATGGGAAAGGGCAAAGTAAAGAAAGAGATATAATAAGGAAAATATTAGACAAGTGATTTAGATAATGTGATTTTGACAAACAAGGATGTTCAAATGTCAAGTGGATGATTCAAGTGTCATCATAATTTCTGTCTGTTCTGTTCTTGTTGCTCAGCCCTTATCCTGCGAAATAACTTTAATGAAACTTTCAAGTGGATGGTAAAAACCAACATGTTGGTATTTTGACAAAGTTATAGGGGTCGGAGAAATATCTCCTTATTGGACAGTGTAGATCCAAGATCGAACTGCACGTTCTGCGCAGTTTGAACTTGATCTACATTATCTGCAAAAGGTCAGTGAGTCATGCTTAGCAGCCTAAGGGTTGAAATCTTTGTTACCAAACAATAATGCAAGTTTTAAATGACCCCGAGTCTTTTGAAAACATTGTGGGAAAAGGAGAAAATGCTGGTAGCATTTTCTCCTTTTCCCACAATGTTTTCTAACCATCAAAAGCCAAATCCTATCATTTCAGCCACATTTAATTTGTCGTCGGAAAATGCTTTCAATTTGACAAGGCTAAAGGTTTGTCAATTAGTTAACAATAATGTAAGTTTTCAATGACCCTGAGGCTTTTGAAGACATTGTGGGCAGACCATGAGGATCAAAGATCAGACTGCATGTTTTGTGCAGTCTGATCTACACTGGGTGCCAGAATAATTATAGTTGTGAAAGGGGCTTCTTAGAGTTTTGCCGATAGTAAAAACCAGAATAATCCTATTATCTCCATGACAGTTTTGTTGTAAAACACCGAGTCATACTCTAGCAAAATAATAATTGACTTCATCATGAGGTAAACTGGTCCTAAATTGACCAATAATGACAAGTTTCAGTACAGGTCAGCCTGTGCAGACTGCACAGGCTGAGCTAGGTCAACACTTTTCGCAGATGCATTAAACCCCCCCACCCCCCACCTTTTCACGGAGCATGGCTAGGAAAAATTACAGTCTATTTTTGATGCTTAGGTAGAATTGAATAAGTAAAAAGTAAAACTGCAATTTTTAAAACCTACATTGTGTTCTTTGATTCCAGCCAAGTTCAAAAGGGCTGCAGTTCTAAAATAGACAATTCTTGGAAGTTTTAATCAAGTATGACCAACCAGCATTTTCTCCATTTCCAGCAATGTTTTCTATCCTTCCAAAACCAAATTTCAATTTATCAGTCACATTTATTTTGTCGTCAGCATATGTTTTCACTTTGGACGATCAGACTAGTATTTTGTCGTTTGGTAAAGAGTTAAACAGCAAGTAATGGGTTAATTAAGCATTTCAGATACAGGAGAAAAGTGGAGTTGACAAGATTCCGAATTTACCTTCATTAAAACTCGGCCAAATTTATTTCAGCAATAATTTCATAACACCGTTTTTCCAATTTTAAACCAAAGCGTAAAGTTTTAGTTACTCAGACTCTTCCAGTGAGTATTTCATTTTGTAGACGGAAAACTAAGAAAATATGGCTTTCACACATGGGATTTGTCTTTTAAAATACAGAAAATACTGTGGACAAAAAAGAAAATGGTGGTTCCCAGCATATTTTCCCTTTCCCACAATGTTTTCAAAAGCGTTCTTCTTCGGAGTCATTAAAACGCGGCAGTAAATTATAATGTAAACTTTGCTGTTTAGAAAAGAACAAATCAAAAAATGGATCCTCCAAAATGAATAATTGGATTATCTTAGTTTTCAATAGCTCATGCCCCTTAACTCTTTATCATACAACAAAAGTATGGTCTGAACCAAATTGAAAGCATTTGCAGATGACATATAAAGTGTAGCTCAAATGAAAAAATTCTGTCTTTCATAGGGGAGATCTCGAACACATTATGGGAAAAGGAGAAAATGCTTGTTACCAGCATTTTCTCCTTTTCCCACAATGTTTTCAAAAGCCTTAATCCTAAGAATCATTAAAACTCAGGATTGTGCAGTGAAGGGTTCACCCTTATCCTGCGAAATAACTTAAATGAAAATTTCAAGCCGATAGTAAAAACCAGAATAATCCTATTATTTCCATAACAGACAGTGTAGATCCAAGAACAGACTGCACATTCTGTGCAGTCTGATCTTGATCTACATTGTCCGCAAAAGGTCAGAAAGTCATGCTTAGCAGCCTAAAGGTTAATGGTGGATGACTTGATTGTATGGCGTTTAACTCCGTTTTCAACATTATTTCAGTTTTACCATGGCGGCCAGTGTACCTATTCCTGCTTTCCTGGAGTTTCTTTCTACTCCACACAATATATTCTTTCCAAGCCACCTGCTGCTGTCCTACATAACTATCCTCAGAACATTGGTCAGCTGTGAGAGAGGAATGAATTATGTAGCAATGACTATCATCAATCTTTGGAAAGAAATTGGCCAAGCTGGTGATCAAACCAGCAACCTCCTGTTCTCAAGTCCTGTACACTGCCGACTGAGCTAGTGTGGCACGGCTCTAATGGTAGAAGTTTCGGTAAAAGTTAACAAATGAAACAGGTAAGAATTGAAAAACCAACAAAATGGCATGAAAAGTTTTTATTTCTAATGACTACATTTTTCCTTATTGATCCTTTATCAAGCAATCCTGAGAAAAAAAGGCTATGGTGGGAAAAGGAGAAAGTGCTGGTAAGTAGCATCTTCTCACTATGCTTTTTACCTTATCATTGACAAAAACTATTATTTGATGCACATTTAATTTGTTGACTGCAAATACTTTCAATTTCTACAATTCTAAAATTTTGTCTTTCTAGAAAAGGAATTGACCCTTCACCACACTATTCCAACTTCTTGCAACCCTGAAGATGAGAGCTTTTGGAAACATATTGTTGAAAGAGGAGAAAATGCTGGTAGCCAGCATTTTCTCCTCTTTCCACAATGTTTTCTCCCCTTTTAAAGACAGTTTCATCATTTGAATCACATTTGATTTGTCATCTGCAATTTGAACAAGTCTAAAATTTTATCTTTTGGCAAAGAGTTCACTGACATGGTGACTCCATTTTCTGTAGGGTTTTAGTTTTTGAAGACATTAACTCTTTACTACACAACAAAATTTCAGACCAGTCCAAATGGAAAGCGTTTGCAGATGATAAATAAAATGGGGCACGAATGACAGTATCTTTCTTTGAGATCATTGAAAACATAGTGGGAAAACATAGTGGTTACCAGCATTTTCTTCTTTTCCCGCAATGTTTTCAAAAGCCTTCTTCTTCGGGGTTGTTAAACTGGGGCCTGTGTGGTACAGAGTTGAACGAAATGTACAAATTTTACAAATATCAAAAACGGAAGTGGAGCTGAAAAAAAAATTTGGTGCTACATATCGATACAGCTGTATTTCAAAGCGAGGAATGAAGACATGTTGTATATATCTGTAGTAATTCTATAGTCATTGAAAAATTTTCATTTCAAATTTAGCGTAGGAGTCTTGGTGTCAAAGCGAGCAATAGTACCACAATACCTGCAAAAAAAAAAGAGAAAAATGCTGTGGAACCTTTTCTAGAGTAAACACACACACACACACACACACCAACCATTCTTGACTCTTAACAAGGAGTATTCAAATATGAATGCATCTAAGCACCTACAATTTGATTCTTCATAGATTTCACTGAATTTTTTATTTTTTTCCATCAAAGTATTCACCTACAACAGATATACAAAAGTTTCAGTCTCCAGATCCAATCATTTTTATCAAACTTGTTGACTAAAATGTATATGACGCTTGCCAAGGCTCACGTCATGTAATATTAGTCAACTCTTTTGATAAAATGATGGGGATCCTGCGTGGTTCAGTGGTAAAGTGTGGGACTTGTGACCTGGAGGCCCCGGGTTCAAGCCCCACTGGATCCACTGGGTCTTTCATGGGAGTGTCTTTCGGCAAGACACTTCAGAGCCCTAGCCTAGTACTGGTAAAACCCAGGAAATACATGAATATGTGAGCTGTCGCTGTGATATGACTGAAATAATGTTGAAAGCGGCGTAAAACACCATTCAGTCAATTCAATGATAAAATGATAATACATAAACACTCATGTAAGATCCTCTATTTATCATTTCTTTTAATGGCGATTTTGGTCGAAGTTTGGTATCAGGTAGCTGACGGTGTAGATCAAAGATCAGACTACAAGTTTTGTGCAGTCTGATCTTGATCTACACCATCCCAAAAATATGTCCAAGGCAACATTGGCAGTGAAAGACAAAACTCTTTTACAAGTAACCCCAACTTTCAACAACGCTAAGAAATTAAAGCTTTTGAAAAAATTTGTGAGCAAAGGAGAACATACTGACAACCAGCATTTCCTCTTTTGCCAATGTTTTCCATTTTTTCAGACAGAAATTATCCTGTGGGTTACAATCACTTTGTCGTCGACAAATTTTCTTAACTCTTTCCCAAACAAGCCCTGGTTTTCACATGTCTGCAGTACAAGTCTTTTGAAAACAATGTGGGAAAAGGAGAAATTGCACGTAATGAGCAATTTCTCCTTTTCCCGCAGTGTTTTCTATCCTTTTTGAGACCTTTCTGCCATTTTCATCAAATTTAAAAACTCTTTCAATTTGGACCAGTCCAAAATTTATCATTTGGGAAAGGGTTAATACCAACAAGTTTGTCATTAATTTTGGTGAAGAGTTAGCCCTTTCCGTGACACAACAAAATTTTGGACTTGTCCAAATTCCAAATTAAAAGCGTTTGAAGACAACAAATTCAGTGTTGCTCAAAAGATCATTTCTGTCTTTGAAAATGGGAGAAGACATTGTGGAAAAAGGAGAAAATGTTGGGTACCAGCATTTTCTCCTTTCCCCACAATGTTTTCAAAAGTCTTTTTCTTTCAGGGTTGTTAAATTTCTGTATTGTGTGTAAAAGGGCTAACCCTTTACCAGACAAGTATATTTTTGACTCGTCTAAGTTAAAAGCATTCAACTTTGTGGGCCATTTGTAAATTGCATAGTCAGAAAACATTGTGGAAAAGGGAGATAAGACTAGTCACCTGCGTTTTTCTTTTCCTTTTCACACAATGTTTTCAAACGCCCTCTCCCTATGGGTAATGAAATGGCAGGATCATACAAGAGAGGATTGAATTCAAAGATTTTTTTTGTAAACAAAGTCCTTTGGCCCATAATACAACGTTTCAAATACAATCATTGTAACAGACAGAGAAGATTTAAATATGACATTTGATCCATGCTCTGTGAAAAGGGGCTTAATGCATCTGCAAAAAGTATCGACCCAGGTCAGCCTGCACGGTCCACGCAGGCTGACCTGGCTCAAAACTTTTTGCCGTTGGTCGATTTTCTGCATGTCAAAGGACTATTCTACCTTGTCAGTCAGCCGGTTGATAAACAAACTGGATTTTATGGATCCATGATAATATGATGTCTCGCTTGGTACAACTGATCATGTGGATGCATTAAGCCCCCTTTTTGCCAGAGCATGACTCGTTTACATAGAGAATATAATAACTCTGATAATAAGCCTTCAATGTTAAAATTGAAGAGATGTATCGGTGCATGACATTTTGTCAAAAAACATTTTCACGGAAGAGCCATCTTGCTGAAGCAACGCGTTGCTGAATGCGACATGTCGCCAAAAATGACCAAAATTTGAACTTGCGTATGACATTTGGTCGAAAAGTATTTTTGTCAATCAACTTTATGTTTCTTTTTTTCTTAACCCCTAAGCTGCTAAGTGCAATTCACTGACCTTTTGCGTACAGTGTAGATCAAAATCAGACTGCACAGAGCATGCAGTCTGATCTTGGATCTACACTGTTCGATAAGGAGATATTTTTCTCCAAACATTAAGACTGAAATAACATTATTCCAGTTTTTACAATCAATTGAAAGTTTTATTTACATGTAATTTATTTGGCAGGATTTATAGTATGCATCTGTTTATGTATCTTTGATCTGCGATTGACTATCTAAAGGGGGTAGCTCATAATTTGACACTCCCTAATAGATAAAATAAATGTGACTGATAAAATGAAATTTATTTATTTGAACAAAATTGCAAAATTTTGATTTTCAACATTTTTTCCGCTTAGGCATTTTTTTAAATGGTATTTCTTTTATTAAACATTATTTAATTGCATTATTTTCCCGATCAAGATTTCAACTTCAAATAATGCACCAATAACGAATACATTACCTCACAAGTATAGCTATGACTTAGTATGCCCCTACAGTTTATCACCTTCGAAAATTTGAAATTGACCCACCCAATCCTTTTACTATTGTGAAACTTTCACGGCTTTTATATACATGGTCTAAAGATAGCCTCTACAACGTTAGATTAACTCTTTCCCAAACAAGCCCTGGTTTTCACGTGTCTGCAGTACAAGTCTTTTGAAAACACTGTGGGAAAAGGAGAAATCGCTCGTAACGAGCAATTTCTCCTTTTCACACAGTGTTTTCTAGCCTATTTGAGAACTTTCTGCCATTTTCATTAAATTCAAAATTGTTGTCTGCAAACTCTTGCAGTTTGGACCAGTCCAAAATTTGTCGTTTGGGAAAGGGTTATAAGGCTTTTGATTGAAAAGGACAAAATGCGTATCAAACTTGAAAACAAAATATGTATTATTAAAGTAAAAGGAATTAACCGTTTAACCCACACAAGTTTGACTCTTTACCAAACAACAATATTCTAGACCAGTCCCAGTTGAAAGTATGTGCAGACAACAAAATAAATGTGGCAAAAAAAATGAAATTTGGTTTGGAAAGTGTAGAAAACATTGTGGGAAAAGGAGAAAATGCTGGTTACAAGCATTTTCTCCTGTTCCAACAATGTTTTCAAAAGCATTCCTCTCCGGAGTCGTTAAAACGCGACATTGTTAAATAAAGGGTTGAACAAAAATTAATGTTGCAATATATTTTGTTGTCTGCTAAATTACACTTATAGTCCCATAAAAACCAACTGAGCATAACAGTGCCATAAACTATGTGTAACACAGTTGTGAGATTCTCACTTTGTCCAATACTCCTACTTTGTGCAGGAGCAATTCTAGAATGGTACTGCATAAAGTGAGAATTCCCACTTTACATAACAAAAAGAGAATTCCCACTTTGCGCAGGACAGTTCTAGAATTGTCCCAATTCCCATTGAGCGCAGAACATATACATTCCTACATGTGTTCACAAAGTCCTAGATCCTAAACCAGCAGAAAAAAACGCAGCAGATTGATGAATCAAATTGCTACTCCTTAATATAACTTCATGTATGAATTACCAGTTATAATGCGTCGCACTTGGAAGAACAACTTCAACTTTCCTTGCCCTTGCTAACCCCACTAACTAGTTACAGATACATGTACCTGTATTACATGTGATGGAATTTTTTTTTTTTTCATTATATCATAGCTTATACTGTTCCAGAAATCTGCTTTTCAGGACTTTCAATCCTTTGATTACTATAGGAAAAAAAAAAAACATGTACAATGATCAAATAAAGCAAAGCTACGGCATTTTTTGTTTCAAGGGCTATCGATCTGCTGAATAAATTTGTAGCTTCATCTTGTTGAATGGCTAAAGATTGTTTTCTTCTGCATTGCCTCTATAATTTGAACACAACCAATTCAGGACAGTCGGGTCGAACTAAAATGTGATGAATTCATGGCGAAATTTTACGCAAATTTTGTCTACCATATACTCTGGACAGCTTCTTTTTCTTCTTTGTTTCCTACTTGTTGGAATTTGACACAATTTGACCAAGTATGGCAAAGTGTTCCCTAAGCAAATATCACTTCAGCAATATGGCTCTTCCATGAAAACGGTTCTCAACAATATAGTTTTTGACAAAATGTTGTGGACACGAACTTTGTTACTTTTCTGATAATTACTTTATTTCTACTGTAATTACCGTAAATTACGAAACAAAACTGTATCATTTCTACCTCAATACATACATAATTATGCAACACTTGAATAATTTTGGTTGAAATTCATTATTTTCCAAAGAAAAAAAAAGAGAGCCTTACTTGAAGAAAGTATGGCTGCAGCCCCTGAATGATGATGGGTGGTTGTCATGGGTTTGTGTGTTGACGACGTTGTATGTGTCGTTTTGACAGGTGGCGTTGTTTTTGAGTTGACACAGCCTATCAACGATAATAGAAAAATAATCCTTAACTCTTTCGGCGCCAAATAAATCAACTCGACCTCTCTGGACGGCTGTTAATACAACCCACTGAGACTCAGAAATTTTTTATCATATAGGCTTGACTAAACAAGCGGATGGTATAGATCAAAGATCAGACTGCACGTTCTGTGCAGTCTGATCTTGATCTATGTCATCCACAAAAGCCCCTGTTTTCGCCTATGGCGCTGAAAGGGTTAATTCATCCTTCACAACTCAAGGTGTGGCCTCTGTAGATCAAAATTAGACTGCACAAAACATGCGGTCAGATCTTTGATCTACATTGTCTGCTTTCCTGAGACAATCTGGACAGAAACAATGTTAGATTGCCCTAACATTTGGGTATTATTTTAAGACTATAAAATGTCTATTGGATTTAGTTGGCTTCTTTACCCTTCACCACACAATCCCGAATATCAATCCTCGAGAAGGAAGGCTTTTGAGAGCATCGTGGGAAAAGGAGAAAATGCTGGGTCTGTATTCACCAGCTACTCGGAAGAACGTTCTTAGTCTTATTCTCACAAAATTTTCTACATTTGAAAGTAACGCAACTTCTAATTGGCTAAACCATTTGGTTTAGGCAATCAGAAGTTGTGTTACTTTCAAATGTAGAAAATCTTGGAGAAGAAGACTAACAATACTCTTAAGAATGATGGGTGAATATTACGGACCCTGGTTACCAGCATTTTCTCCTTTTCCCAAATGATTTCTATCCTTTAAATAAATATTCCATTATTGTAGCCAATCTGTTTCATTTGTTGTTTGCAAATGCTTTCAGTTTGGATCAGTTTACAATTACTTAATTTATAGCCACTGACCATTTTCCTCACATGCATCAGAGGTGAGAGGCGAAAAATTGCCGAAAAAGAAAGTTGGCCTCAACAGGGTATCAAACTTGCAACCACCAGGTCATGAGTCAGATGAGCTAACCACTGAGCTACCTGGGAGGTCTAAAATTTTCAACAGGAATTCCTTTGTACATAATAAACATAATAGTGGCAAACAGCATGAACAACAAATAAGTAGTTAACCCTTTACCAGACAACAAAATTTTAGCCTTGTCCAAACTGAAAGCATTTGCAGACGACAATTTCATTGTGGCTCAAATGGTGCAATTTTTCCTTGATAGGGTAGAAAACATTGTGGGAAAAGGAGAAAATGCTGGTCACCAGCATTTTCTCCTTTTCCCACAATGTTTTCAAAAGGCTTCTTTCCCAGGGGCGTCAAAAGGCGTCATTGTGTGGTAAAGGGTTAACTCTTTACCCCTCTCAAATGGTGAACCTTTCATTATCAGTTTATATGATTGATTGATTGATTGTATGGTGTTTAACACTGTTTTCAACATTATTTCAGTTATATCGCGGCGGCCAGTGCACCTATCCATGCTTTCCTGGAGTTTCTTATACCAGTACGCCGCACAATATTCTTTCCACACCACTGGCTGCTTTCCCACATAACCATCGTCGAAACAATGGTCAGCGGTGAGAGAGGAATGAATCCTGTCGCAATGACTATCTTCAATCCTCGATTATCAGTTTATATTATTTATGTTTGGGAATACATGTAGGTTTACTTATCCATTGGGCTATAATAGTTGTGAATTTTACTTTAGTTTGGAAAGTTTATTTGACTTTAAATGAACAGAAAACATTGTGGGAAAAGGAGAAAATGCTATTTACCGGCATTTTTTTCTTTTCCCACAATGCTTTCAAAAGGTGTGTTCTTCATTATCATGGAAGCTTGGGATTGAGTGGTAAAGGAATAAACAAAATTGCAAACAATGTAGATCCAAAATCAGGCTGCATGTTCTGTACATTCTGATCTTGATCTACACTGTCCACCAGAGGCAGTCTGATCTTGATTTACATTGCCAACAAGAGCAACTAAAATATTTCTCAGTGCTCTATAGCTCTGTAGGTTAGTGATGAGAAAAACTTCATGCCCTAAAGTGACGAAAGGCATTTTTTGATTAAATCCTTTTTTTTTTCCCAACATTTAACTCTTTCCCTCACGACAAAACTGTAGCGTTATCCAAATTCAATGCATTTGCAGATGACAATTTAAACATTGCTCAAGTGATGGAATTTGTCCTTGATAGGTTTTCAAAAGGCTTCATCCTCAGGGTCGTTAAAAATCAGGATTGGGTGGGAAAGATTTAAGCCCCAATAGCGGCCAAAAAGTAAACAATGCAGCTGGTGTAATGCATTTGAATTTAACCCTTTACCACACAATCCAACTTTTAATGACCCTGAGAAATAAGTCCATTGAAAACATTGTGGAAAAAGGAGAAAATGCTGGTAACCAGCATTTTCTCCTATTCCCACAATGTTTTCTTACCTTTCAAAAACAAATGCAATCATTTTGGCCACATCAAATTTGTCATCTGCAAATGCTTTCAATTTGGACCAGTCCGAAATATTGCCGTTTGGTAAAGAGTTAAATCATACCATTTACATGTATGGAAATTATATCTGTTATTATACAATCAATCCTAATGACAGTCGCTGGCAGAAAATTGAATTCTAAAAGTAGGTTAAAAGTTGCCAGGTCACTCTGTCTCTTGTTTACTTTTTACCTGGTTTTAAAAATTCATTTCTGTGCCAGCGACTAATTCGCACTTTGACCAACTGTACAATAATAGATTGTACTCTCAGAATATTTTCCATAATTTCAAAAAGGTACGATATAAATTCAAATGCATTTTAACACCCATTTTTTATCCCACAGGCTGCTAAGCACAACTCACTGACCTTTTGCGGACAGTGTAGATCAAGATCAGACTGCACAAAATGTGCAGTCTGATCTTTGATCTACACTGTCCGATAAGGAGAGATTTTTCTCCAAAAATTAAGCTTGAAATAGCATTATTTGGGTTTATACAGTCGGCTTGAAAATTTTATGTTAATTATATAGCAGGATAAGAGTTCAATGTACGTACTTTTGGCTGCTAATGTGGCTTTAAGCAATAATTGCTTTTCCTGTGTTATTAGCGCTATGCGCTTGCATAAAAATTGCTTCCAGTTGATACTGCATACTGGCTCAAAAATATGAAACACGGTCAATTTTTTAAAGAAATAAAGATTTATAAAATTATACTCACTAATAATACTGATTGCTGCTAAACACAGAATTAAAAGCCAAGTTCTTGACAATTTTTGGGCCATTTTGCACAGTAGATGGCGCAATCACAATGTACAAACTAACTAAAAGGCTTTCTCCTGGTGGGTTATGTAGATTGTAAGTGACTGACAAAAGATATTTTCTTCCTTATAATCTTCAAGTGGATTTGTACAGGATACTCGTCACATTTCCGGCAAACTAGATTTTCGACGCATCCAGACTGGTTGCATTGTGCAAGCAAATTAATCCCTAAAGCGCCCTTTCACAGCTATAGTTGCCTCTGCAGGGAGTGTAGATCACGATCAGACTGTCCATAACATACAACAGAGCATGGTTCAGATGAAATTCATGTTTTCAACTTGGAGCGAAATTAACCCTTTACCAGACGACAAAGTGTTAGCCTTCTCCAAATTAAAAGCATTTGCAGACGACAATTTCAGTTTGGCTAGAATGGTGATATTTTTCTTTGATAGGGTAGAAAACATTGTGGGAAAAGGAGAAAATGCTGGCTACCAGCATTTTCTCCTTTTCCCACAATGTTTTCAAAAGGTTTCTTTCCCAGGGGCGTCAAAAGGCGTCATTGTGCAGTAAAGGGTTAAGGGACTTGACCCCTATCCTGTTAAGTAAGTTCAATAAAATCTCCAAGCTGATTCTAAAAACCTGACTTATGTTAGATAAAACTTTTTTTTTGGAGAAAAAATATCTCCTTATCGGACAGTTTAGATCCAAGATCAGACTGCATGTTCTGTGCAGTCTGATCTTGGTCTACACGGTCCGCAAAAGGTCAGTAAGCTGTGATTAGCAGCTTAATGATTAGTATGAGACAAGTTTTCAGCAATTTTTTTTTTAACCTTTATCATGCTAAATAAAAGAAATCAAACTTTCAAGATAGTAGTAAAAGCCCAAATTTTCCTATTTCAAAGGTATTTCTTAGAGGAAAAATAAGGTATCGGACAGTGTAGATCCAAATTCAGACTGCGAATTCTGTGCTGTCTGATCTTGCTCTATGCTCTTTGCAAAAGGTTTAGTGAGTCGCGCTTAGCAGCCTAAGGGTTGAAAGTGTCCAAGTAAAATATTAACTCTTTACCAAATAACATAAATTTAGACTTGACCATTTCCAAAGAAATTGCAGTCGATAAATTAAATGTAGCTCAAATGATGGAATTTGTCTCTGAAAGGATAAGAAACGTTGTGGAAAAAGGAGAAAACACTGGTTAGCAGCATTTTCTCCTTTTCCCACAATGTTTTCAAAAGGCTTCTTCCTTGGGGGTCATTAAAACACAGGTTTGATTGGGAAAGGGTTATGATGGAATGGTCATGAATTCATAGGACAAAATTGTGGCAAATGGAGGAATTTTCTCATAATAATTTGTTTTCGAGAGTGGTCTTTGGCAAGGTGAAAAAGTTGTCTGTAAAAAGTGCTAGGTTAAATATTGTAATTTCAGATTTGTTTTCACCAAAGTGTCTCATAGGATAAGGTTTGTTCATTTGCATGGTGTTTAATACCATTTTAAATAATATTTTAAGCTATACTGTGGCCACCAGTGCAGCTATCCATGCTTTCCTGTACTTTCTTGAAACAGTTCTTTGCACAATATTCTTTCTAAGCCACTGGTTGCCTTCCCCCAAAGCAGCCTCAAAACAATGATCGGTGGCAGTCTCAAGAATTTGATATTATTAAAATTTGAAATGATGGCATAATCTTTAAGATATATCTATACTCGTTTTTCAGCCAATTTTTAACCCATTTCATCTTTATTTCATGAAACTACTATCATCTTGTATCTTCATGCCAAATGTTGCCCCTGATGGCTGCAAGGTTGCACAGTTTACGACAGAAAGTTCATTTTAATTTTGGGCAGGCTTCAAAGAAATCACTGTTGTCATTTCCGGTTTTAAGTGAGGACAAATCCCTTGAGTTTCTCTATCCCTGACACCATATATATTGGTTATTTATATTTTCTTTCGTTCCACTCAGACAAATATAAAACATTTATGTTCCATTGCATTAACTTATTATGGAATAATAAACAACAGAAGTCGGAAATAGGAGTAGCGGCCTAGACTACGCATTGTAATCGACAGAAAAGAACGGGAATGCTGTACGTAAATAAGAACAAAGACAACTATGTAATCACAGAAGTGAAATCAACATATAGAAGCAAAAGGAGAAAAACATAAATCATAATCAAAGCTATCCTAAAACAAACTATAACCTATAACCCGCCGCCCTAAGATAAACCTGTTTAATGCAACCCCGAAATATTTAATCAGATCCCAAGATTCAGGGACAGACCGCTTCTCAGCATCACTTTCTCTTACATAGCAATCTTTTGCTTTATCGGACTTCCATCTGCCATGTTTCTTCAGCAATCTATCCGACACACCGGAGGAAGCCGCAGATGTAGCCCCACCTGACCGTAGGGAATGTAAACCTAGTTTACTGGGATCTAGGCCGATCTTATTCATGTTTTCTAGAAATATTTCCCTAGCCCTGCTGTAGGAGATCGGAGACCCTTTCCTTAACTTGTAACAATTTTCTTTTTTACAAAAATAAACTTTCCTGAAAAGGTATTCATCGGACATAGCTACGGAATTTGATGCATGTAAATACCTCTCTAATAGCTTAACGGGGCATGTATTTTTCCCGGTCCGTGCAATAATCACATGTTGACCTTTGGAATACTGGTCCGTTTTGGAGGAATGAACTATTAGTTTTGCCTGCTGATCATCAATTTTCACATCATGTCTTTTCAGTTTAACAACTTCATTAAAGCGAAGGAAACCTGCAAAACTAATTACAGACATAGTGGCAAAACGCATATCCAAAAGATTTGAGTAACCGAAAAGAGAGATAATTTTGGCAATATCTCCAGTAGAAATAGGTTCTTTCGGGCAAACCGGTTTGCCAATAGAACGTAAAACACCTTCTTTTACAGAAACCACCAAATTACTACTACAGGGGTCAGTAAATCCTCCGAGTTTGTGTGCCCAAGAAATACTATAAAGTGCCAAATTTATTTTAGACTCAGAATTACTGACTCTTGCGAGAAAAGACAAGTAAAGGGCAGTACTAACATCGGAAGCCGGTAAGGATGTTAAATTGTAAGATTTACACCATTTACAGAAATTATTAAAACTAGATTTATAGTTTTTAACTGTATTTCCGGACTTCGATTTTAGGCAAAACCACTTTAGTCGTTCTTTTTCTTCCTCCAAAGCGCCAGGAAACTGTTCGGTAACCAGCCTCTTCCAAATACCAACTTTGAAAATATCTGAAAAATGTAGAAAATCAAAGATTTCTATGAAATATCTCAACTGCGACCTAATAGTATATCAGACTAAGGCAATCTCAGATTCAATGCCATTTTTTTTTTTTACCAACAAAGTCACAATACAATTTCATAATATCAACTTATCAACCCGGGCTCTTTCCACCAAACAAATACAAATTCAAATCCGTCGCCATAATACCTAGTCGACCTAGGCTAACAAAGTCGGAGTTCGAATCCCTTATGATGACGAGAAATTAACTCAATCTTCCAGCGACAATCCTTTATTCCCCAACGATGTCGGGGTTCAAATCTCTAATCGCACAGCCCAGTCGACCCAGGCAACCCAACCAGATAATTATGACTGGGTTCAAAGTACTAACATTCCGCCCAGTCGGCCCAGGCAACCCGACTAAATGTGTCGGCGTTCAAATCTGTAGTCAAGAAACACCGCCCAGTCGACCCAGGCAACCCGACTACTATGTCCGGGTACAGAAATCTTATCAAACCGCCCAGTCGACCCAGGCAACCCGACGTATAAAGTCGAGATTCAAACATGTAAACGAATTGCCCAGTCGATCCAGGCATCCCCGCGGAATGTTCTCAGGGCTCTAATTTCTCTAAGTACTACTCAGATGACCTGGCTAAATCCAACTTAAAAGGAAAAGAAAAACAAAAAACAAACAAACCCCTCTTCTAACCAGTAATTTTTGCGTCACTGTGACAGTTCTTTTATTCACGTTTTTCATATTCATCAAAGCTTGTACGTATTAATTTATTTTTCCTTTCATAAAGAGCCGGCTACTGGGAGAATTTTATAGCTAAAACCTTACTGTTGAACCTAGATGGGTGGAAAATACAATTGTCTGCCACGTCACAAGTAAATATGCCTTGACCGGATTTGAACTCCAGGATGTCCGAGACAAAGGGTTGTTTTTTACCAAATTTGTCAAACAGTATAGGCCAAAAAGCTGCACTGGGCCACTTAGGAACTATAAGAGTACCCCTACCTTTACATTCTAACATGTGAGAAATAGTTCTACAAACTAAATTAATAGGCGGCACTAGCCAGTTGTTATCGGCGTTCCAGGACTGAGTAAAGGCGTCAATTGCTTCTGATTCGAAATCCAAGAACCGAGAATTATATCTCTCTAACTTTCTGTTCTTGTAACTAGCAAATCTATCTATATCGTAGGGACCCCACAATCCATTCATGAAGTCAAAGAAAACTTTCGAAACCTCCCATTCATCTGTATTACTAAATTTGCTGATTTGGTCCGCTTCTGAATTTAGCGAACGGGGCACCCACTGAATATCGAGGTCAATCTTATGGGCAAGACAGATGTCAAAGATAGAAAATGCTATATTCTGAAGCTCTAGCT
This sequence comes from Tridacna gigas, assembly GCA_945859785.2. Taxonomy (NCBI): domain Eukaryota; kingdom Metazoa; phylum Mollusca; class Bivalvia; order Cardiida; family Cardiidae; genus Tridacna; species Tridacna gigas. Next base: position 62,480,249 of record OX244036.2, read on the forward strand.
TAGTACTTCCGAACTTTACTATACGGACACATGATTGTGAATCTGAAAACCATTTGACAGATCTATTAGCTAGAGTTTCCTGGAAAACTCTCAAGGCCAGAAAAACTGCTTTAAGTTCTCTAAAAGTCGAACTTTTACCCTTCTCTTCATTTGACCAAGCGCTGTGAAAAACGCTATCTTTGCAGTTTACAATGAATGATCCTGTACCTCTATGACTAGCGTCACAATAGACTAAGGAAGAAGTGGGATGGTAAAGAGAAAGCTCTCTCATATTCAAATTGTCCACATTACGATTCCAAAAATGTACTTCTCTTAAACAAGGACTGTCAGGAGAAAAAGGGAATGGCCTATCCCAGGCCGACCTAGTCTGAATTTCCATATACATGTACCTAGTCATAATCCTGGCTATATTACCCACTACGGGTATAAGGGAGATAACCTTCCCTGTACACTTAGCTAGTCCTCTTGCAGTAACTCTGTAAGGAATGTCTAAAATCCGATTAAGAGTGGCTTTCAAATCCAAAATGCGTCTTTCCGGTATTATTAGACAGAACTTACAGCTATCCCAGATAAGGCCTAACCACTCAATTCTTTGCACAGGTTTCCAAATACTTTTTTCGACATTTTCAACAAAACCAGCCTGTACTAGGCTATCTTTAACGAACAGTGAATCGGCCCAAGCTTTCTCAAGACAATCATTTGTTCCCCATCCGTCATCTAGAAAAACAACAATCTTAATACTGTGAAAGCGCCAGTATTTCACTAATTCTCTGAGAACTTTAGTAAAGATGTAAGAGGCAGAACTCAATCCAAAAGGTAAAACAGTAGTAATCTCCCTTGAGAGAAAATCCCAGGAAAGTCTGGTGTGCTGGGAATATATCTATGTGGTGATAACCCTTGGAAAGGTCGAACTTAAAGCAAAATGCATTATTTTTGAAATATGTTAGACCTGTTTTCCAGTCTTCAAAAGTAATTTTTCTTTCCAAACAAATTTATTAACTTTACGTAAATCTAAAATAAGACGTTTTTTACCCGACTTGTTAATAGATACACTTAGCGGATTAACTACATGAGGAACAAAAGGCGTTTTAACAACGCACCCGTTCCTCAAAAGTTCGTCTACTGCTTCAGATACAAAAGAAATATTTTCTAAAGCGGATCGATTGTTTTTGGAAACAGACATGGGTGGGGTTTGCAAAAAGGGAATTTTATACCCTTGTGTAAGTGTATCTATTACGAACTGGTTTGCTCCTATTTTTTCCCAAAATAATACATGTTTCTTTAATCTACCTTTGACATTAGTGGCCTCTTTATGGCCAAGTTGAAGTTCTTTTTCGTGCATTTCAAAAAAGTCTGCACATACAATAGAAATGTCAGAGTACTTATCATTTACTAATTCTGGAGTCTCTAGCACTGTTGACGGAGTAGTCTTGTTTCGAAGAGATGCAGTCTCGACGGAAGTGGCCTTTGTTTCCACAGGAAAAGCAGATGTCTTGCTCTGTGGCTTGTCTGCGTGGTCGAAAAAGCTGAAATGGCTTTGTCTGAGTCTCAGCGGCTCCTTGAAAGGAGTAACCCCTGCCCTGGTTGAAACCACCGGTTCCCATGGAAGGCATGAAACGAGAATGTTTATTGTAAGGATGGTAAGAATGGGACTGCTTAGTAGAAGAAGCTGCTTTGATCTTTTTGACCGCACGAGTTTCAGCTCTTTTAAGCTTTTTCTCGTCCTCGCTATCACTACTGAGGCCGACTTGTTCATACTCGCGGACGGTTGACCAGCCCCCGGGGGAACTATCCGCTATTCTATTGAGCTTATTTCTACGCTTAACTTTATTAATAAGTTCACTCACACTCGCTTCACATCTAGACCCAAGCAGCTCTTCTTCAGCAAAAGAAGACCTTCAAGAATGTCAGAATTAAACTCAAATTGAACTTTGTGCCCTTCCTTTTTGAATTCCACTTTTTTAGAATCTTTAATTTTAAAATTCTGCTCCGAAATTTCAGACTTCAAAGTTTTAAGTTCCTTGTCGAAATAAGTACGAAAAAGACTGAAAGCCTCATACGCGTTGTCACTATCCCCCGAGGGCTTACCCTGTTCTACTGTATGTTTCTCTCTACCAGAATACTCTGCTACCAAGTCTTCGGCGTCTGTATCCGAGCCACGTGGACAGGCTTCTAGAGTCGCCATCAATATACGCAGTCGTAAACAGTGTGTAGTCTAGCTGTCGAATGACCAGAATTTTGGTTGGTTATTTCCGTTTATTTATCGTCGCTACCGGTTGCCCATCGGAGCGACGCCCCCAGAAGACGGTTAGTTGTTACGGGGGATAGTGCAAGGATACAGGTCGAAACTACTGAGAGCTTCGCCTGGTTCTTTAACGTGCTCGGCGTACAGCACCGTCACACGGGACCTCGGTTTAATGTCTCATCCGAAAGACTATTAGTAATTTTTTAGTTGGCCAGCCGGGGATACGAACCCACAATCTGTAGGACATTGTGTTCACAAGTCCTACACTCTACCTACTGAGCTATATCGGCTGGTGAATGACCAGAATAGAGACGCGCTCTCTATTTATACTACAGTGAGACGCGCCCGTGCGCAATATACACTCGACAGAGTATAATAAGTAACAAAGCACCCTTAACATAAATATATTTATCTATGCCTATGCAGCTACACACTTTCAAGTTTTAATAGCATTTTTTTCTCTGGTTGTAAAGATGTATCTTTAAGGTAACCCAGCCAAAGTAGCTTATGAGACTTGCCAAGCCACATTTTTTAGTTTGGCCATCTTCAAATTATTGTTTTTTACCCTTTCCCAAACAAGCCCTGGTTTTCACGTGTCTGCAGTACAAGTCTTTTGAAAACACTGTGGGAAAAGGAGAAATTGCTCGTAACGAGCAATTTCTCCTTTTCCCACAGTGTTTTCTACCCTTTTTGAGATCTTTCTGCCATTTTCATCAAATTTAAAATTGTCGTCTGTAAACTCTTTCAATTTGGACCAGTCCAAAATTTGTCGTCTGGGAAAGGGTTAAGTCTTTACCACCCAATATGCCAAGTTTCAACAACCCTGAAAAAGAAGGCTATGAAAACATAGTGGGAAAAGGAGAAAATGCTTTTAAATATGTTTTCCACCCTATTAGATATGGAAATCAACATTTAAGCTTCTTCTGAAGTTTTGTTTGCTAATGCTTTCAATTTGGTCCAGTCCAAAATTTTGTTGCTTGGTAAAGTTAAAGGTACATAACTCCAGTTTAGTTACATAGGTGAAAGGAATTATCCCCCTTGGTCAAAAGTTTACAAAAACATAGTTATGAGAATAATTATCTATTTAACAACCAAACAATCCTAAATTTTAACTACCCTGAAGAAAAAGACTCTTGAAAACATTGTGGGAAAAAGAGAAATTAGTACTTTCTCCTTTTTTCCCACAATGTTTTTTTTTTCCTTTCTGCTTCAAATCCCATCCTATATGACACAATCTAAAAATGCTTTCAATATGGACCAGTCTAAAATTTCATCATTTGGAAAAGACTAAAATGTATTTTAAAAATATACAAAAAAATACAATTATTGCTGTAATTTTGTTGATTTATTCATACCTTATGCTTTATATTTATAGGACAATGCACATTCAAGATAAGACTGCACAGTTTTGTGAGTCTGTTCGTGAAAAGTACCTTAGAGATGCATCCATACTCATTTTTAGCCAGTTTTATCCCATTTCAATTTCATTTTATTCTTGTATCTTCATGCCAACTGTTGCCCCTGACGGCTGCAAGTTTGAACACATTACGATGGATGGAAAATGCATTTCATCTTTTGGCAGCCTTCAATGACATCACAGTTCATCATTTCTGGTTTTACATGAGGACACTCCCCTTACACCAGATATAGTAGAAATGTATCTGTGTTTACACAGCTGACCAAATTCTGAGCCATTCTACACTCTTACAAGTTTTAACAGCATTTTATCTCTCTGGCTGTAAGGATGTATCTTTAAAAGGGACTTTTCAGATTTTTAGAATATTGCCAAAGTTTATAAAAAATTCATCTCTAAATTAAGTAAGTGGATAGCTGGCAATATGACTGTTAGCACAAAAGAAAGGCAAATGTAAGGAAAAAAATGTTTCAGTGGTATTTCCTTAACCCTTTCCCAAACGACAAATTTTGGACTGGTCCAAACTGAAAGAGTTTGCAGACGACAATTTCAAATTTGATGAAAATGGCAGAAAGGTCTCAAAAAGGGTAGAAAACACTATGGGAAAAGGAGAAATTGCTCGTTACGAGCAATTTCTCTTTTTCCCACAGTGTTTTCAAAAGACTTGTACTGCAGACACATGAAAACCAGGGCTTGTTTGGGAAAGGGTTAACCCTTTACCACACAATCCTGAGTTTTAACGACTCTGACAGAGAGGGATTTTGAAAACATTTTGGCAAAAGGAGAAAATGCTGGTAACCAGCATTTTCTCCTTTTCCCACAATGTTTTAAAAAGCCATCCTTCTCAAGGTTGTTGAAGTCTGCATTGTGCGGTAAAAGGTAAAACATGTGACTGAGGCATCAAACATTGCAAAAAAGCAAGATCTTAGAAATAACATGATGATTTTAAATCAAGGTTTTCCATCATTTCATAGACAAATCCAATCAGTTTAATTAAACCCGTTCAAATTACAAATTGTCGTCTGCAAATGTCCTCGATTTGGACATGTCTTAAAATTTTGTCGTGTTAAGCCTTATTTGATTTGCATGAGAGTCTGATTGAAGATATTATTGTGGTAAGTAGAAGTTCTAGTGGTGTACAATAAAACTTCTCGTCGGCTTCAGTCCTTTTGGGATCTAAACAGAGAAGATCAAGATCGGACTGTGATATAGATGTTCAAATAATAAGACTAAGCTTTCAAAACGGAACACCGGCTAGCTTAAACAAAATGGAACATAATTTACTCGAGTAAAATAGCCAAACCGAAGAATAACCCAATCAAATAATTATCTCGAAGTAAAAAAAGAAAAGTTGCTCATTTTACCATCATCTATAAACATACTTTATCTACATGATATTGTTTTTATTATTGAAACGATGACATATATGACATAAAAAGTTTTCTGCCCACTTTAACTGTAGTTATCCAGTTGAATACGATTGATTCGGGGAATTTAGTTTGACGTTTTAAACCTTGCGAAAATGGGTATTGCAGAGGTAACAATAACCCTATTCTATTTGTGTAGTTTTAGGTATTTGATGCTGTAGGCGTAGTTTTTGGCAATATGTTAAATTTGAGCGTCAATGTCATGACGATATCTTGTCGAACCGAAACTAAGTCATGGCACTTTGAGTCATACCCTACCCGGTTCTGGGCGCTACTGACTGTGCACACAGTTCTTGTCCGGCCTTGTGTTTTATTTCTTACATATATATATTTTTTTTTTGCGGGGGGGGGAGGGGGGGACTGATCAGAGTTTAAAACAATGATAGATGTACTTTTACCATATCATAATGCAAGAACTAATGAAAAATTTTAACACTTTACCACACAATTCCGACTTTTAATGATCCTGAGGAAGAAGCCTTTTGAAAACATAGTGGGAAAAGGAAAAAATGCTGGTAACCAGCATTTTCTCCTTTTTCCACAATGTTTTTCTTCTCTATCAAGGACAAATATTGACATTTGAGCCACCTTTGATTTGTTGTCTGCTATGGCTTTCAATTTGGACAGTCTAAATTATTGTTGTTTGGTAAAGGGTTAAGCAAAGTAGACAAAAAAGCAAGTCCCTGAGCAGTTGAATACTAGATCTCAATTAACCATTTACCTCACAATCCTAGGTTTAAACAATCCTTACAAAGGAGGCTTTAAAAAAAATTGCAGAAAAAGGAGAACATTTCTTCCTTTTACCACAATTTTTTACTTATCAAAGACAAATTCCATCAATTGTGCCACGTCTAATGTGTCGTCTGCAAGTGCTGTTTTGAATAACATGTGCTAGTACAATCATCCGCAACTAAAGACAGCTAAAGCTATTATTTTCATGAATTAGGTTTTTTATATATTTACCTTCGATTCTCAGCGTTTCCATTCACATACATTTGTGTAATTCACATATTTAATTTAGTAATCATGCATGCACAAAAATATGAAGTGAAACGTGCATGCACGCACCAGGGTTCCCATTCACGCACATATGTGCGTGATTCATGCACTGAATTGAATAATCACGCACAAAAATATGAAGTGAAACATGCATGCACATACAGATTTCAGGGCTCCCGTTGTCGATCACCAGTGGCGGCAGTTGGGACAACTGAACAAGTGTGAAAGTCACTGTTTATCACCGCTAATCAGACTTGGTATCAATCTGCTTTTCTAGTGTAAAAAATTAAAGGTTTTGAAGTTACATGTTATTCTTATTGACAAAATCTGTGTCGAATAATGCGGAAATACTACTCAAAAACTGTACAGGCATGAAATAAAGATAGCTGCAAGAAACGCGAAAACCCATGACACAACAAAAATTGGTTTGACATCATCCGATCATAGGCATTTCAAACTGTCTGTTCAGCTTTATCAATTACTTTGAACAGTAAATTTACACAAATATCTCTATAAAACAATAAGTGAAAGCTAATTAGTGTCTGAAATTGACAGTGGAATGGAAAATTCTACTGGCTGTCAGGCTGTTAGTTGTTCCTCTGAAACTGGTCCCATAAGTAAGGAAATTATAAGAAGCATCTTCTTTTTTTAAATTATCCATATTGTTTTCAAGAGCAGCTGACTGCAGAGTTAGACTCATTAAAACAAATTTTCAATGCAACAGACCCTTACTGTCCTCCATAGATGCTCTATAATTGTCAATATTAAGTGCACCCCTAGAATTTCTCTTGCACTCCCAAACTTATATTCGAGGGAGCACATGCACTCCCAGAAAGAGATGTAAGTGGGAACACTGATGCACAGGTTTCATGGCTCCAGCCATTGATCGCCAGTGGCGCGAATCGGGACAAGTTAGAAAAAATGTCTCCAAAACTGAATCACTGGCGGATCTACTGGCAACAAGTATTATCTTTACATGATATTTGAAAGACCTAAACTCTGGAATAGATACCATAAGTATCAAGTGTGAAGGATGCATTGGTCAGTGTTTATCACAGCTCATCAAGCTGTTATGTCATCTATTTAAAAGAAATAATGATATTAATCTGTTTTACTAAAGTAAAATGATAGGTTTTGAAGTTACATCAGGTTGAAAGTTGTCCCTTTGAACCTGTCCGATGAATCACCAAAATACCTCAGAAACACCAAAATACCCGTATTTTTTTATGAATTGAGTTCAGATAACTGATATAGATATGAAGGATTTTTCTTTCTTTCTTTTTTTTTTAACAGAAAAGGCCTTTAATCAAAGTGTTTATCATTATTGAGAAGAATAATGATATTAATATACACTGATCATTGATTTACTTGGAGAACAATCACCGTAATGCTTGCATGTCTCTTCTGTTACACACCGAAATGCCCGTCTTGATTACCCCAATCTAGACTAAAGAATTGTCAGTATTACATTACCACTTATATTTATCATTTATTTGAATGATAAACACACATAAATGAGAGTGCTCATGCACATCATTTGCGAACAAAGTGTAGACCAAAATCTGCCATTGCATGATGTAGGTCTCTGATCGACTGAAACACAGAAGTAGCTCGGTACGTTATGTTCTGTTCAAGTTATGTTCTGTTAAAGTGGAGTGACCATAATTGAAGGTGTTTGGCCGATATAATCCAAGTTATTTGATGTATTATACATGTATTTTAAGATTGTCATTGTTATTTTTAAAATGATGAGGTTATTATTCATAATCTTATTATAATCATCTTATCAATTTATCCTTGTAACATTTACTGTATGGGTAGGTTATTCAGGTACACAATTTTCACGGCGGGCTACAATGGCATGTTGATATTTTGTCAGTAGGTTTTAAACTAACCCTCCTTCATCGATGTAACTACAAGTTAGGTCAAAAACCATAACTTCAGTCTTCTAAATTTTCAAAAGCTCTGTAAAACCCCGGTATCGTATTTGAAATTTCTACTGTATTGTCTCTTTTTAATACCCCCGTGGGTGTAACATTTTCCAAAAGGGGGCAATTAATAGAGGTAAAACGAGATAGAATTTTCCGAGGACGACAATAACAATACTGTACAGGTATAGTCAGTGCCGACTGTGAAGTGATCACCATTTGAGAAACCCACTGTATCTAATGCAGAATATCAATTTTACCACTGATCATGATTCATTTGGAATTTAAGTTGCATTCACTATTAATTTGCGACACTGGTCTTCGATCTTTCACTTTCTAAACATTTTTCTAAGTTAATTAACTCTTTGTTTTACCAGTTAACCCTTTCCCAAACAAGCCCTGGTTTTCACATGTCTGCAGTACAAGTCTTTTGAAAACACTGTGGGAAAAGGAGAAATTGCTCGTTACGAGCAATTTCTCCTTTTCCCACAGTGTTTTCTACCCTTTTTGAGACCTTTCTGCCGTTTCCAGCAAATTTAAAATTCTCGCAGTGTTCCCACTCACATCTTTTTTTGGGAGTGCATGCGCTCCCTGGAATACAAGTTTGGGAGTGCAAGAGAAATTCTAGGAGTGCACTTAATATTGACAATTATAGAGCATCTATGGAGGACAGTAAGGGTCTGCTGTATTGAAAATTTGTTTTGATGAGTCTTACTCTGCAGTCAGCTGCTCTTGAAAGCAATAGGGGTAATTTAAAAAAAGAAGACACTTGTTACAATTTCCTAACTCACGGGACCTGTTTCAAAGGGACAACTTACAGCCTAATGGCCAGTAGAATTTTCCATTTCACTGTCAATTTCAGACACTAATTAGGTTTCACTTAGTGTTTTGTAGAGATATTTATGTAAATTTACTGTTCAAAGTCATTGATAAAACTGAATAGACAGTTTGAAATGCCTATGATCGAACGATGTCAAACCAATTTTTGTTGTGTCATGGGTTTTCGTGTTTCTTGCTGCGATCTTTTTTTTCATGCCTGGTAAGTTTTGGAGTAGTATTTCCGCATGATTTGACATAGATTTGTCAATAAGAATAGCATGTACTTCAAAACCTTTGATTTTACACTGGAAAAGCGGATTGATACCAAGTTTGATTAGCGGTGATAAACAGTGACTTTCACACTTGTTAACTTGTCCAAACTGGCGCCACTGGTGATCGACAACGGGAGCCCTGAAATCTGTGCGTGCATGCACGTTTCACATCATATTTTTGTGCGTGATTATTCAATTTAGTGCGTGAATCACGCACATATGTGTGTGAATGGGAACACTGTGTCGTCTGCAAACTCTTTCAATTTAGACCAGTCCAAAATTCGTCGTTTGGGAAAGGGTTAACACTTCGTGTTACCAGAAGTTTAAAATGTTATCGGAAGTGTATGTAGTGGTATATTTGGATAGTCTGGTGTTAGTGACATGGGTTAGTGGGTGACTGGACATTTCGGCCCATAACAATTTCGGCCCATACCAATTTCGGCCCATACCAATTTCGGCCCATACAATTTCGGCCCATAACGATTTCGGCCTATGGTTGGCGTATCATAAATATTGCACAACCTGACGAGTCCTTTTACTAACTGTTTGGTGGATAAAATTGCGCTTTTGAATATTGTTTGTTTCGCATCAATAAACATTCTGGATATTTGTTTTACGTCCAGGTAGAATGTTTACATATGGTAAAAGAGTATATACAATATGAGCAAAGGAAAACCAATATAAACATACGGCAGACGTTAAATCTTGGTTTGCATCGAAGATCAGGCTGTAAATATCATGTGTAATCCGGTGTAGACCTGCGCCATCCACAGAAGATACTAAGTTGCCATCGACGGTGGAAGAGTTGAAAACTAAATGTCCCATCTCCTAAATTTTGAATTATCTAAGTTTAGCATGAGGTAGCGAACGTTATAAATTGAAGAGTTTTCATCACTTTAAAAGTACAATCTGATCTTGATCTAAGCTCTCCACGGCGGATACTTGGGTCTCCATCGGAACTGAAATGGTCAAGTTAAATCCCGTTGTTTATTGATCTTTTTACCTTCTTTTTTGCAGGCAAATTTAATCATACTCTCTTTTTTGGGTCTTCCAAACTGGGTTAAGGGTTTAAACCATCCAATATCCGTAATGTCATAATATCGTCTCAGATATCCGTCGAATTTAGGAACATGCTTCGTCGCGTTTTATTATCTTGGGTGTTGTGAATTTGCGTAGTTTAAGACAGGGAAAAATAATTGAATGGATGCAACTTCAGTAATTATTTTCAATAATAATTGGCACAATAAGTCTTGTTTGGTGCATTTTTTTTTTTTTTATTGGTGATAATGGATTGCTTACCAAGGATTCATATTTTTAACCCTTTACCACACAATCCCGAGTTATAATGACCCCCAAAGGAAAGAGACTTTTGAAAACGTTGTCGGAAAAGGAGAAAATGCTGATAACCAGCCTTGCCTCCTTTTACCACCATATTTTCTACCCACTCAAGACAGATTTCATAATTTGTGCAACATGATTTACCTCGACGTCTGAAATTACTTTAAATTTCGATCAGTCTATAATTTTGTCGTTTGGTAAAAAGTTCAAAGAAATGGCAAGGTAACTGTTTTTCAGTTTATTTCACTATAGCATCCAGATCAGAGAAGAATTTAATTGCTTAGCACTTAATTTTACATCTGACCTCAGTTAACTCGATTGATGTCGTGGGTACTAACTCACTGTCTACATGTAATAATTCTAAACAACACAGGGTTTTTAGAAGGGTTGCATATATATAACGTTTTTCATGCTGAAGCCCAAATTAACATTTTCATTTGTTCCATGGTAAAATTGGGGAAAAAATTAGGTTTTTGGTATTGCCGAGGTATGTATAACTTCCCAAATTTTCATAAAAAAAATTTTAAAGTGACATGTGGAATTTCAAAAATCCTAGAAATTAGTCCTTAATGAAGGCTCTGCATAATGAACTATCCTTAGAAAACATACGTTCTTCAGCTAAAACTGAGTTTGAAATTAGTTATGATTGGCAAGTTTACTAGTCTGGAAATGCCTTTGTGTTATTTCAAACGATGACAGTAATCCTGCCTTACCCAATACACAACGTGGCTGTTTTGTTTGGCAAACCTTCGAAGGTGTAGGACCAGCGGCTAAAACAGTGTCATATAAAAGCAAGCAATCAACACAAAGAATGGTAGCAAGACAGGTCGTAGCATGCAAGCTGACAGACAAACAAACAGGGAAATATTCAAGTGTCATTCAATTGGTATTTAGACTATGGGCCGAAATTGTAATGGGCCGAAATTGTTATGGGCCGAAACTGTAATGGGCCGAAATTGTTATGGGCCAAAATGTCCCGGAATCGGTTAGTGAAGTAATTAGGACTATGTCAATGCCATAAGTGCATTCCAGCAGATTTTTCAAACTTTATCGATAGATTGGCTGTCTGGTAAGCTTAATTTTACTTAGAAAAATTCTAGGAGGAGCGTTAATTAGAGGAGGAGCCATAATAATGGTATTTGATCTTGATATGCAGTGAAGCTTATTTAGACACAATCTGTGAAATCTTCACTCCAGCATCCCCCTTTTGGTGCTTCTTGATCTACACTGGCTGCAAAAGAAACTGAAAGTTCTTTTGCTTGTTTTAAAGATTTATTCAAGTAATTATCATATCATTATGGATATTAGTGATTTTTCATTTCAGATGTTTACCGGTTTCACACCTGAGATATTTAAGGAACCGAGAGGAATCCTTAAGCCAATAGAATGGGTAAGAAACAAATTTTAAGTTTTGTCTTGAATCTTGTAATCAAGTTACATGTACTAGCACATACCAAATGCCTGAGTTTAATAACCTGAAAAGTGGGAAAAAAGTAACAGTGCTGCTAACAGTATTTTCTTCTCCCACACTGCATGCCTTCCTTTCTAAGATATATCCCATCTACTAATCTGGAGTCTTTGTGATCCCCGGAGGAAGAAGGCTTTTGAAAACATTGTGGGAAAAGAAGGAAATGCTGGTAACTAGCACTTCCTTTTTTCCCCCCACAATGTTTTCAAAGGTCAGTTTTGTAAGATGATGCATTTAATTTGACCTCTGAAAATGATTTCAGTTTAGTATTAAATTTGATTGTTTGCTAAAGTATTAAGTCTCAATGTTTTCCACCCTTTCAAAGATTAATCTTATGTTTTTGGTTTGATATAATTGGTTGTCTAGAAATTCTTTCTGTTTGAGCAAGACCATAATTCAGTCATCTTTTTCGTATGAACATGAAAGTTCGTAACAAATACATAGCTCAAGTATAATCCGCTCCGCCTGGGATTCGAACCCGTGTGGCAAATATCCTGGTTTATCGAGGTTTAAAAGACCAATACACTAACCCCTGAGCTAAAGAGAATTCTCCCTAACACAGTTGTCAGGTATTGATTTTATAGGGGAAGAAGCTATGCTGTAAGGAAGGAGTGGTCTCCTGTAACATTGTCAAGAGGTAACAAATACCATTGAAAATGACCTACAAGGACTAGCAGTTATGAAATGCAGGGGAAAATATCATACTCAAAAAAACTAAAATACGAATGTTTGATTTTTGAATAATTTAACCCTTTATCTGATGAGAAAAATTTAGACGACTCCAAAATGAAGGCGTGTGCATACGACCGATTAAGGGCAGTTCAAATGATAAGATTTTTCTCAAAAAGTATAAAAACATTGTGGGAAAAGGAGAAAATGGTGGTTACCAGCATTTTCTCCTTTTTCCAAAATGTTTTCAAAAGCCTCCTTCATCACTATTGTCAACACTCTGGATTGTGTGGTAAAGGGGTTAACTTCTTTGATACAGTAGAAAACATGGGAAAGGACATCTTTCTCAGTGTAGTTAACCCTTTCCCAAACGACAAATTTTGGACTGATCCAAATTTAAAGAGTTTGCAGATGACAATTTTAAATTTGATGAAAATGGCAGAAAGGTCTCAAAAAGGGTAGAAAACACTGTGGGAAAAGGAGAAATTGCTCGTAAATTCCCACAGTGTTTTCAAAAGACTTGTACTGCAGACACGTGAAAACTAGGGCTTGTTTGGGAAAGGGTTAAAACTTGGGATTGTGTAGTAAAGGGTTAGGGTTTCAAGGAAGTAATGGTTGAAAGTGATAAATATAAGTTCTGAGAACTTGGTTCATGGTCTATGTAAAATAAACACATTGTAGCTTTTACCCTTAACTCTGATGCTGCTAATGGCTAATCAAGGACCATTTGCAGACAGTGTAGATCAAGATCAGATTGCACAGAAGGTGTAGTCTGATCTTGATCTACACTATCTGATAAGGAGATATATATTTCCTCTAAATATACCTTTGAAGTAGCAAAATTTGGGTTTTTACTATCGGCTTGAAAGTTTCATTTCACTTAACCCTTTCCCAAACAAGCCCTGGTTTTCACGTGTCTGCAGTACAAGTCTTTTGAAAACACTGTGGGAAAAGGAGAAATTGCTCGTAACGAGCAATTTCTCCTTTTCCCACAGTGTTTTCTACCCTTTTTGATAACTTTCTACCATTTTCATCAAATTTAAAGTTGTCATCTGCAGACTCTTTCAATTTGGACCAGTCCAAGCTTTGTCGTTTGGGAAAGGGTTAAACAGCAGGATAAGGGTTAAAAAGCTGAATTTATGATTTGGATCTTTTTAAATCTTTTGCAAATGACAAAAATTTTGACAGGTCCAAATTGAAAGCATTTGCAGACAACAAAATAAACGTGATTGAAAAACTAAAACTTGTTTTGGAAAGGGTAGAAAACATTCTTGGAAAAATGAGAAAATGCTGGTTACCAGCATTTTCTCCTTTTCCCACAATGTTTTTATGAGGCCTCTTTCACAGGATCATTAAAAGATGGGATTGTGTGGTAAAGGGTTAATTAGAAAAAACAGCCCAAAATATTTTGCTATTTCAAGTTTGTATCTATCAGGATATGTTACATAGTGGCAGACAGTGTAGATCAAAGATCAGACTGCACATTCTGTGCATTCTGATCTTGATCTACACAATTTAAGGTGGTTTCAGGCCTTTAAGGGTTAAACTAAATGATGTAATTAGTGATGCCTTGACTTGCTTTTTATCCTATGTATATATCTGAATCACTCCGGATACAATTATTCGGATGGTGTGTTAATAAAATATGCATGATGGTTAGAAATAGTTGTGTAATGAACGTCGTTTATCAATACTAGTGCATGTCTTTTTATTCTTTACCAAATGGTCCTAGGTTTAAATGGCACTTATGAAGAAGGCTATTGAAAACATGGTGGAAAAAAGGAGAAAATGCTCCTTTTTCCACAATGCCTGTCACCCTTTCTAAGGCAAGGCCAATTATTCAAGTGATATTTGATTAGTTGTCTGCTATTGCTTTCAGTATGATTAATTCCAAAATTTTTTCATCTGGTAAGGGATTCTGTCTAGCTTTGGGGTAAAAAAAAAACTGAAGTGTAGGACTCATGACCTGGAGACTCCAGGTTTGATCCTCACTGGATTCATTGGGTTTTTCGAGGGAGTGTCCTTTGGCAAGAAACTTCAGAGCCCCAGCCAAGTACTGGTGAAACCCAGGAATAGCATGAATATGTGAGCTGTTTGCTGTGATATGACTGAAATAATGTTGAAAGAGACATAAAACACCAATCAATCAATCAAACAATTATCATCTAGTAAAGGGCCAACTCTTATGATATTAGCATTTGCAGATGACAAATTAACTGTTGCTCAAAAGATGGAAGTAGTCTTTGCAAAGGTAGAAGACATTGTGAGAAAAGGGGAAAATGTGGGACGGCATTTTTTTTCTCCTTTTCCCACAGTGTTTTCATAAAAGCTTGTTCAGGTTCTCTTTAAGATGGCACTGTTTAGCAATGGGTAAACAAGGGCCATGATGAAACAACAGAAAAACTGACAATTAGAACCCTCATTATCATGACATTTGGTAAATTATATGAAGTGACAAATTTTCTAAGTGTGGTAACTTTTTACCTCAGCTGTTTTTTCTTTCAAAGAAAAAATGTAAAGATATTGTCATGGTACTGTCATCCCGCAAAAGCGTTGAAATTGTCTCGTATCTCTGTCACTTTTGAAGGTATGTACTAGGAATGGAAATGGGTTTTATTACAAATTTTAGTAATTGATTGCTTAGTCATTCTTTCAATTGAGTACTTCAGTACTTGGGAAAAAAAAAAAAACTTTTGCCCTAATATTTTTACATGTAGTTCATCTTTGAAAAGTATCAATGTTACATCAATATACATTGACAAGCTGGATATTAAGCAGGAGTACTGGTCAGTATAGAAATTGATTTTGAAATGTTAAAGTAACAATGGCTGCCAAAAGTAAATAAAGCGGATGTTTAACACTTTCACTACTGATGATGACTCAAGTAACTTTTGCGAATGGTGTAGATCAAGATCAGACTGCACAGAACGTGCAGTCTGATCTTTGATCTACACCATCCGCTACCCAATGCTAGATTATAACACAATGCATCTTCAATAGCAGCGGGAATCTCCTTAGACTTCAAAAAAAAAAGTGGAATTTCTTGAATTACTAGTGAAAGAGTTAATTGTAAATCATACCATTTAAAAGTATGGAAATTATTGTGAAGACAACAATCTGTTATTGTACGGTCGATAAATGTGTTTAAGTCACACAGAAATTAATTTCAAAACTAGGTTAAAAACTGCCAGGTCACTTTTATCTTTTTTAACTTTTTGAAATTCATTTTTCTGCCAGTGACTATTACACTTGGATCGACCACACAATAACAGATTGTCATCTTAACAGTATTTTCCATATTTTTTTAAATATGCATTGTGTTTTTGGCTGCTATTGGGCCTTTAAATGTAAAGCAGAATTGGGAAATATATTTACTTCAAATGTGGCTGTGAAGTCTAAAAGGGAAATCCATACCAGAAGAGCTGGTAACCCGCAAATTATTTTTTGACACAATTATATCCCTTTTTGATGACCAGTAATATTTAAGCTGTGCTCTCTGGAAAGGGGGATTAATGCATCTACGAACAGTATCGGCCCAGGTCAGCCTGCGCAGTCTGCGCAGGCTGACCTGGGCCGAAACTTTTCGCTTTTGGTCAATTTTCTGTATGTCCAAGGACAGATGTGCCTCATGAATGAGTCGGTTGTTATACAAAATGGATTTTATGGATCCACAATAATTCAATGGTTTGCTTGGTATTACGGATCAGAGAAATATATTAAGCCCCCTTTTGCCAGAGTGTGACTTGGATATATTTACCCTTTCTTCTTTCAACCTTTAACTCAGCCTGTGCTAGACAAGATTTGAAATCATATTTAACCCTTTACCACACAGTCCCGACTTTTAACGACCCTGAGGAAGAAGCCTTTTGAAAGCATTGTGGGAAAAGGAGAAAATGCTGGTAACCAGCATTTTCTCCTTTTCCCGCAATATTTAATACTATATCAGGGAGAAATTTCCTCATTTGGGCCAGTTTTAATTTGTCGTCTGCAAATGCTTTCAATTTGGACCAGTCTAGAATTTTGTTGTTTGGTAAAAGGTTAAGGCCCTGTAGCAGCTGAAAGTAAAAAAAAAATGTGAGTGTTGAAATTCATTCGAATTTAGATCATACCCTTTAAAAGTATGGAAATTATTGTGAAGATTACAATCTGTTATTGTACAGAAAGTCAGGCAGAAAAATGAATTTTAAAACTAGGAAAAAAGGTGCCAAGTTGCTCTCTCCTTTGTTTACTTTTTGACCAAACTGAAATAATGTTGAAAGTGGCGTAAAACACCATTCAACAACATTAAAGAACATCAGAGAAAAATCTATCAGTATCTGAAATTGAGCTGTGTTGAATTCACCGTATGAGGCATGCAAGCACATTGAATTTCAGTCCAGGATCAATTTTCACTGTTAGAAAAGATACT
Source organism: Tridacna gigas (assembly GCA_945859785.2). Classification (NCBI taxonomy): domain Eukaryota; kingdom Metazoa; phylum Mollusca; class Bivalvia; order Cardiida; family Cardiidae; genus Tridacna; species Tridacna gigas. Next base: position 62,497,236 of record OX244036.2, read on the forward strand.
GCCTCCAGTATTCATTAATTAGTCTATGTAATCATGTCGTGATCAGGCTATTATCATTTTCTATGTGACTGGACTTAGTTTAGTTTAAACATATTTATTTTACATTGATTGAGAAACAAGTTCTTGCAACTTATACTAACCTCTCTCGATTCTGCTTCCTGGGAACTACACCAGTACTCGCGCCGACTGTGTGGGCCAATAAACAGTCCTAAAGTTGACGCCCACTCCCGGGAATCGAACTCAGAACCCTTTGGTTACGAGGCCGATGCTCTACCTCACGACCACGGACACCACACATGTGACTGGACTTGAAGGTGTATTTCAATGATGACGCATGTACAGTATTTTGACATCCTAGCAGTGCTATTGATAGGCTGTTTTTATTGATAAGGGCATAGTTTAACCCCTTACCAAACAATTCACTAACAAACTGAAGGAAGCACAGCTTTTTAACCCTTTACCGCACAATGCCACCTTTTGACGCCCCTGGGAAAGAAGCCTTTTGAAAACATTGTGGGAAAAGGAGAAAATGCTGGTAACCAGCATTTTCTCCATTTCCCACAATGTTTTCTACCCTATCAAAAACAAATTGCACCATTTGAGCCACAATGAAATTGTCGTCTGTGAATACTTTCAATTTGGACAAGGCTAAAATTTTGTCGTCTGGTAAAGGGTTGAAACATTTTGGGAAAAGAAGATCATACTGTTGTTAGTAAAAAACATGCTCACAACTAAAAATTTATCAGAACCGAGACCCAATAAAGGATAATACACTAGTGTATTATCAAAAATAAGTCATGGGTTTAATACACTGCTGGAGGAGATTTTATGTGATAAAAAAACATTCCAACTTTTGAGCCCTGTTTAATTTGTCATGTTCAAAGCTTAAAACCCTTAACCACACAATCAGTCCAGAGTTTTAACAACACTGAGGGAGAAGCCTTTCGAAAATATTGTGGAAAAAGGAGAAAATGCTGGTTACCAGCATTTTCTCCTTTTCCCACAATGTTTTCTACTCTTTTACAGACTTAAATTCCATCATTTCAGTCACTTTTAATTTATCATCTGCAAATGCTCTCCATTCCAACCAGTTTAAGAATTTGCCCTTTGGTGAAGAATTAAATGGTCAAGTCTAAAAGCTTGTCATCTGGTAGAGGGATAAAATGTTGGAAGAACAGTTGCATTTGCAGAGTATATAAGCACTTTCTCCTTTTCCTTAGTCCTTGATCCCGTGTAGGCCCAAACAAATATGACTTTTGGAAACATTACAGGCAAAGGAGAAAAAACGCTTTTTCCCTGTGCCTTTTCTTCATAGTGCTACATATGTATTGGTCATGTGGTCTAAAAAGTTTGTCTCCTGAACTCTGTGTGAGAGAGAAGAAAGATAACTCTGATTTCTAAGTCAGATATAAAGCTTATATAGATAGTGTTGTCTCCCTTGTTTCCATTGCACATAAATTTTTTAAGAAAATAATTCGATATTAACTCCTTACCAAACGACAAAATTTTAGACTGGTCCAAATCAAAAGCATCTGCAGACGATGAGATAAATGTATCTCAAAAGTTGAAATTTGTTTTGGGATGGGTAGAAAACATCATGGGAAAAGGAGAAAATACTGGTTACCAGCATTTTCTCCTTTTCCCACAATATTTTGAAAGGGCCTCTTTTTCAGAGTCGTTCAAAGTCAGGATTGTTTGGTAAAGGGTTAATCAGAACTTGGTTGGTAAGGCATGTGATAAAAGACAGACAATCAAGATGCAACATTTTATAGTGCAACATATTTTTATTAGAAACAAACTAGTACATCTGCCATACTTTGGCTATCTTTTTTTCTTTTTAATCGTTTAATAGAGCCATGCTCTGTGAAAAGGTGGCTTAATGCATCTGCGAAAAGTATTGATCCAGGTCAGCCTGCGCAGTCCGCGCAAGCGGCTGATCTGGGCCGAAAGTTTTTGCTACTGGTCAATTTTCTTTATGTCAAAGGACCTGTCTACCTTATGATACAATTGGTTGTTAGACAAAATAGTTATTATGGATCCATAATTATGTGAAGACTTGCTTGGTATAATGCATCACAGAGATGCATTAAGCCCTCTTTTGCCCAAGCAATTGGCTCAGATGTTTTATTTTAAAACTGACGGGGGGACAGAGCATGGTCTGAGAGCTCAAATGGTAGAACAATTGGATGGTAAAGGTTTAGGGTTCGAATCCAGGTTTGGACACTGCTTTTCACTTCTAGGTAGATTTAACACTGAACATAACCACCAATATGGATATTTGTTTCAAGTTTTTGCAGTATTAAGGATGTAGGGTTATTTATTCTTGCAAGAAAATGTTGTTAGATGTTGTAGTTCAATAGCATTTTTTTGCGAGAAAGTCTGAATACATGTTAGATAGTGTAGATCTAAGATCAGACTGCACATTCGATGCAAAATTAATCAATAGGACCAGCGTTCTAGGGATCAAAGATCCTTGTCAAGATTTAACTCTTGACCAAATGACAAAATTTTGGACTCATCCAAATTGAAAGCATTTGCAGACGACAAATGTGACTCAAAAATTAAAATTTATTTTGGGAAGAGTAGAAAACATGGTGGGAAAAGGAGAAAATGCTGGTTACCAGCATTTTCTCCTTTTCCCACTTTGTTTTCAAAAGGCCTCTCTTTCAGGGTGGTTAAAAGTCGGGATTATGGTAAAGGGTTTACTCCTAAATTTCCATACGACAAAATTTTGGACTGGACCAAATTGAATTTTAGCATTTTCAGATGGCAAATTAAATGTGGCTAAAATGGTGATTTATGTATGATAGGGTAGAAGACATTGTGGGAAATGGAGAAAATGCTGGTTACCAGCATTTTCTCCTTTCCCACAACCTCTCCAAAAGCCTTAATCTCTTTCAGGGTTGTTAAAACTTGAGATTGTGTGGTAAAGGGTTAACATGGCCAAATAATTATGGAGAGATGTGTCAATGCCTGTGATTTATGTGGCTTTGTAGTTCTTCTCTCTGTGTAATAAAGTGGACATTTGCTTTCTGCCTATTTTCTCTGCTGGAATATGGGGTCAAAAGAGCAGAAAGATGCTTTACTCTTCGAATGTCAAGAAGAACTGGGTGATTTTAGTGGAAGATCAAAATGATGCAATTTGGTACTCTGTCTGCCAAGCCCTAGTAGCTCAGTTGGTAGCATACAGGACTTTAGAACAGAGTTTGCTGGTTCGATCCCAGGCTCAGCCAATTTCTTTCACAGGACTGATGATTATTAGTCATTGCAACAGGATTCATTCCTCTTCTCACTGCTGACCAATTTTTTTGATAATAAATAATGTGGAAAGCAGCCAGTGGCTTGGAAACAGTGCTGTGCATAGCAATGGTAAAGAAAAACTCCAGGAAACCATGAATAGGTGCACTGGCCACCATGACACGGCTGTAATAATGTTGAAACACCATACAATCAATCAATCTGGTACACAGTATTTTTTGTGCCAGACTCTTTGCCAAACATTAAAAACGAAAACATTTGCAGAAGACAAAGGGCCTGGTTCACTAACCCCCATAATTTGCCCAAAATTTGTGAAAAAAGTAAACTATGAGAAATATCATCAATTCATTAATATTTATTCAAAACAACTTCTAAACTGTATAAAAAATGCTATTTTATTAATTTCAAATATTTTTGTGGGTGAGTAATTTCACGTTTTAGAACCCCCTATTTTCCAAAAAACAGGAAAATCATACCATTTTTGTCTAATTATATTAAAAATAAACTACCAGCGCAAGCGAGTACCACAAAATAACATGTATGTTTGTATTAACAATTAAGATACAAACAAAATGATATATGTCTCGTAGTGGTACTCAAATGCGCTCATGTTCTAATTTTAATAAATTGTATATGAGGCGTAGGCTTTGACGCCTATAAGTAGCCGCTATAAATCCAAACAGACAGCGCCATTTCGAGTTTGTGGGTCCAAAACTGTTGTTTTACGAATACATTATATATGACATTGCTAGATGAGATGACAATTGCTACTTCAATCGATGCATTTCACTATATAACATTGTAAATAGTGATGAAAAGCGAAAATATTAAGGCGATGTACGAACTTTACCGAGTACGATTTTCGCCCGTCTCCAATGTAAACAATGCAGACGATACGCTCTTAGCGATGCAATCGGTACTTCAAACATCATTATAGACCCGCCAGCATTTTCCGAGTAAGTATAATATTTAAATCATGTTTGAAACTTGGGTCCCGAAAACTTTTTATCGTGACAAACTAATTATAGAATTCTTGTTGACACATATCGAAAAGGGTGGGCATATTTATCTGTATCCCGAAAAGATAAACGAAAAGATAAACGACCATTGAATACATTGTAAACTGTATTCGCTTTTGTTTTACAATATTTTTACCGCGAGTATTGAGAAAAATAATAAATAAATACATCCTGTTTAGAATTTGCAGGTACTTGAGAAAATTTTTCTTTTTTTTTTCGTCTGACAGGAGATAGTTCTATTTTTAGACATTAGGCTTAGTTATGTATACTTTATTTAATGACGACGATAGTGTAAGGTCATATGGTCAAATGGTACACATAGAGCGCTCAGATACTGAACGTCGTATGTTCAAAACCTCTTACATGCTATAATTTATATTGTAAATCTTTTTTTTTTAAGTACCATATTTTTCATTAAATTTCGTGTTCAAAATATCATGCCTATCCGAGTACAGCATATTGTCGTATAGAGAAAATTAACTTAATTAACTATTTAGACCATTTTAAACTTATTTTTCAGAATGGTGAAAAGCTACCTATGTACTGTTTGTCACAAACGAGTAAAACCAAATGATCGTCGCCCTGTAACAGAAAAACTGAGAAAAATTCTGAAGAACCTGTTGCCTGCTTTGTCTGACACAGATGTTGTTTGTGGTTCTTGTCGAGTACGGTGTTATAAATGTACCAAGAGTCCGCCTAAACTGAAACCCACCTACAACAAAGAAGATGATCCAGACTATGACCCCCAACCATCGACGTCTAAACAGTTTTTAAGTCCATTATCCGTAAGTAAAACTGTTGTCATTGTAAAGAAAACATGAATTATAACACTTCTTTTGAACATGACCGATATTGATAGAAAAGCCACATTTTATTCAATAATACAAATATTAATGCATCTTCAGGAGCAGTGTTTCCACATTTCGTATTCAAACGTTCAGCTAAAACCATGTACAATTTTGCTAACCTGTCTCTCCCGACAACGTATTTGTGGAAATTGTCTTGTAATTTTAGATTTGGTGGTAGAGGATGTTGCTTGTAACGAGCAATGTCTCTTGGCTACAATGTTATCTATATTGACGAAAAATATAAGCTATCATGCATCAATTATAAACTAAAGAAATGCAGCCTACACACAAATATATATTTAACTGTATATAAATGTAACTGTCTAGATAGTTATTGTAGAGTAATGAATCACACTACTTTTTTTTTTCTTTTCAGATCACACTTAAAATTCCCTCTACGAGTAGAAGCCACTCAAGATGTTTTGTGTGCAAAAGACCTGGTCCAAAGTTGGTTTGTTTGTCAGCAGATGGTCGCCTGTCAACTTTCTTAGCACACAATGTTGTTATACCTGCAGGATCCAGATGCTGTCCTCGTCACATCCATGAGGGAGGGCTGATCCATTCTGCTGTCACTAGCATTCAGACCAAGACAGATACTACAAAGCTTAACAGAACTGCTATCAACGACTTGCTCCAGAAAATGAGATCCTTATGTCTACAAATGAACAAATCTTTAAACTTTGATTCACTGAATGATTCAGATTACCCATCTCTGACTCGACTGACTAAGTCTCAATTCGATGATGTATGTCGCCATCTTACTGACAAGGTAAAAAACTCACCAAGCCGGTCTTCAAGAACAAGCATTGGAATTTTCCTTGTAAAGCTTTGCTCTGGTATGTCTAACAGGCTATTATCTACTATATTTGGTATTACCAAGTCCAGTGTCCGTTGTGCAGTGTCCACAGTGAGACAAGCATTTATGCGTGGTTTTGTGCCTCTTTACCTCGGAATCGATAGCCTAACCAGGGAATCTGTTATCAGGGACCATACCCGTGACCTAGCAAAGACCTTGTTTGGTACAGCTGACGACCAAGTAATCCTCGTCCTTGATGGGACTTACATTTACATTAATAAATCTAACAACTTTAAGTTTCAACAGAGAACATACTGCACACACAAGGGTCGTCCACTAGTTAAGTCCATGGTAGTTGTTACAACCACTGGCTATTTTGTAACAATCGTTGGACCCTATTTGTCAGACAGCAAAAACAATGATGCCTCAATACTGAACCACATGCTTATGTCAAATATAGAAGACATCAGATGCTTTTTGAAGGATGGCGATGTATTTGTTGTGGACCGGGGCTTTCGAGACTCTGTCAAATTACTAGAGGAACTTGGTATCCAGGCTGAAATGCCAAGTATTCTTTCGAAAGGGCATAGACAGATGTCTACAGAAGAAGCTAATTCAAGTCGACTGGTTACAAAGGTAAGATTCCTTAAGGCAAGTAGTAAGAACAGTCACATGCATCTGAATCTTAACAACAACATTTACAAAAGCAACAACAATGGCAACTAAGGACTAATGTCAATCTTTAGTTTTCGCCTCAACTGTGAGTCAGAAAATCAAGCACTTCCAAAAATTGAATCAATAGTTTCTTTTATTGTCATCGTTGCATAAAAGAATGCAAAATATAAAACCGATTTGAATAATGGCGTGATAAAAAGAGTAATGATTAATGGTTGGATTGCTTTGTGCAAAATATGAAAAATGCTAATTTTCTTACATTGAAAATTGTCTACAAAAATGATATCTTTATATGTACATCTAGATCGAAAAGTAGATTGAATCACAAATAGATTTGAGTCAAAGATTAACGAAGTGTAATGCAAATAGTTTTTAGAATATATTTAAGAAAATGGCAACGCTCCATACAAGAAGCATAGTTTCATAGTTAAGTCTGTATTTATAGTTAATAAGCCAACATCCTGTCTGACATTTAACAAAAGTCATTCTGATAGCGTCGTATAGTTCTAGTTTTTTTCCATGGCGGTATTTATTTTCCCACAATCTCTCAACAAATAGCAGCGTCGGGATCAGGATTCAGGATAAACAATATTCAAATCTAAGACTCCTTAAATAATCATTATAATAAAATAAATGAATTAATGGTGAAATAAAACTGACTGAGAGTTGTGTTGTGTCCGTGGTCAGAAAGAAGAGCGTCGGTTTTACAATCAAGATGTCCCGAGTTCGATTCCAGGCAGCGGCTAATGATCCTGTACCTTCCATTGGTCACCACTCTTGGCGCAAGTACTGGTAGTTCCCAGGAAGCAGAATCGAAAGAAATTAGTTTAAATTTTGAGATTGTTTGAAAATCGATGTAAAATGAATGTATAGGCTAAGGTTAAACTAACTGATATTTTGGAAAGGATATATTAAATATACTCTGGCAAAAAAGGGCATAATGAATCTCTGTAATCCATCACACCGTGCAACCTATCACTTACTTATGGATCCATAACAGCCACTTTTTGTAACAACTGAAGTAATCATGAGGAAGATTGGTTCTTGGACTAATAGTGAAAAGTTTCGGCCCAGGTTAACCTACGTGAACAGGCTGACCCAGGTCGATACTTTTCGCAGATGCTTTAAACCCCCTTTTCACAGGCCATGGCTCGTTTACTTATGAAGTAATTTCTGTTTATCAAACTGCAGATACGTTGGGTTGTCGAGTCAGCAAATGCGAGAATCAAAAGATTCAAGTACCTTGACCATGTTTTGCCAAACAGCCAGATTCCATTTATCGGCGATTTTGTTCGAATAGTGTGTGCCCTTTCGAACAAATATTTTCCACCCCTTAGCGCTACATCAGGCGATCAGGAGCTCGCAAAAGGAATGCTAGAACAGAGCAGGAAAGGAAATGAACTGAAGGATATGGTTGAGGAAAAAGGACTAGCGAGAAGAATTAAAATATGGCGGCCAGTAGATGAAGTGGAAATCGACACCTTTCCTCGCTTAACAGAAGATCAGCTTCGCGAGCTCACCTTTGGTGTGTATCAACTGCGCTTGAGCACAAGTTACATTCAAGAGCACTTGGAGGGTAACTGTGAGATTCGTGTACATGTTGACGAACCAAGTTTGCTCTGTGTCAAGATGCAAAGTCGTCACACATCGAGCAGGAAATACATGATGTGGATTCAGTTTAATGAATCCAACATACAGGCGTGGTACTGCCAATGCAAAGCTGGTTCGCGAGTTGTTGGAATGTGCTCTCATCTTGCAGCAATAGTTTGGTATTTATCTGCGGCAAGGTATGAAAACAGAGAAAAAATTGGTGTACGTGACTGGGCTGTCCATCTTGAAGACGCCGCTCCCAAACAAATCACAGATTCCAGTAGTGATAGTGACCAGTGAATTACGTGTTTACTTTTGCCAAAGACCGTTCATTGTCAGTAGTAACATGAACTTGTAATTCATACACCAGCAATTATACAAGTTTATGTAACTATTGCCTATGAATCCGTCATCACCGATTTCATGTACCAAACTATTGCTACCAGTGTAAAATTGCTTAACTGTTTTTGTTAATGTGTTAATGTTTACTTCTTCACCAAACGACATACCTAATCATATATACTGGTCCAAATTAAAAGCATTTGCAGACAACAAAGTAAATATGACTTTAGAATTGAAAATTATTTTGGACAGGATATAAAACTTTGAGCGAAAAGCAGAAAATGCTTGTGACCAACATTTTCTCCTTTTCCCACAATGTTTTCAAAAGCTTTCTTTCCCAAGGTCGTGAAAATCCAAAGATTGTTTGGTAAAGGTTGATACTTTATGTCTAGTGTTTGTGCTCAAAATGAAACGGGGGGAATCGAATGTGACCATTGGCCAACGTCAAAATTGTCATAATGTAAAGACCTTGCAGACGTTTAAGTATATAACCATCATTCTTAACTCTTTACCATACAACAAAATTTTGTGCTTGACCAAACTGAAATCATTTGCAGGCAACAACATAAATGTGCCTGAAATAATAATGATTTCTGTATTTGAATTGGATAGAAGTTATTGAAAAAGGAGAAAATGCTGGTTACCAACATATTCTCCTTTTTCCACCATGTTTTCAAAATCCGTCTTCTTCTGGGTCGTGAAAAGTCGGCATTGTGTTGTAAAGGGTTAAATAGTGTTGGTCGCTGGATCGGAAGGATACACTGTGTGATCAGAAAAAAAGTGTTTGTTTCGACATGATTTTCTGTTTTTCACACAGGCATAACGTCGTGTTTTTTATTAGCGACGTCAATAATAACGTCGTTTCGTCGCGTTACGAAAGGCCTTGTTTTTCATTAAATTTCAATGTTCAGTTCAACTTTTTCACCAAAATAATGTCATTCTCAGGTTAAACACATATCAATTGTATGATTATCAAAAAATAGTGACATTCTGAGGTTGGGCAAATTTTGGGGGTTAGTGAACCAGGCTCTTTGACTCAAAAATTGAAATTTATGGTTAGAGGGGTAGAAAACGTCGTGAAAAAAGAAAAGAAAATGCTGGTAACCAGCATTCTCTTATTTTTCCACAATGATTTTCAAAAGGCTTCTTCCTTATGGCTGTTGAAAGTCGGGATTGTTTTGTAAAGGGTAAACTCTTCACATCACAACAATTTTTTTTGAGTTGACTATTTTAACTCTTTACCAAACGGCAAAATTTTAGACTGGACCAAATTGAAAGCATTTGCAGACGACAAATTGAGTGTAGCTTAAATGGTGATTTATGTATTGGATAGGGTAGAAAACATTGTTGGAAAAGGAGAAAATGCTGGTTACCAGCATTTTCTCCTTTTCCCACAATGTTTTCAAAAGTCTTCTTTCCCAGGGGCGTCAAAAGGCGGCATTGTTAAAAGCATTGAATTTTGAAGATAACAACTAGCATTTTCATGTGTACCCACAATGTTTGCAAAATTGGTTTTCCCTGGATGTTGTTTGAAGTCGGGATTGTGTGGTTAAGGGTTAAATCTAGGTAAGGTATGAAAGGAACTATAGTTGTTTTCCAAGGGTGTTGCCAGTTAAACCTTTACCACACAATCCCGACTTTTAACAACCCTGAGAAAGAAGCCTCTTGAAAACATTGTGGGAAAAGGAGAAAATGCTGGTAACCAGCATTTTCTCCTTTTCCCTCAATGTTTTCTGCCCTTCCCAAACCACATTTCAATTTTTCAGTCACATTTCTTTTGTCGTCTGCAAATGCTTTCAATTTGGACCAGTCTAAAATTATGTCGTTTAGTAAATGAGTTAGAGGTGGCATAAGTTTGGAAGCACTAGAAGTGCCACTGATGGTAAAAATACAGATGGGGATAAATTGTAGGAACTGTTGCTAGGAAACATAAAGCTAGGATCATGCATTACATTCCCTGACATGTCAAAGGGGATTAATCTTCTTTTTCAGCAACTTTTTTGTCTGTTTTTTTGTGGATGATAGGTACACGTATGCATGACTGTATCAAACAGATAATTGCGGCCGTCATTAGGGGTGCCTTAACCCTTAAAGCGCTGGAACCAACTTAACTCGTTTTTGCTGACAGTGTAGATCAAGATCAGACTGCACAGAACGTGCAGTCTGATCTTTGATCTACACTGTCAGCTACTTCAATACACCTTCTGGCTAAAACAACCTTGAAATAGCATTATTTCGGATGATTTTCTTCACTGAAAAGGTTTATTTCATAAATTCAGCGCTCTAAGGGTTAACCCTTTACCACACAATCCTGACTTTAAACGACCCTGAAAAAGAAGACTTTTGAAAACATTGTGGGAAAAGGAGAAAATGCTGGTTACCAGCATTTTCTGCCATTCCCACAATGTTTTCCACCCTTTCCAAAACAAATTTCAATTTTTTAGGCACATTTATTTTGTCGTCTGCTAGTGGTGTACCGATAATCGGCAAGTATCGATTAGCGGCGTGTTGGAAGCTCCTGATGTCGATTATCGATTGAACTTTGTCATAATCGATGATCGGCAGGAAGTCTGCACCGTCGGTCGGGTACCCGATTTTATATACCGGTGTCTGTTAACAGCGTTTTTTCCCCTTCTATGAACGGGTCCGTAAAACGGACCCGTTCTCTATGCCAAAAAATGACCTTTTTTTCCCAAAATCCAGTTTAAGAAATTCCCAAAACGAAAGACCCCAAGTCGTCGGCTATTTTTTGGATTTCCCATAGCTATATATATATATTCCAATTATCAGCGATGTCATTGGTCAAAAAAAGATGACTTTCCCAAACACATGTACTTCCTTTTTTTTTTTTAGATCAACTGGTCCCGGAGTGTGCTCTCTATTATTAATACAAGCCGGGGTCCAGTGTATTTAGTTCGGAGAACTCGGTAGTGAACGGCGCTTCGTTTCTGTGGCGCCAAAAACTTGCGACTTTTCACGCTCGGTCTGACATGTGATTTCGCGGAGAGACGAGAACGGTAAATTAACGTGAAAATGAGCCACAACAGCAAATATTACCGAAAAAAGTTAAAACCAACGGGGTGTAAAAGGTTAACAGACTTTATCTGTAAGAGGCCAAGTCATAATTCTAGCCAAGATGAGGTTGACGAGCTCGAGGAAAGTGAAAGTAAGCGCTCGTCTGCAATCGTAGATCGAGATCAAAACACTTCAAGTACAAGATGTAACCAAGTTATCCCGTTCACAGCAGGCTCGAGTTTTGAGGGTGAGCAAGCTATGTCTGCCATTCAGTGTGAATCTACCTGCCACCCTGATCCCACTGTCAGTAATGAAACTCTGTTTGCCTCTAAAATAGACCATCTACCAGAACCCAGTCCCTCTACCATATTCCCTCTTACTAAAAAACAAATGACACTTGACTCTAAATTGGTATTTTCAGTAACATGAGAAGCAGGGACATTGCCCTTTGAAAAGACCAATTTATTTACAGTACATGTATTTCATGTCATACTGAACAATAAAAGTAAAACGTCATGGTAGTATTTTTGAGTTCAGTTTTAGTTTCAATGACTTAAGAGGGAAAATAACCTCTATTTGAGGGTCTAGTGCAAAACTATTGTAAGTGCATATATTTATATAGGCACTTACAATAGTTTTGTGCTAACCCCTTGTATTATGGTAGTAAATGATATGCAAGGACTGTGTCTAAAATCATCAAGAAAATAATTCCCAATTTTATAGAAAACGACGCATTTTTCCCAATTTGCTTGGTTTCGGACCCGTTCCCAAAACTATGAGAAAAAACGCTGTGTTAACTGGGTTTTATCACTCCCACGATAACAACAACAATCAGCCGAAATACTTCTGTGTTACAAAGCCAAATAGCACAAAGCAGAGGTGGTTAAAAACCAAAAGGTGTGTAGAAAGCAGGTGCAAAGGTAAAACTACAAAAAGTCTGTCTGCAACACAAACAACAGCATAATGCATAAATGATACAAGGTTTTACAATGAAACATGCAAATTTATGAGGAACCGATTATAATCGGAAGAATCGCATCGGTAGCAGCAACCGATTCCAACCGATGATCGATTATGATTTCTAACCGATGTCCCATCACTATCGTCTGCAAATGCTGTCAGTTTGGACCAGTCTAAAATTTTGTTGTTTGGTACAGAGGTAACTTGTTACCAAACGACAAAATTTTTGTCCGAACCAAATTGAAGCCATTTGCAGATGACAGATTAGATGTAGCAGAAATGATATTTTCTGTCTTTGATAGGGTAGAAAAAAACATTGTGGGAAAAGGAGAAAATGCTAGAAACCAGCATGTTCGCCTTTTTCCACAACGTTTTCAAAAGCCTTCCCATTCAGGATAGTTAAAAGTCAGGATTGCGTGGTAACCATGACAAAGACGACAATGAGAAATGTCCAAAGTGATACCATTTAATTTTTCAGATGACAGATTCAATGTGACTCAAATGATGGGATTGTCTTTGAAAGAGAAAGGGTTGAAAACATTGTAGGGGAAAAAAATGCTGGTTGCCAGCATTTTCTTAGGCTCTTTCTACAATGTTATCAAAAGTCTTTTTTCTCAGGTTTTGTGAAAACTTTGGATTGTATCATAAAAGGTTGAAATGCTTTCACTTAACCCTTTCCCAAACGACAAATTTTGGACTGGTCCAATTTGAAAGAGTTTGCAGACAACAATTTTGAATTTGATGAAAATGGCAGAAAGTTCTCAAAAAGGATAGAAAACACTGTGGGAAAAGGAGAAATTGCTCATTACAAGCCATTTCTCCTTTTTCCACAGTGTTTTCAAAAGACTTGTACTGCAGACACGTGAAAACCGGGCTTGTTTGGGAAAGGGTTAAGTTCTTAGAAATACCATGTTAATCCTTTACCACACAGTCCTTAGTTTTAACGACCATAAGGAAGAATGCATTTGAAAACATTGTGGGAAAAGGAGAAAATGCTGGAAACCAGCATTTTCTCCTTTTCCTACAATGTTTTATACACTTCCAAAGAGAAATTTCAGTTTTTTAGTCACATTTAATTTTGTGGTATTCAAATGCTTTTAATTTGGTCATGTCTATAATTTGGTTGTTTGGTAATGAGTTGAAGATAACATCTATACTTGTTCTCAGCCAGTTTTTAACCTTTTTCATCTTTATCAAACTATAATCAGTCTTGTATCTTCATGCCAAATGTTGCCCCCAACAGCTGCAAAGTTGCAATAATAGATTACAATGGATAGAAAATACATTTCATTTTCTGGCAGCCTTCAAAGAAATCACTGTCATTGTTACCAGTTTTAAATAAGAAAAAATCTCATGAGTTTCTCTATCCCTTATGCCAGATATATTGGTAATATGTCTATATTTACATACCTGACCAAATTTTGAGCCATTCTATACACTTTAAAAGTTTAACCCTTTACCAGTTGACAAAATTTTAGACTGGTCCAAATTGAAGAGCTTGCAGATGACAATTTTGAATTTGATGAAAATGGCAGAAAGTTCTTAAAAAGGATAGAAAACACTGTGGGAAAAGGAGAAATTGCTCGTTATGAGCAATTTCTCCTTTTTCCACAGTGTTTTCAAAAGACTTGTACTGCAGACACGTGAAAACCAGGGCTTGTTTGGGAAAGGGTTAAGTTCTTAGAAATACCATGTTAATCCTTTACCACACAGTCCTTAGTTTTAACGACCATAAGTCCTTAGTTTTAACGACCATAAGTCCTTAGTTTTAACGACCATAAGGAAGAATGCATTTGAAAACATTGTGGGAAAAGGAGAAAATGCTGGAAACCAGCATTTTCTCCTTTTCCTACAATGTTTTATACACTTCCAAAGAGAAATTTCAGTTTTTTAGTCACATTTAATTTTGTGGTATTCAAATGCTTTTAATTTGTCTATAATTTGGTTGTTTGGTAATGAGTTGAAGATACATCTATACTTGGTTTCAGCCAGTTTTTAACCTTATTCATCTTTATCGAACTATAATCAGTCTTGTATCTTCATGCCAAATGTTGCCCCCAACAGCTGCAAAGTTGCAATAAAAGATTACAATGGATAGAAAATACATTTCATTTTCTAGCAGCCTTCAAAGAAATCACTGTCATTGTTACCGGTTTTAAATGAGAACAAATCTCATGAGTTTCTCTATCCCTTATGCCAAATATATTGGTAATATATTTATATTTACACACCTGACCAAATTTTGAGCCATTCTACACACTTTAAAAGTTTAAACAGCATTTTTTTCTCTCTGGCTGTAAGGATGTACTTTTTAATAATGTAACAAAGATATCCAACATGCCTATCAGTAAATAAAGAATTAACATTGTTTTATGGGGAAAGGTTTTATGGTGACCTTCATTATCTCCTTTTCCTCAATGTTCTCTACTTTTTCAAATGCAAATTACATTGTCATACCCCCCCCCACCTACGAAGTAGAGGGGGATATACTGATTTCCCAGTGTCTGTCTGTCTGTCCTTTTGTCAATCCGTCCATGTTTTCATTCCTGTGCTCTCAGAAGCCATTTGACCTAGGATCCTAAAGGCCTGAGACTTTAAACAGGTGTTGCTCAGTTGCCCTTTTGTTTTTGGGTCACATTGGTCAAAGGTCAAGGTCACTGGTGAACTTTGTTTTAAAATCGCTTCTGTTCTCATACTCAAAAGCCATTTGACTTAGGACTCTGGAACTTAATACAAGTGTTGCTGATGACCTAAGGAGTTGCCCTATCGTTTTTGGGTCACAGGTAAACTTTGTTTGAAAATGGTTTCCATGCTCCGACTCAATACTCAATAGCTGTTTGACCTACGAGCCTGAAACTTTATGCAAGTGTTGCTGATGACCCAAGAAGGTGTCATATTGTTTTTGGGTCACATGGGTCAAAGTTCAAGGTCACACGTGAACTTTATTTTGAAAATCATTTCCGTTCTCTGATTGTGCTACTTCAGTGACAAGGTGCTGGGGTGGGGAGGTATTTGTCTGCTTTGTGACTGTTCTAGTTTGAGCAACATTTAATTTGTCGTCTGCAAATTCCTTCAGTTTGGACCAGTCTTAACTCTTTACCAAACGGCAAAATTTTAGACCCGTCCATATTGAAAGCATTTGTAGACGACAAAATAAATGTGACTCATAAATTGAAATTTGTTTTGGGAAGAGTAGAAAACATTGTGGGAAGAGCATTTTCTCCTTTTTCCACAATGTTTTCAAAAGGTTTTTTCCTCAAGGTCATTAAAAGTTGGGATTGTTTGGTAAAAGGTTAAATGTTGCCGTTTGGTAAATAGTTAAAGAATACTACTAAAGAAAATTTAGCTATTAACCCTTTCCCAAACAAGCCCTGGTTTTCACGTGTCTGCAGTACAAGTCTTTTGAAAACACTGTGGGAAAAGGAGAAATTGCTCGTAACGAGCAATTTCTCCTTTTCCCACAGTGTTTTCTACCCTTTTTGATAATTTTCTGCCATTTTCATCAAATTTAAAATTGTCGTCTGCAAACTCTTTCAATTTGGACCAGTCCAAAATTTGTCGTTTGTGAAAGGGTAAAAAAAAAAAAAAAAACAAAATATTTAAACCAAAAAATAGTAAGACAGAAGAAAAAAAAAAAAAACGAAGGAGGACACAACTCAGGAAAAGAACTGACCATTCTGCATTCTAATTCTAAATTTAGAGAATAACAAATTTCATAATCAATTTTGGCTAAACCATTGTGCACTCTTTTGTCAAGTGTATAAATCTTTTAGATCAGAATTAAAGTACAATATAACCCTGAAATTCCCAAACAAGTGTTCATCCCTTCCAAATTGAGAGCCCTTGCACACAATGAAAGTGGTGCAAATGATCATAAGTTCTTTGAAAGTGTAGAAAACAATTTGATGGCAAAAGGAGAAAATGCTGGTTACCAGCATTTTCTCCTTTTCTCACAATATTTTTAAAGGCCTGACCTCCTTTGGTCTTGAAAACGGGATTGTTCAGTAAAAGGTTAATTAAAGGAACAATAAACCAAATTTCAGTTTGCAAGATTTTTAGAAAATCTTGACAAAGACTAGTAATTTTATTTGTATACAAAGATGATTTTAAAATTTAAACATAAACAGACAGGTTGATTAACCATTTTCTCTATTTCTCTATTTCTAACAAATAATGTATTTAAAACTCAACTTCTTTAGGGATTGTTAATACTGAAGATCATGTAGTGAAGGGTTAAACCTAAGGAAATGGAGACAAAGTATAAAGTTGACAGACCATGAAGCAAATATTGATGGCAAACAACAAAATTTTAGACTAGTCGGTTTCAAAAGCCTTTGAAAAGGACAGTTTTTACCCTTGCCCACATGACAAATTTCAGACTATCCCACATTCAAATGACAAATTCAGAATTCATACAAATGACTTTAGTTCTCTGATAGGATAGAAAACATTACTTTGATTTTTGACCTGTCTAAAATTTTGCCATGTGATAAAAGAGTTAACCCCTTACCAGATGACAACAGTTTAGCCTTGTCCAAATTTAAAGCATTTGCAGACAACAATTTCAATGTGGCTCAAATGGTGCAATTTTTTTTTTGATAGAGCAGAAAAAACTGGGGGAAAGTTACCTGCATTTTCTCCCTTTCCCACAATGTTTTCATAAGGCTTTTTTCCCACAGTCGTTAAAAGGCGGCATTGTGCGGTAAAGGCTTAATCAATATAATTTCATGCTTGATAATCTGTCTACATTATTTCAGTTACATCAATGCCTGCCAGCCAGTTAATATCGGAGAGAAAACTTGCTGGGTCTGAGGCAAGGAAGATTTTTTTTCCTTCCTTCCAGGAAAAGAAACTTGTCAGTTAAACATAACCCTGAACTTCATATGGACATATTTTTGACATTGTGTGTTCTGGATGAGTTCTGGAAATATTGTGACAGATGTAGAACGATTTGTTACCTTTGTTTACCCCATATTAATTTGAGGGAGAGACTCATCATGTCTGTCCATCCATTCTGGTGTATGCTTCATATATCTCCTTCAACCCTTTACCAAGAAATTCTGAATTTTAATAATCCACAAGAAAAGTATTGCAGAAAAAGGAGAAAATGCTGGTAACCAGCATTATTTTCCTTTTTCCACAATGTTTTCTACCATTCAAGAAATAGATTTCAAGTTTTGAATAATTTATTTTGTTGTCTGCTAAACTTTTCGATTTGAACAAGTCTAGAATTCTGATGTATGGTAAAGAGTTTACTCCCTTTCTTATTTCAAAAATATGTCACACTTTTGACCACCGTGAAACGATAAGCAAGGTTTCACATACCGATTTCCAAGGTCAAAGACCCAGCAATGGTTTAAACCTTAACCAAAAGGCAATATTTTAGACATTTCCAAATTGACAGTATTTGCAGATGACAAAACAAACAAGACAGAAGAATTGACAGTTGTTTGTGGGAGGACAGAAAACATGTGGGAAAAGGAGAAAATGCTGGTAAACAGCATTTTCTCCTATTCCCACATTGTTTTCAAAAGCCTTCCTGTTCAGGGTCATGAAAAGTCAGAATTGTGTGGTAAAGGGTTAAAGGGCAGAGTGAATTAGAACCATGTCTTTCAATGTTTTTTGAATCAATGGATAAATTTAGACAAAATTTTGTCAATGACTTTTTTTCATTGAGATACAGCGCAGGTTGACTGCCATCACAATGATAATGTCCAAATTAGATGCTCCTACACTAGTTTATGCCCCCTTCGTGTTTTTTTCTTATTCAAAATGGACTAAAACTAAAGCCAATCCATTGATCAAGTTTAAATAAATCATAATGGAATAAATTAACAAAATTAGCATAATCTTTCACAACATCATTCATTGTGTGGTCTGTCTTGATAAACATGCACTTTTGGTATCCTAAAACTTATCAACAAACAGTCGGAACAGGTTTAAGAAGAAAGGAAGACTGGAAGAGCAGTGTCTCTGATTAACTGCAGAGAGTACTTAACCCTGTACCAAAAGACAAAATTTCAGTCTTGTCCAAATTAAAAAGCATTTGCAGACGACAATTTCAGTGTCGCTCAAATGGTGCAATTTTCCCTTGATGAGGTACAAAACATTGTGGGGAAAGGAGAAAATGTTGGTAAGCAGCATTTTCTCCTTTCCCCACAATGTTTTCAAGAGGCTTCTTTGCCAGGGTCGTTGAAAGTCGGGATTGTGTGGTAAAGGGTAAATAGCCAAAAGATTCATAATTTGATGTAAAAGCATTGTTGTTGTTGGAAAATTCTGTGTCATTTTAACTCTTTTTGTCAACCCACTTTTGGAAAAATGTAATGCCCTTGGGTTGTTAAATAGAGAAAATGTGGTAGTTGAAATTTGTTGATATTTAACAGAGTTATGGGACTTTGAATCATGAAAATTGCCTGACCAGGGGTCTGAAATTTCTACTTGTCCGCGAACAAGTAAATTACAAAAATCTACTTGTCTGCCAGTGTGGCTCACTTGTCCAAAACAAAGCGATTTTAATAAAAATACACATAAATGACATGTCTGCAACATGGGGATACTCTCGACAAACCTTAAAAATATGTTGTTAGGATGGTCTGCATTCAACCACGGGAATTCTTTCAAGCACGCCTCGTTAAAAAAAAAAATGTTTTTGTCATATTTCTTGTCACGGTCTGTTTTACGTTTGGAGCCGCCAAAAAGTCTAGACTTCCAACTTCCGCTTGCATCGAAGATTTGATGAAAAAAAAACATTTTCTCCAATTTTATGCACCAATTGATCGCTGAATCAAAAACTTTAGGATATTGAGACAGCTTCTGGCCGAGGAGTTAAATCACGACCCATTTCACACCGAAGCTGTTTAAGTTCTGATTAAAGGCTAAAATTTTCATGTGTGTGACATTGTCATCAAAGATCTCTGAACCTGTACTAAAGTGATACTAATGAAATTATTTTTATCCATAATGATGATATATAAGGTGTTTACACATTTTTCAAAAAAAAATTGATGTGGAAAAACAGCGGCATATTTTTCCAATTTTGTCGTAAGCGGTGAAAGCGGAGGTAGACCAAATGTGTATTTTGGGTTTCCAGAAATCGGGGATCATCTCAAGATACTGTTTATCATTCGAAATGTCATTATGTACGGACTGAGAGCATATGTATTTCACTGGATATGTATATATACAACAGATTTTTGTTTCAAATTTTCCTAATATTTTCTACTTGTCCGTGGACAACTAGACTGAAAAAAGTCACTTGTCCGACGCTGAATTTTCTTGAGCTGGACGAGGCAGGCATAGTATTTCCACACCCCTGCCTGACCTTATGTAGGCTCAACTCTGTACCAAACAATAACATTTTAGACATATCCAGTTGAAAGCATTAGCAGACAATAAAGTAAGTGTGACTCAAAAACTGAAATTTGTCTTTTGAAAGGAAGAAACTTTGAGGAAAAAGGTGAATATGTTTAGGTTACCAAGTAAACCAGCATTGTCTCCTTCCTGAATGATTTCAGGAATGTGTGTTCTCAGGCTAGTTTGGTGAAGGATAAACATCAAAGAGCATGTTTTCTAACTAGCATTACATCATAGAAAAGAACGGGATTAATTTTGCAACAGTTTGCGGGTATTAATTGGTTAATGCAAGAAAATTGGAAGCTCCAAGGGAGAAGCACAGAGATATTACAGTCAGTTAGTGAGAGGAACAGTGGGTTCTGATGTATTGGATTTCTAAATATTTGATTGACTTGTAATTGGTGGTATTCTTGTGTCTTTGAGTATATTTAATGCTGTAGATACTTGAGATGTACCATGTAGGTTTAGATCAGACTGCATTTACTCTTTATCAAACAACAAAAATGGAGATTTATCCAAATTGAAAGCTTTTGCAGACAACAAATTAAATGTGATTCAATTGAAGAAATTTGTACAGGGTAGGCTTAGATCAGGCTGTAGAGTATGTGAGAGGAACAGTACATGGGCTACGATATATTTGATTTCTGTTTGTTTTTTCTTTTAATTATTTGGTATCTTTGTGGGTATGAGTATATTTAACCTTGAAGAAACTGAGCAATGTAATGTCACACTGCAGAGAACAACAGCAGGGATTAGAAAACACTGATGGAAAAGGGAACAATGCTTGCTACCAGTTTTTTTAGCTTATCCCATGATGTTTAACAAAAACTTTTCCATCATGGAGTCATGACATAAATAGAGTTAACCATTTGTTTTAGGAAAGTTATAACAATTTTATTTTTGGCTAGAGAATGGAATATTAGTCAATGATGTCATTGCTCAGTGGAAGTGAGCCATGCTTTATGAAAAGGAGATCTGAATTGCGTCTGCAAAAAGTACCGACTCGTGTTTAACCCTTTACCACACAATCCCGACTTTTAATGACCCTGGAAACGAAGCCTTTTGAAAACATTGTGGGAAAAGGAGAAAATGCTGGTAGCCAGCATTTTCTCCTTTTCCCACAATGTTTTCTACTCAATCAAAAAAAGAAATCATTTTAGCAACAATGAATTTGTCGTCTGCAAATGATTTCAATTTGATCCAGTCCAAAATTTTGTCGTTTGGTAAAGAGTTAAATAGCCCGCGCAGTCAGTGCAGGCTGACAGGGGTCAAAACTTTTTGCCAGTTGTACAAATTTCCTGCATGTCCAAGGACCAATCTACTAGTGGTGTACCGATAATCGGCAAGTATCGATTAGCGGCGTGTTGGAAGCTCCCGATGTCAATTATCGATTGAACTTTGTCATAATCGATGATCGGCAGGAAGTCTGCACCGTCGGTCGGGTACCGGATTTTATATACCGGTGTCTTTTACAGCATTTTTTTTTCCTTCTATGAACGGGTCCGTAAAACGGACCCGTTCTCAATGCCAAAAAATGACCTTTTTTCCCAAAATCCAGTTTAAGAAATTCTCAAAACGAAAGACCCCAAGTCGTCGGCTATTTTTTGGATTTCCCATAGCTATATATATACTCCAATTATCAGCGATGTCATTGGTCAAAAAAAGGTGAATTTCCCAAACACATGTACTTCCTTTTTTTTTTTTAGATCAACTGGTCCCGGAGTGTGCTCTCTATTATTAATATAACCCAGGGTCCAGTGTATTTAGTTCGGAGAACTCGGTAGCGAATGGCGCTTCGTTTCTGTGGCGCCAAAAACTTTCGATTTTTCACGCTCGGTCTGACATGTGATTTCGCGGAGAGACGAGAACGGTAAATTAACGTGAAAATGAGCCACAACAGCAAATATTACCGAAAAAATGTTAAAACCAACGGGGTGTAAAAGGTTAACAGACTTTATCTGTAAGAGGCCAAGTCATAATTCTAGCCAAGATGAGGTTGACGAGCCTGAGGAAAGTGAAAGTAAGCGCTCGTCTGCAATCGTAGATCGAGATCAAAACACTTCAAGTACAAGTTGTAACCAAGTTATCCCATTCACAGCAGGCTCGAGTTTTGAGGGTGAGCAAGCTATGTCTGCCATTCAGTGTGAATCTACCTGCCACCCTGATCCCACTGTCAGTAATGAAACTCTGTTTGCCTCTAAAATAGACTATCTACCAGAACCCAGTCCCTCTACCATATTCCCTCTTACTAAAAAACAAATGACACTTGACTCTAAATTGGTATTTTCAGTAACATGAGAAGCAGGGACATTGCCCTTTGAAAAGACCAATTTATTTACAGTACATGTATTTCATGTCATACTGAACAATAAAAGTAAAACGTCATGGTAGTATTTTTGAGTTCAGTTTTAGTTTCAATGACTTAAGAGGGAAAATAACCTCTATTTGAGGGTCTAGTGCAAAACTATTGTAAGTGCATATATTTATATAGGCACTTACAATAGTTTTGTGCTAACCCCTTGTATTATGGTAGTAAATGATATGCAAGGACTGTGTCTAAAATCATCAAGAAAATAATTCCCAATTTTATAGAAAACGACGCATTTTTCCCAATTTGCCTGGTTTCGGACCCGTTCTCATAACTATGAGAAAAAACGCTGTGTTAACTGGGTTTTATCACTCCCACGATAACAACAACTCCCTCGATAACAACAACAATCAGCTGAAATACTTCTGTGTTACAAAGCCAAATAGCACAAAGCAGAGGTGGTTAAAAACCAAAAGGTGTATAGAAAGCAGGTGCAAAGGTAAAACTACAAAAAGTCTATCTGCAACACAAACAACAGCATAATACATAAATGATACAAGGGTTTACAATGAAACATGCAAATTTATGAGGAACCGATTATAATCGGAAGAATCGCATCGGTAGCAGCAACCAATTCCAACCGATGATCGATTATGATTTCTAACCGATGTCCCATCACTACAATCTACCTAATCATTCAGTCGGTTGCTTGACAAAATGTATTTTATGGATTCATGATTATGTGATGACTTGCTTGGTATTTTGCATGCTTGGTATTTTGCATGCTTGGTATTTTGCATCATGAAGATGTTTTATATCCCATTTTGCCAGAGCATGGCTTAAATACATGTGATTAAGAAGTCATGTAGTTGTTAAAAAAAATTGAAAACAGGGGAATTCAGCTCAGTCAGACAAATTGCCATTGTGAGAAAAGTGTCTAACTATTACTACTTCAAAGTCTTCTTTAAGATGTGTTCCATTAAAAGCTAATGAAATCAGGGAAATATTCAGGAAATAACTGCAATGATAATTGGAAGGAAGGTCTTTTAATGCATGGAAAGGACACTTCCCGCAAAATGAGCTTTAGAAACGACATGTCAAATTAGATAGCATACTCTTACAATCTCGAGCATTGTAATGAAAGAGAGATTGGAAATTCGTTTGGAAACATTAGTATATTATTCCTAACTACCTTCTGAAAGAAATTTTGAGCCATCTTCATAAATTAGGAATAGTGCATTTTTTTTTCAGTGAACATGGAAAGAAACTGGAAAGCACATATTTATCTATTTACAGTCCAAACAGTTTGATCCTCTGCTGAGAGTAAAAAACTCTAATGTTAACCCTTATGATGTTAAGCGCAACTCATGGACCTTTTGCAGATTGTGTAGATCAAGATCAGACTGCACAGAATGTGCAGTCTGATCTTGGATCTACACTGTCCAATAAGGAGATATCTTTCCCCAAAATATTAAATTGAAATAGCAGAATTTGGGTTTTTACTCTCAACTTGAAAAGTTTCATGTCACTTATTTAGCAGGATAATCCCTGCAAGGAATTCAAGAAACAGTTCTAGAAAGGTTCTTGAATCTAGTACTTGACTAGTTCATGAACATTAAATGGCCTTTCTAGAACTGATGTTCAAGAACTGAATCAAGAACTTCCTGTCAGGAATTCAAGAAACAATTCTAGAACAATTCTTAAATCTAGTTCTTAAAAAGTTCATGAACATTAAATGGACATTCTAGAACATTGATGTTCAAGAACTTCATCAAGAACTAACTTGAAAAAAAAAAAGTTTTTGAACACATTCTAAAACAAATTCTTGAACCTGTAATTCTAGAAGTATAATTTAAGGTTCATGAACAATTCTAGAACTCCGTTAAAGAACTGATCTAGAACAGCAACTTGATGTTCAAAGCTAAAACTTTTGTATCCTCCTTACTCCTCCGTATCTGGAGCTACTGACTTGGCATTTCGAGATTCAAGCTGCTGTAGTATTTTTTCTGGTCAGTGAGTCACTACAAAGAAAAGACAAGACGACTAAATGGTCAGTGAGTCACTACAAAGAAAAGACAAGACGACTAGTAATACACAAACCATTTAGAAGTGTTGTTCTGGATTGTCATTTCTTTATCAAATGACAATAATCTTATCCTCATCCATACAAAAAAACTTGCAGACATCAAATTAAATGCCACTCAAATGATTGGATTTGCCATTGAAAGAAGAGCAATTGTGTGAAAACGAGAAATACCAGCACCATTTCCTTTCTTTCTTTATTGAAAAGCTGTTTTCAGGATTGTAACAAAACATGTCGCTGAGAGGTGACACTTCATGTCAATGTGGTAGTATCCCATAATTGTATCTTATATTTTGATCTTTAAACAGATTTAAAAAAAGAAAACAATACGAATCTAATGAAATCAAAGTCTAATTCAAACAAATGCATAAATCTACAACATACAAGCAAGATATGTCATTTTGGTAAAATCGCCAAACTGGAGACACAAACATGAAAAACTCCAGGATAAGATGGTTTAGGGACGAAGGAGCAACGGCCGGAGCAACATAAAAAAACAATTGTTGATGACTATAATGGAAAGCATTGCAAGACTAGATCTATTTAAAGATTTTCTCAATAAATTGATGTTCTTCAGTCGAAAATTGTAATATCTGTTCAGTTGGACACACACACACACAGAGAGAGAGAGAGAGAGAAAAGAACACAAAAATTCAAACAATTCTTACCTGACTTTCAAACATTGTCCATATTGCTTACCTTTGATGTCATCATCCGGATCTGATGGCGCTTTACAGAACTAGCCAATGAAAGCAAATGAGAAGAAATCGACATCCAATCGCAAAAGGCCAAGAAGAGCTCAGCCGATTCCATAACTGCATCTAACTGATTTAAATTGAACAAATGTTGATTATGCCCGTCTTGTATTTGAAAAATGCCACCTAGCAGAAGGTAATGTTGAACAGAGATCACCCGAGATTTTCCGAATAAAAGTAAACATAAACATTCTCCTCCATATTCTCTATGCCTCTTTTTCAGAGAACTGCAAATTTGCGATTTTGTCAACAAGCATGTCACTTAGAACAGATAGTAAACCAGTACATTGTAGATCTATATCAATAAATATTTATGATGTGATTAATACAAACAAAGTTGATAGGCATAAATAATTTAAGTAGATGTAGATATCTACTTTAGGTTTCTTAATCCAAACTTGTCCAAAAGTGTGGGTTCCCCTGTATAAGTCATACAGTTTCTGCTTTTTGTTGCACTTATTGATGTTGTTATCAATAATGCTTATGTGATAATATCCAGAAAAGAAAGTTTGCAATAATATCGTCGAATGACGATGTAACCCAAAAATTCAGGCCCAAGAAAATTAATACTGTACATATGCCTGGATGGTACTAGAACTTGGATAGATAAGTCTCATCTTTATTTTAGCAAGGTTTAACAAAGGACTTCTGAGTGAAATTCATTATCCATAATTTTCATGTTGATTACTTAGCTCGATAAGGTTTTAACCTTTGCCTCCTTAACATAATTGTGTGTGTGAGGGGGGAATGAAAATGAAAAGGGGGGGGTTGTCCTCTTTGCATTGTAAAATTTTACAAATTACCATTATTTACTTCACATCTTTGTTGTAATATTAATAATAAGCCCAACAACAATAAAAAGTTTACTACACTTCAGATCTTTATTGCAATATTAATAATAAGTCCAACAACAACAAAAGGTTTATTATAAACTCTTAAATTTTCCATTTTGACTTGGATTTCTTTGCTATGACTCTTGAAAAATCAGATATTTGACCCCAAAAACTTTAGGGTCAATGGGTTATTGACTCCTGAATTTCAGAGGCTAGCTAAAGCCTTGCCTATTCACCAACTCGACTTATGCAGCTTTGTGCTTGACTTTACACGCGCGTAAGAGATTGTAGTAGATCTAGCAAAATAATAAGTTGATAATAAGCCATTGTGTGAGTCATCCATAGCATACTATGGGATCCCATTTAAATTGAGTGGAAAGTGAAGTTGCAATTTTCAAATTACCTGATTATTGACTTCAAAAATGTAAATGAGTCTGCAACATTTATATTACTGCCATTTCACATAAATCGGGAAACATAAATTAAATACAAATATATGATCCCTGCATAAAACCTCATGGCTTTAATGTGTCTGAAAGTTTGCACATGTATGCATCTGAAATGTAAACAAGCATCTGAACCCAATTCTATGCAAGTTGAAGGAGAGACAACTTGGTAATTTTTGCCAAAATTCACACAAATTTGTAGTACAGAACTCAAAGCATACTTACCAAATTCTAGATTTCCAGCTGTTCAAGAACTGTTACAGTTCTAGAACCAGGGTTTGTGAAATTTAGTCCTTGTAATAAAAGCAATGTTCTAGAACCATTTGTATTTTAGGCCAACTGTTCAAGAACTTTCAGATCAGTTCAAGAACTGGTGGTGTTCTAGAATTAATGTTCTTTCACTTTCATGCTTTTGGAATCAGTGTTCAAGAATGGTTTGGGTTCTAGAGCCACAGTTCATGAACTGTTTTATTAGTTCAAGAACAGTTCTTAAGGTTCGTGAAAGATGTTGAGGATTAACATACACTGGAGTTCAGTTGCTCTTGCACACCAGTGTGAATAACATCCAACTGCACATTTTATTCATGAACTGATCTTTGCATGAACTTCAGTCCAGTGCTTAGGGAATGTTTAGGGAAAATTGTTGCTAAAACATTATTTAGATATATATAAACTTGAGTTTTTCTTGCCAGTCGGCCTTGTTTATTCAATACTTATGATAAGTCTGTTGCTTCCAGATAAATGAATTTGATTCCAGAGCTCCAGATAGAGAGAGTGATTTTTATTTCAAAAGTGTAAATATTAATCACTCTCCACTTAACCCTATGTTATGGGTACTCATCAGAATTGTCGCATCAAGACGATTCCAATGAGTACCCACAACATAGGGTTTGGAAGAGAAATAATAGATTTAGAATACTATCACTCCCTTTTATCTGGAGGTCTGGATTCCTGGTACTACTGCAAAAAAAAAATCTCTTAATTCTTTCTCAAGTAACAAATTTCAGACTCTTTCAAAGTCAAAACATCTGCAGACAACAAATTCATAACTGGCACAAATGAGATGAAGTTCTCTGATAGGGTAGAAAACATTATGGGAAAAGGGTTACCAGCATTTTCTCCTTCTCCCATAATGTTTTCAAAAGCCCTCTTTCCCTGGTCAGGGTCAAGAAAACCCAGGGTTGTTCGATAAAGGTTTAATTCCTGTCGCACTGAACCTGGAAGCAAACAGTGTAGATCAAGATCAGTCTGTAGAAAACTTGCAACTTGATCTTGGCTCTCTATACTGTCTATTGACAAGATATTCTGACAAAAGCAGCTTTGATATTGTAATACCTGCACTTTTTGGTACTGACATAGTATGTCTGTTTCATTTATTTAGAACTGCAAGTTTGAAAATGAAATCACTGTCTTGTCATAATTAAAAAAAAATAAGCATTGGGTAGTGGACAGTGAAATCCAAGATCAGAATGCTTGTTCTGTGCAAACTGATCTTGATCTAGTTGGTCGGTCAGTTACACCATTGTTGCAAATGTCAGTGGAAGAGTTAAGGGTCGGCTGAACATTTTGTTATTTCCTTAGAATAATTAGGACAAAGTATCCTGACATTTATGGAAAATTGGCATTTAAGTTCATTGTCATAGATACAGGATATTCTAATATATCACTGTCCCTTTCACTCTACACAAAAGGACAAAATGTAGACTGGTCTTAATTGAAAGCATTCGCAGATGACGTATGCTGTACAAATGAAGGGATTTGTATCAGAAAGGATGAAATACTGTGGGAAAAGGAAAAAATGCCAGTCACCATCATTTTCTCTTTTAACGGCATTGTTTTGTTTTCAAAAGCTTTTTTCTTTGTCATTGTTCTGTAAAGAGTTAAATTAATCAATGGATTCAGATGTTGACTTTACATTATGGGGTATTTAGTGACCACGGATGTTTTTATAACAAAACACCGTGCCAAATGTAGAGGATGTTGATTTTGTTTTTCATTTTTTGGGTCATAATTGTATCAAGTCTTAACTCTTTACCAAGCGACAAATATTTGGACTGGACCAAATTCAAAACATTTGCAGAAGACAAGTAAAATGTTGCTCAAATGATGATTTCTGTCTGTGATAGATTAGAAAACATTGTGGGAAAAGGAGAAAATGCTGGTTACCAGCATTTTCTCCTTTTCCCAAAATGTTTTCAAAAGCTATCGTTTTCTGGGTCATTAAAAGTCGGGATTGTGTGATAAAGGGTTAGACTACAGGGACTTCATCAAGCATTTACTCAATGTTTAAAAGGATTAGTTGTATCTGTATTATACCTTTAGTGCTTTGATTTCAAGACACAAAATGAAAGTACCACAAGTAATTAATTATTGTTGGAAAGAATGCTGTGATGGAGATGAAATTTAGTGAGATATATGTACAAAGTGTCCAGTTGGTTACACTAAGTATGGATTAACTTACAACATCTTTATGATGGATTTGGATCAGATGACAAAATCATGATTGTATTTGTCATCATCCTGAAGATATTTGATTTGGTGAGTATATCTGTGCACTCTTGTTCACACCCTCACTGCCCTGCATTTGCCCTTAAAGGGCCTTTCACAACTATAGTTGCTTTTGCGGCCACATGCAGTCTGATCTTTGATCTACACTGACAAGAATATTCTGGACAAAAAGAACCAAGAGATTGCAATTATATGGACTGCACAGGCTGACCTATGGCAAAACTTTTTGCAGATACATTAAGCCCCCTTTTCAGAGAATGGCTCTAATGTTTTAAAGTGAAGAAAATACTTATGGGGGAATGTTTTGCATTAAAAAAAAAAAACAGTCCTGTAAAGGGAGATTAATCATAATCCCATCAGTGAACAAAAAGTTACAACTTCATAGTAGACAGCTTCTAAAAAGTATGACAATAACTTTCTATACCAGGCGACAAAAAAAAAAATGGAGCCATGCTCTGTAAAAAGGGGGCTTAATGCATCTGCGAAGCTGTGCAGTCCTCATAGGCTAATCTGAGCAAAAAGTTTTCGCTATGGGTCAATTCTCTGTAAGTCAAAAGACCAGTCAGTCTGCAACAGTTCTTAAGTATGCCTTGTTTCTTGCTCTGTTGTTCATACAATTTAATAACAGAAAATTTTCCTTGCATTAAATTTTTCTCCTTTTTTTTTCACAGTCTTCCTAATGTGTTAGTCGCAATTGCTTTGGAAGGAAAGGTTTAAACTTGTAATTTTGAAGTAGAGGATGAAAGAGAATAGCTTTTAACATAATCCAGAACACCCCAAGTTTCAATTATCTTTTTCTGCCTTGTCATTGACTTAAAGGTTTTCTCAGCTTGTCTTATTAGTGTTCCATTATCAGAGAAAAATATTTCAACTTCTGATCAGCTTTATACAAGATGACAAAATTTCAGACAAAGTAAAATCGATTTTAAGCCTTTGCAGACCAAACTAGTACAGATAACTGTCCCCGAAGGCAACTTTAATTTTTGACTGGTCACCTCTGGGTACAGAGATGATCGAGAAAAAAACAGTTGATATCTGCGCACAGAATTTGTGCACACTTTGCAACTCTCTCATTTTGTCGAATAGGGAACAACACTACAATTTGAGCATACCCGTGTGTTGCTTATGTATTCAATAATCCTTTGTTTCAAACACAAATATTTCCAATTTAACCCTTTTCCAAATGACAAAGTTTGGACTGGTCCATATTGAAAGAGTTTGCAGACAACAATTTTAAATTTGATGAAAATGGCAGAAATTTATCAAAAAGGGTAGAAAACACTGTGGGAAAAGGAGAAATTGCTCGTTACGAGCAGTTTCTCCTTTTCCCACAGTGTTTTCAAAAGACTTGTACTGCAGACACGTGAAAACCATGGGATTGTTTGGGAAAGAGTTAAATGCTACACAGTGAAAAAACAGTTTAATTCATCTGTCACGTGAGATGTTTACGTTCACCTAGATAGAGACAAAATGGCCACCAAGCGTGATAAAATTCCTAATTATTTTTTTCGAGATTACACGCTATAAACGACTTTCTACGAGTGCTTTTGGTATTGAAACGTTTTGTATTTTGTCCTTGGTCATGTGTGTTATTAAAAATTAATTCCTTTTGCTGCAATACAGATTAACTGACGAAACAGTCAGTACAGTGCTGTAGTTTTGCTACCGGTAAATTCCCGATAGACTTGAGACGGTGCGGTGCACAGTAAATATCCATATGTGAAAAGAAGCATTGCAAACGTCTCATTATTGAGACTACAGACCAAACCACCTATTTCCTAATTGTTTTTGAAAAACCCGACTTCTTTATGAAAGTCAGTTAAACAATGGCTCTTTTATTTCTGTACTATAACCTCCTAGCAGGGAGTTTGAATCATTTGTTAACCACCCTAGGGTCCGGAAGCCTTTTGAAAACATTGTGGACAAAAGAGAAAATACACTGGATTTCAAAAGCTTCTTGTACGAAGTCATTCAAACTCGGGCTTGTA
The DNA here is from genome assembly GCA_945859785.2 of Tridacna gigas. Classification (NCBI taxonomy): domain Eukaryota; kingdom Metazoa; phylum Mollusca; class Bivalvia; order Cardiida; family Cardiidae; genus Tridacna; species Tridacna gigas. Next base: position 62,528,013 of record OX244036.2, read on the forward strand.
TCTTGAAGGGTTAAACCGATGTATTGTTTTGTAAAAGGTTAAATTTATTAATATCGCTGTCTAACTCTTTACCAAACAACAGAACTTTGGACTCCACTTGAATGAGAGCATTTGCAGATGACAAATCAAATATGTTCCAAAAGATGATTTCTGTCTTTGAATAGTAGAAAACATTGTGGGAAAAGGAGAAAATGCTGGTTACCAGCATTTTCTCCTTTTCCCTCAATGTTTTCAAAAGGTCTCTTTCTCAGGGTCGTTAAAACTCAGGATTGTGTGGTTAAGGGTTAAGCCTAATTTTCACACTTTCTTGTTATTGTGCATTTGTTTCATACAAAAAGCTTTTGTAAGACAAAAATGTTCAAGGCAAATTGAAAATCATCCAAAAGAAAGTGTTATTGATCCCTCTCCCACCACAATTTCAATACATTTTACAGAAAGATATTTTCCTTTCCTTTGTTCCTTGTAGGCGCTTTTGGTTGAACTAAAATTACCTTGAAGGGCAACTGAGTGTGGTCGCTGCACTTTAATGGACAGCAATGATTTAGACTACTCCCAATTCAAAGCATTTGCAAACAAATGTTGTGTAAATTAAAGGATTGGACTTTGAAAGGGTAGAAAACATTGTGGGAAAAGGAGAAAGCACTCGTTAGTAGGATTTTATCCAATACTCACAATTTTTCAAAAACCTAGCTCTCATCAACTTCCTTTAAGTCGCAATAGTGGTCAAAGGTAACCAATGGGGGTGTTAAAATGCATTTTAATTTAAATCATACAGAAATCATTTTGAAGATGATAGTACAGTTGGTCTCAAGTTTTTAAATCTGTGCAGTTATTGACTTACTAAAGCTTGGTAAACAAGATGCAATAATGTTCTCATACAAATTTGTATTTATTACATTAAGATATCTCTGGTGAGTATTGTAGCATTAAGTCATGATTACCGATAACTTCCAGGGAATTCGATTATAGAGAAACAAGCACCATGAAATCTGGGAGCTCTGTTCTTCTGTAATTTATATTCACCTGACAGTTTCATACAAGCCCTGGAGAATTTGTCATCATTATCCTGGATTCAACATTGTCATCAGAAAATGGATGGGCTCTTACCTTGTGTCTTGGGGGAAAGATACAAAATGATAGCATTTTGTTTTCCGTTGGGCGTAAGAAATCAGGAAATATGAAACTTTAGGACTATGTTTTAGAATTAACTAGACAAATTATGTTAGCTTAAATGATGATAAAATTCAATAGGCAAATTATGTTAGCTTGAATGATGATAAAATTCAATAGACAAATTATGTCAGCTTAAATGATGATAAAATTTAATGGACAAATTATGTCAGCTTAAATGATGATACAATTCAATGGACAAATTATGTTAGCTTAAATGATGATAAAATCAAATAGATAAATTATGTTAGCTTAAATGATGATAAAATTCAATAGACAAATTATGTTAGCTTAAATGATGATAAAATTAAATAGATAAATTATGTTAGCTTAAATGATGATAAAATTAAATAGATAAATTATGTTAGCTTACATGATGATTTCTGTCTTTGATTAAGAGTGTTGAAAGCATTGTGGGAAAAGGAAAACATGCTGGTAACCATACTGATATCTTCAAGGTCAAGGTTGCAGCAGGGGCATTTGTCTTCTGCAAATGCTTTCAAGAACAACATGTTGTAAAGAGTAAACCCTTTACCGCACAATAACGCCTTTTAAGGACC